>OX465288.1:125173617-126426954 GCA_949987695.1 Merzomyia westermanni | reverse complement strand
GCTATGGTTTTCGACCCGTAAGTGGGTATCGTCGAACCGTTTGCTGCAAACAGTGATAGTTTCGTGTTTGCCGAACTAGGTACAAAATTTCGAAGCCCTTTCCGTGGTAGAACAGATATGTCCGCACCCGTGTCTACCAGGAAAGTGATGTTGTTTTTAATGTCTGTGATTTGCAGGCGAGATGTGAAGGGACCTTCAGCGGTGCCTACCAAGATTACTGAAGGTCTGTTTAGTTTCCCGGATTTTTTGTTGCTTTTTTAAATTCACATGGTTGGCGGCATTTTCGTGCTTGGCTGCCAAAGCGAAGGTGGTAGTAACAATACTTGCTGTCGGATGTGGCTTTACGCGCGTTTTTAGAATTGTCTAACTTTCGTGAAAGCGCTTGTATTTCTGCTTTAATTTCGTCGAAACGATTCTGACTTAGGGTTGTTTCGGTTTGGTTTGTCGGCATTTCACTAACACCATTTTGAAGGGACATGATACTACCTTGGGCATCGAAGATTTTATCTGCCTGCAAAGATAGTGCGGTTAGATCTGGCGCTGCGCTGATTGCTAAGAAGCAGCGGACGTTCGAGGGCAGTCGTTCCAAGAATATAGTGCGTAATATTTCGTCTGGTATTTTTCGAGAGCAAAGATTTCTAAGGCGTTGTAGGTAGCGCGAGGGCTTCCCGTCGATGTACTCTAGTCCTTGCAAGAGTCTTCGAAATTTTGTGTCTTCCGAGTCTTCAAAAGTGCTGATCAGCCTGTTTTTGAGGGCGGTGTACTTTTCCTCATCGGGTGGTGAAGTCACTATATCGGCGACAAACGGCAGTGTCGTCTCATCTAAGTGAACGAGGACGTATCTATATTTCGCTGCGTCTGAACGAATTTGGGCGATTTCGAGGGCAGCTTCCACTTGAGCGAACCAAAGAATACAGTTATCCTTCCAAAACGGTGGAAGTTTGACTACGCGTGCAGACATTATTTGATTCGGGTCTGCAGTAAGTGGAGGGCTAGTTATCAAATTAGGTTGCTGCTCCTCGTTTTTCGACATTTCAAGGTTAGATTTATTACTCCGGTGTGAGACTACCAATTGGAGAACTGTTTCCACTGGTTTTTATTTCTCACCGTCGGGGTCACCAGTTGTAGCGTACGCAAGAAAAGCAGCGGTAAATTAGTAATATATTGCTTTATTATTTAGCGTACTACAAAAGACTTACAAACTAATTTTTACTCATTTAACAAAAGTGTATACTTAATCACGCGTCCGCCTCGTGCCGTTGTCGCAAAAAGAGAGAGAGAGTTTTTTTCATCGCATTGGCACAAAAACTGGTTTCAATTGCTTTCAGCACAATTTCACCACATCGACATCAGCTGTTTTCGATGGTTGCCACACTGCCATTCAAAGCATGAAGACAAATTTATTTTGCATTAACAAAAAAAACCCAACAATCCCTGACAAAATAAGTTCTTAAAAAGTCAGAGGAATTTTTGATGTATTTCTAACTTGTACATTATCTAAAATTTAACGAGCTATAAAACTGCGTTTTCACAAATTTTCTAATAATTCTTCCAAAAATTTTTAAAATTTTGATGTAAACTTTTAAAAATTTAATTAACCTTCCTGAACTTTGTGTAAACTTTGAAATTACTTTGTATGTGGTTTGTGTTATGGAATTCTCTATAATTTAAATGAAAACTATTAAAAACACAGCTTCTTTTCATTTCGTCCAACCATATCTCATTTAACTTCACTACTATTATATTGAACACAACCATATCAAGGACTCTCACTTCGCCAGCACTTCTAGAAAGTTATTACTTTTGTCGTTACAGCAAATGTAAATACTTACCCCAAATTCATAAAAAAGAAAATTGGTAATTGTTTGAAAGCTCTTATAATAAAAAATTAGTATGGAAATGTCTTCGTATAAAGCTTTATTAAGCCTATTTATTTGTTGTGCACTGAGGGTTGAGGGTTGATTTGTTCATAGAATGTAGCAAATTTGTATTGTTTTGATGTTTCTTATTCTGTTAACAATTTACTATTACTAACATTCATCGCTTTACATATTTTAATTGATCGCTCAAAATGTTTTCAATAAAGTTTGTCATAATAAACTTCCAGGAATTAACTATGAATTTACACTTTTTTCATATTTTACCAGGTGTTTATGGAGATGTGCAACGTGTGAAAATCTTATACAATAAAAAGGACTCAGCACTTATACAAATGGCTGAACCACAACAAGCATATTTGGGTGAGTACAAATGTTGTCCTATTAAGCTTTTTTCGGTCACTATATTTCGCCGGCTGGGTGGCAGATCACCCTACTTAAAAAAAATTTTGAGGACCGAGTTATCTCATCTCATCTCTCTGATATAGAGCGTGTTTCAAACTAACTCTGTGAAATATTTTAAAATATAATTTGAAAAATTGTGATCTTCCATCGATTAGCCAGAGAAAAGATTCCAAAAAGGTCATTGGTTAACTCAAAAACTCAGGTGACTAATTGAGTTACAGCGCAATATTTTGACACTGCCTTCCAAATAAACTCTTGGTAGAATACCTAGTTAACCAGTTGGTAGAAAATGTAACTAGACTGGACACAAACGTTAACTGTGGTGATCATTTAGTATAGACGAGAACAACATACATAAGTAATATGTACATTTATAAACGAAACTCCTAAATATATACAAAACCAGCCAACATTTGCTTTCGACCAGAAACCAAAGCTCCCTTTCAAAATAACTCTGTCTGCAATGGCCCTCTCATCAACTAGCGGACCATTTTTTACTTAAACTACGCTTTGTGACAATACCATAACCTATATATTTTATCTACTTTGCATTCTTTTGCACAAAAGCGCGTGAAAGTAATAAATAAAACTTTTTTTTATTCATTTATCCAATCACTTTATCAGCATGAAATGGAATTTGCCTTGCTTGAATTACATTTATTTGTGGTAAAATAAAGCTAAAGCGCCACAGTTATTCGAATTTTATGTCAGAAAGAGCAGCAGGGGCAAATTAATAAATACAAATAACTTCATACGGTTGCCCTGTTGTGTCAGATTCATTGCATTGGTACATCGCTTGTAGTATGAGGTTCGCAAGAATTTACAGAAATAATTGAAATTTTCATAAGCTTAATTATTTGAATGGCAAAATACGCGAACACTTGGTGGTTGCGCCTTTCTGGTAGGAAGGAGTACGAGGTGTGTTCAAAAAGTATCGCGAATTTTCTGTTTTTTCAAAAATTATTTATTTATTCATGAATATCTATTTTGTCCCCTTCAAAGTAATCTCTCTATCTCTATGGCGCGATATACAACAGGTATGTATATCATCATAAACCTCCTAAGAGATTTTTGCGCCAAGCTTCTCTTCCAATTTGTGGTGTGCCGATTTGAATTTTCCCTACAAATTGGTGGGACCTACAGTTTTTTGCCGACTCCGAACGGCATCTACAAAGGAGACGAATTTTTGCTGAGAAGCCTGTCATGGCAGAAATACACTCGGAGAGTTTGCCAGACCACTGCCGAGGGGCGACCCCGTTTTTTTGAAAAACTTTTTTCAAATTACTTTTGATGTTACCTGTACCAGGGCTCGAACCATGGACCTTCGGTGTGGTAGGCCGGCAACCCTACCTTCACACCACGGCGGCCGCCATCCATCCCCATGAGATATTATACACTTGTGCCAACGGTTTTTCCAATCTTCGAAGCACTTCAAAAAATCATTTTTTTGTATCTTGTTCAGCTCCTCCTTCGGCTGCCGTCTTTATCTCGTCAAGAGAAGCGTAACGTCGTCCTTTCATGGGCCTCTTCAGGGAACAAGATAAAGTCACAGGGGGCCAGATCTGGGGAATACGGTGGCTGCGGCATCATTAGTGTGTTGTTTTTGGCCAAAAAGTCGCGCACAAGCAACGATGCGTGAGCAGGGGCGTTATCGTGGTGCAAAAGCCAATTTTTGTTCTTCCACAAATCCGGGCGTTTCTGGCGGATTGCTTCGCGCAAATTGCGCATAACTTGCAGGTAATATTCCTTATTGACCGTTCTTCCCTGTGGCAAGAACTCATGATGCACCACGCCCCTGCAATCGAAGAAAACTGTCAGCAAAACTTTCACATTCGACCGAACTTGGCACGCTTTTTTCGGTCTTGGTTCGTGCGGCAGCTTCCATTGAGATGATTGAGCTTTGGTCTCCACGTCATAACCATAAACCCACGATTCGTCACCAGTTATGACCCTCTGGAGCAAATTTGGGTCGTCGCGGACAGAGTTTAACATCTCATTAGCAATGTTCATGCGATGCTGTTTTTGGTCACAATTGAGCAATTTTGGTACGAATTTCGCGTAAAAATCGAAGACGATCGAAAACACGTGCAAGCAAAGCAGCTGTCAACAATTAACTGAACATTCAAAATGGCCGAGCTTGTCGGCATAAGTGAGAGACATGAGTACCAACATAACGCCACAAAAAATTCGAAATTCGAATATACGTAACCAGCGAAAATTCAAAATTCGCGATACTTTTTGAACACACCTCGTATATCGCACGGCATGAACACGCAGAATATCACAATAAAGTGCAACAACATGAAACCTCAATTATTTCTCACATATATATTTACGTTTGTAAGTAACGATGGTTATTTCCGTTCCCCGCTATAAGGCTACACCTGGAGCTGTTCCCAACTTCAATTTTGTTCAACATCTTTAAAAGAAGCTCCCTGCTGTGGGCTATCGTAGTTGATTGGAGTCCGGCCTTTATTATTGTTGGGCTACATTACCTTCGTCCATGCTGCTTTTGGGCAAAAGATGCGTGAATATGTGCTAGCATGTGTAAACTTAGTTTTTAATCATGAATCATTCAAGTAAGATCTATACCAACTTTTCTTTGTATCGCACCCTAAATTAAAAAGAGTGGACTCAAAGCAAAATTTCTGTCGGTAATAAATGGGAATATTTTGTTAGTGAATATAATCTTCACCTCAAAAAGAACTGTTGTGCCTAGTTTTGTAAAAATGTAGATAATTCTGCCCTACTCAAAAGTGTTCAACCTAAAGTTGATATATAGAATTAAAATCTCAAAAGCAGCCTATCTAGGGGACTGATTTCTCTAATTCAACTTTATTATTGTGCCGCACGTGAATATAGGGCATTTCGAGATTCGAATTCTAACAACAAATATCTATGTTTAATTTAAGTAAATCAATAATTCCACGTACTACTAGGCCGTTTGTCATTAAAGCGGTTTTCGAAGCGAAAAATAGGAAAAGCTTGAAATAATGGGAAAGGGAAGATCAAGATTATGTATGGTCAATGGCAGACCTGTTAAATAATGATTACTAATCGTAATTATTACCAGTTTGATAAACTATTTTCTTGAGAATCCATTGAATGATTGATTACCATTACTTTAATTAATTAAAAATAATTATTAAAATAAAATAAAAAACAATAATAATTTTTCTTTTTATTTATGAAAAATTATTATTATTGGCCCGTTCTAGTCATGATACATTAAAAAATAATTTGAAAAATCATGATTTTTTACGATTATTAAAAAAAATTATATTAAAAAAAAGACTACTTTGATTATTTTAAATTTTTTTTTTTTGATTGTTTTATTTTTCATTTTTAATATATTTATGTAATTGGAAAAAATTGTATAAGTGATTATATCCCAGCAAACCATAGGAGTCATAAACGAGTCAGAAAGAAGTCCTAAATTGGAGCGTTAACGCTCTTTATGAGCTCTTTTATGAGTCCGAAATAAGAGTGTTTCTCTTCTTGCGATGGTCGTCCGATATGAGCCCAATTTCATATTTCTTATGAGCTTGAATAAGAGTCAAATATGATACCTTTTTGTCTCATAATCTACACATATTGGCATCCAAAACCACTCCTATATGAAGCTTTTCGGAGTAATTTATGTCCATTTCAATCTGCTCCTTTTTTTGACCCCTAAAAGATAATTTTTGCAAATGAAATTCAGGCATGTGGATTGGGAATTTAGCAAAATTAATTATTAATTAAAAGATATTGGGGAGCAAACCCTTGAAAAGTTCATTTGTGTATATTTCCCGTGTGTTTAAAAAAAAAAACTGCACTGAAAACCACCAATACATTGGTACGGTATATCGATACAGTCACAATTTTTTGAAACACACTTTTCCGTTTCAGATGACTTGATATGGCGTCCACGAAAATGTATATACAAGGTGGCGCAAAAGTAATCCTCCTATCAGAAAATGCTATAAATTTTGCGATTGGCCCCTAAAGTCAGTTCTGTTTTGACATTTGTGTAGTAAACACATGCGAAATACACGTTAATAAACAATGTTACGCTACACTGCTCCAGAACGCGGAATATTGCTGACTATTTATTTGACCAATAATCGGTCGGGGCCAAACGGTTACTGTGAATGGTGAGCGCTACAGAGCAATGATGAACGAGTTCTTTTTGGCGCAACTTGATGAATTGGGATTGGAAAACATGTGGTTCCAACAAGACGGTGCAACAGCACACACTGCACGTGCCACAACCGATGTGCTGAACAAAAACAAACAGTATGAATATCTGCTCCAAAGTTGATCTGTTAAATAAACACTCTCCGTATAAGGCTCATAATTTTCATCACATCGAAGTCGTAAGAGACTCATATAAGATCATATTTCTGAGGTTCATATTTTTGACATATTTAATACTCATATCGAACTCTTAAATTGTGAGCACTCCGAGAATGTTTGAAGGGATGGAATCAGGACCATATTTATGTGTGTATGGAAGATGCTTAGAGTTCATTTATATGCATTCACACGTATATGCAAATTAAAGCATGTGTGTACGTATAGCGGTGACGACCAAAGCTTTTATTAAGCAACCACCATCCTATGGTTTTTGGTTCCCACTATTTGGGCTCCTTATCCAGGTCAGAGAAAGCAGACATTACCATCTTTACGAAATAGTCATAAGAAATTCCCATATATACATCAAGTTTGGTCTGATTTCATATAATCACTTATAAAATTTTTTCCCAATACATAAATATATCAAAAATGAAGAATATTCAAAAAAAATCAAAAATTATCAAAAGTAATCAATACTCTCTTTTTTGTACCATTTCTATCACATACTGATGAGATTAAGGCCACCGGCCTAAAAAATGTTTCGCAAGTCCTGCCCCCGTTGCTAAATTAGTATTAGATTTTTTATTATTATTAGATTTATATAGGCATATTTCTGGGGCCATAAACGTGGAGAGCCAAACTCAAGATTGGTCGAAAATGAGATAGTATCAGCGTTGTATTCTCCGTGCTAAGATCTATAATCTCACAAATTTTCATGACTTTTGCTTTAAAATTATGGATTTTATGAACAAAAATCTATATCTCAATTCCTCCATACTTACACTACAGTTTCAACTTCCAAAACGCTCTACTAAAAAATTCCAAAAAATTACTTTGGTAGTTTTTTCTTATTGCCACAGATTTCAGCGTTGCCCTTGCAAATAACTCTTATATCAGTTGTACAAATAAGTACCAACAATTGAATTGATGTTTTTGGGCCTGTACGTTTTTAAAGAATTCATATAACTATACATAAATGAGCTCAAGGCGAAGAATAATAATTTTCATAAAATGTATCACAGTTTTTAATTTGTAATAATTTTCAATAATGAATACTGAAAATGAGTAGAAATAGGTTAGCTGATAAACAAGCCATCCTTCTGACAGCCTAATGGTCAAGAGAACGTGCCAACATTTATCTGAGAAAGAAGTCTAGTAGCTTACGAAATGGATCCAAATATAAGATAAGCTATAGCGTTTGTCTCTATATTTGAGTGTTTTATTCAACTAAAAACCTTTAATAATTAGTAAAAACAATTTAGCTCCACATTCATAAAAAATAAAATTGGTTTATAAGGTTTTTTAAAATAACATTTTCATAAAAATTTTTTTATTATAAGAGCTTTATAATTTATGAATATGGGGGTAAAACAATAAAAACAATATTGGCCTTTAAAATGTATTTGTAGCATAACTACGACCCACCAACAGTACCCGCCCCTTTTGCGTCCTGTTACATGCTTTTGAATGTATTTATGTGTAATTAAATATTTGATTGCAAAAGCATAACAAGGCATTTTCATCAACATTCTCCCAAAACGAGAACGCCAGTATTATCGACACAACGGCACCATTATTACTTTGCCGTTATGCACCCAGAACCGCGCGTGCCACCTCCTTTCTATGTATTTGTGTCAGGTTTTGAGCAGCACTCCGCTCATTTGCTCAATTCAGAACGATCGTCCCAATGGCGTTTATAATGCCACAAAATATTAATAAACTCAGGTGCGTACTTGTATGTGTGTTTGTAGTACACAGGACGCAGCTCAACTGCAACGGTGCGCTTTACAATAACAATAGAAGTGTTGGGGAAAGAGCGATGAAGGGTGAAGGAAGTAATAAATGGAAACTACTGCGGCCTGCGGTTACACTCGATATTAAAAGCATTTTTCTTCGATTTCCGCTGAAAACGACAACAACAAGTACTTCTGCTTGCTCTTATCTACAAAATGCTTACCTTCACATGCACATATACACACATACATATACACAACGTAGGTATTAATACTTCTTCTTCCTGCCGCACTACAAGGAAATTAATTTCACCACCAACTGTTTCATTGTCGGCGTGCACGCTATGGCGTATGAGTCGTTCGTCATTTTTTTTGTGTGTGTATATGGTCTGTGTTGTTGTTGTTATACACTACTTTACAATGCATTGATGCGCTGCATTCCACCGCAATTCATATATGCGCTTCGCTTCCCATACGTATCCCATCGTTTTATAAGGGTTCTCTGCACCGTACGGACCTCATGCCTACCTTCCGTTTGTTATTTAATTAATAAATTTTTGTATTGTAAATATTTATTCAATATATGCAGTGCATACAGACTTAATCAAAAGGTATCATGATGGTGAGGTAAGCTGCTGAAAATCCAGTGATGCGCTATGCCAGTAAAAAAATTCTTTGTAGCAAAAGTGGAAGAAAGTGATAAAATATTTTCGATGAATTTAATAATGTTCATGAAAACAAAACGAAGGTAAGCATTTATGCTGCAGTGAAAGCGCAAACTAGGTAGCAAGCATTGTACGCACATAATTAACTAGTATTGATTATGGTAATTTACTCTACTCCGCTTATGACTAGAGCTGAACTAGTTTGAAAAGCGCTAGTTTGAATTGAATAAACATTTTTACACTTCAGTAGTTTTTCTTAAGCATCAAGGTTATTTAGCAGCAAATTGAAATCATAAACATTGTGCATTCCCTTGATTTTCTACATTTTATGATTAGTTTATGATTTTTACGAATGTGCGCCCAATTGTGTTAGTTTATTATCAACTTGTTTGCTATGCGCTGCTGCTGCGTAATTGTTTGTGTAGCTACTTAGGACGCTGTCACCGCTTAACCGCCGCCAATCTCAATTTTTCGTTCAACCAACTCTATTTGATGCTCGGTTTAACATTAGCCCACAATGCACGTCGCTTAGCAGCAAATAAACGCGAAATAAATGCAAAAGAAGGCAAATGCACGTCCGCCACATTTCAGGCACATGGTGTTGTTGCTTGACTCATATGCCATGCCACACACACACGCATGTTGCACGCGTTTTCACATTCCATTGCTCTATTTCCCTTTCGCGACTAATAACAATCAATTTTGTTGTTTGCTCAGTGGTTTTGTGTTATACCAAACACACCCATTCATGTGTTGTGCAAATAGATATTAATGTATGTGTGGATGCATTCAATGTAGTGACCGGCACCAACGCAGCCAACAGCATTTTGTGGTTTGTGCACAATCGCCATTGTTTTTGTTCATATCCATTGCTAGCACATTGTTCCTGTTAAATGCTATTGTTGTTATTGTTTTATTCATGTACTACTTTTGTAGTAATATAGTCAAGTGTCAATTGTATATGCATGTATGTATGTTTGTGTGTTTTTTTGTGTTTAAACATTAATCGCTTGCGTTTTAAAATTACATTTTCGTCTAATCTAAAATGCAAAATTTTCCATTGGTTGGCCACAAAAACAAGCAGCGCACGCCCCTTTCACACCCACACGCAGACAATCACACATTTGACGAACACGCTCTCCCAGCAAACATAACATAACGTTATTTAAGAGTTCAAAAATAAGCAAAGCTCCAATTAAATGTAAGCACTTTATTATCAAAAGGCGCCCATTGTTATCTTATAACTTTAAACGACTATCTGGAAAACCGCTCAACGGATTTAGGTGAAATTTGGTATGTACATAGTATGCCACATTCTATAAATTTTTACCTAGATGTTGCCAAACATAATATCTTTACGGGGTTGTCATCTATCTGAATTTTTTTTAAGGAAATGAAATAAGCCAATACAGGTATCAAACGAAAGGTATTTTCCTAAGTATTAAAAAAAATATTTCTAAGTAGGGTTGCCACTTATGGTTGCCATCTGAGCTTATTATATCTTATAACTTTCTATAACTATCTTATTTTTTTTAAATGAAGGTGTGTATATGGAGTACCCTATTCTAATAATTTTTATCTAGGTGTTGCCACATAGGATGAGTGAAATAAAATATTCCAATATGAGTATCAAAGGAAGGGTATTTTTCTGCATATAAAGAAATAACATTTCTAAGTAGAGCTGCCACTTTTGTTCGACTACAAAAATCCGGCAAAGAAGTACATATACCGAGCATCACACTCATTCAATTTCCAGTAAAGCCAATATTTGCCATGACTACGCGTAAAGCTTAGGGACAAACTTTGAGCTAAATTCACTGATGTTCATGCATGGTATGTTATATGTGGCGTTTTCAGGAGAGTTGGCTCTAATTTCATATGTATTAAATATAAAAAGTTATGGATAATTTTATCTTGAAAAATAAGGAAGAACTCAAAGAATGTTGACCGATATATAGAGCACTAACCGACAAATATATTCATGTGTCCCTATTCTTTCTCGATTATTTGATAACAGTCGACAGCCTCTAATCATACAATTCATCAAGAAATCTCTTAAGACTTGTCGAAAATAGGGCCAGGTATAATAGGTACAATCATGTGTTTTCAAACTTTGTTATTAATAAAAAAAAATTCAACATCTTTCTATTATAAAGGTATGTTTTTAAAATCTCTTTTTAAAAAGCTCCACTGATGAGTATCTAAAGCAAACTAAATAGTATGGAAAATGCCGAGCAAAGCTCGGTCGCTCAGGTACTAAGCTTTAAAGCGACGATTGCAAAACATGTTTTTAAGACGAGTCGGTACGCTTTCTGCAAAACTCATTAAGTAAACGTGTTACAGATATTTTATGCGCCCTTGATTAGCTTCTTGAATACTTCACTGCTGCTGCGTACTACACTTCTCGTTTTTTTTTTTTTTTGCCGCCAACTTTTTTAAAAAAATTTAAAAATATTTTTTCATATTTTTATATCAGTAGATATTGAATAATATTACTTCTTTACTTTTGAAAAATAGCTTGGCAACATTTATAACCAACATTCGCAAAACTCTTACCATACAAAATATTTTGTAAATGTGCGTTTGCGTTTGCAAAAGCCGTTTTCATATAAGCTTATTTCAGCTTGATTTTGCAACCGCTTACCAAATCGTTTGCTGGGCTATCATTAAGCCACAACACAACCTCACATTTACTATACTTTGCAGCTACAAGTGTTTATTGCACTTTTTTCACCCCAACAACATGTGTTACTATTGCGTTTTCGATTCTTGTAAAGTCCATGTAATTGAAGGAGAATTTTGGCGCCACAGCCCGGTGCATGTGATGTTTTTGCTAACAGTAGAGATTGGTTTATTCGCCACTTGGTTAGTTCAGTTTGTTAGTTGCTGGCTAGCTTCCTTTAGCCGTTCTGTTGTTTGCAGGACTTTGGGGTCATTACTTATTACACTTTCTCCATGTTTATTATGCCGGTGCAAAAGCGTTTGTGCATGTGTGGTGGATGCGTGTTGGCGCTTACATGCTTTTCCAATTTGTGGCGATTGCGGGCGTATTTATTTAGATTATGAAAATACTAATTACGAAGTTTTTTGTATTAAACTTTAGATAGCTATGAATATTTAGCGATATAGCAAGATTAAAAGAACGCGATTGTAGAGTAGCACTAAATTAAATAGTGGAATTGAGTTTCTTACCTCGGCTTAGCTACTGAACTTAAATTGGATATTATCAGACAATATCATTGTGAATTTTGTAAAGCTAAATTTTATTTCGCGGTTAGAAACAGTCGTTCTTCTTACACACTCTCAATCCGTTTATTTCCATACTTAGACCTCATAACTTAGCAGATAATATAAATAACTTAGCATTCAGCTAACACACCGCTATGAGACTGTAATACATAGATAACTACTTTACAGATATGTTAGCCCGAACTTAAACTGCAAATAGATTACACAAATCTTGGGCGGCTTAATAACAAGTCGAACTTGCGGAGTTGAAGTGAGTTTAACTACAAGTGTAGTTTAAGCTCGCCTGAAAAACCCTAAACCGCCTTGCAGAAACATTCGACGACATGTTCACATGCACAATTACACGTCGGTACAATTCTTTTAGCAATTCGATCCCGGAAAACCCCTTAAATCATGCCTTACCGTTAAACAGGATTGAACGTCCGACAAAGCCCGCCAGCCGCTTTTTCGTTTTTCTAGCTGTGGCCAACGGGCAATTCAAATCGTTCTCCACTTGGCTCTTCTTTATAATACCTTTTGAGCCGGGACACTGGTTTTTAGTTTCTTTATAAAAAATTTATATTTAGTACTAGATACCTTCTTTTCCATTTTTAAAAGTAGCTTTTTAAAAACTCACCAGCCGATTTATTGTCCCCCCATATTGGTAACTGTTTCCATGACCTAGAAGGGTCCACTAGTCATCCCAATCGCTAAAGCCACAGTCGGGCAGTACCGCAAGGGAGTTCCGGAGCGTACCGGGGATCGAATCCGGCCAAGTACTGTTAATTCGACAACACTCCCCAAAACCTTCGGGGAGTGTTTTTGTCGTTACCACAACAACAATAACAACAATACTCCCCAAAACTTGCGGGGAGTGTTTTTGTCACTAAAAACAACAACAACAACATATTGTTTTCTGTTGCAATTTCCACAATATATTTTAAACAAATTGAATTTCCCACCCCAACTGTTTTTCAAAATAAAATGTGATAAGAATTACAAAATTTTTCCATACAAACAATTAAACTTGCTGCTTTCCACCACTCGGAATGTATTCCCTACTGGGCCGTCAATGACATCCATATCTATACCACGATGTCGTGTAAACGCGTACCAAACTCAATTGTCAACACCAGAGTACCAACAGCTACAGCCGCAGCTTCCATTACACAAGCCAAGTGCAGTGCCAGTGAAATTGTGCAAATAATGTTGCATATTTAATGGAGCAAATGGTGTATTTAACGGCTGTCATGACGACACGTTCATATCCATAGCCAAAACGGTAAATGTTGCACGGCGCGTGCCAAGCATTGTACACTACGGATTGCATACAAATGACGGGCTGGCAATGGCAGTAGGTAGGACAAACACGCAGACAGACAGGCGAATAGTAGGCACATAGAAGAAGCGAAACGGCGTCGAGCAAACGCAGGGGGAGATAAACAGATACTGCAATGACAGCCTTTCGGATATTTCTATGGAGCATACGTCGTGTGGTGGTGAGACGGCGGAAGTGTACGAGAATTGAATTACAAATACAACAATAATTAATGTTAATAAGTTTATAATGCTTTGTGTAATGCAATTTTAATGATTTTTATGCTTTCAATTACATTTCAAAGAAAAAAGTAAATTCTTATGACATCGGCAGAAAATGTTTTTTAAAGCTTTACAGTTTTATGTCTCCTTGAAAAGGTTTTGCACCAGTTTTAAACGTATGTAATTATGCATATTTACCTACACATGTGTAGGGGTGTGTAATCGTGTGTTTTCATTATAAATCACAGCCACATGAAAGCCAAAATTTCGTCATGATTAATGTTGCATAAATGAACAGTGAGGAAAGTTTTGCATAGTTTGCGCCACCACAACTTGGGGCACTCAAGTATTTATGAATATCTGTGGAGTGAAGTGCGTCTCACTTATGGAGTTAATATACTGTGCCATAGCTCCATATGTACCTGTTACACACGTATATAATTTTATATGAAGACTGGCTGCTTGCTATCGTCCCTGCTTTCTTTGCCGCCCCAGCCTTCCTATCCTGCTAGATTATATAGTAATTGTATTCCACAAAGGAATTTGGGAAAAATGTTTGCAAAGTGAAATATTGCAACGACGCCCAGCTGAGAGATTAAACTTACAAATTGAAGTGGAAAAGTTTGACTTGGCTGCACTTTTAGCAAGCTCTGCCCTTTTGAAACATTTTTTGCTTCTCATTTTAGTTTTTTATAAGTTAAAACGCCCCACACTTTTGCTCACTTTCCTCAGAATTAACTTTGTATGGGTGTTATAATTAGAATATAAAGAATTCAATGACTTTTGGGCGCCTAACAACAGCTGAGCCTCAATGAAATGTCAAAATTAATTACAAAAACACGTGAAACAGAATATTTTAGTAGTTGAAAAAGTAACTTAAAAGCCAACAAGCATTTCAATATGTCACAACGCAAAAGTTTTTATGTGAAATGAATGGAGCAAAAAAATTGGACAAAATATATGCTGACATACAACTATTCTACGTGCATATTGAATATGTACAGCTGCGGTCAATATTTTTATGATGCGGATACATACAGGAGGAAGTACTGAAAGTGAAGTAGTATTCTGAATAAAACTTGCAACTTCTAACTGAGAGAGAACCATATATTACTCACATGTAACTTCTCACTGAGTCTGACTGTTTCAGACTCTTCCAGGATTACAGCTATAATTTTGACTGATTGAAGACCGACTGCAAAATAAAAGCTCACAGCAAGGCAAAAGAGCCAACCAGTCAAACCAAAGAAGTAATTGCATACAAATTTTGTCGGTAAAATATTTTACATTGAGTGCCGATGAAAGATTTTAATGTGTGCTCACGTATGCATAAACAATTAGCAATAAGCACTACTAAGATATTGACCGCAACTGTATGTTGTAGGAAAATGAATTAAGTACATTTTTCATATAAAAACCTAGTATGCTTCAGGGAGATTAAAATGTAAATATTGTAGTACGAGTATATGCCGCAAAGAACATACGCGCGTACAATAATTACATACACACACATTGAGAATTTGTGAAATAAACATTGACAGCGACACATGATATCGAAATACCTGTGTAGATAGATATAAAATCCAAACGTCCTGCTAATACTGTTAGTCGGCACAGCATTCATATCAACGAGGAATATAACAGAGCTACTATAAGGTGGCGCAAAAGTAAGCTTCCGATGTTCAGCATATCGGTTGTGGCACGTGCAGTGTGTGCTGTTGCACCGTCTTGTTGGAACCACATGTTTTCCAATCCCAATTCATCAAGTTGCGGCAAAAAGAACTCGTTGATCATTGCTCTGTAGCGCTCACCATTCACAGTAACCGTTGGGCCCGACCGATTATTGGTCAAATAAATAGTCAGCAATATTCCGCGTTCTGGAGCAGTGTAGCGTAACATTGTTTATTAACGTGTATTTCGCATGTGTTTACTACACAAATGTCAAAACAGAACTGACTTTAGGGGCCAATCGCAAAATTTATAGCATTTTCTGATAGGAGGATTACTTTTGCGCCACCTTGTACATATTCCACTACCGTAAAGTTGGAACTTCTAACTAAATTTGACCGGAGGTTCCGAACTCGGCGAGGATTTCCTTGAATCGAAATTATGCCGACAGCTCCCCATGCAATGTTTACGGTAAATTAACGTTTTGAACTAACTAAGCCTGTAAAATAGAATTGAGCGATTTCGTACAATTGAATGGTCTAATAAACTAGATTTTTTTTTTAACTAGCTTTCTCACTTCATTCAGTCGTTCGACTGTTCAATCAAACCGCAACGAATGCATCGAGCATGGAATAATAAGAAGAACAACGAAAAACATCGCATGCTATCGATTCGCGGGTAAGAAACTTAGGAAACAAAAGAAAAAGCGTGGACACATACCTGTGAAAATAACCACAAACAGCCAAAGTAATTTTTCAAAGGTTTATAGGAAAGCGTTTAAGTGGTCATAAAAGCAAATGTCAATTTTATAAAACACAAGCTGTTTTTCCAATCCAAATTGAGTTTAATTGCTAAGGCAATTTTAGCTCGCCATTGGTTGTTATTGCTGGTTCACTGAACGAGGTTGAAAACATTTGAACGAAGCAGTTCGTTCGTTCAGTGAACTGACTCGTTCAATTGAACTAGTTCGTTCGCGAACTACACAACTCTACTATGAAGTACTTAGAATTTTTTTTAGTTATTTATTTATTTTGTATAGGGAATCAGATTTTCTGTTATTACAAATAATAAAAAACTTAATTTGTATGATGTAACCGGTCCTGATAAATCAAACTATAAAAATCCGTTTACGGTTGCTGTAAACTCACTTCCGTTGCATCCCTAATAGCTACTATTAAATTTACTATGCATTAAATTTACAAATGCATATGTAAGTTTAGTATGTATGTAGCGTAGAATTTGCATCTCAATTTCAATTATGTATTGTAAATTTTAATAAACATTAATTTGATTTAATGTGAAGTTGTTGAAACTCGAGTGACAGCAAAAGCTCAGCGTGCATTAGCTCCAGGCTATTTCTTTAGTAATTGTCATTGTTGAGCAACTTTAATTACTATTAAAATTCTTTGCAAAATTTTTTTAATAAATTCTCACTAAACATCCACCAAATACTTTTAAAATAACCCTTGGCGGCAAATAATATCTTCATTACATTTGTATATACTCGTACATTACATATGTCATAGCTATGACAACCTTAAAGTTCTATTAGTTCATATTTGACTAAGTGCGAAAAAAGATTAAAGCCTCAGAAGAAGGATCAAATAATTTGCCTAATTGGTCAAAATATGTTTAATTAGTTTTAAAACCAGTAGTGAGTTACTGTAATGAGTGTCGAATAAATTAAGATTCTTTAAGCAAGTTATCGACATTTTCTGTAGTTGACGTACCCTACTTTACCATTTCGCATTAACTAATTAAACTAGTTTCGACTTATATTTTCACATGAGGCAGTAAAATCGTAATTTCTTAAGTGAAGAAATTGGCTGGCATATTTTTATGATATATGCCCGAACCAGCAAAGTTAATGTGGTTCAAAATATGAATCGTTCTTTTTTCCAGATGGAAGAAACTTAAGTTTTCTCTCACAACTCTTTGTTGTGGTTGTTTTTAGCAACAAAACCACTCCCCGCAGGTTTTATGGGGTGTTATCCTCCCTTGCGGTACATTCCCGACTGTAGCGGAAACCTTTTGGTATGCCCATTGTAACCTTCTAGGTCATCCCACCGCCTCCTTCCGTAATAAAAGATAAGATGGGTAGTGAGAGGCATCATATTTGCAGATCAACTATCAAGTTGCACATCATAGCCTTTGTGCATTTAGCCCCCTACCCGCAGGGGGTTATTTTTCTTCTCTCTAGGTGGCATTGTAGCGATTTATTAAATTTTTGTGCAGAGTTATCATGAACTCCCCTCATATGTTAAAATCTTTAAGTAAGCGCATAATCATGCATGTTGTGGATACTTAACAGAGAAATTCAACGAGATTTAATTTTCGATTCTGAGTACTAACTTACCCTTACACATCAATATATGATGAATATGCGCGAAAATACTGATGCGAGATCACCATGAATAAGTAATTTTTTTGCACACTTTGACCTTTATGGGTCCATAAGAATATTCCAACTACCCGACACCTGAAACTTGAATTATTTATCCCTGATCTGCTTACAAGCTTACTTAACTACATACATGTATACCAATAAGTATGCTCAGCTGAAGCGATTGTCCAGCAAAAGGAGTCTGCGGCTGCTTCCCTTCTACACTTAGTCAATATTGAGAGAAAAATTTAAAGCAAGCAACCATGAGAGAAGAAAGCAATATTTATTTTATTCATGTGAAATACTATTTAATACTCAATTTGCAATTGGACATGTATTGCCATGTCATTACTGCATGGTGAGCAGGTACATATACTGGCTCGAAAAAATACCTAGCAGAAAAATATCTCAATACAAACACACGCTCTAAATGAAAAGTAATTTTTATACTCAGCCAAGCAAAACTCACATCAAATTTTAAACATATTATTAACCGTACATAGAAACTCGTTACAAGATTTCATAGAACGGGTAATATCTCGGCAAAAAAATTATTTTATATCAATTCTATTTTACTCCAACAGCAAGAAAAAATCCTAGAAAATTTTATTTTTTGAAACTCGGCGTGATAAGCAACACTCCCTTTTGTCGGCCAATCCGCTTTTCAAGTATCCGTAACCATAGTCGTATAGGTGTTGAACTCAAAATCCTTTTGTCAAAGGTAAGTAAGGCAAAAAAAAACTTCAGCTCTGTAGCTAAAGCTGAATAAATAATGATTATAATCGAACTTAGACGTCCTTACTTTTTTTTTTCTGCAGAACAAACCTCGAATATCTTGTGCAACTTATTAATTCAAATTTTTAAAAATTTCGGATAACAAATATCTAAAAGCAATGTTTCAAAGTGTAATAATGCACGGCCTATATGTCGCAGGCCTCCAACTGGTAGAAATAGCACTAGTTGTAGACTATTTTTCTATGTTTTTGATGTACACAGGTGTGAGTCTGTTATTTCCGAACTAATGTGGCTGAATGTCCGTTTTGATACTTCACTGAAATGGCCAAATATTGAGCGAAGCAAGGAAAGAATTTGTAAATATTTTATAAGCGTATAAAAGCCAGAACAGCACCTTCAGTGAGCACGTTTGTTGATATATTTATATGACGCATGTACACGTGTAAATGTATTTATACCTTGGTTGTGCACGAATTGGCTTTATGATCCTTGCGGCACATTAGTAGTTTATATGGGATCCGTTAATATTTTGGCAGTCATACCAATCCTCAATGTCCGTCTTTACCTCGGCCTTAAAGACGCCATCGACAGTTTCTGGTATTGTAAGCATTACCTTACTCGACTCCTGCGCACACACACGTACACATGTACATAAGACCTTCATTGGCAATATACACATGTATCTGTTAATGGACGATGCTATCTCTAGGGATATCCATATCAGGGGGGTGAAGCCGCACAACACATAGTTTGCACACAACCATGTATTTGAACTTGGTAAGTGCGATAAATAAGTGCAATCGAGCGGTAAAGTAAATTGTTTATATGTTCACTATCCATGTACACTCGCTGTGTATGTATATGCCTTTGCGCTTTGGTCCTTGCATATGTGCAAATTAATTTCTTCACGAATGTATGATATGTTTATTCACACAATACTTCCTTTCTTTACCTGCCATTTGAACTTTCTATCCGGGTACATACATATTGCAAAAGCAATGACAGCAAAGGTGAAACAATGGTCACAAAATTTTATTATTACGATAGTATTTTTGATTATCTTCGAAAAGCTTTTGGAAATGGTAGTGCCAAATTGAATTCGTACACAAGAAAACTTATTTTACACACACTTACTTTTTATCTTGAGAAGTGAGCATACTTAAGAAGTAAAAATTACTTGCTCTTCTTATAACTTCAGTTTGGCGTGTTACGTTATTACATCTTACGACTTTATTGTTGTAATGCTCGTATAAACGTGTATTTACAACATTTATTTTTACACTTATGGGTGTCATTAAATATTGATTGTTTAACATTGCATTAGCATATTTGCACTGAAATTAAAATAAATTTATATTGCTATATCGTGTGTAATTGTCAAATAGTTGTTGTTACTGTACTTGCTGCACCAAAGGTACTAAATACACACCTGCGCTACTAAAATCGTTCGAAATTCATTTTGGCCAACTTAATAAAGAGTTTGAAGGCCTTATTATATCTTTGAACGAGCTTTGATGGGCCAGCAGCTATGGTATTGCACTTGTGTACGGTGAAGATCCCTCCCTTAATTTCATGACGGCTTGAATTTTTCTTAGCCTAAATTGGTCCGCCTTCTCTTCCAACCCACTACTCGTTAAAAAATTGTATAGCTTGTGACCGGGAATTGCCGCAGAATTTGAACTGCGTGCTTGAAAAAGTAGCAGCGAAAATAATCCTGTCGTTCACTTGTTTCTTAACTTCCTTCATTTGTTTCAGAACGAAAGGTTATATTTTAAGGGGAAAGCCCTCATCCAAGTCATCCATTGTCAATTTTGATTAGAAAGAAAACCCGTACTTTTTTTGTTTATCCGGCAAGGTTTGAGTTTAAAAAAATAATAAAGTTATACATATATCAATTCAGCGAATTACTTAATTTCAAAACACTACGATAGATTCTTGAGAAGTTAAGATTTTCTATATTGTTTCAAGAACAAAAATTCGTACACTGTCAAATTTTTCTTTTGCCGCTTAAGAATTTTTGCTAGTTAGGACTCAACAACGAGTTCTATTCACAGATTTAACTTCAGCTTGAAATCAGTTATGGTTTTATGAAAAGTTAACAAAGTTTTTCGAAATTAGAATATTAAATAATAACTCTTAAATAAGATCAACTACTTTGACTTTCATAATTTAAAGCTCTTTATTCAATGTACTTGGAAGTTGGTACTAAATCTGCTTTATTCTACAAAAAGCTATTAGAATTATATTAGGTTGTTCCTTGTAAACCTATCACAAAAATAATACATCTTTCTTTCCACAACAGCAGGTACTAACTAGATTTTTTATTTCTTTCTTTTACCACAGACAAATTTTGTAATTCTACAACATTTTGCTGCAATTCACCATGCTGTTTGTAGACAAACAAATATATATACGTCGCTATAAAAATGAAGTACCAGATGTGAATGTCCTTTACCTTTCTCCGAGGTTGCTTCTGCGACGCAAGTCTACGAGTAGCATACAATCATACATTAATAGCGCATGCATCCACAATGAGTAATATATTATTGCTCATTCTTTCTTGGAATGCACCTCCGGTTGGTAAAATGCATTCCTCTCTGAAAAGGTTCTAAAGGAACAATAACCTTTTGACTCGTTCCCGTTTAGTACTCATTTATTGCATTGTTTAATTTTTTTCTTCGTTATGGCTTTGATCCTTACGTTTGTGAGACGTGTATTGCATTTGTTTTTATTTGTATACTTTTGCAAACATAATTTACGGTCACATTTAACGTTGACATTGGTGTCGTTGCTCCGTGTTTAATACTTTACTACCTGCCCAAAAACTTATTTTGCCCCCACCCCCTCCGATTACTGACACAAACTTTTTACTCTTTCCACAAATTTAGTTTTTTATGCCATACATGAAATCCGAAACTAAAAGCCCTTTCATAAAATTCACATTTTTTGCTTACCTCCTTCAACTTGTGTGGCACAACAACAACTTTGCACCTGATAGGATAATAGTACTTGAACCTCTTATCAATAAATAAGTGCAAAACGTGCAAAATTGCTTAATGTCGCTTTCCAGAGTGTCCATTCGTAAACAAGCTTATTTCTAAAAATATATAAGTATCACGTTGTGTCTACTTCAATAAATATGTCAATATTATGCAAATGGGATATATTCACATATTTCAGTGTTTTCGAAATATTTATTTTTCGCACAATACAAAACTTTTATTGAATTTTCCATAAAAATAGTTTTTATACTCAGCTGCCCAATGTTTCATAATGCACAAACTAATCAAGATACATACATATATACAAGGTGCCGCAAAAGTAATCCTCCTATCAGAAAATGCTATAAATTTTGCGATTGGCTCCTAAAGTCAGTTCTGTTTTGACATTTGTGTAGTAAACACATGCGAAATACACGTTAATAAACAATGTTACGCTACACTGCTCCAGAACGCGGAATATTGCTGACTATTTATTTGACCAATAATCGGTCGGGGCCAAACGGTTACTGTGAATGGTGAGCGCTACAGAGCAATGATCAACGAGTTCTTTTTGCCGCAACTTGATGAATTGGGATTGGAAAACATGTGGTTCCAACAAGACGGTGCAACAGCACACACTGCACGTGCCACAACCGATATACTGAACATCGGAAGCTTACTTTTGCGCCACCTTGTACAAGTTGTTGTAGTCAAGTTCCTTGCCACTAATATTCCATCGTTATTTCAAATGTGTGTATTCGAATGCTAACCTCACTCTCCTTTTATATTCGAAAATACAAGAAAACATAATCTTTTTCCAATAAACAATGAACTAAGCTAGTTTATTAAACAATATTTTCCAAACGTTGAAATCAATGTTTTCCAAATGAGTTTGTAACTAAAATATTTCACAAACGTTTAAATATGTTTTCACAATTGTATGGTAGCTTTGGGGAATTAACTTGAGGTAGACTTTCTGCGAGGTTAACACTTTGTAACATCAAATGTGGGTTGAAAGAGGTTTTTTAAAACGGGGTCCGAGGGTATTTCTGCCATGGAAGGCGTCTTGGCAAAAATTCATCTACTTTGCTTTGCAGATGCCGTTCGGAGTCGGCAAAAAACAGTAGCCTCCTGCAAATTTGTATAAAAAATTGGAAACAGCACGCCACAAGCTCGCTGCGGAAATTTTTTTTAAATTTCTTTTTATTATACTTGAATGGTAAAAAAAATGTAATAAATGGAACGAAATAACTATAAAACATATTTTAAAATAATTATAATAATTTATTTAATAAAAAAAGTTGAGGAAATTGTCGGGATTTGAACCAGCAACCTTCGGAGCAACCGTTTTCCCCGTCGATGCATAAATTGGAGCTTTATCAATCAGTTTTCAACAAACCCTTACTGTCCGTTGAATAAAACGTTAATTAAAAATTTGTTTTCCAAACTTCATTGCCATTTGTTTAAAAGGGACCACTTTCGTTGATTCGATAATTTTTTACAAATCGAGCCCTATGCGCAAAAAAGCCATAATAGCCGTGATTTTCGATTTTAGCTTTTCTGACGAAAATCGATCACTTATTAACACACATAACCTCCCAAAGTTTCTTAACTGTGAAACGTGCCGTTATGAACTTAGAGCAAAAGCAATTTAGACGTAAGTACATGTGTTGTTTTTATTCACTGTTAAATCCCGATGGGATTTTGATGTTGGAGAAAGGGAGAGAGGCTTGATAACTCACGTGATTGGTTATTTCAAGTTTTCGAAGGGAAAATGTAGAAAGATGTTTTCTAATTCAATATGAACAATGTTTATTCAAAACTATGTCAAACATTAATTTTCCGATTTCTGGCCTTAATATTAAACAACGATTGTTTTCTTTAAATGCAAATTACAATAATTACTTATTTACCGAGATCATTAAATGAATTCAAATTATTAATGAAAGTTATGTTTAAACGAGAGAAAGAGATACTTATGCTGATGACTGCAACTGGTGCTGGATACTTTGATTGTTGATGCTGAGGATTGACTGCTTCACACGCTGCCGAATGTAGAAAAATTAAGAGGACGATCAATAGCGCTCAGCGCTTATATAGGCAACACTGGAAGCCAGTTCCAGTGTGCAGTAAATTTCCGTGGCTAATGCCATGAATGCAGTCATAAGCAAATGTAAAAATAAAAATGCAGGGTTGTAAGTGAGGTGCGTGGTGAACTTAAGTACGTGGATGTCACTTAAGTGCCACAGTGATTTAAGTGACGAAGATCACTTAAACATCGCGCCCCCCTTGCACCGGTGCAACTATATCCCTTAGCTTCTTCATTTCGCTGATAAGTCTGTTGAACTGCGCACGGGCATCGATTGCTTGTCGATGCGGTACCGGAGCGTTATCGGGGTCCTCGCCTGCTGCTGAACGGTGGAGGAACGTATGGTGGAGCTTATGGCAAATACGGCAGGTCTCTGGCGACTTGCAATGGCGCACGTTGTCGTGGTTTCGTGCTAAGCAATTTGGGCAGTATTTATGCTTTTCCACACACCGGATCCGCTCGCTGATGGTCATGTTCAAAAAGCGTGGACAAAGACGCAACGAGTGATAACGCTGACACAGCTGACACATGTGTAGAAGTGGGTTGCGGGGTGCTCGTATTGGTGACGGCAATTGGGGGGAACGCCTGTAAAGAAAGAGGACTTTAGTATAAGGTTGACAAATACATTGAATATATGAGTAAGTGTGTGAGTGAGGGAGAGATGTGGTGTTTAGGGATTAGTCAAATCTGGAGAAATGGGAAGGGGGCATAGCTTGACGATTGGTCGGGTGAAAAGACCATGTTGAGTCCTAACGTCCGCAACTCGGACGCGGTTATCGGATCCGTAGTGAACCTTCACTATGCGACCCAAACGCCACTCCTGTGGAGGTAGTAGGTCATTTTTGATAACTACGAAGTCACCAACTGATAGATTTTCCTGTGGTTGTTTCCATTTGTATCGATGATGTAGCTCCTTCAAGTATTCCTCTTTCCATCGCTGAGCGAATTGCTGATGAAGAATTTTAAGTTTTTCCCAACGATTTTGGATTGAGAGATTGTCGAAATGTGGCTCAGGAAGGGTCAGTAATGGAGCACCTCGTAGGAAATGTCCGGGGATTAGGGCTAGCAGGTCATCAGGGTTGTCAGATATAGGTGAAAGGGGTCTGGAGTTCAGGACTGCTTCAATGCGATCCAGAAGTGTAGCAAGTTCTTCGTAGGTAAAATGATGACTGCCTACTGTGCGTTTGAAGTGCACTTTGAAGCTTTTTACTGCTGCTTCCCAGAGGCCACCCATGTGAGGAGCATTGGGGGGTAAGAATTGCCACTCGAAGCCGTGTAGGGAGTATTTTGCTTGAAGATCTTTTGAAGCCTCTTTGATGAAACGTTCCTTTTGTAGTGTTCGCTGTGCTCCGACGAAATTTTTTCCATTATCCGAATATATCCGTTTTGGTAGCCCCCGTCGTCCAACAAAACGGGCGAAGGCTGCTCGAAAGGCTTTACTGGATAGGTCGGAACAAGGCTCTAGATGAATTGCTTTGGTCGAAAAGCATACGAAAACGCAGACATAGCCTTTTACCAATGACGCTCTCCGGAGAGGTGATGATTTAAGGTCAAAGGGGCCTGCGAAGTCCAACCCGGTAAAGGTGAAGGGGAGGGAGAAGTTTGACCGTTCTGGTGGTAAAGCTGCCATGATTTGAGATTGGGTGGTCTTCTTGAAAATGGTGCACGTTTTACAGCTGCGAATGCAAAATTTAATTTTTGATTTTAGTCGAGGTATGAAATACTCCTGCCTAACCGTCCTGACCATGAGTTGATGTTCTGCATGCATTAATAGATTGTGTATGAATTGAAGATAAAGGTAGCAGAGTCGCGAATTCTCGGGGACTATAACCGGATGTTTTTCGTTGTATGACAGATCCGAATTGGCTAAGCGACCATTTACTCTAAGAATTTCATTTTTATCGAGAAAGGGGTTCAATGGCAAAAGTGTGCTCTTTCTGGAGATCGGTTCCTTGTTGGAGAGTTTAACGTACTCACTAGGGTAGTATCTTTCCTGTGTGAGTTTGATCAGTCGTGCTTTCACAAATTGAATTTCCACTTGAGTGATAGCAACGGATTGATATTTGTTGGCTGAATGGACTGTATAGGTTTGGTTCTGTGAATAAAACGGAACAGGTAGGCTATCACTCTAAGAGCTTTCGGCCAAGATGAAAAGCGGTCTAAGATATCTACTTTATTTTCCAGCGTATGTAGAGCAACGACTTTCCTCTCCTCTGGCGGCGTAATATTTTTACGAGCCGATATAGGCCATTGGTCAGGAGGTTTGAGTAGCCACTCTGGGCCTGACCACCATAGTCGTTGTTCAATTAAATCCTGAGGCCTACATCCACGGGTTCTGAGATCAGCTGGGTTGCATTGAGTGGGTACATGGCGCCATTTGATGTTTCCTACATTTTGAATAATTTGTGATGTCCGATTGGCCACGTAAACTTTCCATGTGCATGGCGGGTTTTCAAGCCATGACAGAACTATCGATGAATCAGACCATAAAAATATTTCGATTTCTCCTATTGAAAGTTGACTGGTGAGATTCTTGATACATTTGGAAAGTAAAACTGCACCACACAGCTCTAAACGCGGTAGACTAACCGTTTGTAGTGGGGCCACTTTGGTTTTAGCGAAGAGTAGATGGGAGGAGACTTTGCTGGGTGATTGAGAACGAAGATAGATGGCGGCACAGTATGCTTTTTCTGAAGAATCACAAAATCCGTGCACCTGTATTTTGTTGTTGATGGAAAACTCAGTCCATCTTGGTATTCGGGTCCGTTCTATAAAGGGGAGATCGGATACAAACTGCTGCCATTTTTGCAGTGAGTGCGGCTTAACACATTCATCCCACTCAGTGCCCTCTATCCAAATCTGTTGCAATAATATTGTGGCTTGAATAAGTATAAGCGCTAGCCATCCTGCGGGGTCAAAAAGTTTCGAAACCGAGGATAAAATTTGCCTTTTTGTGGCACTGACCGATGATTGTATTGGCACGATTGTGTAGGAGAAAGAATCGTTAAGCGCATTCCATCGAATTCCAAGAGTTTTGGTCGAACTTGAACAACCGAATGTTAGAAAGTCTGAATCCAGCAAGTCTTCGCTTAGGATTTCATTAAGAAGTTCGGGATGGTTTGCGGTTATCTTTTTGAGAGGAAAGCCGGCGGACTTTAAACATTGGATGGTTTGGGATTGAGCTTGAATGCAAGAGGGAATGTCATGTCCGCCTGATAGAATATCGTCAACGTACGTTTCTTTAGTCAAAATTCGATGAGCGAGAGGGTGAGTACTTTTGAAGTCATATGCGAGTTGATGTAATGTACGTATGGCAAGGTACGGCGCGCAGTTTACTCCAAATGTAACCGTCTTGAGTGCATAATCGGCGAGTTTTGCATCCTGACTTTTTCGAAATATAATCTGCTGATATTGATGATCGTCTTCATGTAGAAGTATCTGGCGGTACATCTTCTGTATGTCACCGTTGAATACATATTTATATAAACGCCAGTTGATGATGACAAACATAAGGTCGGCTTGTAGAGTGGGACCGATGTGAAGAATATCGTTTAGAGATGTGCCGGAGGAGGTAGACTTAGAAGCATTAAAAACCACCCGAACTTTAGTGGATGCACTATCAGGCTTAACCACCGAATGATGGGGAAGATAATAAGAAAAATATTTTCCGTTTTCATGGATTTCGTCGGGATTGGTTGGTTTCATATGTTCTAGAGAGAGATATTCTTCTAGTACACGAGTGTACTCGTCCTTAAGTTCTGGGGTTTTTTGGAGCATATGTTCCATCCGAATTGTTTGCTTCATGGCTTGTGATCGAGATGGACCCAGGGAGAGGTGGGAGGGAAAATCAGACTTAAAGGGCAACCGCACAACATACCGTCCATCATCTCGTCGGATAGTAGTGTTTTCATAAAATGATTCACAAACGATGTCGTCATCTGATGGTGGATGGGCTTCTTGCACTTCTTCTAATTCCCAGAAACGCTTAAGCTGTGAGTTCAGGCTATCGCCGGCTGTTTCGGTGGCATAGGTATGAAAAGTGGAGCATGGTGTTGAAATGACTGGTCCACTCAGGTACCAACCGAATATTGTATTTTGCGCCATAAGACTTCCCATAACTTTATGTTTGATTCCTTGTAGTAAGATGTGTGGTATCAAATCAGACCAATGAGATCAATTTGACCAGGGGTGTAGAAATAGGGATCGGCGAGATCTAGGTCTTTAATTTCACAGAGGTTCGGTTTAGGTATTTGGAACGTGGGGAGAAAACTAGTTAGTTGTTTGAGAACGATCGCGTTGGTGTTGATGCGAGTGTTATATCGCTTGGATATAAGCGTGAGTTGGCAAACCCGGTTTGCATTTTCGACGACCTTGCCGCCCATTCCGGTCACTGCGAAGTTTTCCTTGTATGTCGGTAGTTGGAGAAGGTGTTGAACCTTTTGGGAGATAAAAGTTTTTTGGGAGCCTTGATCGATTAAAGCTCGCAGCAGATAAAGAGAACCCATGTGTTCGATGTGAACTTGGGCGGTTGGTAAGAGGGTGGTTCCCCTGTTACCGGAGAAATTTGCCTGGATTTGTTGATTGCTACCGGGAAAATTGTTCGAGGAGGGTGGAGAGTTTTCAACATTGCCTTCGGTTATATCGAAGATAGGATGTCTAGGTTGCAGTTCGGATTTCGTGTGCAACAACGTGGTTGCGTTTTTGGAGGGAGTGGTAGAGGAAGTTCTAGCTGGTGCCTTTGATACGGGCCTGGAGTTTGCTTGTGGATGTAGCGTGGTGTGGTGGTTTTTCATCGATATAAACTTGAGCAATTGGGGAGAGTGTGATTGTAGGCGAGACAGTGGCTGCAGTAGCGGTTTCGCTCTACAAACTTAGTGCGTTCAGAGACACTAAGCTTTTGAAAATCAGGGCAGGATTTCAATGGATGATTTAGGTTGCATAGTTTGCATGTTACTGCGGGATTGATGTTATTGGAGTGATAAGTTTGTACTTTGGGAGTGGATTTGGGTGTAACCGGAGTGCGCGGTTTGGCGCCTTTGTATCCCTGCAGACGTTCGACTACCTCATATCGACTGGTTAGTAACTGGTTCATTTGGGACCAGTTGGGTAGCTCTTTTCGGGATTCCAGGGACTGCTCCCAAAGGGAGAGTGTTTCCTCTGGAAGCTTGCTGGAACATACATGAACGAGAATGGGATCCCAATCCGAAACAGATACTCTTTGAGCTTTCAGAACTACTAGACAATCGTTAATGGTATTTTGAACCTTTTGAATGCCTTCGCTACTTTCTGTGGTGACGGGTGCGATGTTAAAAAGCGTCTTCAGCTGCTTATCGATGAGAATACGTCTGTTCTCAAATCGATTTCTAAGCGCTTCCCAGGCTAGAGAGAAGTTTCCATCACAAAGAGAGTATTGCTTTACTATAGCCCCAGCTTTTCCACGTGTCTTATTACGTAGATGGTATAGCTTCTGGGCTGGAGTTAGTCTGGGATGGTTAGAATACACTGTCGTGAACATATCCCGGAAAGAGGGCCATTCTTCGTAGCTACCGTAAAATATTTCGGTATCGCAGGGAGGTACTTTGATGCATGGCATCGAATTTGGGAGGAGAGAGGTGGAAAGAGATTGGCGGGCCGTAATATCGGTTTCGACTAAAGTGTTTTGAATAATTTTGAGTTGGTCTAATATGTGTGCCTTGCAGATATAAAATGAATCAGAACACAGTTGGAATTTTTTATTAGCTTCTTCTTGAAAATCTGCATTTTCCGCACTAACTTCCGCCAGACAGACTTTTTCATATGACTCTCTTAGCATGTCCCAGCGGCTGTTAAGATCTTGTAATTTTACATCTAACAGGGTGTCAGTTTGGTCCGCAGGCTCCTCCTTTTCAAAATTGGTACAAAGCTTTATTATATTGTTCGAATCGAAGATAAATTTGGACATGATTGCTGTTGAGAGAGCCATGTTGTAGAGACTTCGGGAAACCGATATGGGGGTTTGATATTAAAGTCGATAATATCTCAGATATACCACGTAAATGTGTAGAAAACTCTAGCTTAATTAACAAGTATACACGTTTTAAGTTTTACGCGAAAGTTCTACGGCGAATGCTCCTACGTACGTTTTTTCTTCGTGAACTGCAGCTTAATATGTGCACAACAATTAACCCAACCCGCACAAAATATTACAAACTGGTCAGATGGAGTAAATTAATTAAATTATAATATTTATATAGTGTTTGTATGTGCGCGCGGTACTGCGATAGAGGTTGGATGATAATTGTTGCGCGATCGAATCGCTGGTAGAAAAATATATCGTTTTTAAAATTTCTTTGAAAATTATATTTTATGATATGAAGATGCCTTGAAGAGACGTTAGAGAGTGTGAAGGGACTTAAACTTCTAAGTTGAGAGAGAGATATAAAATTTTAAACTTGATGAGATGAAAAAGTAATAAGTACAAAAACAGCACATTAGGCAATCTCAATAAATTTCTTGAAAATAAATGTAAAGCGCCTTTAGAATATTATTTTTTCTATTTTTATCTTAATATTCATCAATGGTTGAATTTTGAAATTCATGTAGGACCGAACCAAAATAGTGTGTTGGGTTATTGAGGTTGGTTAGTATGAAGAAGTGCCTAACTGCAAATATTTTGGTTTGATGAATAAGAGCAAGGGAGGGTAGGTATATGTAAAAGCATGTATGCGTATATATATATTCGCAAAAATATTCCGCTTTTTATGCTACTTGATCGGCAAACTATCATCAAAATGTCAATGTTCACTTGTTGAATTCGATATTTTATGTAGATGTTTGTACATATAATATAATGAAAAGGGACTAAGACGGGATTTATTTATGTACTTTTATGCAGGAGAGGGCATTTAGCGCTACAAAAGACGCAAATCTAACCTCAAAATTGTACTTATGTATGTATGGCGGTTTGCGCCGGCAGATTCTAGCACTTTCCAACAAGTACTTTCAATTGGCATACATACATATATAAATGCCGCTCTCGGGTAACGGTATTTGTGCCGTTCAAATATAAAATTGTCAATTTGATGACTCACCTGGACATGATTTTCATGGAATGGGATATATGCGATTCCCTCGTTGCGCCAGGAATCTTGATGGCGATAAATTTTGTAAATAATGTTTTCTGTCCCTCGTTGGGCAGCAGGCACAAAATCTTTGCAAATAAAAATGTTGCACTATAATGCACAGGGGACTTAGTTTTATTTAGTTAATTGTTTTATAACTTTTTTAATGTTTCTTTACTTTTAGTCCGCTTCAAATTTTCGTCTCTATTTTTTGCACTGAATATAATTACATTTCATTCTGACTTTAGCTTTAATTATTTCACTTATTTATTTGCACTTATTTTTTTCCTCTTTGTATGCTGGTGATGCTGCCGTTGCTGTTGGTGACCAAATTGAAAAAAAGAACAAGCGATGGTGTGTTCAGCTAATGCACAGCTAACGCGAATCTAAGGCCAGTGTTGTTCACCTGTAGTTTTTTAGGGAAATTTTAGGGAATAATTGCGTTACCAATTTGTTGATTCAAATTTGGCTCGCAAGGACCAATGTTAAATCCCGATGGGATTTTGATGTTGGAGAAAGGGAGAGAGGCTTGATAACTCACGTGATTTGGTATTTCAAGTTTTCGAAGGGAAAATGTAGAAAGATGTTTTCTAATTCAATATGAACAATGTTTATTCAAACTATGTCAAACATTAATTTTCCGATTTCTGGCCTTAATATTAAACAACGATTGTTTTCTTTAAATGCAAATTACAATAATTACTTATTTACCGAGATCATTAAATGAATTCAAATTATTAATGAAAGTTATGTTTAAACGAGAGAAAGAGATACTTATGCTGATGACTGCAACTGATGCTGGATACTTTGATTGTTGATGCTGAGGATTGACTGCTTCACACGCTGCCGAATGTAGAAAAATTAAGAGGACGATCAATAGCGCTCAGCGCTTATATAGGCAACACTGGAAGCCAGTTCCAGTGTGCAGTAAATTTCCGTGGCTAATGCCATGAATGCAGTCATAAGCAAATGTAAAAATAAAAATGCAGGGTTGTAAGTGAGGTGCGTGGTGAGCTTAAGTACGTGGATGTCACATAAGTGCCACAGTGATTTAAGTGACGAAGATCACTTAAACATTCACATTTTTAGTGAGCGCAAAGTGGCTGTTACGTCTTGTTTTCCTTTTCAAATTAATGATTATATATGATACAGGGTGGCTGATGAATTTTGCTACATTAAGAAACTCAAATAATTTTTTTTTTCAGTGTATGGAATTCATTTTTCTTTTATTCATGTTGAAGCTCATTAAATTTTATTAAATATAGCTTAATTAGTTTTAAAAATAATGGAATTTAAATGCCCCCCCTGCTCGTCGATGCATGTGCGGCATCTTACCAAAAAGTTGTTCATTACTGCTTGGAGAGTTGAGACAGGAATAGCCGCAATTGTTTCTCGAATGGATTGCCTTAGTTCATTCAAATTTGTTGGTTTTGCTTTGAAGACTTCCTGTTTGCAATAACCCCACAAGAAAAAGTCAGGTGCAGTAAGGTCAGGCGACCTGGGTGGCCAACGGAATGTGGAGTTTCTGGATATCAGCTTATTGGGAAATTTTCTTCGCAATTCTGTCATAACAGGTTGGGCTATATGAGGAGCTGCACCATCTTGCTGAAACCACACAGAGTTGAAAGAAATTCTCATTCGGCGTATTTCATTGTCAAAATCAGTTAAAATGTTAAGCTTCGGTATATATACTAACTTTATCATTCTATTAAGGATTTTTTTTTTAAATTTCGGATAGTGGGCGTGGTGGAAAAAGTACACCCACTGAATATAATCGCTTTTCGACTATGGTCACATAAAAGTTCATAAAAGTTTACTGGAAATTATCATACCATGCTATATCTCATTGACTTTTGTAGATAGAATGATAAAATTTAGGAATTACATTGGCCTTTTCGTCCTATTATTGCTTTCTGCAAATTTTTGGAAAATGGGCGTGAAACCCACATATTAATGAACAAAGAAAAACTTCACAATCAATTGAATGATGGACCTAGGTACTAAACATATAATTGTTACGGAGAGTATACCCAGTATCTGTGTTAACTCAAGGAAAGTCAAATATTTTTATTGGTGTGTTCATAGAACCGTTTAGATATGCACTGCTCCAACAAAAATCACCTCAATTATAATTGATTCACAGTGTTAATATGCAATAAAAAAGCCATGCTGTCTCTAAAATGTTTTCTGAACACTCCTAAAAATATTTAACTTAGAAAACATATGTACCAAAGAATGTAAAGGAATAATACAAAAATGGCACATTAGAGAACAATTGCATCGTGATGCTACAGGGCATCATAGCTGAGTTGTTATAGTATTAGTTGTAACAGCGAATTTGATGCAGGTCCTTGGGTACGCATTCCAGTGTCCGAGAACGGGTATGACTTCGAAACACACTATCCCATACGATCGTTGAGCATATAGTTGTAATTTTTCTCTATTGATATATTATTTTCAAGTTGATATTGTTAAAATAAGCAAGAAAATATTCTGATTTGTGGAATTTGTGTACCAATATTATATAAATACGTTACATCATACTTTCTATCTCACACATTGGTGCTATATTCTGAGTGGTGGTATCCACCAGGACCGGAACATCTTCATTAACCCTTTGAGTACGGAATTATTTGGAGACTTTTATGCATATGGAACGGATTTAATTTTTTGCTATATGGATTAATATGTAAGAGTAATACATTTTATTTGGAATATGGTTATATTGGTGATATAAATAACTTAATAACTTAAACCTAATAATTTTGTACTCAGATGACGAGTCAGACTCGTCCACCATAACTTCGCCCAAGTAAACACATGACGAGTCTCACTCGTCAAATGTACTCAAGAGGTTAATCGACTAGCCAACGAAGCCACACTACTTTAATTCGTTGAACTATGTCGATCTTTGCATACTCCTCATCATTAAATCTTTTTGGACATTGCCAACGCGTAGAGGGCCATAAATCTTTCGAAGACCATTTCTCTCGAATACTCCGAGAACCGTATCAATAGATGTTGTCAGCGCCAGCCTTCTACACTATACAGCAGGAAAAGAGCACTTAGAATGATTCAGCAATGCATTCACCCTTCCATATTCTGTATAGAAGCTGATGCATGCATTTTATCAGCTTCTCGCCCCCGTGATTGAATAGCTCGTCATGCAAACCACGAGTACCCACTGCCTTTTAAATATGAGGACAAATAATTTGAAATAACAAAAGAAAACTACAAAAAAACAACCTTCGTTAAAGAAAATTTGTGACGTAACAGCCAAATTATCAAAAAGTAGACTGATTTGGTGAGGGCAAAAAAGACGTATGTGCCAAAAATTATGCTTATATTACATGTGTAAAAATAAAATTGATTGCATTTTATAGGTTGGGCTAAAGAAAAGCTATGTACCTAATTTCATGGCAATAAATACATAAACTGAATGTGAAATAAAAACCTTCTCCTGTAAAATTTTGTTTTTGGCTCTTACGTCTTTTTTTTTGAGCACACGGCGCGAAATATTAAACAATGATTATAGTAAACGTTTCCCAAACGAAAGGCTTGCTAAAGTAACTTTGTTATAAGCTTATAGTAAACGTATTTTGCTTATTGGGTTGTTTTCAAGTAGATATCAAGGTTTTTGGTATTGACGAACAAATTTTATATAGGCAAAGGCCTGATGGAACTGCAACTCTGTTGATCAAGCTCCCAACTGAGTATATAATATTAGGCTAGAATCATATTTATACTCCCTTATCATATTCTCATTTAAGCATTTGTAAGTTAAGTAAATACATATGTACACGTTTAACTAAATATACTCAATATCTGTTTTTTTTTTTCATATATATTTCAGCTATGAATCACCTTGACAAATTGCGCTTGTGGGGTAAGGCGATACGTGTTATGGCTAGTAAACATCAGGCTGTCCAACTGCCGAAGGAAGGCCAACCCGATGCCGGCCTCACACGCGACTATTCACAGAATCCATTACATCGTTTCAAGAAACCAGGCAGCAAAAATTATCAAAACATTTATCCACCATCAGCCACATTGCATTTAAGTAACATTCCGTAAGTAAAATTGTGTTACACATACATAAATATTTTTGTTTGTAACTAAGATAGTGGTTTGAAAAAAAAGGTCTTCTAAGAAAACTATGAGTTTTAACCTTCCTTCAGCCAATATATTTTAAGTCGGTTATACCTAGTTGAGTTAACACATCCCACCGCTTTGTAAGGACGAGTTTAGATAAACTCCAGTATAATTGAATACCATAAAAACTGATGGGGTCAACTTTCTTCAGCGTAGCTCTAGAAGGAGTAACATGAAGTAGGCACTACGTCAATCATAAAGTAGTCCACCAACTTGTTTGGCAGATATTGCTCCAGCATGCAGAAGGTCTAAATATCTACCCAGACCGTCATTTCGAAGCAGTCAACAAACACTTATGCCGCTGTGCAGCGAAAAAAGTATGCAGATTATCGCAAGAAAAGTTTGTTGTCGAAAATCTACTCAGGATAAAATATCCAATAAGTGCCTATGTTGGCCCTGGCACGTGCTCTTAGACCTTCACTACTTGCAGCCACAGCGTACACTAGAGAGGTTTAAGGAATGTCTCTCCTCGGCGAAAAACCCACGTTTCCTACAGGACCAAGTTGCATACAGGCAGCTACCAAATAATCCGGTGATTGACGAAAAGTTACTAGATATCAGCCAATTCTTCCAGATGCAATAAGGGCAACGTACAAAACTGACTTAAGTTAAGCTGCGTTGTGAAGGAATTGATGAAATTATACCGCAGAAGCCTGACGACTTAACTAGCGTTCAACCACCCGTCTATTATCTTTTATAATAACAATATTCCGGCTCACAATGTATACAAAAGTTGCTAAAAAATACGTCCAATATACCAGGCTGTTTAAACGCGGAGGTGAAAACTTTTATACAAGCTATGGGCGAACAACCGCATGTCTTCTCTGCTCACTTGATAAACAGTCGACCCCGCAAAGCTTGGCAACTACAGGGGATTCATTATGCTTAAAAAAAAATCTACCAAGCGATAAAGAAATATGTTTAAGTCCCAAACCCAAATAAAACGCACTTTATTTTAGTTGGAAAACGTTAAGTGAAAAACCAACTTTTATTTTACTTCAACTTTCAATTAGCACAAACCCATTTTCACTTCCAAGCACACAAGCACGACCAGGCACGCGACACCACTCAACCCAATACTTTTGCACACAGAGTCCTATTCTCCTCCTCCCAAACGTTGCCAGATCAGTTATTAAGCACATATGTAACTTCGTATGAAGGTGAGTTCATACGGAACACTGCCCCGTTGAGTTTGCTCAATCTAGCTCTTCCTATAGTTAGGTACTAGCACTTGTATCAATTGGTAAGACACAAACCTTTTGCACGGGTCGGGCTAGCTTGTTAGTAGCCGTTTGTACGACCACGTTGCGCACTAGCCCATCTTTGCTCTTTATCAGCTCTGCAACTCTTTTCAAGGCCCATGTTGATGGTGGAAAGTTTTCACTCTTAATTATGACAAGTTGGCCGATCTTTAGGCCTTCCTGCTCCTTTCGCCATTTTTTCCTTTCCAGCAAAGTTGTAAGATACTAATTTTTCCAACGCTTCCATATATGATTTACCATGCTCTGTCTTTCTTGCCATAGCTTTCGTCCCTTGGCTCCTGGTTGTGGTGTTATTCGAAACGGAGGAGGTAGCACCAGCGGTTGGGCTACCAGGAAATGACCCGGCGTTAGAGCCTGTACATCTAACGGATCGTCGCTGAGTGGATATAGTGGACGTGAGTTCAATATGGCTTCTATTTGCGCTATAAGAGTTAGAAATTGCTCATGTTCCAAGCATCTTTGCCCTACAACGCGTGTCAAGTGATGTTTCATTGACTTTACTGCTGCCTCATAAATACCACCTTGATGTGGTGCAGCTGGGGTCGTGAAATGCCATTCTGTCCCCTTCTGCATTAGCTCATAAAACATATCACTAGCTCTCCACTGCTCATAAGCTCTAGGAATCTCTTTTGATGCTCCGACAAAGGATGTCCATTGTCGCTGTACATCCTTTCGCATCTACCACGTCTGGCAATGAATCTTTCATAGCAACCTACAAAGGATCTAGCACTTAGGTGGGTGATCACATCAATATGCACAGCTCTTTTCTTTTGGGCACACGAATATGGCGACCCAACTCTTTTTCTTTATTACACAACGCTCATTCCTATCCAGTTGTCTGATTTCGAAGGGTCATGCATAATTCACTCCCTAGTGTAGGAATGGTTTCCCAACTTGGAGGCGATCGGCTGGCAGATCAGCCATCAATTGCTCACTTACCCTTTTGGCGTATCTAGCACAGGTGACGCACTTATGTGTGAATTTCCTAAGCTCACTTCGCAGACGAGGTATCCAAAAACGCTGCCGTATATATTGCATCACAACCTGGATTTCTCCATGCTTGGTAACCTGATGCGCTTTGCTTATAACTAGCTCACTCAATCTGGAACCAGATGGAATAATAACCGGGTGCTTAATTTCATAGTCACATTCTGCTCTGCCGATTCTACCACCCACACGTAAAAGCCCATTCATATCCAGCATTGGTTTCAATGCTTAAATTTTGCTTCCATCAGGCAGAGGTGCTTTCTTGGACAAAGCACGAATCTCTTTCTGGTATGCTAGCTCTTGAGCTTCTCTAACTATCAGATCTAAAGCCCTCGATCTTTCCTCAAGCGTAGGCACCGGGATGTGAAAAACTCCCCGGCTTGACTTGCGGAGTCGTAGGTTGCCCGTAGTTCTCACCGAACGCACAAACTTTAGCACTTGCGACATGACTCCTACCAATTTGTCCAATGAACTTGCACGTAACACTAGCGGGACTTCTTCCACATTGGCATTGCTCCTTGTTGACGCTTCAACGGCGACATGCACTTTCAGTTCCGGATGTATTTTCTGGTATATCCCGTAGCACAAAGGCACTTCTTGGCCATTCCTCGCTCGGCAGCCCAGCCAACTCGGGCCATGTCGCCATAGTTGATTGCTCACAATTTTACTAGCACTAACACCCCTGGTTAGGAGGTCTGCTGGATTATCACTTGTTCGCACATGCCGCCACTTATTGATATTAGTATTTGTCTGAATAGATGCCACCCTATTCGCTACATAGACCTTCATCTGACATGGCAATTTTCTTATCCAATGTAGAACTATCATCGAATCCGACCACATCACATAGTCGACAGCTTCCCATTCCATGCTCTGCACAACGCTCAGATATAACCTGCCCAATAGTTCTGCAGCAGCAAGCTCAAGTTTAGGAATTGATATTGTTTTTAATGGTGCTACCCTAGCCTTGGACACTAGCAATTGAGATCGTATCTCGCCTATGCTAGACACTACTCGCACATAAATTAAACCCGACCCTTTTCAGATGCATCCGCAAACCCGTGCAACTGCACGGTTGCATCTTTAGTTGCACCGACAAATCGAGGCAACCTGAATCTTTCTAGCTCAGAAATGTCTTTCCAAAATTCACTCCATTGCTCTCTAATATACTGAGGAACCTCATCGTCCCATCCCACGCTCAGCCGCCATAGATGTTGCACTATTAGTTTGCCAATAAATGTAACTGGCATTATGTAGCCATTTGGATCATAGAGTTGCGCGACACAACTTAAAACAGCTCGCTTGCTAATCACCGCAGGTATCTCTGGCGCCTTCACTTTAAATGTGAGCTCATCACTATCAGTATATCATTTCAGGCCTAGCACCGATGCATTGGGGTTTTCCGACAGCAACAATGTATTCGGTTCTTCTGATTGAAAGGCGCTTACCAACATCTTATTATTGGACTGCTACTTGCATAATTCCATACCTGCACTACCTAGCACGAATTTCATTTCCCTAGCTAATTTGATCGCTTCTTCATCATTACTTGCTCCAGTGATCCCGTCATCCATATAAAAGTCGTCAATGATTGCTCTAGCTGCTGAAGGAAAATATTCAAACTGATCTCTAGCTGCTTGAATTAAACAACGCACAGCTAAATGGGCTGACGCAGTCATCCATAGGTAACAACTGTCAAACAATACTCGCGCAACCTTTCTCTGGGATTCTCACGCCAGAATATTCGCTGTAAGTCATGCTGGCTCTCTACAATTCGCACCTGCCTGAACATCATCTTCAAGTCATAGCTTATACCCAATTCTATGGCGTCTAAAACGATATCAGCGAGATCACACCGTAGCTTTTCTCCAAGCATTTGCACTTCATTTAAAGATACTCCTGAATCCGTTTTACAACTAGCGTTGAATACCACACGGAATTTCTTAAGTACACAATGATGTGGGATATAATAGACTGGCTCCCCCAGCAGTGGGACATTATGGGCTTCTTGCATAGGCCCAAGCCTTTCATACTCGCGCATAAATTCTATATATTTCCTTCCAATTTCTGGATCCCTAGCTAATCTTTTCTCCAAAAAGAAAAACTGTTTCAATGCAGTTTCACGAGAGCCGCCTAACTTTCTAGCATGATTTATTGGAATCGTCACCACAAAGCGCCCAGTATCGTCTCGAAAATGCGTATCTATAAATATCTGCTCAACTAGCTCTTGTTCTTTTGTGCGAAAGGGTGAATCACGGATGTGATCCATTTCCCACAATCGCTGCACTTTCTTATTTGGCTCTTCAAAACTAACACAAGATTTGGTGGTTGGACCTGCCCCGGTTCCATAATTCATTTGCTTGTATGCCCCAAGAACGATAATACCAAAGGTCCTTTCTGTCATGGTAGTGTGATCTGAGTTTCTGGCTACTAGCCCAATGAAACATTCCGCAAACACCTGTACACCTAATACAATCTGTATCTCATTAGATTCCCAATAATGTGGATTGGCAAATGGCACTTTTATTGGATTCGCTGGTCTAGTCAAGCTGGATTGACCAGATGGTACCACGAGTTCCACCCTGTCGTGGCAATATCCAAAACTCTGCTTCAACGTAATGACTCGACTCATACCATGGTATGTCCCTAGCTCTTATCCATCTTTTGACAATAAATGGTTGTCCTTCTATGCCTACCATATGTCTGCAGCCACTAGCTGCAGGTAATTGGTATGTTTTGAAAATTTTATACGCAACCAGATTCGGTTGCGCTCCCGAATCTAACAATGCATAGAATGGCCCAATTTTGGCCCCACCAATCTCCAACCTAACGAGAGCGGTAGGTAAAAGAGATTTACTCTGACTAGCTCCTTTAGCAGCTCCATGGATGTGATTTCTAAAACCTTGCCCTAGTTCATATTGACTGTTGACCGAATTAAACGCACAGTTATACGACGGTGTATGCACTTCTGCTTGTTTATTATTATTATCAAGCTCTGACATATCAAGCTGCGTTACATTCTCTATTTCTAGCCCTGTCTTGCTTCGCTTGCTCTTTTGTCATATTGTTGCGTTACCGCCCTCAGCTCTGCGCTTTGTTGCTGACTTTGATTGGCCACTATTCCGAGGAGGATCACCTTTGTCTTGCACTACCATCAAATGCTTGTTGACTTCCCTGGTTGGGCACAAGACGCTATTTTGAAGAATTTTACCCGGACAACGATTACAAGGCCCGGAGTAGCAATCCTTCACAACATGCCCTTGCTTAAGACAATTTGGGCATAGCTTATGCTGCTCTACATATGCTTTGCGCGATTTTAAATTCAAGCTCAGGAAATCTGGGCATTTCCTTTACATAAGTAGCACGGGTAAGTTTTCTTTTCACGCTCTTTGCTCTTATTGCCAATACTAGCTCTGCTCTGACTCGCTCCATAGCTAGCTCCTTGCTGACCCCTCTTAGATTGGCTATTGCGTGGTGCCATCGATGCTACACTAGCCTCTCGTGCTCGACGATTATCTGCCTGATGTGAGGATGCGGCAGCCTGCTTGTCCAGAAATGTAAGTATTTCAGCTGTAGTCGGCGTTTCTGACTGCCGCTGGAGTTCCCATGCCTTGCTCGTTTCTTCATCTAGGCGTTCATGCAAATTGTACAATCATATCCCAATGTTCGACGGGTAAACCCTGCGCCCGTAGCTGACGCAATGTCTCATGGGTGACATTTGCCATGCGCTGAAGCGCATCTAATGATGCGCGCTCCAAAAAAGGCAATCTATAAAATTGCCGTAAATATTCACGGCAAGTATATTTTTTTTATCATATAATTGCTTCAAACGCTCCCTTGCTTCATGGTAATTCTCATCCGTCAATTGCCACTCGCCCAAGGTACGCGCTGCCTTACCCACTAGAGATTTCTGCGAATAAGTAAACTTGGAGGTTGGCGCTACTTGCTCATTGTCATGTACAGCAGCCTTAAATCGCCCGTGGAATACTTTCCACTTTGTCAATGCACCATCAAACTCGCCCCCATTTGTTTTTCAAATCCATTTGCCGTTGTGGATATTGCAGCTTGACTTGAATATTTGCTGGCGTATTGACAGGCACTGGTGTTGGACCTAGCTCATTGATTTTTCCCTGCAATGCAGCATTAGCTTCAAAATAACCTTGCTCGGCTTTTTCTAGCTCTTTGTCGTAGGCTTTAATGCTGTCGCCCTCTTTAACACTAAGCACTAGCTCGTCATGCATAGCAATGCATTGCTCCCACCTCTCCTCTAATGCTTGTAAACGCGCACTAGCACCAGGATAGGTGATAGAGCCTAACTCATCGCTCCGCACATATGCCGCTGCTCGTTCAATTGCTCGAACGCACGCTGATAGCACTTTAAATTTCGCCATTTTGCTTCTATGCACCAACAAATTCAATAATTATTGTCACTAGCAATGAAGGGAACAATTGCGTTCTAAATTTTGCAAGCACGGAAACTAAGCACGCTTTAGTCAAAGTTTTCCCCAAAACAAACGAATGAGGAAACTGTGTAACCAATACTGATTGCAGCCACGCTTGTATGTTTCACTGAACCTGCTCTATTTTCTTCATGCTCAGACATGCACATTTGAAATTTCGCTGTTGCTAGCACCACAGAAATATTCTATGCCCTTTGTTCACTAGCTCGTTTAATGAGAAATATTTCTTTTTCCTTGAAGAATGCTCAGTTTTCTTTTGCTCTATTTATGTGGACTGTATACTAGCGCTTACCGACAAATTCAATATTTTTAGTAGCTTTTATTTTCAATCAAGGAAACAATCGCACTTTGAACATTACTTCACAAATATTTTTTGTATAATGACTCTTTGGCCGTTTTTTCAAATAGCTGCACTTGCGCATACACATACATACATACGCACGCTTCAAATCATTCCATCTCTTGGAATCTTCGATTCCATGAAAAAACGTACTAGTTATACTCGTAAGCTGCCTGGCGACACGCAAGCATATGCTGCTGGTAGCCATAGCAACGGGTGGTTACCATAGCAAACGGCGCGAACGACGGGTCGTCGTGCTCACACGTACTTGTTGTCGGCTTTCGTTGATGAACATCAAAAATTTTAGATTTTTTCGCTTGACAGCTGGTCTATTTGATCGTTGCCAACGTGTTTGACAAGCATTAGTTTTGTGAGAACGTGAAATGAGCAAGCTCGCGGAAGAAAAAGATTTTACGTTGCGGTTTATTGAAACCTACGAGCGCATGATGCTTTTAACTCTTTTAAGAGGTTCTCATGCGTAAACTGTTTACGTTTTGCATACAAACTTTTCATCCACAATTTTTATTTTTTTTCTTTTTTTCCGCCAAAACAACTGCAGTTACAAGCAATAAAAAATCATCATCCGATGACATGTTTACGTCCGCACGCTACGAATTTTCAATACAAATGGCGCTAGATGCTTTATGCTTGCATGGTGGCCGGGCAAACGACAATCACCCGATTACGCACACAACCACCCGTTGCTATGGCTACCAGCAGCATATGCTTGCGTGTCGCCAGGCAGCTGTATATTTTTCACGCTCTTACACATTTGCATGCACGAATTTGCGAATTTCACCATAATCTATTGTGATATTCTCTATACTCCTAGCTCAACACATGTGTTTCTAGCTCTCTTTCGCCCATAAGAAACTAATGCAATTAGCTCCATGTAATTTATTTGCACGTATGTACATCTAGCTCTTTCCTTTTTTCATTCTGCGCAAAAAAAACAATCGACTACGCAAAACGGCACTCGACTGCGCCAGCCCTTATTCAGCTCGACATGGACCAATGTTTAAGTCCCAAACCCAAATAAAACGCACTTTATTTTAGTGGGAAAACGTTAAGTGAAAAACCAACTTTTATTTTACTTAAACTTTCAATTAGCACAAACCCATTTTCACTTCCAAGCACACAAGCACGACCAGGCACGCGACACCACTCAACCCAAGACTTTTGCACACAGAGTCCTATTCCCCTCCGCCTCCCAAACGTTGCCAGATCAGTTATTAAGCACATATGTAACTTCGTATGAAGGTGAGTTCATACGGAACAAAATAAACACTTTTTCCGACTTAATTTATTCGGGACTGAAAGGGCATTGTGAAGTAAGACCAATCTCTTTGAGTGTTCCATTATACCTGACCTGTTTTACTGAAAAATGCCAGGTTCAAGTACTGGGGCAGGTAAAATCAAAATGGCTAAACACATTTTTCAAAACGGGGTCACACCTCGGCAGTGGTCTACAATGCTTCGAATATATTTTTGCCATCAACAAATTTCTCTAATAAAATACTTTTTCTTGTATCAAAGTCTCAGTCATGTAAAGGTTAGCAATCACTTGTAAATCGATATTTTTTCTTTACTTCAGCAACGATAATATCTCCCAGCAGGATATTGACATTTATTACAATAGCGTAGAGAAATGCCTCGCTATGTTGTGCTCTGCATGTTGCCCCCTAGTATCAGCCTCAATTGCTGTTCTATCATTCTATTCCAATTACAATTACCTTTATGCGACGCGCATTGACTTAACACCAATGAATAACACTTCAGCCACACTTATGTATCAACCATCACCTCTGTTCTGCTCTGCTCACAGTATCAATAACCATAATTTTGATATTGCCTCCTTGGCTCCTTTTGCTGACTGCACATTTAAAGAGAAATATCTACCACGAAATCCAGTGCGCTTCGTACTCCCTACTTTGTTGTCGCTATTTCATGTTTTAATTTAAGGTATAAAGTAGCCTGTTGCTTGAATACAAACTACATAGATACCTACATATCTACTTATATATAACTATCTACCCTGCAGTGAAGTATCAGACGAGTCAGAAAAAAATAGCTTACAACTAGAATTTCCTAACTCATCTCACCCTTGTCCGAAAAAGACCAAATCTTCACCAAAAACATATTCAACTTTTTGGAGAATACTGAATTGCGTTGAAAAAATCCATTTAGAATAGATTTTTTTATTCTGATATTTTCAGCACCAGAGCTCAAATCTATGACCTCTCCTATGTAAACCGAGTTCCACACCCCTGAAAATACCAGTTGCTTGTAAACAAAAAGGCAGTTGTCGAATTAGTTGGGCTTGGCGTCAGTACTAGTTATGAAATAGTTTACAACTATTTGATTTGACTGCTGGGTATGTGCAATGTGCATTGTAGATATATACGCATCTTTAGCTAGTATTTTTCCATTGGCGAGAACACTTCAAAAAAGAGATGTCTTGTCAGCCGTGGAGTGTTACCTGCTGTTACGATTATTAAATTTTACCTCACCCGTAGAGTGAACAGCAAAAATGCTCAAATTCATAATACAATACGGAAGAATATTATTTAGACTATTGGCATTAACACTACATATAGTTTGTATCTGGAACACCTTCTGCTGCTAATGTTAGATTTAAGAAATAATTAGCGGTAATTTCAGATAGTCTTAAAATGTAATTATGTTAATGTTATTTCAAACATAAACATGCAAAGGCAGATATATTAACATTCACTGAAAATCGCACTTTCTTTTTTATTTATTTAAATAGATCATCATGCACTGAGGAAGATATCAAGGAAGCTTTCACCTCTAATAACTTTGAAGTCAAGGCATTCAAATTTTTCCCGTAAGTAAAAGAGTTTAGACCTAAACTATATGTGAAGTCTTTTTTCCAGTACCGAGTGTTCATAAAAATTTAACGATTTAAAAAGATAAGAATATAAAAGAATAATGTTAAAAAACTAAATCTAAGTTTTTCAAAATGTGTACAAGCTCATCTTCTTCATATAAAGATACCACCAAGCTGAGGGTAATTTGTTCTTGAGGGGTCTGGGAAAGAAGCCCACATTTTAGGGGGGTTTTAAACTAAGATCCTTTTAAATAAATTTTTCATATACAAACAACCACTAACATTTCAAGAATCCAAAAACAAGACAAAAAATAAAAAATGCTCGAACGAAGTATTGGGTGCCAAAAATTGCTGCACCTGGACATGATTCCCAGTCTTGTAGCGATCTGAAACTAAAAGTTTGAAAATTTTCGAATCAGAAAAACAGCTGCATCTCCTTGCTATCGTTTCAAGACATATGTACATATTCTAAACTTCCAAATATGTAATTGAATTTAGTTTGTACCAAAAAGTTTGTGTTACTTTTTGGTCCATTTATAAAATTGGTACCTTTTTCTTTGAGTATCAGTACTGTTTTGTAAATATCTCGACAAGCCCACATACGAATGTTTTTCCCTTATTTTACATTGTCATCGGGTTGTAACATTGTTTGAAGTTTCTAGCTCGACAAAGGTTGCTTAAAAATCTTGAAATAGAAAGATTTTCCTAGTTTTATTCTGAACTTGTATTTGAGCTATATTAATAGAAACGAACCAAACAGATAAACCTTGTTACTTCGATTTAGTGTTATGGAAGTGTTCTTTTGGCAACTCCCGAACAATGGAAAAGGTTCATATAGTGCCTTAGTGCACATATAGCATTGTGCATATTCTTTTATTGTAACTAATTTCAATATTTTCTTTCATATCATTAACATTATAGTAAAGACCGTAAAATGGCGCTACTCCAGCTCTCATCGGTGGAAGAAGCCGTATTGGCGCTTATCAAAATGCACAATCATCAACTTTCGGAATCCAATCATTTACGTGTCAGTTTCTCCAAATCGAATATCTAAACTACATCTATTTATTTCGCATAAATATAAGATCAACTGCAATACGATGAAGATAACCAGCGCAAAAACAGTGAGATTAAACAGTCAAACAGTATCAGCCACAAAGAGAAACATCAGCAAAGCTAGACCGTGGAGTAGTGTTACAGAAGTAACAGCTGAAAATTAAAATAAATTCAAAGCAGAAGGGAAGCAAGCATTTACATATGAAAATAACAAACTGGAATCGGCGTTTACGCACAATGGGCTCAAGAACAAGCACAAAAAATAGTAAAAATCAACAAACATTAGCAACAACAAGAAATCAACAAGGAACACAACTAGAACAAAACAAATAAATTTCCAGTGTTAATAATTGATTGAACAATTTAATCGTCAATATGTATTTTCAAACTTTACAACAACAATCATCAACAACAACTCTATCTCCCTAAATATAGCTTAACTATTGTAATAGATGAATCGTATATTTGCCTATGTGCAGGTTTTAAAACTCGCTCTCAAGTTTGTATCATTCATATTAACAATTTTACTTTTATGCAGATAATTATTGCTAAACTTTACCTATAACTATATATATATATGTATATGTTAATTAATAATTCTTTTTAGTCAATGCCTTTTTACGTACTACATATATTTAGATTTCTCGACTACATATACATACATATGTATATACAATAGTATAGATGCATATATCTTTTATTCGATTACATTATTCAAGAAAGCTAAAAATCCATTTTTAAACAGAAAATGCACAGATATACAAATTCGAAAATCTCGATAATCCCATCCCACCCAAGATTTTAAATAAGCTGCTCTACATACATGCATAAATAGTAAATAAATGAAACAAAAACTGCAGTTAAACAAATAATATATTTTATGGATGTATAATAGTATAGCTGACAAACAAACAAACAAAAACAACAAATACAAGAACAAATTAATTTAAAAGATTTACTATATTTATATGTGCATATATAGTATATCTACCATTATTTATGTAAGCGAAACAAAATTCAAACTTAAAAATAAAAATAAATTATATTGCATTATGAGATGAAAGAATTTGAGTATTGCTGAGAAAAGCTGTGCGAGCAATCAGTTGATGAGAAGTGAATTGTAAGATGAATTGTAAATTATAGACCCAGAGATCAATATGTACACTTGTGTAGGTTTACATGTGCTTAGTCTGAAACGGACATTAATTTTTTTAGGATATTCCTGCCGCAAGGTACTGAAAGAAAAGCAACTCAAAGGATTTTGCGCACTTTGCGAAACGAATATCTCGAAAACTACATCCAATTTAGAAAGTTTTGGCCACAGATCAAGTATTAGCTCATGGAAAAAAATATAAAACAGATATTTTGATCTCTGGGTCTGAACCTTTTCAAATTTGATCGGCCTGTGCTACTCACAGCAAGCTGAAAGTGAATAATTGACCGTATTGTAACAGAATTTACTACACTCACACACATGCAGATAAATATACGCGTGAATGCGTAAAATACTTTATTTCACTGTGTCTCGCTTTTTTTTTGGTTTAAAACTCACAGAAATGATACGGTATAAAATGCAACTAATAAACGTAACAAACTATAAGAGAATTACAACATATGAAACATATATCGTGGTTAGAAACAGAAAAAATAAGTGACAAAAAAAAAGAAACAAACACGATTAATTTGTGTTTTTGCTGATAAATGTTATTACTGAAATTCTTATTAAATTTAAGACAAAAAGATAATATGACAAGCAACATGCATACATACGTTCATATATGTATGTAGAAACAAAAATTTATAAATACGTAGTTATTTAACCATAGACAAAGTTGAAAATAATTTAAAATTAAGGATTAGTTTTGTAAGCATCGGAAGTAAAATGAGCATGACAACACTCACACACATACAAATATACATACATGAGCAAACTGGAAGAACGAAGGAGAGGTAAAAATGCAAACAAACAAAAGCGCAGGATTAAAAAAATTCAAGTTTTTTTTATGATAAAACTGAAATTCGATCAAATCAATGGTGGGCGCGCATAAATAAATTATGAATTATTGATAATCAGCTAACATAGGCACAAATACAAATAAACATTCAAATAGACATATGTACATGCAACGGAGTTTTAAAGTGTTTATATAAAGTTAAAAAAATAGTGAAAAGCAATTATTAATATAAATCGATGCGTTTAAAAATGCATTAAAGTTGAAAAGTAAAGACATTCAAATACATACATACACCGAGGCGCATCACTGATTCCACTAATGACGAATATAAACTTTGTTGTATTACATTAACCCTTTTTATTAAAATTATTAATTTTACTTCGAGTTTTGTTGTAAACAATAAATGTTTGTGCATACTTATGTGATGTGTACTATAGTATAACTGCATATGCAAACGGTCTATGTCAATACATTATACATAGATATCAAAGAAATAATGTGTTACAAAATCAAGTGAATATGTAGCATACTAGGCTTCCCCGAAGCCCTGCCAAAGCCCATGCGGCTAATTTCATCCTGATCAGACCAACAAATAAAAGTAAAAAAGGAGTATAAAGCTGGTTAAAAATAAAACTCGAAGTTGATTTAAAAAACTGGGATAGAAGTGGTTAATATGAAGAAACAAATTTACGCACGGCATTATTGTTCTAGTTTTCTTCTCAGTGTACATATAACAAATGTTGTTCGATTGATTTTTATTATTTCTAATACATATTTCGTATAAATGCATACATTTAACTTGTACTTGCTGCATTTTTATTAATATACACGATCAAAAAAAGAACCCTAAACAAATATAATAAAATAACTCTTAGTGAAACTCAAAAACTTAACAAACGGATAAGATTAGCAGCAACAAAGTAAAGAGAATTATAGAAAAATGTAAGTAAAAGAAAAAACTTAATATAAGTATGTATAAAACAAACATAATCAAAAAAATTACAAAATCCGTTATATTAGCTTATACAATAATTTTTTTTTTATATTTGGAAACCGTTCAAAAATCATTCTTGTTTTCCAAAACAGCATAAAATTTAGCTTCAAATCACCAGTGAATCAGCAGCAAAATATTTAATAGAAAGCTTTATAGTGATTTGGATATCTAATGATTCGTGAATCAATTTCTGCTCTAATAAATTACTCCCGTTATTTTACATACATATAAGTAACCGTAAACAAAGCCGCATTTTGAAAAGGTTCAAGGTCCAAAGTTCTTTTTAATAAAAATGGTATTTTTCAATCGAAATTAGTTGAGATACAATAAAGTATTAAGGTGAAAAAAAAACTACTTCCACTGAATATTTTTTTTGTATATTTTTGCACATAGAAAGAGATAAAAGAGTCAAACATTACTCAATATTTTTTAAAATCGAAAAAATTAAAAACTTTTAAATTTAATTTAAAAAGCGCAAGCCTTGTTTAAGAATTTATTCTTTCCCCTTTTGCTGTTGAATAACTTGAATGGCTGATTATCACTTTACCTTAACTCAAATTTTGAATTGTCTTTTAAATTACATAAGCGTTAGTTCCATATTTAATATAACATAATTGCAAAAACCATTTAAACCGTAATGAAATGAAATAAAAACTCGAACGCAAACACATCAATAGCATCGCCAATCAGCTCAAACATAGGTCACTGTAAAGTGAGTGAGAATTAGGGAATATCTTAAAAAGAATAACAAAACAAAAACCGTTTAATCAAAGAATAAATTCTAACAAAAGCAAAACCTATACAGTTTTGATGAAACGTACCGCTTTGGTAGGTCCGGCGGACAACACGCCGATGCAACAGCTACATAATTATACACCTATATGCATATAAAGATACATATATCTGAAAAGGATACCTAACATCGGCGCGATCATAATTGGTGTTCATCACAGCAGTTAGACATACATACATACATATTCGTATGTTGTATGCCTGCAGAAGAAAATTTAATAAAAAAACTATGTATAATAAACAACTGAAGAGGTGCGTTTGTTTAATATTAAAAATATATAATATTGAAAAAAAAAACACAGAAAAAATTAACTTTTGAATGTATTTGTAGTTAAATTAAAAACAAATGTATTAGTAAAAATGCCAGAAAGCAAAATCAAATAATATACTAAAATATGATATACAATTAATATATACTAAGTAAAAAAAGTAAATGTATTAAATTTTATTTACGTATATACATACATACATTTACAGATTTAGAAATAGTGATGGATAATGAGTTAGAATACGCGAAAAGTTTTAACTATGGCTTTTTGCAGCATCAAAATTGCGAACAAAATAGAATTTATTGTAACTCGTGGTTATAAACAGAAAAAATAAAACCAAAACAAAAAAATATGTAATGTGAAGCAGATTCAATCGAAGACGCAAACAAATTTACACATTCACTCATACAAAAGCGCATACAAACTCACATACATAAATCACTTACTGGAAACCACAGGAGAAGAGCGGCGTCTGAATAATTTGAAAGATTCGCTTGAAATTTTTATTTTGAAATTATTATAATTCTGCATTATTTGGTTAAGATTTTTAAAAGGATTTAAATGCACGTACTCGTATTTGGAATTTATTTAATTCAAATATAACTCAGCCCATTAGGAATCTGAAGGCAGTAAGAAATCTGTGCTTTTATGCCCTTAACGATGGTTGTCGCGCCATGAGCTTAATTTCTGATATAGCATGAGCGCTTATATGAGCCATATTTAACATCTATTGTACTTGTAAATAGCAAAAGAAGAAATACCTTTTCGGTGTAAGTTGTAACCCTTTCATATGCTGATCTTTTTGGACCTTTGGACTTACCTTTTTGGCAATGGAGTTGGGACACTAGGAGATTATCCTTGAAAAAAGGAAAAAAAAAACAAGGAAAATTTCTTCGTATGTAGGGCCTACCGAGCAGACAATTCTATGGGATAGATCCAAACAGGTTATAAAAAATGCTGCAATTACATTTTCATTAAATTGAAAAAAGTCCAACAAAAAGACCACCGACCATGTGTCGCAAGATTTGTTGAAAAGACATTTTCGGTCCATGATTTTCGTAGTCGCAAATAATGAAAGACTTATTTATAAACAAATGTCTAGGCTCATATTGCTAACACATTTCGGACTCATTTCTTGAACTATGAGTGCGCAAAAAATCTTTGAGAATACTTAAATTTTTATTGGATTTCTCTGTTTTAATAGCATTTATGGTTTTCTTGGTTGACAGTTCCACATCTAGATAATTTCGCAAGTGTATATTAATGGTTTATTCCAAACTCACATCTTCGATTTATATTCGCATGACCTTATTTTCTTACAGATTATTTATAAATTGTCTGTAATTAGATCGGCCTCAAGCTAAGGTCGCTCTCATTTATCATCACAATCATCAGCACCATTAACTGACCAAACCAACCGAACCCACTGCAAACAATCTTTTTCACACAAAGTTGAACAGGGTTGTCAAACTAATACTACTAAAGAACAATCGTTGAACACAAATCATTTTAACTAAATATAAAACAAAAAAGGAAAAAAAATTATTATAACAAATTAAGTAGAAATGCATGCAACAAAAATTTAATGTTGCATATGCATAACGACAACAACAAAAAATTATTTTAAATGTAAACAGGAAACACAAGAAGAGCATAATTTATTTAAATAATTATTATATACATACAAAAATATATTCGAAATGTATAAAATGAATAAAAAGTAAAAACGTTTAGAACGTTTATTTAAAGAAAAATTTAGCAAGTATGAAAAAGTGATTTAAAACAAAAATTATATCGAAAAAAAAAACCTAACAAAAAATTTATAAAATTTACAAAGCAGAAAAAAGTAGCTGATGAAAGATAAAGGGTTAGTTAAATTAGTGAAAGAATTATTTTGAAATCAATTAAATAGAATAAAGTCAACAGCTGATATTGTCGTATTAAAAGTAAGAAAAAAAATTTGGATAGAAAAAAGAAATAAACGCAAAATACAGGAAAAATTAATTGATCCAGTAGAATTTAGAAATATGTACATACACCTTAAGATATACAAACATTCATACAGACATACAGATAAATACTAATCATTTCATTAACACACCATTATCACTGAGGCAAAGAACTTCAGCATTTCGGCAATCATTTCTAACAGTAAAGGGAATTTGAAAATTTGAAATTTATTAAAATATGTATGTAAGGACTTGAACTCATTAAAATAGCACAATAATATATAGGAAATAACTTAGAAAGTGGTGGCTGCATACCGAATAACATTGCCTATACCCTACAGTCAAACAGCGAACTAGTCAGAGAACATACCAGTAATTAACTAGAATGTGCTGAATAGTATCGCGCTAGTCAGAAAAAGTTCAAACTTGTACCCACTACATTTGCATTTGCTTGCATTTGATGCATATCGGCTATAGAATGGCAGCTTTTGAATCACCTTCATTGCTAGTAATTAAAGTAATCCTATCTTTATCCATTTTGAAATGTGACTGGTGTATTTCTGAACGAAATCTGATAACTTGCATCTTACAGGACATTCTCAAACTAAAAAATAGCAGTTCGTTGTCTGGAAAAAACGGCAACTTACTGACGAGTATGGTTTAGCGTTCATACTAGTTTTGGGGCATTTTAACAGTAGTTGGTTTGACTTAAGGGTTGGCAATGCATAAAACAATACAAATATGGAAATCCCTTGGAATAAATATCCTATCGGGATTGATTTAGCCATCATCGATTTGCGCCAGTAATATTTTTTTTAAATAGAAAGAGGGCTTAGTTTTAATATTTGGATTTAAGTTCAAAGTGAAACAAAATTACCGAAATATTAGAGAAAAAAAATAATTCAAAATAAATGAAATACATGCAGGCTGCGTATAAAGAAGTCAAAAAGTTCCTATGTTTTGAAAACTTAATACAACACAATAGCGAATATAACTGGAAAAAAAATCCAATTAAAACAATAACCACAATTGCAATTAGTATTTCTTGACTTTTTTTTTGTTGTTTTCTCAAAGTTAATTTAAAACTCGATAAACAACAATGCGTATTAGTAATGACGGGCTCAGTACGAAACTAAGTTAATTTGTTGTTTGTGTTTTTGGGCATTCTGGAATCAACCCTACTTAATCTAAATATTTTTCAGTAATGCTTCAACTGCTAAAAAATTAGTGCCGATTTTTCATGCAAGCTTTTAAATTAAGCTACCCGACAAACACAAATTTTGTTCACAAGAAATGCTACTACCGGATGGGTATATCTTTACGTTTAGATGCGGAAACGGTGGTTGGTGTACTATTACTGCGGACATTTTTTTAAACTTTTTCAAAAGTTAACGTTTTTAGGAAGCGGTAAAGATGCTGATTGCACAGTGATTAGAACTTGGAGGTCTTGTTGTATATTTTTCAAGCTTCTTTGTGTCCTTGAAATAATACCCAATGCGCCTAAGAGCACTGGAAGCCACAAATACACTCAAAAGGCATCGAAATCACTTTGTTTCAGCGTTTTTCCTTATTTTGGAACCATTATTTTATTTTATTTCATTGCACACAATTCGAACACCTACTTTTTACCTAAAACAAACTCCTTTACTTACGTACATACATGTGTGTTTGAGTTTACATTTAGGCTTTATTACTTCGTGGCAAACATTATAGATATGCATGTAAAAATGCCAATTGTATTATTCATCATACAACAACCAAGTCCATAAAATTAAAATCATCGATAAAAAAATTAACGTCTAAAACACTAAAACAATATGTAAAGTAAACAAATAATATGCATACATACATGTACGTAAGCAAAGAAAAATGTAATGTTTATGTATCGTCTCAAATCAGAGCTGCAACAAAAATTAGAATTTGTTATGTAATTTATCAGAAAAAAATTGTTAACAAATTTCGTTTTGTTGAAACGCATTAAAAATATTGGAAAAATGTCGCTTACCAACTGTTTATTGATGTATATCTAATCAACTTTTAAAATTAAAAAAGAATATAATGTAATACAACATTTTTTTGTTTTATTTTTTTTTTTTTTTTCATTGACGAAAAGAGATTTTTTTTTTAAAGATCTCAACTTATTTGCTCGTCTAATTCGATACCACTATAAGTTTCGGAAAATCAAATGAATGAATGAAATTTCGTAACGGAGTGTAAAAATTCGTATGCTATAGCTTATCGTCTGAAATTTTGTAAGACTTGCTTAGGTTTTTTAAAAAGAGGAGCTCATCAAAAATCAAGTGAGCATATACCTGGAACAACATTGCTTTTAAATACTACCATTTACAGAAAAACAACTGTTTTTGGGTATTGCTCAATTAAACCTTAAAAAGCTGCCCTGATTTAAATAAACCAATCGTGAATGAATAGATACATTCATATGTGTATTATCAGTAGGAAAATACGTATGTACATATTGAGAATTAACTGAGGAAACCCTACATAAATAAATTTTGACAAATTCAACGAGCTAACGAGAACTAAAAGGAAAACATGTTGCAATCAAAAGAAATTAAAATAAAATATACAATTTCAACAAAATATATCGCAAGTTCCCAACAAAAATTTTAAAAATTAAAGGAGAGAATACATTTTCGTAATATATATAGTAAAACACAATTTTAGGTATACATACATGCATACAAACATATGATAAATAAATAAAAACTTGAGAAATTATTTAACAAAAACATAAATGTATTTATTTCAGTGCTTTTTGCTTAAATTACAGTGATTAAAAGACATTTTCAAGCAACCGTAAACAAAAATTTAAAATGATAATTCAAAGAAAAGGTAAACAAATAAGAAGGGAAAAACAGGGCAAACTCTGTAGCATAACACAAAATCTAACGCCGAAAAAAAATCAATCAAAAAATAAAAATTTGTGGTTAAGCCCTCAAATGTTTTGATGCTGAACGACGTAAAGGATTAAACAGTGAAAATGTGTGTGTGTAGATACGAAATGAAAAAACATGAGAAGTGCTTGTTGTTATGTTACATTTTTAAATAATTAATTGTTTTTAAATAATTCTTACTGCACCGAATAAAGAAACAAATAAACAAAGAACAATCAAAAATAAATATGCGCAATTTAAAAGGAACGTGCAGAGGAAGCCAAAAATGTTAAAAAAATGATTACAACAAAAAATATTATTGGATTTCCATGTCAGAAGGCGTATTAGTGAAAAGTACTGACGCCGCATACTACTTATTGCAATTTTTTGCAACCCTTCTTCCACTTTCCTTTACATACATGAAACACAAACATTGATTGATTGATTTATAAAACTTCCTCTCAACGTCCGATAAGCGCTTACCAAAAAACGCTAACTAAACTCGTTTAAATATTTCACATATGTTAAGTTGAAAGTTATAATTTATAGTTGTGTAATTTTAATACAATAAGTTGCATATTTGCGTAATACCGTTACGTTAAATTTATTATATAGCTATGTGTGTATTTTTTTCTAAGTTAAACTATAGGTTTGTACTACAATAACAGTCTGTGAAAAAAATGCGTACATTTTATGAGAATTTTACTTAGTGTTTTCTAGTAAGGTATAGGCAGCAAAAGAACATTTACAAATCGACGACGGAGTGGAAGATCAAACTAACTTAGCAAAGTATTGAAAAACGCTGTGTCTCGGAATGTGATTCAAAAATGCCCCCAGCTAAACCTCAATGCAATGCAAAATCAGCTGAGGTGGGGCGTTTTGTAAGCAAATTCTGCGTTGGAGGGTTTTTCAAAAATATTCTGAGATAGAATAAACAAAAATTTTTAATATTTTTTAGCATAATTTTGCTGACTTGAATACCATTTATGAAACTTGAAACAATTGAAATGTAATGTGCGCAAAGCCGAGCAAAAATAAATTTAATTAAATTGATAAATAATTTTATTATGAATATATTGATACATACATATATTGAAATATTGATACGTATATACATACATACATACATTTAATAAAAAAGCAGAGTAGTATTCGTTAAGTTTAAAAGTAATGTATTTTTGTTTGTCTAGTTTAAAGAGTGTAGCCATGTCAGGCGTACACCTAATTGAATTTAAAAAAAATTTAATAATTGGAAAAACAAAAAAGTAAATATAATGGTAATAATTTTTGTTGAAATGACAGTTGAATATTTAAAATGGTAAATATTGTAAAGCTTAGAAAGAAAAACTTCTAACGCTTGAAATGCATGAAGACGTAAATGCGTGAGAATAAAAAAAAAAAAATTTTTAAAAAGTCGATGAATGATTAATGCAGAAATTAATCCAAATTTGGATAAAATGTGAAAGATATACATAAGAAAAAATTTTGTTAGTTGCTTCTCTTCTAATGTTTAATGTGGGTGTTATTTCGATAGGATTTTTAATTTTGTAATTCATTAACTTCTTATAAATGTACTTTTGTATGTAAGCGTATTTTAGGCTCCTTTATTTGAAATATTTTCACTTTAATTTTTTCAAGATTTAATCTAATCAGTTTTCTTTATATAAAAATATTTTTTGCAAGAAAGCTTACATATAAAATATTGTATTATTTTACAAAATAAATGGCGCATGTCCAATTTGCACTTTATAACTGTACCAAACATTATTACATAATTAACCACGAACATAATTTTACAGATTGTCTTATTTTATTTTTAAACTTGAAAATGTATCTTCTTGTATTTTTAAATGGAACTATTCTTAAAAATAAAACATAAAATGTGTTAAAAAAAAAACGAATAAGTTTCCTTTTCTGCTTGGAATGTACAGTTATTGAAACATTGCACCACGTAAGTATCATCGTTCCACAGTCGGAAATTAATGTCATCTATCACTATCAGTGATTTTTAGGGAAACCGTAGGGCAGATGGGCTCGCTAGGCAGGGCACTACCAAGCAGGTTCTTCCTGACCCTTTGCCACGTGCAGGCTACTGCTGAACGAATATGCCTATCGATAAGCCAATGAAAGATGGCAACAAACCCTAGGGTGTCGAATATCCAAGAAAACCTGGCTAAAAAGTGACCCCAAGAGGTCTCGTCAAATTTACCCCCTAAGAAGGACTGACATTTCCAAGTTAATAGGAATACTAACTAGCCATTGCCTTATTGGGAGGCACGCAGAGAGGGTAGGTGTCCCCTATCGTCGTTGCTGTAAGAAGAATTTGAGTGATATGTGAAATATTGGTTATTCAAAAATTTTTGAATAAAAAATAAAACTTAAATTTTTATTCAAGCTTTTGAAAATGAAAAATAACACATCGAGATACAACAAAGTTATACCCGTATGTGCATATAGACATAATGTGTATTTATAAAGATTTTTTCGGTTATTTCTGTATAAATTGACATTCACTGAGTTGATTGGATGCAAGTTCGGCACCATTGCTGGACAAAATAAGGCTTTTGGCGGGATTCCTGCGATGTTTTCGGGATAGTTTTGTGAACCATTTTGTTACTTTTTCAGGATAATTTCGGGATATATGCTGAATTGCGTTGTGGGCTTTACCGGGTCGTTTTAGTGTTGTTTTCAGGACTGTTTTGGAATCAATGTGAAACTTTTTTGGAGTAATTTCTCTAAAAAAGTCCCACAAAGATCCCTAAAATAATTCAAATATGGACCCAAAAAAGTCTTAATATAATCCATCGATCAATTACGAAATGGTGCTGAAAACCCCCCAAAACTATCAATAAAACTTTCCCGAAATCACCCTGAAACCCACCAACTAGTGCCTAAGTAGCTTTATTTTGTGCAGCAATGATCCCGAAATTAAATAAACTCAGTGCATCTCAATTTATACAGAAATAACAAAACAAATCTTTACAAATACGCATTATGTCTATATGCACATACGGGTATAATTTTGCTGTATCTCGATGTGTTATTTTTCATTTTCAAAAGCTTGAATAAAACTTTAAATTTTATATTTTATTTTAAAAGGTTTTTATTCAAAGTGAGACAACCCCGAGCTCCGGTAGAATGACATTAGTTGCCTTGACAGTTAGGCTAGTATCAGATGGTGCTAATGTCGGATCCATATCAAGAAAAAGGCTTAGCACATCAGAAACCTACACCGATGTGAACGCAATCGCGATGAGTGCTCTTTTAACACCTCATGTTTGTTGACCCCTCTTGTTTGTTATTTCAGCTCCTCTTTGAGATGAAAAGTAATGCTGAAGGATGTGAGGACCCCAACCCGGAGGCTTGTGGAGCCCTCACAACACATATATATATAGATATCTTAATGAATGAAGTTAATTTGAATTATACACTATTTTTTATGAAATATACTGAATTTTTATATTTTTGCACATATGTTGTTCTATAAATGAACCACATACGTATTTTTGCACGAAAACCCCCTAAGCTAATAATTATATATATTTGAGATATTTTTAAAAGAACATACCATTCGAATGTCAATTTCTTACAAATAGGAACACTCCAATATACATACAGGGTGGCTAATGAAAGCCGCTACCAAAAAAAAATTAAATAACTTTTTTTCTATTTAATGAATCTGGTTAATTTTTTTTTTATTTTGCAGATTGACTTTTACATTTAACAAAAATGGATAACTGGGACACTGAAACAAGAATTTGGATTGTCCGCCGCTATCACTCACTGGAGTCCGTAGTTTCGGTTCAAAGAGAGTATAGGCGCACGTTTGGCGGCAATCCTCCGAGCAGATGGACCATAATAAGACTTGTAAACAATTTTGCAGAGCATGGGACAGTCAACAGAAGACCTTACCATCGAAACCCTTCAGTTCGAACGGAGGAAACAATCGCTGCTGTAGCTGCTGCCATACAAAACAATCCACGTGTTTCGACAAGAAGCTTATCTGCTCAAATGGGTGTAAGCAGACAGTCATTACAGTCAATTATGCACAAAGATTTGGACTTATTCCCATATAAAATTCAAATGGCCAACAAACTGAACGCTGCAGACTTGCCGATTCGCTTGGAATTTTGCCAGAAGATGCTTCAAATTGTGGAAGAGGATGGAAACATGTTGAACTGTCTTTTCATGTCTGACGAGGCCCATTTCGATTTAAACGGCAACATAAACAAACAAAATTGTCGAATATGGAGTGCTTCCAACCCACAGATACTCCATGAGACGGAATTGCATCCACTTCGTGTCACAGTGTGGTGTGCAGTTTCATCACGCTGCATTGTCGGGCCCTACTTCTTCGAAGAAAACGGTCACACCGTTACGGTTACTGGAGACCATTACTTGAGCATGTTGAGAGAGTTTTTCTATCCAGAATTACGCCGAATGAGAATTTCTTTCAACTCTGTGTGGTTTCAGCAAGATGGTGCAGCTCCTCATATAGCCCAACCTGTTATGACAGAATTGCGACGAAAATTTCCCAATAAGCTGATATCCAGAAACTCCACATTCCGTTGGCCACCCAGGTCGCCTGACCTTACTGCACCTGACTTTTTCTTGTGGGGTTATTGCAAACAGGAAGTCTTCAAAGCAAAACCAACAAATTTGAATGAACTAAGGCAATCCATTCGAGAAACAATTGCGGCTATTCCTGTCTCAACTCTCCAAGCAGTAATGAACAACTTTTTTGTAAGATGCCGCACATGCATCGACGAGCAGGGGGGGCATTTAAATTCCATTATTTTTGAAACTAATTAAGCTATATTTAATACAATTTAATGAGCTTTAACATGAATAAAAGAAAAATTAATTCCGTACACTGAAAAAAAAATTATTTGAGTTTCTTAATGTAGCAAAATTCATCAGCCACCCCGTATATACATATAAGCTTTACCATACACTAGATTTGGCAGCGACGCTAAGAGGTTAGAAACCTGCCAATGCAAAGGAGACGGCAAACAATAAGCATTAGAAAATGCGAACATTTAAGCGCACAATAATGCAGAGCAATACAAATCTACACACGAGAAACACTGGAATTGACCAACGCAAGCGTACAGGAGTGTGTACATATGTTCGCTGCAATGCAAGAAACTGGCGTATGAGGGAAGAAAAGAGTACAGGCGTGTGTACATATGTTCGCTACGATACGAGGAGCCGGCATATGAAGAATACGTTAGTAGTTATAAGGAAAATAGGATAATAATAAGGAAAAGGTTAACTTATAAGATTATGTACTATAAGTATATAAGTATTTATTGTTGTTAAGTAAAAGTTTGCCTGCGTGCAAATTAGTATAAAAGGGAGATGTATTCCCTAGGAAAATTGAGTAGTTAGCTACTAGCTAGGCATAGTAGTCGGTGGTTTTCACCTCCGATGAACGTACACCTGGGAGTTTTCATCTATTCTGCAGGGGTTTTCACCTCAGTGGACGGTAGGGCTAAGTAGGGGTTTTCACCTCTGCCGCCTTTAATTTAGCCAGGAGCAACTTAAGTTATAGTAAGTGGTGGTTTTCACCTCCGCCGAACGTAGGGCTGAGTAGGGGTTTTCACCTCCACCACCTTTAGCGTAGTTAGAGATATATTTAAGATTGTAGATTTGATTTGAAAAAAATTAATTAAAGAAAAATATCAAAACTGAAATAACTTAACAGGGTTTTATCATTTGGAGAAAAACCATAGGGAACTCTATTTGTAGGAACCCTGGACGGACTGAGGATACCCCGGCAATTTGGAAAGTCCGTCACAAATGGCGCCCGAGCAGGGACTTCTTTAAGTGAATTTTACGGAGTTTGAGGAATTATACTATGAGAAAGCAAGCAAGGAGGTAAAACAAGTGGAAACTTCGAGAGGATAATACAACCAAAAAGTAAAAAATAAAGAGGATACGCGCAAGGCCAAGAATTAGAGTCAGCAAGGAAGGAAGTTAAAACAAAGCATCATGGTAAGGGTAACATGGGTGTACTACCCCAATCGTGAGGATCTAGTAGCATATAATGAGGAATTTGGCTCGGAAGGTATGGGAACGGTGGAAGAATTAAGGAAACGATTATCAGGATATATCCAGACGCACGGTGACGATGAAAAGTTAGAGGAACGCTTTACCGAGTTAGCTCTTCGTCACACTCGGCCAACGATAACGGTCAAACCACCAACACCCAGAGATGGCGGCGAACAACCACTACCAGGCCGCATCGGGGCATCCGAGGTAAACTTATGCAGTGACCGGCACAACGAAGCATCAGCATATACATTTAACCATCCGGAATCGTTTGCTAACACCATGGACCGGATACGCAAGTGGGGTTTGAGGTACGACGGTGAGAAGGACCCACTTGGATTTATAGAGCGGGTAGAAGAACTCGCCGATAGCTATGCGATAAACCGCAACTCTATTCCACGAGCTCTACCTGAGCTTCTCAGAGATAAGGCGTTGGTATGGTTCCGCAATAATAACCGACACTGGCAAGAATAGGAAACCTTTAAGAAGGATTTCTTGAAATTCTTTTTGATTTCAAGATATTTCGAACGCTTAGACGACGAAATCAGGCAGCGAGTCCAACGCACAGGAGAAAAATTTAAGGACTACGTACTTACGTTACAGGGGTTTATGCGGCACTCCGATTACAGCATCGAGCAAAAGCTGGACCGCATATACCGGAACTCGAGGTGAGAGTACCAACTTTACGACAAGCGAAGTGAATTGAGCAATCTGGAGGAGTTGTTAAGCCTGGTCGAAGACTACGAGAATATCGCACTGGAGAGACAACCACTCAAACCATCCGTAAGACCGTTTGTTCCTAGGCGACAGGATTAACGGTACCATTATTTGTGCATACGGAAGAGAATAACGATCGACATTCAGCAAGAAGTGCACAACCAGTAATAAACGTACAAGCACATACACAGCAAGGGCAAGTAGATCCAAGGACAGCATGCAGGCGGTGCGGAGAGAACGGACACTTCGCTTATGGGTGCCGTAACTCTCGACGCGACTTCTGCTGGGCGTGTGGTAGGAGAGGTGTTTAGACACGCGACTGCTGTCGCAGACAGCAGGGAAACGACCAGAGGTCCCATTGGCAGCGAGGAGTGGGGTCTCAAGATGTTCAACCTCGTACTCAATAAATATATTTAAGCAAACGCAAGGGCGAATCTTGGCAGTGGTTACAGTGAACGGCAAAGACGTGATGGCATCAGTGGACACCGGAGCAACGAGGAGTTTTGTGAGCGAGTCGATGGCAGCAAGCTTAAATGCACGCAAAGAAGTAGATACTCGAGTGGTGATGGGCGATGGTAGAGCGAAGGACGTAGAGGGAGCGATAGACGCAGAGGTAAAGTTGGGCGATCAAGTACACCGGAGTGAGTTACTGGTATTACCAGGGCTAGTAGATAAAATGGTTATTGGAACAGACTACCTGGCAAAGGCAAACATGGAGTTGAAGTGCGGTAACCAAGTAATAGTATTACGAGCAGAGGATCAGAAGCAGGACATGGCAAAATGTACAACAATAGTGGAAGAAAATAAAGATATCAAGAAGAACGCAAGGCCCGACCCCACAATAGAAGCACAAAGTACCACAGATGTAGCGCTGAGTGAATTTCTTAACCGTGAATTAAAGATTTTTGAAGAAATGTCGGGAGTATCTAATGTAACCGAGCATAAGATAGTCATGCGAGATGACCGCCCAATTAAACAGCGATACTTTCCCAAAAACCCGAAGATGCAGGAGATAATTAACAAGATTGCTGAGCTTATAGCGAAGGGTTGCATTGAACCATCGCACAGCCCTCACAGCGTACCTATAGTTTTAGCGAAGAAGAAGAGCGGCAACTGGAGACTTTGCGTCGATTATCGGCAGCTCAGCGCCCGGTCAGTACCAGATGCATATCCGTTGCCACGCATACAACATATTTTAGACAGGCTTAGAAGTGCTCGGTTTATCAGCAGCCTGGATTTAAAGAACGGCTGTTGTCAGATCCCTATGGAGGACGGCAGTAAGCAGTATACCGCATTTACGATACCTGGACGAGGACTTTATCAGTGGAAAGTAATGCCATTCGGACTACATTCCGCTTCAGCAACGTTTCAGAGGGCACTTGATCGTGTCATAGGTCCCGAATTAGAACCACATGCATTCGCGTACCTAGACGATATTATAATAACAAGTAGCACATTGGAAGACCACGAGGCGAGCTAACCTTAAGATTAATCCCGAGAAGTGCGAGTTTTTTAAGAAAAGTTTGAAGTACTTAGGCCACGTCGTCAGCGAAGAGGGCATACACACCGATCCAGACAAAGTAGCGGCGATAAAAGAGCTCACACCCCCAGGCAATATGCGAGAGTTACGAATGTTTCTAGGAATAGTGTCATGGTATAGGAGGTTCGTTCCTGATTTTTCAAAAGTGGCAAATCCATTGACGTCGATGTTAAAGAAGGGAAACAAATGGAAATGGTCCGGGGAGCAGCAGACTGCGTTCGAATCGTTGAAGAATGCGCTCATACAAGCACCGGTATTAGCTTGCCCGGATTTCACGAAGAGGCTTAGATTGCAAACGGATGCGAGTGAATTTGGCCTCGGAGCTGTACTCACCCAAGGAGTAGACAAGGAAGAGCGGGTGATAGCATACGCGAGCCGGAGATGGAACAAAGCAGAAGCCAATTACTCACCGACAGAGAAGGAATGTTTGGCAATAGTTTGGGCGATACGGAAAATGCGGCCGTACCTAGAAGGGTACAATTTGACGGTGATCACAGACCACTTGGCATTGAAGTGGCTGAACGCAATCGAGAGTCCGTCAGGTCGTATTGCTAGATGGGCGCTCGAGCTACAGCAATATTCATTTGACGTCTAGTACAGGAAGGGGAAGTTGAACGTCGTAGCGGACGCACTATCACGGCAACCATTAGAGGAACAATTTGGAACGATGCCCACGCAGCCGAACGAAAGCAGCTGTAATTGGCACGAATCGAAAGTAGCAGAAGTAATGAAGGCACCAGAGAAGTTTCCGGACTACGTTATCCAAGACGGGAAATTATACAGGCGAATTGTAAGTCAGATGGATGGTGAAGATTCCATTCCATGGAAGTTGTGCGTACCGACACCACAACGCCGAAGAGTGCTAAGCGAGATTCACGACACACCAAGCGCTGGACATATGGGAATACGATTGCACGAGCGATGACACGTTACTACTGGCCAGGCATGTTCAGAGACGTGAGGAAGTATGTGCAGCAGTATCATGCATGTCAGATTTATAAACCCAGCCAACAACAAGCGGCCGGTAAGATGCTGACACGAATCCCGGAGGAACCTTGGGCAACAGTATGCGCGGATTTCATAGGACCACTTCCGCGTTCCAAGCATGGCAACACGATGGCTTTAGTATTCGTGGATAGATTTTCAAAGTGGTCAGAAGTTGTGGCACTACGAAAGGCAACGACAGAGAGCTTAATACGAGGGTTAAGAGAACGAGTTTTGGCTAGATTCAGATCACCAAAGGTATTAATAACAGATAACGGATGACAGTTCGTGAGTAGAAGTTTCAAGCGATTTTTGGAAGAGCTCGGCATGAAACACCAGCTAACAGCACCATATACACCACAGGAGAACCCTACAGAGAGAGCGAATCGTAATATTAAACGATTAATAGCACAGTTTAGCGGCAAAGATTAGAGGAATTGGGACGAGATCATACCAGAGATAACGTTAGCATTAAATACGAGTGTGTGCGAATCAACTGGGTATAGCCCAGCATACGTCATACAAGGTAGAGAAAGAGTTATTCTAAGCGAGAAGGGAACTCGGATGAAGGAAGTGTACAACATGGTACGGCGTAGGCAGCAAAGCGCGTCCACAGAGCAAGCAAGGTATTACAACTTACGTAGAAGACAATGGCAACCGGCCATAGGCGACTTAGTATTGGTGAAAGAGCATCTATTGTCCAAAGCAATAGACAATTTCGCGTCGAAACTAGCACCCAAATACAATGGCCCCCACCGAGTGATGAACTTCGTGTCACCGGTGATCGTAGAACTGGACAAAGTGCACAAGGGCAAGAGGAGGAGAGCACACGTAAGCGAATTAAAGGCATACCACGAGGTCGAAATAATGAAGGACGACAGACCAGAGAGCGAGAAACGTCAACAGTAGGCACGGTCACGTAGGTCAAGCGGACGTAACAAAGCAAACGCGTCTGCAGGCACGCCGAACGGACAAGTTGCAGAGCCGGAAGGACCGAGTTCGTCGCAGAAAACACAGCAACAATCGACGTCACAAACAGTAGTACGAAAAGCAGATCCAGAACGCAATACCGAGCATGGTCCAGTAGCGAGACGTGGATCTCTATCGATAACAAATTCGGTTGATAATAGTCCGAGGGTCGAAGTTATAGTAGAAGAGTTACGGGGTCAAGCATCAACGATGGAAATCGGAATGCAGATGGCAGCGGATTACGCCAACAATATGGCACGAGAGAGGAAAACCCGGAAATACCTATTGGCATGGATGATAACCATCTCACACAGACAAGGAGTACAGAAAATAGTTTCACTAGGCGCAAGGCGATAACTTATCAAACACCTTCCTAAGCACAAGCGTTTTGGCGAGTAATCCAGATCACGGTGGTAATATGAAACAAACCTAAACAGTTCTCATATAATATTCAAATGAAATAACAAATCAGAAAAAATTATCACATAATTAAACATTCTAAGCGGATTTAGAGACACCCTACTGTCCGAGTTCGAATCACCCGAACGGGCTAAGTGACTGTAAGTATTGTTACGGCAGGTGAGGGCAGGGTGTGAGGACCCCAACCCGGAGGCTTGTGGAGCCCTCACAACACATATATATAGATATCTTAACGAATGAAGTTAATTTGAGTTATACACTATTTTTAATGAAATATACTAAATTTTTATATTTTTGCACATATGTTGTTCTACAAATGAACCACATACGTATTTTTGCACGAAAACCCCCTTAGCTAATTATATATATATATATTTGAGATATTTTTAAAAGAACATACCATTCGAATATCAATTTCTTACAAATAGGAACACTCCAATATACATATATACATATGAGCTTTACCATACACTAGATTTGGCAGCGACGCTAAGAGTTCTAACCTCTTATGCAAAGGAGACGGCAAACAATAAGCATTAGAAAATGCGAACATTTAAGCGCACAATAATGCAAAGCAATACAAATCTACACACGAGAAACACTGGAATTGACCAACGCAAGCGTACAGGAGTGTGTACATATGTTCGCTGCAATGCAAGAAACTGGCGTATGAGGGAAGAAAAGAGTACAGGCGTGTGTACATATGTTCGCTACGATACGAGGAGCCGGCATATGAAGAATACGTTAGTAGTTATAAGGAAAATAGGATAATAATAAGGAAAAGGTTAACTTATAAGATTATGTACTATAAGTATATAAGTATTTATTGTTGTTAAGTAAAAGTTTGCCTGCGTGTATTAGTATAAAAGGGCGATGTATTCCCTAGGAAAATTGAGTAGTTAGCTACTAGGTAGGCATAGTAGTCGGTGGTTTTCACCTCCGATGAACGTACACCTGGGTTTTTTCATCTCACGAGTACTATTTTTATATTCTGCAGGGGTTTTCACCTCAGTGGACGGTAGGGCTAAGTAGGGGTTTTCACCTCTGCCGCCTTTAATTTAGCCAGGAGCAACTTAAGTTATAGTAAGTGGTGGTTTTCACCTCCGCCGAACGTAGGGCCGAGTAGGGGTTTTCACCTCCACCACCTTTAGCGTAGTTAGAGATAAATTTAAGATTTTAGATTTGATTTGAAAAAAATGAATTAAAGAAAAATATCAAAACTGAAATAACTAACAGGGTTTTATCATTTGGAGAAAACCATAGGGAACTCTATTTGTAGGAACCCTGGACGGACGGCAATTTGGAAAGTCCGTCACGAGGAAATATTTTTATTTCGCGACCTACAGTGGTGCGAAATGTTGAGGTATATGCAAACTCGGTTTCCTTCTTTAGTACCTGCCGTTAAGAGACTTTTGAAGTGATTTTAAAAGCAATAAAGTCATATTTTACCTCTTTGGCATGCTGTCCGCCAGTTCTTAAGCATTTTTTTCTATCTGGGTCTGATAGCAATTTTTGGCAATTCATTGCAACAAGCCATAAAAGAGTTTAAAAAAAGAATAGTTTACATAAAAATGGCATTTTTATCGTTACGAATGTTTGGTGTGATTAAGGTCATGAGCAAAGATAGTAAGCTTTCTATGGGTCATACAAGTATGTGTTCTAAACTTTGTACACATCTGTGTAAGTTGCTCACCTGGGACTGGAACTACTCAGCCTATGCTTCAGTATCATACTTGTTACTGTACCACTTTATAGTAGGTTACTCCGCTTTGGGTTAAAAAATGCACCAAAAATGCCAAATTAGATTACAAACTACTCTATTGAAAATTCAGTCATCTTCAGTCATCAGATATAAAATATGAGTCTATCAAAGTAATATTACTTCACTATATTGAAAAATAGAAACAAATTTCAATAAAATCACAATCGGTGTTCAAAGCATTTTTACCCTTGGAAAACATTTATAAAAAGTAATTTTCTTACTTCGTTTTACAACTGCATTTCATAAGCGCTTTTCGAAGTAGAAGTCCATGCAAGTGGGAAAGTATCTGATTGACATTTACCTGGAAATTACCACAGCAATTCTTCTGCATACGGCTCAAGCACCCGTTTGGTGGTAAACTAAACTTGAGAACAACCTGGCAAGGACACTCCGTATTAATTGATTTAAGAGCTTGCCAGGGGACTTTATCAACAACGTCTCTTCACAATGAGGGGCGGCTGCAAGCTGGCGTCTGCCTTGGACCAAACTGCTCGCTATACAAATGTGTCATAAGATATCCCTCTCGCTACGTAAACACAAGTTCCAATGAAACTGCAAACGAAGTCTCTAATAATAAGACAACCCTATTTTGATGACGACCCCGACAAACATTTTAAGGATTATAAATTGAGGGCACACACCTGCAAGGTCTGATCTAGTGATCAGGACGGAGCCGCTGGCCGGCTGGTTGATGTCCTCGTGAAGGTAAAAGCTGAATTAACTGCCATCGAAGAAAACATGACCTGCGGGTTAGGGGTTTAGAATATGCCCGAGGTAGGCATACCGGTCGTAAGGGGCGACTAATATGCACCAAGGTAATGACGTGCAACTCGATGGTTGATCTACGGATATGATGCCTCTCACCTCTCATTACCCATCTCTCCTTCCTTACGGAAGGAGGGGTGACATGACCTAGAAGGTTCCACTGGTCATACCAAATCGCTACCACGACAGTCGGGCAGTACCGGCCAGGGACTGTCAGTTCGACAGCAACCCCCAGGGCCTTCGGGGAGTGTTTTTGTCGTTACAACAACAACAACAACAACAAAACATGACCATTACACCTTGCAACATTTACTGGAGTGGCCATGCAAACCATCGCAGTTTCGGTGTCGGATTTGTGGTGGGAGAGAGACTTTGTTGTTGTTATTGTTGTAACGGAGTACCGGAGCGTACCGGATTCATATCCGGCCAAGGACTTTCAATCCGACAGCACTCCCCAAAGCCTTCTGGGGGAGAGACTTTGGTTACAAGTACTGTCGTTCACACCTGGATCCGTATAAAGGCAATATTTTTCAACCTGTCATTTATCTGTGCCCACGCACCGTCGGAGGATAAGGACCTTGTGGTAAAGAATGCGTTTTACGAGCGCTTAGAAAGCACATATAAGCGCTGCCTCCGACGTGATATCAAAGTCTTGGTCAAATGGATACAGGTTGAACGACTTTGCCGGTGTCCGAAACATGGTCATATTTAGCACTCGGTTCAGGCTACGTGGATACCCCTCATCGAAAAAGACCCAACCAGATGGACCACGTTGTAATACATATATTGTCGACATACTTCCAGCGTTCTAGCTGTACGAACGATTCGGGGTTTTAACACCGACTCCGATTACTATCTTGTCGTCACCAAGACTCACGCTCGCCTCTATGCTGGACGTCGAAAAAACTACAATCGCAACGAACAGCCAATGGTTCCGAAACTCGACTCTCGCATCTGCTCTTTGAGAGCACAAATCAACCCAGTGAAATGCATGAGCAGTGGGAACACATCGTTAGAGCTCTCTGTACCCCGCTGAAGAGGTAATAGGATCCGGCGAACTCGAAGAAACAAGTGGTACGATGAAGAGTGCCGCTTTGCAACGGAGAGAAAGGACGATACATACAGGGCAACTTTGAGAGCGAACGCAACGAAGAGTGTGTGTGAGCGCTACCGCTAGTTGGAAAGATAGTGCGAAGAGCTTGAGCTGCTAACTAGCAAGAACAACGCCCGAAAATTCTACTAAAAAATCTGGAAAATAGTGAAGGATGAAAGACCGGGATGAACACGAGCAACTACACAGAGAAGAACCCCCCACCAGACTATAACTAGACATGAGTAAAAATGCATATGGATTGTCTACTGAGCTGTTCAAGCACGGCGGCGAGAAGCTGGTAAAGCGCATGCCTCAGCTTCTATGCAGAATGAGGCCGGATGAATAAATGCTTGAGGATTGAGATCTAAGTATTCTCTACCTAATCCCTAAGAAGGGAGATCCTGCAAACTTAGTGAAATATCGCGCGATCAGCCTGTCAAATATCGCATTTAAGGTTCTATCAAGCGTATTGTGCGAAAGATTGAGGCTTAGAGTAAACAGACTGATTAGGCCTTCAGACCTGCTTAATCCACCATCGACCAGATTTTTACAATACGCCAAATCTTGGAAAAACCCCGTGAAAAAAAGTGATGCATCACCCTTTTTTTGATTTTAAAGCCATCTTCGATAGCACGAAAAGCAGCTGCCTATACGAGTATGCCGCTATGTCTGAACTTGGTTTACCCTCAAAACTTATACGGCTGTGCAAAATGGGGAGGCGAAGTGTAATAATGTCAATGGAATTAATGTCAGCGACATTAGTTGGCATTTCAAAAGCTTCAGTGACATTATGACACGTCACCGAATTTAGAAGGATCTCTCAGAGCAGTTCGAAACTAAACGAGGTTTCAGACAGGGTGACCCCATATCGTGCGATTTCTTTAATTTGATGCTGGAGAAAAGTATACAAGCTGCAGAACTTAACCGCGCTCGAACAATCTTATAAATAGCAAGTAAGGAAGTCTAAGTTCGGGTGGAACCGAACATTATATACCTAGAAGTGATCTATTATGGCATACCAATTTACGCAGGTCTATTTGAGTACTTTTCAGTTCGTATTATAAAGCCAGCTGATTGTTTTCATAAGAAACATTTCTGTTATGAGTTTTGAGGGGTAAATTATTTAAAAATTTATATAAATGTATGGCGCGATATACAACAGGTATGTATGTCATCATAAACCTCCTAAGAGATTTTTGCGCCGAGCTTCCCTTCCAATTAGTGGTTTTTTAGTTTTTTCCTACAAATTGGCGGGACCTACAGCTTTTTTCCGGCTTCGAATGGCATGTACAAAAGAGATGAATTTTTTCTGATCAGCCTTCCATGGTAGAAAGACACTCGGAGAGTTTGCCAAACCACTGCCGAGGGGCGATCACGTTTTGAAAAATTTTTTCAAATCACTTTTAATGTTACCTGTCCCAGGACTCGAACCTTGGACCTTCGGTGTGGTAGGCCGCCAACATTTATTTATTTGTATATAAATAGCTTCCCTACCAACAACTGCTAACCACATTTTTACAAAATACCAATACATGCACATTTTACAGACAGACGGACGGAGAGACGCGCATGGCTAAATCGACTCAGCTCATCGTCCTTATTATTCCAGTTTACTTATTGACGGGCCCATCTCTTCTTCTTCTCATACTTACAAACATTTCATGTTCATTAAAGGTATGAAAATCAAAAAAGGTATATAACTTATCTATTACATTAGGGTATTAACAACTTCCCCGGATATTTTACTTGTGTGTTATCCGATTTGACTAACTTTTGGCAGGAGTATACTACATAAGAAGCAGCTGACCAATTTTCATTGAAATATCTAGTTGAAACTACAAGCAATCGCCTTTGAAAATAGCACAATTTTTATGCTGAAAAATGGACGGTGCCACGCCTACTTGCGGTCGAGTTTCGCTTAAAAAGCTTATTATGTGTGCAAGATTTTATTGATATAGCTTGCAGGGTTACAGAAATATCGCGTTTTACATTTTACAAACAAATTTTTCAGAACTATGTTAAAAAAGTGGGCGTTTTCCCCAACCGATTTCGCCCATTTTTACAACAAACAGTTACCTTTATATATGCAACATTTTCGCCAAATATCGTTTAGATAAATTAATTTTTTCCGGAGTTATGGCATAAAAAGTTTTGTGGAATAATCCACTATAAAAGGGGCGGGGCCACGCCCATTTTCGAAATTTATATTTTTCGACTTTCTTCATTCACGTACACTTTGAAAGTGAAACAGAAATGATATAAAGCTCTTGTATGCAAAGTTATTGCCTATTAAATATATTTATGATCCTTTTCAAAATCTTTCGTATAAAAGTGGGCGTGGACCTTAACCGATCTCGCCCATTTCTTTTTTCGGAACATTCCTTCTATTAATATAAATATGTGTGCTAAATTTCGTTTCGATATCTTGAACGGTTTTTGATTTATGATTAATATTATTTCTAAATTTGATTTAATCAAAAGTTGGCGGTGCCACGCCCATTTTCAAAAATTTCTCGAAATTTTTATATTTTGCCTTAAAGGTAATGTACACATCAAATTTTGTCCTTATAAGTGTCTAATGTACTGAATAATCACTTTTTTTGTGTGTTTCAAAAATATTCTATATATAAAAAGTGGGCATGGCTATCATCCGATTTCGCCCATTTTAAACAGCGCCCGGAGATGAGTGCCAAGATATCTCAAAATTTACTCAAGTTATCGTATTCACAGACGGAGGGACAGATGTACATGGCTTAATCAATTTCTTTTTTCCTCCTGAACATTTTGATATGTATAAGTCAATATTTATCTCGATCCGTTTATGCCGTTACATACCACCGTTAGGCAACTAAAGCTACTTAGGTATAAAAATGAATGTGTGTCTGTGTGTCCTTTACAGGCGTCCAAAGTAGTCAACCGATCTTTATGAAATTTTCACAGTATACTCGCATTCTTGGGTTCACTGGTTACAGCATAGGCTATATATAGTTTTTAAAAAGTAAGTGGTGCCACACCCCCAGGCTATAAAAACTTTCAATTCGTCATAACCATGTGCTTAATCTAAATGAATGATATTTGGATATATGTATGTATTCTATAGTCAAAACTTACATAATTTTTGAAAAGTGGGCGGGTCCACTCCCACATGTTTTGTTATTTGTTTGTGCTTCATTAATGTCCAAAGTTTATTGTCGATGTCTCTGAAGCTTTCTCGATAGGTTCAGGAGGTCGCTGGGTACGACTGTATATAGTTTTTGGAAAAGCTTCCAGGTTATATAAAGCTTTAATTCGGTACAGCTAGGAATTTATTTTGTCCACCTTAATGATTTTTTATACATAGATATGTGTTCTATATATGAAAAAAAAACCTTGGAAAAAGTAAGTGATACCAAGACCAAAAAAAGTGGAACCGTTATATCTTCGAAACTATTTACATATCAGTACCCGCAGAGGAAACGGGGTAGAAGGGGAGTGGGAATAGAAAATTTGAGAATTATGAGAATTAGGGAAGGTGTTAGAGGAAAATAAGGATGTGTAATAAACTAACGGGATAAGAGGGTGGGGGAAAAGCAAACGTAGAAGGAAAAATTAAGATATTGGAATGAGTGACAACTAAACCCCAAGTGGGTAGGGAAGAGGGTTATATTTGTTAAATGTAGGCAAGTCAAATTTTATTCAGGGCAACGTCCGCCGGGTCTGCTAGTATTTTATAAAAGCGTGCAACTGTTGGTATATGCTGATGACATTAATATCATTGACATTAACGACCTCGCTCGAACTTCTGCTTAGTCCAAACTAGGAAAAGAAGAGGAAAAAATGGGTTGGGTCGTAAGCGAGGCCAAAAGAAAGTACATGTAGTCATCAACCAAAAGTCAGCACATTTGGGTCGTGGCAACCACGCCACTGTTGGCAGCCATAATTTCGAAAAAAAACAAAGGACTTGGTTTACCTGGGAACCAGCATTAACACCAACAGTAATGTCTGCTCCGACTGAGTAGGTGACTGAGAAGTAAAGTCTTTTCTCGAAGAACGAAAATAGTACTCTATAAGTCAACTATCGTACCCTTCCTGGTTTATGGTGCAGAATCCTGCACACTGACAACATCTGATGAAACTGTGGGAGGTTTCGAGAGAAAGGTTCTTCGAAAGATTTACGGATCGTTACGCGCTAGGGAGGGCGAGTACCAAAAACGATTTAATGACGAGCTGTATGAGCTATACCAACATAGTCCAAAGAATTAAAACCCAGCTCCTCCTTGCGACACCTGTCATTGGTGGCAGGAGAAAAGGGGGCCCACCACTCGGGCTTATGGACCAAGTTGAGACCGATTTTCGCTCCCGTGCTATTTCCAATTGCCTCCAGTTGGCAGAATCAAGAAACGACTAGCGAGCTATATTGGACGGCCAAAATCGTTTATAAGGTTAAGCGCCATTTACAGAAGAAGAACCAAATCAAAAAAGAATATCAAAATATTCAAAAGTAACAACGAAAAATTTAAATAATTTTCATTAATAAATCACATATACTTAGCTTTTAGTAACATATTTGCAATCCTGAAAATTCCGGCTTTGTAAGAAAGTAATTCCGGGACTTTTAGTATCCAAAAATGCACAGCATCCCGGGATCTCACGTTATTAAATAGTTGGTTCTGACAAGTTCAACCTATTCTCTTTGACTAAACTTCATCGGTGTCTTCCTAAGCGTTACCTACATAAACGAACAGTCTCTTGCATATAAGTCGGTTCTTGGAAGACCCAAAAGGCGGTTACATACATCACCGTTATATTACTTTCGAGTACACTAATATTGTAGAAACAATACTAACTATACATTTTTGTAGTAATTATGTACAAATATTGTGTATATATGTACGCCGAAATAATAGCTCTTGGGTGGATTAACGAAGTCAATCCTTTGATTCACCTGGTTATTGTGGGAATGGCTTACATGACCCCTTTCTCCGCTTTGGACACACAGCATTGTTGTCCTTAAAATAATTTGTGTTTGACGGGCAGTCAGTGTAAAATAGTTTAAAGTGAATTTATAATTAGAGCTCTTACCTTTTTTCACCGAAAAAAAAATATACGAAAATCGCATATTAATATTTTTATGATATATTTTTTCTTTAAATAATGTAACATCGTTTTATTCTCACGCAAAGAACTATGTATGTATTTCAATAATATTATAGTTTTATCATGAATATACTTCTTTTTATAATTATTTATTTATTTCTATTATTACTTTATTATTTATTTAGTATTCTGATTGCTGTTGTAATAATAATTAATCATTATTTTCACTCTTCTTACTATTATTTTTTCATTTATTTATTTTTATATAATTATTTGTAATTTTTATGTTTTTATAAATAAATAATCGCTCACATGACTTAGATATTTAATTAATTCAACTTATTAATTTTATATCTTATCAATGCTAAGAGTTTTTTTTTTTTGTGTTTATTATGATTTCTTGCATTCAACGTACATATGTATGTATGCGTTTCGTATTCGTTTTCGCTTTCTTTACATTTTTTTTTCTCTTTTTTTACACACATATATAGCAGTTTAGTTTTTAAAGTTGTTCATGTATTACCGTTCATTTTATTCTATTTTAACTTATTTTTATCTATATAATATTTCTACATATACGCATGGGTATATTTAATACAATAAGTATGTATGTAGTACTGTATATATGTCAATATTTTATCTATTTTTTTACGCAATGAATGTTTTGTTGTTGTAACTATGCATGAATATGTGCTGCTTTTTGTTGCTTTAGCTATTATTTTATTTACTTAATTTAGTTTGCTCTCCATAAAATAATATAGTACAAATATGTATGTAGGCGTATTTACTTTAACTGGGTTAGTTAGAATTTGTTTTTTTACTTTTATTTATATTTAGCATAATATTCTTCGATTACAATACTTTCGCTAGATCATCAATTCTTCAATTAGTGGCAGTGGTAGACCAGAGTAAGTATGTTTCACATATTTATATGTATACGTGTATGTATGTAACTATTAAATGACATATGTTTTTTCGCTTTCCTTGCTCTCAGCTATTCACTAAACGTTATTGTTTCAAACATCCTTAGCTTCTTTAGTTTCTACTTCTTTTCTATGTTTTTTTTCAGATTGATTGACTCTTCTTTTCGATCCTTTGCCTGGAGAAATGATTTACATATGTTAACAGTGTTTTAGTTTAAATGTACATACACATTTTTTTTTTTAATTTTTCAAGATATATAATGTTTTATTGCTGGGTATTTTTGCTATTTGTTTCTTTGTCAAAATTCATTTTCTCACGCTGCTTATCTAATCGTTTATTAATATAGCTATATTTACTTTAAGGAAGTATGTATGTACCTAAGTGGGTGTATATTTGTATTAGTATTGTTGAGTTCAAATAAATATGTCAGCTACGATATTCTAACCGAATTCGAAACAAAAACAGTGACATGTTAGTATTCAGAAGATAGCACATTTTTTTGGGACTCAAATAAGGTTTTGCTATTTATCTTTTGTTTTAAGATCTTCTATATTTTATAATAATTCTTTGAATAAGTTTGTGTCAGCTCTTTTGTAATAGTGTTTGTTAATTTTTTATTGTTCCACAGCGCCAATTGCCTTTGCGCAAAATAAACTCTCTCTCTGATAATAGCAGGTATAAAGTGAGACAAGAAAACAAGTGCTTGTAGAAAATGAAACCGAATTAATTCCATTAACTATGACTACAGGATTTAAAAATATCTTAAAACAGATGGCTAGGTCCTAAAGCTTATTTGGTACATTATGTTATCTATGAAATGCTATCATTCGGCTAGAGACTGTGCCAGAAAATGGTGGCGATGCAATATCGTAAAATAATGGCCTAATGAAGCGAAGTGGAATGTATAGAGAGAACTTAGTTGACGTGTTTCGGCTTTTTTATAAAGCCTATAAAAAATTTATATATTACTTACATTATTATTATGATTTGAGAAACAGCTGAAACTGCAAAAAAATGCTTTCTAAAGGGAGTCATTCTTTTTTTTTTTTTTAATTTTTCCTCGAAAAAACCTTTTCCAGGTTTTTTATCTGCGCGGACTCTTCTGCAAAATTTGTGAATATACCAAATACCAAAAAACAAATCTTGGCCTCTTTAGAATGGGAATTCAAAACATTATGGTGTTTTCCAAGGAATAATGCCGATACAAACACTCCGGTCTGAGTTTTTCGCTTTCGGTCCATGCATTAAAACTTATTTTAGTTTCGCTGCGGATATATGATTGTCCGGCTCGACCGTGATAAACTCATTTAAAATATTACTAGTTCTATCCATGAGACTATTGAATTCACAAAAAATTTCGTTTGTCATTTGTAGTTTGTTCTTTAGTAGTTGTTCTCGGGTCGGGGGTACAGTCGATGTCCTCTAGTTAACTTACAAATACTTATCGCCCCTCTTTTAAGTATACGCTTTATAGCGAACACTGAGGGCAAATCATTCCTAGTGCCTTTAGATGATTTAAAAGCTTGCACGAGCTCAAAAAACTTCAGCCTTATCGTTAACTACATCGGTGCAATACAACATTTCGATAAATAATCGGTAAGTGTATTACACATAGTAAATGAAGGTTTTACATTGGACTCAGGTATATCACTGATTTTAAATTTTACAATAACGACTACTATTTGAAAAACGATGCTATTTTGAAAAACGAGGCTGGTGGCATCACAGCTTATGGCGCTAAAATTAATAGTTAAGCAGAATAGCAAATGCCTTATATTTACAGTTTAACTAAAGTATCGTTTTGCAAGGACATTAAAAAAGTTCGTGAACTCCACTGCTGGTGGGCATTTGTTTAATCGAAACAAGCAGAAAATTATTGATTTAATTTTTGAAGTTAACAAACAAAACAATGAGACTAAATTTCCACATGAACGTAGAGCGGCCAGATATGTTACTTCATTACAAGCTTTCCTATTTATAATTTTATTAAAACTCTCTTAAATCAACAATTTCAATTGAAACCTTTAACTTCAGTCATCGTTTCGAATTCCCTACAACAAACAGAGCTGTGCGATAAGCTTTGCGATTAAAAACGATTCCGATTACGGCAATTATAAAAAGCTCAGTACATTGAATGCGCTGAAAGTAATCATTAATCGATCAAACCGTGATTAAAATTGCCCGATTCCTGCAATTGTAATTTGTAAAAAAAACTATAATGACGATTATTGTAGTAGTAAAGTTAGTTGGACGCGTTTTAAGATATTATTATTGGTTGGTACGATCATTTAAAGAAATGTATTCATATGCATATATACTAACAAAATAATAGTTTGAAACGGAATTTTTAATAAGTGGTTTTGTAGTCATTTAATGTGCAAATTTAATTTTTTTACTTGACAATATAACAGCGGCATATAATTAAAAAAAAAAATATATTCATAAAACTCGGTTTTTTTGTTTTAATCTCTTCCATAACGCAAAAAACTATGAAAAAGTAGAAAAAAAGGATTTACAAGTATGAATGAGATTTGTGATAGTTTCCATTGTTATTTTTTGTAAAACACGTGGTCTCACTCTAAAATACTCCTCACAAAAACAAATCTTCGCATTTAAATTCAGCAATAGGACCTAATTATTCACTGGATATACATATTTAAAATGCAATAAAACCCATAAAGTGTTCAGTCTTGTTTTTTAGGTTTGTGTTAGGTTTTAATGGGATTGTTTCTTGTAGTATACCTGAATCTATTTGGGGGATATGCGTGTTTTATAGACGAATGAATGAGGAGCAAAATTATTGCATACAATGGTGATTGTAAAATACGTACAGTTAATATAATTTCAAAATTAACAGGTTGTTTTTAAATAAATACGAGGTGTGTTCAAAAAGTATCGCGAATTTTGTGTTTTTTCAAAAATTATTTATTTATTCATGAATATCTATTCTGTCCCCTTCAAAGTAATCCCCATGAGATATTATACACTTGTGCCAACGGTTTTTCCAATCTTCGAACCACTTCAAAAAATCATTTTTTTGTATCTTGTTCAGCTCCTCCTTCGATGCCGTCTTTATCTCGTCAAGAGAAGCGTAACGTCGTCCTTTCATGGGCCTCTTCAGTTTAGGGAACAAGAAAAAGTCACAGGGGGCCAGATCTGGGGAATACGGTGGCTGCGGCATCATTAGTGTGTTGTTTTTGGCCAAAAAGTCGCGCACAAGCAACGATGCGTGAGCAGGGGCGTTATCGTGGTGCAAAAGCCAATTTTTGTTCTTCCATAAATCCGGGCGTTTCTGGCGGATTGCTTCTCGCAAATTGCGCATAACTTGCAGGTAATATTCTTTATTGACCGTTCTTTCCTGTGGCAAGAACTCATGATGCACCACGCCCCTGCAATCGAAGAAAACTGTCAGCAAAACTTTCACATTCGACCGAACTTGGCGCGCTTTTTTCGGTCTTGGTTCGTGCGGCAGCTTCCATTGAGATGATTGAGCTTTGGTTTCCACGTCATAACCATAAACCCACGATTCGTCACCAGTTATGACCCTCTGGAGCAAATTTGGGTAGTCGCGGACAGAGTTTAACATCTCATTAGCAATGTTCATGCGATGCTGTTTTTGGTCACAATTGAGCAATTTTGGTGCGAATTTCGCGTAAAAATCGAAGACGATCCAAAACACGTGCAAGCAAAGCAGCTGTCAACAATTAACTGAACATTCAAAATGGCCGAGCTTGTCGGCATAAGTGAGAGACATGAGTACCAACATAACGCCACAAAAAAATTCGAAATTCGAATATACGTAACCAGGGAAAATTCAAAATTCGCCATACTTTTTGAACACACCTCGTACATACATATTTGATCTGCCCAGACTTTTGCCTTTGCGTGGTTTTTTTTTTGTTGAAGACTTCCCTACATTTGCTTCCTTCAAATTCCCTGCTACGTACGTTTGTGAAAATTTGTATGATTCATATTTCGAGAAGTTCGAATTTGAGGCTAATAACTTCTGTTCAAACTTATGCACGGTCGATATTTTCTAGAATTTTTATGAGCACGAACATTTTATGGCGTGTCGTTTTATCGCATTGTTCCTAGAACAAAGACGATGTGCCCATGGATTCCAAGAAAGGTGCACAATGAAAAAACAATTTTTTAAATAAACCTTTTTCATCCCACTCAGTATAAAATTAGCGTGTGTGATTTGGAGAAACGGCATAATCAACAATACATTCAGCGTGCAATTGACTTGCAAACGTACTTTAATCTGAAATTCTCCGCCCACGGGCTAGAAAAGATCGTCTCTGACTTTCATACATGTAGCCTCACATAGGCAGTACAAAAGCTCGCTGAACAGCAAACCATGGGTCATATTATTAAAACAGCAGCAATTGCTTTTAGTTCAAGTTTCAAACCTTTTTATAAAATTTTGATATTTTCTTTATAAAAATCTATGCCAAATATCTGAAAATTCCACAAAAAGCAATTCCTTTTTTTTTATAAATACAGGGTGTTTTTTTACGGGTTTGTTTTTCGAATAGAGATAAAACTGGCATTTTGTGGTCAAATCTGGCAACTCTAATGTCATTTATGTTCAGTTTGGTTTGCCATTTCATCATGAACAGGTTGACAAAAGAACAACGCTTGCAAATCGTGCAAATTTATTTCGAAAATAATGGTTTAGTTCGCGAAGTTTACCGTGAGCTCCGTCCATTTTATGGTCGACATAATCGTCCATCAGAGCAATTAATTCGGTTAACCATGGAGCGTTTTCGCACTACGTTTACTCTATGTGATAATACGCATCCGCAGAGAAGTCGAACATTGCGCACCGAAGAAACAATTGCCGCTGTAGAGCAAAGTGTTGAAGAGGACCCGAATGAATCGATTCGCCACCGTGCACAGCAATTGGAGCTTTGTCCATCAACTTTATGGAAGATTTTGCGCAAAGATCTTGGCTTGCGACCTTACAAGATCCAGCTTGTGCAAGAATTAAAGCCGCGAGACCATGCAATGCGTCGTGATTTTGGTGTATGGGCCGAAAATGAGATTGATTTCGATGCTGATTTTCATCGCAAAATTTTGTTCAGTGATGAGGCTCATTTTTGGTTGAATGGCTACGTCAACAAGCAAAGTTGCCGCATTTGGAGTGAAGAGAATCCACATGAGACCCTTGAAACGCCATTACATCCACAAAAACTGACTGTTTGGTGTGCTCTATGGGCTGGTGGAGTCATTGGGCCATACTTCTTCCGCAATAATGCTGGAGAGGCAGCTACCGTTAATGGCGACCGGTATAGAGCCATGATAACCGACTATTTTGTTCCCGAATTGGATGGCATGAATGTGGATGAGTTGTGGTTCCAACAAGACGGCGCTACATGCCACACAGCGCACGTCACAATCGATTTATTGATGGAAACATTCGATGAGCGCATAATTTCGCGGAATGGACCTGTCAATTGGCCACCAAGGTCGTGTGATTTGACTCCATTGGATTATTTTCTTTGGGGATATGTGAAGTCGCTCGTCTACACCAACAAACCAGAAACGTTAGGGGAATTGGAAGCCAACATTCGTGGCGTTATTGCCGACATACGGCCCCATATGCTCGAAAAAGTGGTTGAAAATTGGACCTGTAGAATTGGCTTTATTCGAGCCAGCCGCGGCGGCCACATGCCCGAAATCATATTTAAACATTAATGGCATAAAATTATCCTTCCAATAAAGCCAAATTGATGGACCTTAAAACGATTTTCTTGTGTTTTATTTCAATTCGAAGTTCTATACCCCTAAAAAAACACCCTTTATAACCCCATTCGCTTGTTTGGATGACTTTTTAGTAAACTTTCAGTGTTTTAAACCGAATTTTGAGTGCTACTGAAACAAAGGCAGACGTGTTTCGCATGCATACATGTGGATGTGCTTTTTCCAATGTTTCTAATTTCTGCTTCCCTTGAGATTGTGTTTTTAAAATCAAAACTTTTTAAATGCTAAGCTTTCTACCATTTTTCACATTTTTGCAAATGTATTCATTCCAGCCTACAACAGAAAATCCAAAAATGCGATATAACAACTTCAATTCTTGTACGTCTTCATATATGTGTCTATGTATACTTTAAATCAATTATTTTTTTTTTTCGTATAATTGTTCAATATTTTAAATTAATTTAGCTTTATCTTAAGTTTTTCTAAAACAAAAATTACCTTATATTTTTATTTTCGCTTTTTTTGACATAGAAATGCATTTCATAAGAATAGTTTTTTAACATCTTTCAAATGAATTTCATAAAATACATAAAGGATCTAAACGTCTCATATTATTTTCAATCTATAAATCAAAATATACCCAAATCTCGCTCCAATAATTGTTTTTAACAAGCCAACGTACAATACTTATTTATACTATATAAGCTAACCACATTTAATACACAAATAATTCACAATAAAGAAACATATTCACATTTATTGGTATATGCTGGACTGAGTCCAAAGTTAGAACGATAGATTTTCTTCTACAAGCACAACTTCTCTCTCCAATTATAACCAGGTTCTGGAGTCTGAGAGGAGCCCGGTAATTGAACTTCAAAATAGGCAGTCAAACTAAAATGAACAACAGTAGCACCCAACTCCAGGTCAGCTTCTATAATTTCATCCTTAAACAAAATGTTGTTGCTCTAATAACTTTCCCTTGAAATATCTTTTACGATTTTATGAGATGTAAAGATTAAAACTCCAGAAGTCACTCATGCGCCCGTCCTGCTATATGGTGCAGAAGCATGGACACTAATAACATCAGATAAGGCGGATCTGGGAGTATTTGAGAAAAAATTGTGAACCTCTACGCTTTGGCAACGGCGAATACCAAAGAAGATTTAATTATGAGCTTTACACAGCCGTCGACATAGTTAAGCCAAGTAAAGCCCAGCGGCTTCCCTGGCTAGGCCACGTCGTGCGATTGAACAAAGATGATCCAGCCCAAAAGGTATTCTTATCCGCACCCGCCTGTGGAAGCAGAGGAAGAAGAAGACCACCACACCGATGGAAGGGCCAAGTGGAGGGCGATTTGCGATCATGCGATGTTGTCCAATTGGCACAACGAAGAAACGACTGGCGAGCTATGTTGGACGGTTACGATCGCCCAGGCGGTTGGATGATCATTTACAGAAGAAGAAAGATTAGTATTGTTATTTTACAGAAAACTGAAAAATTGGTCCCTAATATTATAGCCATACGAGTGAGCTGTACTGCTTTAATTCCACAACAGACCGTTTATGGATAGAAGTTCACCTCTATTTGCTAGATAAAATGTTCAAGTAGCCCGCTCTGGAGTTCTTTATTAAGTTCTGGCAGAAGAATTTAGTAGGTGCTCAATATAGAGCCAGTTTATAAATCTTCTATGAACGTAGCTTTTAGAAAGCTTATTCAAAGCTGGAGGGCGAACACATAGACAGGGGGTAGGGGCATCTGTTGGCACTTGTGGCTCTGAGGCATTAGCGCGGGATTGGCCTCCTCATTTTCGCTGTGAGAAACACCGATTTGGCATTGCAAACATAAACTATATCTTTAGAATATTTCATTAGCTGGTTGCGAATTACAATAGCATGCAATGCAATTAAAATAAACGAAAGAAATAATTACAGCTTATGTCGCTTATCAAATGTCGTAGTGGATTTTGACCAAATTTGACATCGAATAAGCGGAATGTTCAAAAGTTTTAACTTGTGTGGTAACACCAGAAAGGTGCTTTCAATTCAGTTAGGTTTCACAGCTATAAATAATTCACTTGGTAGTAGTTTTAATAATATTATATAAATAAAGTAGTTCATTTAAATTACATTATCAACCAAAAAACAATTCAACACAATAACATAACCTCAATTAAAACAAATTTCGAATTTGAAATTGATTTTTAACGCGGAAATTTAATTTCGGTTGCTCTCACACATGTTGGATATGACAAAAAAATTCGCCATATCGTCGGCTTAGAGTGTAAACCTGCTCAATCCAATTTTTATAAAAATCTACTTTTTAAGCAATTTGATAGAGCAAGCGATATTGCTTCAAACAAGCAAACGAGCAATGTCTTATCCTAGCTATAAGCTAAGTAATTAAACCTTATGTTGATCACTGTTCCTATGTGTTTAATGAAATTTCAAATAGTTTTTGGCATGTTAGTGAGCAGGTTTACACTTAAGCTGATGTTATGTTTTTCTTTATGGTTAGACTCTTAAATACCAGCACATCTCATGGCAAAGACATAATGTTGCGTTTAACTCCTCTTACTATTTATTATATTTTTACATTAATATGTAAATCAATTATACTAATAATTTGGAGGGATACATATATCTTGAGAAGATGAAGGCAAAGCTTCTTTTACAATTTGTGGTGTACTGCAAATGTGTTGTTTGCCACACATTTTTTTATGCCGGCTCCTAAACCCAGATAAATGCTCGGGTAAAGATAATATACTAAACGCATTAGAGCTCAAATATTTAGCAGGACGTTTTTAAGCGTATTGCTTTGACCATGTAAACTTTACCTAAAGAAAATGGCGTATAGAGGTACTGGGAAGGCTTTGTGTTTATAGGTTTATTTCGTCGGTGACACTGCAAAACCGCGTAACGCGTAAGTGATATCTCAGTTTAGCTGTTTTGCCATTACAATATTCCTTATTTTTTAGAAGAATATTAACTGTATGGGAAAGGTTCCCATCAAAATCGATTCTTTAATTATTTTCCAAGCCAAGATGTAGTTTTCTTGAGAATAAATGAATAGATCTTGATGGCAGGGGCCTATAAAAGTTTTTGACACAAATGTCACTTACGCGGTTTTTCATTTGTGCGTTACGCAGTTTTGCAGTGCCACCGGCGATTTGCTGGCCAGACTCAAACATCCATGCGAACAAATAATCGGTTAATCTTAAATAGTACTGAAGAAAACCTGTAGGGAAGCAGCGTTCAAAAATTGTGTTTCAATATTTTCATACAGTAGTTATCCGTTTTTCGATATTTTTTTGATTTAAAAATTATGGTACGATTAGAAAATGCTATTTATGCAAATATATTTTTACGTTTAACTTCTACTATTTATTGTTCATAACTCTGTCATATTTTAGATATTGTGCAATCATTATGTTAAATATAGCTTTGTATGCCTCCAGGTTTGTTTATTTCGCGACATACACACATTTCGTAAATTTTTATTTTTGTTTTTATTTTTGTTTAATTTAATGCACACACAATATTTCTTCATATCTATACATATGTAAATTATTATACTGTAATCTTTTAGATATGGAAAATAATACAATTTTCGTTCTAATATTAAACTTTTTAGGATTTAATTTCGTTTAGAATTTATTGTATTTTCTATTTTTCTATTGATTACGTAGATAACATTGGTATGATGATTTATATGTACATATATATGTATGTATGTATGTCTATATTATCAATTTGTTTATTATCATACTATTAAAAACTTTATATTCATAAATGTACGATATGACACAGTGATATTCAATAATAAATATTTGTATGTTTGTTTGTAGTAAAGTATTTTATTAAGCAAAGCCCAGAACAACATTCATATGTTTGGTTTTTATATTTGTAAGTAGTTTGTATTTATTAACGACTGTGAACAAACTCGCATTGAAACATTCATGAATTTTATTTTTTTTAGAGTTTCCAGATACATAGGTCTTTTAAACCCAAAACAAACGATACAGTTTTAATTTGTATGTTTATAACATTCAAAAACGCTCACTGTCAAACGTTATTTGAATCTTTATTCACACAAATCACCTGTTCAGCTCACAGCGCGTAGCATTTAGGGTCGCGCTTTGCAACTACATCCACCTTGCTCCACCACCACCACTACCACCAAACATCAAGGAAAGCGCTTAAATCACCATCTTTTACCACGACAAAATTAAAATCATTTGAAATTTAGCTATATATCTCTAGATATATATGCAAGTATGTAGATACCTATCTATGTACTTTCTGCTATATGTTTATATATTATTTCATTTAACTATGCAAGCGTTCTAGTATGTGTGATAATTCTTTGGGACCTATTCTATTCAATTGCGACCTAATTAAAAAAATTCGTCTATTTGGAAATATGCACTTAAGCATGATGCATGAATTTGGTTTTTTGTTTCATTTATTATGACAGCTGCTTGACCCGTTTTCGCAACATTGTTTTTTTAAATTTTTTGTTATTTATTCTGACAATCAAGTTATTTTAGAAATTCAATGCACATTATTTTCAGCTCCTTTATATGTATGTACATATGCACGTTTATATTATCCTACAAAGTATTTCATTCATAATATTTTTGGTTTAGTTTTCCTCATCAATTTATGTATATCTCATGGATTCTATACTTATTCTATAAACAAATCTATTAAGTAGCTAAGTAGAAGCAATAAGTAATGACATTACGGCACACGGGGTATCATATATTGTAAGCTTGTATGAGTTACCTATACACAAACAAATATCCTAGAATACTTATTTAACAAAATGAAGAATCTATATTCATATGGTGCTTAGTGTCCTGAAAAAATTTAATTTCACTCAAATAATTTACCTCACAATAAAAATGAAACGAATTATCTGTATTTACTTAAACGATCTATATATAAAAGAGCATTTGCCTACCAAGGATGTGAAAAAGAGTTCAGTCAGTGCACGAACTTTACCGCTTTATTAGTTTTTTAGATACGTTTTATATTTTACCACCAAAAATTCATAAAAACTTAAAAAAAAAAACAATATTTTAATTTTACAAGTCAAGTACGTTTTATGAGATTACAAGCAAACCCAACATATACGTTGTGAAGCATTTGGGGAACTAAACTTATTCTCAAAGCACTTCCACCCCGGCGATTTGTAGTCTGAAAAACAAACCGTCTGCACCGAAAATGGCTAACATGCAACTAATCAAAGTAAAACTTTTACAAGCAACTACTTGATTAAGAAATTAACCTTTTTTAATTATGGGTTAAAACCTGAAAACATATAGATAAGGCCACCATGGATAGTATCTTTGTGTCGTTAGCGGCAACACAAATAGAAATGAAAGGAACTCGAATTTTGTTTAATATGTTTGCTTTTGTTGGTTTTTCTCAAGCATACTGGTGCATAAAAATTTCAATATTCCCGAATTTATTAAAGAACGGCACAGCTCAACATTTGTTTAAAAATGTACCTATCTTAAAGCAACTTCCATAGATTTCCAGCGTAAATAGGTAATTTTTCAATATTCTGAAATAATGCGATGGGTTCATTTTTACCAAATACATATTTATCTTAATGTCCGTTTATGACAACACATAACTAAAAGAGATAGTCATTTCGAATCCGACCACGGCTTTAACACCAGATTTCTGTCAGCAAGGATGCATTGAGAAATGACTCCAGCTACAGAAACGATGTTGAAGAAGACACTTTAACATTAATATTTTCGTCCCAAACATTTGTTATTTGTAAAAACGTCTTAAATTATGCTGAAAAAATCATCAAACTTTTGTTGTATATAAATGTGCTAATTCTTAAAAATTCGTGCACTGAGAGTAACTCAAATTTCTATGACGTGTTCACAGTTTCATGACAGAATTTCTTGAATTCACTCATAAAACAATTTGCTCAATATAAAAAATGGGAATTATTAGATGCAATAGCTTAATGAGGCAATTTCTATGCTTACTTGAGAAAAGAAGTTAAATTGAGTAAAATCATCACTATATTAATTTGTTTAATGAAAGATTTTGTTATGAAAGAAATTTAAATGAAAGAAACTTTATACGAAAAACTTATTTTATACTCAAGCTGCATTCCTGAAATTCGCTGTGACAGTAAAACCTATTTCTTTAAGGGAGCAAAACCACGAGCGGTTTCACAAAATATAAAGAAGGTGATCGTTACAGACGCCAATTTTTGTTGATATTGAGAGATAAGAAAACTACGTTTTGAATAATGAATAATTCAATGCCGCACTGTTTCGGCACCTATTTGGATTTAGTTTACCAAACTTTATGTTTCTCAAATATGCATTGACCACAAAAAAGTTAAAATAAAATTAAACTTTTACTAAATCTATGTATATGTATACGCATAATACTTAACGTTTTTTAAAACAAACTAACAAAGAATTATATACATATTTTGTTAATTTATATAAACAAGAGGGAGAAATAAAGGTTTTCCAATGAGCGGATTCCTTAGGACAAATAACCTTTAATAAATTATGTACAGTATTTAACAATTGTAACAACAGGAATCCTATAGATGTATGTATGTATGTATATATTATTCTATAATGTAAATCATGGTAAATACGTTATGTATTTATTACTTTTTTTGGTGTATATGAAGTTATGCTCTGGTTAAAATCAAGAATACAACTACGAATTAAATAATTGATTCCAATTTCATCGCTATGCGAATAGCAAAGTGTTTTTGTTTTTTTGGTTTTGGTATAGGTATTTAGGCAATTTAATACACTTATCAATTCAATTTTATATAGACTACGTATGTACTATATAATGTCTTTTTTTTTGTGTTTTTGTCTTTTTTTTTTTGTTTAAATGCATACTTCGTTTTTATTTTTGGTGTTTAATTTCAAAATGTTTTTGTAGCAAGTTGTACTATTATAATGATCAGTAATGAGAGTTTCAAATACATATTATGTAATTTTAGTTAAAATGTCGATCATATTTCAAATAACTAATGAGAATTTGTTCTGAAATAAATATGTTTGTATGAATGTATGCAGTTGTTTCAATGAAACCAATTTTATCTGTTTTCGTTCATTGTAAATTCAGCTGTTTTCATAGCTTTCAATAAAACAAATCGTTAGTATTGCTTAAGTTTTAAACGCATTTATTTTTAGTTAAAATGTTCCTGTTTTTTTTATTAATTTCGCCAAGTACTTTTAGTTGTACTAAAAGAATTCAGCACGTAAAGTAAGCATATTTTGTTTCAGTTATGACTACACTAGCGATGCAAAGTAAATTTCTGAAAGGCCAAACTATTATTATATTCATATAGTAACAGTAAAGTTAATGCGTATGTATGAATATATGTGTGAGTATTGGTCTATGAATCGTATTACATGTACATATGTAGGAGAAATTTAAACAACAAATTATAAAAGCATTCTTTCCTTTTAATGTATATTAGACTTGGCTATATTTTGTTTTATTTATTTTAATACCTATATTTCTTAGAATGATAAAACAAATAAATTTACGTGAAGTCAGAAAACCATACCAATTCTAAAATTTGATTACTCTGGAATGGCTCAGAAAATTCTCATTTTTTATTGGGGAATTCAATTTTTTTTTTTAATTTGTTTACTTCAATAGTATAGCAGTTTAAATTAAAATTAATTTTAGGATCTGCAACTCGTACTGCATTTTTTCTCACCAATCTGAAAAATCATATCAATTTAATTAAACAGAAACAAAAAAAATAATTATTTTGGCTCAGTTATATTCGGTTATTATGAAAATCAGATGACAATAGAAATTTGTTATTAGCTCAGATATCCATTTTCCTAATAATCATATATGCGGTTGATACAATTGTGGACCTCTACGCGTTGGCGACGGCGAGTACCGAAGAAGATTTAATGATGAGCTGTATGAACTTTACGCAGACGCCGACATAGTTCAGCGAATTAAAACACAGCGGCTTCGCTGGCTAGGCCACGTAGTGCGAATGAGCGAAGATGCTCCAGCCCAGAAGGAATTCTTATCGGCACCCGCCGGTGGAAGCAGAGGAAGAGGGAGACCACCACTCCGATGGAAGGACCAAGTGGAGACCGATTTGCGATCCCGCGGTGTTTCCAATTGGCGCCAGTTGGCGCAACGAAGAAACGACTGGCGGGCTATGTTGGACGGTCAAAATCGCCCAGGCGGTTAGATGACCATTTAAAGAAGAAGAGGTTGATACAAAAACAAAACCCACTGATTTCGAATTGAAACGTTATGAAAAAAATCTCGAAATTTAAAGTAATTTATAGTGTTCGATGAATTTTATAAAAGTTACAAATGACAATACAAAAAATTAAAACTACATATAGTAATATTTAAACAGGTAACGTGAATACAGCAATTGATTTTGTGCAAGTTATCATCGTTTAACTAACTCGTGAATTTTGAGAAATAGTTGTAGATTTTGTGGACCAAAACGGAATCTTTTTTTACCACACGTATATATGTATGACCAAACGAGATTTGGTTCACAGTTTAAACTTTTCTGGTCTCAGTTAATGTTTAAGCTCGAAACCGCGTAGAATCAAAAATGAAATAAAAAAGTACTCCTTTTTCTGCAAAACCGGATTATCTTTAAATGAGAAGGTACATAAATTGTTTAACACAAAAGCGGAAATTCTGTAGAAGATATACCACTCACGGGCAACTCTCAGTAGGTGATGGTAGACGGACTAACTTCATTCGATGAACTTGCTGATACCTTAAAAAAATTACTAAAGGATATCAAAAAGTTTAAATTTCGTTTACATAAAGATTTTAAATTCCAGCTCTTAGTCCCAGAAATGTGAAACTTGTCATAAATGTTTTATGGCTTTTTAAAACTTAATGCCGAAGCGAAAGATTTGAAGCGCAGCATTAGAAATAAAATAATATTATAATATAAAATTTGCATTATATAGAAATTAAGCACTGTAGGGGTATTCATTCACACTAGGGCTGGTTGTAATAAAAAGAGTCTTTAACGAAATAAGTAGATTTATGGGCTGACAGCAATAACATATGAATGTCTTTTCAAGGCATAGTTAAATTTTGTAAAGAAACGAGAAATTAGAAGTCTTTTAGTTTGAAATCTCAGATTTCTGGTGAAAACAAAGAGTTAATGAGAACATTCGGTCAGTCGCAATATGCGTAATCTGTACTCTATTTCAGATTGTTAACTATTTAAACTATGTTCAGATTGCAGCATAAAGTATTTAGTTTTACTTAAATTACCTCATCTTTAAATATCATAAAACTGTAATAGGTCGACTTCTGTACATTACATATATTAAACAAAATTTGATAGGATTGATCATTATTAAGGCCATAGAATCCAAATCCACAGTTTTTAGAATATTTGTCTGTCTGTACCTGTGGGAGCATCACTTAGATAGCGCTGAATGGAATTGATTGGAACTTCCACTTTTGAATTACTAGGGGTCTATCTGAAAATTTAAGACATCCCCTATTCCGATAACTCCACTGGTTTCGGCAAATCGACGAATATGTGGACCAGGGTGACCAAACTATGTTAGTACAGTATGGGTATCAAACGAAAGTGGCTATTGAGTACTGCAATAAGCAATGTGATGAAGAGCCATCCCTCAACGGGTTTTGGAGATGCAATGTTTAATAACGGACTCAGTATATTATAAGTTCTGAGAAGCAGCGAAGCGTTGACGGGTCTTCTAGTACAAAATATATTTTTGTATAAATACCGAATGCCTAACTTTTAAAGTTTTAAGCCTTTTTTTCAAACGAAGGTCTAGTTTTTGATTTGCTTACCACAACAGTTCATATTGTGTTGTTTGATATATAAATATGGGAATTGTAATGCAACTTCTGCAACAAAAAGCTTCTTGAATATGATTTTTGTTGGAACGATTTTCCGTCATCCCTTCTTCGAACGAACGAAACTAGGCATTGAAAATGGCAGAACGCCGAAACCGGTTTGTCACAAAACCAAACTTGACAAGGGATGACGGAAAATCGTTCCAACAAAAATCAGCTTATTACCCTGTCGGAAGATCAACACAACAAAATAAATCACTTCTTGAATATGTTCTCTAACTGTTCCTAGTTCCACAATGAGTTAGTTTAAAAGTATTTCATAAGTAAATTACAATTGAGGCCGACATTACGTGAGCCTACCAATAGTCGTAATTAAGGTTATACGAGTATACTTGTTGGCAAAAGTTTATATGTATTTTAGGACTTTAAACAATGTTCAGACTGCCGTTATAGCGGAAGAAATTGCAATTTATACATCAGCTCCCTATAAACTAAGTAATTGGGCCTTGAAAATTTGTCCGTAAAATACAATTCACGAATGGACTAGACCAAACTACATGCATTAACTTCGGCAAAAAGCACAGAGGACAACTTAAATAACAAATTAAACCTTTGTAAACATTTCAAGATTATTACAAATATATTTTATGTGTACGAACTCGATAATATATAACGAATCCAAGTAATTTTGCCTTAACCTGAAAATATCTTTAGATTAACAGATCAGCAAATATCCTTTGGTTCGAGTATATGATCATTAATCGGAAATCTGCATCGAATGCAGGTAGTCAAATTCCCATCACTTCGAGTTTTGATATTACGTTTTACATGCCACCAACTAAATTTAATTTAATTTGTTCTATTTCATTGATTTTTGTAGTTATAGTAATATTATATTTGTATATTTATGTTTGTATGTTAGTATATATCAGACTTTATGCATATTCCACTGAAATATTTAGTTTGACTATGCATGTATGTGATTAGTATTTACACAATAATTTTACTATTTGTATGGTTTAATACCCATATGTATGTATATGCATATGTAGTACTAGTCCTGCTAATTTAAGATAAATTCTTTTAATTTTCGTTACGCATATGCCAGATGCTTAATAGCCTTTTCTGTTACCAACGGCACGCCCACTTGTACCAAAACTCAGTCATGCGATTATTTTTTTAATGCAATATAAGTACTTCATTCAAAAAATCTATCGTCTATTGTGTCAGTACATAGCCAAGTGTTTAGCGTAACATCTTCATGGCGTCTGATCTGTAGTTTTTGTTTTTGCTTGTATATAGTATAGTTATGTATAAGTATTTACTTAGTTCAATATACAGTTGTACAATAAGCACAGTTTTGTTATTTGCTATTTTTAGGTTTTATTTTTTCGTTATTAAGTTAAGATTTTATTTAGATTGTAATATAAGTTGCAGAATACGGTTCGGTTAAGGTAAGGTTCTTTGCTTCTTTTAAGTTAAGTACACTGTTCAATGTGAGTATGAGTTTGAAATATAAATTTAAGTATGCTGTTGAATTCTAATAGGACCATAAATTCTTTGTAATAATGTGAATTTTGAAAATGGAATTGTAGAGTAATTAACTATAAAAGTTGGATTGGGAATAATGTTATTATACTTTTGGTTGCTTACGAGTAGTAAACTGTTTCTGTAAGCTTTTTATTTTTTGACATTACTTTTAAATAAAATTTTTTATTTCTTTAAATATTGTTATCAACCCTTAAACTGTAATTGTCGTATGTATACTTCTTGGTAATCTGGTGCAGTCATACCATTTAGCGAATACTGTTGGTTTTCGTTTTTTATTTTTAATATACTTTTCTTTATTCTTAATTTTTCAAGCACTATTTGGGGTCTAAAATTATATATTTAAATTTGTATGTCGGCACGTAAATCTACATTTCTCATATATATGCAAATAGTCAAAAGTATTGAAATAATTAAAAAGAAGTATAGAAAATGAGATTTTATTTTGTATTAATATACATATTTTAAATGTCAGTTTATATGCATATGTATATAAGTCTATATATAAGTGTTATATCCTATTCTTGTATAGTTTGTTAGTAGAAGAAGCAATAAAGTTGTCAAAAAGTCACAGGTTAATATAAAATAAATTTGTATAACCATTTTTCTTTTTCCTCTTATATTCCTCTGTATGTATGCATGAATGTTGTGTTGATTAATGAAGTTTTCATACGGTAACCTGACATAATCCCAAATTTTGTCGCTCCTCCTTTTATAGCGACAACCTAATCGGAATGCCAGATGAACACTAGTATCACAAATAAATGTAAAAGCGAATTTGTTGCATTTTTATGTACAAGATGTAGGTTCGTTAACTTTACTTTGGTTTTTAATATTGCCAAAGAATCGATCAAATGAAGATATATGCAATTCCATCCTGGAATATCTATCGATGTCACCATCCGCCTGTTAATCTACCAATACATTTCACTGACAAAAACTTGACGATATACAGTAAATCATTCTAGGAAGGCTGCTGTTGCAAACAACTTCTACCTGAAATATGGGTTGATAAGAGGCTAGAATGGTGGTAGTATGTATTCACAAAGTCTTGCTACTGCTGAACCACAAATTGAAAAAACCCATAACACGCAAAAATGGAATGTATTTCTGTTAGTCTAAATTCTTTCGCGGAAAACTACAGCTTCTAATGAAACAACAAATAAATTGTATGTACCAGTCGAAGTCGCCTTATTTTCGTAAGGTTCGCCGATATATGAAAAAGTAAATAAAGTAAGTACATAGGGGAAACTTAGTTCCAACGCAATGTATCAAATGATACATGTAAAGTTGTATGTCAGTAGGAAAAGATCTAGACAAGTTGTTGTTCATTTGAAATCACATAAAGTTAACAATCATTAAAAGCTCAAAATAATCGTGATTAATCATTAAGTCAAAGAATAAAAAGTTATAATATCGGTCATTAACTTGCAAAAACATTTGGTGAGTATCGTAATATGAGTAAAACAACAACAAACCTCGGAAAAAATACCAGTGACTCAACTGTAAACCGTAAAGAAAAGCCGTCCTATAGGACATTTTTGCAAGTTAGAGCTGCAAGTGAAATTAGTTTCGCAAAGCGGAAAGTTATTTGTATAAGGAAATGTGATTTTGCTAGAGTTTTGGATCTACCCAGTTTCAATAGATTGACGTAAGCTCATTTTTGGGGAATGTTTTGCGGAATTTGCGTTCTGCACTGAGTACACTTGGGAGAGACAGAGAGTTAGTAGCAGCTGCTGGGCAATGCGGGTAATTAAGATAGTGATGCGGATGGGAATTTCTGGATGACATCAGTTTTCCATAGACCTAGTGGGAAAGACGTCTACCATTAGCGGGGTCTTGCTATATGCGGATAATAATTTTTTAATGGTATTTTTAACTTATCACACATTTTTAGTATTATTTGAAATTAAAAGTATTTAAAACTCAACTCAAAACTTATGTGTCTCTTATTTGGAGATGATTTGGAGTTATTTATGCCATTTGGGGCTTTGTCGCAGCACCATACATATGAATGAATGTATATTGTATATCTATATCTGGACGCATATGCCTGTGTAAAGAAAATAATTATAAAACATACACGCTATATGCATATATATATGACGAGCACAGATCATAAAACGATTTGAGAAGAAAGTGGTAGATTTTGGTTACATTTTTATTTATTTAAAATTAACCACTAATTTTCCAATAGGTTGTGACATGATATCTAATAAAATGCCTTGATTGTGCACTAATACTAAGAATCGCTTTAGAAGTATCGAATACCCTGTAACAGAGCAACGAAGATAACCGATACTGAAACCCCTATTCGGCTGTTACAAGCGAAAGACTGTTCTAGACGAAATTAGCGGTATAGAGTCTATCAAAGCTCAACCGAAGTGACAATTCTCTTCCTTAAAGGAATGTGATAATTTCAAGTATTCCAAATCAGTCATATCCAACGTTCTCCAGAAGTAAAATATTACAAATAATTATGCCGAGAACACCAATTCATCGTTAACGCAGCTGCAACTGGCTAGCTCATCTAACTTGGTATGGTTCTAGAGTTTAAACGCTATAAAACTACAGATATAAAAGTATCGACATGGACTCGTATCGCTTTGAAATTAGGGCCTTTATTTACACATTTTCCTAGGTTAACAAAAGAGGCGATGTAGTACCAAAAGTTCCTTTCATACTAGCTAAAAATCTACTTAAGATTCAGCAGCTGGATAACTTAATTAACTCATACTTGTAGCTTGCATTAAGACAAAGCTAAGACGAATATATATATATATATACGAAGCAGTTTGCTTAAAGTGGCTTTGGACATGGACGCAGATAAGCGTATCAGTTAAAAATACCACCAGCCTTATAAGGATTTATCTTTGAGCGTTAGTTAAAGTCGGAAAAGTTTTCCGGTGAAATTGCGTCAACATCCCAGTGTTGTGGACTTGTTGTCTACAAAAAAGTGACTAAGAAATCTTTAGCCCGTAGGCAGAAATCATTGAAAGAAGTACAGTCTAGAAAGACCAAAAGCTAAGACAGCCATGACAGCTTCGTGCGACTTTATCCTCCGTTATCCACCTACAATACTGTCATTATTTCGAAGTTATTGCAAAACAACTTAAGTTTCTTCAGAAAACTTCTAAAAAATGTGGTAGCCACTCTACTTCAAGAAAAAATTTGATTCTTTACTAATAGAATTCCGAACACTGGTCGCATTCGCTACCCGGGCAATTATGCTGAACGCTTTTGTTCTGCGCTCGTTATAAATACATCGATCATCTCTTTGATATAACTATACATTTGTTTATCTGTGGGCATATAAATCAGTATGTGTTTATCATGAATGAATGAAAACTGCAGAAAATGAAAAACTCTTGTTTAGTATGTATTTATGAGGAGGTCATGGATGTAATATGTACGTATGTATTTATGAATGCCAAAAGCCTATACGAATTATAACTGCAAAATTGTCAGATTTTTTTTAATCTTGGATTGCCATACTTTCATTATTTGCACTTAGACTCATTTATTCTTACTCGCATACATATAAAATTAAGATGAAATAAAAACAGATAACTTATTTATATGTTAGTAAGTATAATGTTTTATCTTCAAAATTCGTTTTCGCATCGTATGTATATGTATGTAGTATATATATTAAGCATATGGTTGGTAATGCTTCTAGCAGTCAGTTTGATTTTGTATTTTTATTTTGTTTTCGTGTTTTGGTTGTTTTCTCTTGACATTTCAACAACACTCTAACCCTTTGTTCCAAGTTCGTTTGTTCTATGGTTTTTATCTTGACACTTTGTCAAATCGTTTCACTGTGCAAATTATTATTTATTGTTTACATTATTTTTGTTTGTAAATTTGTAAAGTGTAAACATTTAAAAAAGTCAACGGTATATACAAATGTATGAATGTATGTGTGATTACATCTTTTTATGAAAGCTATTTATTTAAACAAAAAATTATTGTTTTTTCTTATTAGGTGTATTTTGTTTTGAATTGTGTGAAAATAAAAAAAAACATTCGTAAAGAATAGATTTTATTTGAGCGTTTCTCAGCAATTGCAAACCAATTTTAAAAATAATTTACAAAAACAAACTAGCAGACCCCGCAACTCATTGTTCTGCCAAAAATTGAGGCAACTGCCCTCTCCCCTCCACAATTTTAAAATACGGATACTACAGCGATTTAATCACAGGAGACTAAAAAGGGAAGGGTTGGATTAGAAAAATAAAACGAAGAGGATATTTACGGAAGTAAATCCAAACCAAACTTCTAACAGTAACCGTTATTTTGATTCAAAAAAGATCGAAACCGAAACCTTTTCAATAATAATCAGCGGCCTCCAAAATCTTTCTTCTTGGCTATAGTTGACTTCGAAGTAGGGTCAGATTTTCAGAGGCTAGACGATGCTCAGGCCGAGTTACTTTCTATTTTTCTTTAATCAGCAAGTGATTCAAACATTATTCGTTCTCTTTACCAGAAAGCTTGCATGTAAGAGAGCGCCCAGAATGTGGAGCCGCCCTATAGTGCAAAACCCTGTCAGACACTAATAATAAATATTAAATCAAAGGATTCTGACTAAATTTTTGAAGGCAAAACTTGTAATAAATTCCTAAATCGACAGATTTTACCAACAAGTAACTTATGGAATCGTTCCTCCCTTCTACATAAAGAAGTAGTCCACTGTGAAACCTTTCTACCACGTCTCCTTTGATGATAAGTGTTGAACCGATGCTAGTAAGTTTAGTAGTAGCCTTAAACTGAGAGTTTAATCATAAATTTATTATCCGAGATTTTGGTTTTTTTAACAATAACTTATGCCAAGGGAGTTCAAGTTATCCTCCATCTGCTTTTTTTTATCTCAGTCAAGGCCTCCTCCTTCCTCTGCTGCCGAATTCAGGTGTCGGTAGAAAAAACAGAGCTTCCTTCTCCATTTGTATAATATAGACCTGCTAGCGGAGCCTTTTGGCTCTTATTCGCTGCGGTAAAGTTCGTACCGACCCATGCTTAAATTTCCTTCGATATTCGCCGTTGGTATCACGGGAAAACCCATCAATCGCCCGGAGAACTTTTCCGTCAATAACTTCAAGGCCCATCTCTTCTTCTTTTAACACTGTCCATGATTTTGATCCGTACATCAGGGCAGATATGATGAGAGATTTATGTAATGTTATCTTGCTCGTCCAGAGAGGACTTGACTTCTCAGTTGCCTACTCAGTCAAAGCGCTACTTGTTGGCATATCAACAATCTATATTATCTAGTAAATATGCTGAAAAACGCTCAAACAAATTTGGCTATATGGCCATATACATAAATTCAATAGCAATCACAATGTTAGAGCGATTGCCACTGAAAATAGTACAACTAGCTTTTTGCATATTGAACTTTCTTTGTGAAATTTGTTGTTTTAATAAAAATTCATGATTTCACTTTAAATCATCGAATTCATCGCTTCCATTTTTCGAGTCACTACCATGCAAAGCAGCTAAAAGAGATCTTCGATTATGACTACGAGAACTTCCGTTACTTTGTTGCTGTTCATTAGATCCATAACCATGTGCTGTATTGCCACCATTATTGCTACTACCAAGATTACCATTACCACCCGCCGCACTACCATTACCGCTGCCACTAGATCCTGTTGCTTCGATTGGATCCAAAAAAGGATTAGTGGCTGTATATTGCACTCTATAAGAACCCAGTGTATGATAATTACCCCCACCATTACTACTACCATTACTATAAGAACGGGTACTACTATTTTGATAATCATAACTACTGGTGGAACCAGTCATTGAGCTTACACCGCTACTACTGACTGCATGGCCGCTCGACGATAACGACGTCGAATGATACGCGGAGGATGTGGTGGAGTTATAGATTCCAGCATTAACGCCAGAGGAACCATTACCTGTTGCATTAGCGGCTGTGCCGTTTTTGGGCAGTGTACCGTAAAGGTGCATGACATTGTATGTACCATTTGTTGTGGTTGAGGAAGTACCGTTAGTGTAACTTCCAAACAGACTACTACCATAACTTCTGTGTTCTGAACTTTGTTGCTTATTGCTATTATGACTACTTGCTACACTTTTACTATCATTATATGATGCAGACATTCCTGCTGTTGTTGTGCTACTAGTACCAGCCGCTTGTGATCGACCCTCTGCTTCTGATGATGCCAGACTATCGAATAATCTGCGCCCAGTCGAATGAGATGATGTTGTTAATGCCGATGATGCTGTTGAACCTTTGCTACTCAAATGTTTAGATGGTGAAACTCCTTTGTGGGTGCTACTTATATTCGTGTCACTCGCACTGGTCGTGGAGTACTTACTTATGGCACCTGTAGATGCGGATATTTTGCTGTTCGATGAAGTTAGATGGTATAAGCCTTTTGGTAAGCTATCGCTGCCGGGTGGAGATGGCGAATCGGGTGATTTAATGGGCGTAAATTGAACTCGCGGTTCCCTCTTCAAATACTTAGACATAAGTTGTGTTGTGGTCATAGCCTGAGATTGTGCTAGTAACGCATTCGTTGATGCAGATGATTTATATGAAATTAGATCGTCTGAGTCATCCGATGATGTGGTCGTAGCTGAAGTGGCATTTGAGCCGGCCGCACTCAAAACGGTCGCTTGTGATGATGAGGATGATGATGTAGCACTCGATTTATTGCGCATTGCCTTATAATCCTCAGTTGAAAGCGATGATAGTGCCGTTTTTCCGCTAATGTAGGAACTTGAGGATGCCCGTGTTTTCAGTCCCACTTCGCCGTATTTGGAATAACTACTATCGTCAATCTTTATCTGAGGTCTTTGCGGTTCATAAAAATCCACACCTTTTCGAGTCGTTACTGCTGTTGTTGCAGCCGAGACAGCTATTGATATATCATCCATTATTGAATCTTTTGTTGGCTTTTTTAGTGTGATAGAATATGAGCTCGGGGATTCTTGGATCGTCACTTGCTTAATAGAGGATGGCGATGCACCACGTTTTATTGTATCTGTACCTTTATACAAAAATAGATTCAAGCAGAAATGTTATATAAATCTGATTATAATGGCTATTCGATGCGACTTACTTTTACCAGATCCCGAACCTGAGCCCGACCCCGACCCCGAACCCGAACCCGAACCCGAACCCGAACCCGACCCTGAACCGGTCGACGCCGAACTACTGCCGGGGGAGGGTGTGCCTGGAAGTGGCAGTGGCGATTGGTCGAGAATTGCCGAGGCCGCTGAGGCCGCCAATAGATGGGGCTGTAGTTATATGAATTAGAAAGAGAAAAATATTTTCCATTATTTACTATGCTCAAATAAATATATACTTGCATGTAAGTATATATAAATACTAGAATAGATATGTGGTTAAGTTCGTTGGGTTTATGAAGCGTGCTGAATGAATAAGGCAACATATATCGTCACTTTAGTGTGTAAACCCTAATGATCAATTTATATACTGGAAATTATTTGCTGTGGGAAGAAGCATTTCCTTCCCTACAGAATGGCATCGAAAAATATTGATTAATAAAAAACCGATTTAGCAGGTTTACACTCTACATCGACGGTATATACTAAAAACGGTAATTTTTTAAAAGCCAACATTTTTCAATTTAGCAAGAATGACCAATTAAATAGAATTCATATAAACTTAAGGTCAACACATAGACATTTGATTTTTTAGGCAGTTAAGTGTGGCTGAATTTGGGGGAAAGTCGGTTAAAAGTGCAGTGAAGACAATATTTGGTGCATATTATTTGTTAACTCTCTAATTCTATGTAGCAATAACAACACTTAATGCCATCAAGTGCGTCTGTACTCGGGTAAGTGTTTTCGATGCGCCAATAAATGAAGCTGCAGGTACAAGAATTCCATGCAAATATCAATGTCGTGTGTATGTATGTATGTATGTTTGAATGACGGTTATGTGAATATTGTTGTAAGTATGGTTGCATGTCGGTGATGATACGTTAACTTGAACTGAGTTTATGAGCTGAAGAAGGACTAATCTACCACGTGTCTAGTTCTCTATTAAAAAAGTGATATCTGTCACTGATACGACAGAGGAAATTACGGATGTCCTCAATTGTCCACGGAAATTATAAGGACATACAGTGCACCATGGAGAACATCGACGAAGCTTATCTAAGAAACAAAAGCAACGGCCATAACTAGAGCAGAGGGGTTATCTGTATCGCGATGCGAAAGAAAAATGGTTCGCAGTTGATGTAATGATACTCTGTAACCCGGCTATCGCAACCTGAAATTGACATTTTCGCATTTGCCTTTTCCCTTTCGCATTAAATTTTTCCCTCTCGACTCCCAGCACACTGTACCGCGAAAGCAAATGTCAAATGCTTTAAAAATTCTAATTTTCTTTGCTCATTTTCATGTGGTTATTGTAGACACAGATATAGGGGGTACCGAAAATTGCAGAAGTGTGTTTTGGCGACGGCGTAGCCGGTGTTGGACCGCCTAAGGGTTATTGTTTTGAAGCGCAAATGCCTATGCAAAAAGGTGTTTTGCACATAAATACCTTGGATCATGGCCCCTATTTGGGATCGGAACCGGGTCTTCTTTTGGTTGTTTGCCAATAACTTTTCACTGAAACAAAAAATCGAAAACCCGATTTCGGATTGTTGATTCCGAAGTCAAAACACGTCGTTTGATACCTCTCCCGAGCACGTGTTTTAGCAGTTGTCTCCTAAAGGAAACAACTACCATTATCTTCGCAGCTTAAAGCAGCTGGTCCACCAAAGGTACGCTCCGTAAGTGATATGCCTTTTAAAAATTGGTCGTTGAGAAGTTGGTCGGAGTTCTCTGCTGGGTTTCTAAAAGGTGTTAATAATCACAGCTCTAGAGGATATCCAGAGTATCCTACAATAATTTTTAATAATTAAAGAAATTTTATTAATTATTATTTCATTTTTTTGTTTGCAAAAACGTAATAAATCTTAATAATCTAAATAAATGTAAACTCCAGATTTTTCTTTCTATGTTTTGCTCTCACTTTCGTTGATATTTCTGACAGTAATGCCTACCTCAACATGAAAAGAACCAAAAGCTAAAAGCAAAAGGCAACATTGTTCGCAATGCGAAAGCAATACAGAGTGCCACTTGGTTATCGAATCGCATTTCGTATCACGATACAGAGTCACCCCCCAGGTAATATGTGAGAAATGAAAACTTCCCATTAAATTCATTTTCATTTTAATATATAAAGAAAATTCAAGAATAAGAATTTTTTTTTTCAAAAACAGGCCTCCATTTTAAGAACTACCTCTCGAAGGTTCGTGGTTGTCAAACAAATCGTTCACGGGCTAGTACCAGAAGGTGATAGTACTGGCGCGTGCTAGTGTTTTTGAGTCCAATATGCATAGAAACCTACTTGTTTATGGCTCGTCGGAATTCAAATACTATTTCATGCCCCCATAAAGTAGAAGTTTCGAACAATGGCTTCGGCAAAATAATAGTGATCAGAGAGGTTACTCTGTATTTTATAATTTGACAGAGTATTTATGTACGAGTAACTTGCTGATAATTACATACATCGATCCCATGTATTCACATTTAAAATCTCACTATACGCGCACATACAAATATATATTAGAGACATTTACATTCAATATAAAAACATATATTTTATAATTTGATAGAGTAACCCCCAGGTCCAAAAAACAATGCCCCTCTGAGTTTAATTTTAATAAGAAGATGAGATTTTCAATCAAACAACTAACTCATAGAGAAGACATATGTATTTTGCGAGGTTTCCTTTTTCGTGATAATCTTGTATATAGATTGAGAAGAGTTAAACATTATCGATATTGAACTACTAACGGTGACCATGTTGACAAAATTTTGTATCTCTAATTTTTTTAGCAGTTAAAAAAGTGGTTAAATAAATATAATGAGGAATAAAAGTAGGAAGTAAGCATACATTCTATCAAAAGTCTTATAAAATTAGTTGGCGGAACCAAAAATATATTTAAACCTTCATCCGTTACTAACATAGGTGCAACTCTGAATACTTTTAATGCAAGCTCCTCGAATTCATTGACAGAGGAAGAGCTGAGAGGGCAAAAAACATTCGGGTGGTTTATCACTACCATTGGGGTGGTCTATCACTAAAAAGGAATTACTGTCGTACTTTAATGCGCGGAGACCGAAATCGTCTTGGCGGCTAAATGCCAATCAATGATGATGAGTATGATGAAGCTCCTTGAAAACCCTTCAATATCATGAAAGCAGTACACAAAATGTATGAGACCTTTCATAAAAATTCTGCTAAACCAAATTGTAGGTACATATATATAAATATGCGGAGTACGTGGAGTATATATATATATATATGAGTTCTTGAGTTAAACGCTAAGATTGCTCACAAAAAAAGTAAGAATTCTTTGTTATTGAAAATCGTATAAGCGAGGAGCATATTTATTCCGAAAGAAGAGTGCGAAGAGCTTCGGGTACCAGCTCGGAAAATCCTACAGTCAGGGCCGCCCGTCACAAAAGATGCTGGAGAAAATAATGCATAATGCTGAACTTTAAAAATCAGGAGAAATATTTTTATTGGTGTGGTAACAGTACTTCACCCTCTTCAGTGACCGCGGCAAGCAGATACACTTTGGAAGGAGTTGCAGGCCTTTCAGAACATCACATGTATCAAAATATCATCACAAGGAATATCGTATGTGTTAGCTATTCAGCAATACCTTAACTCGCTTATAAATACACAACTATACATAATACTTATTTGTTCTGCATATATTACAGTTTTTTTAGTTATCTTAGCCTCATTTATACCCGCGTTAAACAAGGTTTCACGGAAGCCAATTCATTACGAAGGCCCGCTTTAACAATCAGGAAAATGAGGCTGATGCTGTGTGCACCAGCCTAAACGTTGACCACATCTGATGACAGGCGGCAAGAGGAATAAATGATAAGCTGTGTGAGCTCTCAATCAAATTTACATGTTTTGCATGCTGGCATGGCTGTGACATTTGAATTAGCTTTTGTGCTAAACGCGACTAGGTATGTACATTAGGGTGGGTAGATTTGTCTGGACAAAAGTTAACCGATATCGCGCCATCGATTTTTCGATAGGTTTTGAGCTCAGGAAAAAAAAGTTCCACTACGCATACCCAAAAAATAATTTTCGAGCCTGCGAAATTTCATTTGTTTGCCTTTTTTCGACTTTGATTTTGAAGGTTTTTTTCATGACCTACTAAAAAAATTTTCATTTGATTTTAAAATTTTCATGTATACCCGGTCCGACCCAAAAATGTCTGCTAAAAACGTTGGCGATAGCAGTTTTTTGAAAAAAAAAATATTTTTTGGGTTTTGGGAAGTGTTTTGGTCAAAAAATTTACCCTTTCGCCATTTTTTTTAAAGGGTTTTGCAGCATACATGCAAAAATGTTTTCGATGAAAACGAATTTGTCTCATATTTGCTGTCCCACTTAAAATTATGCGCCAAAAACGTTGGCGATAACAGTTTTTTGAAAAAAAATTTTATTTTCGGGTTTTGGAAAAGTCGATTTTTTTACCAAAACAGGCTCAAAATTTATTTTTTTGGGTATGCTTAGTGGAAGTTTTTTCCTGAGCCCAAAACCTATCGAAAAATCGATGGCGCGATATCGGTTATTAAATCGATCCAGTCTAATGTACATATGGAAGTGTGACGTGGGAATGATGTTAAGGACGACTTAGGCAGCCTCGTTGCTAAATTGTTGGATAGTTTAATGAGAAAAGTTATATTTTTGGATGTACTTATGTTAAGACGCCTTAACTATGCATGATGGTGTGAAGGACAAATATTTATATTTGTTTATACTTGTACGTATAAATGTGTGTGGTAGAATAGTTACAAAGTTTACATGCTTTTTTTGGTAAACTAGTGTTTCGCAGAAATGAGTGAAGGAGACTTTTAAATGCAATATTTGATACACGGACAATTGTATGTAGCTGTAATGCATATGCATGTACTAAGTATGTATGTATGTATATATATTTAGTCCTGATGACATCTAGCGTATATGCGTGGGTGTGAAAAAGAGGGTCGGACGCATTTCAGTATGTACATAAGTAGTTTCTTTTATAAGCGGGCACATGACTAAAGACTATTGCATTTCATTGGTATGGATGCGTGTATATACTGGATATGTATATATATTTAGAGATATTTGAATATATACATTTGGAGGCTTGTATGTATGTATGTATAAATATTACCAGTAGTGGGCCAATCATGCTAATATCCGACTTCTTCACTTTTATTTACCACATCAGCTTCTCAGGTGAGCACATACTCATATCTAAACACAACTATGAGTGTACTGTATGTGAGGGTACTTATGAAGTATACAAGTATTATGTCTGTATGTATGTACGAGTAACTTGCTGATAATTACATACATCGATCACATGTACTCACATTTAAAACCTCACTATACGCGCACATACAAATATATATTAGGGACATTTGCATTCGATGTAAAAACATATATTTTTAAAGTTTAAAGTTAATTTAATTTAAAATATATATATTTTTTTTATGTAAAAAACAGTTAAGTTCTCCAAAATTTCACAGCAACTTTATGATGAAGAAAATTTGTGATTTAACTTTATCAAGTACAACATTTAAAATTTGTAATTTAACGATCAAGGTCACAAACGGCCAACAGGAATACTAGATAGTATGAAATTTAGAGTTGTTTTTATGTATAAATGTAAGTTTTTATCGGTGTGTATGGATACTAGGGATGCCACCTTTTCGATTTTTGCAATCTTGTTTTTTTCGTGATCAGATTTTACAATACCAGGATTCCGGGATAAGTGGCAGTATTTGAAAATTCGCTATTCCTTAACGGTATAGCTTGAACAAAGTAAGCAAATTGTTCGAAAACTATTTTACTATAAAACACATAATAATTAAGTAGATTTTTAACATGATTTTTATTTAAAAGTCATTTCATTTTGCTGAGTTAAGCAAAATTGTTTACTTAAATTTCGTATTTCTGCCTGCTCAAAGTCTAAAAACCCTAACTGAAAACGCTGTAACAGTCCTCAGGGCCCCTAAAGATAACATAAAACATAAAAAAATATACAAAGAATTAACATCAAATAATAACTATAAAATTAACATAATCACTAGTTGATGTTAGTTTTTTAGTTATTGTTTTTATATATATAAAATACGATTTAACAAATTTTTGTCCTAGCATTTAACATTTAAATTAAAAAATGGGTACTGAATGAATAAATAGGATTGTTTCGATATTGGATGCGGTAGACAGTTTCTTATTGGTTGTTAGAACAGCTCATGTAATATTGAGAATTAAAAACAACAAGGGAAAATGAAGATATTGCGCATCAAGAAATTTAGATGCTTTTCTAAAATAAGTCACACACATTAGCAACATATTTTCAATTCCGAAAATATCAGCATCCCTAGTAGGTGCGTATTGGGTTTTGATAGATTCGTTTTTTGTTTGTGGTACTACTTCGCCTCGGCATTATATCGATTAGAGGTAGATTTGATAACTAGCTCCATTCCCTAGTCTCTAACGTTAGAAAACGACTCGAGAAACACTGGAGAAACATAGTGTTTCAAACAAGCATAATTCTCAAAGTGAGAAACACTTAGTTCTCCAATCGAATTCTTATGTCATTCTTTAATGGCATTCTAAGATGAGTTGAATTTGCAATTGTTCTCTAATCATTCCGGAGTCGATCACAAGTTTAATTCTCTGGCAGCTTTCTCGACTCGAGAATTACACTAGTTAATGTGGCCATCAAAGCTTCTCTAATGTTAGAGAATGTGTGTGTGGGGACTGCACAAAGTTAATTTTTGGAAATTGTAAGGAACTCCAAACCTTTCAATCACACAGAAATTTTTTCTCGATATTAATTTATTATGGTTAGTTTTGATATATTTGTACTAAGAAAAACATATTTTTTCTCGATTTCCAAGTTTTCAATGCATTAAAATGTTGAAAACTCCTACAGTTAAAAATTATGGAGAAATGTTCTTGTTTCTGCAGAAATTTCGGACTTTGCATGTAATGATTAGTTTGCTATCAAGAAAAATGTTGCAATACCTAAAGGGAAAGAGTTCAGGCTGAAACTTATTCTATCGAAAATTTTGAGAGAGTATTTAGGCTGCCGTGGTGTGGTGGTAGTGTTGCCGACCTACCACATCAAAGGTCCAAGGTTCGAATCCTGGGACAGGTAACATCAAGAGTGACTTGAAAAAGTTTTTTCAAAACGGGGTTGGCCCTCGGCAGTAGTATGCAAACTCTCCGTAGGAAAAAATTCAAAAGGGCGCACCAACAATTGGAAGAGAAGCTCGGCTCAAAAATCTGTTTTAAGATTTAATGATATACCTGTTGTATATCCCGCCATACATTTTTTAATTTTTTATTTAGGTCCTTAAAAGCTACGAAAGTTTTTGATTTTAATAAATATCTTATATTCTCGGTTCAGCTGATATTTGGATGACATTTGGAATGTAGATGGTGAATTACATTCTAAGAATGAAGTTGCCACCTATGTGAATTTTTTTAGTATCTGTTTCAAACGAAAGGTATTTTAGGTCGCATTTAAAAAAAAAAGTATAAATAGTGTTGCCACCTAACTATATTACCATTTAGATAAACTTTGACTATAGGTAATATGCCACATTTCGCACTCTGCTACATGTGTGTTGCCACTTAAATTATTTTTGGGGCATTGCCACCTATATAACATTTTTTGATATGAAATATGCCAAAATGGGTACCAAAGATGCGTTATATTACGTCGAAGTTTAACAAAAATATGTCTAGGTATGGCTTCCCCCAGACCTGTTAAATTCCATTAGAATTAAGTAGTCAATTGATTAAATGGCTTTTGCAATCACTAATGATTATTTTAATTATTTTCAGAAATTTTCAGAGCCAAAAAATAACTGTTATTTGAAATTTCTATATCAAAAACATTGCTCGAATTCTTTAGTTTATTCAACGTTTATTTTATTTTTTGGAAATAATAATTATGTGTCAACGTTTATTTTTTACGTTGCTGGATAACTGTTATGGATAAGAAATATTTTTTTCGTTAGTTTCGAGATGATAAATAGTAGTATTGACACACACTCCTCCTCCTGTAGTCAGCATCCCTCTGCGTTGCAACGCGGCACTCTTCATCATCGTGCCAGTTTTTTCTTCGAAATCGCCAGTATTCATAACGTCTTCTCATGTGGTACGGAGTGCTTCCGAGATATGCTCTCACTAAACTTAAAGTAAGTAAAGATTTTACGGATGAGTTCCGCATCGATTTGTGGCTGCTTCCAAGTTTTACTACAAATGAGCAACGGGTAGACACAGACCAGAACGAAACTAGGCATTGAAAATGGCAGAACGTCGAAACCGGTTTGTCACAAAACCAAACTTGACAAGGCATGACGGAAAATCGTTCCAACAAAAATCAGCAGAAATACATTTGGAGAGTTTGCCAAACCACTGCGGGGGGCAACCACGTTCTTGAAAAAAAAAATTTTCAAACCAGCAACACTACCGCCACACCACACCAGCCGCCGCTATAATATGCTCCCAGTGCTCACTCATATTTTGCTGCACTTATTTTGTCGTACAGAGACGGGTACTAATCTTGGCTGTTAGGTCTTTGTATTGCATTCGAACAATTAAAACTTTGACGCATCTATCACAACGTGCAGATTATTGGGTTTCCTGAGTAGAGCGTAAATTGTATATAGTTTTGGGAAAGGGGGCAGTGCCATGCTCAAAGGCTATACAAATTTTAATCCGACTAAACTGAACACCATGGGTGGTAAAGACGGTGTGTTTGGCCCTACACTCGCCAAATTCAGTTTCTACTATGGGACTTCCTTATAAAATCGATCTGGCCGGTGCCCGAAACATGATCATATCCACTAGCAGGATTATGCACAAAGATCCACTAGGCAACATAGCTGTCCTCTGATCGAAAATCACGCATCCAGATCTTCTACCACGTTGTGATAAATGGACGGCATGCAACGAGGCGTGTGTGTGAATACTAACATTTATCATCCAGAAACTGTTATGAAGGAAATAACAAAATTTATTTCAAATTCAAATTTTTTTTTGGCAACGAAAAAAAATATTTCTCATCCATAACAGTTATCCAGCAACGTAAAAAATAAACGTTGATAAATAACTATTATTCCAAAAAATAAAATAAACGTTGACAAATAACTCTTATTTGAAAAATAAATTTTTTTCTTCATCGAATAATTGTTATGAAGCAACGTTTACTCGATAAAGCTTATAACAGTTATCTCTCTGGAAATTTTCAACTACTAATTGATAGAATTGGAAAAAAATCAAAAAATCAAAAGTAATATAAAAAAAATGTTTGATTGTTTTTGACTACTTTTGATTATTTTCGATTTTTTTATTATTTTTGATTGTTTTGTTATATATTTTTAAGGTGTGGTCGTTAACCGTAGCAGGCTCCTCGCGGAGGTGGTTGTGTGCACTACTACCACATCAAAGATCCCAAATACCGGGACAGGGAACATCAAAATGTTTGGAAAAAGTGGGTTTAAAACTGGGTCGCCCTTGGAAGTGGTCGGAAACCTCCGATTGATTTCTTCCATGGAAAAGCTACGCAGCAAAAATTAGAAGCAGCACAATACAAAATTGGAAGAGAAGCTCGGCCTTAATCTCCTCGGAGGTATATTGCTCCAAATTATTAATATAATTATTAGTAGTACTGAACCGTGACGATGCAAAAACCATTGGATCCTGTGTTATATTGGAGTACTCGCATAGTACTCCTTTGCAGTGCATTAGCGGCCACCTCAGCTTATTACAACCCTGGTATTGGGCTGAGTTGTGAAGAAATATAAAACTATTAATAAAAAAATTTAATTGCGCAAGTGGTTCTATGTAGAATAGATAGCAGTTTTGCTAGTACTTTCCTGTAGATACTCCATGGAGTAACAAGTTTAGAAGTACTCTACAGTAGGTGTTCCATGGAGTACTCAGAAACAAAATGAGTAACGGGTTCTGTCAAAACACATCGCTATGTCAATTGTATATGTAAATGGGGACCTTTCCATTACCAAATCGGATTCCAGAAAATTGATTTTTCGGCTCAGCCGAATGTGTAATACACTTGATAAAAGTTAGTGTTAAAAACTTACTTTTCTATTTGTTCGCCAAAAAAATGTTCAACTATGGTTTATTTCTGATAACAAAAGGCTTTCAATATAGAGCCTAGAATTGTAACAAGTTCAATTATAAGCAATATTCTTTAGATAAAACCTTTTGCTGCAATGATTTTATCGGACTTGAGGTTATATTCGCCATAAGAGACAAACTTATGAAAAGGTGGATATGCTAATGCTTATGATAAACGACTTTATCATAAAATATTTAACTGAATATAATGCCATTTTCCTGTACTTAAACCATTGGGACAAGCAACGTAGCCGCCGCTTCCTTTATATCCCACAATCGACTACACGATTTTTTGTCGGATTCCGTATGTATATATATCTTTAAATTGTACAAAATTTGTATTAATACAACCTTTACACATCGCTGATACATTTTTCCATGTACTTGCATATGTTTGTTGTAACAATACAAAAAATATTCAAAAACAATTAAAAATAATAAAAATTAATCAAATAATTAATTAAATCATAAAAAAATATGATTGTTTTTTAAAATAATCATGAAACCACGAAAACAATGCGTAATCAATCATTAATATGATTTTCCAAAAAAATAATCAATCAAACCGATAATCATTATGATTAATAATCATTACTTAACAGGTCTGCTTTCCACCCAAGTTTACCATCTAATCATGTAATTTTCTTTTCTTGCGTATCAGTTACTATCTCGAAAACGGCTGGAACCATTGGGTAAACTTTTGACTCTAGGTAATAAGCTAAATTTCAAACTCTCCTACCCATGTATTGTCACTTAGGACATTATTTGCTGATAGATATTTCGAACAAACTAAATTATACGTCAACCTTGACTGCGGGCTTCGAGCTTGTGAGTATCTAGTTACTATCGAACTAGTGCTTATTTAACACTCTTACTAGTTTCAGGCTGCGCTGCAGATTGTGTACAGAATTCAACTCGCACACCACTAGTGGCTTTCAATTAAAAAACTATTTCTAGTTTATTTTGTATTGTTCTAGTTGTTATAATTGTGATTTGTAGTAGTGTTGTTGTTGCTATTGTACTGTTGTCTGTCTGTCTGTATTTTTTTTTGTTTTTGTGGTTTTTTTTTGTTACCTGTTGCGCCGCTTGTTGCAAGGCTCGAGGCGATTGAGCTAACTGACCCACTACTGATTGATACAGATGATTGTTGATTGTGGCTGAGAGCGGATGATGGCCTTGTGAGAGTAAGTTGGTTACCGAAGTGGACGAGCGTAGAAGATTGCCCGCTGCTATGAGTTGCTGTTGCTGCTGCAGTAGAAGTGCCCTGTCCGCTTGCAACGCACTGACTTTGCTTCCACGCTGCCCTGTTGACTCGCCGCGCCGACCTGTCTACATAGGACTCTGTATTAATCAATATTAAATTTGATCATATCGTTAATTGCTAAAGCGAGAAAATACATATTGTACGAGTATGTATTTCCCATTTCGGTTCTTTCCCATTTTTGCTATTTAAACAATGCTTATTGTAGAAAATTTTACTCACAGCATTTAAAATTCAAATTTGCAATAAATTAAAGTAATGAGCGTTAGTTAGGAAGAAGGGATCTCATGAAAAAGCAGGAAAATGTAGGTAAATATGCATGAAATTTGCTCCATGAGATCTGTGGTTAAAAGTTCGAATATTCTATCTATATATGTCTGATGATATCAACCAGTCTCATAAGTATTCCATCTTTGAGTGAGAGATACTAGGTGTCTCAAAGCCTTACTTGACTAGATCTTCTAGGCTTCACCTAATTTTTATTTTATATTATTTACAGAACTTAAGTACGAGGGGGAATCTAGCACGCCTACAACGCCTAAGAGTCAAGCGATGGAGCTCTACCTAATGATATTGCAGTTCAAACGTTACAAAAATTATTTCTATGCAAATACCTTTTTATATAACTTTAATATTATAAAATAGGCTTCCTTGCCTAAATTCAGTTGAAAAGACACATTATACTCCTAAGTTTGTGAATTTATGGCATCCGAAATAATATATGGAAATATCCAAAGAAGGCTGTAGTAGATTCAACCAAAACTTTGTGATAGGAACTATATTACGGAATCAGAGCAAAACCGAACGAAACTTTAGAAGAATTTTAAAATTGAGCCAACACGTGAATTGTGAAATGTAGTGTATTTCAAAATATGTATAGAAATTATGATTTATTGGCGCTTAACCGCCTAGGCGCTGTTGATCATTGGGTATCACAGCACACCAGCCTTTTTTTTTTTAGCAATAACTGGAACAATTGGAAACCATCCGAAGAGCTATAATATCGAACCCTCAAAAGGCCAACCATCTTCTTTTGATACTGTCTATCATACCGAGCCATACATCAGGAAAGGTATGATGTAGGTCTTATAGAGCGTCACCTTTTTTCTTCAACATATCGGCGTACTGCCAAATAATTTATAGTTCAAGGCATTTGAGAAATCAGACTTGAATGATTCTATATACTAGATTTCATTAGGATATCAAGTTATCATAGGGTGTATGGAAGTGGTTCACTCGATTTAATTTTGATTTTCATAATTTTCATGTGTGGAAGTCTATATTGCCTCAAGCCGTACATGCCTATTTTTAAGCGGTCAACAACTTGATACTAATTTTGGCACTCCTTTTATACAAATGTTAAAGCTCTATTCGTTGCTCTGTGTGCAGATTTAAATATTGATAGGCCTATTTTAATCATCGATCCTTAGACCAACCGGATCAAGCTATATATTTATATCCACAGAGCAAGCAAAACACAAAATTGATTTTCATTAGCCTGGACCATTGAGCACAGGAGATTCAATAACTTTTTCCACTTTTAGAATGTCAAAACAGCGGCTTACACGACTTCACTGCTTAATATCTCTCACTTCAAGACTGGATCGCTTTTTTACTTAACAAAATAGCTGGAAATTGCGTTGGCCGCCGGCTCAGTGAAATGATTTTTATGAAACTTGTATTTGCTCTTATAGTTTAAGAAAAAATTTGATGACCTAAAGGTCATTTTCATTGCATTAAAAAATGTGAATCACAGGTTTGGTTTTTCGAATTACAAAGTGCCTTTAAAAACTTGATACTTATTAAGAAAAAAGCGCTGATGAGGCAAAACTAAACAGCATGATAGGATTCTTGACCTCTCCTAAAATCATAATATAATTACGTTACCTGAAACAGCACCAGGCATGTTGCCCATACTGGCTGCGCCCACTAAAGTACCTCCCGCACCAATCATGCTACCCATTAGGCCAGTCGCACTACCCAAACTACCACCAGGCATCTGGTGATGTTGAGCTTGCGGTTGTGGCCAAATCTGTAGAAGATATTTAAGTACGGCAATTGGTTGGGCATGATCAATATCTGATCCTGTTTGAGCGTTCGCGGCGTGAAGCATTAACGGAGGGCCCATAACGGTGGCTAGAGCCTGAGCTGACATTTTATTGCGTTCAGAATTCGATACGACAAGAGACAAGTGGTCAAGCAGGAATACCAATGTTGCCTGTAAATATGTTTAAGTGAATGCTTATAAATCAAATAAAATTATGTTAAGCCCCTCTTACCCTATTAGCCCTAGGCAAGCAGTCAAGTATGCTAAGCATTAGTTTTGCATTACCTTCAGGATCCTCAGGCAGACAAACAGCTAAAGCAATATTAAGATAAATTAGTATCGAAACTCAACAAAAGTGTGATTTTAGTTTGTAAACTCACCCAAAGCATCGACAGTCATCTGGAAGAGACATCGCGTAAACAGCGGCTCTGGCAATTCTCTAAGATAGTCCTTCAGAACGCCGGTTATAACATTAATATCAGGAACATGTTCAGGGCTCAATTCCACGGCTCGACTATTGCGCTCAAAGGCCTCTCTTAGCAGGCGCTTTTTTGTTGCAGAACCACATAAGCGATATAGACCAATAATATCTAATCCGCGTCGCTCAACCTCCTCAACGCAACGTCGCAACACAATTGGCACAGGGGCACTACCAGGAGCACCTTTAGATTCACGATTAACCACCGTCTCTAAATCAGCACCGAATAATATGGGATATCCCGCTCGTAAACTGGGTAGACCACGACGTCGATACAATGTGATGGGATCGGTATGCCGCATTCTAATGTAAATAGTACCACGTGGCTCCACTTTTAGCGCCAGCTGATGTAAAGGAGATTGTCGTAAAATGGATAATGATATGGCACCGCGATAGCATAACTTGTGTCGATGTTGTGGATCCCATGAATAAACTAGTACATCAAGTTGTTTATTTCCTACCAAATCCAATTCGAAGGACTCGTCCCAGTCGAATTGGAGATCACCAGAACGCACAACTGTACGTGCTTTATGCACACGATCACACTCTATTACACAATATAAATCACGAGTGGCTGATTGTGCTGCATGATGTGGCCCGCCCACGTGATGTGTGCTTAATTCGGGTGCCGAACGTAGGCCACGGCCAGCGAGCAAATGGATCCACAGCATGCCCGATATACCGCCAATATCGACGATCGGTTTATCGAGTTTGTATTTGGCAAACTCAGCCGGATTAATATCAATTTGTCTGTGCGTTCTGGGTAATGTTGCGCTGGGCGTAGGTGCTGGACTTTGATGCCCACCAGTGCTCATAATACTACCACTAGGGCTAGCTGGGCCAGCAGAGAGTTCCAAAAGCTGCCGCATGCGCCTTATGCTTGGCGATCGTATCGAAGAGGGTCCACCTATGTGCTGTGATGACATCGACCGCACGGGTAGCGCTGAAATTGGTCGTTGCATACCAAGGTGGCGATCCAGTGTGCCGGTTCCAAGTAAACCTGCTCGACTAGAGTAAATGCTTTCGGTCTGTAGAGATGTAAAAACCATAAGAATTTTGTATATGAAGAATCACAAATAAGAGTGGAAGGAAGTCTACTTACATTTCTTAGGGCATCATGAATATTTTCAGCGCTGCATGAAAAACGATGTGAACGTGGGTGACTAAGAAGATCTCGCGTCATACGCATCTGCTCCGCTATGGCCGAACTACTGGGTGCACGTCTCAACCACGCTCGATACTCATCCGATGTGAAAATTGAAGGACTCACTGTTAATCGTGATCTTAACTCACGATCGCGCCGAGCATTATACTCCGGTGCCGATATGTTACCATCATTCTCATCCATAATGCGATCGCCGATACGTGAGCGAATACCTTGTAGGCGCACACCCGGACGTTCACGTGGCAGTGAATTAAATTTCGTCATATCTGGCCCAACTCCCAGTAACCCGCCTACACCTACACCAGCCGTGCTGGTACCGCGTGGCATACTTCCAACTGCTGGACGATTGTAATAATAATAGCTTGGTCGTGGTCCAATAGTTGCTTCAGTATCGCTAGAATAGTCAAGATTTGGACGCGATCGACGGGAGAGCGATTGAGCTCCTATGTTGGGTGGTGCATATTTCGATGATTGACGCGATGGAGGGTCGTAGCGACCGTATCGACCTAAAGTACCACCTACCGCTATTGGTGCTGCGCCAGTACCTGGTTTCAAACTGGACCGCAATAAGGAATGACGACCCAAAGAGTTTGAATAATCTGCATATTCCACACGTGGCAAATGCTGATCGGATCCGGAACGTGGGAAACGTGCATGTTGTTGAGCTAGACCGACACCAGTGCCGGTAGACATGCGTCGTGAAGGCCCACTCGGATAAAATGAATGGACTTTTTCTGCTAAACTCTCCAGTGTGCCGGCATTTTGATAGTATGCGTGAGATGGGGCAAAAGCATGTCCTTTAGGCTGTTCCGTAATAACCGATGGCGGTGGCGGTGGTTTGTAACCCCAACTAGGTGGCTCGTTCATCGAACTCACACCAGCACGAGTATTGTAATACATATCCAACTGCTCAGATTGCGGGCTATAGTTGTTGAGACCCAAGCCTAGACGGGATCGCGATTCAGTCATCTCACGGCCATCACCTGGAATATTAGAAAGCAGAAAAGAGAACGTTAGTAAACTATTTCCGGCGAAGATTTTAAAATACCTGTACGTCTTTCGCGTGATGATCGGGATCTGGGCATGCGATCTGCCTCATCTAAGTCTTCATCTCTGAGATCACGTTTAATAACCACAACCGGCGGAGGTTTTTGCTCGGGTCTTGATAATGTTGGTGGGGCGGGAGAGCTCGCACTACGACTATCGCGCCTTTGACGAATCGCTAACACCAAACGCCGGGGAATTGACATAATAATTACGACGTCATCCAAAGACATGTGGGTTACGTCAACCAAGTTAACGGCCAGGATTTCATCGCCCACCTAAGAAAGTAATATAATCAATTAGTAAATTTCATATGACTAAACAATTATTTTAACGAACTCTTAGGCAACCACTATTATAAACAGCAGACTCCAAGGCGATTCTGGAGATGAATACACCATCGGTACGATCGGCTCCATTTCCCTCTCGTATGTATAAGCCCAAAGTTTGTCCTGGACGTTTAACTATCTCAACAAGCTGTAAGTGAAAGCAAAACTACAAATTTACCGATACACAAATTGAGTATTACTCCATACCTGTACTGTATGTCGAGCGTCTCCCTTAGACATCAATTTATGAGCTGCCTCCACAGCCTGTTTACCACCGATACATCGCGGCTCAAGAATACGTACAATCATTTCACCTCTTCTCTCGACCGCCTAGAAAAATGTATCGTTCTTATAATGCGTACATATGTATGTACGAAGTTGCAATCCAGGATTAGGTAATAAACCACTAAGTGATAAGAGAGTCTTGTTGCTAACGTATAATTGTCTCTAAAGTCAATATCGGTTGGCAGACCGCTAAGAATCTGAGCAAGACAAAGTAGGCCACAAAGCACAAACTGCTGGAAGGGACTTAGAACGGTCCAATTCATGCAGAGTAACGTACTCAGCTGTCCATTAGAGGCAGAATGGTATTAATGCCAATGACCGACCTATATTACTCACCTCTTTTACTGCCAACTTCGTAGAAGTTTTGGCCAAAGACGTGTCATTCAGATAACATACTAAAACAATACACCACATTTTCAGAGTCTGGCTAAACTGATTAAGAACTCGTTTTTGCCGGCACAACTGTAATTGGTAGTAGGTTCTTTTTAGGATAGGCAGCAAATATAATGGTCTCGCTATGGCTAAAAGCAGATTTGGCGACAGACAGCGGTGATCTAAGGAATATGCCTTCCGACTTACTATAAATGTATTCTTTGCTTGAAATTTTAATATTAGTTCTCTCATGTTCCAACATCAAGTCGATGGCCTCCAAACTATTTCCATGAAAGTGCACGCCTTCAAAGATCCAAATATTTACCCGCATCTGTGCGCCGTGAATACATGAGCGCTATAGCGCTGAACAAAAGCTTTTAATGTGACTCTAAATGTAGCTCAGTTTTGAAAAAGGAAAAACTGCGCCTACTAGTCACGATACCTCGATGAGTGGCAAGCAAAGCTTAAGGTTGAATAGGCCTATATACATAAACTGACCTACGTTTTTTGAAAAAATAGAATCTCTTTTTTTAAAAGTAACAAAACTGGTTGTGAGAAACTTGAGATGTGAACTTTTCCGTGGATGACGGAAGCTTTCTAGGCTGGGCAAATTCCTGCAGGCCAAAAATTACGGCCAGGAAATCGACGTACATGTCGGTCTTAATTTATAGAGGCAGCCTGATACTCTAATCCTAGACAATAAAAAAGCCCAACAATGAGGATGTGGGGGCGTCAATATCCCTGCTGCTAAATGATAGCGATCTTGGGGATGATAGAGTACCCTCCAAGCTATTCAAACTAGGAGGCGAAGTGTTCTTTAAAAACATTCATTGTATACAGTACATGGTCAGAAGAGCGCATGCATCTATTTTGGAACCCAAATATGCTCCACCTTTTTCAGATCTCGAAAAAAGAGAGAAAATTCAAGTAAACATTTTAAAACTTACCTCCAAGGCGGCCGCCGTATTCGGATCATGATCATTTTCGACTGCTTCTATCTGCCGGAATATTTCCGAACTGATGCCCGAAACCTTGCGAAAGTCACCTTGTAATAATACCGGCTCCTTGCCTCCAGACCGTTGTTGTTGTTGGTGTTGCTGCTGTTGATGATGCTGCTGCTGCTGTTGATTGGACATTGATTGTATCTGATTTGTCGGCAAAGGGCCCGGAGGCGCTCGGCCAGGACTGGCGGTAACATCAGGAACTGATCTTCCGTTTTCCTAAAAGCAGACAATAAAAAGTTATTAAAATAATTAATTCATAATTAGTTATGCACAATAAATTCATATTCTGAAATGTTGAATGTTAATTAACAATAATTAATTTGTATTTACAACCAAACATTTTTCATACACAACATAGTCCCATTATTTCTTGTCTAAACTTGGCCATAATAGCAATGTGAGCAAAATAATGCCTTCTAAGGGGATGATAGTACACAGTGGATATAAGCATTGAATTTACATAGTCAAAGTCTTTCGACTGACAGCATTGCAATCTCCTTACAAACCTCTAACATTAATGCCAGCTATACGAGCTTGGCCCGCCCCCTTACTGACCCACCAACTACTTGTATGCTGTATGTATTAGTTAGTGACACGAAATTTCATGCGTCAAAAATCGCTTTGAATGTTCTTCCTTAGCATTTGCCTTTGGTTTTTGTTTACGTTTTGTATTTTATTTTCACCTTTTACTTTTGCTCTCAGCAGAGTTAACTTCCGCAAAAGTTTTAAACAAAAGTAATAAGTGCAAGTGCAATAGCAATTCGGGTTATAAGCAAAGTCAAGCCTTGTATCAAAAATTATTTAGGTATTCACTTGGATTCTATGTATTCGTGCATGTATGCAAATACTGTGTGATATTAGGATGGGTTGGAAACAATTTTACCAGAAATGTCACTGCTGTCTCATGTTCATATAACTTGTATGAGAGCAACCGAAATTAAATTCCGTGCGCTAAAAGTTACCTATGTTATTCTAACGCATTATTGTTTGGTACTATTAGTTATTTTAAAGAAATTTTTTATGCAAAATACGGTTATTTAAAACGTGCATTAAATGTATTTATTACAAATTTCAGTTTCTTTATACATAAAAACGCGTTCGATTTACCGCAAGAACTTGTGAAATAGCAAAACTATACGAATTAGTCTGATGAGAAATCGTGGCTGTTTTGGAAACAGTATTACCAACACCAAGAAAAGCATTGCACGGATTTCAATTTCGGTTGTCTTCTCTACGTCGCACAGTGTAACTTTTTCACTTTTAGGATGCCATAAGTCCGAAAAACCATGTTCTCCAATCTCAAAATTTTTTTTGTTAAGAAAATGTATACAAACCTAAGTAAAAAACCACGATCACCATGATAAGCATTGGAAACTTGGATAACTGAAACAAGTGTAAAAATCATTTCACAGCCCAAAACTTTTGACCAACTTTGTGGCTACGTGGTGGATTTTTGGATAACTGTTTTGACTTCAAACTATTTTATTTTACATACTTGGGTAGTTTTAACAGCATTGGTAAGTTTCAGCCACGTAGCCATTTTTTTTAATTTTGTTTTAGACAGCCACTAAAAGGTTGGCAAGTTTAGAAAATTTTTCGTATTTTTCAGTTAGTAGGCTTCAAAATAAAACTCTTTTTTATCATTTTTAGCAAAATATTATTAGCAAAAAAATTTAGTATATTTGGTACAGTTGGCTGGAGTTTGCCAAAATGATGAGTAAAATATAATAATAAACTATATTTTTCTCTGATCTAATTTATTTTAAATATCGAAAATTCATAAATCCCTAAGAAAACAAAAAAAAATCGCGAGCAAATCATTTTTATTTCGCTCAAATACGACTCCCATATTCACCATGAGCAGTGGAAAAAATGAAATGAAAATTTAGTATATTGCCAAAGGTAAACAGTTACGTTGATTTTTCTAGCGACGTAAAAATGTTTAGCAGACTACATAAGTACGAGTATGTATGTGGTAAGTGTTGTCATTGTACTTGAAAACCTTTGTGCTAATCTGCATAATCGAATAGTCACGAAACTTCATTCATAATTTAATACTTGAATTTTTTTTACAATCTTGAAAGAAAAATTCATAAAACAACTGGCATAAATACAATATTCCTAAACAATGAAACATTTTAAGGAAAGTTCTGCTATAGTTATGGAACGCATTAATATTATACATTTTGAGGTTAACCGGCCTAATGTACATAAATATACATTAGTGCACCGTTTAGGTTTAGTGTGTAGGTGTAGTTTCCACTGAAACATTAACATGTAAAAGTATTGGCTATAAGAGAAGAAAATAAGCTCACCTTGCAACCTTGATTATACCACGTAATTTAAGTGTCACTGTAAGAGAGCCAAAACACATGCCCACTTAAAGTACTATTGGCTTGCCCGCAACACTCAGAAAGCTCGTGTTTATGAATAGTTTTTAATGAAAGTTCTTTCTGCAAGAAAAGCTAAGATCGACTCAAAGTCACCATTTTTCCCCGAAACGGCAAAATCTAATTGCACTAAAGATGTTTTTAGGATTTTAAAAATTACATTAATAGGTTGGTCGGTATTGAATAGGCGAAGGATCCTAGATTTAAGAGTTGAATACATTTAGTTACAGTCGTGCAATATTCACTTGACTTTCAGTACAAAATATTTTACAGTAGCTCCTTTTCATCCATGCACACTTAGCAACCTTTACTTGAAATTTTCGTTCAAACTTTTAATTTTTTTCCGCTTCCGCGCTCGCAACCAAAATTGAAGGAGCTTGTTAATTTTGTTTTTTTTTTTTAGTTTTAATTTAGAAACCGGTTTAGCTAGCATCGAGGTCATGAATAAAACAGCTCTGTACAAACGATTTCGTCAAAACCAGAAAAGTACTGTTCAAGGCAAGAAAACTTGCATAAATATAAGTAATTTTTCTTTATTTGAAAAACTTAGTGTAACAAATTAGTTGAGTTCCATGTCCACTTCTCCAAAAATTGATGGTCTAATTTATTTTGTAAGTAGTAACCCCGTAAAAAATCTCACCTATATATCTGACTTAGTTGCAGATATATTGGTCGTTGTCAAACATTTCCACAAATCTTTTTAAAACTTCACTTCCATAAAATACCCGCTTTAGTTATTTTTTCAGTTATGTCTTCTGAAGTACAGTAGAAGGATATTTAAAACTTTCAGAATTCCTATTTAGACTCTGTTAACAAGCTTCATCAAAATAATTCTAACATTTTAATTAATTAATTTAATGAACATTATTCAATAAATAGATGATTATACCCACCCCTCATCTTCCAGTTCTTCGAGAGTAAGAAATTTAAATGTTTTTTATTATCTAAAAATATTGTTAAAAATATATATACAAAGGCAAAAATTCCCAGTTGAAATCAGTTGTATGCATACACGAAGCATGCATGCTATATGAATGAAAAGGTTTGTAAAGTGGGTAACTTTAAAACTGAAAACATAATCATTCACAAATAGAGCATGCATGCTGTACGAGTTCTTTGCATGCCTGATAAATGCATGCTGTATCAGTGATATTCTATGTAATTTTGCAAAAAATACATTTTCCTGAGTTGTACTTCACGTATGTGCTTTCTTGAAAAAAATTATTCAGATTTGTTACAAAAATTTTTGAGCTCTAGGCCACCCAAATATTTGTATAATAAAAATTCAAGTATTTTGATTTTATTATATTATACAATATATTGTTGTTCAATAAAATTTTCGATATTTCGACTTCAGTTTGAAGTCATCTTCAGGATCTGAAAAGTAAAAACAATTACAGCACTTAAATTTACAGCTGGGAACACTGCAACACTTAAATCCAGAGCTGGGAAAACTGAAATACTTAAATATTATACTGGGTTTTTTACTGGCCACCTTCCAACATGGAAAATATACTGCTTCAAAGCCTAACGGAACCGAAATCGCCTGATTTCTTTTATGCGAACATTTTCTGCTTGAATAGCAGCTGACAAGCCAATTGGGAACAGTTGCTGAAATTAACCCAGCCAAAAAAGGGCACCAATTTTTTAACGCTTGTAAGTAAATTGTTATAATGTAATATTTTTTATTAAAACAGTACCTTTTCATATTAAATCAATAAATGTAAATGCAAATAAGCAACAAGTGTTTGTCTTCATTTAAGTTTGGTCGTCAACATTATAATATAATAAGATCATAGTATTTACTTGAATTTTTATTACACAAATATTTGGGTGGCCTAGAGCTCAAAAAATCGTCTAACAACTTTTTAAAGGCCGAATAACACAAAAAAAGAAAACAATTATTCAGATTTTTCAAATAAAGTGTACGAGGAAATATTCGATAATGGGAGGGGTTTCCTGGCCATCCTTTATGCCATTTGTTCCAATGCATGGCAATGACTAGTTGGCACAATTTTTATCCATCGACCTTTGAAATATATGGATAAATAAACCTATCAAAATAATTGCGGTCCTAAGGATGTATCACTTGCATTAAAGACTTTTGCAAGAAAACTTTTCGAAGCGGAATTTATGCACAGCGTAAGATAGAGGAATGGTTAATTGTCCTTATGGTCTTATGTTGATGTCTAAATGTTGTGCCATCTGTTTCATTTTGCTGCTGTCAGCGAATGGTAGGTAAATCAATACAATTTTATCGATGCAGAACTATGTACTAGTCAATCTGCAGGCTTTCAGCATTAATAAAGATTCATCCATACATAAATAGTACAAATGAAGGGATAGGGTATGCATGCTCCCTGAGAAACAACACTTGTAAAATAGATATGAACGAGCATTTATACCGGCATGCATACAGAGCTCCAATTCATGCCTGAAATATTGACGCGGCATGCATACTCGTATGTTTCCAACTGGGAAGTTCAAAATTCTTTCGATGCAGATAGATAATCTACTACGATTACCAGAAAGTTCTATAGCTGCCTGGCGACACGCAAGCATATGCTGATGTAGCCATAGCAACGGGTGGTTGTGTGCGTAATCGGCGCGAACGACGGGTAGTCGTGCTCACACGTAGTTGTTGTCGGCTTTCGTTGATGAAAATCAAAAATTTTAGATTTTTTCGCTTGACAGCTGGTCTATTTGATCGTTGCCAACGTGTTTGACAAGCATTAGTGTGTTAGTTTTGTGAGAACGTGAAATGAGCAAGCTCGCGGAAAAAAAAATATTTTACGTTGCGGTTTATTGAAACCTACGAGTGCATGATGCTTTTAACTCTTTTAAGAGGTTCTCATGCGTAAACTGTTTACGTTTTGCATGCAAACTTTTCATCCAGAATTTTCTTTTTTTAATTTTTTTCTGCCAAAACAACTGCAGTAACAAGCAATAAAAAATCGTCATCCGATGACATGTTTACGTCCGCACGCTACGAATTTTCAATACAAATGGAGCTTGATGCTTTATGCTTGTATGGTGGCCGGGCAAACGGCAATCACCCGATTACGCACACAACCACCCGTTGCTATGGCTACAGCAGCATATGCTTGCGTGTCGCCAGGCAGCTTATGCCTGTTTTCAATTGCAATGTGTGATTGCACACTTACTGTAGCTGCTACAACGAGCTGTAGCACAACAGTGAACTAAAAGTTTTCAGTGCTGCGTGAATTCATTTCTTGACAGTTTTTAGTTTGTTATTTTACAAACTTATGATGTATCAGAACTCTTTGGTTCCTTTATTAAATGTTTACACCGGGAAATTCACTCAACATCATTCAAAATCTATTTTTGTTAGCTCATCATGCTTGTCTCAAGGGTAGCTCTCCTGAAGCAGCGCACTACAGCCTGATTTCTCCTATTTCATATTTTCGCAACCTTCGCATTTTTACACTTTTAGGAAGCTTTATTCTATTTTTTGCCTGCTGAGCTATTCAAACACGGAGGCGAGGAGCTGGTAAGGCGCATGCATCAGCTTCTATGCAGAATATGGTCGGATGAATGCATGCCTGAAGATTGGAATCTAAGTGTTCTCTGCCCAATCCACAAGAAGGGCGATCCTGCAAACTGCGCCAACTATCGCGGAATCAGCCTTTTGAATATCGCATATAAGGTCCTATCAAGCGTATTGTGCGAAAGACTGAAGCCTGATGTAAACAGACTGATTGGACCTTATCAGTGTGGCTTCAGACCTGGTAAATCTACCATCGACCAGATCTTTACAATACGCCAAATCTTGGAAAAAACCCGTGAAAAAAGGATCGACACGCATCATCTCTTTGTTGATTTTAAAGCCGATTTCGATAGCACGAAAAGGAGCTGCCTATATGCCGCTATGTCTGAATTTGGTTTCCCCGCAAAACTTATACGGCTATGCAAAATGACCTTGAGCAACACCGCCAGCTCGGTCAGAATTGGGAAGTACCTCTCCGAGCCGTTCGAAACTAAACGAGGTTTCAGACAGGGTGACCCCCTATCGTGTGATTTCTTTAATTTAATGCTGGAGAAAATAATACAAGCTGCAGAACTTAACCGCGCTGGAACAACATTTTATAAAAGCGTGCAACTGTTGGCATATGCTGACGATATTGATATCATTGGCCTTAACAACCGCGCCGTAACTTCTGCTTACTCCAAATTAGAAAAAGAAGCGGAGAAAATGGGATTGGTGGTGAACGAGAGCAAAACGAAGTACCTTCTGTCATCATGCAAAGAGTCAGCGCATTCGCGCCTTGGCAACCAAGCCACTGTTGGCAGCAATAATTTCGAAATAGTAAAGGACTTCGTTTACCTGGGAACCAGCATTAATACCAACAATAATGTTAGCCTAGAAATCCGACGAAGAATCACTCTTGCAAACAAATGCTACTTCGGACTGAGTAGGCAATTGAAAAGTAAAGTCCTCTCTCGACGAACGAAAATAACACTCTACAAGTCACTCATCGCACCCGTCCTGCTATATGGTGCAGAAGCGTGGACACTAACAACATCTGATGAGGCGGCTCTGGGAGTATTCGAGAGAAAGGTTCTTCGAAAGATTTGTGGACCTCTACGCGTTGGCGACGGCGTGTACCGAAGAAGATTTAATGATGAGCTGTATGAACTTTACGCAGACGCCGACATAGTTCAGCGAATTAAAACACAGCGGCTTCGCTGGCTAGGCCACGTAGTGCGAATGAGCGAAGATGCTCCAGCCCAGAAGGTATTCTTATCGGCACCCGCCGGTGGAAGCAGAGGAAGAGGGAGACCACCACTCCGATGGAAGGACCAAGTGGAGACCGATTTGCGATCCCGCGGTGTTTCCAATTGGCGCCAGTTGGCGCAACGAAGAAATGACTGGCGAGCTATGGTGGACGGTCAAAATCGCCCAGGCGGTTAGATGATCATTTAAAGAAGAAGATTTTATTTAAATCCACCAACTATTACAAGTGCACTGTTAGGGGTCCCACTTCGTTAGAGAAGCTTGCAGGATGGCTACCTCTTAGATAAGTTGCATATCAAGAAATGTTACATCCATATGGTGTTCTCTTTCTATTACTGTGCCATCTAACAATAAACTCTGTTATGAGGTATGCGATGGGGGAAGCCAAAAAAAACTGGGTGTGTTCTAAGCAGCCAAGCCTAAATCTATAGCTTCGACTATCAAATCACAGTAGTGTGCCAGAAAGGTCTACAAGGACAGGAGTTGTGAAGTATGTTAATGACATAATGGGATAATTTCTTGGCTCCTTTGTTTTGGAGATTTTGCGATAGGTTGGAAAGTTGGTGTTTATTCCCATTTTTCGTCATACCGGATCGTATTTGGTTTGTGACAAACCGGTTTCGTCGTTCTGTCATCTGCAGTGCCTAGTTTTGTTCTGATATGTACTCATCAGTTGTGTTGTATAATTTAGTGCTAGCCGGACTGCCTTGACAATGCTTTGCATCTTTCTATTTGGGTGAAACCCTGTACTGAACTTTGACGGATTCCTGAAGCAGATTGCTCAAAAAAAAAAACAACACCATGGCTGCGTTTTTTTTCATATTCTAATATTTTAAGCTTTGCAAAACTGCCTTTCTCGAATGTCAATTTTTAATTCTAATTTATTGGCCTGGTAAACACAAATTTTCTTCATAGATGACTCTTTCCTTAATTCAAAGCTTGAGAAAGTATTGGTAAGCTATTTCTCCACATTTTCCAACCAAAACTGCGTGTGAAAAGCAAATACACAACAACCAGGATTGTAAAATGTGATCCCAAAATTGTAACCGTAATGTATATCGCCTACTGAGTGGATGATCGACTTATATTATATACAAAAATCAATTTTAAGATTTTGTTAAAAGAACTCGCTATCGCTTAAGTTTCTTAAACGCCTTTTTCAGCTTTTTTGAGGTGAGGTAGGCCATTATTGAACCCGACTGCCTTCGCGAACGCCACGTAAGAAATGGCCCAATAGTTCTGGACATACCACATATGACTGCCAAAGTAATCAGAAGCTCATTTTGTGGCACATTACAGAGGCTGCACGTAAGGAAGTTGCGCATATGCATACTAAATGACGACTTTCTGGAACAAACAAAAGCAAAACGTTGTAGCTGCCCTGCAGTGAAGCACCATACTAGTCAGGAAATATACCAGTATACAACTAGAGTTTTCCTGCGTGTACCGAAACAGTTCAAAAAGGACTTAACTTGTACCAGTAAAAATTTCAAAGTTATGCAGACTGCTAAAATATTCAGAGTTGGAAAAAGCCGAGTGAAGCTCTTTATTTAAATTTAACTTTTTACCTCGCTGTGATGAACCACTGAGCCTGCCGGCATTTAAATAATTTTCGCTTGGCATGATTTAACAAAAATGGTTTGGTCTATTTGAACTAGATATATTTATGTCCAAAATCTGACAATAGACATCTCGTAGGACATTGCCGGGTTAAAAATACCAGTGGCTTATATGGAAAAAAGGCGGTGGCTGACTGGTTGGGCTTGATGTATATACTATAAGTAGTTTTGAAGTAGTTTGCAACTGCAGGGTAAACATAGTATGCCTAAGGATTTGTATGCAATTAAGATATGCAATATTATGAAGCAGTAAACAATTATTGTAAATGAAATTAGATAATTTTATTGATTAATATAAATATATATACGGATTTTACCATGGAATTTTCCCATAAAATCGTGTGCAGACAAAACTGATTATGGAAAGCAAAAGATATTGGGATATTGCAAATGTAAATTACAAACGACATAATCAGTGGTCTCAATTCGGTTGATTTACCTAATAGCAATGCATTTGGCAAGGGAACATTAAGTGCGTTCCCATGGACTGTGAACCAGATCCAAATAAAAATTGAGCATGTAAACAGAACAACAATGTTGTTATCCTGATATTTTTCTGGATCTATTTCTGATCCGTATCTGAAAGCAATGAACGCCTTTATATAATGGGAGTTTTTCTTTAAACGAGCCTATGTGACTTATTGCTTCGCGTTGATTGTCAGCACGGACAAACATTTATATACATATATATGTAAACAAACACCTCTCGTGTAACTGACGCGAATAGTTTCATTGAGATTTTAATCGTAGTATGGAGCTGGATAGCCCATTGGAACACCACAATTGCTACTCGGCTTGAGAAATAAAAAGCATTTATAAAATGAGTTTGTGCTGTATGTCAATGTAAATATGATTTATGATATATAGTCTTGAAAACATCAATGTAGGGTAAACGCACTAGTTTCCGGACAATTAACGTTTTCCTCAACTTTGACTTCGACTCATTTTGTCCCTATAAACGCTATCGCGAAAAGATATACTGTTTATAACAGCATAAATATTGCTCAATAATTTGACGTCTGTATGGTAATGTTGTTAATATTATGAAATTCAAAATTCAAAAAAGTTCGATTTGCTCTAGTTTCCAGACAGTACAATTTAGTTTCCGGACACCCGAAATTTGTATGAAATTTGTATATACACTATATTCTTGTAAAGTATTTCTGAACCATAGACAAGGCCGTTGACTACAATAGAAACGTCTTTATCATATTCACATCTCTCTGGATGGATATCTCTCTGATTTGGACACTGGCCATAAACCAACTGTTCGATCGGTGGTTTGAGGGATCAGCAAAACTTACGATATTTTATTTGCCAGTATTGGTAGACTTTTTCCAACAATTAGCTATGTGAAGGTCCGGGAACTTCAGGAGGTCCATGTCTACGCATCCGATGATGGGTTGATTGCAAAATACAGATCTACATAGTCTAAGTTTCTAGGAACTATAAGATTCCGAATTGGACTAGGGCTAAACTGGGAGGGGTTATCCTCCAGGAGCAACAAAGTATAAATCCGGGAATATTTTTTGACAGCAAGCAGTCGTGGGAGCCAAATATATAAGAGAGAGTGAAAATAGCCTCAACGGCACTTTATCCATGCAAAAAAATGGTGGGTTGCACGTGAGGCCTCTCACTCTCTTTCTAATTGCGTATTACGGCGATTGTGGAGCTAATAGTCATTATGGCGTCCTCGTTTGGTGGCCATACACACAAAAAAGAACTTTTGTTAACAAACTGAAGAGAGTATGCACATGATCAATAATTAGTATAATGGGAGGCTTGATATCCCGATAGAATTAGTGGGCAAAAGCATAATGTTAACAACTGAAACTAGGCCCAATGCCTCGTGGCCGTAGCCAATTGTTTCAAATCTGCTTTATACTGTGCTTATGCGAAGGAACGGGATGATATGTTTACCCAAAAGGGGAAGTTTCTTGAAAAGTATACCATAGAACTACCCATCAGACTGGGAGTATTAAAAAGAAGTCAAGAGTTGTAAACTAACGACCAAGCAAAACTGGCTTGGTAGTAACACGGGATGGCAAAGTCGTCTCCGAGGCCATGTGCAAGCCGTATAGGTTAACAACATTGCTCTGGTCCGTGAAACGGGAAGACGGCAGTATTATGTTATAGTTTGTACGAGAAATGCTTGAACATATTTTGTGAACCTGTCGCTCGCCAGATTAAGGCTCAGACTAAGAGGAGTTCCACAGCTCTCTTAAGCTGCCGCTTGTCTGATGCTGGTTTGGTATAACCTTATAACCTCAAAGGTGTATGTCTGCTTTAATTCTTTAAATAGTAATATTGATGAAAACTACAAAGTTTGTACAAAATGCTAATTGTCCGGATATTGAAACTTATTTTCTTACTGTCAGGACAGCAATATTTGTAGGTGAAAAAGCGTGTCCGAAGACTGAAAATATAGTTGAAAAGGATTGTTTTCTTTTTGTAATTAATATATAATATAATAAACTATCATTTAAGAGCATTAAAAAGGTAATTCGTAATTTTCGCCTTCTTTTCAGTATCCGGACAGTAACATTTAGGCCGAAAATTAAAGTAAATTTAGTTTTTTAATTATAAAATGAAAGTTTATTATATTTTAAACACATATTATTAACTTTTGTTTTAATGTGTTAATAAATACTTGTTTAAGCACTTACTTTTCTAAAAGGTTTACACAATTTTTTTTTTACAAAAACCTGCAGTTTTGCCGCATGCTCAGACTTCTGACACTAAAATTAAGTGTAACTTTTGAAGTAAGCTTTTGATTCAACTTAAATTTGCCACGTAACCTTAGAAAACATATACATTTCCATTTGTGTTCTTATTTGAGACTGCTTCTTAGTGATTTGCCTATTAATCCCAAAACATTGACATAGTGTCCGGACACCAGCGCTGACCGGAAACTAGTGCAGCTACCCTATTTACCAAAATATACAATTTATATCGTTTTCACAAAAAAAGGATTGCATAAAAAACCCACGCTATATAATATTATCCATCGCTAATATACACACACTACATTTCAGCATATTCTTCTTGTAACTCGACCTTGGCACCTCATCAAATATTGTGCAATATTAAAAGGAGACTTCTTGAAGACGAAATGCGCATGCACAGGAAATACACCCACTGGCTCATTCTCATTACTTTGTAGTTAAAATCAGAACCCCCCCTATAGGAATTGAATAAAGCTTTTCTGTTCAGTACACAGTGGTGAACTCAACTTTTTAGAATGAAATTTTTTATCAATTTGCTTTGCTTTGGAATATTCGAAGATAAAATTCAATTTTGAAATACTGTGATCTTTTATGGACTTTCTCAACTTTTGATGTGCAAACATCTTTGCGCTCGGTAGGGGTTGTGCAGAAAAGTTACGCGTGGCTGCTTGTAAACGGAATCGTAAGCACCTTTGGGCTCGGTAGGGCAGTGAAATTACGCGTAAGATCTGCCTGCGTTTCTGTCTGTGCCTTTTTGTTGATGTTGTTTCTGTGCATATTTGAGTTGTAAGTGAAATTTGGCTTAGTAACCCCCAGCTAACCAAAAGTGCGAAAAAAGACTCCCTGCGGAGCCATAAAACGCACATTTCTCGGAGCTTTACCCTCCGAAATGAGCTCCTTTCGGAGCCCAAATGGAGCGAAAAATCGTTCTACGCGGGCACCCCAAAAGGAATCATTAAAATGAGTCCGAAATGAGTCCGAATCCGATGAATTTGGAGCGCTTTCTGGCTCTTTTTTAATCAACTTCAGAGCATTTTTGGACTCTGTTTAGAGCCTTTTATTGACGCTTTTCTGAGGCTTTTTCGGATCCTTTTTAGGCACATTTTTTCCGTTTTTTTACTCTTTTGTTAAGATTTTTATAGGGTTTAAGACACATATCTTTATTTAAGTAATCAGAAGAAATTTGTCTTTTTATTGTTTTATACCGTATTATTTATTTAATATTAAAAATTTAGGAAATTCAATTAGTTCTTTATTGAAAACAAGTTTTATATAAAAATATTTGTATAACTAAATATATAGGAGGGAATAATAGAACTAAATTGGAGCCTGTTTTACTAGTAAAATATATTTATTTATGTGTTTTTAATAAATTTCTTTTAAAATAGAGCAAAATCTTTTACAGAAACCATATAAATCAAATTTTGAAAGTTAACACGAAGAACAGGAAAATTTATCAAACTTTGATGGCAATTTTTAAAACGTTGATAAACTTTCCTGAACTTTGCGTTAACTTTGAAAATTTGATTAATGTGATTTCTGTAAAAGATTTTGCTTTATTTTAAAAGAAATTTATTAAAAACACATACAATTTTGTTTCTATTATTCCTGCCACCACTTTATGTACAGGGTGGCGCAAAAGTCATCCTCCTATCAGAAAATGCTATAAATTTTGCGATTAGACCCCAAAGTCAGTTCTGTTTTGACATTTGTGTAGTAAACACATGCGAAATACACGTTAATAAACAATGTTACGCTACACTGCTCCAGAACGCGGAATATTGCTGACTATTTATTTGACCAATAATCGGTCGGGGCCAAACGGTTACTGTGAATGGTGAGCGCTACAGAGCAATGATCAACGAGTTCTTTTTGCCGCAACTTGATGAATTGGGATTGGAAAACATGTGGTTCCAACAAGACGGTGCAACAGCACACACTGCACGTGCCACAACCGATATGCTGAACATCGGAAGCTTACTTTTGCGCCACTTTGTACATATCTACGCATAAAGATAATATAAAAGTATATAAATTGGTTTATACTAAATAATTTTAATTTGTTTTATTTTAAATGCACTTCAGTTGGCTTCCAACTTTCATCTATTGATAAACATTCAGAAAAAAATACTACTTTACGTTCCGTTAGTTAGTTAGGTAAAATAAAAAAAACCTCAGAAAATGCTCTAAAACATACATATAATTGCACGTTGCTGCTTATCCGCTCTCCAACGTTTATTTTCTCACAATTCTCTTTACGCGTACAACAAAAAGGATCAAAAAATGCTCTAAATCGTTCATAAAACTGAGCCTTGCAGTTTATCCGCTCTACAACCCAGCTTACCAAAGTCGGAGCGCTCCGAAATAATGATCCAAAAAGAGTCCGTAATTTAAGCTTTTTTGCAGTGTTATTTAGTAAACATCAAAAAATCCCCTTTTTTATGAAGATTCACGGAGCCTTGGAAGAAGAAATGAATATTGTAGAGCGGATAAATTACAAGGCTCACTTATATGAGCGATTTGGAGCGTTTTCTGATCCTTTTTGTTGTAGGCGTAAAGAGAATTGTGAGAAAATAAACGTTGGAGAGCGGATGAACGGCAACGTTCAATGAAGTGAATGTGTTAGAACATTTTCTGAGGTTTTTTATTTTACCTAACTACCTAACGGAACGTAAAGTAGTATTTTTACGTTTACGTTTTAAAAATTGCCATCAAAATTTGATAAATTTTACTGATCTTCGTGTTAACTTTCAAAATTTGATTTATGTGGTTTCTGTAAAAGATTTTGCTCTATTTTAAAAGAAATTTATTAAAAACACATAAATGAATATATTTTACGATAAAACAGGCTCCAATTTAGTTCTATTATTCCCTCCACTATTGTATGTTTATTCTATATAACATTTTAATGAAAATAATATAATTTTTGTTTTTATGAAGTAATAAGTTCCTAATGAAAAATGTATACGCTTAGTTGTACCTATATATTTAGTTATACAAATATTTTTACATAAAACTTGTTTTCAATAAAGAACTAATTGAATTTCATAAATTTTTAATGTTAAATAAATAATACTGTATAAAACAATAAAAAGACAATTTTCTTCTGATTACTTAAATAAAGATATGTGTCTTAAACCCTATAAAAATCTTAACAAAAGAGTAAAAAAACGGAAAAAATGTGCCTAAAAAGAGTCGAAAAAGGCTCCGAAAAAGCTTTGAAAAAAGCGTCAATAAAAGGCTCCAAAAAGAGTCCAAAAAGGCTTCAAACCCCATCAGAATGGAGGAAAAAAGGTGCCTCAAAAGAGTCGAAAAAGGCTCCGAAAAAGCTTCAGAAAAGCGTCAATAAAAGGCTCCAAACAGAGTCCAAAAATGCTCTGAAGTTGATTAAAAAAGAACCAGAAAACGCTGCAAATTCATTGGATTCGGACTCATTTCGGACTCATTTTAATGATTCCTTTTGGGGTGCCCGCGTAGAACGCTTTTCGCTCCATTTGGGCTCCGAAAGGAGCTCATTTCGGAGGGCAAAGCTCCGAGAATTGTGCGTTTTATGGCTCCGAAGGGAGTCTTTTTTCGCACTTTTGGTTAGCTGGGAATATTCATTTCTTCTTCCACGGCTCCGTAAATCCTCATAAAAAGTGGTATTTTTGATGTTTACTAAAAAACACTCCAAAAAAGCTCAAATTACGGACTCTTTTTGGATCATTATTTCGGAGCGCTCCGACTTTGGTAAGCTGGGTTGTTTGACTGCTTCTCTGATATGTATGTGACGCTCTGCTTATGAAGCTGTGTGTGTATGCACGTGCTTTGCTGGTTGCAAGGCGAATTCATATACCTGGTGATGGCATAGAAACAGCTGATTGCTTGTTCTTCCTGCACATTTGTACCTCAGAATGTCAGTAAAAGAAAATGGGAAACGATTTGTTAATATTCACCAAATACAACTACCGTCTTGAGTATTCTTAGCTAAAATAAAGTTAACATGAATAATTTGTTTTTGCAAAAACTTTGTATATTGATGGTAAACGCAGTTGACTTCGTCTTTTGCCGATTAATAGCATTCATCGTGTTTAGCTTGAGCTTGTTTCATGAATACTTGAAAATTTACAGGCCGTAAAATCGACAAAAATTGTTGGCACAAAAAAGCAATAAATTAAATAAGAATAAAATAAAATGAGATAAAATAAAATAAAATTAATTAAAATTAACTATGATAACAGGAAAGAAATTAAATGAAGGGAAAGGAAGGAAAAGGAGAGGAAAGAAAGGAAAGGAAATGAAATAAAAGGAAAGGAAAGGAAAGGAAAGGAAAGAAATTACAGGTTTTAGAGGATACACATGTTTACAAATCAAATTCTACAAGTATCTACTTGCTTTCACTTCTTTTTTTTTTGTTTAGTGGCTTTGTAATTAGTGTGCACAATTTAACCTAGAGTTGCGTTCTTTCCAATTTTTAAACTCTTACTTGGATCAACGAAAAATGCATATGGAAACACATACATACATTTTCAATCTCTTCCTATGCCTGATACTTACACCCCCTTAAGAAAGCGGTGCGCACTTTTAATTTAAAGACGTACAAACACTTCTAATTGTGGTACAAGCCTTCACCATTTCGCCGAATACAAAGTCCGTCAATGACGAATTGCGTGACTTCACAAATCAATAAAATAATTTTTTCAAAACACTAAAACGGGCATTAAGTGAAATTGTAAATAAAATCCCGGCAGCAAGACTTGGTGCAATAGTTGCTTTGGGTATTAGTTACGGTACTGGTCCTAAAAGTTTAGAAAATATCGGTCAATATCTTTCTAGACCGAAGACAGACAAATCTTCTCACAAAAACACATCTGCCCTATCAGATGAAGTTAAAAATTGTCCCAGTGATACAGCCACACTTCATTGCACTCCTGGGCATCAATTTTAGTTCTGCGATATCTTGGCGTTTCAGTTCTATACTTCACTGTACCCTAAGTTCCGATTCTTATAATTTCTACGAAAACTGATTGTTGCATAAGTGTTGAAATTGCGTTGTCACAAGCTTTTCTTGCTGCGTGATAATTTATTACAGAAGTGTCCAAATAAAAATAGTTTTTATAATTCGAAATGACTAAATATGTAAGAAAAAAGGAACTCTTCAATTTGAAGCTTTAAAGCAGTGACATTACCGCAGCGTATCAACATTGTCTTCATATAAAATATTCCAAAGAGGAACTGTCAGGCAATCGAAAGGTCAGTATAATTTATTTGCATTTATCGAAAAAGAATTAAGGACGAAAGTCACTCAAGCTAATGACCTTCTAATGTTGTTCATTGGATGTAAATTACAGTTGAACTAATGGTTATTTTATGAACAAATGTTTCTACCCCAAAACACAAATGACATTACAAAAGTTCTACAAATAACTTTGTTAGCTTATTGAGACGTGGAGACATTGGTGTGGTTAAATCAAAGCAAAGTAATAAGAACAAATACAAATTATAAGTATTGTGACAATCGATTAATCTGCCCTACCAACTAAGGCAATCCACTTTCAGTCATCAATGCCAAAGCATATTTAAGAAATATTTTTCCCAAAGAAAAATCATAATAAATATAATTTTAATAACAGGATTGTATCTAATAGTATGTAGCCTTTGCAGACTGTACACGTACAAGGGAAACCATGATTAAAAAGTGAACCTCTCCGCCAACTTTTTGTGTCGCCAGAATCAGTTTTTCTCCAGAATTTTACCCACTGATGGTTTGCAGAAATACCGTTTTATTCCCACTCATCGTAGTAGCAATAGTGAGAAAGCAGAATTAATTTAGTTTATTTATGTGGGATTGACTGACGGACGTAAAAGGACTAGAAGCGGGCGTAACTTTTAACGCTTAGCACGAATAAATGCAACACTGCGAACACACGAATAGACGACATTAAGATGAACAGAAAAAGGACCGAACGAAGGAACAGACTTTTTGGACAGCATTCGAATTTTGTCTTCAAGCCGAATAGATCGCTAACCTGTTTAAGTTTTATTAACTAGCAACCTAAGTGCATTATTAATTGTAAATATAACGCTGTATCATTTTATACTGCTAAATAAACAAATAAGCCACAATCCCACATTTATTAGGAGAACAAATTTGAGCTGGTGTTAGAATCCGAGGTGAAAATTACAAAAAGTGGGCAGCTATGTTGTAAGCGTAATCTATGGTCAAATCATCCAGTTGCAAACGTCCTGAAAACTAGGATGACGCCCAATCCCAACTATTCAGCAACTGTCGTGTTTCCATACATTTGTCAGTTTATGGACAGAAGCAGACCAATTCAAAATAGATCAAAAATTTATTTCAAATATAGAAAAGAATATAATTCAATTATGATACGAAGGTCGTGAGAGCAATCGCTTTAGTTTTTAAGTGTTTCAATTATGAATAGTGGTAGCTCTCTTTAATAAATAAATAATAACAAATTTAATAATGTCACCCGACATAGTGGACGAATACTCGTCCCATATGGCAGCGAGCAGGTTTTCGAGCCGCGATAGCAGAAACAGCTAAACTTAAAAACAGCTTTATTTTAAATTTTCCACATCTAGGCAATACAGTATTTTCCTAAACTTTAAATATTTGGTAGTACAACTTCGGTCGTTTTGAGCCTAGTTTCAAATTTCACTGCATTGTATGTACATTAGAGCGTGTGGAGAAAAAAGTTGAAAATGTTTCCCCCCTTGGAACACTTACATTACGAGGTCTTGAAAAAAGTTTATTTATCAACAATATAATAATAATCGCTTATTGAAACCCAATTTCTAATAGAAAAGTTATAAGGAAATAAAAATTACGCTGTTATTACAGGGTGCTGAAAACAAACATTTTTTCCATTTATGAAATTTCCAATCTTTTTGGAACAAACAAAAAAAATAATTGGCGCTATATATACCTGCTGCGGAGATTAAAGCCGAGCTTCTCTACCAATTTGTGGTGTGCTGCTTCTAATTATTCCTACAAATTGGCGGGAGCTACGGTTTTTGCCGATTCCGAACGGCATCTGCAATGTAAATGAATTTTTGCTGAGAAGCCTTCCATGGTAGAAATACATTTGGAGAGTTTGCCAAACCACTGCCTAGGGGCGACCGCGTTTTGAAAAAACTTTTCCAAACCACTTTTGATGTTACCTGTACCAGGGTTAGAACCTTGGACCTTCGGTGTGGTAGGCCATCAACACTGCCGCCACACCACGGCGGCCGCCTCTAATGTACATATGTCCGTATATTACTGTAGTTCGGTCGGGCGTCTCATTTATGTATGACAGAATACTTTCGATTTAAATTCGGGACCATATGTAATTGCACAAGTCCTTTATGTACCATCAGAGCCGCCATATACATTATAATTTACAAATAATATGCACAGCTCTGTTTAATATAATAGTAGTAAAATTAAAATGGATATCGTTCGACGAAATAAGAAGATGTGATGTTAATAATTTTCGTTTAACATATAGCGAATTCCACAACAAAAGCCACATAAAAAGAAATTTCTAAGTTTACACAAAGTTGCGGAACGTTAATGAAACTTTAAAAAATGGCCATCCATTTCGCCAGAATTTCTAGAAAACTTTTCTATACGCAGTTTTGTATACCAATCAATTTTAGTATAAAATATATCAAAATTTTCCTAGAATTTTCAGTATTTTTTTAGTCAAGGCTGTTGAGTGATTTCTTCCATACAACACATGAAGAAAAATAAATTTTTTATGGAAAAAAATACATGTTTGACGAAAATAATTCTCAAAGGAAATTTTGCACATTATTATGCTTAAATTGAAATTGCATAAATTCTATTGAAATTTTGATGAAAGTTTTTAAAAGTTTAATTAACTTTCTGTTATGGAATTCGCTATATTTTAAATGATCATTATTAAAATCACAGCTTCTTTTCATTTTGTCCAATTTAATTTAACTACAATTATATTGAGCACAACTGTATGTATAAAAAAACTTTAGGTATTCAAATTTACGAGTTTTCACAATTTGCATTTGGTTGATTTTCAACTAACCACACAATTTCGCTAAGAGGCTTTCGCATGAGCAACACAGTGAGCAACATCGTCCAATTAAGACTTTCAATTTAGTTTAGATATTGTTTAATTTAATTTATTATAAATGACCTGCCACTTAGCTTAACACTTAACCGCTATTTTAATTTTTGCACACACAGCAATCAACGTCAGTAATCTTTATTCAGCTTTTCTGGAGTGCCCAAGTGATAACTCACTTACAGCCAAGCTGCGGCGGAGACAGCTTTACAACTACATTTACGTCAAATAATAGTGAAAACAACAACAAAAACCACAAACTCTGATGACAACGTCTCAAGTCACTCGAAAACCATTTAAATGTTTTCTTAGCATCAAACTAAAGCCATAAACATACATACATACATATCGTATGTACATTAGATTGCTCACAATCCAAACCAGAAAAAAAACCGATTCTCTTTTGCATTGTTGTAACTCTGCCTTCTCTCCTTATAACAATAGTGTTGAGAAAACAGCACTGTAGAAGGTGGAAACATATTATTCGCCTTCCCTAAAAGTGGGTCCTTACCACCAAAATAGGCATCTGGAATGCCTCGGTAAAAACAAAAGTCAACTTTCTTTCGTTCTGCTAACGGAAGTCCTTCTAAAATAAACTGTACTTTTAACACGGTTGGACAGCCAAAAAGGTTACTTTTAAAACAGTTTATTGTTTTGAACAATTGGATAGGTTATTGGTGTCGTATGTGGGGTGTGGAAAGATAGGATCTTAACTTCAGACTATATCCAGATCGAAGTTGAACCCGAGTAACCATAACTCTCTGGGAAGGTCGATTTCTTCTTCAAATATTTATGAAGCTTTTCTTTGAATTACGGCATTCACCAGAGATGAAATCACGACAGAAATCTATGAACTTTGTGTGAATATTATAGACAACCCACAGGGGTGTAGTGCCAAACCAAAACATCTGTGTTATATGTTGTCGGAACCCATCGCAGTAACTTTCTTCATAACCGAGTTGCCGTTTGACTTATATGTTTTCAAAGATCTGTCTTCATCTTTACTGAAAGAACGTCCAACAAGAAAAAATTCAGCAAAAACAAATTTAGCTAATACTTAGATTTCTAAAGAAAGTTCCAAATCGATCCAGCTACATATTTCCACCTATACATTAGTCAGCACAGTTCTAAATAATAACAATAATATTTGATAGGAGTCTTATAATTTTATAATCCTGATGATAACGCGGCAACAATTTTCGACCAGGCACTCCAATGTACATGCTATAAATATTGCTATTTACTGATAAACATTAGACATACAAGAGTTTTACAGATATTAAATTTAGTATGCGGCAACCGTTTTGTAATATATTAATCATATGTTGGCACCATCAAGATTGCACCAATATAACAAATACTCAACATACAATCAATTGTTCCCATAAACGTGGTTTGGACTACATATCTTTCAAATAAAAAGGCAAGATGTCAAATTCCGTACAGTTTGCACTTCTTGTAAATTAAGCTGGGTAAGTGAAAATCGCGTTTTTAATTCATGGAGGGTATGAATCCTTCGGCACTGCCGAAGACGGTGTTCTGTTGTTGTTGTTGTTGTTGTAACAACAAAAACACTCCCCGACGGTTTTGGGGAGTGATGTCGAACTGACAGTCCTTGGCCGGATATGAGTCCCGTACGCTCCGGTACTCCCTTGCGGTACTGCCCGACTGTCGTGGTAGTGATTTGGTATGACCAGTGGAACCTTCTAGGTCACTTCACTCCTCCTTCTCTAAGGAAGGAGATATGGGTAATGAGAGGTAAGAGGCATAATATCCGTAGATCAACCATCGAGTTGCACGTCATTACCTTTGTGTAAATTAGTCGCCTTTTTACGACCGGTATGTCAACCTCAGGTATATTCTAAATCTCTTACCCGCAGGGGGTGCTATCTTTACTTGCTGCTTATTTTTAATTTATGGAAACATATGGAAGAGTGAATTTATAAGAAAAAAACTTAAAACACCTTTTTCAGACAATTAAACTACCTTGAAGAATGTGTATTCACCTTTTTATTTCAGGACTTTTTTGTATGAAAGTTAAATCCCTTGTAAGTTATTTTACCACAACGATTTGGCTGTTTTAAAGCGAAAATTAGATCAATACTGAAAAATCTATACTAGCAAGTAAAAACTTCTAAAGAATAATAATAAGATCTCAAACTTTAACAGTATTTTTTCGTCATACTCCAATATATAATAAAAAAAATTATTTTTGTCCCAGCCTAATAATCATACATTGTACTTATGATTGGTCAATTGACCTCAAATGCCTGCATTAGTCACATGATATTCAAGCAATAGAAGATACCTAAGTAAACAAATTTAGTGACCAACCAAGTCAGATATTATGTGCAATTTGTGCTTATTAGATGTCACTGAATGACTGTCCAAAAAGTGTTGCCACAAAAATTTGTTTGGTTATATAAAAAAGCTGTCAATTGCAATGCTGAGGAATTTTACTCCACTTCCTTACTTTAACTACACGTGTTTTACTTATGTCGGTATTACTCATGCAATCCGAGATCACAAAACATTTTCTATATTTTTTCAATTCTTACCCTCTTTTCCCAGCAGGTTTTGCCATCAACAAGTTTATTGGTAATCGCACTAATATAAATTTCGCCACTAAAAGGAGTAAATTTGAACATTATATTCGTAACCCAAAAATATCTCAAAGATATGCCACTTGTATGAAAGCAAGCGAAATTGAGTTGCGTGTGTTACAAGCCAACTCAAAGCCCAAACTTTGATTTGAGTGCAATTCTTTACTGAGCTTATGTTATTTCGATGTATTGTTGTTTTATATAAATGACCATATGACCATTTAAACACATTCCTACTACCGCCGTTTCACTCACACTTCACTCGAGTTTTACCAGACCATTTCACTATAATCCAGTTCAATTCACACGCCCCTTCTCCAAATTGTTATTTCCGGAGCAGCTCCTTGGAGCTGGAATGCTCCGATCAGGTGTTGAACGTAACCCCGGAAAAGGAGACTGCATCTGCTGCATATGCTGGATGAATAAATATTTAAGACTGCCCTTTGGTGCACACTCTGCTCATCACCATCGTCTCCTCCCATTACAGTGTCTGTGTCCAGCGTTTGTAAGATAGTAAGATAAATGTGACTCCAGCTTTTTTTACGTAACACGATCACCATGGACTTAAGCAAAGCAAGTGCACTGGCAAGGCCTGCGACGTCGGTAAAATGAACGGACTGTTTCCTCTAGGCTACTACCCAGCCTGCTTTCACTTAAGTATATGATCCAGCCCTTGACTCCAGCCCGCGATCCAAGAAAATAACCTCCGCACCCGATCGTACCTGCAAATCTGTGCGATGTATATTATATCTGTTTGATAACGACATCGACCCAAGAAACAACCACTGATAATGTCAAGGTATTATTGTCCGTTCAGGCGACTTTGATTTCAAGATCATAAATATCTACATAGCCCTGCTGTACGAGAGATATCCATCCCCGTAAGAGTGCGTTGCTAATGGGAGGATAATCGCGTCACCCTCGTGGATTTCAATTCACACCATAGCTACTATCGTCTTTGGCTAGAATTTTGCTCCAAAAAAAAAGAGATGAGCGAGCTTCTTTCGCTGGACAGACGTAAGAGATCAGCCATCAGTTAGGTTCACCATCCGAAAAACTACACTCAAACTCTTGCAATTCTCTTCACAGCGTTTGACGAAGCTGTGAAAAATTGAAGAGCTCTTAAATCCTTAGGTCCCGACGGTATCTTCTTTGCTGATACCAAAACACCTCGACAGTGAGGCCGTAAACTACACCAAGGCTGTCTTCATTCCTGACATTAAAGCCCAAAGAACTAGTTAGCTAATAGGAGTCTTATGACCTTTTATTTCTTCTATTGCCAGTATCGCTACACCAAAAACTTGCAGCTAGCCGAGAATCAGCATGGATTTTGTAAACTTCGCAGCTGAATACCACAGAAACTAGTGAAGTGGCGGTCTCAAGTAAGACCTAAGCATAGGACTGTTCTCAAGGCCTTTTCCTGTCTAAAGATTTTGACACAGTCAACTACGTAACATTTCTAAGTCAAATTTAGAAAAAAATTTTTGATCCATGACTAAAGAGATAGAGAACAGAAATAGTGGTTGGCTGAAGTCTATGGAGTTTAGGGACGACAGATCCGGATTAACCCAACAACCTCGGGAGAGTTTGAAAATTAAACAATGACATATTTACCTGCATTTTTTTCTTTTCGAAGGTATTTCTAATTTTGTTTAGTGCTGACTGGAATTTTATAAAAAATCATTTTTAATTATTTATAAATTGACAATGTTAACAGACAGCCCAAACCGAACGGTGTAGTAGCGCAAAATATTAAGGACTAACAAAGATGTGTATGTATAAAACAAGTGTATATGTGTGTACTACAAATAGCGTAGACTAATGAGGCAAACTTGTAATTTATCGATTGAGTTTAAATATACCAACACCAAGATTCATTTTGCTTAAGACAAATTACTTGAGAACATGACTCCTTTGAACCATCTTTAAGTTTGTGCAAGTAAGAATAATCTTGATATATACTTAAGTCGATTCCGCCAAGCGTGAGTGGCATATTATGTAATAAATCTATTTTGTAGACAATTTCAATGACAGTCGTGGAAGTAACCAAGTATGCATGCACAATCAACCAGGCGGTGCTAAAGACAGCTAAGAATCCCAAGAACTGTGTGTATGAAAGGAGCCCGAAAACACCTCCAACGGCAACTGCAACTTCTTCCCTAATGTACGTATGTGTCTGAAGGGACGACCATATTAACATCACAAATTTCATTGACTGTCTGAAGACTCAGGATATTGAACGCAGCCGAAGAATCGTAGCATACAACCAGGCGCTACAAAGCGAAAGCAAATGATGCGAAACGACAGCTGAGCAAGCATAAGATCACCACGCCATTTAGGCGTGCGGTGTAAGTAGTAGACCGAATTTAATAATAGACAATCAGAGATGACAACGTATCCTCCTCCTGGTTTTTACTACAAATTTCAGATAAAAGATGAAGGCTATGGAAAGACTTTATGATTGATGTGGTACACAGAATAATGCATGGCGCAAATAAGTAAATGAGATACATATTTTGATAATCAGCTAGCCATAGCTCACGGATTTTACTAATTTTGTTTCATTAAGTCAATTTTGCAAATTTTATTAATCATAAATGAAATTCGGCACACAGATTATGTGCCGAAGAAACCCGAAACCAAATCGATAAGGGAACATGTCCACTTATATATGAAAGGCTGGGAGTAAAAAGTAAACTTATTTTCCATGAAAGTAAAAGGAAAACTTCTAAAATGTTTAATAAAAAAGCGTACAAAAAAAGTTGTTCAGTGAAAGGTAGACAAATCGCATTTTCCATTAAAAGGTAGAAATATCTTGCTGAAAAAATAAACGATATTTCTACCTTTTAATGGAAAAAACGATTTGTCTACCTTTTACTAACTGTTTTTGTACTCTTTTTTATTAAACCTTTTTTTAAGTTTTCCTTTTACTTACATGAAAAATAAGTTTACTTTTCACTCCCAGCCTTTCATACGAAATTCTTTTAAAGGAGTCATAGATGAAAATAATAGCCAAATATCTGCGAAAATTATTTTTATATCATAATTGGAACTTTCAAGTGTCAATTGAAGGAAGAATGAAAAAAACGATACATTTTTTTAAATAGCGGTAGCACCTCCCCGTTTTTGTCCGACGCTATTCCTAAATCACCCTCGATAGATTATTCCTCAAGTTATACATATATTCACTTTCACGGAAATTAATAGACATTAAATTACGAGACATGAATTGAACTGGTTGATAACCAGGCCCACTTTCCATAAAATGATGTTGCTAATTCTAAAGCTCACTTCTGAGTAAATAATATTCGGTTACACATGAAATCAAACTCCCTCACTTGTATAGGTTAATAAATTTCCACTGTTATTTTACGAAGTAGGTCTCATAAGGCCTCCTGACTAATATTAAAATTGCCAGAACAACTACTCTATGGGTATATTTAACCTCGTTTTTATATTTAGCTTTGAAATTTTTTTTTTTTTTGGTTGCCCCGCCTAATATAAATATATTTATAAACAGAAAAGTATACGCGTGAAGTGAACCTAAGTTTAGCATATAATTTAAAATACAAATACATTGCGTTTCTTTGAAAGTGAAGGCTTTGAAAGCCTCATTAACAAGCTTTAATAAGTGATTACTGTGTGCGCTAGTAGTTTCACAACCCATTAATTATTAGAGTTCGCTATGAAATGCCAACTATCATTCTGATTTTTGATTTTCAGAAACACGAAACCGTTGTAGAAATTAAGATCATTAATGCAAGGAGAGGGGACTTGATTCGCTGCTAAGCCCTTTAGTTTCTACATTAAACAAGTAAGAGTGAGAAGTAGTGAGAGATGAAAAGAAGGAGGGAGATGGGAGATGGGGGAGGAGAGGTAGAAGGAGATGGAGAAGGAGAGGTAGAGGAAGATTAAGAGAAGGAGAGACAAGACCCAAATTAGGAGAGAGATGAAAGCCAAAAGTTAAAAACAGCCAAACTTTTTGAAACTTCGTTATATATTGTTTTTGTGTTTTAAGTAAATATGTTACTATTTTGTATTGAGAAGCTTTTTATTGCCCTTCGATTCAAGATTTTTTACTTTGTTCTCCAACTCCTAACACGGACTGAACAGCAAATCGCCTCAAATGTCTTTAGTAGTGACTAAAAACTGCTTAAAGAATTCATATGTTAGAGTCATGGAATAAAACGTTACGCTGAATAATGATACAAAATATTTAGTCAATGAAAAATAGCAACTGTCAGATTGACAAAAACATTTGTAATAGTCCAAGCGATAGGGATTTAACACGGAAGTGGGTCCGCGTAGGACGGGATAACTTAAAAAATTATTAAATTTTGAACATAGGTAGGGTGGCTGCCACGCCCATTTTCGAAGGGTTAGTCACCTTTAGCAAAGAATCGCTAAAACAAACATTCATAGCAATTTAACATTCTACCGAAATCCGCAAAAAAAATTTAATTTTCCAACACACACCGGTCTGCTGGCAAGAATAAGTTCAACAAAAATTGGCACTGGGACCATCTCACTTTAACCCTTTTGGAGCTCCAAATCATACATTTGACCAATAAATCTTTTCAAAAACCACTTTTGTATGTTTGTTGGTTTGGACGGTTTCTATTATTTACATAAATTGACAAAAGTCACACTTTTTAAAACAAATTGCAAAACTATTACTAAATAAAATTAATTATTCGTATTTGTGGCATTAATTTCAGGACCCTGTATTTGTAATGCAAAACAAATATATATAAATTATCTCTTGTGGATTTTTTTATGCTGAACACGAATCGTGGTAAAAAATTCCACATCATGTCTACTTAATGAGAAAAAATGTTTTGGGACCCCAAAATTGGTATAGTTTGAACAAGTCCCCCGTGTTCTGGGTGCACATCCATGATTTGATTCTCGGTTTATTTATAGAACAAGGTTTTTGGTCAAATGTATCGTTTTGGAGCTCCAAACAGGCTAAAGTGAGATATTTCTCGAAAACAAACGGCCGCGATTTTACTGAAAACGTAGTTCGACATTTGGGACGGTTCCCGACTATTTCAATGGAGAATCACCTCACCAGCAAACTGTGGGAGAAAAAGTGTTGACAGATGTTACAGTCACGGAAATAATTAAAACCAAAACCAAAAAATGCACTTTAAATGGCTGCAGAAGAGTATCTTCTTCTTTAAATGGTCATCTAACCACCTGGGCGATTTTGACCGTCCAACATAGCTCGCCAGTCGTTCCTTCGTTGCGCCAACTGGCGCCAATTGGAAACACCGCGGGATCGCAAATCGGTCTCCACTTGGTCCTTCCATCGGAGTGGTGGTCTCCCTCTTCCTCTGCTTCCACCGGCGGGTGCCGATAAGAATACCTTCTGGGCTGGAGCATCTTCGCTCATTCGCACTACGTGGCCTAGCCAGCGAAGCCGCTGTGTTTTAATTCGCTGAACTATGTCGGCGTCTGCGTAAAGTTCACACAGCTCATCATTAAATCCTCTTCGGTACTCGCCGTCGCCAACGCGTAGAGGTCCACAAATCTTTCGAAGAACCTTTCTCTCGAATACTCCCAAAGCCGCCTCATCAGATGTCGTTAGTGTCCACGCTTCTGCACCATATAGCAGGACGGGTGCGATGAGTGACTTGTAGAATGTTATTTTCGTTCGTCGAGAGAGGACTTTACTTTTCAATTGCCTACTCAGTCCGAAGTAGCATTTGTTTGCAAGAGTAATTCTTCGTCGGATTTCTAGGCTAACATTATTGTTGGTGTTAATGCTGGTTCCCAGGTAAACGAAGTCCTTTACTATTTCGAAACTATTGCTTCCCACAGTGGCTTGGTTGCCAAGGCGTGAATGCGCTGACTCTTTGCATGATGACAGAAGGTACTTCGTTTTGCCCTCGTTCACCACCAATCCCATTTTCTCCGCTTCTTTTTCTAATTTGGAGTAAGCAGAAGTTACGGCGCGGTTGTTAAGGCCAATGATATCAATATCGTCAGCATATGCCAACAGTTGGACGCTTTTATAAAATATTGGTTCAGCGCGGTTAAGTTCTGCAGCTTGTATTATTTTCTCCAGCATTAAGTTAAAGAAATCGCACGATAGGGGGTCACCCTGTTTGAAACCTCGTTTAGTTTCGAACGGCTCGGAGAGGTACTTCTGACCGAGCGGGCGGTGTTGCTCAAGGTCATTTTGCATAGCGGTATAAGTTTTGCGGCGAAACCAAATTCAGACATAGCGGCATATAGGCAGCTCCTTTTCGTGCTATCGAAAGCGGCTTTAAAATCAACAAAGAGATGATGTGTGTCGATTCTCTTTTCACGGGTTTTTTCCAAGATTTGGCGTATTGTAAAAGTTTGGTCGATGGTAGATTTACCAGGTCTCAAGCCACACTGATAAGGTCCAATCAGTCTGTTCACATCAGGCTTCAGTCTTTCGCACAATACGCTTTATAGGACCTTATATGCGATATGCAAAAGGCTGATTCCGCGATAGTTGGCGCAGTTTGCAGGATCGCCCTTCTTGTGGATTGGGCAGAGAACACTTAGATTCCAATCTTCAGGCATCCATTCATCCACCCATATTCTGCATAGAAACTGATGCATGCGCCTTACCAGCTACTCGCCTCCGTGTTTGAATAGCTCAGCAGGCAAACCATCAGCGCCAGCCGCTTTATGGTTTTTCAATCGGGATATTGCTATTCGCACCTCATTATAGTCGGGTTGTGGAACGTCAATTCCATCATCTTCTATTGTGGGCTCGGGCTCGGGATCTTCTCTGGTTTCTCCATTTAAAAGGGCAGATCACTTCATTCTTACAGGAGTTTGGCCCGGGTATAAAACCTTCTGTCATTTGCCGATTTTTTTGATAGAATTTTCGGGCATTATTCCCGTTGGCCAGCATCTCAAGCTCCTTTATTTCATGCTTTTCTGCCTCTCTTTTTTTCGCCCGGAAAAGCCGCCTGGCTTCCCTCTTCAACTCGCGGTAGTGTTCACACACACTCCTCGTTGCATTCGATCTCAGCGTTGCCTTGTAGGCTTCGTCCTTTCTTTTCGTTGCAGCGCGGCACTCTTCATCATCATACCAGTTGTTTCTTCGCGTTCGGCGGAATCCAATTACTTCTTCGGCTGCAGTACGGAGTGCTCCTGAGATATGATCCCACTGCTCATGCATTCCACTAGGTTGAATTGTGCTCTCGGAGAGCAGGTGTGAGAGGCGATCTGCGAAATAATTGGCGGTCTGTTGCGATTGCAGCTTTTCGACGTCCAGCTTTCCCTGCGTTTTTTGTTGCACCTGTTTTGTCGTACAGAGGCGGGTACGAATCTTGGCTGCTACTAGGTAGTGATCAGAGTCGATGTTAGGTCCTCGTATTGTGCGAACATCTAAAACGCTGGAAGCATGCCGTCCGTCTATCACAACGTGGTCGATCTGGTTGCGTGTTTTTCGATCGGGAAAAGTATGCTTTGCATATTTTTGGACTATTTTTTCCCAATTTACCAAAAAAATCTATGGTCCGAATCACTTCCGTGTTCATTCGATTTTCTGTCTTCCTCGCCTGGACTATAAGGCGAAACCTCATTAACACTTTTCTTCATTTCAATTTCTATTTATCGTAATTTTTGGAGTTTTTTGGTATTGTGAAAAATGTTAATTATAATTATTAGTAAACAGTTTGGGAGGGTTTTTATTTTACTTTCTGTCGATTCCAACAGATGAGTAACTAGATAGTCATGTAAGCGTTACTTGTTGGCATTTTGCATTCTCTTACACTCCCTGCTGTTTCGATTGCTATTGTTGAAACCTTCATGTACACACTGTCGACGTGCACTTGACAGTTCTCATAAACTCGCTCGCTACCGATAATTATGCGATTCGTCGGCGGCGCACATACAACTACAAACATTTTTAATTACTTTTAAAGTAATTTTCAGCTCCGATAAAAAAAAAAGTATACTTTATGAGGTTGAGGTATATGAAAGAGCCCGCAAACCTAAAAGGCTCTTTAGAAAGATACAGCTACGGTCAAAATCTTAATGTGCTTTTCACTTATTTTATATACGAGCTCTATTTTTTTATTTTTTTTTTATTTTTTATTAAATTTTATTTTATTTTTTTCAGTATCCATTGCGAAATCCTTGTTCGGTTCAACTTGCATTTTATTGCCTTTGTTTTAACTTATACTTCAAGCGGTTTCTCAGTCTGTCAAAATCTTAGTAATGCGTGAAAACGCAAATTTCAAAATTGGAACTTTTGTGAATATTTCCATGAAAAATTTAAAACATACGGTGATATTAATAAAACTTACGTGGAAGTGCAAAACCCTATTTGCTGTTCACCGACAATGATACATTATGCCATAAGTTACAACCAGCAAAAGAGAAAATCGAGGAAGAAAACCGACAATGTCGTCAAGAGGGAATTCAATGAGATCGTAAGATCCTCGAAGCAGTTTCTATTTGTGGTGGCTACATAGATCAAAGATGCGTTAAATGTGTCTGCAAGTATTGTGACTGTTCCCCGAAGCTTGCGTGGGTACGACTTGGGTACCCACAGTCTAAGTGAAGTAAAATTATTGACGAAAGGCCACATAGAAAGAGACTTGGATTCGCAAGCGGCCTTTTGATTTGGGATTCTGCCAAATGACGCAGCATTTTATGGTCGGACGAATTGAAAATTGTTATGTATAGTGAAAAGGGATCGAGTTGCTATGTAAGACGTCCACCAAACACAGAATATGATCTAAAATATGCAAGAAAACCTGTTAATCATGGAGGTTCAGGTTCATTATGGCTTGAACGTGCTGGTATTGGATAGGCCCATTGGGGCCCATCCATGAGATCAGGGAAAACATGACGAAGGATAAATGCCTCCCAGTTCCTGAGTTCGTAGTTGTTTGTCAATAAGTTTAACTTTTCAGGGGCAGACCATGAATGTATCATATAATACTTGTAGCCTTCATAAAAATATATATTCTTCTTTATTTTTTTATCTGTTTACCTTTGTTACCGCAAATTTTTAGAGAAACTTGGCGTTAATCTCCTCAGGAGGTATATATGGCGCCAATTATTCATTTATTTTCACCTTCAATCGCAAAATTTTTAAAAAATAAGTTATTATAAATTGATTTCTGTCTCATTTGTCGCGTTAAATAATAAACATACAATATACCCAAAATTCTCTTTATAACCCCGCTTATTCACTTCTATTATTTTTGACTAGCACAACGACCAAACTGAGTTTTGACAGTCCTCTTATGAAACGAAGAGTCTCAAATCTATTTATCTCTGATAATTTTTATCAATGAAAATGAAACCTCTTAACAACATTCAAAATTATAATCGTTCTTGTACTCCCATTTTCAAGAATTTAAACAGAATAAGCTAATTTTCTCCAAGTATGTAGACATATATAAGTATTTAAAACCTAAACAATTCACAAATTCTAATGTAAACACACTGTATCTTGAACTTACTTTGCGATGGCTGCTCTTGGTAGGAAAGCACCCAGCGGTGGTGATATCACACATCAAAGCAATTTTGACCAATTGAAGCTTAGCACCTTTTCAAACACAGCAAAGCACGAACTTGTTACAAGTACTCTAAGATTTTCAATATTGATAGTAGAATTATTTGTGCCAAATGAAATTCGTAGCACAGATTTGATTTTTTTTACTGTTATGTATCACAATTTCAAATTCTCCCATTACACACATGTACATATGTATTTAGGTAATCATGTGTATTTTATTAAAATCATACTTTCCTTTTGTCTCAATCCGAATTCTTTTTTTCCGTTGTTTGCGGACAATTTATTATGACATGCGTATATTTATATACAAATATAATATTTTACCACACACAGTTTTTTTTTCATTATTTTGTCAGCTTATTTTACAGATTCCCACACTTTGGTGGTTTTGGTTTGCTTGGGCTCTTGTGGTTGGTTACTTGAAAATGGTTTGTTGAGAATGCGGACACCATGGCGTATACTTAACTTTTCTTCTACTCGTGCATAAGAATTGGTTTTTCTCTTTTGTTTCACTGTCTTATACACATACATAAGTGCTAAATGTTTATGTTTCTATGTACACTTATATATCAGGATATATTTAGTTTTGGTTAGGCAGGACGGATTTCATTGTTTTATGGCAGTGAATCTTAAGTATAAGAATGTACCTGGGCACGAAAACTTCTGTTTATTTTTTATTTGCTTCACACTTTTTTGGTTAATATGTATTTTCTTTTTAATGGGCGGTGTTAGGTCATTGGAGGTTGGACGTAATTTTAAACAAACTGCTACACTTCAAAAACCGTCTAAAATTTTTTTACTTATATTGAATATTGGTATACTTAAGTTTCTAATGCGCTCATCGTATACTAATAAATAACATAACTTTTCCATTATTGAAATATGCTTATCCTGTTTTTTCTGTGACAACAAGCCATAGACATTTTTTAATTTAATCGGAATTTGTGCTGAACTTGAAATTTTCAAAATCAATTTACCTATTTATACTACGGATCAAATTTGTATAATACTTTTTATAGAGTTTATTTCCTGGTACCAGTACTTTAAATTTTTAATGATTATTTTCCAATTAATTAAAAAAGAATCAATTATTAAAAAAAATGAAATATAATCAAAAAAAAGTGGTTTTGATTACTTTTGATTATTTTTTATTTTTTTTGATTATTTCTGATAATTTGGTTTTTTCTCAGTATTCTCGTAGAAGCGCATAAATATACACATCAACAATACTGAAAAAAATCAAAAATAGTTGAAAAAAATCAAAAAATAAATTATCAAAAGTAATCAAAACAACTTTTTCTGATTATTATTATAATTTTTATTTTTTTTTTTTTTCTAATCGTAATAAATTAATAATTACCTTTTCTTGAAAAACAATTAAAATTATCATTAACAAATAAAAAAGCCGTGATATGTCTATTCCTAACTCGTCAAAGTAGAATGGGAAGATATTTTTCCTTTCATTTTTTGATTGACTCGGCCTTGGCATCGTCCGTTAATGTTACGCATCTATCTTCGTTTAAAGGCACAGATAAGTGGTTGCTCCGTAATAATAGCAATATCTGGTCATCGATCCCCAGGTAACAGTTGCGTTCTTATACGATTGCGGTACAGCCTTTAAACCCTCCATAATTTTAAGGTGCTAATCCTGATGGCAGTAACTCACACTCTCCGCTCTCACAAGTTCGCTTCTTAAATGTTTCCTTACAAAAAGGTTGCCCAATACTTCGTTTTTCGAGGCCACACTTATATACTGGATAATGCTGAGTTGCGTTCTCAGTAAGATACGTTAGAGGCTTGTTTCGAACTCACAATAGTAAGTTTTAATTGTTATATTTCGACTGGGGAAAATTTGTATCACACATTTTTTGGGGGGAATTCTATTTACTACAAGGCTAGTTTCAGTAATATTTTATTACTTCAGATGTTGGCAGTTTTGCAGCAAAGGTTATAACATTACTAAAAAGTCTTTACTAAACATGATTAGACTTCTAAAAACTAATATTCAATTCTGAAACGTTTGCACAGTAATAAAAAAAACATCTTGGTTCAGTCTAATAAGTATTATACACTGCTATCTTGTGCCAAAGGAATTCGACACCATTCCACTTACTCAAAATAAAAGTGTGAACTCAGTGCTAGGATTTTTTGTTGTAAGCTAGCAAACTTTCCTAAAAGAAATTTCAAATATTTAATTCTGCCACGGTGTACATACGAACAAATATTATATTTAATATAAATATGTACATACAAACGTACATAATTGCTAGGGATGCCAATTTTTTCGATTTCTGCAATGCTATGATTTTCGGATCTGACTTTATTATTCCGGGATTTTCGTATTCCTTGTTGTTGTTTTTGTTGTTGTTGTAACGACAAAAATACTCCCCGAAGGTTTTGGGGAGTGCTGTCGAAGTGACAGTCCTTGGCCGGATATGAATCCTGTACGCTTCGGTACTCCCTTGCGGTACTGCCCGAGAGATGGTTAATGAAAGGTGAGAGGCATCATATCAGTAGATCAACCATCGAGTTGCACGTCATTACCTTTGTGCATATTAGTCGCCTCTTACGACCGGTATGCCTTACATGGGCATATTGTAAACCTCTAACCCGCAGGGGTTTTCATATTCCTTATTGTGTGTTAACTCAATTTTTGTTAAAGCGGCGGCCGCCGTGGTGTGAAGGTAGTGTTGCCGGCCTATCACACCGAAGGTCCATGGTTCGAGCCCTGGTACAGGTAACATCAAAAGTGATTTGAAAAAAGTTTTTCAAAACGGGGTCGCCCCTCGGCAGTGGTTTGGCAAACTCTCCGAGTGTATTTCTGCCATGACAGGCTTCTCAGCAAAAATTCGTCTCCTTTGTAGATGCCGTTCGGAGTCGGCAAAAAACTGTAGGTCCCACCAATTTGTAGGGAAAATTCAAATCGGCACACCACAAATTGGAAGAGAAGCTTGGCGCAAAAATCTCTTAGGAGGTTTATGATGATATACCTGTTGTATATCGCGCCATAGAGAGAGAGAGATATTATATTTAAATTAAAAAATTTAATGTTAAAAAAAAAATGGAAAAATTTCGATGGTGGGTGCGGCAGATCCACAGTTCCCTTACGGTTGAAAAGAAAGCTCCTTTTGCTTTGAGTAAAACAATCAAAAAGGAAAAAAATATTAATATAAATTATAAATCAAAAAGGAAAAAACATTATTAATATAAAATATAAATCATACATAAATATTAAGTAACACAGTAAATCGTTAAAATCTCGAGATTGTAGATAAGAAGTCCCGGGACTTCGCCACCTTAAAAAGTTCGGCATCCGGGGTTACAGATTTGCATCACTAATAAGTACATGCGTATATGCGTATGAATACGTAAATGTGAGCGAAATACGAGATGACAAGAACAATGAAATGAGATGAAGCTTCGGAACGCACAATTCGAGTCCCAATACTTAGGTTAGTACAATAAATATGCGTACATATATATATGTATGTATATGTTTATGTATGCATGGGTGCATGTAGTATATAAAAGTAAACGTTATAAGATGAGGTGAATTGTGTTTAACGATTACTGAGAAAGACACAACACACACAACAAAATTTTGTATATAGACGGGCAGATGGAATATTTGTTTAGCTCAATTTAATTTGGCTTGGGCTTAAGTTGAAAAACTTTCTGATAGGAAAATGACTGCAACCTGCATATGTAGATAACATTGGATACAGAAGGGGAAGGGTATTGGTGACACACTCACGGTTTTATCTCAGTTAAGCTAATTCGAGTATCGCATTCTTAAGGAAATTGAAAATCGTGGGTCGTGGTAGAAACCCATGTAAATAGTAATCGATCCGCACAAATGGCGGCTAAAGTTTGATGGTACGAATTGCTCATTTGGATACATGAATAAAGGAAAACAAACAAGGAAGTCTAAGTTCGGGTGGAACCTAATATTATATACCTACTAGGGATCTATTATGGCATACCAATTTACGCAGGTCTATTTTACAACTTTTCAGTTCGTATTATAAAGCCAGCTGATTGTTTCAATAAAAACGCTTCTGTTATGAGTTTTGATTAGTAAATTAATTTCAGAAAAATATAAATGTATGGCGCGATATACAACAGGTATATCATCATAAACTTCCTAAGAGATGTTTGCGCCGAGCTTCCCTTCCAATTTGTGGTGTGCCCATTTGAATTTTGTCCAACAAATTGGCGGGACCTACAGATTTTTGCCGACTTCGAACGGCATCTACAAAGGAGTTGTATTTTTGCTGAGAAGCCTTCCATAGCAGAAAGACACTAGAAGAATTTGCCAAACCACTGCCGAGGGGCGACCCAGTTTTTAAAAACGTCTACTTCCCAAAATCCATAAAATTTTTCCGCGATCGAGTTTTGCTTAAAAACTTATTATGCAAAATCTTAATGATATAGCTTACATGGTTATAAAAATATCGCGTTTGACATTTTACAAACAAATTTTTTAGAACTATGTTAGAAAACTGGGCGCGGCCGTTGACTGCTTTGGCCCATTTTTTCAAGGAACATTTCCCTTTATATATTCAAAATTTTCACCAAATATCGTTTCGATAAATCAGTTTTTGCCGGAGTTATGGCATAAAAAGTTTTGTGAAATAATCCACTATAAAATCAAAATCTCTCGTATAAAAGTGGGCGTGGACCTTAACCGATTTCGTCCCTTTTTTTTCAGGAATATATCTTGTATCAATGTAAATATGTGTGCTAAATTTCGTATCGATTTGTTGAACGATTTTTGATTTATGATTAATATTATTTCTAAATTTGACTTAATCAAAAGTCACACACATTTTCAAAAATTTCTTGAAAAATTTATTTTCTGCCTTAACATTAATGTACGCACCAAATTGTATCCTTATAAGTGTATTATGTACTGAATAATCACTTTTTTTGTATTTTCCAAAATATTATATATATAAAAAGTGGGTGTGGCTATCCTTCGATTTCACCCATTTTAAATAGCGCTCGGAGATGAGTGGCAAGGAACCTGCATACCAAATTTCATTAAGATATCTCAAAATTTACTCAAGTTATTGTGTTAACAAACGGACGGAAGGACGGACATGGCTTAATCAATTTCTCTTTTCGTCCTGAACATTTTGATATACATAAGTCAACATCTATCTCGATCCGTTTATGCCGTTACATACATAAAGTTAATATACCTTGTGTGCGTTAAACTACTAGGTATAAAAATAGCCTAAGAGACGGACTTTAACTCAATGCCAGCATGAACGCTGATTTCTTGATACCCAATTCACAAATCAGTATCTATGTTTAGAAGAAGTACTTTCTTTTTTTATTTTTGGGCATAAGTTGCCAAAGGGTAGTATTCTGTAAGCGTACCAATTAAAATTCCACAGTCGTCCCTTTTGAGGAATACAATAATTTGTGTGATTTGCAAATGATTTTGAAGATGGATGCAACCTGGCTTTCTTTCCATGTTTTCCATGTCCCCTCAATCATGTGCGAATTATACCTCAGTGTTATATCATTAGTGGAATGGAACATCTATTACATTGCCTGCATCTAGTGTTATTCCCCTCTGTTCTTTTATGTTCTAATTACTTCAGGTGGGTTCCTGGCTATTATAACAGAACCAGTGAATCAAATACTACCTAACAAAAATTAAAGACTATTATGTTGGCTGTTTAATGATGGTTTCTAGGAAAGTTTCACGTGCCACATATAGTCTAAGCGCCCCAACACATCTGTCAATAAAACCCGCGAAGGTTCTAAATTTGAAAATGATGGGCCCTTATTCTGTAGTTCTATTCGAAAGCAAGAAGCGATTCAAATGCACAAAGGCACTCTGTAGTTCGTTAGAATTTACTTTTGAAAATATTTCACAATAGTAGGCATCGCAAATTTCAAGCGCAAGCAAAATACAAAAACACATTGCATAGATCTTAAGTGCAGTGATACGACTACCACGCGTGTGGTCGTAGGTTCGATTTTAGGTGCTTGCACAGCTAAATTTTATTTTTCCTTTTATTTTTATTAAATAAAATCTAATTTTTTTTTTAAATATATAAATACTTTTAATCTAAAAAATTGCGATTGCTTCACTCGCGGGTAAAAAATAGCAAAAAAAATTTAATTGGCAATGGTTATGTATTTATTTTAATAATTTTTAATAAAGATAGTAATGATTATAAATTGACGGAATTATAAATTTTGAGTTTGAAGATTCGATTTCCTTTGGTAAGCGTTTTATTTTTGTTTATAAGTATATTCTGTTATGAGAAGAGTTAAAAACAAACAAATAACCATAGTTTTAAAACAATGTTACTATTTATATATATATTGTATATTGGAAACATTTACATGCATAGACTTGACTTTTTAACGTCTTTAGCGAGTAGCCAAGCTTTGTCAATTATTTAGCTTTAGGAGGGACTAGGCTTGAATGAATTTAGACCAAACTAAGCAGTTCTGATTCAGTTTTTAGTTATAAATATGCATAAAATTTTAGAATCCAACATCTTTCTGCAACACCAAACTCGAAAAAATCGACATGAAATATTAAGTGTTATATAAAAGTTCGCGCCATTTTTTTTTTTTTTTTTTGATAGTGGAAAACTAGTAGTTAACGAATTGTTTCTGGTAGCTTCGTATTGATCTCTATAATCGTGCCATTCAACTAGTTTTAGAGCAGGCGGGGGGCTAATTATTCCCCCCACACTAGCGCACACAAATTTCACAAATATTTGAACACTAATACTATTTTAGTAATATTTATTTCGAACTTTCAAATTAGCGCGCGTGTTGTCGTCCAGTGGTGAGTCACTTGTCACACTGCTACCCTAATTTTTGCTCACATACATACATACAGAAACTAATTAACTGTCCACTATTTGGCCTTAGACATGGCATGCAATGCAGCATTTATAGAATTCGTTTTTCAATTTTTTTATGAGTACTGTTTGCCCATAATTTTTAAAATTTTTTATTATTGGATTTTAAGTCATTTTCTCTCGGATCATTAGGTTTCAAGGTAGCGAGGTTTCACAATTCGCAATTTACAATTCAAGCACAAACTGCACTTTCATTTATTAAATTTGCATCATATTTTATATTGAATACAACAAACACTTGTTTCGTTACGTATCTACAATACTATACTGAATTTGTAGTATCCTTTTTACACACACATTTATTAATTTTTTCACTACACTAATACATAGCACCATTTGTGTGTGTGTATACTACAAGTATACGCCAATTATCGAGTGAACGCCGCCGCTAAACGCACCATCAACTGACGCACTCGAACGAACTTTGTGAATTGAGAAGCATGCGAGCCGAGCTCCCTATTCGAGTTAACCGAATATTGTAAAGCAACAATAACAAATATACCAAATTCGTAAAGGAAACGAAACGAAATCGAACTTAAGCACAATGCTCCCACAAAAAGTTTCCTAAAATTAAATATATTTGTTGTTGTGTGTGAGTGTTTGCATACAATTGTATTAGGAGTAGTAAAAAGCTCGAAATTCGGGAAAACAAGCGCCTGTGGGAGGGGTGTGTATGTATGCAAGAATGTCCTGTGACAGCCATATACATACATACTTACCTCATTAAGGTGGGTCAATGTGTGATAACTGATTTTTTCTAATCTATTCCAATCAATGGCTGATTCTTCATCAAATCATCTAAGAAAAAGGATCTAAAGTAGTTTTCAGCATTCTCCAACTTAAACATCAATGATGGTTCCATGGTGAGTCCGAATCTGAAAATCTGGCAACAGCTCCGACTCTGTACCGTGCTGTTTTTTAACCTGATGCCAGAGAATATACATACATAAGTCTAGCAGCGAAAGTAAAAGTTGCAAGTGCAATCTATTACAAAGAAATTTAATGGCAGCAGATATTGATATCATTGGTGTGTTGCTCAGAATCGTAGAAGGACTATGGCCTTCGAAGTATTCAAGTCCTTACGATCCACGCACTGTTTAAATTTTGTTAAGAAAAAATAACTCTCACAAGTAATCTTTTGGCGACTTCTGTAATAGTATTTTCAAATTGTGGCTTTGAGCTCAAAAAATATTAAAAAATAACTGACTCTAAATGTCTTCTCAGTTGGATTTGATATAGAGCTGGAAAGTACAAAGAGTTATTCGTAAAGTAAATTATTTAATTCGCTAGTTCTTGGCAGTTTCTACTGTCGCGTTTAACATAGCATTGTCCTACGAGTTGATAGTTTCCGTCCGCTATTTTACTTTTTATTGGTATTTGACGTGGAACAACATTCCCGATAGAAGAGTCTTTTCTCCTTGAGCTACCCGTTACATATATTCTTTGATAGATAATTTGTGGGACATAGGCAAAAGAAGGATGGTGGGCCAAAATGTAAAATGATTTCAATTCAGTTGAGCTGCTTTAGGCTATGCATCAAATCGTGCGTTAATTGATGGATGTGCTATACTAATGTACTAGGCATTAATGGAAAAGTTCTGACATTTGCTTCAAATTATCTAGAACAAGGGACACTTATTCAAAATTATCAAGAACTAAGTTGAATGGTGCAGTAGAGATTGGCCGTGAGATATATAAAGGAAAAGTAAATAAAATATGTCGATATGTCTAACAAAATTCAGAAACTAATGAAGAATGTGAATGTCTCTCAAACTAATTTAGTTCGAAACAAGTAAGGAAAGGGCTGTATTTGACTGTGGCGAAGACTTTATACCTTTCATGAATACGCATCACGGTTTTAAGTGTCCGATCCTTATTTTTAAATGCAAAATGTATAGCCCAAAACCCATTTATCGAAATTATCGATTGTATGGGAGCTATATGTTATGTTTGATCCGATCTGGCTGATTTTCACTACACACATTACATATATAATAAGTAACAAACCTGCAAAATTTTACGGTCTTAGCTTTTTAATTGCAAAATTTATAGCCCAAAACCCATTTAACGAAAATATCGATTGTATGGGAGCTATGCGTTGTATTGCTCCGATCTTGCTAATTCCGACAAATGATTAATCTCATGGAAAATGGCAGCATCATACCAAATTTCATCAAGATATCTCAAAAACTGAGGGGCTACTTTGCGTACAGACAGACAGACAGACGGGCATGGCTAAATCGACTCAGCTCATCGCCCTGATCATTTCGGTTTACTTATTGGTGGGTCTATCTCTTCTTCTTCTCATACTTACAAACATCGGACCAAAGTTATAATACCATTTCATGTTCATGAAAGGTATAATAAATTAATAAATTTTTGTGAATGATGTTGGCTTTGGTTAGTTGAAATCAATAGCACTCAAACTATGTAATTACGTTAGTGAAAAAGTTCGGTTAGTAAATTGAAGTCTAAAAGTAATTCGGTGGAATTCAATTGTTGAAGAAGTAACAAACACATTGAATATAAGTGAATTTTTTTAATGGGCTAGTAGATCATTCACAAAACCTTGAGCGCCATAACTAGAACAAATATTGATTTCTCATGGCAAAATTTGGTTAAAATATTACTGTTGTAACTATTGCTCTTTATTGTGAAAATGGACGGAAGAGGGCCACGTCCACTTCTTTAATATAACTTTTATTTTTGTTGTTTTTTATACCTTTTATGACCATGAAATGGTATTATAACTTTGGTCAGATGTTTGTAAGTATAAGTATACCAAAATGATTAGGGCGACGAGCTAAGTCGGTTTAGACATATCCGCCTGTCCAGCCGTCTGTTTGAACACAAAACTTTCTACTGTCGCGTTTAACATAGCATTGTCCTACGAGTTGATAGTTTCCGTCCGCTATTTTACTTTTTATTGGTGTTTGACGTGGAACAACATTCCCGATAGAAGAGTCTTTTCTCCTTGAGCTACTCGTTACATATATTCTTTGATAGATAATTTGTGGGACATAGGCAAAATAAGGATGGTGGGCCAAAATGTAAAATGATTTCAATTCAGTTGAGCTGCTTTAGGCTATGCATCAAATCGTGCGTTAATTGATGGATGTGCTATACTAATGTACTAGGCATTAATGGAAAAGTTCTGACATTTGCTTCAAATTATCTAGAACAAGGGACACTTATTCAAAATTATCAAGAACTAAGTTGAATGGTGCAGTAGAGATTGGCCGTGAGAAATTCCCTCAGTTTTTCAGATTTCTCGATGAAATTTGGTAAATGGTCGCCACTTTGTAATATATTAATCATTTGTTGGAACCAACAAGATCGGACCAATACAAAGCATAGCTCCCATACAATCGATTGTTCTGATAAATGGCGTTTGGGCTATGTATCTTTAAATGGTCAGTTTTGCAGAGTTTGTACTAATTGTAAGTAACGATCGGACACTTAAAACCGTGATGCGTATTCATGAAAGGTATAAGGCCTTCGGCACAGCAGAAGACGGTGCTTTCCTTACTTGTTTTTTTTTTTTAATTAAAAATGTTATTTTTCTGTAACAGTGCAAGTTATATCAATGATATTTGGCGCACTTAAGTGATTTGTAAGAAAAACTCGATTATAAAAATACTGCTATTTTCGAAGGCGATTAATAGCAATTTTATAAAGATATTTCAATGAAATAGCTAAGCTATTACTTATTTATTTATTTATTTATTTATTTATTTATTTATTTCAGTAATTAATTAATTATTATAATCAATTACAAAGGTAGTCTACGTAATAAATACTTACAGACTACGTGGAATACATACAGTTACAAAGAATCTATACAAAGCAGAATTTATTATAAAAATATATTAGCGATTACAGATTTAAACACATGTTTAGTTAAAGAAAAATCAATGGCTAGAGAATTTGGAAGGAAGTTAAATTCCGACAACGCTCTGAATATGGGAGCGTTAGAGGCATAGATGGTTCGGGCACAATTCAAATAAAATATATCAGTATTACGGAGAGACCTGTTTGGAACATGAAAACAGATTCTCTCGAGGAGGCATGGGGCATCTATAGAACCATTGATAATTTCATAGACAAAAGTGAGCGAAAGAATGGATCTTCTGCACTGCAGTGTTTGGAGACTAATAAGAGCACACCTGGATGCATATGAGGGCATCGGATCCGAAAAGTTAAATGAACGCAGCGCGAAGCGAACAAAGATTTTTTGCACTCGTTCCAGCCTCCTGATATGGCACTCATGATACGGTCTCCAAATAAAGCAGGCGTACTCTAGTTTAGAACGAACGAGCGAAGTGAACAGTAATTTAAGAGTATATGGATCAGTGAAGTCTGATCCAAAACGGCGTATAAAGGCCAGAACTGAGCAGGATTTAGCAATTGTAGAGTTTAAATGAGTAGTAAACGTAAATTTTGAATCGAAAACTACCCCTAAGTCCTTAATTTCGTTGAGGCTTGAGAGGCGGGAGCCACCAATTAAATAAGATGTGGGAATGGAAAAACGGGACTTTGAGAAAGTTACGTGGAAACATTTGCTTACATTCAGCGGCAGGTTATTAGAATTACACCAGGTAGCGAGGTTATTTAGATCGGATTGAATTTTGCCTGAGTCTGAGGGATATGAGATCGTTGAGAAGATCTTTAAATCATCAGCATATAGCAGAAAGTTGGAGTGTTGGAAACAAGCCGAGATGTCATTTATAAATATAACAAATAGCAACGGCCCAAGAATGCTACCTTGTGGTACCCCCGAGGTGGCCACAAATGAATTAGAATGAGTATTGTCTATCACGACTACGCAATTACGCTGCGCTAGGTAAGATTTTACCCAGGATAAAAATACTGAGTGAAAGCCCACACTCGCTAATTTAGAAATCAAGATCGTGTGACTAACCTTGTCAAACGCCTTCGAGAAATCAGTGTATATCGCATCAACTTGGAGGTGGTTGCTGAAAGCTGAAAAGCAGAATTCGGAGAAAATCGATAAGTTTGACACAGTGGATCTGCCGGACATAAAACCATGCTGATTGTCAGTAATTAGACGCCGGACGGCAAAATACATTTTCTGTTTCACAATATACTCAAACAGTTTAGAAGTACTTGACAATTTTGCAATGGGCCTATAGTTCGCGACATTATTTTTGTTACCACTCTTGAAAGTAGGGGTGATAAAGGTTACCTTCCATGCATCAATAAACACCCCGGTCTCGCGAGATTTGTTAAAAATTAAAAGGAGTGGAAGTGCCAATTCCAAACAGTTTTTAAAAAGATAAGACGATAATCCGTCAATATCAGTCTGTGTAGATGCTTTTATGTTCAGGATTCCATCAACAACATCATCGAGTGATAGAGTTAGGGCACCAAAATTAATTAACGAGTTACCCGTTGAAGGAAACTCCAAAGGGATATCCAAGTGTGTAACGAAATTGGAGCAGAAAAAATCGGCAAATAGATTAGCCGCATCAGAAGATGACGAGGCATGCCGCGAATTATAGAACACTGATGACTGATTTGAGCACTGTTTTTTAGATTTAACATAGTTCCAAAATGCCTTTGGATTTTCCTTAATATCAGATTCAAAATTGCGTACGAACCTACTATGGAGCCTCTTGCCTAGCATTTTGAATTTTTTGGCATACCGAATGTACTTAATCTTATGATCGGCTGAATTCGTGGTTTTGAATTTCTTGTGATATCTATTCCTCAGATTCTTTAGCTTCTTTAGTTCTTTAGTATACCACGGAATTTTATAACAATTCTTTTTTCTTGGCGGTATGCTTCTTGTACAAATTTGAGTCATTATGTTTTTAAAAATATTAAAACAACTAGGAGGTTCAATTCCCAGAAAAAGGGCTTCCCAATCAATCGAAGAAACTTCTTGAGAGACAATGCCGAAATTGCCACGTCTAAATAAAAAGCTTGGGGTTTCATTATCGTTAACGAGACTTTCAAAAATATAAAATTCGACGTCAAGACTTAGCGGGATGTGGTGAATACCAGAGCAAGACAGCGGCTCAAGGCACTCAGTTACCGTACAATTAATATTATCATTAATGAAAACAAGATCAAGCGTTCTGGCTAACTGATTGGAGAAACTATTTATCTGAGAAAGGTTAACACTCAGGAAATTATCGATGAGGTACATCTCAACGGTACTATTAACATTTTTCGGAATAAGAGTTGCACTATCGTCGAGATATGCCCATTCAACATTAGGTAGATTAAAGTCACCTACGATGCAGAAGTTATTACCATCCTGATTGCGTACTACATCAATAACATTATCTACATGCGATTTGTAAAGAGACTCACTACTAGATGGAGGTATATACGAAGCACAGATAAAAATCTTAGATTTACCAGCTATAGATACACAAAGTTGGTCCAATAAAGAATCGCTATAACTCAGATCCACAAGCGTTGAATGTAAATGCCGGCGTACAGCGATTAAGACCCCACCGCCTCTGGATAGGCCAGTTTTCAAATAATCGCGATCTTTGCGGTAGACGTTAAATAAGTTGCAATCGAAAAATTCGCCGTCATGAAAAGAAGAGTTGAGCCAGGTCTCCACAAGCACGAATACATCATACTCAGAATGCGAACTCAAATTAAATAGAGTATTCGATTTAGTACGCAGGCCAGATACATTATGAAAGTATATATTAAGATGCGACGATCTTATACCGGCTGAATGACGTATGGACTTGGTCCTACTTTTCCGACTTTCCGAAAAAAACGGAAAGGTCGAAGACTAACATTTTTTGGCCAGATTTCCGCATCTAGTACCTTATCGTAAAACCGATCCGGGATTCCCAACTTGAAGCTCACTCTACTCAGTGTGTCCAGCTGGGTATCAAGTCTTAATAATGGGAAGCACTTAATGAACTTAACCGCTATGTCGGCATGTTTGGACACATAGCTTTTGACATCATCCGCGGATACTTCGGGCGAGAAAGAGGACACATGGAGCCATTTTAGTTTTGAGGAGACGGATAGTTCGTTGTTGTCGTTTGCGCCAACAATAAGAGGCTTACCCAGAGTGCGACGATTGCTTATAGCTGCAGTTCTCAGATTAACGGAGGTAGGTGACCCAATATGCTGAATTGAATTAATACCCCCAGCATCAGTAGTAGTCGCGGTTTTCATAGTTGCGCCATTAGCAACACCAGAGTCAGCTGCAGAATTCTTGGAAGTTGGCGTACATTGCTTTCGCGTTTTACTAGTAACCCTTTTTACGGCAGGGGCACCAGACGATGCATTAGAAATTGAATTAGGACTGAGACTTGGGGCAATAGCGGCAGCACTTGACGTCACATTTTCCACAACTCCAGTAGCAACAATAGTACTATATAATTGCGATGGTTGACTTTTCGTATGCACCAAAGGAAATGAACACGTCATCGTAGAAATAGTGTCAGTCGAAAGATAACTACTGCCCACTGTACTTTGGTCAACTGCAGTGAGAGAAGTTATGTTGTTGTTATCGGCAACAGTAGGAGGCGAAAAGTTACTTGAGGTACCACCAACTGCATCTCGAAGAGTTTGAATTACCGAAGTTAAGTCGATTATGTAGGCATCTTTCTCACTAACAGCAGATTTCAGTGAACAAATTTCAGCACTCAGTTGCCCACACTTTACCTCCATTAGATTCTTTAAATCACTAAGAGAGTTCAGAATGCGCTCATTATCTGCCTTGATTTCAGCAATTTCTTTCAAAAGAGAAAAACGAGGCACTTGCGGCGTACCATTGTTATTAGTAATGCTATTGCTAGCGTCTAAGCTATTAGCAGTTAAAGTTGTCAAACCACTTTTCGCTCTAATGCACACTTTACAAACATATGTTTTTTCAACATCAACTGGACCAAGACCAATGCACTCCAAGTGAAAGAACTCTTTGCAGTTGTTGCATTGAGCTTTCGGTTGGGCGCGATCAACTTTTTGTGCACACACACACGGCATAATAGCCAAGATATATGTATAATTAGGAAATTGCACACAAATTTTTAATATAAATGTCACTATTTAAAAAGTTCACGGGCTTCATTTGGTGGTTTTACCACATTATAAATAGTTAAATAAGCAGAATAACAAGAGTCACACTATTTTTTAAAATCAAAACAATTCACGGAGCGAAAATAAAACACGTCCACTCACAACAAGAGCAGGTATATAATTTATATATAGCATATATATTCGTGCCATTAGGCACGTGCCCAATTAGAAATTGCGCTTATGTATATCTTTTCTGCTTTTTATCTTATAAATAAAAATGAATATGTCCTTTATAGGCGTCCAAAGCACTCAACCGATTTTTATGAAATTTTTACAGTATATTCTTGGGATCATGGGTCAAAGCATAGGCTATATATAGTTTTGGAAAAGTGGGTGTTGCCACGCCCCCATGCTATAAAAAATTTCAATTCGTCATAACTCTGACCATATTTTGTCTAAATTAATGATATTTGGATATACGAGTATGTGTCCTTTAGTCAAGATTTACATAATTTTGCAAAAGTGGGCGGTACCACGCCAACATTTTTTGTGTTTTGTTTGTGCTTCATTAATGTTCAAATTTTCACGACAGGGTTAGAAGTTCGTTGGGTACGACATAGGCTAGGGGGGTATTTAAAGCAGCAATTCGGCATAGCTAGGAATTTATTATTATACCCAAAAAAATAATTTTCGAGCCTGCGAAATTTAATTTTTTTTACTTTTTTCGGCTTTGATTTTTAAGGTTTTTTTCATGACCTACTAAAAAAATTTGGGGAGTGTTTTTGGTCAAAAAATTTACCCTTTCGCCATTTTTTTAAGGGTTTTGCAGCATATATGCAAAAATGTTTTCGATGAAAACGAATTTGTCTCATATTTCCTGTCCCACTTTAAATTATGCGCTAAAAACGTTGGCGATAACAGTTTTTGAAAAAAAATTTCATTTTCGGGTTTTGGGACTTGTTTTGGTCGAAAAATCGACTTTTCCAAAACCCGAAAATAAAATTTTTTTTCAAACAACTTTTGAAAAATTCACATTTTTTGTTTTTTGTTTGTGCCGTTAATGTTCAAAGTTTATTGTCGATCTCTGTGAAACGACACAGGCCATATATAGTTTTTGGCAAAGCCTCCAGGCCATTTAAAGTAGCAATTCGGCAAAGCTAGGAGTTAATTTGGTTCAAGTTAATGATATTTTATATACAGATATGTGTTCTATATATCAAAAAACCTTGGAAACAGAAAGCAGTACCAATAAGGTGAAATTCGATATATCTTCTAAACTATGTACAGTACCCGCAGAGGAAATGGGAGAAGAAGAGGAGTAGGAATAGAAATTTGAGATAGAGAGGTGGTGGGAAAATTAATAGGGTAAAGAAGAGCAAAAGTTGAAAGAAAAAGGAGGAGATAAGGATAAATGTAGAAGAAGCGAAAAGTGGGGAGGGAAAAGAGTACAATTTGTTAAATGTAGGCAAGCCAACTTTTAGGCAGGACCACTTCTGCCGGGTTTGCTAGTTTTAAAGAAAAACGAATTGCGTAAATTGTATGCCATAACAGATCACTACTAGGTATTTAATATTCCATTTCCCCGAAATTTGTACTGTCTTGTTTGTTTCTAGCACATTTTAAAATCAAAAAATTTCTTGTGAGCTTGTGCACAACCGGCTGGTTACTTAAGGTAAACTCCTATGGCAGAAAAACGTGAAAAATTATAACTACTTGCAGTGCGGTTAAGTTTTCTGCTGAACCGTAGGCTCCATGTTCGGCAATTGGGGTATCAAAGTAACTTGTTGAGCTCATGAACAAATAATAAATGGCAGGGAAGAAAGTAAAATGCCATTAATCTATTTACTTGTCTTTTTTGTGGTTTCTGAAAAATTGCAAGCTACTTACATACATCGTTAGTAGGATGTTCTTTCACAATGTCTGTATATAGTACGATATTTCTATGCGGTTAGTAAAATTATTTTATTTTTATTACCTGTAAAGAGGAAACATGGAAAAATATCATTAAAAGTTTGATTTAAACGATTGAAAGGAAAATAAACACTCAGACACAAATACGTGTTGTGCTTATACAAACATATGTACATATTTTCAAAGTATTATAGAAAAGCATTGAGACAATAAGGATAATATTTCAATTACCTACAAACATATGATGTATTCAAGCCACAAAGCAGTTGAAATAGCATTCACGCACAAACATACATACGCACTCCTAAATACCCTGTAGGAATGATCTGCATAAACTTTTCTAGGTGCCAAATTATACGCAGCCTTCACCACAGACATTATGCTTTTTACATAAATATAACCCGAACGTCCACCGAAAGAGATCAAGACTATCAAATTTTATTTAGGTTCAAGTAAGCATTAAACGAAGCAGGTTGATGCAACATTGTTGAATGTAATATGCTTTTTGAGTTTGTGCGAACTTTGTATTCATTGCATTATAAGCGCAATACTACAAACCATACCCATATTTTGTCCAAGAAACTAATACATTCACATATTGAACTTTCTCGTCCGATCACTAATTTAAAACTCCTACTAACTTCACAAATCCCTTATGCATGCAAACAACTGGCCGAGAACAAGTTAATAAACAAAGCTCCCGGCAAATCTTTCCAACACAACATAAAAGTTAATTACAAAAATATCCATTTTATATCTCACATAAAACCAAAATGCTTTGTAACGATTCCTCATTCTAAAACATAAATTTTGAATAATTATTGACTTCCCCACATGGTGAACTACATAGGACTCGTATAAGTTATGAGTGTAAGCACACATTTCTGCCAACATAAAATCAGTTCCTTTTTTTTTACATTCTGCTATAAACTACAAATGCAGAAATACAAGCACAAGGGTAGGGTAATGCATGGTACTTCAGTAGTAGAAATGGTCTACTAGCAAAATTTGGGTCATTTTCATCATAAAAATGGCGACAAGACAAACAAGTTGGATTCAAAGAGCAAAGCTTTAAATAAAATCCGCATACCCAGCCGCTTACAAATGAATATACACACATATGTATATACATTTATACATACATAACTCTTTTCATACGAGTAAATTAAGAGAAACCTCTAAGCAAACAGAATTTCAACAATTTTATGTTGACAGAAATATTAAAGCTGATTCTTATAAGCTTTCTTTATTATTTTTTAAATGGTCATCTAACCGCCTGGGTGATTTTGGACGTCCAACATAGCTCGCCAAGACGCAAATTCGCTTATGCGCATTAATCCGTATAATATTAGGGCTATTGCATTGGCTAGAATGTTTATGGCTTTGGGTTTAAAGCAGTGTCCGATAAAAAAAAAACGATTTAAATAATAATGTCTAGTTGATCACCGGATTTTCTCAGCTGACGTATTTTTTCCAACACGGCGACATCTACTAAGGTCGGCTTATCGAATTTCAAAGCACAGAATACCTAATTAGCCAATTTCATAATCCAGACACCACCATATCCGACCCAAACATAATACAAACTCGACCCAATCCCGCCATAAGTAATCCCGGCTAGAAAGAATACAGAGATGTATAAATTACATGTTCATACTCAGCGAGGCTATGCGTGAGAAGAAGATAAATCAGATCACGCCCATGTCCAAACTCCAGCGGGCTAGATAGATATAGTTTTTTGAGGATTGCACTGCTACCAATGTTCTATGGGTCGCCTACTCCAGCGGGTTAGGGTGGTTTATTGTTTTAAATAAAAAAGAGATTTCCCTGAAGAAGGCGCAGAAGACGACGAAATGTGCAGGAAAAAAAAATATGCATGAATTTTGGTTTTTATTTAAAAACTAACGGCCGAGGCAGCTCAACCCAGCAAACGTAAAGATATTTTGTTCAATGAGCGGGGCTGCCAACTCTTTAGAATTTAATAAAAGATAGAACCGTCAAAAATTAGCCCTTTGGTCTTCTTACACACTTCTACAGTGTAGTAGGTGATGAGCACTTAGTCAATTTCGAAATCCTACAGGGATATATCAGCAGTCAGAATGCTCATACACGCAATGGTATCTATTTCTACATTCACAGAGCTATCGCATATGAACTTGCCTTTGGGTGCGGATATTTAAAGATTCAATGCGAAGAATATAATTTAAAAGTGGCAACAACAGCACTAGGATTTTATCAAATTTTCCCACCATAAAATCATGACACATTATTGACAACATTTCAACAAACGATTTTAGAGCAAACGGATATCACTTTAATGAATATTTCTTGGACATGGTGAGAATATCTTGCGAAGATGATGAAGATGGAATAAAGAAATGACCTGCGTTCGGGAAATTGTTGACGTAGTGTTTTCTGAGTATTAAGGAAATTGAAATGAAAAGAAGCGATACTCGGACCTACGGCTACGGTGGATTTCAATATGAAATTTTTTTAATACACTTGTGGAAGCAACTCAGGGCTTGTGGAAGTTAGAATTCTAAAGATTTACATCTCACTGAATTTTTACTACAGTTTTTCATTTTCAATCGGAACCTTAGCGCCAATACTAAGAAAATTATTTGTTTTTATGTTTTCAACCTAGTCTCGACCTTTTAGTCAAATTCTCATATTTTGTATTGAGTGAAATTTACAAAAAGCTGAAAACCCGCCCCCTAGTTCTATCACAAGCTGGACAACTAAGCATGTAGTGACTACACCTCGCCATATTCCATCGAACTGCAGCAGAAAGGGCTCTCCAATTGAGCAGTGCCTCTCCACAACTCTGATCAGCAGAGATAAATGTTCTTTAGTAAACGCAGTGAGTTTCGCAGATCACTTGCGATGAATCTTAAGCCACAATGATCTCACAAACTAGGTGACGTGTCATAATGTCGGAGGAATTGATGTCAGTGGCATTAATTCGCACAGCGCTTTCTTAGTTACCCGCCACGTCCGGTAAACAACCCAGTAGAAAAGTTGTAAAGCGCTTCTCTTAAGAAGGCATTACAAAACACTCTCTTAGCAAGAGCAAAGCAAAGCGGTCCACAGGTAGCGCTTCCTATGCCCCTTCTCGAGAAGCAAGGTGTCAATCAGAAAACCCTGCAAATGCAACAATGCATATATGAAGTGCTTGAAGTGAACTCCTTCTATAAGCCATTCCTTCGGAAGCGAAAAGATAAGGCCTTGCAATTTGGCCCATAAAATGAATAATTAACGAATTCATGGAGATGGTACGGCCCTCTAAACTCTGTACAAGAGCTTCCGTAAGTGATTCTGACTACTTCTTTTTTCAACTGGGAAGTAAACAATCAGACATAGAGGAACTCACAACAGTTTCCCGGGATATTGCTACATCTGTCCCGGGGCCTTCAGTGTGCTTTTTCTTAAATAGTTAGAGACAGTCGAGAGAGAGAGGTCCGGCAAGCACGAGTTATAAGCTTGGATAAATTTAAGAAACACTATATAGAAAGGAAATCTCTTAAAAAGTTTAAAGACTGCTGAAAAAAATTACTTTGGCTTTATGCTGAAATATAATGACTCTTAGTTGAATTAAAAGTTGCTTTTGAAACCCTGCGCTAAAATTTATTGATCTACATTTAAAGCTTCTCTCTCGTTACTCTTCTTTCCTTTTACAACTAGCTACGAATAAGCTTTTTGTAGTTAGGTAAAAGTAGGTTCTTGAATTGAAACAATTTGTAATTTGCTCCATATGGAATTATGTAGGATATACATATATTTAAACATGACGTGCGTCGGCTTAAAAATATATTTTATATTTTAAACTACAGTTTTGTATTCTGATTAAAAATGTCTCCTCCACGCTTTCGCAAGACAACCTCAATGTTAATGTAAGTTTCTTTTTACATTACATTCTTACATTATTGGAACACAATTTTTTATGATGGAGAAGGGATATACATGAATTCTTTTGTAGTAGGGATATCTATCCGATGAAAGAAAACGCACTTAGAATATCTTCAACGAACTTGAAGGCAATTTTTTTTACAGAGTTTAACCTTTGAACCTGTTTTTCTCAATATGACAACACCTGCACTTACGCCCCTTTGCTTCTGACCACCTCAATTATAATTTTGTCATCTGGTCATCCTAATTCAGAAATCAAAATATGTTTTCTTTATTCGAAAGCTTTTCCCTCCACCTTTTCTGCATTTTCTCTCTCTTAGAGCCCAACAATTTATCTCATTTCGTCGCAACTTTCGTATTAAATACTCGTATATAAAAGTGGAATTTCAATGTGCCGGATACGCATGCTCGCGCACACACACTACGAACATAGTAGAAAACGTAAAATTGATGTAGTCAAGTCCAGAATGAAAAACACATATACATACACACATATATGCGTACACATAAGTATGTACTTTGAATACAAAGCGATGAAGAAGAAAATCAACAACGCCAAATGAGTTTGCAAACACTTTTTACTCCAACAACCAAATGATTTCCACGAGCATGTTGATATGAGTCAAGGGTGTATAAAGAGTGCTTATATGAAATATTGAGAAAGGTATGAAGAAAATTGGTACAGAGTTTCACGACCTACCCATACAGAAATTTTGTGGATAAGTGAAGCTTTTCGCGCCCACCACGACCAATAATTCTGCCATCACCCCACTCTTTGGGCAACAAATTAGAAGCCCGTACTACGAGTTTAAACCATTTGCATATATGTAACCATAGTTGGTCATTGTGCACTAAAGTTTTAGTGATCTGCATATTCCATTGCTAATATGAAAAATTTGATAGTTAAAAATTTGCCAAAAATTGAATTCAAATAAGAGAATTAGACATTTCTCAAATTTTTTGATTTGATCTAATTTTTACTGAAAATTAAAGATTTTTTTGAACTAAATTCTTATTTTAAATGATTCCTTTATAAATTGAATACACTGTTCACAACTATGCCTGTAGCTATAGTGGCACAAAGACTAGTGATGTGCACATCGATGATTGATCTCTGGCTATGCCGTCTTTCACGCCGATCAACAACAACATGGTTGAAAGAAACTGCCGAAAGCCCTAGTTCGATTTCCCTCTGAAATCTTCAAAACTTTTTGAAGAAATACCTTATGTATAATTAAAATTTGAAGCTAAACCAAATTTTTCCATACAACAAAATAACATATGTCCACGCAATACTTTATGATTTTTTGCAATGATTTTTTTTAAATCGAGCTCAACTCAGCTTTAATCAATCTTACTTTAGCCATTTTTAGGAATAATGAAGTTTTGTATTCAGTCGATATGCTGGTTTGCATAGAATCTACTATTACTTTAATAGTTACCCAATCAGACATACAAAATATACTCACAGATTTGAAAAATGGTCATGTTTGGGATGGATTTGAGGGTATGGGTTTTTTTCAGTTTCAGATGTAGCTAAAATCCGACCTTAAGGGCTTGGATTTTAGTTTAAGAACCATTAGAAGCATTCTTGGAAGCCAGTTTAGAAAAATTATATTTTTAATTATGAAAGGAAATGATAAGCATAAGCTAGAGTGATCAGACTATTTTTGTTTCTATAAAATGTTTTTGTGGTGGTTTAAGACGAGCTTTGATTCTTCCCATGCACTCTAATGTACATTCTCAATTATGAACCTTGACAGGAATATTGTAGTCAAGCCTCTTTAATGATTAGTTTGTAATAGTTAATGTAAGTACTTTGGCTCTAAACACTAAGCAGTTTGCAAGGCCATATATAATTACTTTGGAACGTATTTCTAGGGTGTTTAAGATGGAAACATTGAACAGATTAGAACTCAGGTTTGGTCTACGAACTGAACCAAATTTAATGCTGTATTGACTGCCTTCGTTAAAAATTCTCCTATAAGTTTTTATAACATTATATGAGTTCAGTATTTCTATTAACTTTACATCTGGAAAACATAACACGATGTGCGGTATATCCTTTTCTTCTTTTCTTCAATTTTCTATAACTAATATCAGCTAGTAAAGCAACGTTGCTTTGTCCCCTTCTCTGACACCAGTGAATTTATGTCATGTGTGATGTGCATATAAATCTTCGGTTGGAATTACGGAAGGGGGATACTTTTTTGATAACTACAGCCTATTTCTTCAGTTACATGAACTGTTTTCTCGGTATCCCATGAAATTTTTTTTTTGTATTTTGAGTTTATACTCCATTGCTGTCAACAAACATACATAATATTTTGAAAACAATAAAAAAAAGAGTTGATGGTTATAACATCGATTCGCATAAGAAAAACTCATTTCTTTTTGTATGCTTTATTCTTCAACTTTATACATTTTACACTTTACGTGCTGTACGGGAGCTTCATCAGTGGGCGACATGATTACGTGGAGGAGGTATTGCCACTTGAAATGTTTACGAGGATATACATATATACGTATTTACACAAATATTTGCATATTAATCTGTGGTGAATACTGAGCTGTTTCGAAACAGACGCTGCAGGGAATTCAGTAACTAGTGAGATAAATTTCTGGATCAGAACTAGGTCTAAAGAGGGATAGAGAGAACTTGTTCTATAGTAACTAGATTTTTACTACCTTAAACCCTGCAGTTGATTCACAAGGCAGCTTCATTTTATTTTAAAAAAATGTATCTACTTAAAATGTCCTTTAACGAAAAGCATTTGTTGTTTCAATTTAAGCCTTTCTATTTACTAGAGTTTTCCCATTAATTTCCTTTCCTTTACTTTATTTGTGTTTGCTTCTCTTTCTTTACCATGTACAAATACAGTTTCCATATTATTTTATTTTATTTCACTTTAATTTCCGTTAGTTTCTTTGTGATTTTTCTCTACTTTCATTTATTTTATTTTATTTTATTTTGTTTTATTTTATTTTATTTTATTTTATTTTATTTTATTTTATTTTATTTTATTTTGTTTTATTTTATTTTATTTTATTTTATTTTATTTTGTTTTGTTTTATTTTATCTTATTTTATTTTATTTTATTTTATTTTATTTTATTTTATTTTTATTTTATTTTAAAGTACCATAACTAAAAACGAGCTCAAGAAAACTAATAACAATTTTATTTTTATTTTTTTTTATTTTTTTTTATTTTAGTTTATTTTATTTAATTTTTTTTATATTATATTTAATTTTATTTTATTTAACTTTATTTTATTTTATTTTTTCTATTTTATTTTATTTTGTTTTATTTCAGTTTAGTTTATTTTATTTTATTTTATTTTATTTTATTTTATGTTTTTTATTTTATTTTATTTTTTTTATTTTTTTTTTATATTATATTTAATTTTATATTATTTAACTTTATTTTATTTTATTTTTTCTATTTTATTTTATTTTATTTTATTTCAATTTAGTTTATTTTATTTTATTTTTTTTATTTTATTTTATTTTACTTTATTTTATTTTGTTTTATTTTATCTTATTTTACTTTATTTTTCTTTATTTTATTTTATTTCTTTTTTTTATATATTATATTTAATTTTATTTTATTTTTTTATTTTGTTTTATTTTATTTTATTTTATTTTAGTTTATTTTATTTTATTTTATTTTATTTTTATTTTATTTTACTTTACTTTATTTTAAAGTACCATAACTAAAAACGAGCTCAAGAACACTGATAACAATTTTATTTTTATTTATTTTTTATTTTTTTTATTTTAGTACATTTAATTTTATTTTTTTATATTTCAAAAGCAAAATTAGTCCTTTGATGAATATTCTCACCCAGGCGCGGATACAGCTCTCTTTTTGAATGGGGGTGATCATGGCCGAAAGCTCAAAATCCAAATTGCCATGAAAGTCAGTAATATAAATGAATGATTAATTTCAGAACACCGTTTTGACATAATTACGAATAAACGTAACGAATTTATCTTTAAGCACAAAAATTATCTTTCGAACAGAAAGCAATCAGGAAATGATTTTATACAGGTCAAAGGTAGGAACTAGTTCTTTCTGATAAGCGAATTTCACTTGTGTTTTTTAACTAAGTGGAGCTATCTGGAATCTATATTTATTGGAGCAATGAAAAAAAAAGAGATAAACAATAATGTTTAGTGATATTAAGTACATTTTAATCTATTCGTCGACATATTAGATATGTAGTTTTGTTACAAAGATGTTTTTGAAAGGGTATACATTATTATTTTTCATAAATTAGCGTCAAGCTGTTATTATACAATTCTATATTATAAAATCAATGTTTCGCTTCCCTTTTTTCGAATTTTTCTATAATGTTTTTAACGTCGATTTTAATATCATAATGTACGTGTAAAAGTGCTAAACCAATCAGCCTCTCTTCAGTCATAGTTGTTCGTAACCATGTGTTTAATAGCCGTGGGGTAGAAAAACTTTTTTCTGGAGAAGCATTACTGACTGGCAGTGTAGCCAGAATGTGCAATAGCATCCTTACCAGTGGAGAAGCAGCCGATGTTGGTATTGATTTTTTGTCGGGCTTTTTTGAGAGAATATACTTATTATACATTTACATGTAACGCTAGACAAGCAGACAAAAGAAGATGAGAAAGATTTCATTCGATCTCAGTTTTACGGAAATCTAAAAAAAATGCATTTGAATTTCGGGCAAATTAAGCACGTCCAATATTTCTTCAGGTCTGACAGGGGGGGGGAGCGCGATCGCCCCATCTCACCCACTGTATCCGCTACTGTTCTCACCTACCATAAAGTCAACGTGACTAAACATTTTTGGACTTCCATTTACTTAAGTTTGTTATTGCTGACTTAATATTTCCAACAAAACTACTCTTCGTATTGGTACCCGCTCGTTAGCCAATCATCATAGGTTATTCTGTACATGGTTTTAAAAATAAACCTAGGTTAACTTTTTATAATAAGCGATATATAAGTGTTTCCAGTATCAGGTCAATGGAAGGTTCAAACTAAACTTTTTATAAATAAAGTTATTGTTTTAAATCATTCTGCTATAAAAGTGAAGCCGAAAGTGTCGGAAAATTGAGAGACTAGTTTTTTTAAGTCAAAATGTTTCAATTTTTTTTTTTTTTTTCATAATAGTTTATACCTAAAAGCAGCAACGTAAAGGCAAAAACCATAATTGTATCCTTCTGCTTACCCAACGTGCCAGCAACCCTTTTAAACTGCAGCATTTAATTTATTTTGAAAAATGTATATATATATGTCCAATTGTCTCCCTATCAATATTTAAACGTCCCTCTTTCTGCTTATTTAGGCAATTACAAAATTGCTCCATATTTCGTTTACTTTACCTAAGGCTGGCGAAGACGCTTTAAAATGGTTATGTATGCTCTCAATGTCGCCATTGGGTTGTGTCACGTGCAATAAGTGAAGCTCAACCTAGCGTGATACACGGTAAGCATAATTAGCACATGAAGAGACACTTCACCTCAGCGAATACATTCTGAGCTGAGCGCATTCCAGCGGGACATAAAAAAATATGTTGGCGAGTAATCGATGACACCACATTACCAAACAACGCGCTTAAGCGTGATAATATTTTCTAATACACACATAGTACACACATGAATGTACATATGTTTCGGAATAGGAGTATGTATTACGTCATTTATGTGATGTTTATAGGCAGCAGGTAAAAATGAAACAAGCGTGGGCTGTTATGTTAAGTGTGTCATATTTTCCCTATGGGCTTAAACCCACAAATAACTTAGTTGCTCGATGTGAATGAAAGTAATAAATCGGTCAAGTTGAAGTATCTGCTTTGTAAATAACTAAACAAACCGTATGTACTGCGGGTATGACAAAGAGGGGCGTACCTAGGATAATTTTGTGATTATCCGCTAGACAGTCGCCATATATATCATTATACCCTGCCACCCAGTTGATCTAAAGTAGCTCAATGCAAGCGTGAATGAGGCTAAGTATTAGCCAACTAGCCTCCCCGCTTCAAGTCTTTCTTAGTAAATATTTACTTGCCAAAATCCTCTTTCCCAAACTTCATCACGAACGAATTCACCTTATTCATGCTACTTCGCCCAACTTCAACTAAAGAGAAAGCCAGTTACATTCCCTGATCTCACCTCTGGATTAGGGAGTTAGAAAATTCCTAAGTCGGGTTGGTGCTGGATTCAATTCTGTCAGAAGGACTGCCAGTATAACCCTGTTTAGTCCGCCACTTCCCATTCCATGAAAAAAAATCCAACTAAACATAGCAAAGTACTTCTGCGATAATAATAATAGTCCCCTGAGATCTTTGAAGTGCACAGCAATCAATAACTGGTATTGAGGGAGCGAACTTAAAGGCAAACAAGACATCAAGAAAATTAATGACCCTCAGAATTTTAAGGGAATTCCATCTAATTCTCTTAAGTACCCTAAACTAGAAGGCTTTGCGCACTTATTACTTCCTTTTACGATTTCCAACAGTCCGAATTGGCTCTCTTGACTTGATAACATAACTTTGTAGTCTTCCCAGTCCTAGTAGAGTTTCCTCATCTTAGTCTATTGGGAGCCCAAATTAATCAATGCATCACGGAGGTTTTCACTTTCTACTGAGCTTTCAGTAGGCATTAGATTTTCCAGCTGAGTAGCTTTATTAGTTTTGAATAACACCTAATTCTCCGAAGGCAGCCTTTAGCTATAGCTTATTTCCCACTCGGTTGAGAGATCTTTATGTATATCTGGAGGACAGTCGCAAGTAGGCGTGGTTAACTCACGAAAATTATCTAGATGTTAGGTAGTCCCATGATGCCATAAAATAAAGTTGAAAAAACAATGTGTTAGAGTTAATAAAGGTTAATTAATACTCGTGAGTATGTATGAATGTGTGCATATGTACATATGTACATAAATCCTTTTTATTTTAATATCCAGCTAACTAGGTATTAGCAATTACAACACACATATCTATATGCTCATACACTGAGATTTGCTACGTATGTACCTGTACATGAAGATTTTTGTGTACACATATGCATACAGATGTACGAGTATGTATGTAAATATTATCACGTAAAATATTTGCTTGTCATTTTTTTGGAATTGTAAAGACTGTGTTCATAAATTCTTAATATTATAATACGAATACAAATATTCACAGAAACACAATCTAACAATATTTGTTGTTTACCCTTGTCACAATACAAAAGCAAGTTAATTTTAACAAAACATTACAATAGCGAATGAGCGACAAGGCAATTGACAGGTCATTGTCAGAGTCATTAAATAAAGGTAATGAAGCTCGTCTATTTTTAGTGGCAATGTATCGATAATTATCTCGTTAGTTATTGTTTCCTAAAGGCCATACATAATTTTGTAAAAGTGGGCGGTGCCACAACCCCATGCTATATAAAATTTTAATCTTTTATAGGCGTCTAAAGTACTTTGGAAAAGTGAGCTGGGCCACACCCCAATTCTATATAAAATTACAATTTGTCATAACTCTGAACGTATTTGGTCTTTGGTTATTTGGATATATATGTCCTTTAATCAATATTTACACAATTTAAAAAAAGTGGGCGGTGGATATTTATGATACTTTCACAGTGGGTTCAGGGCGCCTGTGGGTGCGGCGCTATATAAAGTTGGAATTCAGCATAACTAGGAATTTATTTGATTCCAGATAATGATATTTTATATGCGGGCGGTGCCACGCCCATTTATCAAAGTTAAAAAAAATACTAATAAGATCATCAGATATCTGCATTATTGAAGGCGATATGGCATGTTCCCGTTTCCTACCTTCCTCTTACTCGACATGTCTATAGTAAACCTTATCAAGTTTCGTAATTATATCTTACACTGTTATGAATTATTATATTATTATTAACAGTCGAATTTGAAAATGCTTGACTCAGAAGTAGGCGGTGCCATGCCCACTTTCCACAATTTTGCAAAAATCGTATAAACTATAAGAAAACTGATGCACCTGCCAAATTATGTCATTCTGTCATTCTACCTGTATCAGTCAATGAGATATGGGCAATTCAGTACTTCTACCTCCTTTTCAGATAACTTCTATGAAAAAGTAGGCGTAGCCGAAAAGCGATTTCGCTAACTTTATATGGGTGTCTGTATCACAACCATAGTATAGCTCCTACCAAATTTCGTTATTGTAGCATAAACGGTTCTGTAGTTATTAACAGTCGAAGTTTGAAAATTGTTTCACTTATATGTGGGCGGTGCCACGCCCCTTTTCTACTAATTTGGTCAAATCGTCAATACGACGACGACCTAAATCTACCGTATTGAGTTATTGTAGCTGCTTTTATTATTGCATTATCTCATTTTAAACGTTTTTCGAAATTGTCGATATCGATAAAAGGGGCGTGGTTATGGTTCGATTTTCCCCATTTCAAATAGCAACCCATCTTGGCCAAAAAGCAACCTTTCATTCAAATATCTCAGATTTTAATTCGAAGGACGGACGGACGGACATGCCTTAATGGATACCTCTGTTCATTCTAAGAAGTTTGATATGTGGAACTCTATATCTATCTCCATTATAATATAATAACCTGTGTACTAGTACACGTTGGGTATAAAAAATCACCGAACACCCCTTTTCCATTTAGACTTCACGAAATGTTTTTTATGTATAACGCGTGGATTCGGTTTTATTTCCGAGTTCTTCGTAAGCGAAGCTCAAAGACCTACCTAAATGAATATATCTGTGACAATAAGCGGAAAGGCCAAAGTCAAGTTTGGTCGAGAACGAGATAGTACCACCATTGTGTTCTCTGTGCTAGAATTTATAATCACGACTTCCACTCAAAAATGGTGGATTTTACGAACAAACACTACATCTCAATCGCATACATTTACACTACAATTTCAACTTTCAAGGCGCTCTACTGAAAAATTCAAAAAAATTACTTGGTAGTTTGCCCTTATTGCCACAGATATAGTTATGAGGTGCGTCTAATATATGCAGTACCCCAAATTAAATTTAAAAAGTTAGAAAGGCAGTATTGTGAGTGCCGCAATTAATATACATGAATCCCTCCTACCGATCTTGATAATTGCTGAAAATCTTTTTTCGTCATATGAAGGCCACCCACTTCTCCATACTCTGCAAGCTAACAGTTTTTTTTATCTCTTACAGACTTGATTAAGCCAGTGCTGGGCAAGAACTTCAACCTCTCATGGTACCACACTACGTTAAAATAAGAGAAAGGAGATGCCCCCTGGCTAAGACCATGACCCACTTGCAAAACCATATTTTCGGTGTTATTGTCGTCGGTCCGTTAGTTCTAACAGCAGTGGACAACCTTTGCAAGATTAAATTCGTTGTGAAATAACTGTATGCCATGGTATAACCTCGCATTATTAAGGCCTAAGCCAAAACGAGCTATATACGTATTGCCCATGCATACAAGAAAATAATACGCACCTCCTTTTTATTGCTGCTGAACCTTTTGACGGTATATAAGGAACACGTAGGTACAATGACCTTCATTGTCAAATTTTCAATTCTTTTTAAGTTACAACGTCATAAAGTACTACAACAAAATAAGTGAGAAAAAGCGGAGCCACACGTCTTTTGGGAATTAATATTATTTTTATTTTATGAATCATAGGACACTCCAAAAAGGTGGTTTCCTCCCGTGAGCCCCAAAATAGCGGAAGCTCAATAAATAACTCCTCAATTATTATGACATCTTATTGCATACTACTTACATTAGGTAATAATGGCATTCAGAGATCTTACGCCGACCCACTGAAAGAAGATTGTATGTTGAGACAACTAACTGCCTTTCCCTTATGCTATAAAGGTTACATTTAGACGAACGTTTTTCAAATTTTTGTCTTCCTTCATTCTTATCCCCCAGCTTTTTCTTCAGGTTTAGAAGCACGAAATAGTCGGAGGCTGCTTGATCTGGTGAATATGTTGGAGGAGATAGCAGTCGTAACCAAATTTAGGCCTTTTGGTGATATTTACTAAATATTGCTTCAATCAATATCAAATCTGTCCAAGAGCTTCGTTTTCTATTAAATCGCTAGGCAATTTTGACTGTGCAACACAGCTCGCCAGTCGTTTTCCGCCGCACCAACTGGCGCCCATTGGAGACACCACGGGATTGCAAATCGCTCAGAGAGGTCTGACTAACTTTTTCCGGGAATCGTTTTAGCCCTTTCATGGTAATCGAATTGAAAGACACTTCCATCATCGCAAAATACGGCAGCCATGACCTTAGTGGACATTTTCACGGAGAAACCCCTTATCTTTATTGGCAATTGGTTTCTGGTGTGGTTCGTCTACAGTAACAAAACGGCTTTAAAATTCGTTCAAATTTCGGCTACATACCGTCCAACATTCCTTTCAAATTGTCATACTGTTACGCTTATCATCGACTGTGAGCAATGAAGGCACCCAAAGCTCGGACAGCTTTTTCATGTATTCCTGTATGATGTAATGTATTCAATCAATTGAGATGCCTGTTATCTCAGCTATTTCACGCACTTTCATTCGTCGATCGTCTAATATCATTACATGGATTGCAAGGATTCTTAGTGTACTTCTTTTGAGCGACTTGAACAGCAACCTACGAACACAACGGACCTCAGTAAACCACTTCATAGTCATTGAAACTGATGAAACAGACAGTAGTCTTTTAGGAGTCCGTAGTCGCCAGAAACAGTAAATTTAAAATTTAATTAAACCTGCGATAAAAGGCTTCTTAGCAAAAATTCACTGCGTGGATATGTGTCTGACATAACAGTGTGATGAACTTAACAGAAACCACAATCGATGCGTCGTTACTATATGCAGTTTTAATACCATAAAAACTGAAAAACAAAACACATGAGGTGGCACAGTCATCTCTCGATGAGCTGTCATAAAAGCAACAAATATGAGATGGGGTATATAAATACACCACGATAGACTGCAGCAATATATGTATGTAGATATGTGCAAAAATTTAAATTCATATGCAAAGACACGTTGAAATGCCTTAGTGCTCTTCTGAGCAGCACTCAAAAATAAACGCAGCCAACAAAAATAAGCGTTTTATTAAATATAACAATAAATAAAGTTGTGGGCGTCGGAAACAAACTGTCAACTTTGACTTCATTGTTGTGGTAGAGGTGTTATGTAAAAAGCATCCATACATCCCAATAAACAAAGAAAGCTAGTTTATTTAACAATATTTTCCAAACGTTGAAATCAATGTTTTCCAAACGAGTTTGTAACTAAAAAATTTCACAAACGTTTAAATATGTTTTCACAATTGTATGGTAGCTTTGGGGAATTAACTTGAGGTGGGCTTTCTGCGAGGTGAACACTTTGTAACATCAAATGTGGTTTGAAAGAGGTTTTTTCAAAACGGGGTCCGAGGGTATTTCTGCCATGGAAGGCTTCTTGGCAAAAATTCATCTGCTTTGCTTTGCAGATGCCGTTCGGAGTCGGCAAAAAACAGTAGCCTCCTGCAAATTTGTATAAAAAATTGGAAACAGCACGCCACAAATTGGTAAAAAAAGCTCGCGGCGGAATTTTTTTTCAATTTCTTTTTATTATACTTGAATGGTAAAAAAAGTAACAAATGGAACGAAATAACTACAAAACATATTTTAAAATAATTATAATAATTTATTTAATGAAAAAAGGTGAGAAAATTGTTGGTATTCGAACCAGCAACCTTTGGAGCAAAGTTCTAGTACATATTCATTAGGCTACTGGCCCGTTTTCACCGTCGTTGCATAAATTGGGGTTTTATCAATCAGTTTTCATCAAACCCTTACTATACGTTGAACAAAACGTTAACTAAAAATTGTTTTCCAACCCTCATTTCCAGTTGTTTAAAAAGCGATCACTTTCGTTGATTCGACAATTTTTTCCAAACGTTTAACAATGATTATCGTAAACGTTTTCCCACCGAAAAGCTTGCTAAAGTAAGTCCATCGTAAGCTTATAGTAAACGTATTTTGCTTATTGGGATTTTTCTTGCACATACACAAGCAGATGTGCATTTGTATGTACTCTGCAAAAAATGCGATTAGTCTAGGATGCAGCCGGGTTGGGTCGCAAAGGAGGATACGACTAATGCCAGTTCTGATCGCTTTGTATGGGTTGAATTGTTCACATTTGTTTGAGCATGTCCTATGGATAAAATAATTGTACGAAAGGACTAATCCACTTTCTACCGAAACGGGTAGTTTTTAATCCTATAAGTATGGTACAAAAACTAAAATTGACTTACACCCATATGAGTATGCTATATAAATAAAAAATTATTTATGTATATTGATTTATAGCCAACTATAGACTAAAGGAATTTAAAGCGGGCCACTCTCTCAAGAGATTAGTCCACGGTTTTTCGCAGGGTATGTACATATATGAAAATGGCTCAAAGAAAATACCACAAAATTGTGAAAAAGGGCTGCAAGTTTCCAACTGATAGCTGCAAGTTAAGTATTAGGGCTAAATTCGTTGGGCCAATAATTTAGAAAAGTTTTCAAGTCAAACAAGTCAATTTTTGGCGGAGTTATGGCATAAAAATTTTTGTGGAATAGTCCACTATAAAAGGGGAGGGGCCACGCCCATTTTCGAAAATTTTAAGTTTTTGGATTTCCTTGTTTACGGAAACTTTAAAAGTGAAATATAAATGATGTAAAGCTATTTTACGCAAAGTTATTGCCTATTTAATATATCTACGATCATCTTCAAAATTTTTCATATAAAAGTGGGCGTAGACCTTAACCAATCCCGCCCATCGTTTCCTGGAATATTCCTTGCATACCTTCAAACCTGCGTACTGAATTTCGTTTCGACATCTTGAACGGTTTTTGATTTATGATTAATATTATTTCTAAATTTGACTTAATCAAAAGTGAGCGGTGCCACCCCCATTTTCAAAAATTTCTTCAAAAATTTATTTTATGCCTCAATCTCAATGTATTCACCAAATTTTATCCTTGTAGGTGTATTATGTACTGAGTAATCACTTTTTTTGTGTTTTCGAAAATATTCTATATGTATATAAAAAGTGGGCGTGGCTATTGTCCGATTTTGCCCATTTTAAAAAGCGCTCGGAGATGAGTGCCAAGGAACCTGCATACCAAATTTCATTAAGATATCTCAAAATTTACTCAAGTTATCGTGTTCACAGACGGACGGACGGAGACAGACATGGCTTAATCAATTTCTCTTTTCGTCCTGAACATTTTGATACATATAAGTCAATATCTATCTCGATCCGTTTATGCCGTTACGTACTGCCGTTAGGCGACTAAAGTTAATATACCTTGTGTGCGTAGCACTACTTGGTATAAAAAAAAGTATGGCCTTCACACTCTGTAGAGATTTCATAAGCAACTGAAACTACCACCAGCACTCGACTGCGCTCCCATTGTCAAATGATAAAAAATGTCTTTCACATTACTAAGCTTTTATGAGAATAATTTTGTCTGAGTAATAAAACGGTGAAAATCATGAAAATTGTCGAAGATATTTACCTTGCAAAGTTGTTACTGTCCACAAATTTGTGTGTAAATTTTAAAACTATCAACACAGTTTTGTTAAAATTCTATTTTTGTGTCATAACACCCTCAGCTATGCACTTTTGCACTTCTCAATTTAAACTTGCACCATTATAGCGTGACAATGGACATCACAAGAAAAGAAAATGTGGCTTTCAAATATGCATACTCTGAGGAAAACAACACTTATAGAAGAGGGTTTTTTGGTTCATAAAAGTTTGACAAAACTTACACAGATTTTTCTTCCATTTGCTTTGTGTGTCAATGGCTTGTACAATGCAAGTTGGTGCACTGTCTAATGGCAGTTCAACCTCTCAAGCTGCTTTAAAAATTACGCACAGTGAGCATGTCCTTGACGAAATTTAAAAGTTGTTATTTCGCCCTTTTTTGTTAGTGTTAGAGGTCGACTAAATATAACTACTTACGTAATTTCCCTAAACAGGTTCCCGCCATCAAGCGTACGATAAATCATAAACTTTCCAGAGATCTAAGAGGAAAATCGTACCAAAATAGCAGTAACGAAATCTCAGGCTGAAAGGAAGGTCAAAGTACATCCCTGGTATCTATCACTTAAATATTTAGTATTGAGCAGGAAACTGCGAACCGGGCTTGACGGGCAGCAGAGCTGGGTAGTAAGCATTTCTTTAGGAACTAAATTACACTCAATTCCCAATTATAAGTAATTGGAAATGTAATAAATTCCTTTGCCTCAAACAAAAGGAATTGATTACATTCCAATTCCTCAGAAAAAAACAAAAAATTATGGTGATTGTTGTTGGAGAAAAGCTCGAATTTTTATGTTTGTTTGTTGATTGATATTACTTTCCTTGAGTTGACATATAAAATATATGTACCAAAGAATGTATAAAAGGAATAAGCAAATGGCACATTAGAGGAAAAATGCATCGTGACGCTACAGGGCATCATAGCTTAGTTGTTAGAGTACTCTAACAGCGGCTTTGGTGAAGACACTTGGGTTCGTATCTCAGTGTCCGAGAAGGGGTCTGATGAGAAGCTGGGCACTTCGAAACATGTCATCCCATACCATCGCTGTGCATAACGCTGTAATTTTTCCTCTAATATCAATCAACAAAACAAAAAATTATTTCCTCGGTTTGAGGAGGAAAATTTTCAATTACATTTTCAAATACTTTCCAAAGTAATGGGGAAGAAGTTACATTTTCTTTGAGTAAATTTTTCCAAAAGCAAAAAATATCCATGTACTCGAGCCTCAAACCTGGAAGTACTTTTGGTAATTTTTTTTTAGGAATTGAAATGTAATCAATTCCAAAATATTTGCTGCAGTGCAAGCCAATAAAACTCCACTGTTACGGCCCAACGTTTCGCTAAGCACCTTAGGTTTATCAGGGGCGAAGCTGATTTTTATTTATTTTATGAACAACAACAACAGGAAAATTAAGGAAAATGTACGATTAATACATACAATAATAACAAAATTCTAATGAAACTTACATTTGTATGTTGAATTGTAATTTAATTATATGTCCGTGATATTAATTTAGCTTAAGAGAAGTCCTCTAAATAAAAACTTTTATATAATTATTTACACCCGCTGTGTTGCGTACACTTGTCAGACTGAACTTTGACCGTCTGGCTTCCCTATGTTTACATATGCATATGTATATGTAGGTGTAACATAATAATAGTAAAAACAAAATATGACCAAAGTTCAAAGACGTAAAAGGTAATGAGGAGAAATGTGATTAGTATACTCTTTTCTGTTTACGGTCTTATTCCTCTTTTCTCAGACTTTCCATAGTATATCGAACCTTTTCTCGCCGTTCGCTATCAAATATTTTTGTATTTTTAAAATCAGCTGTGTGGCCTGTTGTCGCGTGCTGCCATAAGTGTAAGCCTATATCCAAATCTCTCATTACAAAAACCACAGACCAGCTACAACACAATAAATTCCTTTTATGTGAGGCAAAGGAATCAAATACTTTTACCAATTACTGAGAAATGTAATGTAATCGTAATGGAATTGAATTAACCAAGATCTAACGGGCAGTAAGGCATTTGGAATTCCGCTGACCATTTTTAGTTTGCCCTTGGCCAGGTCGCCCAGGGCGAATTGAGCAGTGATGTACTCATGTGCCGTTGTTTACTCCAAATGCTGAGCCAAACTATTTAGGTTTAAGCAAAATAACCTAAGGGATTTCATTTCACCATAACCATGTGATGGTTGGAAAGTTAACAGGGCACTCCACAATAAACATCAACACAGGGCTGCTGTCGGGCAACTATCCATCTTTTGCATGGTTAAATCGAGAGTAAGTCGGTCTACATGGACTATAATTCCCTTACGAAAGTCTCAAGGAATCCCAACACGTCAAAAGCATTACTCTGTTGAATGTTATAAAGCACGATAGAAGGGTCTATGCACCGGAAGTGTCATTGTTGTTGTTAATGGGCACGATCACTCTGAGAATCGTCATCAAAATCTTCTAATGGAAGTGCAAGGAAACTAGCCGTTTCAACGGGATCCATTTTAGAAAACAGTGACATTGAGATCTGCCATAATGTTTGTTTATTTTATAAGAGCATAAGCTGGTTTAGAACCTTCAATTTCGCGTTTGCAAAATATAAGAACCGTGACGCTCTTACAACCGAGGACTACTAATAATTAAGTAATTGCAAATTTATTCAATACATACTATATTACAGTCTCATACCTATCAAATTGCTACGCATACGCCACACTGGGTGAAACCCGAAAAATGTGGAAGCTTACGAGAAACAACAATATCAAAAAAGGACAAGGAACAGGTGTAGAATATTAGTGCCGTTTATTGCTGACAATTACGGCAAGGCTTCACAAACTACCAACACTTCAACTGTGCAATTTGGCACCTGCTATTGTCTCACTTACGATTTTATGAGAAAAGAGAGAAAATGCAGAGCAAAGTTCCAGCAAACAAACGCATTGAATGGGCAAAGTTTGCTCAATTTTAGTAATACAGATTCAAAACTTAAATTTCATTGGTAATGACTTTACATTGGTGTTGTTGGTTGATGTTGTCCATAAAATTTGAGGGTGGTTTCTATATATTTTATTGCTAATTTTCAGGGGCCCCCGATAATGATTATTTAATGAATTAATAAATTTTAATGAAAAAAACCAAAGGCTTTAAAGTATCGGAGGACTGTTTAAAGTATATGAACGTGCATGTCTCGTCATGCTCAACGGAAATCTGCATTGATTGAAGAAATTTTGAGCGAAACCTATATAAATTACAGATAATCAATATTTTTTTTGTTCTATTTTTTTGATTAGAAATAATCATAATTTTTTGAGTTTTATTTTTTTTGCTCGAAATTAAAACTCATGTTTGAGTTTTATTTTTTTTTTGCTCGAAATTAAAACTCATGTTTGAGTTTTATTTTTTTTGATGAAAGTAAAACTTATTACTTGAGCGGTATTTTATCCTTCAAGAATAAAAATTAAATTTTAAGTTTTAATTTTTTTCACAGTTCGAAAAACTCTAAAAGCTTTTTTTGCATGCTACCCGAGGGACATATACATGTGTATGTGTCTATAAATATGTTTTAATTATTGAGTACATATGTTTACGAGATTATACCAACTAATATTTATGATCAATTACTTTCCAAAAAGGCGCAGCGGCTTTTTAAGTTTTTCGATCCGTGAAAAAAATTAAAACTCAAAATTTAATTTTTATTCTTGAACGATAAAATATCGCTCAAGGAATAAGTATAAGTATTATTCGATCAGAAAAAATAAAACTCAAAAAATAAACAGTATCCTTAATAAAAAAAATAAAACTTAAAGATACATATTATTGTTGATTTTTATTTTAAAAAAATCTGAAAATAATGATCAAATAGCGAGTTTTATAATAAAATTCATAAGTGTTACGGTTCCTGCTAATTTTATGTAACCTTTATGAATATATTTTAAACTGACATTTTACGTGTATACTAGTAAATTATGTCTAGAGCCTTTCGGAATGAGAGCTCAATTTGGACTGCTTGGCTAGAAACATATTCTGTCTTCTTATGTAATTTACACAGTGAGGCAAAAATTATTAATGTTAAAGAGCATAGTGAAATGCTGGCTTGAGGCAGCGCTGCCCTCCGGTCGATAAGGACACATCTCTTTAAGCACTACGATGAAATCTGGTACCACATAACAACGCCGTTTGAATCAAAGCTGCAAAGACGGCCCTCAGTATTCATACAGAGGGAAAGAAGGGTCACTCTGGCTTAACATCCATTCGTCAGGGCTACTCATCGTTACCACAACAAAAACAACAGCCAATGGAATTAAATGTACTCTTACTATTGTTTTTATCTGCCTGAAATCAAACTTATTAATAAATTTACAAAAGTATGGAATAAAGCACTTGTCACATAAATCCTTTTTTAATAAAAATAGAGGTTCAGTAATTAATTAACTATCTAACCGCGGGTTCAATTTTATTTCAATGAACCGATAAAAAGTGATAAAGAACAATAAATGCTCTTCTGTGAAATCTGCCTTTTGTCATTTACGATAGTTTTGCCCAAAAGGGTCGAAATGTCCAAACTAGAGATGCCACGAATACTTATTTGGCCGAATACCGAATATTCGGTGAGAGTCTCGGCCGAAGCGCATAATATTCGGCAGCCGAATATTTGACAGCACTTAGTACTTTTCATGGGTTACAAGAAAAGGAATTCACAGCTGCAATACTTTACTTCTAACTTTAAATTAAAGATATCATTTTAATTTCAATAACTCGACCAGTTATCGGAGTTATCGGCCCATGTGAGGTCCTTGGCTGACCCAGAATGTGTTAGAACAATATGGGTATCGAACGAAAGGTGCTAACGAAAGATGCAACAATAGATGTGATTAACTTCAATATCGCAACTGGTTTCGGCAATATGTCCTAAAATGTGAGACGGAAATGGGCAAGGAGGGGTAGATCCGTTCAAACTTGCGCAGGTCTACCTTTAGGCTAGATAACGCCTGTCGGACCTGCTAGTTTATGAAAAAAAAGCTGTTAACTATCTTCAACAAAATTTTTCAGTAAAACGAGAAAACTTAATTGAGTGGAGTTAGCAGCATTTCATAAATCTTTTGGACTTATCAGGTTTTATTGTAAATCATATTTGGCGATTCTGAAGGTTAAACACTGGATTTGAGCGATTTCATTCAATTGATTGATCGAACGAACTAGCTCGTTTTACAAAATGTGAAACTAGGTCGTGCCCTTCGTTCAGTCTACAATCAACAAATACTGAAAAAATTGTTTTCATTCAACATAATACTGGTAGATTTGAAATATTAATTTGTTGGTTAAATAAAGACATTTGTGAGTAATATTTTGAGTTATTTTTTTCGGCGGAATAGTTTGCAATATTCGGAATAACGAAAAAAGTGGCCGAATAGGCATAATACCGAATAGTTGCCGAATATTCGTGGCATCTCTATTCCAAGCCAAATTTTTTTTAGAATTTAAATTATGGCAGTTTTCGAGAAAATGAATGTGATGAAAACAATTAAAAAAGTATACATGTATCAGTTGTCGGGATTCGAATCGACGCGCTCCACATTAGAGTCGTCTGCTCTACCCAATAAGCTACAGCGCATACAAAACTGTAATGACTTGAAAAGTCTTTCAGAGATAAATGAAAACAAAATAATGAAATGTTAGACTTTTTTCAGTAAAGTTTTAAATCCAAACCGAAATTGAAAGGTTTCCAATTTTTTACAAATAAGTTTAGAAAATTGCTTAAACTGACGAATGGCTTAAAATTTATTTTCAAACTAGTAAACCCCGCTCGCTTCGCTGCGTCTCAGAACTAAGAATAGGAGTCCGATTTTACTCATTATATCCCATACCAGATAATATATGGAACTTAATTACATCGCTTATTGCAGCACTCATTATTACCTTTCGTTTGATACCCATATTATACTAAACACATTTTTGGTCACCCCGGTCCACATATCGGTAGATATCTCGTAAACTGATCGAACTATCAGAACAAATGATATCTTAAATTTTAAACTAAACATCTGGTAATACAAAGGTAAAAGTTCCATTCAATTCCATATAGCGGTTTTTAAGTGATGAGTGCCCAAACATACAGACAGACAGCAAACATTCTAAAACAGTTGATTTGGCTTAATAATGAGGTGCTATCGATTTTTCTTTAACATCTGCAATGTACAGACATCGACCTTTTACAACTTTATAATATCTTCGGTGACACTACAATACCGCGTAACGCAAAAATGCAAAACCGCGTAAGTGACAGCTGTGTCAAAAACTTGCATGCGCCTCTACCATAAAGATATATTCAGTTATTCTCAAAAAAACAACATGTTGGCTTGGAAAATAATTGTAGGAATTGACCTTGATGGGAACTTTTTCTATAAAGTCATTATTAGTTTTTAAATTAAGCTATTTGTAGTTAAAACACAGCCAAATTGAGAAATAACTTATCGGTTTTGCATTTGTGCAGTAAGCGATTTTGCAGTGTCACCTACGATATGTAGAGATGGGTTGTAGATGGGTAGAAAAATTTTCGCAGATTTATAGTATCGATAGTTAGAAAACGTCGATTTTACTATCGATTGGAACATTTTTTTCTGTACAAATTAATGATTGACTATTTATTGTTCGTATTTGAAAGGCTAGCAACGCTGCAGTCAATTCTTCTAGTTTTATACTGGTCAAATACTAGTTTGCCAAACCGGCGCGACTAGTTCGAGTTCTGTAATTTTTCTATATTAGCAACTGGTATTTTTAACACGACGATGTCCTACGAGATGGCAATTGTCCGCTTATGCATCAGCACAATACCAATTGGCATACTAGTCAGTCTCTGCATCAGCAATATACCAGGCAGTACATACACCAGAATCATACCAGCCTATGCATCAGTATCAGTGGCACAGTCTTCATAGTAGGTTAGTTCATTTTGGGTTAAAAAATACACGATAATTGCAAAATTACATTACAAACCACTTCAATGAAAATTTAGTCATCATAATATAACATATTTGTCTACAAAAATAAATATTACTTCACTTTATTGAACAATTGAAACAAATTTCAATAAAAGTATAGTCGCTACTCATAGCAATTTTGCCCTTGGAAAACATTAATAAAAAGTAATTTTCTTCTCTTTTAAATAATCCTTTTTTCAATGAATTTTATAATGATTTCACAAGAATAAATCTTTAAAAATTTAAATATTAATCTCAGGTAGAATCTATTCCATACTTGTAAAAATATATCTATATGAAATTAAGGAAATTCAAGGAAAGATTCGCTTTTTATGCAGAAAATTATAAGTTTCGGAGTTCTTTGCAAATAGCCATGCAGATAACTCGCTTATGAAATTCTAGTACATAATGTGCAAGTAGTTAGCAACTAAATTTTTTAAAAAGTGTTATTTTTAACCACCTTGTTATTGTACGTGTCTCTGCTCGCCATTTTCGTTTTTACAGCTTCTAAACGATTTCTTTATTCCTTGTTACTTTATTTATGAAAACTGCATTTCACAATCACAATAAGTGAACCCTGAAAAATAAAAACAATTCAATATTTTTTTATGAATTTTTTAAAATTTTTGCATCAGAAATGTTATTTACTTACTCAATTTCTTTGACAAGTGATCGTTTCGTTTTCACTTTTTCGTGGTTTCATTCGAGCACTGCTTACTTGCTTTTGCGTCGCTGGTACGCCGTTATTGCAGCAGTGATTTTGTTGACATGCACGTGCGTACAAGATCTACAATGTATTATTTGAAGCACGAAATTCTCAAAAGGATTATGATTTTACTATAATAATAATTATTTGCAAGAAAGTTTTATATTTAATTTAAGCTGTTTTCTTTTTAGCTCGCATATGCATGTATCGACAATTTTAGAGGGTTGTTGCTGCTCATGAGAGCAGAAACGTTGTGGTCGCCGAAACTGGTATGAATAAGACCATGAAATTCTAGTTAATGAACTAGAATGTTTACTAAACAGTTTGGCAGTTGACTGCAGGGAACCTATTAATTATGGCATTTTCTTTTCTTTAAAAAATGTTACCCTAGTATTACCCCCTCAAATTTAATCTCTTGACCCATGGATGAAATAGATAAGGTTTAGCCGTCACATGTGTGAGAAAAAAGTAATTTTTTTGCGTGACGTATGCGGTGTGTTGTCGCCCTGACAGAGCTGTCAAATACCATACATTTCAAGAAAGAAAGTGTAAACATTGGTACAAAATACTTAGTAAATCGAATGTGAATGTATTTCTTTCAAAAAATTTTTAAATATCTATGATTTAATGTCGTATCACGATAATAATTGTATTAAATAAGTTCCGGCAGTGTATTTTTGGAAATATTTACTCATTTTAATTGAGGTCCTCATAGCCGTGTACCTGTGCAAATTTGTATGTAAACATTGGTACAAAATACTTACTATATCAAATGTGAATGTCTTTCTTTCAAAAAAATTGTTAAATATCTATGATTTAATGTCATATCACGATAATAATTGTATTAAATAAGTTCCGGCAGTGTAGTTTTGGAAATATTTACAAAATAAACAAAAATTGATTGGGCCGTACATGAACCCTGCATGCGTCACAATAAGTCAGTGGTTTTATTCACAATATGGCGGCAAAATTGATGGCTTAATCTTGTATAATTCGTTCATGCTCTTGACCTAAGCTTATGTTTATGAAACTGTTTTTAAGGGAGGAAAAAAACCTGGCAGAGAGAGAGCTGAGAAAACTCAACCAGGTAACACTTTTTCTAGAAAAGAAAACGTCATTAGATTCCTAAACCGAATCCTCAATCTTGAAAGTGTGTCTGTGTGCGGTTTATAGGCATCCAAAGTACTAAACCGATCATTCTTGGGCTCACTGGTTGCAGCACAGGCTATATATAGTTTTAGAAAAGGGGGCTGTGCCACGGCCCCACGCCATATAAAATTTCAACTCGTTATAACTTTAAATGTATTTGATCTAAATTAAAGATATTTGGATATATCTATCCTTTAGTCAAGATTTACATAATTTTTTTTAACTGGGTGTTGCCACGCCTACATATTTTGTGTTTTCTTTGTACTTCATTAATGTCCACAGTTTATTTTTGAAGTCTCTGAAACTCTCACGGTAGGTTCAGGAGTTCGTTGAGCACGACACAGGCTGTATATAGTTTTTGGGAAAGCCCTCAGGTTATATAAACCTGCAATTCGGTATAGCTAGGAATTTATTTAGTTCAAATTAATAATGTTTTATGTATACAGGTGTATTCTGTGTATCAAAAAAACCTTGGAAAGAGTAAGCGGTACCAAGGCCAAAAAAATTTTAACCGATATATCGAGCCCTAACCAAAATTTTGGCATAATTCGGTTTATTTTAAACCATCTCACAAAATATTACAACTCTAATATGTACCATTAAAAAAATAAAGCAAAGGCAATTATGATGTAACATTTTTCTTTAAAATTTTGTATATTTGTAAACTAAAAAACCTTCTCCTGTAAGATTTTTTTTTTGTTGGTTACGCTAAAATTGCTGTTAGGGATCGATATCTGCGAAACTATGTATATACACATTAGTACCCGCAGAGGAAAAGAGAGAAGTGATAGGAAGACGAAACCAAAAAAATAAAATGTAGGGGAAGTAGCAGAGGAAGGAGTAGAATGGGAAAAGCAAAGAGAACGGGAGAGAGAGGAAGGCGAATGAAAAGGAAGAAGAGGTGCCAGACGAAAGAGAGGCGCTGATAAGGAAAAGCGGGAGATGAGGGGGTGAGATAGTACGATTATTCAAATTTATGAAAGTGTATTTGGGATAATACAGCGTCTACAGGGTCTGTTAGCACATTTATTATAAAATTTATGAAATTCATACATCCATTTCTGTGTTACAATTTCTTAAAAAAAATTATTGTTAATGATAAGCAGCAAAAATACAGAATTTAAGTAAACCCATATTTTTTTTTTGTACAATTTTTTTTGTTATAGACCCAGTTTTGCTCCTAAGTGCATATGTATTTGTTAGTATATAAATAGATTTCAATAAGCTTAGTAAAAATAAACCTGCATGGGAATGCAATGAAGCCGCAACTACTAAAATAGCTAAAATGCCCATATTGACGGGACAAAACAACCGATAATTACTCTACAGCAAAAAATAATACAGGGTGGCTGATGAAAGCCGCTACCAAAAAAAAATTAAATAGCTTTTTTTCTATTTAATGAATCTGGTTAATTTTTTATTTATTTTGCAGATTGCCTTTTACATTTAACAAAAATGGATAACTGGGACACTGAAACAAGAATTTGGATTGTCCGCCGCTATCACGCACTGGAGTCCGTAGTTTCGGTTCAAAGAGAGTATAGGCGCACGTTTGGCGGCAATCCTCCGAGCAGATGGACCATAATAAGACTTGTAAACAATTTTGCCGAGCATGGGACAGTCAACAGAAGACCTTACCATCGAAACCCTTCAGTTCGAACGGAGGAAACAATCGCTGCTGTAGCTGCTGCCATACAAAACAATCCACGTGTTTCGACAAGAAGCTTATCTGCTCCAATGGGTGTAAGCAGACAGTCATTACAGTCAATTATGCACAAAGATTTGGACTTATTCCCATAAAAAATTCAAATGGCCAACAAACTGAACGCTGCAGACTTGCCGATTCGCTTGGAATTTTGCCAGAAGATGCTTCAAATGGTGGAAGAGGATGGAAACATGTTGAGCTGTCTTTTCATGTCTGACGAGGCCCATTTCGATTTAAACGGCAACATAAACAAACAAAATTGTCGAATATGGAGTGCTTCCAACCCACAGATACTCCATGAGACGGAATTGCATCCACTTCGTGTCACAGTGTGGTGTGCAGTTTCATCACGCTGCATTGTCGGGCCCTACTTCTTCGAAGAAAACGGTCACACCGTTACGGTTACTGGAGACCGTTACTTAAGCATGTTGAGAGAGTTTTTCTATCCAGAATTACGCCGAATGAGAATTTCTTTCAACTCTGTGTGGTTTCAGCAAGATGGTGCAGCTCCTCATATAGCCCAACCTGTTATGACAGAATTGCGACGAAAATTTCCCAATAAGCTGATATCCAGAAACTCCACATTCCGTTGGCCACCCAGGTCGCCTGACCTTACTGCACCTGACTTTTTCTTGTGGGGTTATTGCAAACAGGAAGTCTTCAAAGCAAAACCAACAAATTTGAATGAAATCCATTCGAGAAACAATTGCGGCTATTCCTGTCTCAACTCTCCAAGCAGTAATGAACAACGTTTTGGTAAGATGCCGCACATGCATCGACGAGCAGGGGGGGCATTTAAATTCCATTATTTTTAAAACTAATTAAGCTATATTTAATAAAATTTAATGAGCTTTAACATGAATAAAAGAAAAATGAATTCGATACACTGAAAAAAAAATTATTTGAGTTTCTTAATGGAGCAAAATTCATCAGCCACCCTGTATAAACACTACCAGGATAGTTCCATCTGCATCCAATTCACTTCACTTATCTCAATCAACTTCGTCATACTAACCTACTGAAACACAGCTACGATAGCAAAAACTTATAATATATATAAAATTGAACAAAAGCTAATACTACATTTACACTAAATGAAATGCGTGATTTGCATAGAAAAGATCGAAATGCAGCACATTTCCCATACAAATCGCATTCAGAAAATCACACATTCAATCAAATTAAATCAAGAAAATTTTTTTCGATCGCGTTAAAATTGTCTGATTGATACTTCATAACACGAACGGAACGAAGGCATTAAAAGCCGATATGAGCACATTCGAATTTCTAGTCTGAAAGCACGCGCTCTAGATCAGTAGAAATGTATTATAATTACTATGTTAGACGACTTTATTCTATTGAACGAAACTTCTAATAGTCAACCAAGAACGAATTACAAATCAATTTCTGTCCGGATCATTACACTTGTTAGCTAAACGCAACTATTATTTTCCATTTAACCTTCTAGCGTACTAGGATTGTTAGTGAAGTGACCTTACCGGAACGAGATTCGGTTGCCGACATTTCGGACATATGTGAGCATTAGGGTGTTTCGCCAAAAAACTTTAATAGTTCTTTTTGAAATTTCTTTTTCTATGTTCAAATTCTAAAACAGGAAAGGGAGATGCAAATGGTATCTTTTAAATAATATGAAAACTATAAAAATAATTTTTAAAAAATCTCTATGTACTGGTTTTACAAATACAGTTTTTTTGACTGTTTGGAGCAATATAGGTAAAAGGTGCAGTCTTTCTATTGTTAACTTTCATACTCAACTATATTGCTTTAATTCCTTTCCTTTCCTTTCCTTCACCTTCCTTCACTTTCTTTTCTGTTCCGTTCCTAAAGTTTCACCTTCTTTTTTTCTTTTTGCATAAGTTTCTTTATTATTTAATAATACAGTTTCACACTCTATTTCTCACTATTCTCGTTTATTTTATTTTCCTTTGTATTACTCTAATTTATTTTATTCAGTTGTGTAATGATTGTTTTTAATCTTTTCTTCATAATAACAATAACCGGTCTTGAACTCGAAAAATTCATTGAATTTATATTTTATTTTCTTTCATTTTATTTGACTTTACTTTATTTTTGTCTAAGCTTTATGAAGGGCGAGTAGTTTTTTTGAGTTATTTTTTATTTTATTTTATTTTTTATATAATATTATTGGTTTAGAGAGGAAAAGGGGGTGTGCGGAGCACATGTTTAATAAAGGGAGCCCTTTTCTAGTATTTATTTAATTATTATTTTATTTATTTAAATTATTTGTTCTATATAGAACGGGGTGCGGCGCACCTGTTACTCCTTGTATTTATTAATTGGGGGCGAGCACTGTTGGCTCTGAGGCATTGCACGGGATTGGCTTCCTCATTCTTGTTGTGAAAAACCCCGCTTGCACATATTGCATGCGGGCGATGTTTTGGGAGTAGGACGGGGAGTGCGGAGCACATGTTACACCTTGCATGTATTAATTGGGGGCGAGCACTGTTGGCTCTGAGGCATTGCGCGGGATTGGCTTCCTCATTTTCGTTTTGAAAAACCCCCGCTATGGGATTACAAAACATAAATTATATCTTTGGGATATTTTATAAGCTGCTTGCGAATTACAAGAGAGTGCAGTGCAAATAAAATAGACGAAATAAATCGTTATAGCTTATGTCGCTTAAACAATTTTATTTATTTTATTTTGTTTTATTTTGTTTTATTTTATTTTATTTTATTTTATTTTATTTTGTTTTGTTTTATTTTACTTTATTTTATTTTATTTTAAAGTACCATGACTATAAACGAGCTCAAGGCCAAGAGAAGGGGTCTGATGAGAAGTTGGGCGCTTCGAAACATGTCATCCCATACCATTGCTGTGCATATCGTTGTAATTTTTCTCTAATATCAATCAACAATTTTTCTTTTTAATTATTAAAATTATTATTGTTTTTATTTTTCAATAATAATTTTTTAATTAATTATTAAAAGTTTTTATTAAAATAGAATAAAAATTTCCAATTTCTTGGCCTTGAGCTCGTTTATAGTCATGGTACCTTATATTGTTGGTATAAATTGTATTGTTGGTATAAAAAATTATTTTATTTTATTTTATTTTATTGATAGTATGTTTTACATATTTGCACATTTTTTGTATATTTTTATATTTGAAGCATATTTTCGCATACTTGCATAGTCGCAATCAGTTATTTGCCTTGTACTTGCTTGAGGGTCGCGGGAACGATTTGGTGTAAACAGTGCGACAGTCTAGTTCATGTCATTTTTGGGAAGGCCGCGGATGATACAATATTTGCATCGATAACTGAAACTTGAGACGCACAATGGCTAGAGGCTTCGCCTGTGCCCCTTCGTTAATATGTGCATGTGTCATTCGTACCGTAATATATTTCTTGTCTACTCGTTTATTTCATGGGGTATTTATAATTTATTAAAATTTTAAAAATAAACTTACTGCATTTTTTAATAATTTAGTGTGTAATCCAGTTTATTTGTAAAAGTATATAATGTATAATCTCTTCGTTGCTATATACTTCAGTTTTGACTACATTTTTATCGTTTTTTTTTTTTTTTGTTTATCTATGGGTTTATCTATGGGCTTTGCATCTTTTTCACAAGTTCAGATTAATTTCTCAGAGAAGTGTTCGTCGGAACGAATACGTCGTAGCTCCGCCACTAAGTCATTTGCGAAATCAACTACAAGCTAAATCTATCTTTATTTGTTGGATTTTATTACACAAAGGCAGAACGCACCGTTTTTGAGTAAGGGATTTTTAGTTTTGTGTTAACGAAAATGCTAAAAGACTGCATTTATTATTTAGAAGAAAATGTTTTCAATGTGGACCTAAGAATTTTATAATACTAAGCAATAGAGAAAATATTGAAATTTTATAAATTTTGCCCCAATCGGAATAACAAAACTGATACCATAAACTTATCAATAAATGCCCATAATTGGCACTATTTTTTGTCAACTTCACGCTGGCACTTTATTATAAATACTAAAATTTAATAGGTCATAAAACCGCATAAACATGTCTTTTATAAAAATTCGGATGAAAGAACGAAGAATTTTTATGAGACTTGCTTAAATTTTAATAGGTTTTGTACAAAGTTTAAATTTTGTTTTTGCATGGTTTTTTATTAGAGAATGGGCTACAATTTTATAACAAGCGTGTAAAAAATTCTCACCGCTATCTTTTTTCTGCTACTGTGTGCTCTGATTTAATTCATGAGCCGAAGCACACTAGTATTTTCAGACCGTCAGAATTCGGATTTTTATAGACGTGAGAGATAAAGGAAAGGAGTTTTAGCAGTTTTACGGTATTATTTCGGTCTGTTATTTTATTACTACCAGAACCAATGTGTACGCATACCTCGAAACCAGTTTTGTCGTCTTGAAAACCTAGTGAATTTTGTAGAAGGTCTGAAAAGACTAGGCTTAATATTCAAACCATAATCCACAAACCATGGCATACAATTGCAGGTAATATATACTCAACAGCTGATTCGATTTTTTTCATTTTAATTTTCTCTAAACTGTCAACCTTGCTCTCAATCGGTTTGTTTACACTTTAACATGTACTATACTGTTTTGACGTTTTAGTGGAGCGATTTTCAACATGGCCGCCTTGCTATTACCTGTTTTATTATGCCATGCCACAAACCGATAACTTTATATATTCATAAAAAATTAGTCTAAAATAAGAAAATTATAAATCAGAAGCATAAAATGGTATTGTGATATTAAATCAAAAGTAAAAATTTGTATTTCATTGTTGATGGGGGCGGATCTAGCCCCTAATCCTCTCCTGGCTACGCCACTGTGTCACACCAAAGGAGAAGATAGGTAATAAGTGGTGGGAGGCATCATATCCGTAGATAACCATATCCGTAGATCAACTATCAAGTTGCACGTCATTACCCTTTCCGGCTTTTAGTCGCCTCTTGCGACAGGCATGCCTACCTCGGCCATATTCTAACCCTATAACCCGCATACTATGGTCTTCGGGCCAAGTTTGGTTTTCTTCGTCTTGATGGTAAGCTGTGACTCAGATACCTGGACTGAGAAAAGTAGCAAGATTAAAGAAATAACTATTTATTTAATTCATTACACATGTAATCAATATCGTTGCTGCCAAATAAACACAAAAATGAATGACGTCTCGAACCGCCAACAATGCGAGAAAAATTTAGCAATTTGCTAGAATTAGGATTCGCCGATGTAGCAAAGCAAAGTATTGCCGTGATAATATTATCATAGTCCATGGTTTTTATTGGGTGGGTACCAAAATCGATTAGGTATTATTGTAAAAAGTTAGGCAAGTGACTTCCGGCGAAGGGGGTAAACGACTGAAGACGAACAGTCGCCCAATATCCCTATAACGAGAACTCAGCAATAGTTTAGATCTCCAAATCTTGGCTGGGTACCAAGTTCATGGCAGAGATCGACCAAGAAGTAATGAAGGCTGCTTCACATTTATAGTCCATCACCTGAGAATATTCTTACATTGTTGGGGGAGTGTTGTCGAAAGTGACAGTTATTTACTGGATATGAACCCGGTACCCTCCTGCACTCTCTTGCGGTATATGCCCGACTGTATCGGAAGCGATTCTAGGTAATGAGGCTTCATATCCGTAGAACAACCGTCATGTTGCACGTCATTACCTTTGTGCATTTTAGTCGCTTTCTTGCATATTCTAAACCCCTAACCCACAGGGGTGCCTAACCTACGACGTTGGCAATACTTTCCTACATGTCCAATTATGAGGTGTGGCGGGTAATGATACTGTCACCTTCATGCAACACGCAGCCCTGACTGTCACCAAGGCCCAAAGCCGTAACAAATGCCTTAGGCTAACTGGCTCTTCTCGGGGGCAGTCATAGCGACGTACAAGGCAGGTGCCCAGTCAGTCACGAGTAACGTGTTTGGAGAAAGCTGCGGGTCTGGCAAAACACTCACCGCAATATCACTTACATTGTGTGGACAAAATGTTCAAGGCTAGAGACCGTTGCACCCGAAACTTCTGAACAAAAACAAAATTCATAAAAAAGCGGTGATTGCCTTCAATAAACAATGCCCAGTGGGTCCCGGTTTAAACTTTATCACCCCACCTATGTCAGACGAAGAACGCAATCTGCCAAGAGATACTCTAATCACCCTGAGCTCACTTCGATCTGGATACTGAAGTACGTATTTACATATTTTAAACATATTAAAAAATATAAAATTCCGAGCTCTGTTTATTATATCTTTACATATAATAAAATTGTAACAGGTCGATGTCTGTACATTGAAGATATTCAAGAAAAACTGATAGGAGAGGTCGTTATTGGACCAGCGGAACCCAAATCTACAATTTTTAGAATTTTTGTCTGTCTGTCTGTCTGTCTGTCTGTCCGTCTGTATGATTGTGCGCGTATCACGCAAAAACTACTCACTATCACTTAACGTCTAACTTTAAATTTAGGACAACTTTCATTTGGATATCTCATCCAGTTCCCGAGTTATTGACCAAAATGTGGGAAAAATGTGACCAAAAATGTGGTTTTTTTACCATAACGCCCGCGTCACACTAAAACGACTGCATAGAAATGAATGAAACTTTCAATAATCATTCTCTAGACGTCTTTCCTATAATTTAAGATATCTTTCACCTCGATATTTTACCCGGGTCCTAATTTATTGACCTAAATGTGGGCCCATGGTGACTGTATGATTTGTGCTTTTAAGGCGGAACAAAGTTCGGCGGGTCAGCTAGTTTCACATAAATCTAAGGGGTAAGTGCTAAGTTGAGTATTTTTAGCTCAACTAAATTTACTGATATTTTATTGCTGACATATTATTAAGAACTTTGCGCACTTACATAATATTTTTCCCTCTCAATGAGCGAAAAATAAAATAACTCCAACTCAAGCACAGCCTCTCCATAGTAATGATACATGCGTGTTTTGGTATTTGTAGTGGTGTGACTTTTTAGTTGTTTTTTCTTACTGCATTTAATTATAACTAGTAGCGCTACGCACACAAGGTAACTTTAGTCGCCTAACGGTGGTATGTAACGGCATAATCGGATCGAGATAGATATTGACTTATATATATCAAAACGTTCAGAAGGAAAAAAGAAATTGATTAAGCCATATCCGTCCGTCTGTTAGCACGATAACTTGAATAAATGTTGAGATATCTTAATGAAATTTGGTATACGGGTTCCTTGGCACTCATATCCGAGCGCTATTTAAGATGGGCGAAATCGGATGATAGTCACGCCCCTTTTCATACATAGAATATTTTCGAAAATACAAAAAAAAAGTGATTATTCAGTACATAATACACTTATAAGGATTAAATTTGGTGTGTACATTATTGTTAAGGCAGAAAATCAATTTTTCAAGAAGTTTTTGATAATGGGTGTGGCACCGCCCACTTTTGATTAAGTCAAAATTAGAATCATAAATCAAACACCGTTCAAGATATCGAAACGAAATTTAGCACACATATTTATATTAATACAAGATATATTCCGGAAAAAAATTAGCGAAATCGGTTAAGAGCCGCGCTTACCTTTATGCGAAAGATTTTGAAAAGGATCATAGATTAATTTAATAGGCAGTAACTTTGCATACAAATGCTTTATATCATTTATATTTCACTTTCAAAGTGTCCGTGAACGAAGAAAGTATATTTCGACTAAACTTTTTAAAATTGGCGTGGCCGCGCCCCTTTTCTAGTGGATTAATTCAAAAAACTTTTTATGCCATAACTCCGGCAAAAGTTGATTTATCGAAACGATATTTGACGAAAATGTTGAACATATAAAGGTCAATGCTTGTTGTGAAAATGGGCAAAATCGGTTACCGGCCACGCCCAGATTTTAACATAGTTCTGAAAAATTTGTAAAATGCGATATTTTTATAATCATGCAAGCAAATCGGATAACACACAAGTAAAATATCCGGGCAAGTTGTTAATACTCCACTGCAATAGGGAATTTATATACCTCTTTTGATTTTCTTACCTTTAATGAACATGAAATGTTTGTAAGTATGAGAAGAAGAAGAGATGGGCCCTTCAATAAGTAAACTGAAATAATAAGGACGATGAGCTGAGTCGATTTAGCAATGTCCGTCTCTCCGTCCGTCTGTCTATTTGAACGCAAATTTTTCAAACATAAAATATGCATGTATTGGTATTTTGAAAAAATGTGGTTAGCAGTTGTTGTAGGGAAGCTATTTATATACAAATAAATTAATGGCGTGGTGTGGCGGTAGCGTTCCCGGCCTACCACACCGAAGGTCCAATTTTCGAGTCCTGGGACAGGTAACATCAAAACCTGGGACAGGTAACATTCAAACCGGGGTCGCCCCTAGGCAATGGTTTTGGCAAACTCTCCGGGTGTCTTTCTGCCATGGAGATGAGGGGAGATGAGGCTCACCCCCTATAGTACGATTATTCAAATTTATGAAAGTGTATTTGGGATAATACAGCGTCTACAGGGTCTGTTAGCACATTTATTATAAAATTTATGAAATTCATACATCCATTTCTGTGTTACAATTTCTTAAAAAAAATTATTGTTAATGATAAGCAGCAAAAATACAGAATTTAAGTAAACCCATATTTTTTTTTTGTACAATTTTTTTTGTTATAGACCCAGTTTTGCTCCTAAGTGCATATGTATTTGTTAGTATATAAATAGATTTCAATAAGCTTAGTAAAAATGAACCTGCATGGGAATGCAATGAAGCCGCAACTACTAAAATAGCTAAAATGCCCATATTGACGGGACAAAACAACCGATAATTACTCTACAGCAAAAAATAATATAAACACTACCAGGATAGTTCCATCTGCATCCAATTCACTTCACTTATCTCAATCAACTTCGTCATACTAACCTACTGAAACACAGCTACGATAGCAAAAACTTATAATATATATAAAATTGCACAAAAGCTAATACTACATTTACACTAAATGTAATGCGTGATTTGCGTAGAAAAGATCGAAATGCAGCACATTTCCCATACAAATCGCATTCAGAAAATCACGCATTCAATCAAATTAAATCAAGAAATTTTTTTTCGATCGCGTCAAAATTGTCTGATTGATACTTCATAACACGAACAGAACGAAGGCATTAAAAGCCGATATAAGCACATTCGAATTACTAGTCTGAAAGCACGCGCTCTAGATCAGTAGAAATGTATTATAATTACTATGTTAGACGACTTTATTCTATTGAACGAAACTTCTAATAGTCAACCAAGAACGAATTACAAATCAATTTCTGTCCGGATCATTACACTTGTTAGCTAAACACAACTATTATTTTCCATTTAACCTTCTAGCGTACTAGGATTGTTAGTGATGTGGACTTACCGGAACGAGATTCGGTTGCCGACATTTCGGACATATGTGAGCATTAGGGTGTTTCGCCAAAAAACTTTAATAGTTCTTTTTGAAATTTCTTTTTCTATGTTCAAATTCTAAAACAGGAAAGGGAGATGCAAATGGTATCTTGTAAATAATATGAAAACTATAAAAATAATTTTTAAAAAATGTCTATGTACTGGTTTTACAAATACAGTTATTTTGACTGTTTGGAGCAATATAGGTAAAAGGTGCAGTCTTTCTATTGTTAACTTTCATACTCAACTATATTGCTTTAATTCCTTTCCTTTCCTTTCCTTCACCTTCCTTCCCTTTCTTTTCTGTTCCGTTCCTAAAGTTTCACCTTCTTTTTTTCTTTTTGCATAAGTTTCTTTCTTTATTATTTAATAATACAGTTTCATACTCTATTTCTTACTATTCTCTTTTATTTTATTTTCCTTTGTATTACTCTAATTTATTTTATTCAGTTGTGTAATGATTGTTTTTAATCTTTTCTTCATAATAACAATAACCGGTCTTGAACTCGAAAAATTCATTGAATTTATACTTTATTTTCTTTCATTTTATTTTACTTTATTTTATTTTTGTCTAAGCTTTATGAAGGCCGAGTAGTTTTTTTGAGTTATTTTTTATTTTATTTTATTTTTTATATAATATTATTGGTTTGGGAGGAAAAGGGGGTGTGCGGAGCACATGTTTAATAAAGGGAGCCCTTTTCTAGTATTTATTTAATTATTATTTTATTTATTTAAATTATTTGTTCTATATAGAACGGGGTGCGGCGCACCTGTTACTCCTTGTATTTATTAATTGGGGGCGAGCACTGTTGGCTCTGAGGCATTGCACGGGATTGGCTTCCTCATTCTCGTTGTGAAAAACCCCGCTTGCACATATTGCATGCGGGCGATGTTTTGGGAGTAGGACGGGGAGTGCGGAGCACATGTTACATCTTGTATGTATTAATTGGGGGCGAGCACTGTTGGCTCTGAGGCATTGCGCGGGATTGGCTTCCTCATTTTCGTTGTGAAAAACCCCCGCTTTGGGATTACAAAACATAAATTATATCTTTGGGATATTTTATAAGCTGCTTGTGAATTACAAGAGAGTGCAGCGCAAATAAAATAGACGAAATAAATCGTTATAGCTTATGTCGTTTAAACAATTTTATTTTATTTTATTTTATTTTATTTTGTTTTATTTTGTTTTGTTTTGTTTTATTTTATTTTATTTTATTTTGTTTTGTTTTATTTTACTTTATTTTATTTTATTTTATTTTAAAGTACCATGACTATAAACGAGCTCAAGGTCAAGAGAAGGGGTCTGATGAGAAGTTGGGCGCTTCGAAACATGTCATCCCATACCATTGCTGTGCATATCGTTGTAATTTTTCTCTAATATCAATCAACAATTTTTCTTTTTAATTATTAAAATTATTATTGTTTTTATTTTTCAATAATAATTTTTTAATTAATTATTAAAAGTTTTTATTAAAATAGAATAAAAATTTCCAATTTCTTGGCCTTGAGCTCGTTTATAGTCATGGTACCTTATATTGTTGGTATAAATTGTATTGTTGGTATAAAAAATTATTTTATTTTATTTTATTTTATTGATAGTATGTTTTACATATTTGCACATTTTTTGTATATTTTTATATTTGAAGCATATTTTCGCATACTTGCATAGTCGCAATCAGTTATTTGCCTTGTACTTGCTTGAGGGTCGCGGGAACGATTTGGTGTAAACAGTGCGACAGTCTAGTTCATGTCATTTTTGGGAAGGCCGCGGATGATACAATATTTGCATCGATAACTGAAACTTGAGACGCACAATGGCTAGAGGCTTCGCCTGTGCCCCTTCGTTAATATGTGCATGTGTCATTCGTACCGTAATATATTTCTTGTCTACTCGTTTATTTCATGGGGTATTTATAATTTATTAAAATTTTAAAAATAAACTTACTGCATTTTTTAATAATTTAGTGTGTAATCCAGTTTATTTGTAAAAGTATATAATGTATAATCTCTTCGTTGCTATATACTTCAGTTTTGACTACATTTTTATCGTTTTTTTTTTTTTTTGTTTATCTATGGGTTTATCTATGGGCTTTGCATCTTTTTCACAAGTTCAGATTAATTTCTCAGAGAAGTGTTCGTCGGAACGAATACGTCGTAGCTCCGCCACTAAGTCATTTGCGAAATCAACTACAAGCTAAATCTATCTTTATTTGTTGGATTTTATTACACAAAGGCAGAACGCACCGTTTTTGAGTAAGGGATTTTTAGTTTTGTGTTAACGAAAATGCTAAAAGACTGCATTTATTATTTAGAAGAAAATGTTTTCAATGTGGACCTAAGAATTTTATAATACTAAGCAATAGAGAAAATATTGAAATTTTATAAATTTTGCCCCAATTGGAATAACAAAACTGATACCATAAACTTATCAATAAATGCCCATAGTTGGCACTATTTTTTGCCAACTTCACGCTGGCACTTTATTATAAATACTAAAATTTAATGGGTCATAAAACCGCATAAACATGTCTTTTATAAAAATTCGGATGAAAGAACGAAGAATTTTTATGAGACTTGGTTAAATTTTAATAGGTTTTGTACAAAGTTTAAATTTTGTTCTTGCATGTTTTTTTATTAGAGAATGGGCTACAATTTTATAACAAGCGTGTAAAAAATTCTCACCGCTATCTTTTTTCTGCTACTGTGTGCTCTGATTTAATTCATGAGCCGCAGCACACTAGTATTTTCAGACCGTCAGAATTCGGATTTTTATAGACGTGAGAGATAAAGGAAAGGAGTTTTAGCAGTTTTACGGTATTATTTCAGTCTGTTATTTTATTACTACCAGAACCAATGTGTACGCATACCTCGAAACCAGTTTTGTCGTCTTGAAAACCTAGTGAATTTTGTAGAAGGTCTGAAAAGACTAGGCTTAATATTCAAACCATAATCCACAACATATGGCATACAATTGCAGGTAATATATACAAGGTGGCGCAAAAGTAAGCTTCCGATGTTCAGCATATCGGTTGTGGCGCGTGCAGTGTGTGCTGTTGCACCGTCTTGTTGGAACCACATGTTTTCCAATCCCAATTCATCAATGTTGCGGCAAAAAGAACTCGTTGATCATTGCTCTGTAGCGCTCACCATTCACAGTAACCGTTTGGCCCCGACCGATTATTGGTCAAATAAATAGTCAGCAATATTCCGCGTTCTGGAGCAGTGTAGCGTGACATTGTTTATTAACGTGTATTTCGCATGTGTTTACTACACAAATGTCAAAACAGAACTGACTTTAGGGGCCAATCGCAAAATGTATAGCATTTTCTGATAGGAGGATGACTTTTGCGCCACCCTGTACTCAACAGCTGATTCGATTTTTTTCATTTTAATTTTCTCTAAACTGTCAACCTTGCTCTCAATCGGTTTGTTTACACTTTAACATGTACTATACTGTTTTGACGTTTTAGTGGAGCGATTTTCAACATGGCCGCCTTGCTATTACCTGTTTTACTATGCCATGCCACAAACCGATAACTTTATATATTCATAAAAAATTAGTCTAAAATAAGAAAATTATAAATCAGAAGCATAAAATGGTATTGTGATATTAAATCAAAAGTAAAAATTTGTATTTCATTGTTGATGGGGGCGGATCTATCCCCTAATCCTATCCTGACTACGCCACTGTGTCACACCAAAGGAGAAGTTAGGTAATAAGTGGTGGGAGGCATCATATCCGTAGATAACCATATCCGTAGATCAACTATCAAGTTGCACGTCATTACCCTTTCCGGCTTTTAGTCGCATCTTGCGAGAGGCATGCTTACCTCGCACATATTCTAACCCTATAACCCGCATACTATGGTCTTCGGGCCAAGTTTGGTTTTCTTCGTCTTGATGGTAAGCTGTGATCCAGATACCTGGACTGAGAAAAGTAGCAAGATTAAAGAAATAACTATTTATTTAATTCATTACACATGTAATCAATATCGTTGCTGTCAAATAAACACAAAAATGAGAATGATGTCTCGAACCGCCAACAATGCGAGAAAAATTTAGCAATTTGCTAGAATTAGGATTCGCCGATGTAGCAAAGCAAAGTATTGCCGTGATAATATTATCATAATCCATGGTTTTTATTGGGTGGGTACCAAAATCGATTAGGTATTATTGTAAAAGGTTAGGCAAGTGACTTCCGGCGAAGGGGGTAAACGACTGAAGACGAACAGTCGCCCAATATCCCTATAACGAGAACTCAGCAATAGTTTAGATCTCCAAATCTTGGCTGGGTACCAAGTTCATGGCAGAGATCGACCAAGAAGTAATGAAGGCTGCTTCACATTTATAGTCTTAGCCATAAATCTCCTAATAATAGTCAAAGTACACGAAGACTGAAACGAGTCCATATATTAGATTTATCAGATAAATAGTATAAAATATCCTAACATAAAATAGCATATAATGGTTAGCCTCAGTGGAGACTAAACCATTCCTGTTAAGTACCTAGGTTAAGATTACAAAATTATACCATTTGCTTATTGTCATAAAGATAGATTGCAAATAAAAGTATACAAAAAAAAAAACATTTATAGTCCATCACCTGAGAATATTCTTACATTGTTGGGGGAGTGTTGTCGAAAGTGACAGCCATTTACTGGATATGAACCCGGTACCCTCCTGCACTCTCTTGCGGTACATGCCCGACTGTATCGGAAGCGATTCTAGGTAATGAGAGGTGAGAGGCTTCATATCCGTAGAACAACCGTCATGTTGCACGTCATTACCTTTGTGCATTTTAGTCGCTTTCTTGCATATTCTAAACCCCTAACCCACAGGGGTGCCTAACCTACGACGTTGGCAATACTTTCCTACATGTCCAATTATGAGGTGTGGCGGGTAATGATACTGTCACCTTCATGCAACACGCAGCCCTGACTGTCACCAAGGCCCAAAGCCGTAACAAATGCCTTAGGCTAACTGGCTCTTCTCGGGGGCAGTCATAGCGACGTACAAGGCAGGTGCCCAGTCAGTCACGAGTAACGTGTTTGGAGAAAGCTGCGGGTCTGGCAAAACACTCACCGCAATATCACTTACATTGTGTGGACAAAATGTTCAAGGCTAGAGACCGTTGCACCCGAAACTTCTGAACAAAAACAAAATTCATAAAAAAGCGGTGATTGCCTTCAATAAACAATGCCCAGTGGGTCCCGGTTTAAACTTTATCACCCCACCTATGTCAGACGAAGAACGCAATCTGCCAAGAGATACTCTAATCACCCTGAGCTCACTTCGATCTGGATACTGAAGTACGTATTTACATATTTTAAACATATTAAAAAATATAAAATTCCGAGCTCTGTTTATTATATCTTTACATATAATAAAATTGTAACAGGTCGATGTCTGTACATTGAAGATATTCAAGAAAAACTGATAGGAGAGGTCGTTATTGGACCAGCGGAACCCAAATCTACAATTTTTAGAATTTTTGTCTGTCTGTCTGTCTGTCTGTCTGTCCGTCTGTATGATTGTGCGCGTATCACGCAAAAACTACTCACTATCACTTAACGTCTAACTTTAAATTTAGGACAACTTTCATTTGGATATCTCATCCAGTTCCCGAGTTATTGACCAAAATGTGGGAAAAATGTGACCAAAAATGTGGTTTTTTTACCATAACGCCCGCGTCACACAAAAACGACTGCATAGAAATGAATGAAACTTTCAATAATCATTCTCTAGACGTCTTTCCTATAATTTAAGATATCTTTCACCTCGATATTTTACCCGGGTCCTAATTTATTGACCTAAATGTGGGCCCATGGTGACTGTATGATTTGTGCTTTTAAGGCGGAACAAAGTTCGGCGGGTCAGCTAGTTTCACATAAATCTAAGGGGTAAGTGCTAAGTTGAGTATTTTTAGCTCAACTAAATTTACTGATATTTTATTGCTGACATATTATTAAGAACTTTGCGCACTTACATAATATTTTTCCCTCTCAATGAGCGAAAAATAAAATAACTCCAACTCAAGCACAGCCTCTCCATAGTAATGATACATGCGTGTTTTGGTATTTGTAGTGGTGTCACTTTTTAGCTGTTTTTTCATACTGCATTTGATTATAACTAGTAGCGCTACGCACACAAGGTATACGAGGTGTGTTCAAAAAGTATTGCGAATTTTGTGTTTTTTCAAAAATTATTTATTTATTCATGAATATCTATTTTGTCCCCTTCAAAGCAATCCCGATGAGATATTATACACTTGTGCCAACGGTTTTCCAATCTTCGAAGCACTTCAAAAAATCATTTTTTTGTATCTTGTTCAGCTCCTCCTTCGATGCCGTCTTTATCTTGTCAAGAGAAGCGTAACGTCGTCCTTTCATGGGCCTCTTCAGTTTAGGGAACAAGAAAAAGTCACAGGGGGCCAGATCAAGCAACGATGCGTGAGCAGGGGCGTTATCGTGGTGCAAAATCCAATTTTTGTTCTTCTTTGCACATCTTCTCGGCCTTCTGAGAACATTTTGTACCACCGATAAACGTTGCCTCGGTCCAAGGTAGCTTCTCCGTATGCCACAGTCAACATTCGGAATGCATCCGGGCACTTAATTTCGCTATTCACACAAAATTTGATACAGGTTCTTTGATCCATTTTTTTGAATAGGTAAAAATCGAAGACGATTTATATATATCATGTCCGTCCGTCTGTTAGCACGATAACTTGAATAAATTTTGAGATATCTTAATGAAATTTGGTATACAGGTTCCTTGGCACTCATCTCCGAGCGCTATTTTAGATGGGCGAAATCGGATGATAGCCACGCCCCCTTTTCATACATAGAATATTTTCGAAAATACAAAAAAAAGTGATTATTCAGTACATAATACACTTATAAGGATTAAATTTGGTGTGTACATTATTGTTAAGGCAGAAAATCAATTTTTCAAGAAGTTTTTGATAATGGGTGTGGCACCGCCCACTTTTGATTAAGTCAAAATTAGAAATAATATTAATCATAAATCAAAAACCGTTCAAGATATCGAAACGAAATTTAGCTTACATATTTATATTAATACAAGATATATTCCGGAAAAAAATGAGCGAAATCGGTTAAGAGCCGCGCCTACCTTTATACGAAAGATTTTGAAAAGGATCATAGATTAATTTAATAGGCAGTAACTTTGCGTACAAATGCTTTATATCATTTATATTTCACTTTCAAAGTGTCCGTGAACGAAGAAAGTCGAAATATATAAACTTTTTAAAATTGGCGTGGCCGCGCCCCTTTTCTAGTGGATTAATCCACAAAACTTTTTATGCCATAACTCCGGCAAAAGTTGATTTATCGAAACGATTTTTGACGAAAATGTTGCACATATAAAGGTCAATGCTTGTTGTGAAAATGGGCAAAATCGGTTACCGGCCACGCCCAGATTTTAACATAGTTCTGAAAAATTTGTAAAATGCGATATTTTTATAATCATGCAAGCAAATCGGATAACACACAAGTAAAATATCCGGGCAAGTTGTTAATACTCCACTGCAATAGGGAATTTATATACCTCTTTTGATTTTCATACCTTTAATGAACATGAAATGTTTGTAAGTATGAGAAGAAGAAGAGATGGGCCCTTCAATAAGTAAACTGAAATAATAAGGACGATGAGCTGAGTCGATTTAGCAATGTCCGTCTCTCCGTCCGTCTGTCTATTTGAACGCAAATTTTTCAAACATAAAATATGCATGTATTGGTATTTTGAAAAAATGTGGTTAGCAGTTGTTGTAGGGAAGCTATTTATGTATATACAAATAAATTAATGGCGTGGTGTGGCGGTAGCGTTCCCGGCCTACCACACCGAAGGTCCAATTTTCGAGTCCTGGGACAGGTAACATCAAAACCTGGGACAGGTAACATTCAAACCGGGGTCGCCCCTAGGCAATGGTTTTGGCAAACTCTCCGGGTGTCTTTCTGCCATGGAAGGCTTCTCAGCAAAAATTCATCTCCTTTGTAGATGCTGCAAAAATCTGTAGATCCCGCCAATTTCTAGTAAAAATTCAAATTGGAAGGGAAGCTCGGTGCAAAAATCTCTCAGGAGGTTTATGATGATATACATGTTGTACATCGCGCCATACATTTACATTTTTTTTTTAAATTAATTTACCCGTCAAAACTCATGACAGAAATGTTTTTATTGAAAACAATCAGCTGGCTTTATAATACTTGCTGAAATGTATTAAAATAGACCAGCATAAATTGGTATGCCATAAGAGATCACTACTAGGTATATCATGTTCGGTTCCACCCGAACTTAGAGTTCCTTACTTGTTTTTGTTTGTTTTTTTTTACTGATGTGTATCATTTTGCTTGTACCATATAAAATTTCGCCGGAAATAAAAATTTACCTTTGAAAGCAACAACAAATGCCACACACTTCCAGTTTCTGCCTACCACTTCAACGGACACAATCAAAGTTTTGTGGAGTAGGCAACGACAGAGACTTGAGATCTGTCAATATGTATGTAAACTTGTATGTAGTATGTATGTAAGGCGTATGGTAGTTAACTTTATCGCAATTTCGCAGAAAGTTACATTGCAACGCAAAAAACTTTCACACACAAAATAATTTAACCTCGAACTGAGTTTATATACTCGCAAATTCAATTTTATTTCTGGGTAATTCCACCCTTGCGTCACTTCATCATACATACATACATATGGACATACTCTTGTCGGATGCAGGCAAACGTTGTTTCTGTCACTGTTTGTGAACAATAAAATGTTAAAATCACTTTTATTAACAAAAAAAAAACTAAGAGAAAGCAACAGCAAATGCAATAATAATTGTGGTAAAAGAATGTCGTCAACAAAGTTTTATTATTTTCAAACCTTGAATTATTAGCTCGAGATTTATTTTCCCTGAACAGCGGCAATAATCAGTTGGAAGCATGTTTTTTGTTTCTTTACGTTTTTATGGTTTTAGATCACGTCAAGTAAGCGACGATAGGCCTCAGGTATAAATTGAGTTTTTTGCAATCTTGATTTACATAAAGATGTTGTTCAACATCATTTTGCGTAGATGTAAAAGCTTTCCAGGGAAACCAAATTAAGCTTCTGCACCTTGAACTTCACAAAAACCCAGATCTATTTGCAAGAGTTGGCAATAGTCAAGACTGACTTAGAGAAGGACTACCAGATCTGAAGCAGCACTAATCATGTTTAAGCTTATTCGGACTTAAATGTGGCTAACTTTATTGTCGAAAGGGCAGAGAATACTTAAGTTCTCGTTTTCTTAAGCTAATGTAAATATTAGCGTGCTTAAAAAATGTCTGATATGTTACCTCTCGGAACCACCATATGTTCTTTTCAATTTTCAGTATTCTATCACGTACATTTACAAAGCTATGCAGTAAAAAAAATTACATTTGTATGGACGGTGCCAAGCACTCTTTTCTCTTATCCACTTTTTTGCTTAAGGTTATTTAGATTAACCTCGTACAGGTCCTTGCATGCTTTCAGTATTCTACATCCAGAGATATGCAGTCCGAAAAATCCAGACGTTGAAAATGTGTTTAGTGATCTCCGGATACACAGCGGATTTTTATATATATAAAGAATTACTTTACCACTAAACGAAAAAGAGGAAAAATTTAAAGTAGGCACTATCAGCATGGTTAAATGCAGTTTATCTTGATAGCTTATTCTTACACCAAATGTCAAAATACAACCTATTAAAGGTATCAATGCCCTATCGACCAGACTATCTCTTATCACATAGCACATAGGTTACGCACACAATCGCACACATTAGATACTTTATGAACTGCTTCATCATTTATTACTTACCTTTCTCCTTCCACAACAAAGCATTCTTCGCGCACGCGAATTTCCTGTAGCTGCTTTCAATCGAGTAAACTTCTTCTTCCACTGCATCTAGTGGTAGTAGGGGCGTGGCGAGACAACGTATCTATTGCACGTTTCGACAATTCCACTCAAGTTTTGCATTACGATGTGCGAGAGGACACCTTACTTTTCGCATATTTTTCCTTCAGCTGTAATGGAGCAGGGAATCACATCAATGTTATGACGAATTCCTTACACAAACAAAATTTAAACTATTTGTTCATGAATTATTTTAATTTGGACGCGTGTGATATCAATGAAGGGGTTTCAGTTATAATTAGGTTCGCCTTCTGTCGTTCTAAAATTAAAAATGAGAAAAATAGAATTTACTAATGAAAAATTGGAAAATTTCGTACATGCGTCATATAACTAAACTGTGCATGCTTTTGGGTGCTCCTGGTATTTTACGGATTTTTGAGGCTATCGGTAGGAATTTAATCTGACTGCTCGAGTTACGTTAGAAATATTGCATGCAGGATATTCTAGAACGGTATTTTTGATCAAAATTTAAATTGATTTGACCTGCCACGTTACTTGCACATGGGTCAAACTTATGTGTCGGTCTGGAAAACATGGCCTGAAGCCTCTTTAACTTGTACCATATGAGTAAAATTTGATTTCAGTATACGGCTGGACGAAATGACGTTTAGCAATACAAATAGGTCCGTCAGGATTAAGAAGGACCTTCTGGGCCCTTCGAGACTTCAGATAAGGCGACTTGCTATCATATTCTTTCTTTAACTTGAGGCTGAGAAAATAGTTCGTGCAGCAGTGCTAAACGACACTGGTACAATCTATTACAAGAGCGTATAATTGCTGGCATATGCTGATGATTTTTAAAAGTACGTTCTGTCTCCTCTGGCCTGGCTAAAGAAGCGAAGAAAGAAGGTTCTACGGTGAATTAGGATAAAACGAAGTATTCGCTGTGATCAAATAAATAATCACGCATTTGGACCTTGGCAGCCACTTCACTTCCAAGCGAACCGACATCGAAAATACGGTCAGCAGTGAAATTCGAAGGAGAATCATAAGGCAATTTAGGTTGGTGGCTGTTGTTGTAACCGGTACTGACAGCTTCTGACAATTACCGTCAGAAAGGGACGATGCTAGTCAAAGTTTGAACTTACAACTTTAGCTGTTACCACACGATTTTACTGTTCAACTTAGTTTCAACGGCCAACATTGCATAGTTTAGTTTAGATGAGCAGGAAATGGTGTGGAGTCTGGCATGACGAGAAGATGTAATCGTTTTGCCAAACAAATAATCCGACATGTGTCTAACTAAACGAGAGGCTTTGAGACAAAAACCAAAAATTCACACATCTAACATAATAAGTAAGGCAGATGGCAAAGGCAATTCACACACAAGCAGTATCCCATAGAGATGAGTTAGGGCACATATATGTTAACCAAATTTGCTACAACTTTGCAAAAAACGAAAGAACCCGGTGCAATCATGAGAGGAATACTCCTTAAAGAGCATAAGAGTACTCCACAACTAATACTCATTCATACAAAAAACTTTTTCAATTTACATTGCGTTGATGGAGCACCTACGGGAGAGCTCCCAAAAAATTACTCCACGGAGTACACACAATGAAAAGTACTCCAATATGACGAAAAAGGAAAACTTTATCCAGTGATTTTTGACGCCCCTATTTTCTATATCGAAAATTTGGGATATCGATACATTACCAATGCCGGTAACGTTTCGCGTTCCAGTTCGTGCCGAGTCGTTGAAAGACTTTGGTTTGTTAATCGTTGAGATCTAAAACTGCTCAGCTACAGAGAAAACCTCATCAGCTAAGTAAAGTATATATAAGATAGATTATACGTCAAGAAGTAACTAGTTAACAGAATAAAATTATTGTTAGAAGTTAATATAGAAGTCAAAGAATAAGAAACAATTAGTAGCTATGACTTTAGGGTAGAAAGAATTGATTTTTTTATTCTGAAAAGCGAGTCTGAAATATCAAATCTACCAGAAAGAAAGTTATAATCTTGACACAAACAGAGAAAAGGCTCATTTAACTGAAAACTGGTTCGGCACTGTTTTAAGACTAGAGGTTTAAAATGCCTTGAAGGACGAGACGGTACATTGAAGTTCACTTCAATGGCTGGATAGTAAACCATTTAGCAATTTAATCATAAAAATAATTCCAAGCATTTCCCTCCGACTAGAAAGTGTGTGCAGATTAATGAGTTTTAAACGATTTGTATAGGGTGGCAGATTGTAAAGGGTGCTTTTTTTAGGGGTATAAAACTTCGAATTGAAATAAAAAACAAGAAAATCGTTTTAAGGTCCATCAATTTGGCTTTATTGGAAGGATAATTTTATGCCATTAATGTTTAAATATGATTTCGGGCATGTGGCCGCCGCGGCTGGCTCGAATAAAGCCAATTCTACAGGTCCAATTTTCAACCACTTTTTCGAGCATATGGGGCCGTATGGCGGCAATAACGCCACGAATGTTGGCTTCCAATTCCCCTAACGTTTCTGGTTTGTTGGTGTAGACGAGCGACTTCACATATCCCCAAAGAAAATAATCCAATGGTGTAAAATCACACGACCTTGGTGGCCAATTGACAGGTCCATTCCGCGAAATTATGCGCTCATCGAATGTTTCCTTCAATAAATCGATTGTGACGTGCGCTGTGTGGCATGTAGCGCCGTCTTGTTGGAACCACAACTCATCCACATTCATGCCATCCAATTCGGGAACAAAATAGTCGGTTATCATGGCTCTATACCGGTCTCCATTAACGGTAGCTGCCTCTCCAGCATTATTGCGGAAGAAGTATGGCCCAATGACTCCACCAGCCCATAGAGCACACCAAACAGTCAGTTTTTGTGGATGTAATGGCGTTTCAAGGGTCTCATGTGGATTCTCTTCACTCCAAATGCGGCAATTTTGCTTGTTGACGTAGCCATTCAACCAAAAATGAGCCTCATCACTGAACAAAATTTTGCGATGAAAATCAGCATCGAAATCAATCTCATTTTCGGCCCATACACCAAAATCACGACGCATTGCATGGTCTCGCGGCTTTAATTCTTGCACAAGCTGGATCTTGTAAGGTCGCAAGCCAAGATCTTTGCGCAAAATCTTCCATAAAGTTGATGGACAAAGCTCCAATTGCTGTGCACGGTGGCGAATCGATTCATTCGGGTCCTCTTCAACACTTTGCTCTACAGCGGCAATTGTTTCTTCGGTGCGCACTGTTCGACGTCTCTGCGGATGCGTTTTATCACATAGAGTAAACGTAGTGCGAAAACGATCCATGGTTAACCGAATTAATTGCTCTGATGGACGATTATGTCGACCATAAAATGGACGGAGGTCACGGTAAACTTCGCGAACTGAACCATTATTTTCGAAATAAATTTGCACGATTTGCAAGCGTTGTTCTTTTGTCAACCTGTTCATGATGAAATGGCAAACCAAACTGAACATAAATGACATTAGAGTTGCTAGATTTGACCACAAAATGCCAGTTTTATCTCTATTCGAAAAACAAACCTGTAAAAAAAACACCCTGTACAAGGGATCCCAATGAAAATCTCTTAAGGCAAATAGTAAAAATTGTTTTTGAACTGATTCAAGCCGATCTACATGAACCTGGTAACGCGGGTTCCAAATTATAGAACCGTATTCAAGTATCGGTCTGAATAATGCAGTGAAGAGGGCTTTAGTTACATAAGGGTCGCTAAATTCTTTGGACCATCGCTTAACGAATGCTAGGACACCTCTAACCTTATTGACTGTTGTGTTAATATGGCGGTTGAAACAGAGTTTATAGACCATAGTAACCCCCAGGTCAACAAAATCATACACTTGCGCCAGACTATAATTTTTAATTGTATATGAAGCCGGCTGAGAAATTTCACGCGAAAACCCCATGTGTTTACATTTTTTAAGGTTAAGTGGCATATAATTTAAATCGCACCAAGTAACAAGTGTATCTAGATCTGATTGTAGCTTATTTCTATCTTCAAATGACGCGAATGACATGAAAAGCTTTACGTCGTTGGCATACATTAACATTTTAGAAAATTTTATTATTGTAAGAATATCATTTATAAACAACAAGAACAGAATCGGACCAAGATGGCTTCCTTGAGGAACCCCCGAAGAGACATAAATGACATCGGATACTAAATTTTTAAACACTACTCTATATGTCCTGTCACTAAGGTAAGAAGAGATCCAGCGATTGAGACCCGGCTGGAAGCCCAACTGATCGAGTTTAAGAATAAGTAATGAGTCACACACTTTGTCAAAAGCTTTGCTGAAATCCGTATAAATAACGTGGGTAAATTCGTAACTGTGGACTTTCCCTTACTGAACCCGTGTTGGCAGTCAGCTATCAAAGTAGAGATCGGACCCGCAAGTTGATTTGTAACAATAGCTTCAAACAATTTTGGGATGGCAGAAAGCTTCGCTATGCCACGATAGTTCTCTATAGAAGACCTACTCCCGCTTTTATGCAGCGGTAGAAGAAACGATTCTTTCCACGCAGTTGGAAAAACACTACACTTTAGTGATAGATTGAACAAATTGGTAAGGGGTTGGTAAATATGGTTCGCACACTTTTTCAAGAAACATGTAGGAATCCTATCAGGACCATATTTTAAAGATTCTTTTAAGGTTTTAAGGTAAATGAGAACATCTTTGGCGCATATAATTGGTGAATTAATTGAATTTGTCCCGTGTAGCTTATAGGGATGATTTTGAAAGTTTGAATTGGTGACAGCAGAATAGTTAGAAGTGAAAAATTGAGCAAAGAAATTTGCGATATATTGATTATCGCTAGATATAATGTCTTAATATTTCATGGCCGAGGGAAACCCTGATACTTTACGTTTAGAATTTACGAAACCATAAAATGACTTTGGATTGAGAATAATGCCTCTTTTGGTTTTAGAGATATAAGCTCTAAGCACTTTTTATTTAAATCTATGTTCTTCTGACGTAGAATGGAATACAGTAAGTAATGTTTATTTAATCCGAATTTCTTATATAAATTAAATGATCGCGTTTTCCTATTTTTAAGAGCCTTAAGCTCTTTAGTAAACCAAGCTTACGTAGGATGATCATAAGTTAATTTACGTTTAGGAATAAACTTCTCAAATAGGCAGTAAATAGTTTGATTGAAATGTGCGACGTTTAGATCGATATCACAACCAAATTCAAAGAAACATTTTTTTTTATATTTTTATAGCGATAACTTGGTAAACATTAAAGTTATCAAGTCAAAATTTAGCACTGCAACGGGAACGTACAACTCAATTGAATGAAAACTACACACAACCTTCAATGTTTAAAAAGGTATAACAAATATTCGTTCATAAAGTTCTTGGAATAGATTTACCAATTTTGATTCTTGGACACATATTTTGCTGTAGCCGCGTAGTGCAGAAAACTCCAACCTTTCTTGGGTCTCAAATTATTCTCACAACTAGGAATATAATATCCATTTTGTGGATTCTGGGTCCCAACGGATTGAGGTTAATGAAAAGGCGGAATAACTGGTGAGCAGGAGCTCAATAAAGCTAAGCGAGGAGATATCACTAACCAAAGACAAGATTCGAAGTTTCTACATGAAAAGTCGAAAAATGAAAGTTCTCAATAATAGAATGAGAATAGAGAACCTTCTGAGTGGATCACTCACTTATTGACTTATAACAGTATGCACTGGTCATTGCGCCCTTCCGACAGCCTAGTCCACTTGACCTATACCAAAAGGTGCAGATTGGAGACGAGGCCTCTCCTTGTAATTGAAGACATTGCACCAATAAGTGCTTGATTGGAAATGTACGTAAATATCATAGATACGGATTGGAAACACAGCCATTCCAGACAAATGAAAGAGTAGATGTAAAAACTTGTCATTGAGCTATACAAACGCATTCGAAATAGATTAATGACCACTTCAGAAAATGTAACGACTGGTATTTATAGATGCTGTGGACAGAATGTGGACAGAAAATTTTCCGAGTGCTCGGCTGTTGCTAGAGCATGTCTAAGATCCTTCAAAGGACCCGTTTTAGAAGAGTTGAAAAGGTTACCGAGAAAGAAGCCTGGTTGTACCATATCCTTTGACAATCAGTAGGTCAATTTACAATTATGGGATGGACAAAGAGTACTTTAATGCTAAGCTCTAATGAGCTGAATGAATCGTACGTACTATCTGAGTCTGCTAGCATTTTTATTAAAAAAAGGGGGCCGTCTTAATGCATGCACACACTTAACAAAGAATAGTAATTCCCCACATCAGGCTCGTGCACTTTTCTTATAAAAACGCTATGAACTTTGCATTACTTCTGCCAATATTTTCATCCTGCTTTATCAAGCTTTGCATCCTTTCATTGGTAAATCCATTGCATTCAATTTCGAATCGAAAATGTAATTTTTTATAATGGAGTACAAGTTTATATTTCTATAAGGGTTTTTATTATTACTCTCTTCTTTAAGCGAATTTTATCACTTCCTACACTTTTCTCACTTCCCATTACGTTGCAAGTCATAAAACGTAGTCATAATAATGGAATTCACTGTATTGGAAAAACTACTAAATGAATAATGAGTCAATAAAATGTTCTTTTAAATGATTAGACTCCTTTTGGCTTTTAGTTAGAGTTTAATATGCAACAACAAAAATGTCGTTTAAACAAGTAAAACATGACACTGAGGCGCGGCAAAACCTGCCCATTGGCAACCAACTTACTGGCTCTTAGCCCGACCGGCGGGTTGCAAAGAAGAAAATTAATTTATGTTTGGCACAGTCATGAAGCCACTAACCATCAGGGCACACACATGAGCACATACATATGTACATAGAACTGTTGTATTATGTCAAACACACGTATTGTTCATACGACGGTTGAAAATTTATAACCATTGGCATTTTAGCCCCGCATTGTTTTGTATCTTGAGGCGACTGCTAGCTAACGGCAACTCAATCAACCCATTTCCAAAATGCAGCCAACCGCCTACTGTGCTCCACTTCGTCTACACAACCATACGTACTTATGTATGTATGTGTGTTGTTGTATATTGGGGACAGGGTATGGCAGCATTTCCGCTTGGCATGCGTTGTGAATGCGTGCATTATGAACGTATAAAGCCAAAATGGGAAAAAGGGTGCAAAATTTAAAAATTTAATGTGTATGAAGCTTGCTAAACTTGCTAGACGGAAAGTGCATTTATTTAGAATGCAAGTGCAGCTTTAATGGCTACTAAAATTGCCCGTTCACCCGCTTAGAAGAATCTCTGCTGGGAATGTGCCATCGTTTGTATGTATGTAGGTTTATTGGTTGCACATATGATATATCAATAAATACTGAGTACATACGGGCATAATATCCAAACATGTGCACATATGCATGTGCATTATTCACATACTTTTATGTCTGGTAGTGTTGCCTCCCCAACGACTTACTAGCCACTTTTGCCCTTTTGTTCAACTTATGTAACGTTATCATCTTTATTAAAAAGAATATCAAATCAAAACATTTAATTTATTCTTCATTCACACTTGAAACTAATGTTAAAGGCGTAGGCAGGCCGAATCGGTCCTTTGCCTTGAGGGTTTAATATGTTGTACCTACCTACCGACCAAGCTTTGCTCGTCATTTTCGAAGTTCCCGTATAATTAAGTTTGTTCTAAATATTTAAAAGTAAAGAACATTCTAAATAGCTTACTTAGGAGCAACTTGAAATGTACCATGTTGCCTATATTTAAAATTTCATCCAAATTTTTCAAGTTGTGTATGAAATAATAGCGGTATATTCCTTAACCAGGATTGCCAACAATACCTTTTTACGAAAGGCAGCTTAACAGGGTTGGACAAAAGTGTTATTGAAAATCATGCTATTAAAGGATTATTGGTATCGCGGTGGTACACGATATTTATAATTTCTAAAGTTGGGTGGCGCAAAATCCTAATATAGGGCGGTGGGACGCTTCCAGTCAAAGTAAGGTTTCAATTCGGAATATGAAAGCTTTGAAAACTACACCTAGGAACTACGATGCCACGCCCACATATTTGTGTGTAGATAATGTATAATCTAGCTAATATCGCCTATGACTACGCGAAACAAATTTTTTTTTATATATAGAAAAAGACGGCTTATAAAAATATTTCCAAAAAATTTCAATTGTCCACAAGCATATGAAATGAATTTTGGCCACCAAGTGAAACTGCGCAACGGCAGCACTGGTGGCACCTGTGTCGAACACGCTGCATGAATTCAATTTAAACACCTAAAAGTGTGCTGTGAAATCAAAACAACGCCTTGTTGGCGACAAATTCAATGCGCTTCGGGAGTCCACACTACTGCAATGTAATGGGTTTAAACGTATTGCGTGGCATCCTTATGACTTTTATGCTCTTAAGAGGCGAGTACAGAAACTATTTTTTTTTTTTGGTTTTTGGAAAAATAATAAAATTAAGCGCTATTATGACCAAATAGAATATGCAGGATATATTTTACTGTGGGTGCTAAATTCCAAGAGCGTAATTAATATTGCGGTAAAGCCCTAAACCTATTAATACTAGACATTTCAGACCAAATAACTAGTCCATAAAAAAAGCTTTTATAGAAAAGCTGAAAAGTCTTCGATATGTTAACTTTGATGTCTACTACACCATTGGCTGGGCGAAAGACTATCCTGTTTAGATTAGGATTGTGGAGTGCCCTACCTCAGCGAACGAGGAAGTTTAGAACAAATGCTGCAATATTAAAGTTAAATTTTTATTTTTATTTTTACAACTACCAGTTTAAAGTCAGAACACTACTTTTATTGAAGTACTCAACAACGGAGGCATTACATAATTCCAAGAGGAAAAACTTAGAATTATGACATTGCAGGGAGGGAGTAATAATTATAACCCTCAATAGCCCAAATATTGCAAAATCACGCCAAACTCCTATCAGCTGTGTTTTAAAATCCCAATTAGATTTTCACTCAAAAAATTGCCACGAAAAAGTTTAGTTCACTTTACTGAATGAACTAGCAGCTAGTTGAATAAAATAATGTAGTTCTTTAGTTAAAAATCTACGCAAACCTAATGGTTAGATTATATGTATATAAATGTTCCTGTTCAATTGGGTAAATGCTAGTATTTGCTATATTTTCGTGACCTGATTTTTCAATCCTGGGATTTGGGTATTTTTGCTGAGAAGCCTTCCATGGCAGGAATACACTTGGACAAAACTTTTTCGAACCACTTTTGATGCTACCTGTCCCTGTAGCCCGATTCTGTAACTTTTAACCACTCGCCGATCGTTAAGCTTATCGCCAAATGTCGGCGTTTGTTCTTAACGAAAGTGCGATTCTGTAACTCTCCTTTAACGCCGCTAAACAGCTGACTCTTGATGGTCATAAAATATGGCAATACTTCTCTTTTCGACGTATTTTGCACCAAATTACATGCAAAAAACTCAAAACTAATTTTTTTACTTTTTCCAAACGCTAAAATACTTGCAAATATATTAACGCTATTGTTAACACCTCGAAAATAATTCGCGACAGCTAACCACACAAAAAGTGTTAGCTAACACTGTGGTTAAAAGTTAGTGAATAGGGAAAAGCGTTAAAAATGGTGTTACGCGAAGTTAACGCTAACACTTGGCGTTAAAATAGTTATAGAATCGGGCTACTGGGCTCGAATCATGCAGCAGCTGATTTTTCAAATTTCTAAGGGATCTTTTATGCAATTTTTGAAATGGATCGTCTAGGTTTGCACAATTTCTATAAAAAAAATGATGTTTATATTTTTTGAAAAAAGGGCACCTTGTTCTGAGTTGAAACTCTGGGATAACTCAGTTTTTGTTACAGTTTATTTAATTACAAAATATGAGAATAAATAAATAACCAAATTTCAATAGTGGGAAGAAACACAATTTTTTGTTAGGAGCTAGAATGTCCCAGATTCCTTTAAGTAACACAATCAACAATGAAAATTAAGATATTGTAAAATGTTGCTCATCAACAAAAAATTATATAATATTATATAAAATTATATACTCATACGTCCCGACAAACGTCTTCATGGTAAATTGCTTAAATTTGGCCAAAATATAATCATTGATCTGTGGTTAGAAGCATAGTTAGCTTATTTATTTTGTTGTGTTGATCTTCCGATATTTAGCTTGTTTACAGCCTATATGGGCTCAAGAGGTGCCATGACATAATCCCAAGTGGCATAATCCCATAAGGGGCAATGAAACCTTTGAGCTTAAAAAATCGGAATAACTTGAATAGAATACTATTCCACCCAAAGTGGGGTTCTGTGCAGAAAAACTGTGGATCGCGAATCCGGTGTTGGAGGGCGTTATCAAGGGTTATTTAACTTTTAACAATTCGGCCTTTGAGCTTCTACATTTTTCTGGACATATCTCACTGATACCTTCATGGAATATGATATGACTGATAAAAGATAATGCCAGTCCTTTGCCAGATATGACTCCGGTATGCTTCAGTAATAGCACCTTGCGACAACAGCCCGACTGCAAATGGAAAGAAGGTGACTGTTAGATGCGAATGGTTCAAGCAATTCCAGTTCCTTTATGTTGTGCTACTTAGAAAGAATATTTGTGACTCTGAATGAGACGGCGTCATAAGGAGCCATGCCGTATCAGTTCTGAGCGCAGTATTCTGACAGTCTCCATTTTGATGTGGGACCATATTGGCGGCCGTGATGAGTGGCTGGCCGATTGTAACGTCGGTTCTGTACTATAGTGGCAGTAGTGGGTACCTGTGGGTGAAGGAAATACCAATAGAAAAACGCGTGGATTTAATCATTTACAGCAATGTCACGTGCAGAGAGATCAGGCAGACAGTTGTTCATTTTAAGGCTAGAGCTTATCGAAAGTGGAACTTCTTCAGGTGGGGATGGGAGTTTCGATGTGTTGAAATTAAACAGTTGTATGTATACCGTTCTGTGGTACCTCTGTTTGATTATGCTTTAGAAGGAGTGTGTCGAAGGTTCGGGATGGAGTAATGAGCAGAAGTCTCCAGCGTCTCCAAAGAAGCTTGCGCATCTTCTCGGATCCGAAAAACTTTGCCAAAAGATATCTTTCGGTTATTTTTCGTCGGTTTAAATAAGGGTTTAACGGTGCATCAAAACTGAGTACAGATCCTTAGATCTCTTTCATTTGGTCCATTTCTGGATTAAAGCACCGAAGAAAGTGTAAAAACTTTCCACACTACCCAGTAAACAACACAATTCCAGTATTCTAACTAAGCGCTGATCTTGCAGTCAGCATCGGTCGCCAGTAAATGCAATTTTAAATTTTTAAAGTTTCCAATCACTTTGGTGGCGGCTTTTTCTTATATACATTTATATAAAAATTTGATTCGTTTTCTAACTAGTCCCACAGCTCAATGAATGCCGTGGTCACACAGCTCAATGAAGTTTTACATACTGTAAATCATGTATATTATTTCTGTAAGGTCTTTTTGTGTTAGTTCCTAATTTTCTTCTCCCATTTGGAACCAATATTAATAAATAAGGTATCGTTTCAAAGGTGGGAGCTAGCTCTACATGCAAAACCATGTTTTAATTAGCGGAGTTCTTTTGTTTAAGCGTATTTTATAAAAATGAATTCTTTAAAATAAACGATTTTGAATGCACAAAAAAATCATTTTGTACTGCAACGCTATTGTGACTGTGACAATCACATGCCTCGCCACATCTACATTTGAATATTAAGACTGAACAGTGCTAGAATAATTAAAGGCATTGCGAATATCACAGCGCTCAACCCACTGCTAGCGCGCCATCTACAATTGAACATTGCTAAAATAAGTGAATAAGACTGCGTTCACATTGGGTCATAAACTCGAGTTTAAGGGACATTTTTTGAGTTAATTCATATTGATGTTGTCACTCAACTCAAGTTTATGGCTCAATGTGAATGTAATATAAGTGGTGGAATTTCAAATAGCTGTTTGCGCATATTAGTATCATTTTTTGTGGTCTCACAACAAGTGTAGCTGAAAATCTTTTTTTATAATTTGAGAAAAAGGTTTGAAAAATCCTGGACCTGGACTAATAAAAGGTTTCAAACCATTTTTGTTTTTTTTTTTTGCGCAAGGCGCGCACGGGTCCACCTAGTTATTAAATAATTTGTTGTTGTCGTTTCAATTATTTTAAGTGGATGGTAGAAGCATACATATCTCATAGCCATATTAATATTTTGGATGACAATAGTTTAGCTAAGGCTCGATATTTTTTTTAACCACGGCGTTTATACAAAGAGAAGGAAAACTCTTTTAATTAAGTCTTACTTGAATAACAACGTTGCCTGCAAGACAAAAATTTACACGAACGTAGCAAAGCACCGACCGACGCTAACAATTTTAGGTGCACTTTTACCAAGCCACACCATCTAAATACCACCTCGACTAGGAGCGTCAATGAACGACAGTAAGCGGCAGTGCTTGAATTGTTTGGCAACTTGCCACATTCTGTGGTAAGCTATGTACATATGCAATGCGAATATAAGTAGCATCATCATCGGTAGCAAGAAAGGCAGTGCAATGGGATAAACGATGTTCAAAAACTAGTGCAGGAAAAAACACCAAAGGACTTACTTACACAAACGCAATATAGAGAGATTGGATGTGAAAAATGAAAAAATATATATAAAAAAATTGGAATCGGAGAAAACAAGCAATACACATGCAAGGACACACTATACGTTTGTTCAACAACAACAACAACAACTTAAATATCTTTGTTGCTACTGCAATCTGCCTGCTATGAAACTGCAACTAAAACTATCACTGCCTGCATTTCGTGACAACTGATGAGTAGTTGGTCGCTTGGTAGCATACATATATACATGTAGAGGTATGCACTTGTCTACCTACAACAAGATGATGCAGCATTCCATGAGAGTTTTGGCGGCTTCACTGCCAAATCATTTGCCAGCAAAATGCCACTGACACCAAAAATTAACACATGCACACATCCCTACAGTGAAACACCTAAGTAGTCAAACAAAACCCTACTCTCTTCTGACAGCTATCAAACTAGTGCGTACTCTGAAAGGAATTTTCGAGGAGAACGCATTCGTGGTTCAAGTTCCATTCTGTTCCCTTCGAATTTCATTTATCTCCCTTTCGATTGTAGAAAATTTGGTACTCACTATTTCGAAAGCATATGACAAAATGGTCGCAAGTTTGTGAAATATTTTCTAAAGTAAATTCTAACGAACTACAGAGTGCCTATCTGTATTAGAATCGGTTTTTGCTTTCGAGTAGAACGGCCTTTCGAATAGAACTATAGAGTAAGGGCCCTGGAGTATCCAGAGTAAGAAAAATTCAGTGGAACTTTTATTTTAATTAAATTCTTTCTTCGCCACTGAGCCTCTGTTCTCTACCATTATTGCTCTAAGATTTGTTTGGTATATATTTATATAGTTTGAGACGGGTATATTTCTGTTCAAAGTCTGCCATTTGACATCTCGTTGCAGATCTCTGTGTTAAATTTAAAAGTTGCTCACGGGGAAAATAAACAGTTGATTGTCTTGTAGTCTTGGGAATCATACTAGTTGTGAGATAGTTTACAACTAGTTGGTTTGCCTACACATGTAAGCTAACTTCCGCAAGTGGAAATGTATGTATGTGTACATATGTATATCATAATGCATGTTTTACAATGCGAACAAACCTACATGGATGATCAAGCAAAATGCGTGCAATCACAGCCGCGAACAGCATACAACGTCCGGCCAACATATTTGAGTTCGATGTGCTGCATGCGCGTCCCTGGTATAATTTTGCTTGGCAATCGCATCGCAGTTACACACTAACATACATTTATGTACAGATTTCAATGAACTTGTTACACATTCCACTATGCGCCTCTTCGCATTTCATGTTGCCAACAAATTTCGTTCAGCCTACCTGACTTTGATTTGTGCCATTACAGTGCCAAGACCCCAGCCACTCTAAATGCTACAAAACAGTGATGATACGAAGATATTAGCTATTCTTCTGTTTTTTTTTTTTACTTTAAGACTTAAAAAAACTGTAATGTTAAAGGTGCTACTGATAAAGAGAGGTCAATGCTGATGAAGAAAAGCAATTTGTAAGTACTTTTATCCCTCCAGCTGGCATTTTTCGTGCCATTCACATAGCCCTCTAAGCTTGACGTGAACATATATGTAGAATATTTCCAGAAGATCTAGGATAAAAAGTCTCCCTTGTCAAATTTTCTAACAAAGCAGTTGCCGCCTTCTGCATCCTTAGTCAATCTTAGTTTCAATCTGCCTCCAGCCATTGCCTTGCATTTATCACTCTGTGGACGCTGGAGCAGGTAATGCCAATATGTGTGTGAGTGATAGGAATGTATCTGAAGTGTGGGAACCTGTTCTAAGTGCTGTGTTTTTAGGGTATTTAGATATGAGTTGTCTTGAGCGATAAGTTGAGGTAGGTTGTCACCAATTCCAATTTGGCGAGGGATAACTGAAAATCGTTCCAAATTTATAAGAAACGCCGTCTATCTGGCCCTTTGTTATCATTGCAAGGATCTCGTACCGAGGTGAACCAGCACTTTAGTATCAAGTTACAGACAGGACAGGCATTTTTCAGGTAATTTCTGGCAGATAAGTTGCTTACAGAAACGGGATTGTCCAGAGTGTTACAGAAAATTACTTGCTGGTGTCTTTCAAGCTTCGCACATATGTACTTTCTATAAGAGAGGATGCATCAGTCCATTTCTGGGCATGAGGAGTGGCGAGATATCGACAAAAGTAATAACACGGTGTTACAGTCAAAAAGTACTTTTTGCGAAACATACCTCATACCTACGTGTAGAGTCTCCTGTCAATTTTGTTTCCAACGAGGTATAGTTTTTTAAGATCCGTTGAGGTTTTTCTAATGTAATTCGTTTCTTTATTGAAAAACTAAAAAAAAAACTTTTTTATGGGCATACAAATACATTTTGGTCAATTAAAAATGTTTACAAACTCTTTTGCTTTTATACAAACTATCATCTGTATCCCGTTTAAGAGACCAGCAGTACTCCGAGAGCATATTAACAATATTTTTTCCAGAAAACCTTCTCTCTATAGCTTCCATCTCCTGATACATGCGCTCCCCTTGTTCATCACTGAGCTTACCCAAATTCTCTGGAAAAATGTCCAAATGAGAGTGGAGTAAGTGAATTTTGATGGATATTCTACATCCCATTGCTGAATACGCATTCAGAAACTCATGAACGACGTCTTTGTAGTCCTCACGCCTTTTGTTGAATAGAAAATTCGTACATAAAGATTGGAAGCTATTCCAGGCTCTTTTTTCAAATGGACTTAGTTTGAATGAAAATTCAGTATTTCATTAGCTTGCGAATCTGAGGCCCAATAAAAACGCCTTAAAATTATAAAAACCAATAAATGAAGCATGAGTCATAACATACAGAAATAATATCAGAACTACCTTCTTTTATTTTAGCCTCACTTAATTTTGGAAATGAAGATTTTATATGGAGAAATGCTTCACTGTCTACATTAACCCTTTTAACAAATTGCTTCATGTAGCCCAGTTTTAAGTGCAGTGGTGGCAAAATTATATTTTCAGGATCCACAAGTGGAGCTCTCAACATATTTTTCTCCCCAATTTGAAAGGTACTTCGCTCTGGCAACTTATCTCTTTCGTACTTAAGCGAAGAACGGTTATCCCACTCGCAAAAATAGCAGGGATACTTTGTGTAACCTCCCTGCATGCCCATCAGTATTGTTAAAACTTTAAGCCATTTGCCATTTGTGCATTGCATAGTTTATTAAGTGAAGAATTTTTTCAATGGAATCGTATGTTTCTTTCATACCAGTGGCGTACGCTAATGGGACCGAAGGCGTCTCATTTTGGTTATGTAGCAATACAGCTTTAAGGCCTAAAGAGAATTCACATAATATTATTAAAAAAATTTTTTTGTTAGTTACTTTTTATACTTCTACAAGATCCATCGATGAAAAGGCGCCAATCTTTTGGTTCGTAGTTGGATCCAAATCGGACGAAGAGTTCAGACACATCCCCACAATAAGCCAAGTTTTTTTCGTCTTTATCAATTTTAAAAACTTGGTTAAACATCAAGCGCTCATTACTTCGCAACAGCGTAATTTTAAAATCTTCTTCCACTATATTCAACTGCTTTAATCTAGAAGCAACTACTTCCCTTTGCCGAATTGTTATATCTAGATCTCTTACCAGATCTTCAAAATCCTCGCTAGAAACCAAATGGCGCTCGGATGAAGTCGACCCGTGTGGTATAAACTCTTTGAGGCCGTCCTCTGTCGAAAAGTCTTCAGCTTTGTTGAATTTTTGCTCGACAGTATTTGTGCACTTCACTTGTCCTTGATAAGGTATTGCCTTCGAAACACTAGAAACATTGGCATATTTGATATATTTACGAGTTTTATAACTATACCCATAAAAATTTGTTTTACAGAAGTAGCAATCACTTATATTGTGGTATAACTGAGGATGCCATATCATAGGCGCTGAATAAGGGAAATTAGCAGCTTCATCACACAAGAAAAACAAGCATACTCTGGCTCATACCATCGGCTTTTTACAAATGATTTGCCAAACAAGATGTTGTAACTTGTTACCAAACCATTACAAACAAGTCACAAATGTAGTAAAATTTATTCCGATTTTCACACATTTTCTACAACTAAGATCCACAGCTTTTATCACGTGTGTTTAGTATTGTAATATCATATACATAGTACATACATACACTTTGAAGAAGTTTGGGTCGTAGCTAACATAATCAAAAAAAAGTAGCGCACATATTTCGCTGTAAAAATTGATCAAAGTGGAATAGCTGAGGAACGCCTGCTCGAATAAAAAAAATGTATATATCATTGAAGACAGAATTGATAGGAGATTAATTTTAATTAAAATTACATGTGCACTGATTACCAAATTATTCGAAAAATCTGCTATTAAAGATGAAAAAATTAAAAAAAAAAATTGATTTTTCGATATTGTTTCGCCCGTTTTTCTGACATTTATCACGGTATATGAACAATTTATACATTGTTGGAAACGGAAAAGTGTCAATAAAAGTTATTGAGCAATATGTCAATAAAAAAGTTATTGAGCAATATGTGTCTTAACCTATGAAAAAGGGGGGTTTGGCCCCTAACTTCAGATTTTGGGGGTGTATTGGAAATTCTGAGGATGCAGTTTTCATATGTCTGACCAGACCTACAAAATGAGGTATGTCTCGAAAAAGTACCATTCATTTTTTTTTGTCACACCGTGTAATCTATATAATTAACGGAAACGGTCAGACCGATGTTGCGAAAACATTGAAAGAATCTGCAGGTATATCACATTGTCTGTGGAACTTCTACGTGATGCCTTCCGTGATCACACCAAAGTAACATGTACAAAGCGAGGGTCATATACTCAAAGTTAAATAGCAAAATGAAATGCTGAAGAAACTTACGGGACAAAACAACAGATCCGTATGTTATTGCACTTAATAGGAAGCGGTTTTATATAGCTAATGGGCAAGATAGCTGTAGAGAGGCAGAATGACCATCGCCAAGACCTTCATGTCTCCCGGCGAGAGTCGTAAACCAGATTTCTGTCATGGTGTTCAGAAATCTTTTATAAAGTGCTAAAAATTCTCTGTACTGCGGACTGCTCTGGTAGCTATCAGCGGAGCTATTAATACTTCACCCACTTTGGCTTTGAGTGTTTTGCTGAATATAACTCCAGTGGATATTTGTGGCAAGTTAGCCGCAATCCAGTAGCTAATCAGGGCTTGGAACTGATTTGGTTCTAGACCCTTTGAGTTGCTGTGAAGCGAACTTGGCGGGCTGCAGGGAATTTGGTGTACAGCGTGCCGCCTGTAGTCTGCTCTTGAATCGCAATATCTTTCTGTTCGGGGGGAATTGTCCGGTGATTGGTAATATATTACAGTTTCACTTACATGGAGGACGACCAGTTATAGTTCATGCCAGAACTTTAACTTCAGATGGAGATTAAGCGTCCAACATAGCTCGCCAGTCGTTTCTTCGTTTGCCAACTAGCGCCAATTGGAGACACTACGGGATCGCAAATCGGTATCCACTTGCTTCCTCTGCTTCCACCAGCGTGTGCTGGTAAGAATACTTTCTGGCTGGCGCATCTTTGTTCATTCGTTCACGTAAGGCTCTTACAGCTCTTCATTAAATCTTCTTCGGTACTCAATTATCTATTCAGTCCGAAGTAGCATTTGTTTGCAAGAGTACTTCTTCCTTGGTTTTGTAACCTGACCTTATTTTTGGTGTTAAAATTGGTTCCCAGGTAGTCGCAGTACATGGCCGTAAGCCCAAGTGAGCCTTTCCTATAAGAGGAAACGGAATTCAGCCTAACCTAACCTTTGTACCGTGGCTTTATCGTGCAGAAATATCGATACTATCATCTCATGCAATAAGTTTGTGCAAAAATTTTCTTTAGGTAAAAAGTAATCTTTTTATCAAATTTAACTTAAACCCGAAAGAGGCGCAAGCATCTCTCTATTGAATTTTCATTCTTTGCATTTGCTAGTTGAACACAATAGCGATACATACAAACATGTATGTGAGTGAAACTGCATCATGGCAACCCTAAATTTTACTACGTGCACACACAAAAATTTTAATAACAAAATTCATCAATGACGAAAGCAACAAAAATAAAAATAAACACCCCAACGCCGTTTTGGTGAAACTACTTGCAGACCACCGGAGCGTTTGCGCACAACCCCCAAATGGGAGCTTTAGAAACTGGTTGGATTATTTGCAGTATTTACTGAGAGTACGAAGTGCGAGAGTCAATGAAAAACTGTGCCACCGGGAAAAGAACGCTCTTGCCGTTCTGAAAGTGGAAGGTAGCGTACCGGATTCGGATACAGTAAACTGGAGCTATTCAATAAAATGGTGAGCGAATTAGTGACTGCATATTCGTTTGAAAGCAAAAAATCCATATAACTACGAAAATGTTAATCGATCGATTAGTGAAGAAAAATTCTAATGGTTACTATTTTTACTCTCTACTTTCCGACCATTCTTCTTGTTTGCAGCTCGAATTTTTATTTAAACCACAGAGATTCTCATTTCACTGTGCTCTGTGATTTTTTCTTCTTTGTTATTTTTAGTGGGTATGCTGCACCATGGGAAGTTCAGCGCTATTTCGGAGTTATAACTAAATAATTTAGCTTGCTTGAAAATGTATTTCTTTCGTCTTGCAACATATACATCAAAACAGTAGGACAACCCGCAATCATAAGTCTTCTATATCGACAGTATTAAATGTTTATTCAGTTTAAGGGATGAGTGGAGGATCAGCGTATTTCAAAATGTTTTTAGAAAACGGCGTATCTCTGAATTTTTTCCAAAAGCTTCCTATTTCAGTATTTGGTTTAAGGACGCCCCAACAATTGAGAATACATACAAGTGGCGAATGTGTGACAGAAGCATTCAAAATAGATAACAGCTGAGATCACCTGATTCGCAGAGTTGCTTTTTAGACAGAGGTGCATTTGGTAGTACGCAAAATCCATTTAATTTGTACGTTAGATTAATTAATGGTATTTAATTCACGGGAACAAATGTAAATATGGTTAACTTAGTAAGAAAACCCTGAGTTTTAGCCAAATTACAATGATGTAAGAGTAATAAATAAAATGTGTGCATTGAATGTGAATTGATTTCGATAAAAATTTTAATTAGTTAAGGTTAAGTTGAAGTGGAAGACCCGTTGTGATACCATATAAAGACACCTTTACTCGTCTTCTACGAAGCAATTTGAGGACCTGATAATTTAATAATATTAAATTAATTAATTCATACGAATGCCGCACTGTATAAGAAAACCTTTCGTTGAAATATATAATAAAGTCGACTCTGAGGAATTCATCTTTTTAATATAAAACTTATTTTTTGAGGTTAATAATACACAGTTATTGCAATGAGAATTGAAAACTTACAAAAACTGTTTTATTTATGCCGAGATAATTTCATAACTGAAATAAATGGACGATATTTGATTATAATAGTTTACGCATAGCTGAAGCAAGTTCTGTTTGCTCAGTTCTATTACAACTTGTACGAGATTTGAGGATTCCAAGCTGTTGTATTTATTTTATTGAAAAACACCTTTTTAAATATACTAAAAAACATTTTTTGTCATTAGGCATACATTTTAAAATCATTTTCTTTTTAATATTTTAAATTAAAATGAATTTAAATTAAATTAACTCATTAAGAATTTCAAAATGTATGATTTTTAATTTGCAACCCCGAATTTCCTTCATTCTCCAATTGTTCGCGTGTTAAAATTCCTTCATTCTTATGTCATTCGCTAAGTTCTGCCTTTTTAATACAACTCTGCTCGTCTGACTGATAGTTCCCCTTTCACAATGTTTGACGGGGGGATAAGAGATTGCAGGAATTGAAAAAGTTTTTTCACTTGTAGGAATTCCCAAAGGCCCTAACGCAATGTGAATTTTACAACGCTTAATCTGAACGAAAATATTTAAAAAAAACGGCTTGTCTCTGAATTTTTTCCAATAACTCCCTATTTTAGTATTTGGTTGAAGGACGCCCTAACGCAAAATGAATTCCACTGAGCCTTCGATTTACGATTGTCTGAAGAATTGTCCCATATTGGAACGAATATGCCGATATCTAAGTGTGTCCTTTCGGAAGAACAGGTTTCCACAAAGGATAGTGGTGTGCCACTTTGCTTTCACTACTAATATCCTGCGTGTCCCTTACGTGTGGCGGAGAGGGTTTTGTTGGCTATAACAACAACAACCGCCAACAACGAACCTTGATAGCAAATTTAGTGTTCGATTATTATGTCAGCAATCACTACGACTTGAGTACTTTTTGTCAGCGGGTAAGTGGGCTTATAATATACCTTCGGTAAAATATGTCTATGGACCTTAATCCATAAGCCGATGGTTCTACGGGATCAAACAATTCGCTCCCGCGGCGGTCGGGGTAGTACAATTTAATAGTCCCGAATTTTGGCGGGCTCATACACAAAAATCTTCGGGGAGTGGTTTGCATTTAGCAACAGCAAAAACTCATTGCTAGATTTAGATGTAGGTGATGAAACTGATAACCTAAACCCTGCTCAAATTACGGACTATCAGCTGTTCAAAGACGGATGCGAACAGAACTTGAATGCACTCTCTCCATTCCAGATAAGAGGTAGAGCGGCACCAACTACCACGGAATCCCTCCTTGATATCGCATACAAGTTTCTATCAAGCGCAAAGTGCAAAAGACTGATGCCCATTGTCGACGAACTAATTGAACTTATTGAGGGAGGCCTCACACCTGCCAAATCCCACGATAGGAGAACCGACGCACACAGTTTCTCTGTCAAGTTCAAAGCAGCTTTTGACAGCGCGAAAAATAGTTTGCTGTATGCTGCCATGTTACCTAGGCGGTTACGAGCCAATAAATAATGAAGATGAATTAAAGAGCAGAGCAAGCAATTTCACTAGGATTTTCGTACGATTCTGATTTTCAGAAAGCTTTTTGACTCAATGCTCTTCACAGACGTTTTATGGAAGGAAAGTTTACGCAACTTAAACACGTAAATCGGTTAATTAACTTTGGACATAAGATACTTTTGCGTAACACGACCTTTGTCATAATATCAGGTCACCGGCCTACCTCGCCGAAGGTACCAGGTTACAAACCCATAACATGAAACATCACAAATACTTCAGAAAACTTCTTTAGATTACTCTTGCTTCTTATAGGATTTTGTATATTATTAAAAGAAAGCCTTTAAAAAACTATGGTGGCGAAAGTGGGGAAAACAACTTCGACTTAAATGGAACATGAAGCCAGTTAGGGATCAAGCGTTACCAGAGCGTAAAAACTCAATGCTTCTGTTGTGGTACCAAGCTACTTAATAGATATCGTTTGATCAATAAAGCCAGCTTGGCCTGAGATTGCTTGGACCAAATTTTATTTTGTGATTTTAACTTGAAGACTTTTGTTCACAAAAAAGAGAAAATGTCCCATAGTGCACTGGAGAGTTCACCCCTTGGAATTATCATATGTGCTTGGTAAGTTTCCTACTTCTTCTACCCTTTTCTTGCAGAACACTCCATTCATGGGTTCGCATGCCCACCCCTACAAATGACCCACACTGTGACTGTACACTCAACATCATCAATAAAAATGTATGCTTTTCTCAGTATTCCTAAAACACCTCACCCCCATAGCACACTCTACGCCTGCTGGTCAAAGGATTGATAAAAAATTGTGAAAACAAATCACAAAACAGTTCGAAGTGAAAAAATGTGTATAGGAATTACAACAAAAATAACATCACCAACATTGGCACACAAATTTGTATACTTTACCCATGTGCATATAGCACACACACGTTCATACATACAAACATACGTACATACTAAGTTAAAATCACAATAGCCGGACAAAGTTATCTTCATTTTAGCTGCAAGAGACAACCAACTTTTGACGAAAAAAACATTGATCCTTATTTATTTTTGAGGCAATAAGCTTGAAAGTTTGAGAATCAGAAAGCAGTAGACATCAAACGGGTATAAAAGTATCGATGTTAGTTCGTTACATTCTATCAAAAAATTGGCATCATTGTAGACTCGATACAGATCAAAGAAAGCAGGGATTAAACCCAAAACACAACGAAAAATATAGATGCAAAATGTGAGCATGGAAGGGATTGGCCACGCAATAAAGAGACCATCCGTCTAGTATTGACTCTGGCATAGGACAACTTACCCTTACTCCCCTCAAAGGAACTGAGAGCTTTCGTTATTACCTTAAAAGCTAAAATCTAAGCCAACTTTAATAATGCTGATTGCGAAAGGTGTATAAAGAATGGGAGTTTCATTGACAAATATTCTGCACGGGGCATGAGAGTTCGGTGAGATCATCCCCTAGGGTCGAGCTCGCTTTATTTCCGCAGGTAGAATGGCAGCGCCAGATGACGCAGCCGCCTTACTGAGAAATGGGATGATCATGCGCAAATTATGGCCAATCCGAAAGTTCCTGGCCTGCCAGGAAACCCACAGACACAACGTTTATATTATCTATCCCTTGGCTGATTGTGCCAAACCACGGACCAACATGCGAAAGCCACCGCAGAAGTTGTGGAGCCATCAAGAAGTAGAGAATGAGTTAACTAAAGAAGGTCCCTAACTTGCTGTTGTTGTTTGTTGGTGGAAAAACACTTCTGGAAGGTTTATTGGAGTGTCAGCGATGCAAACAGTCCTCTACCGGACATTGATGGGGAACCTTGCCGTTCCCAAAATACCAAAACAGGTAAGAGTGGCCCCAAATCATGCCTGGGAAAGTGCCGAAATTCATATCGCCAGTTACCTCTCCTTTCGCTACCTTACTGCCAGCCACTTATCGTCATAAATATTTTATCTTTATTGCTTTTTTATACCAACAATTTTTGTTGATTTTCAGCCTGTACATTTTCAAGTATTCATGAAACGAGCTCAAGGCCAAGAATAATAATTTTTCGCTTTTTGAATTTTTATGAAAATTGTTATTGTTTTTATTTTTTAATAATCATTTTTAGTTAGTTACTAAAAGTTTTTTGATTGAACAGAGTAGGAAAAATGTTTAGAGACAACCGCCATAGCTTTTCTTATAGATCCATTTCGGAAGCTTCTAAGCTTCTTCATCTGAGAAATTTTGGCACGCATTGCTAACCATTAAGCTAACAGTACGCTGGTTTTGATGTCATCTAATCTCCTAGTTCTATTCTTCTTTACCATATCCATGAACCACTTCCGCCATTTGACAGTTAGTAGTGTGATCATGATGGATTTTTGACTTATCTTTATTTGAACCTCTCTTGGTGGAAGTTTCCAAAAAGGTCAGCGATTCCACACTTTTATAAAACCTCCAATAAAAATCGCACTTTTTTTTTAATTGCTTTAAATTAATATAGTTGAGGATTATTACTTTTATTCGTGCACGACGTACAGTTCTATACACCGAAATGACTCGAGTTTTACCCCACCAGGGCTTTTGTTTCAGTATGACCTTCTCACGTCCATCTACTCGCAAAAGGGTTGCTCCTCACGCTCCCACTCTGGTCAGGTGGACAAGTACAAATGTAACAATACAAGCAAACTCGATTTCAAATCACTCTTTCTTTTCTGTTCTTTACCTATGACTTCCCCATACATACATATGTTCGTAACGAAAAGAAAATTGATAACACTAAATTTTATCGTTCCTGGATTCTATAGGTTTAGCTATTCAGCGTTTTGTATAAGAAGAAACTATTACCTGCTCACTGGACGCAACAGTGACATGCCTTCTGGAGCGTAGAATCGCCCATCGTCATATTACCGAATAACATCAAGCGGCGTCAAGAGCTTCCTGTATAAAAATCAACAAATTTTGTCCAAAGATCCCAGTGACTTGCGATGCAACGAAGTAATTTATTATGTATGCACACCTTTATGACTTCGACGATTTCTTTTAGCTGCTATATTCACGTGCACTTTTTTAACTCTGGCTTTGATTTGTTTAATTTCCGTTGATGCTGCAATGCATTTCCGGCAGTGAATGGGGCAACGACTACAAATGATGTCTACGACCGGAACAATTTCGATGGCACGATGACACAATGACGACGACTACAACGATTACGTACGTTCACACACACAAACGCACACACGTTTGCGAGCATACATCAACGACGACGAAAATGGAGATGCATTTAATGTAATAACGATGTGTGTATGCAGCAACGTTGTAACTGCACACACTTACGCATGCACGTATGTGTAACTGATTGCGTTTGAGTGGCTAAGCTAACTTGTTGGCGAAATGCACAGGCACCCGCACGTCGTATAAGTAACGGGTAATGGGTCGTTGGAGCACCTTAGGTTTAAGGCGTCTGATTTTTAAACCGTTATAGAATGCTTTAGCTGAGCGTTGTTCTACAAAAGCGGAGCCCAATATATACAAATAGCTTTGTGTTGCGCTCGTAAGAATCAAATTACGCCGGTTGCAGCAATAAAACTTATTATATGTGCCTCTATATATGTATGTAGGTGTGTATGCGTATGACGTATCCTGGCTAAAAAATGGCACAGCTTCTATTGCTACGAGGGCGCGAAGTGGATTGGGGTGAGTTGTGTGCGAAACAGTTTTTGTTGTTGCTCGTGTATGGGCTCGATAGTAAGTGTTGGATTTTTGCGTTGGCTATGACGATGACCTCGACGTCGGCAATTAGCGATGTTGTTGTTGTATAAAACTGCTAGTGATGATGACGGTGAAGATGGAGTAGTATTTTTGATTGTAGAAAAAAACTCGTTGTAATTCGGTGGTTAATAATCTCATTGCTTTGCAAATAGCAACAACTTTTTTACATCACACACTTTCCTTTAGCTTTTATATATAATATAATCTTAACTGTATTTTATGTTTTTCGAATTTTGTATTTCTATTTGTTTGCTGCTTTTTTAACACACCTAATAGAAGTATGAAAAAATTTGGAATTGCAATTTTCATGCCAAAAATGTATGATTTAGAGACCTTTTCTTTCACTTACACACACACATTCGCGCAGCTGCCTGTATGTATGCTTGTACGCGTAGTACGCTCACAAAATCTGACTTTTTTGTTGAATAATCACAACTCAATATCGGTATTTAAAACTCTTAATAGTCAAAAAACTTTTCTTTGCACTTGGCAAAATTGATTTCTTCTTTTTTTCTGTTTTTTTTCGGGTAAAGGAATTCGGCTGCTTTGTACTATGTATTAAGTGAAGGAATGCGTCCGAGCGGCAGTGCGCAGCTTTTTCTGACGTTTCATATAACGATTTTGTAAGACCACGAGATGCTTTGTGAGAGCATTTCACATTCATTTCTGACGTTTTCTCCCTGATTACGTTTAACGAAAGTGGGAGCACAAATTCAGAAGAAGCGTCGGATAACATGCGATATATATCTAAATTTGTGTAAAGAAATCCCTATAAAGCCTTTATTTAATAAATAATTATAGAATTATTAGTTCCCAGTTGAGGTTTACAAACTCTTTTTCTACTACTATTTCTCTTTCATATTTTTATCTGCCATGTGTGCACGAAATAGCTTATATAGCACCACTACATAAGAGTCGTCTGTGCTTGCAGGATTTAATTTCGGTATAATAAAATATCTCCCTTTTGACAAATACAATTCTGTGCAGACACCTTGCGAGCGCCATGAAGAGCTAAGGTAGAAGAGCGTAAGCTCAGTAACCAATAATTAGGGAGTGCAGCATAAAAATGGCACACACTCAGGATAATTTAAATGTAGAAGAGGATACTTATCATTATCCTCAAGGAGTTATCGGCCATTCCCGATTTTTCATTTGCATTCGTTCGTAAAAATTTGGCAAGAAAATTCACTTAACCCAAATGTGTAAGATTTTTTTGCAATTTTGCACACTTTTTATTTATCGGCATTTCACTTTTATCCACATATTCTTGAAATGGCGTATACAAACTTTGTTAAATGAAAGTATATATACGTAGGTATATGCGTGTGTATGTGTTGGTAAGTAAAAAATCAGCTCCAAATTCAATTTAACTCATTTCTTTTGCTTCTATTATACAAAATATGCATTTTATTTTATTCCTCTTTGTTCTCCTACAAAGAAACTCACAAAAAGACTTTGAATTTGCTTAACTAATGTTTCTGTTTTTTTTTCTATACATAAATTTTATCCACTTTTAATATACATATATAGATTTGCTATTAGTTAATGTCCGCGCGGCACTGCTCCACTGCTCCGCACACGCACTCGGCTCAACTCGAAGTGACACCGAAAAATTGTGAGTATAGCGCATTACGTTTGTGCTATTGAATTTCCTTCGTTGGTGAATATTGCCTTTGCAGCCAGTAGTGGGTGGGTGGTGATAACGTGCAGTCAATGTGAGCGCGCTATTGCACATATGAGCGGATTTTATGCGTGTGAATATTTGATAGCATTTCATGGGGGTTGATGATGTTGTAATTTCAATGTGATAGTTAATATACTCATTAACTTTTTGGGGGAGTAATTTTAACAGGAATGCAGATGCAGAGTTGCATTTACATACAAAGTTTTTGCTATTTTTCTCGGCCTGTCAACATTTTTCCCATGACGAGTTTCACATTTAGTGGCTACTTTTTCATAACATATGATAAAAATAGCGAATAGCACCAAACTTTAAAACATTGATAGCATTTCTCAGTCCGTCGGGCATTTCTAAAGCACCTAGTTTTGTCGAGTTTGTTAATTATTTTTTATCTTACTTTGGAGCACAGAGCATCAATTCGATAGCCCGGACCCGTTTGCGGATGTGTAGCAAACTGTGGGAACTCATGCCGCTGGGGAAGGCATTTTCGATAACATTCTCGGTTCGGTTCCAAAATCTTTCTTCAACATTTGTTTCGGTTTCGTTCCGGTTTCGGTTTCAAGATAAAAAAACGTGTACAAGTTTCTGAACAAAGAAATTTACTAGGTTTATGATTAAAAAAATTCTAAAAACTAACACATTTGTTATTAGAAAAGTATTCGATTTTTTTTTGATACTTGTATTCATTCGTTTCCATAGATAGATGTATCTACCCTTCATGAAAATGTCATCGAATTTGATTTTATCCTTTTTGAGATATGGGAATTTTAAAAAGTATTTTTCATTAAATGCAATAGCTTATAGGTCACCAACAAATTGGCAAGTAAAAATATTAATATACGACAATAATATTAATAATCGCTTTAGAAAGATTTACTTACAAGTTTGACCTAATCTATTATGGTCAAAATAGTTTGTCCAAAGTCGGGCTGCAGCTAAATATATACTCACTAGCATTTACCCGCGGCTCCGCTCGTATCAAAGAAATAAGCAAAATAACTAAGCTTCTTTTGGAAACATTTTTATTTATCAAACAGATAACTTTTAAAGTTCACATGTTCCTTAAAATAATGATATGCAAAAAAACCTTGAATAATCAGGTTACACACCAAATATTAAAAATTTGTTAGCAGCACTTGTAAACAATTAAATTCACACAGAGCACCAACTTCTAATAAAGGATTCTAAACAAAAGCCAAAGCTATTAATTATTTTTCAGATCAAATTGAAGAAGAGATACATACCGAACAAACCCTAAGAGCTTCATAAACTGTATTATTATATAAATACTCATAAAAGTTTAATTTTTACGAAACAGCGAAGCAACCAAAATATGAAGAATTGCTAAACTTACTAAAAGGATATTTTCCGCAGAAACGATATCAATATCTTTAAAATGCACAACTATTTTGCTCAAACGTTACAAAAAATTCATTCAAAATATTTGATTTACTCATATTTATTAACGACGACAAAAGCCCGGCCGACATTCAAAACGACGACTGCGAACGACAACGGAGAAAAACCGAAGCTTGACGATAATTGCCGCCAAGCACCGACGACATGATAATAATGAAAGCGGCAACGACAGTTCTGCATTAGCTCAAACAACACCAAAAAAATTTTGCAAAAAGTATTGCATGTGTAAAAAAAAACATAAAACTAATCAATTTCAACACATATTTAAAGCAATTTGAATATTTTTTCGATTTAATTCACAAAAACAAAAATTAGAAATAGATCTCATCTGGCGACAGCGGCATTCATGAAAAATTCCTCTACATAAGAACATGTGTAAAAATAATTTGACAGATGCCGCCCCGTCGTTGTCGTCTTGAATCTGTTTCCCTAAGTGACAGAAAAAGTTCCGAAAACGCAAAATAAAATTGGTATTATATGTATAGCAAGGCGAATTCATTACATGAACGTTATTTTCTTTTGATCTCACATTTCTGAACATGCTAAATTCGCCTTGCTCTCACCTTATATGAATTCGCTTTGATGCATAGTAACTAAACTTTAAAATCATAGCAATTAGTTTTTAAAAGTATTTTTGTAGATATGGCGATGAATTTTTTAGGCACGTTTTGACCGATAACTCAGTTATCGATTAACTTATATAACAAAACATAGCAGTATCGGTTAGTTTATTGAAATATCGAGAAGTCCATATGAATCTTTGGCCTTTCCGTTTCGTGTCATATCCCAATCGAATGCAAATTTAGAGGTTTCAGGGCTTTTACATTTTGACCGATAGCTCAGTTATCGATTAATTTATCGAAATATTGCAATGTCCAAACGAAACCTGTGGCCTTCCCCTTTCGTTTGATACCCATATTGTATGAAAATTTAGGCGTTTTGGAGCAACCACATTCTGACCGATAACTCAGTTATCGATTAATTGGTCGAAATATTGCAGAGTCCAAAAGAATCCTGTGACCTTCCCCTTTCGTTTGATACCCATATTGTATGCAAATTCAGGGGTTTTGGAGCAACATTCGGGCATCCCTCAACAAAGTTCAGTCCATCCAAGTTTTGCAAAAATGTGTTATTCGGAAAATATCGGCTTCACCCCTCAAGAGAGCTTTTTAGATGCTTTGAGATTCTTCCAGTAAGAGACCTTTATTATTTTAAAGTTTTAAAAATTTGTTTCATTAGGTGTGGCTACCTGCATAGTGTGATATCGGAAACTCATAGCTTAAGGGAAAACTACCATTCTACAGTTGTTGTACCTTCTTCCAGAACCACACATTCTAGCAAGTTTTATACAATAGTGTCTCGGAAACTATTCAATATACCACCATCCGAAATTCGTGCCATAAGGAATCTTCTACAATATACGACAAGTGTAAAACCCTTCCTTCTAAAATGAAATCGAAGTTTTACCATGGCCTAATTCATAAGCAAGACAAAAAATTAAAAATTATAGGTTATTGTAAAAAAAAAATTAAAAAAAAAAAAGGTTTAAAAAAAAATTCAAGTTTAGAGCTTAACACATAATTCGTTTTTATTTTCTGCATTTAGCAGTCACCCCACTGTACTAATATATTTTTATTTTTTATAGATATGTCTTTTGACACTATGTTGAACCTAACATAAAAAATGTCTTACCTTGTTTTTATATCTACACGATCTACGTATTTGTTTAATTTTTAACTCATACCGTTTCAGTGCTCAATAAAATTTAATTGAATTGAACTGAGAAACAAGAGAAGAACCCGATCCCACGATCGAAGATGATGGAATTGACATTCCACAACCCGACTATAATGAGGTGCGAATAGCAATATCCCGATTGAAAAACAATAAAGCAGCTGCCGCTGATGGTTTGCTTGCTGAGCTATTCAAAAACGGCGGCGAGGAGCTGGTAAGGCGCATGCATCAGCTTCTATGCTGAATATGGTGGGATGAATTTATGCCTGAAACCTTATCAGTAAATCTATCATCGACCAGATTTATACAAAACGCCAAGTCTTGAAAAAAACCCTTGGGAAAAGAATCGACACACATCATCTCTTTGTTGATTTTAAAGCCGCTTTCGATAGCACGAAAAGGATCTGACTAGATGCCGCTATGTCTGAATTTGGTTTCCCCGCAAAATGACCTTGAGCAACACCACCAGCTCGGTCAGAATTGGGAAGGACCTCTCCAAGCCGTTCGAAACTAAACGAGGTTTCAGACAGGGTGCCCACCTATCCTGCGAGTTCTTTAATTTGATGCTGGAGAAAATAATACAACTGCAGAACTTGACCGCTCTAGAACAATATTTTATAAAAGCATGCAACTGTATGCGTGCGGCGTATGCTTACGATATTGATATTGGCCTTAACCCTAGACACGTAACCTTCGTCGATTCGACGAATGCGCTATTGAACATTTTCTTTCCCTTTTTAAAACTGCCTTTCTAAAAGATTAAAAAAAATATATCTGAATTGTTCCAAAATAATAAAAGAATGTTTTAGTTCGAGAATTAAAAATTGGTACACATATGCGTACAATAAATCAAACCAAAAACTAAATAACTATATTAGAAATAAGTATTTTTAAGAATGTTCGTCGAATCGACGAATGGTTAGGTTTAATAGGGAGTGGGCGAAGGTTGGCTGTCTAGGGTTAACAACCGCGCCGTAACTTCTGCTTACTCCAAATTAGAAAAAGAAGCGGAAAAAATGGGTTTGGTGGTGAACGAGGGCAAAAAGAAGTACCTTCTGTCATCATGCAAAGAGTCAGCGCATTCACGCCTTGGCAACCAAGCCACTGTTGGCAGCAATAAATCCGAATAGTAAAGGACTTCGTTTACCTCGTCGAAAATAACACTCTATAATTCACTCATCGCACCCGGAGCATGGACACTAATAGCATCTGATAAGGCGGCTCTGGGAGTATTCGAGAGAAAAGTTCTTCGAAAAACTTGTGGACCTCTACTCGTTGGCGACGGTGAGTACCGAAGAAGATTTAATGATGAGGTTTACGCAGACGCCGACATAGTTCAGCGAATTAAAACACAGCAGCTTCGCTGGCTAGGCCACGTTGTGCGAATGAGCGAAGATGCTCCAGCCCAGAAGGTATTCTTATCGGCACCCGCCGGTGGAAGCAGAGGAAGAGGGAGACCACCACTGCGATGAAAGGACCAAGTGGAGACCGATTTGCGATCCCGCGGTGTTTCCAATAGGCGCCAGTTGGCGCAACGAAGAAACGACTGGCGAGCTATGTTGGAAGGTCAAAATTGCCCAGGCGGTTAGATGACCATTTAAAGAAGAAAGAAGTTACTCACATACCGACCAAAATTCCTTCGTCAGGTTTTAGTAAGTAGCGGTTCACTTGGAACAGATTTAATCATTTATGATTCAAGCGATTTCAATTTGAAAAGCCTGGGTTTTTTCCAATTCCCAAAAAAAGAAAAATCAAAAATAATAATTGAATAATAATTATTATCAACTGGTCTTAAGCTCGTAAAAACTTACAAAATATGTAAAATGGACAGACCGTAAGAACTATTAACGAAAAAAATGTGGAAATCCCAGTTTAGTTCTGTATTTCTTTCAAAAAACTCTTTACTCCCTTAAACTGGATTAGTCTTACAGGGAAAAGCACCTAAAACACACGCAAAACGAATCAAAAATGTGCTATAACTTTCAATTTTTTGATTTATTTTGCTTTGTTGATTTTCCGGCAGGATGAAAAGTTGATGTACATCCGTCATCCCTTGTTAAATGTTTTTTGTAACAAATTGGTTACGGCGTTCCGCCAAACTAAACACTTAGGATGGCTAACTTATGTAGATCAAGGTCAAATAAATCCTTATTCCAGTAACCGAAAAATATATTTTTTGTTATTTTTATAAGAAGTAGTATGTACTTCAAAATACTCCGCATGAAAGTACTTTTGGCTGAATGAATTTTTTCTAGTTAAGTGAATTAACTCTGAATGGAATATGTAAAACTAAAATAACGTATCTTCTCAATAATAAGAATACTCGTATATCTTGGAAAAATATACTAGCATAATAACTGAAGTTTACCCTCATATCTTCCAAATTGACTTGACTTCTTCCGTGTGTCGTAGTAAACGTACAATTTAACTGTTTGAAATGACAAAACTTTGCGTTTTACAAAAAAATTTAAATTTCGAATATGAAACTACATTTCAAGGCAAAGAACAATGTTCAAATAATTTCTTGATTTTTTTAACGAAAACTCGGTTGATTCTAAGCATATTGTGCTGAAATTGTGCTCGATTGAACATTTTGAAAGTCCCGCCACGTTGGAAATTTGATTGCTCAAGTGCTCATTGTGAGCCATTGTTTACTCAGACTTTGGCGAATCGGAGTGAAAGTCAGTGGATGAAGGTAGTCAAAGTAAGTGGAATGGAGGAAATCGCGTTCAGAGTTGATTCAAAGTAAAAATTACAAATAAAAACTTTAATTTAAACTGGCGTTTAAGTTTTATAGTAACTTAGCAGGTGTTGTAACTAATTTATATTCAATAGTTTGGGAGTTTTATGTCTTCACGTTCAATATTGCAGTATTCAAATTTGTTACCTACCAACCATGGCTAACCATGGTGAAACTCTGATTCCACAAATTCACACATTTGTTCATTAATCTCTAAAGAGTTGGCTATAATTTAATATACATAAGTAAATTTTAATTTTTGTAGCATACTTATAGGGTTGTAAGTCAATTTCAGTTTTTTTAGCATACTCATAGGAGTTAAGAGTATCCGTTTGTGTAGAAAGTGGATTAGTCCTTTCGTAACCGTTCGGGTATTAATGGGTACAATTGGTCCCTCCATAGGACATACTCAAACAAATATGAACAGCCGAGCTTATACAAAGTGATTAGAACTGACATTTGGCATCCTCCTTTGTTTGATTTATTTTTCTTCATTTGTGCATTTGATTTTAGTTTCTGTTAAGTCGAAATGATGAGTTTCAAGATGAATTGTCATCACGCGGAAATCGCTGGGAAACCTCGGTCCTTTGCAATTGAATTTACAACTGAGATAATAGATTCTCTCCGTCTGCAGATTAGATTTTTGGGGAAATTTTTTAATCTCTATCGCAGTATGCTTTTTGACACTGAAGTCCTTTCTCCAAGAGTGACATCACTACAAACAAGCCGTGCGATTCCATAAATATTTCTTCGTTGTCTCGATCCTTCTACATCTTCCTGGATTCGCTGTAGTAAGTAAAGTGGATGATGTGGAATATTTAACTCCATTTTTTGAAGAACACATGCAATCATCCGCGATGAAAGCTGAATACAGGTTGTGGTGTGCGAAAATATTATCGATTGACCCTTTAAAAGTCTTGGAGTACTGTACTGCGCTATAAAACTGCTCCTTACCACTTTAGCTACACTTTCAGTCACGATTTGTAGCGTGGGAAGATCGTTTTCTACGATGAAAAGAATAAAAACCTTACCTCGAAGTATAATGATCCATGATAGACTCAATGCGCTTGCAATGATTTCCATTCACTGGGATATTGCTTTTGAACCAGATGAAATATGTATATTTCTGTAATTATTGCTATTTCTCAAAACAAGAATAGATTTTGCGGAATAGATAGTAACTATTTATGCGCGACTGTTCAATAAAACATCAACAACTCTTCTATATACCGACATTCTTCCTTTTATTTGATATATAACTCATAGAATATATTCATGATTGTTGTATTTCATATGGATATTATAACTTTATATTCTAAACTAAAGATTACGATAACAATTTAAAAAAACAAAAAACATCAATAATTGTTTGATTTATTTATTGCAACATTAGATCTATCCTGCCCGTCGAATTAGTCGAATAAAACCATGGATCTAAGACTCCGTTCAATATGAGAAAATGGAACATGCATTCACATAGAATGAACATGCATGTACATGGTTTCATATGGATCGGAGTAGATCTGATCTATATGAAATTACGGTAGATTTATATTCAAATAATATGCCCGGCATTCATTCAAGATTCATGGTGCAAAACTCAAAATGTACAATAGAGAAGATAGCCTTTCTCCAGCTCGATACAACCCGACGATAAGTTTTTTTATTTACAATTTTCGTTTCAATAAAATATATAATTTTGCACTTAATATAGTCATTTCGATAGACACAATAATAACTATACACAATTTTCATACAGAACTTTTTTGCATTTTCTTAATTTTCATAAAAGTACCAACTTTTTTAGATTAAGACACCCATAAGCGATGACAATAGATATCCTTAAGGATATGGTATGGTTATGACTATGGATTTATGGATAAAGAAGTTTCTCTAAGGCTTTACTCCTACTACAGGGTGTTTTTTTACAGGTTTGTTTTTCGAATAGAGATAAAACTGGCATTTTGTGGTCAAATCTGGCAACTCTAATGTCATTTATGTTCAGTTTGGTTTGCCATTTCATCATGAACAGGTTGACAAAAGAACAACGCTTGCAAATCGTGCAAATTTATTTCGAAAATAATGGTTCAGTTCGCGAAGTTTACCGTGAGCTCCGTCCATTTTATGGTCGACATAATCGTCCATCAGAGCAATTAATTCGGTTAACCATGGATCGTTTTCGCACTACGTTTACTCTATGTGATAATACGCATCCGCAGAGACGTCGAACAGTGCGCACCGAAGAAACAATTGCCGCTGTAGAGCAAAGTGTTGAAGAGGACCCGAATGAATCGATTCGCCACCGTGCACAGCAATTGGAGCTTTGTCCATCAACTCTATGGAAGATTTTGCGCAAAGATCTTGGCTTGCGGCCTTACAAGATCCAGCTTGTGCAAGAATTAAAGCCGCGAGACCATGCAATGCGTCATGATTTTGGTGTATGGGCCGAAAATGAGATTGATTTCGATGCTGATTTTCATCGCAAAATTTTGTTCAGTGATCAGGCTCATTTTTGGTTGAATGGCTACGTCAACAAGCAAAATAGCCGCATTTGGAGTGAAGAGAATCCACATGAGACCCTTGAAACGCCATTACATCCACAAAAACTGAGTGTTTGGTGTGCTCTATGGGCTGGTGGTGTCATTGGGCCATACTTCTTCCGCAATAATGCTGGAGAGGCAGCTACCGTTAATGGAGACCGGTATAGAGCCATGATAACCGACTATTTTGTTCCCGAATTGGATGGCATGAATGTGGATGAGTTGTGGTTCCAACAAGACGGCGCTACATGCCACACAGCGCACGTCACAATCGATTTATTGAAGGAAACATTCGATGAGCGCATAATTTCGCGGAATGGACCTGTCAATTGGCCACCAAGGTCGTGTGATTTGACACCATTGGATTATTTTCTTTGGGGATATGTGAAGTCGCTCGTCTACACCAACAAACCAGAAACGTTAGGGGAATTGGAAGCCAACATTCGTGGCGTTATTGCCGACATACGGCCCCATATGCTCGATATGGCTTTATTCGAGCCAGCCGCGGCGGCCACATGCCCGAAATCATATTTAAACATTAATGGCATAAAATTATCCTTCCAATAAAGCCAAATTGATGGACCTTGAAACGATTTTCTTGTGTTTTATTTCAATTCAAAGTTCTATACCCCTAAAAAAACACCCTTTATGTCGGTAAGAAACATCTGATCGTAATTTAGCAAAACAACAAAAAAAACTCTTAATTAATTACTCTTCAGTAAACATTTTTTTAAAATTGCATGCTTGCGGCGGCGGGGTGCAAAAGAGCAATATGTCCCTATTTCTCAACGTATTATAAATAATCACATCGCAGACTGAATCAGAAACAGCCACATTTAAAAATCTGGAAAACTTTGTGTTGAACGTTTTAGGATGGCACTCTAATTTTACAAAAAGTACATAGCACGAAGGAAGCTCTTGAGATAAATGTGATTATTAACCCATTAACGCCGGGGTATATAACGCGTGGACTGATTGTCATTATTTTTCATGCACCAGTTACTGTCGACCTCTAGATGCAAAAACTAGTTTTCAAAAAATTTGTATTTATTACCACGGCCATTTTTGTAAAGTACAGGCGGCGTTAGTATATACCTTTTCTTCCGTTCAAGAACACATGTTGGTATACGAGTATACAAAACAAACGATTTCATTTTTATTAAAGCATATGTTTACAGGATATGCATACACTTACGAGAATATGCCTATTTATTAATATTAAAAATCTCATAATATAGGAAAAAAGAAATAGTTTTAGATATTATGTATGGTATTGAGCGAAACAATCTCTTATTACGCAAAGGGTTTTTCTGCACATGGCACATAACCAAATACTGCGAGACCAGCGCTTTACATAATGCACAGGTGTCATCTTGCTGAGAATCGAACAAACGCTGTTGTTTACCCACTTAATGCAAAGATATCGTTGCGAGTATCGTAAGTTCACGGGATCGCTTTTTGAAAACCTTATTATTATTAAGCTTGCAATTTGAAATTTTTTTTTCGGGAACGGTGCCAGTTGCTTTAAACTTCATGTCTGCTAGCTGTCTCATCAGAAAACGGGTAGCAAAAAAGTTGTCGAAAAAAATTACATGCCTCTGGGGATTTAGAATATTGTCGACAACGTTTTACACAACGCTTGCGCCTAGCGGAATATTTCGAGGTTCCACGCTATTTTTCCACAATTAACATCCAAATCATAACAATAGCCGGAAGAGCTAGCCACCATCCGAGCCTTGTGACCAAAACCTATTGGTTTATCTCTTATAAATGGTTTCGCAGAATGCCTGGCGAAGTACTTTATCATTCATTCATCAAATGATAAATTCGACCAAATTGCTGGAAACGTGAAATCAACATAGTCATTACGTCCAGGCAAATCTGCCGGCAGCATATTATCGTCCAAATTATCCTTATTAAGTTCTTCGAAATCTGTTAGTGGGTCTAGCTCGGGAGAAATGATTATCAAATCCGGATTTGTAACATTATTCGTTTCGTCATCATCACACAATAAAGCATTAACTGTTTCTTCGAGATCTCTAAAGCTATTTTCCCACAGAAAGTGTTTTTCCCCTGTGTCACAGACATTCTTAATTCGATGGAAAAAATATATACTGTATACTCGTATGCTGGCTGTACTTTCAAAAAAGAGTGTAAAAAAGTATACAAAATTCAACTTACCAAAAAAATCGTGAATGTAGTGTACTGATTGTTGTCTTTTTAAGCACGTTTTTATCAAAACTAAATATTTAATTCGACACGATACACTTTTTGTTTACTTTACAGACGCACACCCCTTGAAAGATAAAAATGATTTGTAAGTGATTGACTTTGACAAATCATAAGTGACACAATGTCCGTACAATAACGGTAAAAAAATGTATTGCCTAGATTGGACTGTCAACTGCAGACAGAATTTCCAACTTAATAGAAATCAAAAAGCCAAGTTTTCTGTACTTTTTAAAGTACACCGCCGTTAGGGTTGGAGTGGGTTAAGAAAGCGATTTAAGCCGAAAAAATCACCAAATATATATTTGAGTTTTTGTTTGGGTACATTTTTTCCTATTTGATGGAAATCGCTCGACTTTTTATTTCAAATTTTCTTTTTATATTTTGATATGAATTTAAAATGTTCAAAAAGTAAGTTTTGCCTCTTGCACCCACCCCCATTTCGGAATTACTTGTCTCGCAGCGCCGTTTTTTCCGAAATTCATATCAAATCGCGCGATTTTTTATCCAAATTTTCGCCTGTGGCGCTTTCTTTTAATAAATGTCAAATTAATAGGACTCAATATTTTAAATTCATATCATAATAAAAAAAATGGAAATTTGGAACCGATTTCCATCAAAGACTAAATCAAAAACGGTCACAACTCAAAAAAAATATTTGGTGATTTTTTAAGCATTAATCGCTTCACAAAACCTCAACCAATAATTGAATTCGATTTTTTCTTAATAATAATCACATTTAGTTAAAGAGCTACCTTCGCGCTATTTTGAAGCATTCAACGCAAAGTTTTACAGATTTTGAAATGTGACTGTTTAGTGACTTAGTGTGCGATGTGATTATATGGTTTTATATCTTAAATTTCTATGGATTTTTTCACATTTCATATTTCACATAATGGAAATAATGTGATATTGATTAATGTAGCCTTATTTCACAATATGTTGAGAGATATAGCCATATGGCTTTATATCCTATGGGCTTATTGCACCCCACCCCCAAAAGTTGCATTATTTGACACATTACATTTAATATTTATTTCCTACAATACCTAAAAAGGAAGTGGGTGAATTTTTCTACATAAATTTAGGGGGTCATTCATGCCTATTTCATTTAAAAATTTTTTATTCAAATTTCTTTAAATCATCATTTTTATACCTAGTAGTGCTACGTACCAGTGATGTCGCGAATATTCGCATTCGCATTTGCGAATATTCGCATGTTTTTGGACACTCGCATTCGCAAAATTTCTGCGAAGGTTTTTGCGAATATGAATATCAGAAAAAAAGTAATTTGAAGATAATACCAGGTTAATAAGACTAAAATCCACTTATTTTCAATGTTTTTTAATGCATGAAAAAGTAACTCAGCTAATAATATATGATCAAACTAAAAATATATCATTCAATCATTAACTATAAATACATGTAATTTAAACAAACAAACAAAAAATTGTAGACGCTTAAACCAAAATACTTCTCTCCTAGAAAATAACAACGAATTTTTTTTTTTACCATATTTTTTCAGTTAATAATTGAACTTCAGCCACTGAAATATAACAATAAATCGCAGAACAGCTTCAAAGAAAACCCCGGGACTGACTGGCTTTGACAGAATCTGCTCCCGTTCTCAACCACGGTTGCAATAATCGCAATCACGTATTGGCTTCGTCAATATGAACCAATGAATCTGTGATTTGTGTTATTTAGATGATAGAGGAATTAAGATGCGAATTTAAATTTATAAAACGTGGATGACTTTTCGCCAATGTTTTTTAATGTTTACTGCAACATGAATTATCATGGGTTTGCTTTAAGTTTCGAATGCTTAATTTTAATAAATGTGAATATTGTCTTTAGGTGTGTAAAAGGAAATTACTTTGGAAATGTCGTTTAAAAACCAAAACTTATAGTTATTTTTTGGTAGTTTTTTGGAAAGGTGGGTAATTATTTTGCTATTGCTATTGTTTTCATTTCTTAAACTTTGCAATATTCGAACATTGCAAATAAAGTTGCATAACCAACAAAAAGATAGGTTGGCGAAAATCCTCAGACCGAACCCTCCACGAGGGTGCCGACTGGTAATGGTTACTACAGTGTTCTGGCCAGGTGGGTACACTAGTACCTTCCTGTACGGAAAGTATCCAGCTAAGGTCAGGAATTACAGCTATACGTCTTAGCTCTCTCAATAGCTCTGGCGTATGGATATGATTCTTGACTATGGTCATGAGGTAAGGGGCTGGATCAAGGTGTCATGCGCCATGAACCTGCCGAGGATCAGCCTGGCTGGGGGCCCTTTTAAATAGCCCAGTCTAGAACGGTGCCCTCTGGGAGCATGGCCACTCCCAGTTGCAACCCTTGGCCTTACCCCGAGTACCGCGGATCTCTGCTCGGGGTGGACGAACCCCTTCCTCCGCTATTCGTGGGAATTTGAAATGAATAACACAACAAAAAATAATTATAAAAAAAACAAAAAAAAAGGCAAGAAGGCCGGCACTCCAAAAAAGTCGGAGGGGCTAGCCCCTATTGTTTATGGCGCTCAAGCGATGAAGGCGCCTCTACCAGCCGCGATGCGGCTGCATGGGATAATGCACATAGGCTTCAGGCGATGCTGGAGTCTGGTGCAGGTAATCAGGTTGTTACAGTGGGTGGGGTCGGGGAAAATAAGGGAGTTGTGTCTGCCGGCGGAGACGTACCTAGTAAGCGGCTCGATACTGGGGTCACCGTCGAAGCCGCTGCGCTCGCCCCGAGGAGCCCCTTCCCTACGCCCACGGCGTTTAGTAAGGCCTACCATAGGCCATCTGTAGACAAGATGCGTGCTAGACATAGACGCACAGCGCTTAGGATCTTGAGGAGATCCTGGCATACGCCAGACCTACTAACCAAGGCGCTGCCTGGTGATTTGGCAGAGATAAAGGCCGAGATAGAGTAGGCAAAAACTGTGGTTCCGGACTTCGACGGTAGTCGCCCGGTACAGGAAAAAGGGACCGAGAAGCGCAACAGGTCCATGGAGGTGGGAGGAGCCTCTAATCCTAAAAGGGTTAGAGTCCAAGGCCCCTCGTTTGCAGAGGTTGCTAAAGGTAGCATACTTCTGGGGGTCTTCGACTCTAATCCCAAAGGGGAGAGGTGCTTCCGGCCTAACTGGGACTGGGTGCGGGCTGAGATGGCTAACCACTCGGTCAGTGTCTTGGCCGAATATCCTGGTCCCATCCCCTCCTGGAAAGAAGTGCGGTGGTTCCAGGGTTTGGTGAAGGTAGTGGCCTGTGGGGATTCAAGGCCCGCTGCCATGTACAAGAGGGCAGTTGAAAAGATGGAAGCGGTCTACCCTGGTGCGATCATCAAGGCCGTGGATCTCAGCGAGATCCCATGTAGACCGAGGGCTAGGGTTTGAATACCATCCAAGCCCGAGGAGCCAGGTAAGGTCCTAGAGGTTTTCAGGGCCTACAATCCGGATCTTCCATCCGGCAATTGGAGGATCCTTAGATTGGCGACGAGCACCAAGGCAACGCGGCAGGCGGTCTTGATGCTCAACAAAGAATCTATCCCTCTCCTGGAAAGGAGGAAGGGTAAGGTGAACTTTGGCTTCATAGAGGTCAATGTCAAGGTCTACACGAATGACCTTAGGTCAGTGAATGACCTAGAGGAGGAGCTGGAGAAGGACGACGGTGATGAGGCGGATGAGGTTGTCGAAACCAACCGGGCCAATCCGATGGATGGCTCGGAACAGGACGACGCCGCATCGGCCTCCTCACTGGGGTCTTCCCTGGGCTTCACTAGGTGGTGCGAGGCGCACTCGGGTGAGGAGCCTATGTCAGATGAGGACATTGGCAACGTTACGGTGGTGGAGAGACGTAGTAACCAGGATGGTGCGGGTGCTACAAATCAACCTCTACCACAGTAAAGCAGCTTCGGCTGCACTGCTGCTCCTTCTGGCATCAAAGGGGGCAGCAGATATAGCCCTCATCCAGGAACCATGGGTGGTAGGGCATAGTATATACGGGCTGAAGGCAGCAGGTTTCTCACTGGTAAGTGGTGATACTGTACGGAGACCTAGGGCATGTATCCTGTTAAAATCTAACATACATACTTTATTTCTTCCATAATTTAGTGACAAGGATACGACATCCATTCAAATAGAGGTCAATGGAACAGTATGCACATTGACCTCAACATATATGGCGCATGACGAGCCATCTCCTACACAGGCTGTGCGTAGGCTCTTCGGGCATGCCAATGAACACGTCCTCTTAGGGGGCAATGCCAACTCACACAACCCAGCCTGGGGCAGCAGTGATGTAATCGAAAGAGGTGAGCTACTCTTTGATTTTATTTTACAACATAACATCTTCATATGTAATAGGGGTGTGGAGCCCACCTTTGTTACTAAGAATAGAAGGGAGGTTCTAGACGCTACGCTTTGTTCGAGAGGCGCGCAAGGTATGGTCAGAAATTGGATGGTTTACGATGAACACTCCTTCTCGGACCATCGCTACATCCGCTTTGATCTGGAAGGCGTACCGTCCACCTCCTCGCCGTAAGAACGCCAATTGGCATACGTATAGGAAGGAACTGGATAAGTACCTTTCAGATGATTATCCCGATACACCTAGGGACACTAAAGATATAGAGGATATGGTGGTAAAGTTCACCACAGCATGTCAGGTAGCTTTAGATAAAGCCTACCCCATCAAAAGGGCTAGGGTAAGCAGAAACCACCCTGGTGGAACCCCGAGCTAGATAGATACCGGAAGCTTTGCAGACAAGCTTTTAATAGTGCTAAGGCCTCGAAGGAGGTCTCGAAGTGGGAAGCTTATAAAGAGCACCTTAGAGAGTACAAAAGGGAACTCAGGAAATCAAAAAGAACCTCCTGGAGAGATTTCTGTAGCGGAATAGAATCGGTATCAGAGGGTTCTAGGTTAAGGAAGATTCTATCCAAAGCACCTCGTAGTGGACCGGGGTGTCTGAAAAAGTCTGATGGGTTTTGGACTAACACGGGGGAGGACACGTTGCAACTTCTCCTTCATACTCACTTTCCAGACGCGGAAAACGATCATAGGTATCAACCACATTTTAGACACGTGGAACTTGACCTGGAGCAGTTCCTTACCAATAAAAGATTAGAGTGGGCAATTGGGTCATTCAAACCATTTAAAGCACCGGGTCTAGATGGCATAGTGCCCATACAACTTCAGCAATCAATGGAACAGAGCATCCCTTGGTTGCAGGCGATATCCAAGGGGGTGCTTACTTTTTGTCACATCCCAGACCCTTGGAGAGATTCAAGGGTAATTTTTATACCTAAGGCAGGTAGAACGTCTCATTTTGGCCCAAAGGATTTTAGACCGATGAGTCTGGCGTCCTTTCAACTCAAGGTACTGGAGCGGTTGCTGGAGCCCCACCTTAAAAATGAGCTAGAGAGCAGAATCGTACCATCGCAGCATGCATACACGAAAGGCAAATCCACTGAGACAGCGCTACACGAGGTTGTTACGCACATAGAAAAATTCTTAGCTTGCAAGGAATTCACATTAATAGCCTTTCTGGACATTGAAGGGGCCTTTAATAACGTCACGCCGGAAGCGATCACGGCAGGCCTGCCGGCCTTGGGTATCGAACCCTGGCTGGTGTCCCTCGTGTACCAAATCCTGAGGGACAAGGTTGTCAACAGAGGTACGCCGCAGGGTGGGATCCTCTCCCCTCTTCTGCGGGTAGCCACAGTAAACGAAATCCTGGCGAGGGAGGGGGGGGGGGGGGGGGGGGTCTAAAGTCACAGCGTATGCGGACGACCTTTCGGTGGCTGTGAGTGGTAAATATCCACAAACGCTCTGTGACATTATGCAGAGAAACCTTAGACTAGTCGAAAGGTGGACCGGAAATAAAGGTCTGGGTGTTAACCCGACCAAAACAGAGCTGGTTCTGTTCACTAGGAAATACAAAATCCCGGTGCTACAACTATCAGCTATAGGTAAAACGACCCTTAAACCTGGTGACTCCGCTAAATACCTGGGGGTTATCATTGATAAAAAGGTCACATGGAAAGAAAATATCCAGGAGCGCGCTAAAATGGCACTAGTGGCCCTATACTCCTGTAGGGGTGCCATAGGGCAGAAATGGGGACTGTCCCCTAAAATCACACTTTGGCTCTATACCGCTGTGGTAAGATCAATTTTCTTGTATGGAGTCCTTGTCTGGTGGACGGGTCTGGATAAGGGCTCCAATATCACCGTAATTCAAAGGGTACAGAGAAGTGCGCTAATATGTGTTAGCGGGGCGCTTCGCACAACAGCGGCAGACGCACTGAATGCTATTCTGAACATTCTACCGATTGACTTATGCGGTGAACTTTTTGCGGCATGTTCCGCTTTGCGACTGACGTGTCTACCAGGATGGAGGTCCCGTTGTGAAGGTCACTCATCTATCCTTAATAATCTCCCCGCGTACAGTTCGGACTACTGTACTCCGAAGTACTGTTTCGAGAAGAAATTTCAAATCACAATTCCGGAACGAGAATATTGGGACACTGTACCTCCCCGAGACCACGGTTCAATCCATATATACACAGACGGCTCGAAACTTGATGACAATGTTGGAGGAGGGTTGTACGCTCCCCAGCTGAGTCTTAATCTTAGGTTTAGATTGCCTGAACACTGTAGTGTCTTTCAGGCCGAAGTGGCTGCTATACAGGAAGCTGTAGAATTTCTGAAGACAGTAGACATCAATAATGGTGGTGTCTATATCTTCTCTGATAGCCAAGCAGCTCTCAGGGCGCTGGGGGCATATACATGCAATTCCAGGACTGTGGATGGCTGCCGCAAATCTATTAAAGAGATGGCTGAGCAGCTCTAGATTCACGTGGTATGGGTGCCTGGACACTGTGACATACCGGGTAACGAGACGGCAGATGAGCTTGCTAGAGGGGCACATCCGCTCCACTTTCACGGTCCTGGAAGGGTTTGGGCATGCCGCTCGCGACTTGTAAGCTCTTAACGAGGCATAAGTTCCTCCAACAAGCAAGTGATAGATGGGACAAGATCAGTCATGCAAAGATGGTGTGGCCAGAGATCATAGCGAGTAGGTCGGAGGACCTACTCAAACTCAGAAGGGAGGAACTCTCGCTACTGATGGGGCTTATGACGGGGCATATAGGTCTAGGCAGGCATGCAGAAAGGTTGGGTATTCCCTGTAATGACTTCTGCAGAAGCTGTAGAGATGAGGAGGAGCCTGAAACGATGAGGCATATCCTATGTGAATGCCCCGCGCTGTGCGGTAGTAGGTAAAAATATCTGGGCGCCAGTATTTTTTATCATCTCGGCGAATTATCATTAATTAAGCCAAAGGACATTCTGCGTTTCGCGGAATCCACAAAATGGTTCGAGTAGGGGTTTTTTTTTTTTGGGTGCAAGCGGTCTTCGCCGTACCCGTGGCGCTAGACGACTGTTCCGGCCGGCCTTATAGAGGTCAATGTAAACGTGTTGGGGGTGCATAATCGTTGGTGGCAAGTATAATCGATTACATTGATCTCCATTGATTTCCCAAGGTTTGATTGGGGCAGCTGGTTGGCGTTGTGGGTGTGGAGTTGGCGGCTACGGGGATTGCTTCTACCTTTAAATAAATGTGGTATCATAACGGGACTTCCGGGGCCTATGTGTGCTAGTTCATTTGCTAGCAGCCACTGTAACCTAACCTAAAACAAAGATAACAAGTGAGGAAGTCTAAGTTCGGGTGGAACTGAACATTAAATACCCAGCTGTGTAAAAGTGTTCATGGTGAATTGGTAAATTGTTGTGGAGTTGTGACCTATAGAGGTTTTAAACTTTTTCTACTACCATGTGGGCAATCTTATAAATAAAAATGAATGTGTGTCTGTGTGTCTGGCGTCCAAAGTACTTAACCGATCTTTATGAAATTTTTACAGTAGATTCTTGGATTCACTGGTTACAGCATATAAATAATAATAATAATAATAATTCCCAACGGATTACCCACCATATCCCGCCCGACCGGCGCGAGGGGCGCATCCGCATAACGCGCGGATTATTCATTCGTGCCGAGTCGTTGAAAGGCTTTGGTTTGTTAATCGTCGAGATCTAAAACTGCTCAGCTACAGAGAAAACCTCATCAGCTAAGTAAAGTAGATATAGGGTAGATTATACATTAAGAAATAACTAGTTAACAGAATAAAATTATTGTTAAAAGTTAAAATAGAAGTCAAAGAATAAAAAACAATTAGTAGCTATGAATTTAGGATAGAAAGAATTAATTTTTTATGCTGAAAAGCGAGTCTGAATTATCAAATCTACCAGAAAGAGAGTTATAATCTTGACACAAACAGCGAAAAGGCTCATTTAACTGAAAATTGGTTCGGCACTGTTTTAAGACTAGAGGTTTAAAATGCCTTGAAGGACGAGACGGTACATTGAAGTTCACTTCACTTAGAAGAAATGGGCTGGATAGTGAACCATTTAGCAATTTAATCATAAAAATAATTCCAAGCATTTCCCTCCGACTAGAAAGTGTGTGTAGATTAATGAGTTTTAAACGATTCGTATAGGGTGGCAGATTGTACGAGGGATCCCAATGAAAATCTCTTAAAGCAAATAGTAAAAATTGTTTTTGGACTGATTCAAGGCGATCTACATGAACCTGGTAACGCGGGTTCCAAATTATAGAACCATATTCAAGTATCGGTCTGACTAATGTAGTGAAGAGGGCTTTAGTTACATAAGGGTCGCTAAATTCTTTAGACCATCGTTTAACGAATGCTAGGACCCCTGTGTTAATATGGCGGTTGAAACTGAGTTTATAGTCCATAGTAACCCCCAGGTCAACAAAATCATACACTTGCTCAAGACTATAATTTTTAATTGTATAGAAGCCGGCTGAGAAATTCCACGCGAAAAACCCATATGTTTACATTTTTTAAGGTTAAGTAGGCTATATATAATTTTGAAAAGCGTAGGTAGTATACCTCGTATGATGTTTCGTAATTTTATTTAACACGGTTCTGAAGTTAATAATAGCTGAAATTTGATATTTTGTTCATTTATATGTAGGCGGTGCCACGCCCATTTTCCAAATTCAAAAAAATCATTAATAAGATCATCAGGTCATTGTAACGATGAAATTCTAGCATTCTATCTGCATCAGTCAAGGAGATATGGCATGTTCCGGTTTTCTACCTCTCTTTTAGAAAGCTTTGGTCTGAAAGTGGGCGTGGTCGTCCACCGATTTTCCTATTATTCCTTGGCATAATCTACATATTCATACCATACCTCGTATTAAGTTTCATAATTCTATCTTACACCGTTCTGAAGTTATTAACAGTAAAAGTTTGAAAATTTCTTCACTCATATGTGGGCGGTGCCACTCCTCTTTTCCAAAAATTTTCTAAAATCGCCAATGGGACAACCAAATTAATAAATCTAGCAAATTTCATCATTGTAGCTCCTTTTATTATTGAATTAACTTATTTTATACATTTTTCGAAATTTTCGATATCGAAAAAAGGGGCGTGGTTATGGTTACGGTTATTGTTCGATTTCCCCCATTTCAAATAGCAACCCGCCTTGGCCGGAAACCAACCTGTGTGACATATTTCATTCAAATATTCCAATTTTTACTCAAGTTATCGTGTTCACGGACGGACAGACGGACGCATGGATTCCTCTGTTCATTCTAAGAACTTTGATATATGAAACTCCATATCTATCTCTATTATTTTGTACCGTTACAAACCACCGTTATATGACAAAAACTATAATACCGTGTGTACTAGTACACGCTGGGTATAAAAATAGTCATTAGCTGTGTTCGGTGACAAAACTTGCAAAGAAGTGTTAGCAAAGTGAAAATTACGTAAAACTTGCGGCAAAACATCTGTTGCCATTTTAATTGCTTAGTAGCTCAAATTTTTAAAATTTTGTTGTTGCTTTCCCATGTCACCATTGTAAAGGTCTACAAGTAAGATATGTATCAGCTGTTCGTCCACAGCTGTGCCCACCATGTAAAGAGCTTGTCATTCAGAGGCCATTAAACGCAGAGTCGTACTCATTGGCAGCAGACAAAAAGTAGGCGATGCTATTAAAACATATAGAAACATATACAATAAATAAGAAAAATTAGTTGCAGCAAATTATTGTTTAAAGCGCATAATTTCAAATTTTTTTTGCAATAGTTTTACTTATTTAAGTATCAGTTTTTGATATCTTTGAAAACTTTATAAAAGTTTCTGTGCTACCTATAAAAAACAACCATGTAGTTGATGTTGCCATGGCAATTCGCTATTTTATCTTTGTTTACAATAAAATTGCACGTGCTAATTTGATCATTATCTTCAAATATTTCAATTTAAGAAGCATTTTTCTTATTTATATCGTATCTTAATAAAGTTCCCTACTATTTAAAGTACCAAGCGTACATATAAGGGTGCGCTTATGTGAACTTCCACGTCGCTTGAGCGCTGTAGTTATCGTAGCTTTGCCTTATTTTTTAAAAAAGATTATAAAAGTTATATTTTAATTGAAATCAGAGAAAAATTAAAACGATTTGCATGCGATGGTTGGGGTTTCCTGTTAGGAAGTGACCCGCTTCTCATCAGTAGCCCGATTCTGTAACTTTTAACCACGCGCCGAGCGTTAAGCTTATTGCCAAACTTTGGCGTTTGTTCTTAACGAAAATGCGATTCTGTAACTCTCCTTTAACGCCGCTAAACATGCAAAAAACTCAACACTAATTTTTTTACTTTATCCAAACGGTAAAACTCTTGCAAATATATTAACGCTATTGTTAACACCTCGAAAATAATTCGCGACAGCTAACCACACAAAAAGTGTTAGCTAACACTTTTCGTGTGGTTAAAAGTTAGTGAATAGGCGTTAAAATAGTTACAGAATCGACCTACAGACCCCTTTTAGACACTTTGCTAACCATTGCTTTCCCACACCACCCAGGAGGCTGCAATGTAGGTCCGTTATCTAAATTTTATTGGGTGTGTGGTTCCCCTGTAGGCCTATTATCACCCATATACTCGTACATAACTGACGCAATATTTTACAAATAAAATTAAAAAATTCAACTTTTTATTAAAAAAAAAGAATTCCTAAACAAAACTACTTTAAAAAATAATAGTGAGGGCGGCTTCACAAGTTCGCAGTTACTGAACTCTTTTTCCATGGTAAAGAGGTCTTTTTCAGTAATATTACCATAAGAAAAGTTATCGCAAATAATCCAGATATTTTCTTATTAGTTAATCACATAATTAGATGGAAATAACTTTATTAACAACAAAAACAACGGTAATTCTGGTAAAACACGTCCAAAAATTTCGGGAAAGGTATCAAAAGAAGCGTTTTACCTCGGTATCAATAATCCGAAAGCGGAAAATATTTTATTTCAGTGAAAAGTTATTGGCAAAAAACCAAAAAATGGCCTAGGTCCGATCCCAAACGGAACACCTTTCTGCGTAGGCGGCCTTTGGCCGCGCTTAAAAAAAATAACCCTTAGCCGGTCCAACACCGGCTACGCGGTCCACAGTGTTTCTGCAAAAAACTCACTTCTGCACATTTCGGAACGCCCAATATGTGTGATTACAACAACCACATGAAAATGACAGAAAATGTTCAACTTTGATTGCAAATATGTCTTGATAGAAATATATAATCGAGTTTCCGCTTTCGTATTATTGATTCCGAGATCAAAGCGCGTCTTCTTATACCTTTCCCGATTATTTTGGACGCGTTTTAGCAGTTACGTACGGTCGTATAGAATTACCGTTTATTTTTTATTCAGTTAGGGCTTATTATTAGTTATTTTCCAAATTTATAAACACGTTTTCATACTAAATTCAGTAAAAGAAATTAACACAGCAGCCCAGCTGTAAAATTCAGTCAATTTTTGCACTAAGCCGTTGCATCCCTTCATTTTTAGCTTACCAGCAACCCAGCCGCGAGTGAGTGTCAAACGCTTGTTTGATATATGAGTGAGTGTCAAACGCCTATGAGCTAGAGAGAGAAGGAAGAGAAAGGGACGCCGACATAACTTACTTGTAGAGTTGTACAATGCATTTCACGGTCTGCTATTATCACTCGCACTGAGTGAAATTCCCCTAGCCGAAAGTTGCAACTCTCTCTCTGAATGAAATGTCAAAATGCGCTCTCTCGCTGCAAATATTCTGTGTCACCGAACACTTTTGAGTAAAAATTTTATAAAATTTTATCGTAACCGAACACAGCTACTGCTATGTCTTTCACTGTGCAGTCACAGTTTCGGATCAAAATAGCTGCGGCTGAGAAGTAATAGTCACAAGACTATTTTCATAAAAAAACTAACTCTTCAATTAAATTTCTGTGAAGATACACATTTTTTATACCACTTTGGTGCCACTCTAGCTATAACTAATTTTTTTTTTTTATTTTTTGTGAATTTAATATTAATATATAATATTCAATGCAAACCACCCTGTGTTGTGGGGCTTCGGAGTAAGTTGCTCTACTTGTAGTACTCTGGACAGGAGGGCCAGAAACACTAGATTATTTATATATATAAAACCTCGTAGATGGCGCCATGAAAAAGGAGCATAATTATGGAGTAGCTTCATCTACTGCCTTTCACTCCGATTCGCAAAAGAAGACGTCAAGCTAGTAGGAGTAAACAATGCCCAGGATTCTTGGCAACATGTCGATTCGCGAACAAAATACAAACGAAACGCACGTCTATCGACCGGGACTGCATAGCCCTACACAATTATCGACAAATTTGAACAAAAACTTAATATTGGCATTCGCGAATATCATTAGTGGATATTCGCAATCGCGAATGTTCAAAAAGTGGCATTCGTTGCATCACTGCTACGCACACAAGGTATATTAACTTTAGTCGCGTAACGGTGGTATGTAACGGCATGAAACGGATCGAGATAGATATTGACTTATACATATCAAAATGTTCAGGAGGAAAAAAGAAATTGATTAAACCCCTTTTATAGTATAATCCACTATAAAACTTTTTATGCCATAACTCCGGCAAAAAAATGATTTATCGAAACACTATTTGGCGAAAATATTGACCATATAAAGGTAAGTGTTTGTTGTAAGCATGGGCGAAATCGGTCAACGGCCACGCCTAATTTTTTAACATAGTTTTGAAAAATTTGTTTGTAAAATGTATAACGCAATATTTTTATAATCATGCAAGCTATATCAATAAGATCTTGCACACATAATAATATTTTGAAGCAAAACTCAACCGCAAAAAAATTTTGTGAATTTTGTAGTTTCATCTAGGTATTTCAATCAAAATTGGTCAGCTGCTGCCCAGTAGTATGTAGTATACTCCTACCAAAAATTAGGCACATCGAAGAACACACAATAGGGAAGTTATACACCTTTTTTGATTTTCATACCTTTAATGAACATGAAATGTTTGTAAGTATTATAAGAAGAAGAGATGGGCCCATCAATTAGTAAACTGAAATAATAAGGACGATGAGCTGAGTCGATCTGTCTATTTTGTCTGTCCGTCTGTTTATTTGACCGAAAATTTTTCAAGCTGAAACTGTGCATGTATTGGTATTTTGAAAAAATGTGGTTAGCAGTTGTTGGTAGGGAAGCTGTTTTTAACAAATAAATTGATGGCAGCCGCCGTGGTGTGGCGGTAATGTTGCCGTCTTACCACACCGAAGGTCCAAGGTTCGAAAAATTCAAAACGGCACACCGCAAGTTGGAAGTGAAGTTCGGCGCAAAAATCTCTTAGGAGGTTTATGATGATATACATGTTGTATATCCCGCCATACATTAATATTTTTTAAAAACTAATTTACCCTCAAAATTGAAAACAAATTGGTATAAAATGTTCGGTTCCACCCGAACTTAGACTTCCTTACTTGTTAAACCATTAAATTTACGCGCTGCATAATTGCGGAAAAGAACAAAGAAAACTGGCCACTAGGGCCATCTATTGGATGATAGTAAGAATTATATTCTACCTAGGAACAAAAAAGCCCTGGCACCCTGTTATTATATTTCATTACGGCAAATGAGGAATATTTATTTACTAATGGACATGTGTCAAAAATAAAAATACACAACGCCCATAATCTTGTCACCCTATGCTTTGCTATTTTTCCAATTAGGCAAGTGCTGCCAACCTTCATTTTCTTCCTTCAATCTACAGCGGAATTCCAGTAGTTCGATTCTGTAACACCAGTAAGGCCAGGTGTTAGCGTTAACTTCGCTTAACACCATTTTTAACGCTTTTCCGTATTCACTAACTTTTAACCACACGAAAAGTGTTAGCTAACTAGCTGTCGCGAATTATTTTCGAGGTGTTTACAATAGCGTTAATATATTTGCAAGTGTCAGCGCATTCGCGCCTTGGCAACCAAGCCACTGTTGGAAGCAATAATTTCGAAATAGTAAAGGACTTCGTTTACCTGGGAACCAGCATTAACACCAACAATAATGTTAGCCTAGAAATCCGACGAAGAATTACTCTTGCAAACAAATGCTACTTCGGACTGAGTAGGCAATTGAAAAGTAAAGTCCTCTCTCGACGAACGAAAATAACACTCTACAAGTCACTCATCGCACCCGTCCTGCTATATGGTGCAGAAGCGTGGACACTAACAACATCTGATGAGGCGGCTCTGGGAGTATTCGAGAGAAAGGTTCTTCGAAAGATTTGTGGACCTCTACGCGTTGGCGACGGCGAGTACCGAAGAAGATTTAATGATGAGCTGTATGAACTTTACGCAGACGCCGACATAGTTCAGCGAATTAAAACACAGCGGCTTCGCTGGCTAGGCCACGTAGTGCGAATGAGCGAAGATGTTCCAGCCCAGAAGGTATTCTTATCGGCACCCGCCGGTGGAAGCAGAGGAAGAGGGAGACCACCACTCCGATGGAAGGACCAAGTGGAGACCGATTTGCGATCCCGCGGTGTTTCCAATTGGCGCCAGTTGGCGCAACGAAGAAACGACTGGAGAGCTATGTTGGACGGTCAAAATCGCCCAGGCGGTTAGATGACCATTTAAAGAGAAGAAGAAGTTTTAGCGTTTGGAAAAGTAAAAAAATTAGTTTTGAGTTTTTTGCATGTAATTTAGTGCAAAATACGGCGAAAAGAGAAGTATTGGCATATTTTATCACCATGAAGAGTCAGCTGTTTAGCGGTGTTAAAGAAGAGTTACAGAATCGCATTTTCGTTAAGAACAAACGCCAAAATTTGGCGATAAGCTTAACGCTCTGCGAGTGGTTAAAAGTAACAGAATCGGGCTACTGTTTAGCGGCGTTAAAGGAGAGTTACAGAATCGCACTTTCGTTAAGAACAAACGCCGAAATTTGGCGATCAGCTTAACGCTCGGCGAGTGGTTAAAAGTTACATGCTTAAATGTGCCAAAATGCCAAAGCAAATGAACTCTCAGGGCCGCTTTCATGAAAGCCGGTTAACGCTAAACGTGATTTAATTGACGATTTTGTACGGTTAGCTGTGAAGTTAATCGCCGATTAGGCTTAACCGGCCTTTTTGAAAGTGGCCTTCAGAATCTTAGGCCCGGTTTTTCAGTACAAGTTCAACTCAATTCGGCAGTTAAACTAAGCTTAAACTTGTTACGCAGTTTTTCAGTCAACTCTAAACGAAGTTTAAACGTAGTTTAGGCGGCCAATCTGGCAGGGTTAAACTGTAGTCAACGAGCCAGAAATTGCCAGAAGTAGTCAGAAATAGACAGACTTTACTAGAAATCACCCCATATTTTTTGACGTTAATAACTTTTCACTGAAACAAAAACTTGAAAATCCGCTTTCGGATTGTCGATACCGAAGTCAAAACGCGTTGTTTGATACCTCTCCCAATATTTTTGGACGTGTTTTAGCAGTTGTCTCCTAAAGGAAACAATTACCGTTTGCAACATTATGTACAAATACTTGTTTAGTAAATATGTCAAATTTCCATTTTTGGCGCAATACATATATTTTATGTTGATGTGGTAGAGTGTTTTTATGCCCTAAAACAATATAATTAGGTAATTGTTTCCTATAGGAGACAACTGCTAAAACACGTCCAAAAATATCGAGAGAGGTATCAAACAACGCGCTTTCACTTCGGTATCAACAATCCGGAAGCGGATTTTCAATTTTTTGTTTCCGTGAAAAGTTATTCGCAAAAAACCAAAAATGACCCAGGTCCGATCCCAAACAGGGGGCGTGATCCAAGGTATTTATGTGCAGAACACTTTTCCGCGCTTCAAAAAAATAACCCTTAGCCGGATTATTGTTACCGGGGACAAAACGCGTCTTTTGATACCTTTCCCGATAATTTCGGACGTGTTTTAGCAGTTGTCTCCTAAAGGAAACAATTACCCATAATTATAACCTTTTATCATATATTTTGCCTTTTAGCAACAGATTTTTTTCGTTGCTAAACTAAGCTACTTTTAGGAGAAAAATAGAGAATTTTGGAGATGGCTAAAATTCCAGAATCGCAATTTCGGCTAAATTAGTTGCCAAAAACAGCTGATTAATTTATCTGGTTTATTTGTGTTCATCGCTAAAATGTGCCAAAAAAATTTACCAAAATATGGAGATTTTAGGAGATTGTCACTCACTGGAATCCCAAAAGTCGCCAAATGTTGCTAAAATTAGTTTAGAGATTTTTGGCGATAAAGATTAAGGAATGCTGTCAGGTACGGAGCACGTCGTAGTAGTAGCTTTGACGACCCTGCGGGTTAGGGCTTTAAAATATGCCCGAGGTAGGCATATCTGACGTCAGAGGCGACTAAAATGTACAAAGGGTCGTAGATTTCAGTCGCCACTAACCGATGAGATAAGAAACATCACATTGAAGTAGTCATGTTTATAACACTTTATGTCTAGTCAGACGACAACAGCAACTGCAAGCTGATTTTTTCTAATGATGATTTAGTGATTTTCCCTCAAAAATGAATTTTGTTCGCGCTTCGCCAATGATGACTTCGTCTCCAATATCAACCACTGTGAGTTTATCATGTGTATTAAAATTCCCATTTACGACTTCACTGGATCCGTCTACAATAATCATGTTGCCCTCACCAGTTGAATACGGTGGCTACAAACCACAGCAAGAATAAAACAAATTTATTCGACAACTGTAGTCAAGCATTGGCTACTTGATTACAATGAAAACAGCAGCGACAGGTGTGAATTATCTTAAAAAGTAGCAAAGAATTATGGAAAAAGTACAAATTGTGTGAAAGATGCATATACCTCAATAAATGAAACTTATATTACAAGTTATTCACTCTGCCTTTCGTTTTTATTAACAAGAAGAAAACAACGCCACGATCTGTCGCTTGTAAAAATAGAAAAATATTTAATCTGGCGCCGCTGTCGCTTTCGTGGTTTGTAGCCATGTAGCTATGACGCGCTTAAAATAATGCTTTACATAAGAGCTTGTGTAAAAATAATATGACAGATGGCGCTTGCAGTCGCCGTCTTGAATGTAATCAGGCATATTCTCTTGTAACAGTAATGCCAGTTTCTTGGGACTTCCGTTAAAAGAGATAGGTGACAATACTCGGTAAGGAACATCCCATTGCGAAATGGGCATGCATAGCCATGCACCCAGGAATGTACCGGTCTTAGGCAATATACATTGCAGAATGCATCTTTTTCCTCACGGCGATATCCTAAGAAAGCAATGTATAAATTCATAAATGCCAGGGTTATGCGAAGAGGAATGTTTTGGTGAGAACTGAGCATTTGTGAACTGATTTTCTTTTTATACTCTCTATCTCATTATCTCTCCAGAAGAGGGAAAATTGGTCATGGCTGTGCTCTCAGTGTGTGCTTCTATCGCATGGAATCATGGACACATGATAGCAGGCGTCCTTATAGCAGAGTCGGGCATCCTGGTAAAGATACACTGAAGTCTCTGTTTCAGGCTCAAACGGACAAGGTCATGAATGCGTTCCGCTTGACGTATTTTAATAAACTGTTAGAAAATGATAATAATTACAGTGATCGAGCCCATTGGGCAGGGCGAAGCACTGTTAACAACAACAACAACAACAACGCGTTCTTTATCTCACAACTCGGAAGCTCTAGCTGAGAGGGCAAACATTACCACTTCGCTGTTCTTCTGATGCATTCGGGATCTTATATGTTTGAATCTGAAGCTGAGAGCCTAGACATGACCAATTCACTATTGTAGGATGCATTCAATAATACAATCGATTTCTTACATTTACACTGCACCGCATTTGGAAAATTCAAGTGAGTCATTTCAAACCCAATTACATTACCTCATTTGCATTTTGTTATACCTAGTAGTGATACGCACACAAGGTACGAGGTGTGTTCAAAAAGTATTGCGAATTTTGTGTTTTTTCAAAAATTATTTATTTATTCATGAATATCTATTTTGTCCCCTTCAAAGTAATCCCCATGAGATATTATACACTTGTGCCAACGGTTTTTCCAATCTTCGAAGCACTTCAAAAAATCATCTTTTTGTATCTTGTTCAGCTCCTTCTTCGATGCCGTCTTTATCTCGTCAAGAGAAGCGTAACGTCGTCCTTTCATGGGCCTCTTCAGTTTAGGGAACAAGAAAAAGTCAGAGGGGGCCAGTGTGTTGTTTTTGGCCAAAAAGTCGCGCACAAGCAACGATGCGTGAGCAGGGGCGTTATCGTGGTGCAAAAGCCAATTTTTGTTCTTCTTTGCACATCTTCTCGGCCTTCTGAGAACATTTTGTACCACCGATAAACGTTGCTTCGGTCCAAGGTAGCTTCTCCGTATGCCACAGTCAACATTCGGAATGCATCCGCGCACTTAATTTCGTTTTTCACGCAAAATTTGATACAGGTCCTTTGATCCATTTTTTTGAATAGGTAAAAAATCGAAGACGATCCAAAACACGTGCAAGCAAAGCAGCTGTCAACAATTAACTGAACATTCAAAATGGCCGAGCTTGTCGGCATAAGTGAGAGACATGAGTACCAACATAACGCCACAAAAAATGCAAAATTCGAATATACGTAACCAGCGAAAATTCAAAATTCGCGATACGTTTTGAACACACCTCGTATATTAACTTTAGTCGCCGAACGGTGCATGTAATGGCATAAACGGATAGAGAAAGTAGTAGGAAAAAATTAAAATCGGCACACCACAAATTGGAAGGGAAGCTCGGCGCAAAAATCTCTTAGGAGGTTTATGATGACATACCTGTTGTTTTCGCGTCATACATTTATATTTTTTTTTAAATAATTTACCCCTGCAAACTCATAACAGAAGTGTTTTTAATGAAAACAATCAGCTGGCTTTATAATACGTAAATTGGTATCCAATAATAGATCACTACTAGGTATGAAATCAGTCATTTGGGAAATACGATTTGTATGGGGAAATGCGATGCAATTGGATTTTTTCGCCCAAAATTACGCATTTGGTTCAGTATAAATGTAGTTTTATTATTTCGAAGCTTCTAAGCGGAGCCCTTAAATGAAAATTATAGTTTTTTAATGGTCATATGCTTGAATACAGGCGATCGCATGCATCTCCGCATATGTCGTTAAAGTCATGCATAACTGATTTTCGCTACTGGGATGCCAATCAGCCAGATTGAAATATTAGCTGTGTTCGGTGCAGATAAAATTTTTACTGAAAAGTGTTCGGTGACACAAAACATTTGCAGGGAGAGAGCGCATTTTGACATTTCAATGGGACAGAGAGGTGCAAGTTCCTGCTGAGGGAATTTTACTCAGTAAAACTTGCAAGCGAAGAACAGCTGATCTTGACATTGGAAAGCAACAACAAAAGCTTACAAATTTGAGCTTTTAACCAATTAAAAAAGCAGCCGCTGTTTTGATGATTCCTGTTCGGCGGAAACTTTTAACTGTTATCGTTTCGAGAGAGTTTTACGTCATTCTCACTTTATTGACACTTCTTTCCAAGTTTTGTCACCGAACACAGGTATTGTTACAACAACAAGGTCCCCATAACTAAAAAAAAGAAATTAAAGAGTAAAACTTTAAGCGGCTTGACGGGTGAGAAAACTGACAGCTTAGTAGAGTGCGAGTGTTTGTATGTGTAGATTTTGCTCTAAATTTTGACGTATGACGGATACGTCGACGGTGAAGTACTGTATCTGCTTGGCGCATAAGAAGGTACTTGTATTCTCGCCTTCTCTCAAGAATTGAATCGTGTAAATAAGCTCTTATTGTTCTACGTTCTTTGATAATAGGTTGTTCATGCTGAGCCTGCATTTTGCATATTCCTCGCATTTTAGCACTTAGCCCAAAATGCAGCATTTATTTTCGCATTTAGCATACACTCTTTGATACCTAAATTCAACTAAATGCATCTTAATTTTTACATAAGCATTACAAATGCTGAAATCAACGCTGTGATCTTCGAAGAAACAGGTCCACCCCTGTTGAAGCCGCGAGGTTTCTAGGACAGCGTTAGAAGAGCCTGATGACAATGTAGGATTAAAGAGGTGAGACTTTAGGCATGTTCAATAGTCGCTACCACAACAACAACAACAAGAAAATCGTGATTCGAATTTAGAAGCGTGGCAATAAGTTTCTTTTTCTTCTTTGCATTCTCTGCCATTCGTAAACATTCAGCAAATTTAGTCAATCTAAAAGGTATTCGGGTGTTTGCGAAAAATGTGTATATTTTTGCATACATGCATACTATATGAAGGTTTTTTTCGAAACAACTGTCCGAATACGCAAAATATTGCATTTGAACTTCAGCATGAACAGCACATTATACCCCATTTTTGAGACTTTTTGCTTAATCTGTCTACATTACAAAGCTAAACGTCTGGCAACACTACTAATCAGCTGTCAACAAAAAACCATTTATTAACTTTTTAATTGTAGTGGCCAAATGCAAAATACTGCAGCGTTGTCAAGGGAACGAGAAGAAACAATTCGGCCAACACAAATTAAAATCGTACAAGCATTTCCTTTTCGGCCACAAATGTACCACAACTTGGGCAAAAGAAGGACTCTAATCAATTGTGGCCATAAAACAAATTCATTGGACTAATAGCGGTGACAGCGCAGCGCAGTAAGTGCCATATTGTAGTAGAAAAAAAGAAAAGAAAATGCCAAGTATTTGCTTTTATAGGATCAATTGATGTTAATTGCAATTGTTGTACTTGTAGTAGGCGAGCACCAATCGGAGTCTGAATTTACTTTTACATACAAAACGGCCTTAAAATACGCCTTATCATATCTTTGGGATACAAATTAAATTGATTTGCTATTCAATGCATACGTATTAGTAAATTATTACGCCATTCGTCTAAACTGAAGAATGTATCCTGCTAGTCCCAGTAAACCAAGAGGATGAAGAAAAATAAAGGTGAGTTTGAAATGATAGTTTCACTGCAGACTACGAATGTGGGTAATTGTTTCCTTTAGGAGACAACTGCTAAAACTCGTCCAAAAATGTCGGGAGAGGTATCAAACAACGCGTTTTGACTTCGGTATCAACAATCCGAAAGCGGATTTTAAATTGTTTGTTTCAGTGAAAAGTTATTGGCAAAAAACCCAAAAATGACCCGGGCCGATCCCAAATAGGGGGCTTGATCCAAAGTATCTATGTGCAGAACACATTTCTGCGTAGGCGGCCTTCGGCCGCGCTTCAAAAAAATAACCCTTAGCCGGTCCAACACCGGCTACGCGGTCCACAGTATTTCTGCGCAGAACACCGTTTTGCACTTTTTGATCCACCCTAATCTGTGATTACAACCACCACATGAAAATGACAGAAAATTTTCAACTTTGATGGCAAATATCTCTTCACTGAAACAAAAACTCGAAAATTTGCTTGTGGATTATTGTTACCGAGCTCAAAACGCGTCTTTTGATACCTTTCCCGATAATTTCCGACGTGTTTTAGCAGTTGTCTCCTAAAGGAAACAATTACCCAAATGTGTTTGTTGAGCAGGTAGCGGACTTGTATGTACATAGTATGTGTGATTATATGCTGCAAAAAAAAAACTTAAAACTTTAAATTATTTAATTTATGTACTGAAAAACTGGTGTATATCCTTGGTCTCGCCGAGCATCAGTCCCCTCTTTCTCTGCCCCCAATGCGCCCCTCTGCTTCCAGCTTGTACCTTGGCCAGGACCACCACCTCGTACCTTTCACTACGTGCAATGTTTGTCGGAAAAGATTATATACGCCTGCGACATCGGCCAAGTGCAACAATTGCCTATGTCACACCCTTATGTTTAAAACTTTAAATTATTTAATTTATGTACTGAAAAACTGGTGTATATCCTTGGTCTCGCCGAGCATCAGTCCCCTCTTTCTCTGCCCCCAATGCGCCCCTCTGCTTCCAGCTTGTACCTGGGCCAGGACCACCACCTCGTACCTTTCACTACGTGCAATGTTTGTCGGAAAAGATTATATACGCCTGCGACATCGGCCAAGTGCAACAATTGCCTTGGCCTATGTCACACCCTTATGTATGTGCTCTGGGCTCTCAAAAAGCAACCTCTGCACGGATACGGTCTTAGCCCCCTGTTGCAGTACACAGCCGCCTTCCACGCCAGACAACAATGGCCAAGGCCCTGTCAACTATAGACTGCGACATAGTTTAGGCCTTAGCCTACCTCCACCTAGGCAAGCGCATCCGTCGCTCACGCCTAGCATGTCCCCTCTCTCCCCTCCTTAACGCTTTTAAAATTTGACAGCTGAACTGTAACGGATTAGCTGGAAAGATTTCGGAGATAACTTACTTTATGAAGTCGCACAACATCGAAATCGCCGCGATACAGGAGACAAAATTAAACACAAGATCGGACTTACGAACCTGTGATGGGTATAATGTACATCGAAAAGACCGTCCCAGCGGTCATGGGGGTGGCCTTGCGTTCATTACACATCACTCTGTACCATATAATATATTTTACCCTGACGCCGACCTCAGGGCCTCTACCTTAGAATGCCAAGGCATAGTAGTCCGATCAGGCGGCGTCGACCTGCAAATTATAAACATCTACACTCCCCCTGCCACGTGTTGTCCGAGAGATTATCATCCCGACATTAGTGCGTTGCTAAGGGGCGATAACTGTCTAATCCTAGGCGACTTCAACGCACATCACGATCTCTGGCACTCCAACTTGCCAGCAGACAGTAGAGGACACGCAATTGCAGATCAAGTAGACAACTCAGCATTGTGTACAATCAATGGAGATGCCCCCACAAGGGTGGCAGGCAACTGCCACAGGCCGCCAGCCATCTCCATTACGAGCGCGGGTCTAATTAACGTGGTCAACTGGCCACCGATGCTTACATTAGCTTCAGATCACCTACCCATCTTACTCTCCGTTGAACGCCCGATAAACTGACATACATTAACTTCACCAAAGCGGACTGGGACAGCTTTATGGATTATACAGAACGCTCCTTCGCTGCCTTACTCACACCAACAGAAGTACGCAAAGGTGAAAGAGAGTTTCGCAACATTCCCACAACAGCCGGTTCTACGTACCGGAATGACTCGGATTTTTACATCCGACCAAGGGCTGTTATTTCGACTCTACCCTGTCTAACCTGTCACCTTTCCCACTAATATTGTCATCCTCCGAGCAGCTCCTTGCAGCAGGGCTGCTCAAAACTCTCCTGCTCTGGGCTGGGGTCGAATCCAACCCGGGTCCCCCCCCCCCCTCCCACTTTCAACTTCCCCTTCTTCTTCCAGCACTAGCACAAATGTAAGTCAAAGCCACCAGCTCCTGGTCCCTTACACCTTGTGCTCTGTTTGTCGGCTGAGACTATATACACCTGCGACATCAGTCAAATGCAATGCTTGCCTTGGCCTGTGTCACTTGCTTATATGTTCTCAACTTGGAAACAGGAACCTATGGACTGATACGTACGTTGCACCATGTTGTCGAGCTACGCAACCTACAACGTCGACCGATTCGCCACCTTCTGGTGCCTCGGATCCCTCGTCTTCTAGATTGCGACGCAGTGTGCGACCCAGCCTGCTTCCACCAAGGCATACGCACCAGTCCCTGACTCCCAGCGTGAACACTTCTCCCCCTTCGCACTTTCGCGTCCTACAGCTAAACTGCAACGGCCTAACCGGGAAAGTTTGTGAAATAGTAAGCTTCATGAAGCGACAGAATATCAAGATCGCTGCCATTCAGGAGACGAAGTTAAACGCCCGATCAAATCTTCGGACTTGTGACGGCTATAACATCCATCGACGTGATCGAGAGAGAGGTCTTGGGGGCGGACTCGCCTTCATCACACACCAATCCGTGCAATATCGTCCATTTGAGCCCGACGTCGACCCGAGGGACAACCTCCTGGAACGTCAAGGAATGGGTGTCCGGACGGGCGACGTCGACCTCGAAATCATTAACATCTATATACCTCCTGCCACCTGCTGTCCGAGAGATTACCACCCTGATATCAGTGCGTTACTCAGAGGCGATAATCGTGTAATCCTCGGAGACTTCAACGCACACCACGATCTGTGGCACTCAAGCCTACAGGCCGATGGCAGGGGACAGGAACTGGCTGAACAAATAGTCGATTCGACGTTTTGCACTGTGAACCGGGACGCCCCCACGTAACCCTGTCCAATCTGTCCCGTCCCACCCTTAAATTGTCGTCCTCGGAGCAAACCCTTGCAGCTGGGTTGCTCCATTGTCTCTTGTTACGGGCTGGGGTCGAACCCAACCCTAGACCAAGAGACTGGATCTGCTGCGTTTGCTGGAAGAAAATTTATATTAAACGGTCGTATTCGGTACAATGCGCCAAGTGTAAGAGATGGTTACATAAATCTGGATGTTCAGGGCTTAACCCTGCCATCCACAGACCCCGTACTTTCTTTAGTACTTTTGAGGCACCTTGCTGTACATGTCCTAGGACGTCCCGCGGTAGCCGCCGCTCTGGCACTCCCTTACCGCCTCTAACTACTTCCAATAGTCACAATAGTGGCTCAGTCTACACGACTGGCAGCACCGCTGCCATCCCTGCCTCACCCACTCCCGACTGTCGCTCACGCACGCCAGCGTCTCCATCTCACACGGCCGCTCAACACTCCTATCCCCCCCGGAATAGGTTAGATATGAGCATCGCGGAGCGTCAGTCCCCTCTGTCTCTGCCCCTAATGCCCCCCCCTGCTTCCAGCCTGCACGAGGGTCAGGAACACCACCTCCTAGTACCTTTCACTACGTGCACCGTTTGTCGGCAAAGATTGTATACGCCTGCGACATCGGTCAAGTGCAACAGTTGCCTTGGCCTGTGTCACACCCTTATGTGCTCTGGGCTCGCAAACGGCAACCTTTGGACGGATTCGTTCATAGCCCCCTGTTGCAGTACACAGCCGCCCTCCACGCCAGACAACATCGGCCATGGCGCTGTCAACTCTAGACTGCGACATAGTTTAGGCCTTAGCCTACCTCCACCTAGGCAAACGCATCCGTCCCTCACGCCTAGTATGTCCCCCGCCTCCCCTCCTACACACTTCAAAATTCTGCAGCTGAACTGTAACGGATTAGCTGGAAAGATCGCGGAGATAACTGACTTTATGAAGACGCACAACATCAAAATCGTCGCGATACAAGAGACAAAGCTGAACACGAGATCGGACTTACGAACTTGTGATGGGTATAATGTACATCGTAAAGACCGTCCCAGCGGTCTTGGGGGTGGCCTTGCGTTCATTACACATCACTCTGTACAATACAATCTATTTTCCCCTGACGTCGACCCCAGGGACTCTACCTTAGAATGCCAAGGCATAGCAGTCCGGTCAGGAGACGCCGACCTGCAAATCATAAACATCTATATTCCTCCTGTCACGTGTTGTCCTAGAGATTATCATCCCGACATTAGTGCGTTGCTAAGGGGCGATAACCGCCTAATCCTAGGCGACTTCAACGCACATCACGATCTCTGGCACTCCAACTTGCCAGCAGACAGTAGGGGACAGGCAATTGCAGACCAAATAGATAACTCAGCATTCTGCACAGTCAATGGAGATGCCCCCACCAGGGTGGCAGGTAACTGTCACAGCTCGCCAGACATCTCCATAACGAGCGCGGGCCTTATTAACTTTGTCATCTGGCGACCGATGCTTACATTAGCTTCAGACCACCTACCCATCTTACTCTCTGTTGAACGACCGACCGACTTCATAACGACTGATAAAATAACATACATCAACTTCACCAAAGCGGACTGGGACCGCTTTACTGAATATACAGAGCGCTCCTTCACAACAACAACAACAACAACAACATCGATTCAGCCTCATGCCGCTTTATTCCTGCTGGCAGAATACCAGAAATTCGTCCGAATTTCCCGGCAGAAGCTGCGGCGATGGCAAGAGAACGTGACCAAGTGAGACTTATCAATCCCGCAGATCCCAGAATATAAGATCTCAATGCGGAAATCCGTAGGATTGTCAACGAACACAAGCTGACCAAGTGGAAACAACATCTTGAGACATGCAACCTCTCCGGCGGAGTCGGCAAACTATGGTCTACTGTCAAGGCCCTATCCAATCCGACCAAACACAAAGACAAGGTCGCCATTGCTTTCGGCGACAGTGTCAAATCAGGAAATGCGCGAGCTCTTTTTGCCGGCTGTTTATAATGCATCCACCTGCGGATAGGACTAAGAGAAGAGCCTTCCGACGTGCGCGCAAACACAAACACTCTACTGCGCCCATTGCCGTCTCAGCCGCAGAGGTTAAGGAAGCCATAATGAAGGCCAAACCCTCAAAATCCATCGGACCCGACGGAATTGCCATGAAGATGATCAAACACCTTGGCCATGAAGGACAGAATTATTTAGCGGCTCTCTTCAATCTCTCTCTAACTACCTTCGTTATACCTGAGATATGGAAACAAGCGATTGTAGTTCCCCTATTAAAACCAGGGAAGCCGGCGAACCTAGGAGAGTCCGATATCCCTCCTTTCGCCGGTAGCGAAATTGCTAGAGTCCATTCTGCTTCCTTACTTCGTTACAAACCTAAAATTCTCTGATCATCAACATGGTTTTCGCAAAAATCACAGCACGACATCCGCTTTGAACGCCATTACAACGCAGATTAACAACGGTTTGAATCAAAATCCACCAAACCATAGGACGGTTCTCGTGGCACTTGATCTGTCAAATGCATTCGACACGGTCAATTACGCCACTCTCCTCCGAGACCTGGATGAGACACCGCTCCCTGCCGGCCTTAAGAGGTGGACCGCTAATTACCTCAATGGCCGACAGGCAACAGTCAAATTTAGGAACAAGAAATCTAGACCACGAAGAATAAAACAAGGGGTGCCGCAAGGTGGTGTTCTCTCTCCCCTCTTGTTTAATTTCTATATTTCGAGACTTCCCCCCCCCACCAGAGGGAGTCTCCATTGTTTTCTACGCTGACGACTGCACGATAATGGCCTCGGGCAAGGGTCCCTCCATTGATGAACTCTGTATAAGAATCAACAGTTACCTCCATGACCTTTCCAGCTTCTTCACCGAGCGTAATCTGACCCTGTCTCCGACTAAATCTACGGCGACCCTGTTTACTACATGGAATGCGCAGATGGGGCAAGAGTTAAATGTCCACGTAGATGGAGTACCTCTACCTACTGTCAACCACCCAAAAATCCTGGGAGTGACATTTGACAACGGCCTCACCTTCGCTGGTCATGCCACCGCAATAGCCTCAAAGGTACAGAGCCGCAATAAGATCCTCAAGTCACTGGCCGGCAGTACTTGGGGAAAAGACAAAGAAACATTGCTTGCTACATATAAGGCTATTGGCCGGCCTTTCTGACACCAATTTTAGGAAATTGCAAGTCTGCCAAAACACCGCCATCAGAACCGCTACGGGATGCCTGCTTATGTCATCTGAGTCTCACCTCCATCAAGAGGCGAAATTGCTCAATGTTCAAGAGCACGCGGAACTCTTGAGTAGACAGTTCCTTCTGAACTGTCACAAACCTAGTCATCCAAACCGACATCTTTTGGATGTAGCACCGCCCCCCAGAGACATAAGGAGACATCTCCGTAAGCATTACGATGAGATCCGGCATCATATCTCTTTGCCGTTTGATCTGCGGAACCATAGACGGGCTCTAAATGACCTCCACACTGAGTCGGTAGACAGATCCCTCAGATCTCGGCCTGTGAATGCCGTTATTAATACTCAACCACCTGAATTGGCTGAAGAGGAGCGTGTACTTCCGAGGGAGACTAGAGTCATACTAGCACAACTTCGCTCTGGATATTGTAATAGGTTAAACTCTTACTTATGCAGACTGAACCCCAACATACCAAATACATGCCCTGCATGTGGTATGACCCCTCATGATACCATACATCTCTTTTCCTGTTCAGTTGAACCCACTCTTCTAACACCCAGATCACTCTGGTCCAACCCTGTGGAAACTGCGCATTTCCTCGGACTTCCGTTAGAAGAGCCTGATGACAATTTAGAGTGATCGAGCCCATTGGGCAGGGCGAAGCACTGTTAACAACAACAACAACAACGCCCCCACGAGAGTTGCGGTAAATTGTTCCAGTTCGCCAGACCTCACAATTGTCTGCGCAGGTCTCATAAACTGCGTTGAATGGCGATCAATGCTTACTCTTGCATCTGACCATTTGCCGATGGTCCTCTCAATCGATCGCCCAAATGACTTCGTTTCTTCTGAGAAGCGCACCTTCACCAACTTCAGTAAAGCTGACTGGGTTGGTTTTCTTAATTTCACTGAGAGCACCTTCGCTGGCTCTTCCCATCCCGTCTGACGTACGAGAAGGGGAAAAAGCGTTTCGCTTGGTCATAGCTTCAGCCTCCAATCAATATATTCCGTAAGGTAGAATTAAGGAGATACGCCCGTACTTCCCCGCAGAGGCAGCGACCCTGGCTAATGAACGTGACCACGTGCGACGCTTGAACCCTACGGATCCTCAAATTCAAGATCTCAATGCGGAAATCAGACGGCTAGTTGATCAACACAAACGCGCCAAATGGGAGGAGCACCTAAGGTCCTGTAGCCTCTCTGTTGGGGTTGGCAAATTATGGTCCACTGTTAAATCCTTGTCTAATCCGACCAAACCGAACGACAAAATATCCATCACCTTTGGTGATAAGGTACAGTCGAAACCAAAGAGATGCGCGAGCGCTTTCTGCCGGCAATTTGTACTGCATCCTCCGGTTGACAAGGAAATCAGGCGCGCCATCAGGGAAGCCCAAACGCACACAAACGCAAAAACAACCAAGCGCCCATTGCCATCACCACCACAGAGGTTCGGGAGGCCATACGGGGGTCCAAAAACTCCAAATCTATTGGCGCAGACGGTATATCCATGCTGATGCTAAAACATCTCGGTGATGAGGGAGTAAGGTACCTAACAACCCTCTTCAATCTGTCCATGACCACCTTTGTCATTCCAGAAAGATGGAAACAGGTAAAGGTGGTGCCACTACTAAAGCCCGGCAAGCCGGCTAACGTGGGGGAGTCATATCGACCGATATCACTCCTCTCGCCAGTAGTGAAGACCCTGGAGACGGTCTTGCTCCCTTACTACACCGCTAACCTACGATTAGCCGAACATCAGCATGGATTCCGCAAAATGTATAGCACTACCACCGCGCTAAACGCCATCACCACACAGATAGGTGTCGGTCTCAACCAATCCCGCCCAAACGACAGGACCGTGCTAATTGCGCTTGATTCGTCGAAAGCTTTTGACACTGTTAATCACGAACAAATCACCTTCCCCCCTGTCTAAAACGTTGGACCGCCAACTATCTGAGTGGCCGGCAGTCATCGGTGGAATTTAGAGGCGAAAGATCAAAACCACGAATAATTAAGCAAGGGGTGCCACAGGGTGGTGTCCTATCCCCGCTTCTGTTTAATTATTACATATCGAGGCTCCCTTCCCCACCAGAAGGCGTCTTGATCGTCTACTACGCCGATGACTGCACGATCCTGGCGACTGGACTCTCCGTCGATGAGCTCTGCTAGAGAATTAATTCTTACCTGCCAACCCTTTCAAGTTTCTTCGCTGCACGGAACCTGACATTGTCACCGACCAAATCCTCGGCCACCTTATTTACGACGTGGACAGCGCAGGCGAACATGGAATTAGACGTCTACGTCGACGGCATTAAGCTTCCGACTGTCACACACCCCAAAATCTTAGGGGTCACGTTTGATAACATGTTCAAATACGGTGCTCATGTAGCCGCGATTGCCACCAAAGTACAAAGCCGTAACAAAATCCTCAAGTCACTAGCTGGCAGTGAAAGCTGGGGGAAAGACAAAGAAACGTTACTGGCAACGTACAAGGCAATCGGCCAGCCGGTTCTGAGCTACGCGACGCCAATATGGTCGCAGACACACATTGGAGGAGGTTACAGGCCTGCCAAAACACCGCACTCAGAACTGCCACGGGGTGCCTCCTTATGTCTCCTGAGCACCATCTTCATAATGAGGCAAAAATGCTCGATGTCAAAGAGCACTGCGAGATGTTGACCAGCGATTCCTGTTCAACTGCCATAAACCGCAGCACCCGAACAGGAACCTGCTCAACGAAAATCCGCCTCCCAGGAGAATAAGGAGTCACCTCCGTAAGCACTATGACGAGATCCGGCACCACATTTTCTCGCCGTTTGATCCAAAGGTGCACCGGCGGGCCCTCAACCAAATCCACACGGAGTCGGTAAACTCCTTTGTCGGGTCACGTCCAGTGAATGCAGTCCTACAGGCACAAGCTCCACCTGTTGTCTGACCGGCATGCGGCGTGTCCCCACGCTGCTCACCCGATCCTACTCTTCTAACACCAATTTCACTCTGGTCCACCCCTGTTGAAGCCGCGGGGTTTCTTGGACTTCCGTTAGAAAAGCCTGATGACAGTGTTGGATGGGGGTGACATCCTAGGCAGGTTAAGTAGTCGCTACAACAACAACAACAACAGAGTTTCGCAAGGTCATTGATTCAGCCTCAGGCCGCTTTATACCTGCTGGTAGAATACCAGAAATTCGTCCGAATTTTCCTGCAGAAGCTGCGGCAATGGGAAGAGAACGTGACCAAGTGAGACTCATCAGTTCCGCAGATCCCAGAACACAAACTGACCAAGTGGAAACAACACCTTGAGGCATGCAACCTCTCCGGCGGAGTGGGCAAATCATGGTCGCTTGTCAAGGCCCTAGCCAATTCGACCAAATACAAAGACAAGGTCGCCATTGCATTCGGCGACAGCGTCAAATCGGACGCCAGGAAATGCGCGACCTTCTTTTGCCGGCTGTTTATAATGCATCCACCTGCGGATAGGACTAAGAGAAGATTCATCCGACGTGCGCACAAACACAAACACTCCACTGCGCCTATTGTCGTCGCAGTCTCAGGGGTCAAGGAAGCCATATTGAAATCCAAACCCCTCAAAATCCATCGGACCCGATGGAATCGCCATGAAGATGATTAAACACCTAGGCCACGAGGGACAGAGTTATTTAGCGGCTCTTTTCAACCTCTCTCTAACTACTTTCGTCATACCTGAGGTATGGAAACAGGCGATTGTAGTTCCCCTACTAAAACCAGGGAAGCAGGCGAATCAAGGAAATTCTTATCGTCCGATATCCCTCCTTTCGCCGGTTGCGAAATTACTAGAGACCATTCTGCTTCCTTACTTTATTGCAAATCTTAAATTGGCCGATCACCAACATGGTTTCCGCAAATCCCACAGCACTGCATCCGCTTTGAGTGCCATTACAACACAGATAAATTATGGTTTGAATCAACACCCACCAAACTATAGGACGGTTCTCGTGGCACTTGACCTTTCAAATGCATTTGATACGGTCAATCACGCCACACTCCTTCGAGACCTGGAAGAGACACAGCTCCCTGCCGGCCTTAAAAGGTGGACCGCTAATTGACTCAATGGTCGACAGGCAACAGTCAAATTCCGGAACAAGAAATCTAGACCACGAAGAATAAAACAAGGGGTGCCGCAAGGTGATGTTCTCTCCCCCCTTTTGTTTAATTTCTATATTTCAAGACAAAAGACAAAGAAACATTGCTTGCTACATATAAGGCTATTGGCCGACCGGTTATTGACTACGCTGCGCCCATATGGTCGCCCAATCTTGCTGACACCAATTGGAGGAAATTGCAAGTCTGCCAAAACACGAGGCAAAATTGCTCAATGTTCAAGAGCAGACAGTTCCTTCTGAACTGTCATCAACCCAGTCATCCAAATCCACATCTATTGGATGTAGCCCCGCCCCCCAGAGACATAAGGAGACATCTGCGTAAGCACTACGATGAGATCCGGCTCCACATCTCTTTGCCGTTTGATCTCCGGAACCATAGAGGGGCTCTAAATGACCTCCACACCGAGCCGGTAGACAGATCCCTCAGATCTCGGCCTGTGAATCTCGTTATCAATACTCAGCCACCTGAATTGGCTGAAGAGGAGCGTGTACTTCCGAGGGAGACTAGAGTCATGCTAGCACAACTTCGCTCTAGATATTGTAATAGGCTAAACTCTTACTTATCCAGACTGAACCCCAACATACCAAACACATGCCCTGCATGTGCTATGCCCCCTCATGATAGCAAACATCTCTTCTCCTGTTCAGCCGAACCCACTCTTCTACAACCTACATTACTCTGGTCCAACCCTGTGGTAAGTGCGCGTTTCCTCGGACTTCCGTTAGAAGAGCCTGATGACAATTTAGAGTGATCGAGCCCATTGGGCAGGGTGTAGCACTGTTAACAACAACAACCAAGCTTTCGACAGGTCAAGAGCAACTAGCACGGTCCTGTCATTTGGACGATGTTGGTTGAGACCGACACCTATCTGAGTGGTGATGGCGTTTAGCGTGGTGGTAGTGCTATGCAATTTACGGAATCCATGCTGATGTTCGGCTAGTCGCAAGTTTGCGGTGTAGTAAGGGAGCAAGACCGTCTCCAAGGTCTTCACTACTGGCTAGAGGAGTGATATCGGTCGATAAGACTCCCCCTCGTTGGACGGCTTGCCGGGCTTTAGTAAAGGCACCACCTTTACCTGTTTCCATTTTTCTGGAATGACAAAGGTTGCCATAGACAGATTGAAGACATTTGTTAGGTACCTTACTTCCTCTTCTCCGAGATGTTTTAGCATCAGCATGGATATACCGTCTGGGCCTATCGATTGGGAGCTTTTGGAATGTATTGATTAGAGGCTGAAGCTATGACAATGCGAACCGCCAGACGGGATGAGAAGAGCAGCGAAGGTGCTCTCACTGAAGTTAAGAAACCCAACCCAATCAGCTTTTCTGAAATTAGTGAAAGTGCGATTTTCAGAAGTGACAAAGTCATTGGATTGAGAGGCCTATCGGTAAATGAACCGATGCAAGAGTAGGCATTGGTCGCCAGTCAACGCAGTTTATGAGACCAACGCTGACAATTGTGGGGTCTGGCGAACTAGAACAATTTACCGCGACTCTCGTGGGGCATCCCCGTTCACAGTGCAAAACGTCGAGTCATCTATTTGTTCAGCGAGTTTCTGTACCCTACCGTCAACCTGTAGGCTCAAGTGCCACAGTTCGTGGTGTGCGTTGAAGTCTCCGAGGATTACACAATTATCGCCTCTGAGTAACGCACTGATGTCAGGGTGGTAATCCCTCGGACAACAGGTGGCAGGAGGTATATACATTTTAATTATTTCAAGATCGACATCGCCTGACCAGACAACCATACCGTGACGATCTAAGGTGTTGTCCCTCGGGTCGACATAACGCTTAAAAGATGAGTGATGAAGGCAAGTCCGCCCCCAAGTCCTTTCTCACGGTCACGCCGGTGGATGTTAACAACAACAACAACAACAACACGTTGTAGGTTGCGTAGCTCGACAACATGGCGCAACGTAAGTATCAGTCCATAAGTTCCTGTTACCAAGTTGAGAACATATAAGCAGGTGACATAGGCCAAGGCAAGAGTTGCATTTGACTGATGTCGCAGGTGTATATAGTCTCAACCTACAAACAGTGCACATGGTGTAAGGGACCAGGAGCTGGTGGCTTTGGCTTACATTTGTGCTAGTGCTGGTAGAAGGAGGGGAAGTTGTAATTGGGAGGGGGGTGGGTTGTCGCTCAGCCTTGCTCACATCTAAAAGAGAAGTGGTACGTAGAAAGTAGCTGTGAGCAGCTGTGTGAGGTGTTGGCGGCGATGGGCGTGAGCGGCAGCGGGAGTTACTCACTACTTGCTGGGCAGTATTAGTGCTGTTAGTCCTGGAGACTGTATCTGGAACTTGTGGTGGTGTGACACTGGATCGACGTTGGCCACGGGACGCCCTAGGGCGTGAACGGCAAAGGGCCACAAAAGTTTTGTAGAAACTAGGAGGCCTATGTCTGGAGGGATTTAGCCCGGAGCACCTGGTTTTGTGCAACCATCTTTTACATGTATTACATTGGAAGGAGTGTGAACGTTTGACGTAAATTGTTTTCCAGCAAACGCAGCAGACCCATTCTTTTGGTCCCGAGTTGGATTCAACACCAGCACCGGGGCAGGAGAGTTTTGAGCAGCCCTGAGGAGCTGCTCGGAGGATGACAATGTTAGGGGGAAAGGTGACAAGTTAGACAAAGTAATATCGAAATAACAGCCCTTGGTCGGATATAAAAACCCGAGTTATTCCCGTACGATAGAAACGGCTGTTGTGTGAATGGTAGCACCTCCTTCTTGGAGCAATGATGAGCGATAGCCCACCCCTACCCCACTAACAATTCCCCCTTCTTCCAGTACTATCACGAATGTAAGCCAAGTCCACCAGTTCCTGGTCCTTTGCGTACTAGTTATTTGTCGGTTCAGATTATTTTCACCGGCGGCATCAGTCAAATGCAACTCATGCCTTGGCTTATGACTCCTGCTTATAAGCTCTGACACTTTGAAACAGGAACTTATGCACTGATACGTACGTTGCACCATGTTCTCGAGCTGCGGAGCCTACAATGTTGGATTCGCCTCCTTCTTCGGGTGGTCCTGATCCCTCGACTACGGCATACCAGTCCTTGACTCCCAGCGTGACTATTTCTCCCCCTTCGCACTTTCGTGTCCTGCAGTTGAACTGCATTAAGGGGAAAAATAGTAAGATTGCTGCGTTATCAGATCTTCGGACCTGTAACGGCTACAACATCCATCGGCGTGACCGTGCTAGAGGACTTATGGGTGGACCATATATATAATACTTCTATATTGCTACTACTGAACTGTTCAGCCGGTCAAACATTAAAGTCTAGATGTACAATGAGAAAAAACTACAAAAACTAAAAGTTGTTAAACTTTTGTAAAAAAGGGGGTGATGAAATATGCGGATATTTCAACAATAGCCTTCTTCTTTTACTTGCAATGTTAGCCGTCGCTTTCCTTTAAAATTGTACAATTTGTACTAATACATTTGTATTTATTTGTACTATTATAATAAATGAATTTATACGAATTTATTTCATTTCCAAAATAATGAACTTATTGCCCTTTTTTAGCATTTATGTGAATAGTATAATTTGAATTTCTGTAAGCTAGTTAAAGTAATAAATACATCAAGCCCTATATTCTATTGGTTGGCCTTTTCATTGTTTAAACCACTAAACTGTGATTTTATTACTTTCATGCACAATTTGTGAAAAGGGGATAGTGACCCCTGTGATACCCTTTGATACTATTTCTCCAACACGCTACTACAATGCACTAACACTAGCAAAGCCGGCGCATGCGCAGAACTTCCATATGAACCGTTTGAAGTAATAATGTTTGACAGAATTTTAACCCATTGGACAGATAGGATAGTAGCAATATAGAAGTATTATATACTAGAGGGACCGGCAGACTTTTTCCTGCCCAGATATTTACCTGAATGGATCTAGAAATATTGGCTTTTCAATCCCTATCATTATCTCTATCACTATCCCTATCCCCATTCCTATCCCTATCCCTATAGATGCAACTATTTCACACACACCCACAATTCCACTTCGCCATCGATCGATCCATTATTGAGCTTTTCTAACCAAAAAATAATAATTATAAAAATTCGCACCATACAAAATATATGGGAAAATAAAAATTTTTTTTTCAGGAATTTTTCAGAAATTTTATTGGGTATTCTCCTATTCTGGTCAGAGAACAATCTAAATTAGTGTCAATCATCCAAATCGGTGCAGGCGTTCTTGAGTTATGACCGTTGGAACTGACGTCACTTTCTTTTACATATATAGATATGGGGTGGGCTTGCGTTCATCACTCACCAATCTGTGCAATAGCGTCTATTTGAGCCCAATGTCGACCCGACTGGCAGCACCTTAGAACGTCAAGACATGGTTGTCCGGTCTCGAGATAATTAACATTTATATACCACCTGTCACCTGCTGTACAAGTCAGTATAGCCCTGACGTTCGTACGTTACTCAGAGGCGAGAATCGTGTAATCGTGGAAACTTTAACGCACACCATGACCTGTGGCACTCAAGCCTACAGGTCGATGGTAGGGAACAGGAGTTGGCTGAACAAGCAGAGACCTTACCATCGTCGGCGCTGGCCTCATAACCTTCACTAATTTCAACAAAGTTACCTGGGTTGGTTTACTTAACTTTACTAGGATCTTCTTCGGTGCTCTTCCCACCCCGTCTGACGTACGAGAAGAGGCGAGAGCGTTTCGCTTGGTTATAGATTCAGCCTCAATTCAATACATTTCGTCAGGGAGAACTATGGAGGTGCGCCCGCATCTCCGCGCAGAGGTAGCGGCCCTGGCAAATGAGCGTGATCATGTGCGAAACTTCGACCCTACGAATCTTCAAAGTAAGGATCTCAATGCGTAAATCAGACGGCTGGTTGATTATCACAAGCGCGCCTTAGGTACTGCAACCTCTCTTCTGATGTAGGCAAATTATGGTTCACTGTGAAATCCTTGTCCAATCGACTAAACCTAACGACAAATTATTCCCGAGGTAGACATAACGGTCGTAAGAGGCGACTAATATGCACCAAAGTAATGACGTGCAACTCGATGGTTGATCTACGGATATGATGCCTCTCATTACCCATCTCTCCTTCCTTACGGGAGGAGGGGTGACATGACCTAGAAGGTTTCACCGGTACCGCAAGGGAGTACCAGAGCGTACATAATTCATATCCGGCTAAGGACTGACAGTTCGACAGCACTCCCGAAAACCTTCGGGGTGTGTTTTTGGCGTTACAACTACAACAACAAAATATCCATCGCCTTCGCCGATAAGGTTCAGTCGAAACCAAAGAGATGCGAAGGCTTTATACCTTTCATGAAAACGCATCAAGGTTTTCAGAGTCCATCTGTATTTACAATAAATACAAACTGCGCAAAATTGTACGGTCTTACCCCTTTAATTAAAAGATATACAGCCCGAACCCCGTTTACCGAAAAAATGGGTTGTGTGGGGGCTATATGATATATTGGTCCAATCCTAATGACTTTCAATACCCACATTACATATATAATAAGTAAAGTTCCTGCAAATTTTTATGTTCGTAGCTATTAAATTGCAAGAGTAGCAAAACTAGTAAAAACAATAATAATAAAAATTATTGGCGCGATATATACCTCCAAAGAGATTAATAGAGCTTCTCTATTAATTTTTGTGCTGCTTCTAATTTTTCCTACAAATTGGCGGGACATACAGTTTTTTGCCGATTCTGAACGGCAAAGCAGATGTATTTTTGCTGAGAAGCCTTCCATGGCAGAAATACACTCAGAGAGTTTGTCAAACCACTGCCGAGGAGCGACCCCGTTTTGAAAAAACTTTTTTACCAGGGCTCGAACCTTGGACTTTCGGCGTGGTAGGCCAGCAACCCTACCATAAAAAAGAAAAAATTATTATTCTTGACCTTGAGCTCATTCATAGTCATGGTACTTTACAAAATGTACAGGCCGTAAAAACAACAATTCCATTGAATTGTTAGTATAAAAAATAAAAGAAATAAAAAAGCTTTTAAATAATTTGTCGAAATTTCCATTTTTCACACGTTATTACTTTTATTAAACTATGTTGCACCGAAGTCGAGCATGATATTGCCATTTATTTTTACTTTGTATTATCGCTTTTAAACGTTTATGAAAACCCGAATTTTTACAACATTTAAATGGAGTAAGGATTTCTCACTTTTTCTATATAGACTTTATTCGCTTTAAAACTATTTTTGCTGTAAAAAAATATATAGTTTTCCTCCGGATTCTTAATACTGGCATTAATACGCGTCGTTTGATACCTCATTCGAACATTTCGGACCAAGTTTCGATTTACGTATACCATAAACAGACCGCACTTTTTAATATAAGTACAAACTGCTAAACCTCTAGTGGTTGCCCCTTCTACGTTGAGGAGCAATCACTCACAAACGTCATAAACACTGATAAATTGCGGTATAAACCTGTCATAAAGGGGGCCCTCAATAACCTGAGTGGTCGTTACGTGTCTGTGGAGTTCAGATCAAGATGCCATTAAATTAAACAATAGGTGCCGCAGGGTGTTGCACTATCCCGGAATTTGTTTAACTACTACATCTAGAGGTACCTTCTCCACTAGAAAGATTCTCGATCGTTTCCTACACAAACGACAGCACGACAAAGGCAATGATCCCTTCCGTTGATGAGCTGTGCTCCAAAATAATTATTTAGCTTCCGACCTTATCCGATTTTTTTACATCGCGGAGCCTGACTTGAAATCCTCGCCCAACATATTCACGACTTGAACATGACATTAGACGTCTACATCAAGTTAACGACTTTCCGACGGCTGCCTCCCAGGACAGTAAAGACACATTTCGTTTTGATCCAACGGTGCACCGGCAAGCCCTCAACAACATTCACACAGAGTCGGTAAACTCCTTTGTCAGCTCCCGTCCGGCGAATGCTATCATAGAGGCGTAAATACTCCCTATTGACGTAGAGAAGTGCAAACTTCCGAGGGAGAAAAAAATGAAGCTTTCAAACTTTGATCTAGATACTGCAAGCAGGAATCTGATGAGAAGCTCCGTCATGAAATATTTTAAGCGCTAGTACAAAATAAAACGATTTATAAAATTCTGTAGAAAGTCAACTTATTTATTCAGATTTTGTTTGTGTGCCAGTGCTCATCAAGAGAGTTACATTTCGTGATAAGATACTTTCATCGCTTTCAAAAGCAATTATAACTTTTTAGTTATCTACAATTATCAAATGGAATCATCAAACTCAAAAGCTTTTTAATCCGTAATGCGAAACATCAAACCAAAATTTTCAAATAAAACGCGTCAAATATGTCAAGCTTGTTTCAAAACTTTTCTCAATTAGTGCAGTTGTTTGTTTGCATAACAAACACAACCATTGAAATAAAAAAAATATTTCCACTAATAATTAACACTTTGAGTATGACGATACCTAAGACAAAATACAAAAACACATACCTATCAGGATTTTTGAAATGTGCTTCTCTTTGCTGTAGCCATAGCTGGTATGCATTGCTCACGTGGTCGGTCGCCCATTAAATGTGCGTGTGCCATGCCGTATGCACTACCGAAGACCGTCTGGCGTCATATTTTCCCTTCGTTTTATCCACGAAATCGAAAAAGGGGGAGGTGATTCGCCAGGTGTAAAAACAGCGCTTCTCTTAAAGTTTAGTCATGTTAAAAATACATACAGACAGATACGTGGTAGTATTGAAAACACAAGATTGTTTCGCGCTTCGCTGATTCAGATGTCCAGCAAAGTCTTCAACTTACGCCACATTGTTGTTTTTAGAATGTTTAAAACTACACGCGATAAATTGAGAATCGTCACTCCATTGAAAACTGGCAGCCCCGGTAATCGTTGCCGAATCCGAAAATTGAATAATACTATTTAATTTCATAAATCTTATAAATAACGAGTGAGGAAGTCAAAGTTCAGGTGAAACCGTACATTATATACCCAGATGTATACTACCCTGCAGTCAATTCTACTAGTTTTATCTAGTCAAATACTAGTTTGCCAAACCGGCTCAACTAATTGGAGTTCTGTAATTTTTTCATATGAACAACTGATATTTTTAACATAGCGATGTCCTATGAGATGGCAATTGTCCGCTTCTGCATCAGCACCATACCAGTTTACATACTAGTTATTCCAAAAACGAGCTTTAGTTCTGTGCTATGAAAAAATATACTTTTTCGGAAAGGGGAGAAAAAAAATACACGTGTATCGGCGATTTTCATGTACACGTCAGAATTTTTTTTCTCCCCTTTCCGAAAAAGTATATTTTTTCATAGGACAGAATATGTGTAACGCGGTGTTATTTACATCAATATCATACAACTTTGTATACTAGTCAGTACATACACCAGTACCATACCAGCCGTCGTACTAGTCAGCCTATGCATCAGTAGCAAACCAGTTACTGTAACACTTCATAGGAGCTTAGTGCAATGAATTATATAATTGTTTTCACAGGGAGAAATCTTTAAATTTTCTTAAAACATTTTATGGAAAATGGAGCACTTTTGAAATTTTGCTTGACTAGTGATCGTGCTATTTGAAGCACGAAATTCTCAAAAGAATTATGATTTTACTATAAGAAATATTATTTGCAAGAAAGTTCTTAATTTAATTAAATAAATATTTAAATACTCAGAATCTTAGTTAAAGAGAAAATCAAATGTAGGAAGGCGTTGTTAACTGAACGATTGCTGCCCGAATACTGAGTTGTTTTCTTTTTCGCTCGCGTATGCATGTATCGACAATTTTAGAGGGTTGTTGCTGCTTATAAACTGGTATGAGTAAGACCACGAAATTCTAGTTAATAACCTAGAATGTTTACTAACCAGTTTGGCAGTTGACTGCAGGGTATTTTCAATAAAAAACATTTCTGTTGGGTGGTTGTTATGGTAAACATAATTAACTTTAAACAAATAACTAGAGTTAAATATTTTAAAAGTAATTTTCTGATGGCCCTCTCTTATATTTATTTATCAAAGACGAAGGAAATGAGCAAAAATAGCATACAAAGTAATGCCATTAACCATAAGCGAGTACAAATTACAGTCCTAACTCAGAAATATTAATCTCCCTATAAAGTCGGGTTACTTTAAAAGAAAAAGGTCCTGATTAACTACGAAAATTAAAGAATTTTTCTACTGGAAAGTGAACGGTGCCACGCCCACTTCCACGAAATTTATTTGCGGTCGAGTTGTACTTAGAAAGTATATTACTGGGGTCAAATCTTATTTATAGACCTGACCTATTTTTACAAATATCGCGTTTAAAGTTATATTAAAACATTTTTCGGAACTATTAAAAAAGTGGGTGGTCTAGACCAAGTTCGCCCCTTTTCACAATAAGCATACCAGTTATTATATCAACATTTCGTTCAGACAATTCAGTTTTTGTTCGAGCTATGGTGTTTTTTTTAATTTTATTTCATTCACATTTTTGAATTTAAGTTAAAACTCTTATATAAAAGTGGGCGTTGCCGTAACTGATTATAAACCCTAATCACAATCGACACACCAAATTTGGTCCTTAAAGGTGTATTAAAATTAATTAAATATAAATAAGATATCTAAAAGTTTGATCAAGTTGTCGTGTTTACAGAAGAACAGACATACATGGCTTGAATAATTTCATTTTCTCATACATATGATTTTCAAGAAAAAGATTGCCACCGGTTCAAAAAGGCACAGGAAAGTTTTTGTGTGGTGTCATACGTAAAGTCTTGGCCTGTATCAAATACTTAATTTTATACTATATTATTATATGATTTTCGAAAATTAAATACATACATATGTGCGATAAAAACTTAAATGCATTGTATTATGATCTCAAAAATGCTATCCACAAAAATAAATAAATGAATTTGTTTGAGCAAGCAATTTCGGCGAATAGGAATAAAAATACGGATGATTTATAATGCATTCACAAAGATGAAGCCACCACTGCATTTTCCCCTTTTCTCTGTACACCTGTATACCCAGCAGACGTCTTATCCGAAAACTGGCATGCCTACATTTGAAACATTGTACTCTCTCACCTTATCATCCCTCTCTTCCTTCTAATCTGCTCTCCCCTTTCTTTTCCATCATTTGCTCTTAGCCTTTCTTTCTTCTTTCTTCTTTAAATGGTCATCTAACCGCCTGGGCGATTTTGACCGTCCAACATAGCTCGCCAGTCGTTTCTTCGTTGCGCCAACTCGCGCCAATTGGAAACACCGCGGGGTCGCAAATCGGTCTCCACTTGGTCCTTCCATCGGAGTGGTGGTCTCCCTCTTCCTCTGCTTCCACCGGCGGGTGCCGATAAGAATACCTTCTGGGCTGGAGCATCTTCGCTCATTCGCACTACGTGGCCTAGCCAGCGAAGCCGCTGTGTTTTAATTCGCTGAACTATGTCGGCGTCTGCGTAAAGTTCATACAGCTCATCATTAAATCTTATTCGGTACTCGCCGTCGCCAACGCGTAGAGGTCCACAAATCTTTCGAAGAACCTTTCTCTCGAATACTCCCAGAGCCGCCTCATCAGATGTTGTTAGTGTCCACGCTTCTGCTCCATATAGCAGGACGGGTGCGATGAGTGAATTGTAGAGTGTTATTTTCGTTCGTCGAGAGAGGACTTTACTTTTCAATTGCCTACTCAGTCCGAAGTAGCGTTTGTTTGCAAGAGTGATTCTTCCTCGGATTTCTAGGCTAACATTATTGTTGGTATTAATGCTGGTTCCCAGGTAAACGAAGTCCTTTACTATTTCGAAATTATTGCTGCCAACAGTGGCTTGGGTGCCAAGGCGCGAATGCGCTGACTCTTTGCATGATATAGCCCAACCTATAATAATAATTATGTAATATAAGTATAATTTTTGGCGCATACGTCTTTTTCCCCCTTACCAGTCTACTTTTTGATAATTTGGCTGGTACGTCAACATTTTTCTTTAACAAAAGTTGGTTTTCTTTCATTCGACCATCTATCAAGTTGCACGTTAGTTAGTTATACCTACCTCGGGCATATTCTAACCCCATAACCCGCATTCCTCAACAGTTTCGAGTCTCATATTATAAGGCTTTTAAAAATGAAATAAGCCTCACATAATCTGCATATTTTTAGGGGCAGTACGTACATGTGTATGCGGGTTCGTAGTCGCCCTGCAGAAAATTGAACTAGTTTAGAGCTTTCGCTGAGCTAAACCGTTTGACGACACCACCTATTCTAGCTCAATACCCAAGCAATGTCTTCAACTGTCCACTTTTACATGGTGATGTCATTGGCGGTGGCAGTTGTCGCCAGTACATTATTTTGCAACTCGTTCTTAACCGGTTTCCATTTCAACAGTTCTAAGATTGTTTGGCTTTTCCTAGTTCTCAAACTGTTAAGTTTTGGTTGTGGATGAGCGATTACACTACCCGACAAAAAAAAATATCCTCGACATTTGATACATGATTCCTATGTAAAATTTTCTGCTGATCTCAAATATGTAATAAGATAGTTTTAAAGCAGAACAGTTTTCGAGATATTCGGAAATTACTAATCTGTCAGTAGCTCCGCCATTACCGTCTCGATTTTTATGTTATTTCATTTCGTTTTGAGAGGATGAACTACCATTTCCACCAAAGCAAAAATAATTAAAATCGGCGTTAAAGTGACGGAGTTATGGTGGACAAAAAATTTTGTTTATGCAAATTTTCAGTTTTTTTTCGACATTAATTTTTTGTAATTTTTTTTTTAACGAAATATTAAATAACCTCCTGGTTTTACAATGTGAGTCAATAGCCTATTGCTTAATAAACATTTTAGCAATTTCCCGATTATAATCAGTAAAAAAATGACAATGTTATAACAGATTGAGTGAACAAACCTATATTTATTTTTTCATTGAACTTCCTGATCTTGGAAATTTTTAACCACTATAGTAATATCTGAATATTTTCAACTGTTTTTAGGAATAAATAAAAGTAAAAACCCACCAAATAAGTTCTGTTATATGTGTGGAAGGTAAGTAAGTGCGAGTTTCCGGTACTCATTTTTTAAATTTGTTTATTTACTTGAATTGAATGACTGGATCAGAGATTTACGATTGACAAACGAGAAGTCGGAGCTGTTGGCATCAAGGGTGAAAGAACCCGGATTTGTCGCTTCTAAAGAGGTTAAAGTTTCATACTACAGATTTCGTCACAAACGTTTTGAGAAATACTACTCCAAGGAAGATAATATTTGCTATTGCAATAATATTTACAGTTTGTTCAAAGAGTTTGGAGACCCGAGTGAATGGCGCCTATTTATCGACAACAGTAAGCTGAGTGTAAAGGCTGTTTTGTTGCACCAGTGTAACAAAAAACCATCGATTCCAGTGGCACACGCAGTTGGTATGAAAGAATCATATGAATCCATGTCGCTAATCCTTGACCTTATCCAATATAAAAAAACATGGCTAGAAGATATGTTCAGATCTTAAAGTCGTTGCGTTACTAACTGGTTTGCAGCAGGGCTATACGAAGTACTGCTGCTTTTTGTGCAAATGGGACAGTCGAGCGCGTATGGATCATTACTCTATAAAATGTTGGCCAGATAGAATAGGATTTACTGTTGGAGAGGATAACATTAAATTTGAGCCACTAGTGGAGAAACATAAAATTATACTACCTCCCTAACTTAGGCTTTTCTGAAAAATGGCAATTGATCATATTAAGTCAACATTTCCACATTTATCAGATGCAAAAATAAAAGGTGTGTTTGTGGGCCTGAAAATTAGATAACTTTTTAAAGAAGCCAGTTTTCATTCAGCTCTATCGGTGGACGAGGCTAAGGCATGGGATTCTTTTTATGCAGTTTGTGCGAATTTTCTAGAAAACATAAGAAACCCAAATTACAAACAAATGATAGATTATTTGCTAACAAACTATGAGAAAATAGGTATAGGTAAACTTTCACTTATTTTTTTCATTGCGCTATGCAGTTATCATATTTCTTACCAGGCGTAAATGTGTCGTTAAAAATTCATTTCATTCATTCTCATTCGGACTTCTTCCCTGACAACCTGCGTGATGAAAGCTATGAGCACGGTGAGTTTCCACCAAGAAAAAAAATAAATGGAATCGCAATACCAAGGACATTGGAATGAAGCTATGATGCGCGATTTTTGCTGGTTCCTTTTTCGAGAAGAAGAAAATGTACCAAAGCGGCGAAAATTTTCAACTTTTAAACATTTTTAATTCACATAAAAATAAAAAAATTAAGTTAAATACAAGATTGTGATAAAAAATAAACATAGGTTTGTTCACTCAATCTCTTATAACATTGTCAGTTTTTTACTGATTATGATCGGGAAAGTGCTAAAATGTTTACTAAGAAATAGGCTATTGACTCACATTGTAAACCAGGAGGTTATTTAATATTTCGTTAAAAAAGAATTACAAAAAAGATGAATGTCGAAATTTTTTGTTCGCCATAACTCCGTCACTTTGGTGGAAATGGTAGTTCTTCCTCTCACAACGAAATGAAATAACACAAAAATCGAGACGGTAATGGCGGAGCTATTGACAGATTAGTAAAATCCTACTTATTTTTTCTTAGCTCAAAAACTGAAATTTCAAAATATCTCGAAAACTGTTCTACTTTTAAACTATCTGATTTCATATTTGGAATCATTAGAAAATTCTACATAGGAATTATGCATCAAATTTCGAGGATATGGAAATTTTTAAAAATTTGTCGGGTAGTGTTATCGATATCCGATATTTCCAACTGTCTTTAAACTATCACATTTGTTACCGGCACAGGACGATTCACAAAGCGTGTAGCTCAAGACTGGTTCACTGCAAGGCGTAGTTGCAATTACTACATGTACATGTGTACTGTCGTTTTTGTATGTAACTTTGTGTAAAAATTTATAATTTGTTGTAACGATGGTTAACCACCTTTTTACTTTGGCTTACTAAGCTAGCAAGTTGGCTCAAACACAACTACAACAACTGCAAGAGCTGTTGCAATTGCAGCTGCTATTGAGCGTTGACACGGTAGGCATACATACTACATATACAGTGAGTTTGAAAATTATGTATTTGCTAATACAATACACATGAGAATTATACAAATGTTCACCTTTTTCGCATTATTGTGAATATTTAATTCAGCTCGCATGTTCGATAAAAATCTATATCCAGCAAAAATAATCAATTGTTTGGTGTTATTTTTTCAATGCAGCTATTACAGACCAAAGGTTTTCGTTTGGATTGTCCAGGTGGACAATCAAACGGTTTCCACCTTTTCCTCAACTCACAATACTATCGGAATGCTAAACTTGTATATACAGGGTGTTTTTTTACAGGTATTTTGTGGTCAAATCTGGCAACTCTAATGTCATTTATGTTCAGTTTGGTTTGCCATTTCATCATGAACAGGTTGACAAAAGAACAACGCTTGCAAATCGTGCAAATTTATTTCGAAAATAATGGTTCAGTTCGCGAAGTTTACCGTGAGCTCCGTCCATTTTATGGTCGACATAATCGTCCATCAGAGCAATTAATTCGGTTAACCATGGATCGTTTTCGCACTACGTTTACTCTATGTGATAATACGCATCCGCAGAGACGTCGAACAGTGCGCACCGAAGAAACAATTGCCGCTGTAGAGCAAAGTGTTGAAGAGGACCCGAATGAATCGATTCGCCACCGTGCACAGCAATTGGAGCTTTGTCCATCAACTTTATGGAAGATTTTGCGCAAAGATCTTGGCTTGCGACCTTACAAGATCCAGCTTGTGCAAGAATTAAAGCCGCGAGACCATGCAATGCGTCGTGATTTTGGTGTATGGGCCGAAAATGAGATTGATTTCGATGCTGATTTTCATCGCAAAATTTTGTTCAGTGATGAGGCTCATTTTTGGTTGAATGGCTACGTCAACAAGCAAAATTGCCGCATTTGGAGTGAAGAGAATCCACATGAGACCCTTGAAACGCCATTACATCCACAAAAACTGAGTGTTTGGTGTGCTCTATGGGCTGGTGGAGTCATTGGGCCATACTTCTTCCGCAATAATGCTGGAGAGGCAGCTACCGTTAATGGAGACCGGTATAGAGCCATGATAACCGACTATTTTGTTCCCGAATTGGATGGCATGAATGTGGATGAGTTGTGGTTCCAACAAGACGGCGCTACATGCCGCACAGCGCACGTCACAATCGATTTATTGAAGGAAACATTCGATGAGCGCATAATTTCGCGGAATGGACCTGTCAATTGGCCACCAAGGTCGTGTGATTTGACACCATTGGATTATTTTCTTTGGGGCTATGTGAAGTCGCTCGTCTACACCAACAAACCAGAAACGTTAGGGGAATTGGAAGCCAACATTCGTGGCGTTATTGCCGACATACGGCCCCATATGCTCGAAAAAGTGGTTGAAAATTGGACCTGTAGAATTGGCGAAATCATATTTAAACATTAATGGCATAAAATTATCCTTCCAATAAAGCCAAATTGATGGACCTTAAAACGATTTTCTTGTGTTTTATTTCAATTCGAAGTTCTATAGCCCTAAAAAACACCCTTTATTTAAGCAGGAATTTTACTAAGAAAGATACTGATCGAATGAATTTTCATTTAGTATTACCACAGCAATTCGATGAAGACTAGCGTCATTGTGAATTTCAATAATTTTAGCTGTTCACAATAGCACATTGCTCTCAGCTAGTAAGTGCAAATCAACAAAATAAAACGAATAAAGTACTATACGTTTTTATGTATTTTCAAGAATGCAAACAAAATATCTTCTTGAACATAAAGAAGTAAATACAAACATAAGACTACGATGGAGTTGTGGTCGAAAATTCATCAGATGAGAAGGAAAGCTAACTGAAACTAACCAGAGGTAGGAAATGATTAAGAAATGCCTCCAATCCTTTGAAAATAAATATCGCTGTGTTCATATAGCTTTTTAAATAAGTTAATCAGTGTGTAAAAATTGTATATTGTGTTTATGGATTTATAAAGAACTTTGGACGTTTATAGACTAGGTGCTCAGTACAGACGAGCTCTTAACGCAATCTGCAAGAACAAAATATATTCCAAATATTGTATAATTGACAATAGTTGTTAGATTTTCTGCTCAGGGATCGTATCTACTGAGCATTGGGAACGAGAATGAACTAGGGCTCTTACTATTCGGTTATCCGAATAACCGAGTTATTCGAATACATCATTAGTCGACTAGCACTATTCGAATAGTCTGCTGATAATGGTTACTCGACTAACCGTCCACTTTCGACTATTCGATTAACCGAAAATTTGCGGTTAGTCGATTATAATGAACATGAACCTGTTTCTGTTTCACTTTTTAATTTTCTAGTGACATTACAATCGTCGATTACCTTGTATTAAGTTCATAGTTTCGTTTTGAATTAAGTTTTTATAGACTTTAAATTAATTGGTAGTCATGACCCTATAGGTGGTTGAATTGTGCAGACACCGTATCTACCAATTCAAGAAATGCAATTCGTTGAGCTAACCCTGCGATATGTAAGTTCTCATAATATAAAAGTATGCCGAAGACATTGATATCATTGGCCTTAAACACGGCCCACTAACTTATGCGTACTCCAAACTAGGAAAAGAGGCGAGGTTATAACGAAGTACCTTTTGTCATAATACAAAGAGTCAGCGCATTCGCGCCTCGGCAACTACGCCACTGTTGGCAGCAATAATTTCGAAATAGTAAAGGACTTCATTTACCTGGGAACCAGCATTAACACCAAAAATATTGTTAGTCTAGAAATCCGACGAAGAATCACTCTTGAAACAAGTGATACTTCGGACTGAGTAGACAAATGAGGAATGAAGTCCTTTCTCTAAGAACTAAAATAACACTCTATAAGACACTTCTCGTACCCGTCCTGGTTTATGGTGCAGAAACTGACAGGATCTGATGAGGTGGCTCTGGGACAGAAAGGTCCTTGGAAAGATTTACAGATCCTTACGCTTTGGCGACGGCGAGTACCGAAGAAGATTTAACGACGAGGTGTATGAGCAATATGCAGACACCGATATGCTCCAACAAATTAAAACCCAGGGACTTCGTTGGCTAGGCCATGTTGTGCGAATGAATGAAGATGCTCCAGCACAGAAGGTGTTCTTATCGGAACCTGTCGGTTGTAACATAGAAAGAGTGAGACCATCACTCCGATGGAAGGACCAAGTGGAGACCGATTTACCATCCCCTAGTGACGCAAGTTGGCAGAAAGAAAAAACGACTGTCTAGCTATCGATTTTTCGAAAAATTCCCACATCAAACTTCTTCTACGACTCATGTTGAAAGTTTTAATAATACGTATTCATATATCAATATGACAAGCAAATTTTTTTTTTTTTTGACGCAACATTCATTGAAAATTCGATTAATAGTATTCGAGTTTCAACAAAAGTCGAATAGTCGAAGCGAAGGAAATAGTCGAGTAGTCGTTGCTAAGCGACTATTCGAATACCCCAAACCGACTAATAACCATGGAAACGGTTACACCCGACTAGTCGATTAACCGAATATTCGACTAAGTCGACTTTTTGTAAGAGCCCTAGAATGAACTTGGACTTGTTCAACCACTGGATCTGTGGTGTTATCAGAGGTGCTTAATGTTTCAAAAAACGTTATTCCTCCAAGATGGGCAAAACTCAATTACGAGGAAGTGATTTCTCCAACTTTTTCTGTAGACTTTTGCGCAAACACCTTTCACTATATTTGGATTTTGCTCCATTAGTGGCCAGCATTTCTAGCTGTTATTTTGTACACATGAACTTAGAGCTACATAAAATTAATAAAAATAGATAAACATAAGTAAGTTAAATCAAAAAAGTATAAAAAAAAATATGCAAAAACTTACGTTTTTAGCAAATTTGTAATAATTCGAAACAGCGTTGACAACAAAATCCGATTCGATCAAAAAGTAGATACACAACGAAAAATTCGACATCGATGCGCTACTCATAAAACGAATTTGAGATTCGCTTTTCGATGTTCGATAACCAGCGAAGATCGAACATCGAATGCAGCTCATAATAACGGCCTTAATTTTGAAACGCACTGTATATATTTACATGCATGGAAAATCGAACGTATGTGAATATCTAAGCAACCAGGCCCATATGCGCACTTGTGTTTAGTTGGAAATCCTTTAACATGAGCGAGCAAAACAAAAGCATGCATTTTAGTGAGATATGTAATAACCGCTAACTTCAATATTGTTTGATCAACTATTCGAATGCAATTCATGCAAAACAACGGCAAGGATTAGATATTGTTTCACGTTTGCTGACAAAAACTATCATGTATCTCAAAGATTTTGCCTTTTTCGTTTACATACCTTTTCTTTGGAGGTGGATAGGAATCATTATCGGCGGTACTACATTCATCAAAACTTCGGTTTGAACTACTTCTAAGAAACTAGTTTTGAAACGGCGGTATTTCTTATTATCATTGAAGTTGTACCGTGCTTCAAGTTCAGCTTGTACTGAAGTTCTCATTCTCAATAAGTTTTGTGTTCTCTGTGCAGTGTTGTCCCTTCCTAAGTATTTGAACATCGTGACAACACTCAGAATGACCTCAGAAATATGAGAAATACTCGAATTAGTTGTTTTTAAAATATCTGTGAATGGTTTAAGGGGGTTGAACATTGTTTCAGAAAGTCATTGGAGTATTTGTTGAATTGCTTAGAGAATCATGGTCAGTCACTCGTGGAATGAACTAAGTGCTGCCGAGTGTTGAAAGTATCTCAAAGTATCAATGCCGGAATTTCACAAGCTGAAAGGAGTTTCCTATTATATTTACCACAACTTTAGGTTCTGAAAGATATTTAAAGAAATAAGGTTCTATACTACAAGCACTCTAAATAATATTTTGATCTGGATTTGCCAGAATCCGAAAAATTCACCTATTTCTAAAGGTTATTTTAAAAATTGAGGTGTAAGGTCACAATTTAATACATACTATTTTTGCATAAGATGAATCATTACACTACACAGAAGTGTTATCTCTTAAACTGACTTCGTAACTTAAGAAAATGTTAGACAATCAGCTAGTACTGCAGTCCCACTTTTTTACCTCTGTATTCGATTTTTACAGTAAGTTTTTTCAGTTCAAATGAAAAAAATCGATCTTTAAGATCATGTAAAAAAATAATGGGACGTTGTTGAGGCAGGGTAGTGTAAGCATAACATTCTTAGCATTCCCATGACAGCCGGTTCTATGCGACCAAGGAATTTCATTCCGCGATTATAGTATAAACTTCAAAATCGCATCCAAAAAGTGGCGTGTTGAACAAAAGAACTTACTGCGCCTTGAAAGAATAATGGGGGCTCTTCCATTAGGAATGTTTTACAGGACTCATATGTACTGCCGTGCGTTATTAAAGCCAATTAAAACTGTGCAAGCATTATGATGCTTTTATTTTGCACAACACTATAAGTCCATACATACACACATGTAGTATGTATGTACTATATATGTGTAATATATTTACATATAGTGCTATATCACATATGCATTATTCGATATATTTTTATTCAAAATGCATCAGTTGCACAAATTCTCTCTAACGAAGCAAAAGTCAATCGGTCGTTCGTCGCCTTCGTCTACAATTTCACTGCCTAATTAAAAGACGCGAACTATGCGTTTAAGATGGTTTTTCTTTATTAAATTTCAAATTTTACATACATAGTTTGATTTATTTCTCAGAAATGTTGAACCATTTCAAAAGCCGATCCAAGTTAGTGTCCTTTTGCTCGGTAGTCTGCTGAATTCGACGCTTTCATAATCGTTTCAAGAACTTATTTGATCAATAATTCCGATTTTCCTCAACATTTCATTACGCGTTTCGTTCACGCCATATATGTGTGTATCTACCGTTACCCGCGGGTCGCCCACTCCACAAAATATTAAGTGAGGTTACCTGTTCGATGGAGGTCTAACGGCAAGTGTCCGCTAGAAAAACAGTTAACAACACACACATGCATACAAACATATTGCATAGTATATGTGGTGGTGGCTTTTAAAAATCGCGTGCCTTTCACATATTTATTTACATACATACTTTCTCTATAAGGTGGATTTTTAATACATAAAAAAGGTCTATAAACTGTACAAAGAGTTATGAAATAAGCCGTGAATTTGCCAGTTGAATCAAGATTTTGTTAGTTGTATTTGAATTATTTGGTGGACTGCACTTCATATCCTTCCGCCAACACCAATATGGAATAGGTATGTATATTCATACGTACATACATACTTGATAGTAAATATGTAAAGTTACTTTTATAAGAGCCAAAGTGCGAGGGTGAAATCATCAAAGCGTGTATGATGTTGTTGTTGGTTTGCTATTTATTTCACATATTTTTATTTTTTAACTCGTTTACTGTTTATAAACAAACTTAAGTAAACAAATCACAAGCAATCGAACGGAAATAGCGCAAAATGAACTATCCTTCCGCTATCTATGACTACAACTCATTTTCATTTCATTTGAGATGTATTGGTGTACGGTTGTTTTGGTGTTCATTCTATGTTAAAAATTTTAGTTTTATCAGAATCAAGACATATTCCAAACAAAAAGAGACTGAAGCATTGAATATTGAAGTGTTTTGTGAAGTATATACAATAATAGTTCAAATTGTGCAATGAACTTTGTTTCTGTCCTAGACAGCGGGAAAAAAACAAAATTTCGCTGTACAGCTTGTAAAGGCGTATGTTTTTTATTTTATTTTTTTGTATCAACTAAATTGGCGAAAATTAAAACAAAAAATAGCTTAACTACCTACGCTCAATGTACATGTACGTACATACATATGTATATATGTATTTCTTTTTTTCGAAACTACGCAACAAACCTGCAGAAAAAATATTTTGAAGTTCTCCGGAGGGGTAGGTGTAGATATCACTCTAGGCGTGAGGATGAGTCGGTCTAGGTGGCGGTAGGCTAAGGCCCAAGCTGTGTCGTAATAAGGTACAGTCGAAACCGAAGAGGTGCGCGAGCGCTTTCTGCCGGCAATTTGTACCGCATCCTCCGGTTGACAAGGAAATTAGACGAGCCACCAGGGAAGCGCACAAACGTAAAAATAGCCATACGGGGGTCTAAAGGCTCCAAATCGATCGACCCCGACGGTATATCCATGCTCATTCCAATATCCATGGGTTCACGTTTGATAACGTTCAAATACGGTGCTCATGTAGCCGCGTTTGCCACCAAAGTACAAAGCCGCAACAAAATCCTCAAATCACTAGCTGGCAGCACTTGGGGAAAATATAAAGAAACGTACAAGGCAATTGGCCAGCCGGTTTTGAGCTACGCGACGCCTACATGGTCTCCGGGGCTAGCAGACACACACCGGAGGAGGTTGCAGGCCTGTCAAAACAGCACTCAAAACTGCCACGGGATGCCTCCTTATATCTCTTGAACATCATCTCCATAGTGAAGCAAAAATGCTCAGAGTTAAAGAGCATAGTGAAATGCTGACCAGGCAATTTCTGTTCAACTGCTAGAAACCGCAGCATCCGAACAGGAGCCTGCTCACCGAAAATCCGCCTCCCAAGAGGTAAGGAGACTGAACCCTAAAATGCCAAGTGTCGGCCCGGTATGCGGCGTGTCTCCCCATGACACTAACCATCTGTTCATCTGCTCAACTGAGCCTACTCTTCTAACAGCAATATCACTTTAGTCCAACCCTGTTGAAGCCGCAAGGTTTCTGGGACTCCCGTTAGAAGAGCTTTATGACAATGCTGGGTAAAGGAGGTGATATTTAGGCAGGTTAAATTGCCGCTACAACAACAACAATGCCGTACGCCCTGAAGGTTAGATGATGTGGACAGATTGTCTTGGGTTTGAAAGCCTAGGCCATATAAAACGTGGTTAGGCCAAGGCAATTGTTGCATTTGCCCGATGCCGTAGGTGCAACGAGGATGTAGTGGTCCCAACTCACGAGCACACTGAAAGATCAGCATTGCTCGTATCTGTCCCTTTCCGAAGTGAATAGTGGTGTTTAGCAGTCACAAGTAAGTGTGGCTGGCAATGCGGTGGGTGTGTACTTTGATGGCTCGTACCCCAAGACGCCACAACAGCCACGAATATACTAATGAAAGTACGGAGACTGTGGATGGCAGGGCTAATCCCTGAACATCCGGATTTGTGTAGCCATCTCTTGCACGTGACGTACTTAACATAATTCTACCGTTTGACATAAATTGTCTTCCAACAAGCGCAGCAGATCCACTCTCTTGGTTCAGGGTTACATTGAATACCCGCTCATAGCAAGAGATAGTGGAGCAGCCTCGCTGGAAGGGTTTGTTCTGAGGATGAAAATTTCAGGATGGGACGTGACAAATTATACAGGCTTACAATGAAATGACAGTCGTTGGCCGGAAAAAAACCGGGGAATCGGCTATCATGGGAATGCCTTTTAACCTTTCGCTCATCACCTTTGTCATTCCTGAGATATGCAAACAGGTGAGAGTGGTACCCCTCTTGAACCTTGGAAAGCCGCCAAACATAAGTGAACCAAATCGTCCGATATCTCTCCTATCGTTGGCTTCGAAGATACTAGAAATGATTCTACTTGCCTATTACTCTGCAAACTTGTGCTTGGATCCTACAAGCACACAAATTAATGGTGGTTGGAACCAAAACACCCCCAAACCACCCGACAATGCTCGTTCCATTCGATTCATCAAAAGCTTTTGATACTGTTAATCATGCCGCACTGGACTGGAAAGTGTATGTTTCCCAATTGATTGTATATTCTAGTTTTTCCAGGTTACGCCTTGATTGGAAACCTAGTAAGGGGCTGTAAGAGGCCTGCCTATTTTTTCCACGAGTGTTTAATTTACGAACAATATGCCATAAAACCTGTAAAAAAAAAAAACAGTTTTACCTAGCTTGCGAGATTCTGTCTCAGAGGTGTTGCATTTATTTTATAATTGGCATTGCCTTGGAAAAACTAGACAGGACCTAGATAGACGTTAATAACCAGTGCTTGCCTTAAAAAGCAATAAAAAAAACTTGCTAGGGCCTGGGTGTGCTTTCCTTATCTAGCCTATGGTTTTAATAGGAAAAATCAAAATTAATCAAATATTCTACCCGGGCAGTAACAGTTAAACTCTTACTTTTCTATACCAAATACTTGAACTGCATGTGGTGTGGCATGATATTAAACATTCTATTTAACCCTGTAGCTGACCTTGAGGGCCTCTCCACGTATGAATACGAAAAGGAACAGTATTTGCAGCTTTCAATCCAGAGCATTACAAGGTGTTTAAGGATAGCTATCATACAGCGCGCAGTAGTTATTATTTCACCAGTTTGGCTGATTTCCCGCGCTATTGATTGAGAGTCACCATAGACAGATGAGTAGCTGTAATAGGTATAATCATAAAGCTACCTAATTCCCATTTTAACCTTTATCCTCCCATTGCCCTGCCTTTTAATCATTCCATTACCAAAGACCACCAAAACGATCCAACAGATACCGTATTATTCCGAGTGGTGATTCACCATTCGCTAGAACATTGCTTCTCTAAGAAATCAAAGAGCATCGAACAATAAACTTTTAGTAAATACTAATCGAAACTTGTATAATATTTTTAAGGCATGTTAAGGCGTGAGATACGTCTTAGATAGAGTTCAATGCCCATCCAGCATTCCCGATAAAATGGATTGATGTGGAAGTTCAACTATAATCTGTTAATTTAGTTCGTTAGAGGCTGATTCTTTTTTTGACTATTTCAACTTCTGGCGTACGCGTTGCTGATTTAACTGTCTATACATTTAGCATTTGAGTTGCTGAACCTATTATACAACAAGCCACTTTGGTTTGATTTATGTGCGTCTTTTCTTAATTTTGACTTTATTTTTTCATGGAATTTAAAACGAGTGTTTCGAATTATAGAAATTTTCGGTAATTAAATTTTTTTACTTCAAAAAAAACATACGTGCTGCTAAATTTTTTTACATCTCTTGAATTTAATTCATGGTAATTATCAATAAAAAAAAATTACTATCTTTCCGTGAACAAAATTATAAATACCCCGCCAACCTTCATCGAACTATATCTTGTTGATTTTATTGATCCAGCAACTTATGCAATTTCGTTAAAAGTACACCGGAATGCGTTCTTTTTTAGAAGAGCAAACTGCAAACAAGCTGCGACTGGCGGTGAATTCGTTGTATCCCTGCAAAAAATCGTGCGACTGATCTCTAAAGAGAGTGATCCGGAATCAATACCTTTCGGCTACAGTGAGCTACAATTGTGCCCAACTATTTCATTAGAGGCATAGTTGAGATAAGTCGATTTTGATTTCTGTAGCCTACTTTTAGGTGTTGAAAGTAAACTTGTCCGATCGTACCTGTAGGGGAATTAAGGGAATCTGTCCGACACTACCCTTTTGGGCATGAAAGGGACCAAGTAGTCTCTTCATAGGGCATGCTCAAACAAAAGAGATCACTTCAACCCATACAAAGAGATCAAAACTGGTATTGGTCGCATTCGCCTTTGCGACTCATCCCGGGTTCATCCTAGAATAATCGTTTTTTTTTTGAAGGGATGGTACTGCATGCCCACTATAGATATCGAACAATGTATAAAAAGTATTCGCACTATAAAGCCGATGTTGTGTGAGTAAACGTGTCATACATTTTTGCTTTAGTTGTTGTTACTTTGTTGTGATGTTCCTCAAAAGTACACCTGCTGCCTCTCTCGCTTTAGTGTTGAATTATGGAGTAATCTTTTGGGAGCATTTTGAGAGTACTCTGGAATAGGTTCTCCATGGAGTATTCAGATGAAAAGAAATGGAGTACCCCGAGATGGAATAGGTGATCCAATCCTAGGACATTGCCAATTGCAATTGAACCATCTCTTTTATATGAAGGATGAAAAGTGTTGGAGCACTTTGATATTCCTACGGAGTATTTCCGATTTTTCAGGGATTAAGCAAGTAAGAACTTGAGCAAATATGTAAACTTCATTGATGATACAAACAGTATTTACAAAAACAAAATAATTGATTATTCGTACAGAGTATTCAACACCGTAGTTTTGTTTTTGTAGTTTTTGTGGTTAGGTTTTTGTGAATTGAAATAAAATAAAATACAATAAGGAAAGGAAAGGGACGGGAAGGAATGAAAGGAACGGAAAGGAAAGTAAAAGCAAACAAAAAAAAGGAAAGAAGGGAAGGGATAAGCAAGAAACGGAAACAATATATAGGGTGTTTTTTTTAGGGGTATAGAACTTTGAATTGAAATAAAACACAAGAAAATCGTTTTAAGGTCCATCAATTTGGCTTTATTGGAAGGATAATTTTATGCCATTAATGTTTAAATATGATTTCGGGCATGTGGCCGCCGCGGCTGGCTCGAATAAAGCCAATTTTCAACCACTTTTTCGAGCATATGGGGCCGTATGTCGGCAATAACGCCACGAATGTTGGCTTCCAATTCCCCTAACGTTTCTGGTTTGTTGGTGTAGACGAGCGACTTCACATATCCCCAAAGAAAATAATCCAATGGTGTCAAATCACACGACCTTGGTGGCCAATTGACAGGTCCATTCCGCGAAATTATGCGCTCATCGAATGTTTCCTTCAATAAATCGATTGTGACGTGCGCTGTGTGGCATGTAGCGCCGTCTTGTTGGAACCACAACTCATCCACATTCATGCCATCCAATTCGGGAACAAAATAGTCGGTTATCATGGCTCTATACCGGTCTCCATTAACGGTAGCTGCCTCTCCAGCATTATTGCGGAAGAAGTATGGCCCAATGACTCCACCAGCCCATAGAGCACACCAAACAGTCAGTTTTTGTGGATGTAATGGCGTTTCAAGGGTCTCATGTGGATTCTCTTCACTCCAAATGCGGCAATTTTGCTTGTTGACGTAGCCATTCAACCAAAAATGAGCCTCATCACTGAACAAAATTTTGCGATGAAAATCAGCATCGAAATCAATCTCATTTTCGGCCCATACACCAAAATCACGACGCATTGCATGGTCTCGCGGCTTTAATTCTTGCACAAGCTGGATCTTGTAAGGTCGCAAGCCAAGATCTTTGCGCAAAATCTTCCATAAAGTTTATGGACAAAGCTCCAATTGCTGTGCACGGTAGCGAATCGATTCATTCGGGTCCTCTTCAACACTTTGCTCTACAGCGGCAATTGTTTCTTCGGTGCGCACTGTTCGACGTCTCTGCGGATGCGTATTATCACATAGAGTAAACGTAGTGCGAAAACGATCCATGGTTAACCGAATTAATTGCTCTGATGGACGATTATGTCGACCATAAAATGGACGGAGCTCACGGTAAACTTCGCGAACTGAACCATTATTTTCGAAATAAATTTGCACGATTTGCAAGCGTTGTTCTTTTGTCAACCTGTTCATGATGAAATGGCAAACCAAACTGAACATAAATGACATTAGAGTTGCCAGATTTGACCACAAAATGCCAGTTTTAACTCTATTCGAAAAACAAACCTGTAAAAAAAACACCCTATATTAGAAAACAACAAAGAAAAATAGTGACTCCAGAGAGAGGAGGAAATCAAAGAAAACGAAAATATACTAAAGGAAAGGAACAGCAGAGAAAGGAAGGGAAAGAAGGCGAATGAAATTTGTAGAAAGTAATTAAAATGAAGTTTTGTGGTTGAATTTCAACCAGTGGGCGATCACTAGTTGGTATTAAAAATCTGTGTTGCAGTGCCAATACTTTTTGTGCGACACTGTAGGTCTAATTCGTCGAATAAATCTAAAAAGTATTGGCGTAAAATTGTGATTGATATTATTCACTTTTCTGTTTCATTGTGACAAAATATATATTTTTCCGCGATGACAAATTAACACTTCTTTCGAGCGTCATTCTAGTACAAGGAAAAGGCTGTTGCTTCTGCCGCTTTCTCCAAAACCCTCGGGGAGTGCTATATGCTTTTAGACCTAGGAATATTTGAGTGTAATGCTTCGAAATGTCGCGGTAACTTTGCTGGCCCGTTTTATATAGCGCATAGTTAGATAGGATAGGTTTTTTCACTAGAATGGCTGGATTGCTTTAACTAAGAGTTTATTCATAGCTCTGACGAAGATTCTTGAAGCTCAAAACATTGGTGCCGTCGGCGTATCGCTATCCTTAACGTAAGACAAAAACCAACATGCAATTGGTCGGTAAGGTTACTTTACGGATAGGGAATTACCATACAGCACCAATAATCGATTGTATTGTTTCTCATAAGGTTTGTCGAATCAGCTGTTCTATAAGGTTAACGATAACGTTTTATAAGGTTACCGATAACGCACCAAAAAATTCGTCTCCTTTGTAGATGCCGTTCGGAGTCGGCAAAAAACTGTAGGTCCCACCAATTTGTAGGGAAAATTCAAATCGGCACACCACAAATTGGAAGAGAAGCTTGGCGCAAAAATCTCTTAGGAGGTTTATGATGATATACCTGTTGTATATCGCGCCATAGAGATAGATAACGCACCAATAACTTGATCTTTAATTGAAGCCTGACCGCCTATGTCATTTTGATAGCCGAATAACACAGCACTATAGCTCAAAGGTATCTGACGGCAATTGCAAACTCCAAGGGAGGCCAAAAAAAGCACTCTCACTCTCCTTCTTTTTTCAACTCGTTCATTTACTGAACGTGATATCGACCCATTGCTGCGTTGATGTTGCATCTTTAATGGACGAACATTTCATACAACAAAGAAAAACAACTAAAATACTTGAGTTTTTCATACTGACAGTGTAGATGCGTAGGAAATAGTAACACGAAAATTCATGAACGATAATTTATTTGGCCCCTTTTGCCATCAAAACATTAATACTCGTAATGTGATTTTTCTTAAAGTTCTCTTGCTTCGCTTGGTGCTCCATCATTATTACAATAAAAATGTAATTACACTACGAATTACTGTTTTTGGCCAAAAAGTATTTCAATTAAAGTTGAAAATGTAGAATTTCGCATTTGTTGTATAGACAAATGTGCGAGTTACATAGATTTGAGTAAAAAAAAATCAAAGCGAATCACATTGGCGTCCCTAGCGACGGTGTCAGGTGTCATGGGAACGGATGTGCTCTATGTCGAAAAATATTTATACGTGGGGGTGGGGGTTGAAGTAAAGATGAATATCAAAAGGCAACAAAGAATACCTACAAAAGTTTAATTTCATAGCAACACCCCAGGTGAATCAGCGATTGGGAGTCATCATTAGCAACACCCGCACTTCCGCTAACACCGACGCACACAAACAAAACCTCACATTTGTATAGCAGCCCTGCAGTCAAACCAACTAGTTGTAAACTACATCAAGTACAAGTATGAACACAAAGTCCAACTAGTAAGCCAACTGCCTTTCTTCCATATAAGCAACTGTCGGATTTCGGACAGATATACAGTCGAACTTCTCTATAACGAATTCCAAAGGAACGGGTTTTTACTTCGCTATAAAGAAAATTCGCTATATAGAAAAGAAAAACTATTTTGTTCCTTTTAAAATTTTTTATTTGTAGTAGTCAGTTATTTTGGATTGAAGTACATTTTTCCACTATTCTTCTTCAATATAATTTTCTAATACATTTAGAGAAGTAAACACAGTATTTGTGTGAGTGCGTTCGGTTTTGTCTACCAATGATGTATGTAAATATGTAATAACGAAAAATTATTTGAATAAATTCGTTATATGGAGCTTGAATACGCTTCAATCTTTAAGTTACGGTCGCAAAAATGCTTCGTTATAAGGAAATATTCGCTATAGGGAAATTCGTAATTCGTTATATGGGCATTACAATACATACAAAGTAGACCCAAAACACAGTGTTCTTATAATTGCTTCGCAATAGAGAACACTTCGTTATATAGGAGTTCGTTATAGAGAAGTTCGACTGTATTCCATTTTCAAACTAGTTCAAAATATGCCGAAATCTCTTTCTCTCTTTATGGCGCGATATACAACAGGTATATCATCATAAACCTCCTAAGAGATTTTTGCGCCAAGCTTTTCTTCCAATTTGTGGTGTGCCGATTTGAATTTTCCCTACAAATTGGTGGGACCTACAGTTTTTTGCCGACTCCGAACGGCATCTACAAAGGAGACGAATTTTTGCTGAGAAGCCTGTCATGGCAGAAATACACTCGGAGAGTTTGCCAAACCACTGCCGAGGGGCGACCCCGTTTTGAAAAACTTTTTTCAAATCACTTTTGATGTTACCTGTACCAGGGCCGAAATAATCATGGTAAATTTTTAGGAAGACAAGAAAGAGGTGAGAGAGACTCGAGCTCTAGTGCTGGGAATGTAAAATTAAAAAAATAAGTTCTGCTATGATTTTTCCAACTCGGAGCACTCTAGTATTCTCCAAAAATTAAATTATTAAGCAGCTTTGGTCTTTTTCTAGGTCTAGTTTGACTTGAGTTAGAAAACTCTAAATGTAAACTAGTATTTTTTTTCATTAGTTTGTTATTTCACTGCAGGGAGCCGCTCACAGTTACTCACACCGAGTTACTTGAATAACTTAAGTGGACAATTTTAGGACGCATAAAGTTATATATTAATAAAACTTGTAAATTTGGAAGTGAACATTATCACATAATTACATACATACATACATACATACATATGTAAGAGTAAGATTCTCTATTTTTTAACTTCATGTTTGCAGATGTAATCATCAAAGGAAATTACCAAATAATGCGAAAAATCAGTTGCCTTCATTCGTAAACTAATATCTAGTCAAGATTATTAAAATAAAATTAAAATAATAATAATATTAATAAAAACGAAAACAAAGCTCAAAAAAACCATATACATACACTCGCAATTATACACATACATCCATCAGTGCACATATACTTACAGACTATATATAAAACACATAAATAAAACCAATTAAATAGATAGTAAATATCTAAAAGCAATTGTCCAATTTGGAAAATTTGGACTATTTATTAAAACATATTATGAGCACTCGCCTTGCAACACAAAGAAATTTCATACTGTCAACAGGAACGGTTGTGGACCCCACTACAACCGATGCCACTATTGCAGCCACATCCGGAAATGCTATTAACATCGACGATGTGAACGTTACCACATTGAATGTACTCACCACGAATGATATCAAAAATGAGGATATCTCCGTTGAAACCGCAAATGCTTGTTCTTCCTCATCTCGAGATGACCACTTTGAATACATCGAATCTTCAGTGGAAGTTGTAGATGTTGTTCCAGAGGTATTTTTACTTGATTCATATAAAATTAGTTAATTAATTTAAGTATCTACATATGTACATGCTAGGGATGTGGCGAATGTGAAATTTTAGAATCCACAGTTGCAAATGTTTAGATACAAATGATAACAATGTCAAAGATATTTTTGGTGGTCGGAAGAAATCCAACTAAAATTAAAAGACCAAGACTATATAATACAACAAAAGAAAATATTGATCCTAACATATGGATCATCAGCTAGTATTCTTTATCTTAGAAATTCCTAAATTCCTGAATTACAAGCCGATACACAGAAGGCATGCGCCTGAAACTTAACTAGGGTTTGATACTTCCAAAATAGTGACTCGACTTGAGTACCCTCCAGATGACAGCAAAAAAACTGAGCTGAGATTCCTTACAATAAAGTATATACCTCTTGAAGTTGGTTTCGAGGCCCGCACTGAACTGTAACCTCAAAGAAATAGTTAACTATTTAAGCGTAAGATTACACTCCCGACTAACATACTGACTGATGGCAACCATCGGAGGACCAACAGAATGCAACTGGGAGTTGCTGATAGGATTACCCCATTCACTTTACCATATACATACATAGCTCCGAGGTATGTGCAGACCTACATAACATAGAGAACCGCCGTACGTTTATAACATCCGCTTATCGAACCGTGTCAGGACCACTGTGCAGGTGTTAACCAGACCACTACCCATCGACTTAGCAACATAAGAACTCATAAGAGTCGTTCGCCAAGAGCGATGGGTGATCACGGCAGACGAAGACGAACTAGGCCCAATCACAACCGATAATGCCATAGGAAATAAAGAAATGTAAACACTATATTAACTCTGTAAAAAATCAGCGACAAGCTTGTCCCTCAACAAAGACATGGTGTAGGTTAATTTTGGTTTTAAAATTTTCACCGCGGCAATTGAAATATAAAGGTGGAGTGCAATTAAAATACTTTAAATGGATTTTCAATTGCCGAACATCCATTTGAGCTTTAAGAAATTGGTTGCCTAAGTTTCGATCGTACACTCCACCTTTATATTTTCAAATCTTATGCATGATTACAATTGCTATGATTAAAGTTTGAAAATCAAAATTAACCAACACCAAACTTCACGGCATTAAAATAAAGGTAAAATAGTACTGCCTACAAAAAAGCAATTACAATTTTTATTACTAATTTATGCACTTATTGACGTCTAAGTGAAAGTGCTTACCTTTATATATGCAGAGGTAGATACCGGCTGCTCGGCGTCGCACGGAAGTTAGCTTATTTCAAAGGTATTTTTTAAATAGTTAGATCCAAGTAGCGTAATTTTTTCGATGAAGTGTTGCATTGTCATTCGCTTTTGAACTACGACTGAAGTTTCAAGTCTATAGCTTACCGGGAAATTATACCAAAATCGTTTAAAAGACACCTCCGTTTTTCAGGGATTTTTAGTTATCTCGATCAGGGCCGAAATTTGGTTGTCGACAAATTTTATTTCTTCCCGGGAAGTTACTTCAACAAGATGCTCCCTGCTTTTTATACCTATGACGAACACTTTGGTGAGATATTTCTAAGTATGAGAAGAAGAAGAGATAGATCCACCAATAAGTATACCAAAATGATCAGGGCGATGAGCTGAGTCGATTTAGCCATGTCCGTCTGTCTGTTTGAACGAAAACTAGTCACTCAGATTTAGAGATATCTCGATGAAATTTGGTAAGAGGCAGCCATTTGTAAAGCATTAATCATTTGTCGGAACCAACAAGACCGGACCAATACAACGCATAGCTCCTTATCGGTTCTGGCCTATTACTTTTGCAATTAAAAAGTTAGGATCGTAAAATTTTGCAGATTTGGTTTATATTAAATGCATAATATGGCTGGTGAAAATCAGACAGACCGCACCAACATATCATACAATCGATTATTCCGATAAATGGGGTTTGAGATATAACTCTTGCAATTTAATAGCGAGGAGCACAAAATTTGGCAGTTACAGTACTTATTACACATGTAATGTGTGTAGTGAAAATCATTACGATCGGACCAATATATCTTATAGCCCCCATACAACACATTTTTTCGATAAACGGGGTAGCCTTTATCTGTGTACCAAATATCAATGCTCTAGCTGACCAGTAAGTCACTTAAACTTATTCGTAAGATCCCAAATTTTAAATGAATTTTCCATTTGCATATCCCGATCTGTGAGCCACCTAGCGGATTTTTGTTATTTGCATTGTCATGGAGTTCTGAACTATGTTCCAAGTTTCAAGTGTCTAGCTCAACGGGAAGTTACCTAAAAAGACTGCAAGTTTTCAAAATCTCGTAAGGAAACGAGTGGACGAACAAAAAAGGGACTTAATATAAGGGTAGCCTGAAGTCCAGGCCTCGAACGCCTACTGCAGTATATTGACAGATTTAGGAATAACTGAAAATTCCTGTAATCGTGTGGAACGAATTTTGACATTTCTGATTATACCATTAGAAGGCGATTATAAGAATCAAGACTCTGCGGGTACATCCTAAGAATTATACCCCATTTATCAATAACAGATATGCAGAATCGTGTGTAGTTGGGAAGGGAAATGATTCAACCATCCCTAGGCTACTGGGAAAAAGCGCGGGTTCCATTATTAGAATAGAAGGAATAATTAATGAGTATCAGCTCAAAAGCATATCGAAGCTGCCAGGTTCAGGTGTGCTCTAAACAATTTGTAAGAATACTCTAAAAGTAGCTCGGCCTTTATCTCGTTTACAGACAAAGGTTTTATAATGCGTCATTTAGTGCAAAACATTCACATTCGTTAAATGTCCCCACCAATTTTTGTGGGTGTTGAAATTACGCAACATCCCTATCACATTAACTTGATTCTATATGCGTGAACTTTGTTCTGATTAATCAATATCCATTTATTCAGCATCAATCAAATCTGTTACATCAAAATAAAGAAAATGAGGCTGTCGCACTTATTAGAGTTGTGGTACCCGTGGATGCATCTGACTCGACGGGCAGTGATATTCATGGAAATATTTCAGATTTAAGTGCAATTAAAGATAATGTAGATTTGGCTCAACAAGTGGCCAGCGGTCAAGTAACACTAGTACAGGCGGATGGTGACGGAGGTGAACCTCAGTACATTGCTGTTACAGGTAAATAAAAAATTTTCTTTAATCTTACACATCGAGCCATAAACGCCAAAGTGAAGTTAGTTATAAAACACCTAATTTAAAGTAATATACCATAGAACCACCTAGCAACTATTTTCCTTTTTTGCTCATTTTAAAACCACTTAAAAGTCCAGGTGTAGTAGCAACGTGAATTATGCTTATTATACGCCTTTAAGTCAAAAAAATTGTAAATAGATAATTATCAGTTAAGCATTAATTAAACCTACCAGCAACTTTTATCAGCTACGCGATACACTTGCAACTACAAAATTGTCTTTGTATGCTATGCACATATGTACGCTATGCGCCTTTTATCCCACTTCATAGCAGATATCGTCAGTGGCTGTTTTAGCTGTGAGGCTGCCAATTTCGGTTTATTTAATACTGATACCGCAATTAAAAAGACTTAATTTGTAATGAATCTTACCTGCAACAAATCTCACTGCAGGCTGCAACACGAACGATGTACACGTGCGCCATTTATATAGGTAGATAATGTATAAACATACATAAATATGTCAATGAGACAATGACAAACAAAGCTGGTATTGAATGACACAAATGTAAAACACATATGTACAGCTGCGAGTATTGAAATAGTAGTAGGTAATGGCGCTTAACATTTTATTAAATTTGTCAATCATCCAAGCAGTATTAGCTGGTTAGGGGTTTAGCATATGCCAGAGGTAGGCATACCGGTCGTAAGAGCTACTAATATGCACAAAGGTAATGACGTGCAACTCGGATATGATGCCTCTCACCCATCTTATCTTTCCTTACGGAAGGAGGGGTGACACGACCTAGAAGGTTTCACTGGTCATAAATCGCTACCACGATAGTCGGGCAGTACCGTAAGGGAGTACCGTAAGGGAGTACTATTTTCATTTATATTTATTGAACGTATTAATGTATAAAAACAGCAAATAAAATGCTTTTAACTACATGACTGAAGTAATTCAGAAAATATAAAGTTTATATCGAAATTTACACGAGAATTAAAATGGTAGCAAATATTAATTTCATATTAAGTAGCGTCGCTCTTGATTTTATCACAGCTGCACAGCGATCCCTCATGGAGTCCACAAGATGCTCACAACTGGCCTTAGGTGTTGACTTGCAGAAGCGCTCACCCACCGCCCACAACTCGTTGTTATTTTTGGGTTTGGCTTCCCAAACTGCTTTTTTTTTTGGTCAGCCCACAAGTTCTCTATAGGCAGGTTTCAGTATGTTATTTCTCTACACTGCTATTTTTCGTTCATATGACATATTTTTATCAAAGCTTACTCTATAAAAAACAAACTATAAAAGTTAACGGGTTCAATATATGCAAATAGGGGGGCCATGGACATTACCAAAATAGATATCAATATTGCGTACGTCAAAAAAATTTATAGCATATTGCTTTTTACACAGGAGCACTACTATTTCAATTCTCGCAGCTATACATATGTACGTTCGCACATATATTTTCGAATTGAACTACATTACACTTTCCATCTGATGAGGATTTTTGTGTGAAGGGTTACTTACTCTATTTGTTATGACACCCGTGCGGGTAGTGATGAGAGACGGCGACGACTTGCACATCAGCGGATCACAGGTTTTGTTACGGTGTAATTATTATATTTTTATTTCCAAAATACCGCATTGACATTGTCCTTCCCATAGTTCATCAAATGTATCATATTGTATACTTTTGAAAGCTGTCAGGTATGGATGTGCTTCGGTTAGCGTACATACATGCGCGTATATTCGCAGCATACATGCACCCAGAATAGGTAAATTGGCCTTACCCTATGTCTATTGTTGAATAAGTTAGAGATTTGTTTTAATAAGGGTTTACCGATCTGAACATGATAATTGTTGTTGCCACACTTGCAGATGTGTGTAAAGGGTGGACCTTAAAATCGTTTTTCATTGAAGTGTTCATTGTAGATGGCAGAACGTCCAAACCTATTTGTCACAAAATCAAATGTTACAAGGCATGACGGAAAGTCGTTACAGTAAACATGAACCTTAAGTTTGCTTATAACTCTCCAACTGTTCAGCTTATTTCATACTTCTCGCGATCATATCGTCGATCAAAATTTATATAGAACATATTAATCCCCTGAAATCATTATATTATTGTTGTTGTTGTAACAGTACTTCGGTTTGTCTCATAAGAATAAAGTTAGGAGAATCTCTCTCTATCTCTATGGCGCGATATACAACAGGTATATCATCATAAACCTCCTAAGAGATTTTTGCGCCAAGCTTCTCTTCCAATTTGTGGTGTGCCGATTTGGATTTTCCCTACAAATTGGTGGGACCTACAGTTTTTTGCCGACTCCGAACGGCATCTACAAAGGAGACGAATTTTTGCTGAGAAGCCTGTCATGGCAGAAATACACTCGGAGAGTTTGCCAAACCACTGCCGAGGGGCGACCCCGTTTTGAAAAACTTTTTTCAAATCACTTTTGATGTTACCTGTACCAGGGCTCGAACCATGGACCTTCGGTGTGGTAGGCCGGCAACACTACCTTCACACCACGGCGGCCGGAGAACCACTCTTGTCAAAAAGTGTTTCTTCGGATTGAGTAGGCAACTGAGAAGAGCGAACAAGCAACGAGATCTATACGACTCTCATCATAACTATCCTTTCTCATTAGTCATGACTCGAAATCATTGATAGCATCGAAAAATATATGACGACCCTTAGAGTTTTCCATAAATAAATTGAGTATCGAAGGACACTTTACGATGAGCTGGATGAACCTGACGAAGAGTTTAAATGTGAAAGAGCTGTGAGCTGTACTTTCACCATAATAACAAATAAAAACAAATATGACCTACCCTTTAAGTCTGTAAGTCCATATGTTTGTTGCATTGTTTGGCACTTCTTAATCAATATTGTTGTCAGTGATGATACTTGATTTTACTACAAATCTCCACCCCATCAAATTATACGCACCTTTCTTGAAATAGTTGGTAATAGATACCCCTGCCTTGCCTTTGTATGCATGAACATGCGGCTAGCTCATTGATGGAATCACGAAAGCGAGTGAGCGGCTCGGCGACTCAACGACTCGCTAATAACCTCCCGTTGTGTGTGGTACGTTCAATTGTTGTTGCTGGGCCTGTTGATTATGCTAGAGGCTTACTAACAAATATGTATAAAAAAAACTTATTTCTACTTTGCCCAGTGAATGGAAAACTTGTAAACATCGAACAGTGGGCATATATCATTAAAAGAGCTCGGAATTTTATGTTTTTCTAATAAGCTAAAAATATGTTCAAAATATTCCAAATTTATGAAGAGGAAACTATGTGTATGAAAATTTTTTGTTTTTGTATCAGCTTACCCTGTCAATATGAGCCAGAATATCGCTTGTCCATTTTGAGCCGAAAAAGTGTAATATTAATATAAATGATATTGAGGCCCTCGATAGCAGTTCCTAGGAGAGTATTTTGGCAGACCCGCAGCTTTTTCCAGACGCGTTACTCGTGATGGACTGCCCTGTCGTTGCTAAACTGTAGCTGAGTTCTCGCTATTGGGAGAAACTTGCAAAACTTTTCTTTCATCATCTGGAGCCCGGTTCGAGTTCAAAATGGCAACAAAAAGTTTTTTCCCAAAAAATCTGCTTTTACTCGAGCCGAGTCCAAAAAATTACGTTCGAGAAAACCTACTTTCGGGAATCCGTCTTGAATTCAAACCTATGTCATTCTCGTTTTTAGGTTTATTAGGCCTCAACTATATTGATTACAAGTGCGGTGAATTAAAAAAATCAAATAATTAAATGTATGGCGCGATACACAACAGGCATATCATCATAAACCGAAGAGATTTTTGCGCCGAGCATTTGTAGGATGCTGTTTTTTGCCGATTCCGAACGGCCTCTGCAAAGGTGTGACTTAGTATTGAAAAAACCTTTTTATACGACTTTTAATGTTACCTGTCCTGGTACTCGGACCTGAGACCTTCGGTTATTTCTTTAAGTTCATAAAATATAGAATCCTTCAACAAAATAGCCAAGAATGCAAAAAATATTTAACAAATATGCCAAAACTATGACAAAAATGTTCAAATATGTAAAACATACTAGCAATTAAATGAATCCTTTCTTTACTTAACCAGTATCATTTTTGGCCCGGGGTTTCTATGATGTCAAATGAAAGTATCAAGTATCCAAATACGTGTGATTTTAAAAACGTGGAACTGATGCCAGTATCAGTTAACTACCTCGTTACATTTTGTAAAAGTTTCCTGTCAGTCTTCGTAGTATGTAGTGATGCGTTTTTTAGTTTAATGAAAAGATTTGCTCACTTCTAGTTCGTTTAATCGATTAAACTAATTCAAAACAAGTAAGGAAGTCTAAGTTCGGGTGGAACCGAACATTAAATACCCAGCTGTGTAAAAGTTGTCGTGGTATATTGGTAAATTGTTGTGGAGTTATGACCTATAGAGGTTTTAAACTTTTTAACTACCATGTGGGCAATCTTATAAATAAAAATGAATGTGTGTCTATGTGTCTGGCGTCCGAAGTACTTATCCGATCTCTATGAGATTTTCACAGTAGATTCCTGGATTCCCTGGTTCCAGCATAGGTTATATATAATTTTGAAAAGCGTAGATAGTATACCTCGTATCATGTTTCGCAATTTAATTTAACACGGTTCTGAAGTTAATAATAGCTGAAATTCGACATTTTGTTCATTTATATGTGGGCGGTACAACGCCCATTTTCTATCTACACCGTTATGAAGTTATTAACAGTCGAATTTGAAATTTTGCTTGACTCATAAGTGGGCGGTGCCACCTCCACTTTCCAAAAGTTTGCAAAAATCATATAAAGAATAAGAAAATTGATGTAAGTACCAAATTATATTATTATACCTGTATCAGTTAATTAGATAGATAGATAGATGATAGGAGGGAGGGCCGTGTGCAGAAGTCCACGCAAGTGGGGAAAGTTTCTGATCGCCATTCACCTGGGAATGGCCAGAGCGATTCTTTTGCATGCGGTTCAAGCAGCTCACTACTTCCGGGCTTTGCGCCCAAGTATCCTCTGGGTAACCACCGAACACCCGTTTGGTGGTGAGCTAAACGTGAGAAGGCGACAACCTGGTAAGGCCACTCCGACATAATCGGTTTAAGGGCTTGCTGGGGGGGGTTCAAACAGCAGCGTCTGATCACCAGGTGGTGCGGCTGCAAGCGGGCGTCTGTCTTGGATCAAGCGGCTCGCTATACAAACATGTAATAGAATTCAACCTCCCGTGAAACGGGTTGTGCGTTGGGTTTGGGACCCACCACATAAAACAACGTTCCAATGAAATTCAACAACAAAGCCTCGGATATGAGAACCCCTTTTTTAGATGACAACACCCGCAAACGAAATAAGGATTATGAGATAAGGGCATGTACCTGGAATGTCCGGTCCCTTAATGGGGAAGGTGCCGCTGCCCGGCTGGTTGAGGTCCTGAGGAAAGCAAAAGCTGACATCACCGCCATACAAGAAATGCGATGGACTTACCTGGGAACCAGCATTAATACCAACAATAATGTTAGCCTAGAAATCCGACGAAGAATCACTCTTGCAAACAAATGCTACTTCGGACTGAGTAGGCAATTGAAAAGTAAAGTCCTCTCTCGACGAACGAAAATAACACTCTACAAGTCACTCATCGCACCCGTCCTGCTATATGGTGCAGAAGCGTGGACACTAACAACATCTGATGAGGCGTCTCTGGGAGTATTCGAGAGAAAGGTTCTTCGAAAGATTTGTGGACCTCTACGCGTTGGCGACGGCGAGTACCGAAGAAGATTTAATGATGAGCTGTATGAACTTTACGCAGACGCCGACATAGTTCAGCGAATTAAAACACAGCGGCTTCGCTGGCTAGGCCACGTAGTGCGAATGAGCGAAGATGCTCCAGCCCAGAAGGTATTCTTATCGGCACCCGCCGGTGGAAGCAGAGGAAGAGGGAGACCACCACTCCGATGGAAGGACCAAGTGGAGACCGATTTGCGATCCCGCGGTGTTTCCAATTGGCGCCAGTTGGCGCAACGAAGAAACGACTGGCGAGCTATGTTGGACGGTCAAAATCGCCCAGGCGGTTAGATGATCATTTAAAGAAGAAGATAGATGAATTAGACCTCCTTTCCATATAACTTTTTTGAAAAAGTAGGTGTGGTCGAAAAGCGATTTTGCTGATGTTCTATTGGTGCATTTACCACAACAATAGTATTCCTCCTAAGAAATTTCTTTATACTAGCGTAAACGGTTCTGAAGTTATTAAAAGTCGAAGTTTGCAAATTTCTTCACACATATGTGGGCGGTGCCCGCCCCTTTTCCAAAAATTTGATAACATCGTTATTGGGACAACCAAATTAATAAATCTAGCCAATTTCATCATTGCAGCTGCTTTTATTATTGAATTAACCCATTTTATAGGTTTTTCGAAATTTTCGATATCGAAAAAAGGGGCCTGGTTATGGTTCGCCAAGTTTCATTCAAATATCTCAATTTTTACTCAAGTTATCGTGTCCGGGGACGGACGGACGGACAAGTCTCAATGGATTCCTCTGTTCATTCTAAGAACTTTGATATATGGAACTCCATATATATCTGTATTATTTTGTACCGTTACAAACCACCGTTGTGTGACCAAACTATAATACCCTGTGTACTAGTACACGCTGGGTATAAAAATGGCGCCCAACATACCGAATTTCAGTGAAATATCTCTAAATCTGAGTGAATAGTTTGCGTTGAAACAGACAGACGGACATGGCTAAATCGACTGAGGACATCACCCTGATTATTTCGGTATACTTGTTTTGTGGGTTCTTCTTCTCATACTTACAAACATCGGACCAAAGTTATGATACCATTTAAATTTCACTAAAGGTATAAAAACCAAGCTTCAAAGAGATACCACTGGTAGTGCCAAGGCACAAGTACTACAGAGACTCTGTGTGCGTAGACATGCTTATATGACTTTTTTTTTGTAGCTCGTAAAAATGTTTCTGCGCTGACCGGATCTAGATGCTCTAGTAGCGGGCTCTTCAAGTGTGAGACTCCCTCCTTCTTATAAAGGACTACTCCCTAAAACCCACCTCGCGTATACAATAATAGAGCGTGTGCGTACACGAGGACTTCACTGAAGATGCATAAGGTGTTAACAAAAACAAAACACATGATTAGCCATATTGAATTTATTAAAGCTGAGGATATAGAACACACGAGTTTATTTAATACGCATAGTAAAAAAAAGTAATGTTTAGGAATAGTATTACATATTTGGGTGATCTCTAGTAGATAGTAATTTCCCTTACAAAAAAGCATACCCTTATGAGAATTGCAAAAAATAACTTGCACGCAGATTTAGGCCACTTTCACCATATCCGGTTAACACTAACCGGGCTTTAATTTGGGTTAATCGTTCGGTAAGCTGTTAAATTACCCGCCGATTGTCGTTAACCGGCTCTTATACTAGCGGCCCTTAGTATTCTAGATGTGTATGATTATAAACAATACCAGACAATATTTCAAATTTTTTCGTTTTCTACCAAACTTTCTTCAATTTAACCCACAGTAGTTGACGCTCCGCTACCCTCTACATTGTTGCAAACAAACACAACATTGCAGAATACGAACTGAATATCCTCACATTCATTAAATTGGCCTACGAGTCATTAAACCATTAGTGCAGAAAAGCTTGAAATTTAATCTAACTGCGTATAGCAAAAAGAAAAAAAAAACAAAAACGCAATACCAAAACCTGCCATTAAAAGAAGATTACTCTCTTGTAGTTCCGCCTAATATGTTACGAGTGTTTTGAACTAAATCTGGATGTACTTACACAAAATGTTGTAAACACGTGCGTTCTTCACCTATTTTATTTATTTTTGTGTACACTTTTTTATGAAGTACTTGATTTGCTGTGAAAGCTATCAAGCCATCACACATGTTTGGTTTCCTCACTTAATTGTCCATCCAAACATCAATTGATTTAGATACCATCTAATATTTGTTTGTTTTCCCCCGTCATATAACAAACGTTTATTATTTCATACATATTTTTTATATTCATTCAGATCTTAAAATCACTATCCTACTACATGTACAAACATACAACATACATCAGCTCACCCTTTTATTAAGCGCAAACGTAAGTTATCTGCATTTTATATCTGCCAAAAATCACGGGACAATAAGAAACCGTATAGTAAATAGAAATTGTGTATCTTCCCCCGCTGCCAAAGTTTATCTTTCTTTATAATTTCAAAATAGATACGACAAAATATGTTTCTATGATATTTTGATAATGCGTCCAATTGGTCGCATCCTTTCAATGGTCAAAAACATACATTAGGGTATGTTAAATATGGTTGAAATCGCGATATCAAGCCTGCTAAGCTTTTGGAAAAAAATGCTGACACATTTTTTATTACTCTTTGTGCATTTCTGAAACGAAGCATTTTTACTGAGCAAATATAAGTATTAGTTGTACTAAATACGTGAGCACTTTAGTCCTATCATTTATAAACACTTTGACACTAATAACAAATCAGTGTGTAGGGGCATTTATGAACTGCCCAACTGTCTTTTAAGGTACATACAAAATTTCCTGAAATACCAAAATATCCCAGTAAATGCTGCAGAGTGGTATCATTGTTTCTAAATAGAATTCATATAATAATGATAAACTTACCATAATGATGATTGCTTTCTTTCACATAACAGCATTTTATTTCGTGAGTTTTGATAACTATTAAGAGCCGTTTGCTCCATGTCTGTTTAACCGCTTAATCACTTTTTCAGAGGTTGGCCCGAAAACCGTTTATTCAATGTCTGATTACCAACAATTTGCTGGTTATCTTCTGATAAAAGTTATCGAAGATTGAACCACTGATTATGTGCTTATCAAAACCAAAAGTGACAGCTGAAACAAAAATCTGATTTTGTGATATATTATTTGCTTACACATTCTGCGACTAATACAGTTCAAAAATGTAATAATATGCATCAAGAAATATCACAATCGAAGTTTATATGCCCAAATGGTTCGTTTAAAATTGTAACCAAAATCTGTCACTTTTTATGCGTTCACCAATGCAACTTTTGTGAATTTTTTCTCAAAAACGTACACAATGACCAACTTTATCATGATAAGATAATCAGACTTTTGTGTGAACAAAATAACCGTGCCACCGCCCCTTAAAAACCTGTTATATAGTGTCTTGAGTTAGTATGCAACTATTATTATTTACTAACAGACCCGACAGTCGTTTTGCTCAGATTTTTTAACCCCTCTTCATCTGTCCCTGCATCTATTTCTGTTCTTTTTTTCTTAATCCCCCTTTTCTTCTCTCTTTATATCTAACTTTTTCTGTTCTTCCTCCTCCACATATTTTCTTTCGCCCTCCTCCCTTTCTATTCACATTCCTCGGCCTCTTATTTTTCTACTTCTCTTCTCCTTTGCCTTTCTATACTTCTTTCGATTCCTCTCCTCCCTTTTCCTCTTTCTCCGCAATCCTCCCTATAGCCACTAATCGTTAGGAGTTATGATGATTTGCAATTTTATATAGCCTGGAGACATTACATCGCCCTCTTTCCGAAACTATATGTAGCCTGTGCTTACTGTGGAAATTTCATCAAAATCAGCTGAGTACTTGTGGCTACGCACACAAGGTATATTAAGTTTAGTCGTCTAACGGCTTTGCTTTTTATATATAGAATATTTTTGAAAACACAAAAAAAGTGATTACTCAGTACATAATACACCTATAAGGATAAAGTTTGGTGAATACATTGACATTGAGGCATAAAATAAAATTTTCCAGAAATTTTTGAAAATGGGCGTGGCACCGCCCACTTTTGATTAAGTCAAGTTTAGAAATAATATTAATCATAAATCAAAAACTGTTCAAGATATCGAAACGAAATTCAGCATGCAGGTTTCCAGGTATCCAAGGAATGTTACAGGAGAAAATGGGCGGGATCCGTTGAGGTTTACGCCCACTTTTATATGAAAGATTTTGAAGAGGATCGTAGATATATTAAATAGGCAATAACTTTGCGTAAAATAGCTTTACATAATTTATATTTCACTTTTAAAGTTTCCGTAAACAAAGAAATCCAAAAATTTTCGAAAATGGGCGTGGCCCCGCCCTATTATAGTGGACTATTCCACAAAACTTTTTATGCCATAACTCCGCCAAAAATTGATTTGTCGAAACGAAATTTGGTGATAATGTTCTATATATAAAGGTAACTGTTTGCTGTAAAAATGGGCGAAATCGTAATGTCCACGCCCAGTTTTTTAACATAGTTCTGAAAAATTTTTTTGGAAAATTTAAAAAGCGATATTTCTACAACTAAGCAAGTTATATCAATCGGCTTTTGCACACATAATAAGCTTTTTAAGAAAAACTCAGCCGCAAAAAAGTTTTGTCAATTTTGAAGTAGAAAAGTTCACTAAAATGATCAGCACGATGAGCGTAGTCGATTAAGCCATGCCCGTCTCTCCGTCCGTCTGTCTGTCTGTCCGTCTGTCTATTTGAACGCAAACTAGTCTCTTAGTTTTACAAAAGAATGCTTAAATTAGTGGTTTGCTTGCGCCGTTTTATAATATGCTAGCAAACCCGATAGACGTTGCTTTGACATTATAGTGTTTTGATATATAGAACACATCTATATATAAAATGTCATTCACCTGAACGAAATAAACTCCTAGATATACCGAACTGCAGCTTTACATAACCTGGGGGCTTTTCCAAAAGCTATGTACAGACTGTGTCGTGCCCAGCGAACTCCTGAGCCTATCGTGAAAGTTCAAGAGCAAAAAATAAACACAAAATAAGTGGGCGTGGATCCGCCCACTTTTCCAAAATTATGTAGCTATTGGCTAAGTGACACATTTATCCAAATTTCATTAATTTAGACCAAACAAAATTCGGAGTTATTACGAATTGAAACTTTATATAGCCTGGGGGCGTGGCTCCGCCCACTTTTCCAAAACTATATATTGTCTATGCTGTACCCAGTGAACCCAAGTATATATTGTGAAAATTTCATAAAGATCGGTTGAGTACTTTGGCGCCAGTTATATTATTATGTTAATGTTAATTAATACTCTGAATTGTTAAACAACTTTGTACCAAAAGATATTTCCTTATATTCAAAGAAAATCTAATTTCATATTTCATTTTATATATCAAAAATTTTCATTCAAAGAAATATTCTTTTAATGCACATTTGTTATTTTTCTATTAAAAATAAATATATACATATGTGTATGTGATTTTTTAAATAAGTTTTTATATAAAAACTTATTTGGCGCAGTCTTTGAACCAACGCGAATTTTAATTAAACTGCAAAAACCGCGAGTTTCAGTGTGTAAAAAAAAAACACAGTACTTAAAAGTAGTTTAGAAAGAAATCCTATTAAATTATTATAAGGATTATATCAAAGAGCTGAGAAGGATCAATCCAACACGAACAATACTAATCAGTAAAAATAAAGGATTAAACAAGAAAGTTACAACTATAATCGAATACCAAATATAAAAAGGCGCAAAACAGAAACAAGAAGCAACTACAACAAATGAAAACAAGCAATTACAAATAACAACAAGCAACTACAAACAACAGGAACCAGCAACTGAAAGCCACAACAATAAGCAACAACAACAAGAAACAAGCAACAGCACAATACACAAATATAAGAGTTAGAATCAAAATAAAAGGGTGATAATTGGAAAACAAATAAGAATGGCATTACAACTAACTTTCAAGGATATAGTGAGGGATGCCCAACAAATTAAGGAATTTCGAGGTGATGCTTCCTATGCCCTAACTTCTTTTATTAGAGAAGTGGAGTCCGTTTTACTTTTAACCAATGGTGAGCAACAACTTTTAGATTATATACATCAAAGAGTAATTTTAAATAAAATTCAAGGACTAGCCTTGAATACTATTAGAACTTTAGGGATAAACCCATCTTGGGAACCTACAAAAAGAATTTTAATAAATAATTTTGGTGTAAAAGAGTCGTATTATAGTTTATATCAACAATCGTTTTCTACAAAAAATGTTGGTATAGTAAATTATTTTAATAAATTATGTGAAATTTTATGTAAAATTAATGAAAAATATGAGTTTGATGAAGCTAAGCCAATAGAATTTAGTCCGAATAATGCACAAAGTATTATTTTAAAAACATTTTTAAATAATATAGATTTAAATTAAGCTTCAATTATAGTAAATAAGAATTTCACTAATTTAAGAGATGCCTTCAATTTTCTTGATAGAGAGGGTTTAATAAGAAATTGTGAAAATAAAATCGCTTATAATTTGAGAAATAATCCTCTTTCCTTAAACAAAAGAATTAATAATTATCCGAGTTTAAACCAGAATCCAAATTCAACCTTTAGAGATATTCAGGGTATAAATAAATTTAATCATGGGTATCAAAGACAAAATTATAGTAATTTTTCGGATAATAATAATAAACAAAATTATGCCATTAGAGATAATTTTAATAATAATAATAATTTTAATAATAATAATAATTTTAATAATAATAATAATTTTAATAATAATAATAATTTTAATAATAATAACAATTTTAATAATCTTAATTACAATAATAATTCTTATCCTTACTCTAATTTAAATTCTAATTCAAATATTAATAAAAGTTTTAATCAGTTTAGAAATAAATATAATAATACAAGGTGGCGCAAAAGTAAGCTTCCGATGTTCAGCATATCGGTTGTGGCACGTGCAGTGTGTGCTGTTGCACCGTCTTGTTGGAACCACATGTTTTCCAATCCCATTTCATCAAGTTGCGGCAAAAAGAACTCGTTGATCATTGCTCTGTAGCGCTCACCATTCACAGTAACCGTTTGGCCCCGACCGATTATTGGTCAAATAAATAGTCAGCAATATTCCGCGTTCTGGAGCAGTGTAGCGTAACATTGTTTATTAACGTGTATTTCGCATGTGTTTACTACACAAATGTCAAAACAGAACTGACTTTAGGGGCCAATCGCAAAATTTATAGCATTTTCTGATAGGAGGATTACTTTTGCGCAGTAACCGTTTTTCACCGACCGATTATTGGTCATATAAATAGTCAGCAATATTCCGCGTTCTGGAGCAGTGTAGCGTAACATTGGTTATTAACGTGTATTTCGCATGTGTTTACTACACAAATGTCAAAACACAACTGACTTTAGGGGCCAATCGCAAAATTTATAGCATTTTCTGATAGGAGGATTACTTTTGCGCCACCTTGTAGTAACAATAATAATAATATGGAAGTTGATCATATACAAAGGCGACAACTAAATCAGGAAACACCAAAATGTTCACATGAAAATTTGTATTTAACAGCCTCACAAAATCACTACCTATAATTGAATTAACTATTAATAATAATAAATTGAGAGCATTAGTTGATACAGGTTCGACAACTTCACTTTTAAATCAGGAAAAATTACCTGAATATAAAAGAATTTTACTTAAAAATAGTATTTGCTTTGCATCCATTAATAATTCTACTAAAATTAGATATGAAATTTTTACAAAATTACCCAGTGAACTCAATGAAGAGGGAACAATGTCTTGGAAGTTAACAGATTTTAAGAGAAAACAATTCGATGCAATAATAGGGCAAAATATTTTAAAACCAAAGAGAGCAGTGATAGATATGAATAAGAAACTTTAGTTATAAATGGTAATAAAATAAAATTTTTGCAATCATGTCCTTATTCATATAATGAAATTCATCAGTTGGAAATTTGCGATATTGATAAGAAAGTTCTTGAAATAATTTTTAGAGATCTTAGTAATGAAGAAAAAGAAGCTGTGAAAAATATCCTTGCTTCGTTTAAAGAATTAATTTATATAGAAGGACAACCTCTTAGCAGTACAAATGTTATTCAGCATGAAATTAAAACAAGTGTTGATAAACCAATATATTCCAAATTATTTCGTTATCCTCAAATATATGAAAAAGAAATTTGTAAACAAATAGCTTTTATGATGAATCAGGGAATCATTAAAGACAGTAAATCTCCTTACAATAGTGTTTTATGGATTGTGCCGAAGAAGATGGATAATAGTGGGAAACAACAATGGAGAATTGTTATAGATTATAGAGCTTTGAATAATATTACAATAGATGACAAATTTCCCATTCCAAATATAGAAACTCTTTTAGATAAATTAGGACAGTCACAATATTTTACGACTATTGATCTTGTGAAAGGATTCCATCAAATTCTTGTTAAGGAGGAAGATCGTTTAAAAACAGTTTTTTCTACTCCTTATGGACATTATGAATTCGTTCGTATGCCATTTGGATTAAAGAATGCTCCTGCAACCTTTCAAAGGCTTATTAATTTTGTGTTAAAAGATTTAATAAATAAGATTTGTTGTATATCTTGATGATATATTAGTTTTTTCAACTAGTTTTCAGGAACATGTAAATGATATAAAGAAAGTGTTTTCAAAATTGAAGAAGGCAAACCTTCGTATTGAAATTAATAAATGCAAATTTTTTGCAAAAGAAACATTATACTTAGGACATGTTTTAACAACTGAAGGTGTTAAACCAAATCCTACTAAGGTTGACCAGATTTTAAAACTTCAAATGCCGAAAACAGTTAAACAAATTAAATCGTTTTTAAGTATAACAGGATACTATCGCAAGTTTATTAAAGATTATTCTAGAGTAGCATATCCATTAATAAAATATTTAAAAAAGACATGAAGCTTAATTTAAATGATTCTAATTATGTAAATGCTTTTGAAAAGTTAAAAACTATTTTAACAGAGGAACCAGTACTTAAGTATCCAGATTTGAGTAAACCTTTTCAATTAATTACTGATGCAAGTATTAATGCAATAGGTGCTGTTTTGCAACAGAATCAACATCCAATATGTTATGCTAGTAGAACTTTAAATGACCATGAGAAAAATTATTCAGTAACTGAAAAAGAACTTTTAGCAATAGTTTGGGCAACTAGTTATTTTAGGCCATATCATCCATAGGCCATAGATCATCAACCATTACGTTGGCTTTTTGTAAAATATCGGGGTACAGCTCTGAATCCAAGACTTTATAGATGGCTAATTAAATTAAATGAATATAATATAACACTTAACTATATTAAAGGTAAGGAAAATCAAGTAGCTGATTTTCTTAGTAGGATAGATGCAGATACAAATGAAATTAATATGTTATCAGCTTCTTTTGAATCACTGCTTAATAATGCTAACACTGATAAAGAAACAATTCATTCTCAAGAAGAAAATATACAAAACTATAAACGCAAAAGTAATCCTCCTATCAGAAAATGCTATAAATTTTGCGATTGGCCTCTAAAGTCAGTTCTGTTTAGACATTTGTGTAGTAAACACATGCGAAATACACGTTAATAAACAATGTTACGCTACACTGTTTCAGAACGCGGAATATTGCTGACTATTTATTTGACCAATAATCGGTCGGTGAAAAACGGTTACTGCGCAAAAGTAATCCTCCTATCAGAAAATGCTATAAATTTTGCGATTGGCCCCTAAAGTCAGTTCTGTTTTGACATTTGTGTAGTAAACACATGCGAAATACACGTTAATAAACAATGTTACGCTACACTGCTCCAGAACGCGGAATATTGCTGACTATTTATTTGACCAATAATCGGTCGGGGCCGGTGAATGGTGAGCGCTACAGAGCAATGATCAACGAGTTCTTTTTGCCGCAACTTGATGAATTGGGATTGGAAAACATGTGGTTCCAACAAGACGGTGCAACAGCACACACTGCACGTGCCACAACCGATATGCTGAACATCGGAAGCTTACTTTTGCGCCACCTTGTACATATATTAGATACTGTAGTTAATAGGTTTAAAACACAAATAATATTAACAGATAATAAACAAAAAGAAGTAGATATTAAACATAAAAATACAAAAATTTTTATAAATTCTTCTGATTTAGAAAGTAATTTAGAAAGCATATTACCGTGAAATATTGTTAAAGGCAAAATTGGAATATACTCGTATTCGGAATTGGAAAATAGTAAATATAATATTTTGCAAAATAAAATTATTGAAATGTATGATGAAATTGATAAAACAAAGTTTTTTCGATGCTCATTCCATGCTAAAGATGTTGAAACAGAAAATGGAACCTATAAATTTATTCATAATTATCATAAAAATGAAACCGGACATACAGGAATAATTGAAAATTACACAGGACTTAAAAGATTAATTTATATACCAAATTTAAAACTTTTAATTTATAAATATATAAATAATTGTCCAGTTTGTAGTAGGGTGAAATATGATAGGAATCCAATTAAAAATAAGTTTAAATTAACAGAAACACCAACGGATATTAAACAAATAGTACATATGGATATTTATACGAATTCCAAATCAAATTTCTTAACTTTTATTGATAGATTTTCAAAATTTGCAACGACTTATTATTTAGAAGATAGGAACAATCAAACTATTATAGAAAAATTGAGACTTTATAAATCTCAACGTGGACATTTTTATACCTAGTCTGAAATTAATTTGTGATAATGAATTTAAGAGTATTAATATTAAGGATTATTTGAAGAATGAAAATATTGAGTTGCATTTAGTGAAACCAAATAATCATACAGGAAATGCAGATATAGAGAGACTGCATAATACAATTACTGAGAAAATAAGATTGGTGTCTATTGAATATAATGCCCTTAATATTAAAGATAAAATTAGCAAAGCAATTGAATTTTATAATAATAGTTTTCATTCCATAATAAAAGAAAAACCAATAAATGTTCAAATTGGACAATGTGATAAAATTAAAATATATACAAATATATTAATTACAAAAAAAGATTATATTGAGAAAAGAAATAGGAAAAGAGAAAACTATAAGGAGAGGAGGAAAGAAGGATTTATCAAAAATTATAAATCATTTCGACACAAACAAGAACCAAAATATAAATTTTATAACTTAGAAAATATACATCCCTCAAATATAAAAAGAAAATTGAAATTTGAAGGCATCATTGATACAAAAGAAATTGAGGATTAATTTGTTAAAATATTTAATGTTCCATTATATGTTTATTATGAATTTGTGAATCGAAAAATAATATGTATTGTTTATAAGTAGCAAATTATAAGTAATTAAGATCCAGGAGTATCTTAGTTTAAATGAGGGAGAAGTTATATTATTATGTTAATATTAATTAATACTCTGAATTGTTAAACAACTTTGTACCAAAAGATATTTTCTTATATTCAAAGAAAATCTAATTTCATATTTCAATTTATAAAGGGTGTTTTTTTAGGGGTATAGAACTTCGAATTGAAATAAAACACAAGAAAATCGTTTTAAGGTCCATCAATTTGGCTTTATTGGAAGGATAATTTTATGCCATTAATGTTTAAATATGATTTCGGGCATGTGGCCGCCGCGGCTGGCTCGAATAAAGCCAATTCTACAGGTCCAATTTTCAACCACTTTTTCGAGCATATGGGGCCGTATGTCGGCAATAACGCCACGAATGTTGGCTTCCAATTCCCCTAACGTTTCTGGTTTGTTGGTGTAGACGAGCGACTTCACATATCCCCAAAGAAAATAATCCAATGGTGTCAAATCACACGACCTTGGTGGCCAATTGACAGGTCCATTCCGCGAAATTATGCGCTCATCGAATGTTTCCTTCAATAAATCGATTGTGACGTGCGCTGTGTGGCATGTAGCGCCGTCTTGTTGGAACCACAACTCATCCACATTCATGCCATCCAATTCGGGAACAAAATAGTCGGTTATCATGGCTCTATACCGGTCTCCATTAACGGTAGCTGCCTCTCCAGCATTATTGCGGAAGAAGTATGGCCCAATGACTCCACCAGCCCATAGAGCACACCAAACAGTCAGTTTTTGTGGATGTAATGGCGTTTCAAGGGTCTCATGTGGATTCTCTTCACTCCAAATGCGGCAATTTTGCTTGTTGACGTAGCCATTCAACCAAAAATGAGCCTCATCACTGAACAAAATTTTGCGATGAAAATCAGCATCGAAATCAATCTCATTTTCGGCCCATACACCAAAATCACGACGCATTGCATGGTCTCGCGGCTTTAATTCTTGCACAAGCTGGATCTTGTAAGGTCGCAAGCCAAGATCGGGTCCTCTTCAACACTTTGCTCTACAGCGGCAATTGTTTCTTCGGTGCGCACTGTTCGACGTCTCTGCGGATGCGTATTATCACATAGAGTAAACGTAGTGCGAAAACGATCCATGGTTAACCGAATTAATTGCTCTGATGGACGATTATGTCGACCATAAAATGGACGGAGCTCACGGTAAACTTCGCGAACTGAACCATTATTTTCGAAATAAATTTGCACGATTTGCAAGCGTTGTTCTTTTGTCAACCTGTTCATGATGAAATGGCAAATCAAACTGAACATAAATGACATTAGAGTTGCCAGATTTGACCACAAAATGCCAGTTTTATCTCTATTCGAAAAACAAACCTGTAAAAAAAACACCCTGTATATCAAAAATTTTCATTCAAAGAAATATTCTTTTAATGCACATTTGTTATTTTTCTATTAATAATAAATATATACATATGTGTATGTGAGTTTATAAATAAGTTTTTATATAAAAACTTATTTCGCCTATAAAAGACACCCTTTTTTATTTTATATCTATTTTTGTTACGCACACAAGGTATATTGCTTCATTCGGCATAAACGAATCGAGATATATCTCGATATATATTTATTAATGTATATCAAAACGTTCAGGATGAAAAGTAAAATATCCGGGCAAGTAGATGATATCCCACTGCAAAAGCGAAGTTGTATATCTTTTTTGATATTCATACCTTTCATGAACATGAAATGTTTGTACGTATACTGAAATGATCAGGAGGGTGAGCTGAGTCGATGTAGCCATGCCCGTCTCTCGATACGTCTGTCTGTCTATTTGAAAGCAAATACGAACTGAAAGTATTAAAATAGACCTGCGTAAATTGGGATGACATAATAGATCACTACTAGGTATATAATGTTCGGTTCCACCCGATCATAGACTTCCTTACTTGTTTTATTTATACAAATTTAAATCTTTAAAGGATCTCGTCTATTTGGAAACTTACGATGGTTACGCAAAAATAATGTGAGCGGAGAACTTCAACGGAGAATCACTCTTTCCAATAAGTGCTACTTTGGACTCAGCATACCATCGAGAATTAAAGTTCTCTCTCGACGAACAATGAACGCGCTTATACATGTGAATATAGGACTCGAAATCACTAAGAAAAGTACACTAACTACTATGTGAGGTGAACAAATAAACCTCAGGGAGAGATAGCTGCGAAAAACCAACAGAGTAACAGGGTTTAGGTTCTGAGAAAGTTCTCAGCAGTGTCATACTCCCCAAAGTAACGTAGAACTAAACTTAAAGACAGTACTAACTAGTTCTAGCGTAATACTCAAGCAATGCTTTCACTGTCCACTTTTGTATTGCGATGCTATTGGCTGTGGCAATGCATTACTTAACAAATCGTTCTCAACAAGTCCCGGGTCAGACAATTCTAAGGTAGTTTAAATTCGGTAGTTCAATTATTTTTATTATTGTAGCCAGGTTATGGCCCAATTATACTTGCATAGCATTGCATCGCATACTGATTATACTTCACCTAGCATAATCTCGAGCAAAATCAACCGAAATAGTTACTTTCTAAAATACACACAAAAAAACAAGCAATTAGTTTTATTCTGAGACCCACCCGACCAAGAAACGTATGAAAGCGAGCTCAAGAGAATTGCGATAGTTTTTTGTTACTTAAAAGTTCGATACATATAAGAGTATCGAGTTTAAATCGTATGTTCATGGTTTTTTTTACTGCATGTTTTATGTCAAATGACTAAAGAAAATATTGATTTATATATGAAGAAATCGTATTTGTGGTCAGGAGCGCCAGAGTTTTTTAAGAACTCTACAATGCAGTGCATAATGGGCGTGATATGTCATTGGTGAATAGAAGTAAGTGCTTCATGGCTTTAGAATATTCAATATCCGATTTAAACGAACAATTGTTTATTAAGGCTTTATGATTTAAAATAGCGAGGAGGAAAAAGAAGATTCGCTCATGTCATACTACGAACTGTCGGATAAGAAACAAAAACGGTACAGCAGATACATTTACCTATCAGCTCCTACTATATGGTGAAGTTCCCTCAAAAGATTCAAGCTAAATTAACTAATTTTTATATACATTACAGTAACTATTAGAAGAAATATCATTCTCATTTTGAGAATGACATAAGAAAACGATTAATTTTCTTAATTTGTGAATTATGTATGTCCCAGTTTGTGTAATAAATCTATGTGTCTCGGACGTCTTGTAATGTTAGAGTTTAGAGAACGAAGCTAGTTATCTAATCTTCTTCTGATAGATATCTAAGTTCAGTGTTGTTCTCTTACGTCTTTCCCGACTCAAGAATCAAGCTAGTTATCTAATGTTTGGGAGTTCGTATATGGACACGAAAGTTAGTCAGGTCTGGAAAGACCACTCTACTTCCTTCATATTAACCGTGTAATTCTGCATAGAAGTGGCTTTTGTCTTGTAAAAATTTGCATCAATATTTTGAATCGAGTCATGAAACTAGTATCCTGTAGAACTCTTGAAATAGTAATATAGGGTATGGCCGGAGAAAAATCGGTTAAGGGTCACGCCCACTTTTATGTAAAGATTTTTATAATAGTGCGAAAAAGTGTCTTTGGTAAAACACCTGAAACCAAAAGAGTTGCATGATTGAAACTTTGCAAAAATAATATCATAGGGAAAGTCAAATGTAAAAACTTGTTCAAATAAATTTGAAGTGAGCGTGGTACCGACCTGTTTTGGGCGTTAATCAATTACATTTTTAATCGATTTATTAATTGATTAAGAAAGTAATTGCAATTAACTCAATTTTCATTAAATAAATTGATTTAAAATTAATTGCAATTAAAATGTTTGCTTTTTGCAATTAAATTATTCAAAATTAAATTAACTATAATTAAAAATTAATAATTAATTTTTTAATTGTATTATGAAGCAATTAATAATCATTCACCATTTTTTACAATTACCCGGGTCATCCTTGATTGATTTCATTTAAATATTCAATACAATTTATCAGGGGCACAGAATTTTCACGAACGTGATATTTGAAAGAAAGCAATTTTTTGCCATATATGTAACTTACATGTTCTTGCAGTAGAAGTTTGTAGCAATAAAACACCACGGTACCCGGCTAATAATATACTAGATAGCGTCCGGGTAGCGTGTTTATTGTTAAATTCATAAAACAATTGTAATTAACAAATTGGTAATTATAGAGAAACACAATTAATAATTATTAAATTGTTAACTGCGAGCATTGCAAATAATAAATTGTTAATTGCACATTTTTGCAATTACCATTACAAATTATTAATTGTACATTTTTGCAATTAAAAATTAAAAATTATTATTTCTAGAAGTTGCAACTAACAATTAATTATTTTTTAATTATCCATTGTTTCAACAATTTTCATTTCCCCAACACTGGTACCGACTATGTTTGAACTCGGAATTCTTATTTTCCGTACTGTTTAGAAGATGATTATTTATTTATTAAGTTTTATATAAATTGTCGTGCAAATGGGTGGAGGGTTTTCCAGTACTTGCAGCCATTTGACTGACAATGATCACAACTGAGCATATAATGCGTTTAAACTTAAACTTGACTCCGTTACTTGTATTTCAAATCAAATTTAGCTAATTAAATTCTTCACAATAAGGATGTGCCAATTTTTCGATTTTTTCTACAATTGACAAAAATTCCGAGTAAAATGGGTACAAGGAAAGCACAACATTTTGCAATCTAAGTTACCTCAATTAGCCAAAATGTACTGATTTTGCATGAACATGAAATGATATTATAACGTAATGTGGTCAAGATTGGACCAATATATCGCATAGCCCCCATACAACACATTTTTTCGATAAACGGGGTTTGGGCTTTGGATCTTTAAATTAACAGATTTCAAATTTTTGCAGAGTTTGTACTTATTGTAAGTAAGGATCGGACATTTAAAACCGGGATGCGTATTCATGAACGGTGTACAGTAGGCCGGGTCGATTTGTGGGGAGGCAAAAAAATCGCCCATTGCTCTGTGAAAATCATATTCTAGGGATCAAAATAAGAAACTTTGCCGAAGGAACCATGCCTCTAAAACGAATTCTGATGTCCCCCAATTTGGGTCGAACTTTTGGGTAGGGGCAAATTTTGAAAAATCCCACTTTGACCCATTTAGAGTGCTCCAATCGAGTCCAAATGTATGACCGACCCCCACTAACTTTGGAGGCCCGACCCACCGATGCCAGTGGCACACCCCCTGGAACCCCCCTGGGGGTTCGCCATACAAACATTTCAAAAAATCGCCGGTTTTGCACTTTACATGAAAAAATCAGCGAAATGCCTATGTTTTTTCTTTTGGAGTTTATTTTTTTCTTTAGAAATTTATTTAGTCAGAACATATGTAAATGAAAAAATGAATTTAACTTAGTAATAGAAAAGAAATTAAAAAAAATTATTAGAAATTAGCGTTTTTACAACCCTTTTAAAGCCAAGGCATCACTGTGATGCATTTGCATGTCGTAAACATAGTTGTGTGGGTTTTTTATTCAACCGTTTTAAAAAATGAAGGTATCACTGTGACACAATTGCAGATCGTAAAATTGCTTGTGTTGTTTTTTTTAAGCCACCACAAGACACAGCAGGTAGCATTGAAATTACCATTTAATTCTTATTACCTTGTCTCGTAGACCATATATAACGCAACAGTTTTTGTGAATGCATTAAGTCGTTGTGAAGAACTCAAAGTGTGAAGTGCTAATTTCAGATAAAAAAATATTTCAAAAAAAATAATCAGTGAAGTGACCATTCCAATGTGCATGCGGCTGGGTTCCCGAACGCCTCAAAGAGTTCATGCACGATCAACATAATCAGAGAAGACTAACAATGGATGCATTTATGATGGAAACTGAAGAGCAAGGAGCAACGTCTATGTCATCAATGCCAACATACCAAGATCCCGATGATTCAACATACGCACCGCCACCGGTTCAAGAAGATATGGATAGAAACACAAGTTCACAATACACAGAGAGATACGATTGTTTTAACTTTGCCTTGGTATGGGACAGATTTGTGCCTGACAGAGTAGCATCAGCATTGGGAACCGCTCTTTTGCAAGATTTTAAAATTAAAGATAAGCATGGGAAATCTCCCATCATGGATAAATCGAAAGTTCGCAGAGAAAAAGAGAAATGCAGACAAGAAGTGCTTCGCAAACGGTTAGATGATACCAAATTGTTAGCGTTTTCATTCGATGGCAGAAAAGATGATACTTTAACGATAGATAAAATTGATGAGAAGTATCATACTAGGATGGTAAAAGAACCTCATCTTGTTATTTTGAGAGAACCCAATTCTGAATTGATTGGTTACGTAAGACTGGAACATGAAACCGCTGAATACAAAACAACCAAATTAAATGGTTTTTTCAACGATAAAAATATTTCACTGGATGCATTAATTGGAATATGCACTGACGGTGAGGTAACAAACACTGGCCCACACGGTGGAATTTTACGACGATTCGAATTGCTGTTAAAAAGACCATTGCATTGGTTCGTTTGCCTTCTACACTTCAACGAACTTCCCTTTTGGCATTTGTTTGAAGCTTTGGATAAATCAACCAGCACTGGACCAAGATCGGCAACCGGAAAACTGAGCCGTCAAATCGAAACTTGTGAAACTCTTCCGGTAAGTTATTGCTATCACTCATTTATTATAATTGTAAACCATTTTTAATTATTCTATTATTATATATTTTCAGGTGGTGGACGGCTTCCAGAAAATTGAGTTGCAAAATATGCCCCCTGCTCCAGAAAAAATTTAATTTTCCACCGATTCGAAGTACTTATACGACATGGCCCATGCAATTTCTACCGGCGTGGTTCCGGTGGATCTGGCTAACATCAAACCAGGGAAAATTGTACATTCTCGGTGGCTCACCAAGGCCGCTAGATTATTGCGATTATATGTGACAACGGAAAATCCAGATGCAAATTTAAGAATTCTGGTTGAATTTATAATTAAATGTAATGTGCCAATGTACCTCAATATCAAGTATTACAGCTCTGTCGTGTACGGCAGTGCATTATTTTTCAAATTCATTGGTTGGTCACGATTTCACCAACCTCGTTTACGCAAAATTGTCAATCAAGTAATTAAAGATAATTCATATTATGCGCATTCGGAAAATATCTTGTTATCAATGTTGTTTGATGATAGGAAAGAAAAGCGCGACTGTGCCATCGAGAAAATTCTACGCTATCGAACCGATGTTGACGAGCCAATGGAGCTTAGAGTTTATAAAAAACCAGATATAAACTTTAATTGCACAAGTTATACGGAAATGATCAATTTGAATGATATAAATATCGTATTTGAACCACCATTTACGCGAAGCATTCCGTACGATACATTGAAAGAATATTTAAATCAAGATGATCCACCGTTTAATGATCCAAAAATTCTATCACACATACAAGGAACGGAACGACATGTTCAATTGCTAGCTAGCGTTTCCAAACGGGTTATGCCGGAAAATGTAGAGGCTGTTATGGCGACGACATTAGAGAGCCGTGCGAAATTGCCCAGACTTGAAAGTAAAAAAGACTTCAAACAATAATTTTTTTTAGTTTCTTTTCTATAACTCACTTAAATTAATTTTTTCATTTACATATGTTCTGACTAAATAAATTTCTTAAGAGAAAAAATAGATATTATTATAAGTAAATAATAAATATTATTATAAATAAATAAATAAAAATAAAGAAAAAACATAGGCATTTCGCTGATTTTTTCATGTAAAGTGCAAAACCGGCGATTTTTTGAAATGTTTGTATGGTGAACCCCCAGGGGGGTTCCAGGGGGTGTGCCACTGGCATCGGTGGGTCGGGCCTCCAAAGTTAGTGGGGGTCGGTCATACATTTGGACTCGATTTGAGCACTCTAAATGGGTCAAAGTGGGATTTTTCAAAATTTGCCCCTACCCAAAAGTTCGACCCAAATTGGGGGACAAGAATTCGTTTTAGAGGTATGGTTCCTTCGGCAAAGTTTTTTATTTTGATCCCTAGAATACGATTTTCACAGAGCAATGAGCGATTTTTAAATCGACCCGCCCTAGTGTACAGCCTTCGGCACAGCCGAAGACAGCGCTTTCCTTACTTGTTTTCTATATCATAATAAAAGCTTGCATAAAAGTGTTACACCCATTACAATTGGAAATTAAATATGAGTCACATAATAAGCAGTGGTTTTTCAAATCTGCTTTTGCAACTAACTATTTCCAATTAAATTTATGCTAAAAATAAGAGTTGTTTTTAAGCCACTGAAAAGGTCACCACAAATCAAAAAACAAATTCCCTTTCAAACGCTCGAATGTGAGTTCCTATAAACTCAAATTCTGCAAAAAAAGTAAAGCACACAAGCAAAGTAAAAAAAAATTTGAAACGCTTTTATCAGTTCAGTTTTAAATCTAATTCACAATAAATAGAAAATTGGTGCAGGTAATTCAAAGGTTTGGAATTTATTACAAAAATCTTTAAAAAATTGCTTAAACCGACAAATGGCTTAAAATTTTATCTCAAAGTTTTAGCCGTGTAGCATATATTAGAGGCATACACACATTACCCCAACAGTAATTCAATAGTATTTTTTATAAATGTAATCCGAGGGTCCAACTTAAAGAACTCTTGAATTTTTTCATCACTGCGTGGTGAAATTTTATTGTCTACTTGTGTTAGAATATCCGGCCGACTCTGGCTAATGACAATTGTCATAGCTCTGTTGTCACTTATCCTTTTTTGAGTTATAGGGAAAGTTCAAATAGAGCTATAACAATTCTCAGTCACTTCAAACCAATAAAGAGGGGTAACCGGAAGTAATATTAAAACATACCAATATAATATTTAGGTAATTAAAATTAGAATTAGACCCCAAAGGCTCCGCGCCGCATTCGGCAGCTGAAAAAGAGGGAATCCCAAACTGTAAGGTGGAGGTTGGTAAAGCCTTCCTCTGTGTTTCCAATTATCAGTGGCCTGGCGTGCTTGCTAAGCAGCGACCAAAATCACCTAAAGTGCCTATTAATGAATAAATGTATACGAAATAAAGGAGAAGCGTGAAGAAACAAATAAAGAAGATTGCCTATTTTGACAGATTACAATATAGTTTGGACTATTCTCCTTTACCTTAACCTTTGCCATACACTTCCTCAAACTAATTTTTCCTATTCCTATTCTTTTCGTCTATTTCTCCCCCACCTTTTCCTATCCCGGTCCGCTTCCTTCATATATAACTGCCATAATCAAACTATGAGACAGCTGGTACAAATACTTGGAAAGATAGATCGAATTTACATAGATTTTAGCTAGTTATATCGTGGTTTAGTGCTATTTCCTAAGCATAAATGCTTAAACATCAACAACATCGTCTAGTAATGCATTGATAGTCAAACATATTTGTTTTTAACATTTCACTTTAAAAATACCCATGCGTTCTTTTGTGGAACGATTATATCATTTTAAATATAGAATTAGGGAAATCGGTCCATAATACATAAACAAAATCATAAATCGGCACATTTGGCATTATGCCACTTATTATTTAGTGGCGCTTTCAGGCTTTACGGTTGGCTGAGAAGTCAAGCAAGGGAATGTGGCCACCAACCACCAGCCACCATATATTCGTCTTCATCAGGGTTGAAACACCACTTATCTGTTGTTCAACTCCCCCCTGCACGCCACAATCACCAGAGCGAAAAGGAAAAGAGACCAACTAACGCAGCAATCTCTCAACGGTTTCGTACCCAGCAAAAAATTATGTCACCGTTTATGTTCACATCTGTACATCATAGATATTAATTATTTATTAGACTAGTAGGATTCAAAACTATAGTCTTAAGAATTTTTTTTTGTCTATATGTTTATGCGCTCATCAGTTCCGTCTGTGTACAGTGGTGACAATAAAATTTGACACGATTTTTTTATATATATGGCTAAGTTGTGACATAATAGATACTATGTAAAAATGCTGCTTAATGGTTGTCTCGGTTAATGCAACATAAGCCAAAGAAATTCTTTGAATCTGTTTGTCCGTCTGTATATATGTTTGAATGCGAATCACTAAATAAGTGCAACATAAGATTGGACGGCTTCTTTACCAATGAAATTATCTTTCATTATATGATACATTTTCCCTATAGGTTGTAAGTCCCATGTTTTATTCCGACTCCGAACCAGAGACATAACAGTTATAAGCTTTATCGAATAAACGTTGCTTAATAATAATTATTCGATGAAGAAAAAAATATATTTTTCAAATAAGAGTTATTCGTCAACGTTTATTTAATTTTTTGGGGATAGGAGTTATTTGTCTACGTTTATTTTATTTTTTGGGGATAAGAGTTATTTGTCAACGTTTATTATATTTTTTGCATTGTTGAATTATACAAGGTTTGTCAGTCTTTGACAGATCAGACTTGAAGCTCCCTTATTGTCACCTAGCATAGTTACATTTACGAATTGTACAAAAAAGGGAAATAATAGTTCCCCTTTGGGATAAAAGTAGTAGAAAAGTCCGGAATGTAGTTTTTTAATTCAAATCTATTTTCAACAAATATGACATTTTAAAACACATGCTTTATTAAGCTAGAAGAAACAAATTGCCTTAATTGCCGTTTAAAGATTTTTAATTGGCAAATGGTCTTAAAATTTAACTTACGAGTAAAATTTTTGTATTTTGGGAAGCATTTTAAAACCACTTTATTTCTTGTAAAATTTTGTTCTGCACAGTAAAAGTTTGTCAGATATCTTAAACTATACGAGATTAACTCCAAGGGCGATCGAATTTTGGCGAGTTTTCATACGTATTCCTAAGAAGGGTTCCAAATTTTGCGATACACTATTTTCAGCCTTTTAATGGTGTGCAAAAATCCACTAGATGATTTCGTTAACGTCCTCCTTTCCACAGCCCAAGTTTTACCTCAAGTCGGTCATATTTTAATTATAACATAGCAGCGGTTAAGGGAGGGAATTCACACCCTATCGCAATATCTCTTACAGCCGACTCAAATCGCCCAAGCCGATAGCAAAAAAAAGAAAAAGAGAAATTTTTTAAGTGGCGTATTTATAGATATACCCACCTATACGTATGAGTGGCCCAGGTTCCAGCTTACAAAAGGGGAGGACACATTCTCTGTTTCGCATTTTGTAAAACGGTTGATATAAGCAATATATGCTTGCTCTATGGAGTTATTTTGAAAAAGCTTAAGTGGTTACGGAGATATATAATATGAAGATGTGGGTTTGTATGGGAGATGACACGCCCCTTTTTCTAATATTTGCCAATTTTTGGTAAAAGTATGATGTAAGCTTTATAATCGCTGGCACTAAATTTTATTGATATAGCTTATGTGGTTACGGATATATAAGATATGAAAGTCTGGGTTTGTATGGAAGGTGCCCCGCCCCCTATTTCAAAATCATCAATATTTCACAGCTGAGCCTATATTGATGTTGTGCATCTTCCTGTCACAGATTATTACTCTGACTTTATTGCTTTTGGAGATATTAAAATTTTCACATTTTATGCTATATGTTGGATGCCACGCCTCCTTTATGTAAGAGATACCCCCTACGCACAGAATATTTTTATTTACTTTCCATCGGTGCATAGTTCATTAAAATCGGTCAAATGGTTCAGCCAAAAAATTAGTTGTAAGCTTTTATTGTGTCGTGTTTATATGTATAATTATAATTTTCCAACAAACTTACCAAATTCAACGATATCAGAAATTTCAAATTATCAGAATGAAAGCAAAACAAGGATCAGTATTGCTGCAATTTTTTTTGTATTGAGATTTTGGGTTTTTAGTACAATTTTCAAACGTTATTGTAAAGAACCAACACAGTCGATGAATGCCAATCAGATGACATTTAATAAGGGAGCTTCAAGTCGCCAACTGTCAAAAGCGTCAATGGTTGACAAACCTTGTATAATAAAACAATGATTTTTTGGAAATAATAGTTATTTGTCAACGTTTATGTTTTACGTTGCTTGAGAACTGTTATGGATGAGAAATACTTTTTTTCGTTGCCAAAAAAAATGTTTACTTCAAATAAATTTTTGTATTTGTTTTATAATAGTTTTTAGATGATATGGTATAGTTTATACATATATTTTTTCTCAGCAATTATTATATCCCAACGTTTATGTTTTCGTTATCAAATAACCGTTGTTGATTCATACTTTACTTTAAATGGCCAGTTAACCGCCAAGCCGATTTTGACGGTCCAACAAATTTAGCAGCTCCAGGCCCTTGGATCGATAAGAATACCTTCGGGACTTCTGCGTTCATTCGCACAACATAGCCTGCTCCCTCCATAATCTAAGCACTCTTTTTTACCACCAGGTCGCCATTCTAAGGTTTCAGGAGTTGCCTCCGGTTTTAAATTCTTAAGAAATTCGCCTGGAGAAACACTACTCGTTGCATTCGCCCTTGGCGTGGCGTTGTAGGCAGCATCCCTTCTTTGCATTGCAACGCGGCACTCTTCATCATTGTACCGGCTGTTTCTTCGAAATCGCCAGTATCATAAACTGACACTTATTTTCTCAGCCAGTACAGCCCTAGAACTTTTATTCGCTATACTATGGTAATCTTCATATTAAACATAACACAGAACTCCATTAATTTATTTCTGGGCATCCAAGTGACTGAGATAAGGGTTCCTCCTATGGTAAGCACCCAACCGTGGTAGACTGATTGAAATCGTATAGAAATATGGTTTTTAATAGTATAAAAGCACCATCGTGTAGTGATCGACGGAAAACATATCTTAGTAGATTTTTATTCAGCTCTTGAGAGTGTCAAAGGAGTTTCCTATGTGCTGCTAAGTATGTATCTATGAATCTGACTTTCTTCCTTATACGGCTATGCCATGGTCTGCCGGACCTTTTTTCTAAGAAGATTCGGAATCAAGTTTACCCACCTTTGTCTTCCCCTATATACAGGGTGGCGCAAAAGTCATCCTCCTATCAGAAAATGCTATAAATTTTGCGATTGGCCCCTAAAGTAAGTTCTGTTTTGACATTTGTGTAGTAAACACATGCGAAATACACGTTAATAAACAATGTTACGCTACACTGCTCCAGAACGCGGAATATTGCTGACTATTTATTTGACCAATAATCGGTCGGTGAAAAACGGTTACTGCGCAAAAGTAATCCTCCTATCAGAAAATGCTATAAATTTTGCGATTGGCCCCTAAAGTCAGTTCTGTTTTGACATTTGTGTAGTAAACACATGCGAAATACACGTTAATAAACAATGTTACGCTACACTGCTTCAGAACGCGGAATATTGCTGAATATTTATTTGACCAATAATCGGTCGGGGCCAAACGGTTACTGTGAATGGTGAGCGCTACAGAGCAATGATCAACGAGTTCTTTTTGCCGCAACTTGATGAATTGGGATTGGAAAACATGTGGTTCCAACAAGACGGTGCAACAGCACACACTGCACGTGCCACAACCGATATGCTGAACATCGGAAGCTTACTTTTGCGCCACCTTTTATTATCCTTCATTTTGATAATGTTTATTTTCTTCTGCAAATGTATCTGTTTTTGTGTATTAGTGCAATTTTTACCAAACAAACGAAACAAGACGCGTTGGAAAATAGTAGTTATTGAAAAATATATACATACATATGCATTATGAAAAAGTACAGAAATTTATTCCAAACTTAAATTTTTTTGGGCAACGAAAAAAGTATTTCTCATCTATAACAGTTATCAAGCAACGTAAAAAATAAACTTTGACAAGTAACTATTATTTCCAAAAAATAAAATAAACGGTGCCAAATAACTCTTTTCCCCAAAAAATAAAATAAACGTTGACAAATAATTCTTATTTGAAAAACAAAATTTTTTCTTCATTGAATAACTGTTATGAAGCAACGTTTTGAATAGATTTTAGAATTCGAGCAACGTTTTTGATACAGAAATTTCAAATAACAGTTATTTTTTGTCTCTGCTCCGAACTGCAAGTGCTAAGGTAGCAAAAACTATTTTTGATGTTACCTCTGGCGGGATTTGAGGGTGGGACCGACAACACTACTCACTATAACAGGACGCCTGCTGCATACTGATACTTGTCCACAAATTTAGTTCCTCACGTTATACGACTTCCGTTGTAATAATATAAGCCTTATAAGATGCAAAATTTTTGGTGGGTAGCCACACATGCACCACCCATTAACGCGCCACAGATGCTGTCTGCAGCAGCCACTGTGTGTATGCGAAGAACTTGCCCCTGTGTGCGCGCACTGTGTGTGTGTGTGTGTAGTTTAGACATTATGTTGCAGGGGGAGGTGCTTATAGCATTCATAACGGTCGCGTTGGATTGGTCGACGTTTTTTCGGTAGATTTAGTTGACAACAACTCACATTTATGCGAAAGGAATCCTATCAGGACAGGGGATGGGAGCAAAATGGTGGAGATATCGGATAGGAAGGCAATTTTTTTCTGCTCCAAGCAACCACTTTGGATTCACGGATTGTTGCAAATGTCGACGACATCAATGCTGCGCTGCTAATAATTCAGCTGCTGTACATGATTATCCTGGAATTAGCTTGTGCGACGCAAAAGTAAAAAAGCAAAAACACAACAAAAAATCAACATTAGCGAATAAATGCTTATGTAGCCCACAGTTATAAAATTATATATATATATGTACGAGGTGTGTTCAAAAAGTATCGCGAATTTTGTGTTTTTTCAAAAATTATTTATTTATTCATGAATATCTATTTTGTCCCATTCAAAGTAATCCCCATGAGATATTATACACTTGTGCCAACGGTTTTTCCAATCTTCGAAGCACTTCAAAAAATCATTTTTTTGTATCTTGTTCAGCTCCTCCTTCGATGCCGCCTTTATCTCGTCAAGAGAAGCGTAACGTCGTCCTTTCATGGGCCTCTTCAGTTTAGGGAACAAGAAAAAGTCACAGGGGGCCAGATCTGGGGAATACGGTGGCTGCGGCATCATTAGTGTGTTGTTTTTGGCCGCCAAAAAGTCGCGCAAAAGCAACGATGCGTGAGCAGGGGCGTTATCGTGGTGCAAAAGCCAATTTTTGTTCTTCCACAAATCCGGGCGTTTCTGGCGGATTGCTTCGCGCAAATTGCGCATAACTTGCAGGTAATATTCCTTATTGACCGTTCTTCCCTGTGGCAAGAACTCATGATGCACCACGCCCCTGCAATCGAAGAAAACTGTCAGCAAAACTTTCACATTCGACCGAACTTGGCGCGCTTTTTTCGGTCTTGGTTCGTGCGGCAGCTTCCATTGAGATGATTGAGCTTTGGTTTCCACGTCATAACCATAAACCCACGATTCGTCACCAGTTATGACCCTCTGGAGCAAATTTGGGTCGTCGCGGACAGAGTTTAACATCTCATTAGCAATGTTCATGCGATGCTGTTTTTGGTCACAATTGAGCAATTTTGGTACGAATTTCGCGTAAAAATCGAAGACGATCCAAAACACGTGGAAGCAAAGCAGCTGTCAACAATTAACTGAACATTCAAAATGGCCGAGCTTGTCGGCATAAGTGAGAGACATGAGTACCAACATAACGCCACAAAAAATTCGAAATTCGAATATACGTAACCAGCGAAAATTCAAAATTCGCGATACTTTTTGAACACACCTCGTATTTGTATAAATTCTGTCCATTTTATTTTTATTGGAGAGGAATAAAACTATAAACAGCAGCCTGAGTGAGGGTTGAACAGTGCGTCTACGCAACTTAGTATTTTATAATCCATCGTCTGTACAAACACATTCACACTTATTTATGTGAATTGATCATTGACTATGCTATACAGATGAATAACACCATGCAACAACTTCAGCCATGTGCTCAAATAAGCCAATTTTAAAATAAAATATCTATTATAATTATTATTAAGTTTATTACTAATACATTTCACTTCAAGTTATTTTATTGTGTATTATTTCATTATTTGTTCAGAGAGTAGAGGGTGCTGAGCACATGTTGCATAGGGGCAACCTTTGAGTAATATTTATTTAATTATTTTATTTATTTAAATTATTTGTATTTATTAATTGGGGGGAGCACTGTTGGCTCTGAGGCAATGCGCGGGATTGGCTTCCTCATTTTCGTTGTGAAATACCCCGATTTGGGATTGCAAAATATAAACTGTATGTTTGGAATATTTCATAAGCTGATTGCGAATTGCATGCAATGGAAATGAAATAAACGAAAGATATGACTACAGCTTATGTCGCTTAAACACCAAGAATTTTCAATCTGTCTTCCCTCAAACTCTGAATGAATTGTATTTGGTTGATCTGGAAGGGTAAAATATTGATTGCTCAGATAAGGTGCTATAACTCCTTTTTCGAAACATTCCTGTGCTAGCTCTTGACCAATTTGAGATAACTGCGGTTCTGCTGCCAAGAGTGTGACTAGTGGACAAAATAGAGTTCTTCTTCTTTAAATAGTCATCTAACCGCCTGGGCGATTTTGACCGTCCAACATAGCTCGCCAGTCGTTTCTTCGTCGCGCCAAATAGAGTTAAGCTTACTTTTTATTTTGTATACAAGTCGTATTTTTTCGATGGTATGGTATTGGTTGTATTTTATATATTTTTCAGACCATTGCGGGATTCTTTATCTTCTTTATAGTCGCTTAAACGCCCAGCCGATGGATTAGTTTAACAAAAAGAGCAAACTCTTCTTCACTTCACCTTGTCAACGCTATCTGAGCATCCACGTTCTTCTTCGGCCACCTGTGGGCTTCAGTAGAAACAACTATTGCCCTAGCCAGGGTAGTCTTTGAACTATAAATAAGGGTCTTCTTGTGAAGTTGTCACCGCCTCTTTTTCTGCGCCAGATATTAGGATATGCAACCTTTGCAGAATGTAGGATTTTTGTTTTTTGAAAGATTGCCTACTCAGTTCAAAGCAGCACTTGTTGGCAATAGTGGTACTTATTTCTAGGCCAACATTATATTCTAAGCAGACAAAATCATTATCGAAGTAGAAACCGTTTCGGTATTATGGTGTGAGTTTTTTTCGAGTTATATCTTTGGAAAAGTATATTTTCATTATCACACAGTGTACCGTTTTTATGTTTTTTTATCACCGAATTATAAATTTTTCAAAACACTTACCTTTTTTATGTCTCAGATTCCTTTCATAGTTATTATAATTTTTTCTGTAATCTTTCTGTGTTTGGGTTTGACCGCTAAATTTCTAGTGGCTATGTGCCTAATCTTGATTTAAAATAATAGTGCCCCAAAAATGTTGTTGAAAAGTGTAATAAGCCACTATAGGACAACAGATTGGCAGAAAATATTTATTTATGTGTGGTGGCAAACGTCTGCCTGGAGTTTAATAGAATGAAGCGGGTGGTTATTTAAAACGTGCACAACGCATACACCACACCACCCTTCAACGCCAGCGCTGACTGAAAGCCACCACTACGCAATTCATCTTTATAATTTTATCACCTCTACGTAAGATATATAGTTTTGCTGGCGTTGCTGCAGGCAGCACGAATGCCTCTACTGTCATCACCTATAACAACGCTTCTACCATCATCGCCACCCACCACCAACACCACCCTCAGCAGCTTTGCCGTTATTAACGTCGGAGGCTTATTGCTAGGATAACATTTGAGTTTGGTTTCAGTTGTAATTCTACCGTTCATCAACGTCGTTGTTGTTAGCGCGCATCTCTAACGTTGCTAGGCGCAATCAAAATTGTGCATACTTCATATAACCAATAGTTATAATACCATCGTGTGATAACTGTAGGAAAAGGCAAATAAGCTCACCAAACCCCAATGGCCGACCACTCAAACTCTTCACTTCTATAACAGCACACACATGTTCGTATTTTGTAAGCTGATACGACCAGTACGACGGCAAAGAAAGTGGACGCTCTCGGCAAAATACGTACAACTTTCACTCTCAATTGGACACTCGAGGCTACTGCACCTTGCTGACATTGACAACGTTACCGTAAACATAATCCCCAACAACAGCAATAAAAACAACTAGTTAGTATCGTCTCACACAGAATTCGGGAGTGTTCATAGTTGTGTGAGTTTCGTGATTTAGTAAAGCATTCGGTCGGTCGGTTGATTAATATCGAGTTGGTCAGACGCTGGGTACGACGGTCTCTTAACATAAGTGCAATATTATCATTGTCAGTGTCATTGACACCATCGCTATCGTTCCACCGAAGTTGTTGTCACTATTAGCTATAAGAAAAGTTAGGACGTTGGGACGTTGTTGTTCCTTTTTAATCTATGTCGCGTCGCATATCGTTCGATACACTTATCAATTCAATATTCTAAGTATTGGTATGTTCCGGTTTCCTACTTTCGTAATTGGTATATTACGCTTTAGGGGTTGATGATGCTATCAATTTCCGTTGTTACTATAAGTGATGTCACTTGCGGCAACTTATTCTTAACATACGACTTAACTATAAATTGGTACCATTGAACCAGAGATGCATTGTTGTGTTCTATGAGTTAACATTTAATGTAACTATTCCATGCATTATTATGGGAAAATTATTGATTTAATTTTTAAACTCATAAATGTGTGATAAGGTCCGCCAAACTCAATTTATTTGGTTTTGTTAAATCGAAGTTGATTATATAGTTCTTCGACCGCCATTGAAGATTGTGAAAACAAAAGAAAAAATACAAAAAAAAACGTGACGAATGCATTCGAGACTTTCTTTGGAACATTCCCAGCGTCAGTTGCAACAACATTTAAATACGTCATCTCCGAGTTATCAAATTTTGGACAAGTGCCGCTGCAAAGTCCACCATTCACACAATAATTGCCATCAGGCAAGTTTACTGTCTCCCGCACTGCAAACACAACAATTACCTCCACAATTTCAACTGCAGCAACAACAATCTCAGCTACCACATCATCTACATCATCATCACCATCACCATCATCACCACCATCAAACATTTGTAGCAACAGCATCCTGCTCCTCCGCCAATTCCTCATCATTTACCTCATCTTCGGCAACAGCACTATCTGCTACATCTTCAAATATGTACCGGCGACATAATAATATTTCTTATTGCGGCGGTAAATATAAAGAACTATTTTGTTAATAGTTATTTTGCTTTATAGAATATTTAGTACTACATGCCCCCCGTCGTTCGAGGCTTAGCCTAACACTCAAATAAAAACCGTATATACACCGAAAAAATGGTTTCTATATTTCAAGATAGACCTCTAGCAACACATTCGTAGAGTAACCATTCAATTCCTCTAGTAGTGATTTAGTGATGGTACATACAGACAGGCAAAAGTTAAGAGAACTGTTTATAGGCTTATTCCCTGTAAAAAACGATGGAGCATCAGAGTACTCCAACACTTATCCTCATTCATATAAAAAAGGTGGTCCAATTTACATAGCGATGTCCGGTGATTGGATCACGTAATCCTACTCGGAGTACCATTTACTTTGCTTCCGAATAATCTATAGAGCACCTACGTTGGAGTACTTTGAAAATGCTGCCAAAAGATTACTCTATAGAGTATTCTAGACGAAAGCGAGGAGGAAGTATGTGTTCTTTTGAGGACAACCTACTCCCACTCTTGCTTTCCTGTTGCATACTCCATAGAGTAATCCCATGGGAGTATTTTGGGAGTTCTCTCACGTAGGTGGTCTATAGAGTATTCATAAGCAAAGAAACGGACTACTCCGAGATGGATTAGGGGATCCAATCACCGGACATTGCCATGTAAATTGGACCACCTTTTTTATATGAATGAGGATATGTGTTGGAGTACTCTGATACTCCTTTAGGAGTATTCTTTGGAGTATGAAACGGAGTATTTCCGTTTTTTGCAGGGTTGTTGCTATAATTAAGACTACCCACATGCATTTTTACGTAATATCGCCGAGCTGTTCCAATTTCAATATATGTATAAAAATATTTTCAGCCACGCTGTGTAAAATGGATCCTTAGCTTTAGGTTGAACATCTTACAATTAATTGGTGAAAATTGCATTCAATTCTATTCAGCGGTTATTTAATGATGCTCGAACAAACACAGACAAAAATCCTAAAAGCTACCTTCAATTACTCTGCTAAAGACTACCGATTTGCATTTTTCTTCAATATTTATAATGGACAATATTGACCACTTAAAGTTCATTATATGTAAAGATTGCTTGCCTACTTTATTGAAAGTCACTCTGTCAAGTTGCAGGACAGATAAAATCTAAATACTTCAGTCAGTTGTCGGCATAGTATTTACCTTCCCAGATACCGCTTGAAGTCGATACAAAAATTCAATTTGTTGTGCAAACTGAATTTGCTAGGAGGTATATCGTGCCAAATCTTATTCCTATTTCCCTTCCTTTCAGCTAATTTAAAAAGTCGTCGACAAAGACACTTCTGGCTCAACCTCGGTCTGGATACCGTAATAAGTTAAACTTAATTACAGACGAAACCCAGACATACCAAATGTTTGCCCGGCACATTATAATATTGCAATCTGTTTTGGTTGCTTTTATTTTATTTACGATTAATAGATTAAACACATTTTGAATAAATAATTTTTTTATTATCAAGCTGTTAATAAAATCGCGACTAATTACTGTTTACTATTTGGAAAATATGTCGTTTTGATTAATCGATCTTTTTTGTTCTCTGTTTAATTGATAAATCAAGATTAGAATATTAAGCATGTTTGATTAATTCATGACTTACTCATCGCTATTTTAAAGTACCTAATTTTAAACGAGAGCACCTACATGAATTCAATTTTGGCAATCGTTGATTGGTAAACAAAATTACTGTAACATTCTACTTCACTAATATACTTCTTTTTTTTTTCTTCGGTTGAAGTCGAATATAATACGGTATCCAAAGAGTAACAGAAGCCAAAACTACGGTTTTTTTTTGTTTTTTTTTCTGTCTGTCTTTATGTTTAGTAGACTCAACATATTTTTGAGCATAGTGTAACAGGCCAATGTCTGTGCATAATAGATACTATGTAAAAATTAATCATTCACGAGTGGAAAATAAGACTGCACACATGAGGATTTTGAAAGAAAGATTGAAAATATTGAACGAAAAACTAATAACTTTTAACATTGAAAAAGCATTCAATTGAATGCAGCCTTTGTGCACACACTTATTTAGATTCAAAAATGACATGGCACGAAACTCTCTCAAATATGCACATGGTTGCTTTTGATCACAGAAAAGCAGTTACACAAAAAATAGTTCATTCGGCGTTATACACCTCTCGTTTGTTAATTAAAACATTATAAACTACAAAAACATTAACTGAAACAATGTTTAGTTTTTGAAAGTATCATAATAATAGAATTTTGAAATATGCAAATGACAAATATTTTAACAACTCTATTTTGAAAATTGTTAGGTTTCGGAATAAGTATTGTCATTGTATCATTAAAATTGCATATTCTTAAAATGTACTCATATCCATATACATGTTTATAATAGGCATGGGGACTATTCGAAGGCTATAAAAAATTCGAATAATATTTATTCGAATAATTTATACTTTTATTCGAATAAATGACAACTATTTGAATAATAGGTATTCGAATTGTTAAACAAATATCACTACAGCTTATGCACACATTTGTATAATTAATAATTTACATACATATACGTTCTCTGTCCGTGAAATTAAATTTGTAAAATATGGCATTAATTACAGAGAGAAACAGGACTTTTGTGTTGATGTGGTTTCCAGAAAAAGTAAACCAACTTTCCACGTAACGTCTAAATAATAAATGTTACTGGTCTAATATTATTCTTGGTTTTCATCTTTAAATTGTCTTTACTGATCTTTTATAACTTACACTTCAAAATTCGTAGAAAATTGCTGACATACTCTCCTTTTGAGTAACGTCCGAAGAGAAAAAAGCCTCATCAAACTAAATTGGAGTTGTGCAAAGTGAAGTACTGACGCAACAACAACGACAAAAACTGTAGTCCAATGGTACTCACTATTTTCTTTTTCAAATTTGCAATGATTTATGTATATTAGAAACTCTAATGTAAGTCGAATCGAAAGTTTTTTTGCTAGAATTTGTATAATTTGTATATTTTGTTTTTTGATTTTCGCACTTCAAATTATACCATCGAATATTAATTTCGGAAAGTCAGCTGAATAATTTCATAAATTGGATTATGATGAACTTATGAATGAAATTTTTCCAATTTATACCTCATTTTAATTCGGCAAGTAATTATGAATATTGTATGTTTTCATGCGAGAAACTTAAATGACGGCAGGCGTTGTCGATTATTCTCACTCTCACTCTACATCTACCCCGTTTTCTGGTTCCCTTTTTCTCCCTAGTGCCCTTCATCTAACTCTCATTTTTCCTCCTTCGTATAGCTCCGCTGAATCTTCTATTTATTCTTCTACTATTTCTGTTCTATATCGACAGTATCTACACTTATAGTATAGAGTGACTTTTATAATAATTTCTCCCAAAATATAGAGATGACGAAGTGATTACGTCAATACTTTTTGTCCGGATTTTAGTCCAAATCTCCAAACCTTAGCCACCTTGCATACCAAATTGAAAATCTAAACCATTATCGAGCTGCATTTGATAGGCACAAAAATTTTAACAAAATCAGTCAAGTCGTTTAGAGGGAATTTAGTCACAAAACAATTATATACATATATATATTAAGATTTCCCAGCGTAAACAATTATTTTTCAGTTCGAAAAACTAGCTGTAAATCAGACAAGCAAAATTTAAGTTTGCACTCGTTGATTAATTAACTTTCAAGCAAACCAATCTTTTAAGCATATCTGGATAGCTAATAAGTTCAACAAATACTCACCCTGAAAAAAAGCATTAGTAGTGAATGGTAAAAAAGTGTGCATTCTTTTCAATTTTACAATCATATGAAATTGGGAATACTTTCATTCCCATTCTGTACTGAATTAAACTCTAGCATTCAATAACACAAACACTCTTTGTCTTCAAAACTTTTAAGCCATTCAAGTATGGATGTTGTTTTACGCAAGCTAAAAATCAAAGCTTTGAAAAGAATGTCGAGGGAATCACACTGAATTGGACGAATCTTTTTACAGCTCTGAATCAATAGTTAGCTTAGATTATTTCATAAATAAAGTAGGTTAGAACACATTGATATCTATGCACATTCTTATCACCTGATAGAGGCGTCAATAGCAATAGATTATATATTTTACTTGTGTATATAGATATATACATACATATGTAAATAGAGTTATTTTCAATCTGACATAACCTTTTTTGAGAAAATTCTGAAAAAACATTTTCTGCAAGTACATAGTAGTTTAGGTTACACCGGGGCTAGAAACCCTATTATTTTACTCTCGACCAATTTTTTAGATACTCCCGTATTAAACAAATTTGTATTTAATCATTTTGTTGATAAATTGAAACTGTTAATCAGATCCCGAGTAATTACTGTTTACTGAAGAAAAATTCATTGAAAACTGAGTAATTTTGGTCATTGCCTTCGGGTAATTTTCTTAACAAATAAGCTCATAAATATAAATAGCTAAACATTGACATTTTCTGATAGATAATGTTGTGATAACTCAGTTTCCTGAACAATCATATTTAGATTATAATGAATTATAATATGAATAGTCCGTTATGATTTTGCTCTGATTAATTAATCAATCAAATTTATGTTAGTTGGCATGTTTCAGTAATTGGTTAAATGCACATCCCTAGCAATTACCAATTCTTTTAATTGTTGTGAATATCTACGTTTTAGTTTCCATTTCTGGACATTTAATTATAATTCTGGGGGAAGTATATCTAGTATATCAAACCCCTAATATTCACTATTATCCAGGTATTTGCCACTAACCTCCAAAAAAAAAAACCAAAAGTCACATATCACATTGCATTTGCAAAATCTCCTGTCGACCAATTACAATATCTTATATTCTTATGTCTTTAAAATTTTTTCGTCATTATCCTTGAAGACTTTATTTATTAAAATATTAAAGATGCCATAAGTGAATGGATACATCCGTATACCTAGAGCACAGGTTTGGAAAGTCACTTGAACTTATTGGAGCAGTAAAAGCCAAAACAACAGTTTTTAATATTCTTGTCTGTATTTTATCTGTATAGAATTGAATGCAAGTTTTTCATAATAGATATTAGGTAAAAAACTTTTGGATAGCTTAACAGTTTCTTGTAAATTGATAGAATGGCTTATGTTACTTTGAGTAAGTCTTTATTAACATATTTTCCATTCCGAAAATCTCGGGATTTTACAACACAAACGAAGCCAACAGAGGTGACAGCAGGGCAATAGAATTATGAATAGGAGAAAATGCGCTCTTAAAACTGCAATTGGCTGTAATGCTAACAAAAATCGAACTCCGTACTCCTATTTGCCATCCGGAGGCAAAATTCGTCGGAAATTGAAAAAGTTTGCGATCGCTTCTTAACTTGCCATTGAACCAAAAAGTCGGATCGTACATGGCCTAGGTTGCATGAAAACAATAAGGTGATAAAAATATTCTCAATCGGGAGCTCGGCTTAAGCATACTACTTCGCACCCAATAACTTTTATAAAGGTATCTACTTTGCATGGAATTATTACATGGCGAGGAGGTAGTCCGTACTGTTTACTTCTGCATGACTTTAAGCTAACTACAAGGCGACTGTGTTGAGGCAGATTAAAGCTAACCTAATAAGATAATATTAGTTCACCTCTTTGACTTGACTTTATGCCGATTATTTTGCGAATACCTTTATGTTAGTCTTTTAAAATACGTTTGTGATTTGGCTACTTTGACATGGCTAATTTTGGTTAGCTTATAGTCGAACCTCTCTCAACAGCTTTTGGCATATTGCAACTTAAAAAAGTAATACCTTTTATATTTATTTTCCACATTTATTTGTTATAAGTATAAAATATTATTAAAACATGTGAGAGTATTATATTAACAAACAAAGATAATCCAATTCAGATATTTTGTAATAATAACAACACTAATATTATGAAATGGCCAACTTATGTAATATTTTAAAGCACATTTTAAGTTTTATTTTTAATATGAGCGGCATGAAAATGCCGTTTTCGAATACCTTTAACTGCTGTGCGTAAGGATGTTTCGGGATCCTCGGTGGATGTTGAAAAAATTGACTCTGTTAAGAAGTAAACTTTATTTTATTTGTAAAATTCTCAAGACTTTTAGTTGCTTAATCCCTACATATAATAAAATTGTAAAAGGTCGATGTCTGTACATTGCAGGTATTTAAGAAAAATCGATTGCAGGGATCATTAGTAAGCCAATAGAAGCCAAATCAACTGTTTTTAGAATTTGTTTCTGCCTGTTTTTCTGTCCGTCTGTATGTTTGGGCGCTCATCACTAGAAAACTGCTGAATGGCATTGAATGGAACTTTTACCGCTGTATTACTATACGTTTAACTTAAAATTTAAGATATCATTTGTTCCGATAGCTCGAGCAGTTTACGAGGTATCGACCGATATGCTGACCAAGGTGACCAAAAATGCCTTAGTACAATATGGGTATCAAACGAAAGGTAATAATGAGTGCTGCAATAAGCGATTTAATTAAGTACCATATATTATCTGGTTTGGGATATAATGATTAAAATCGGACTTAGTATATTATTAGTTCTGAGACGCAGCGAAGCTAGCGGGCTTTACTAGTAAAAAATAAATGACTATCTATGCTTTGGGTCACTTTTTATTTACCTTAAAGTGTTTGGAAGATGTAGTTAAAATCATTTAGGCATTTTTTTCCATGTACGCTATCTATGTTGATTTCTGCAATTGAGTCTTTGGAAGTAACCTCTACCAACGTTTTGGGTAGGGCTGGTCGGCCTTTTATAAGGGATTTTATAGTTTTTGTCTTTAAATAAAAAAGAACCAAATAGACATATTCATCGACTGCAATTAAATATCACGATATACAAAATACATGAATACTTGAAAATGTACAGGCCGTAAATCAACAAAATTGTTGGTATAAAAAATCAAAAATTATACTAACATAAATAACACGGTTTTCCCCTCTATTGTACCGTTAAGACGCTGAAGCTCTCCCAGTTTTTAATGGGAAATGTATTTCGAACATCGTTGTTTTTAATTTCTCGTCGCAAAAATCTTTCTGATATCACTTTCTGAGTTGCCAAACTATATAATAACTTCGTTTTGCGATATTGCAGTATCGACAACGATATAGAAATAACTTACAGCGAATACAGACATTTTCATATAATTATTTTAGCAACAGTAATTTTTACCTCTAACTCCTTCAACTATCTTTAGTTGAAATTTCTCCTCAAAAAGTGCCATCTGATAAGACCAATTTTGGCAGGTATTTGTTTCGACGAAATCTAATTTATAACGTGTTAGTAACATTGAAATGTGCATACATGCCGATATATGAATGTGCATTAATAAAACAAAACATTGTGTAGGTAAACCTTAAAATTGTTAGCTTATAAAAAACTTTTTGATCTGCAGGAAAATATTCTTTTACGAAAAACTTTTGAAATTTAACCGAATTTGAAGTTCTGAAAGCTAACGAATAAAACCAAGAAAAGCATAAGCCGATTGTTTTCTGCATTACTTTGTGGTCAGCCCATAAAAATGAGAATAACTTAAAATATTTTGTTCCCAACTGATTGATTTCTGCATGACTTTAGGGTCAAATAAAAATCAACTAGAAGTCAATTTAGAAAAATGGAAACAAAGTCGACGAAATTATTTCCAACTGTTTGATTTCTGCATGACTATAAAACAAGCTGTTTAGATTGACTTAAAGTTATTTCTTTGTTAAACTGGCTACAAAAGTCCCGACTGGGTTTTCAAAGACTATCTTTATATAAGTGAAGCAAGAGTAGCAGAAAATTTCGCCGCCGGGCAGTCCTGGCATTCCCGTTACAAGTAGTACTAAAAAGTAGAGTTATTATTAAGAAATTTTATAATAGAATTGGATTTTTTTTCTTTAAATTCCTGTTTTTTGTTGGTTTTTACGGTCTGTTCATTTTAATATTTTTGTAAGTTTTACGTTTTACGTAACACTAACAAAATAAATTGACACCGGAGCACGGGTATGTACAATAACTATCTTCAACATACATGATTTACATATAGACAGAATGTCTAAAAAATTGTGTACACTGTTGGCAACAACAAACAAAGGAAAAATTTATCTAAGCGGCTTTCAAATTATTATCAACTGTTCTTAAGCTCGTAAAACTTACAAAAATGCTTTAAATTTCTTGAGCTCATTTATATGAAACACAAAGTCGGTTGCTGAATGCCGAGAATCTTTCTCTTCAGTATGAGTGGCTGGTTACAGGGAGATTGAAAGCAGTTGTAGGGCACACATTGTCAAACGTTTTTCTAGTAATCTATGCCTATGAGTAGAGTAGACTTAAATAATAAAAATATTTATTCTTGGAAGTTATTAGGTGATTAGAATAAGTGAACGCCGATAAAAATTTCAACGAAAAAGTGTGTGCCCGATATGGGAAAAATATGCTACACGAGTGTAACAATGATAACAAAAGTTAAGAAGCAGAAGCAAGAGTTACGAAAAAAAGAGTAACATCAAAGAAAAAGTAAGCTGTAAAACGAATGGCAGTAAAAACTTGGTAATTGTTTCCTTTAGCAGTTGTCTTCTTAAGGAAACAAATACCGTAAACTGTACTATCGTATTTGCCACTGAAAATTTTCTTTTCGAAGCCAAAATGGACCCAAAAGCACTTCCAGGATCTCAATTTTATACTTCACGTAAAGTTGCTTATCTTAGTGATAAGGAATAATTTGTAAATTTAAAAAATTGACATTCTGTATATTCTTGTTGGTTGAAATCCTCCACTTTTGTCACACCCGGCCCAATCAACTCGGAATGTCTTACTAAGCAGATCATACATTTCTATAAGAAGCATACTAAGCCGGCAATATTTTAGCATGCTTTTAGGACTTCTCACTATGCTAAACCTACTATTCACCTATTAAAATAAAATATTGTCAAATGGCTAGAAAAATTTTAGAATCCTGCGAATGCACTAGAACTGCTATCGATTGAAAGGTACAGGGCTACATCGAAAATATCTTTACTGAATAAAGAGAAAGAAGCAAATAAACATGACTGCTCATATCCATAACACTCCCTAAACATGATGAAAACAACTAAATTAAATATATACCCTGCCTGAGATATAGCTTATGATGTGTGGGCACGTTCTTTTCGGAACAATCCTAAGCTAAAGAGTACTTCACGTATACTATCGCTCATAAAGTTATGTTTTGGAATGTATATGCTATGCATGGCAAGAAATGTAGTAGCGCATGTTAAATTATTTATGAAGATTTTAAATCAAATCGACCTAAATCACCGCTTGGAGAAGCATATCACATCGCTCGAGCTTATATAAATCGTAGTAATATTTTGGCGAAAGTCTGAATCACGAATTCATAAAAAATAAACTTATAAGAGATTTTTGAACCAGCATGATGGTCAAGCTTTTACTAAAAAAAATGCTGAGATACAGCTGTTAAAACTCCTAGCTGATTCCACAATATTCGATTTAACCCAAAATAAGGTGTGCTTACTTGTTATTTATGATTGCTTTGTGTTTTTATTCCAGTTTCGGCTCAAGATGCTGGTCAAAACTATCAGGTGCAATATGTGGATACGGAATTATATCACGGCAATTCCAGTCAACCGCAGATGTTAGTACTCTTAAAAATTAGCTGGTTAATATGACAAAAGTGAAAAACTAATTGAGTAATTTTTATTCAATGTACAGGACTTACCCTTTCTGTCCAGTTGGCGATTACCAAACCAATGGACAAACCTATTATTCAACAGGGGCAACAAATAATTACGCCACAGCATCAGTGGTAAACACGCCCACAACGCACGCTTCATCATTGCCATATTTAGTACCCTTAGAGGATGGATTATTGCTCAATTCATCTGCTCAATCACACAGTCGAGATTCACCGCATAGTCTAACGGTAAGCGTTACAGAACCAGAGAATATGCACCGAATGCAAATTTATTTTACTTCATAGGAAGTAGCTTACATTCAAGAAACGCAAAGTACACCTCAAACGCCCACTTCAACAACAACAAACTCTGTAAGCGGGGGCAGTATCGGTACCGGGGGCGGTGGTGCATCACCGGATAGCGAGCAAAGTGGTCTGGGCACACCAAGCAAAGTAGCCTCAGCAACGGTAAATTATATACATACATATCTGCACACATACATTCCATCTAAAGCATTCCTATTTTAATTGAAAAGTTCTTAAACAAATTTTCTATTTTGTACACCCATTGAACTTGTTTCTTTTGCCCACTTTCCCTGCACACATATAATTGTAAATTTGATTTGATTGAATTCCAGCCCCAAAATTTAATTCTTGTTGTTTTGTATTGCTTTCCCTTTTCTTTACATTAATAACCTCGCAAATTGGGATGCTGCTGCTGGTGGTAACTGACAATACAGATAAAATGGTTGTCACGTAACTATGAGACGGCTGAAGGTGTTAGCCTACCTCGTTCCACGTTATACAATCACTATATACAACATTGCAACGAAAATAAATTGGAGCCAGTGAATGCTGCAAGTTTCGGCAAATTAATTCGTTCAGTGTTCTCCGGCTTGCGCACACGTCGTTTAGGTACACGCGGCAATTCCAAATATCACTATTATGGCATACGCATCAAAGCCGACTCCATACTGATTCATATGATGGATGAAAAGCCAACATTTTCCACACACTCTGTTACGGGTGTGGGCGGCGGCATTGGACATTCGAATTCTGTTAGTGTTGGTGGTGGTCTGGTTTCATCTAGTGGCGCAGGTAGTGCTGGCAATTTATCGGGCAATGGAAATCGTAATTCGAAAAAATTGAGCTTCAAACCAGAAACTTATGAAACTTGTGCGCAGGTAATTAAAATAATAAAGAAAACTATGTATATGTAAATCATATTTATACCCAGGTGTGCTAGTACATAATGTATAATAATTTGTGGAACTAACGGCGGACTTTAGCTAATGAATGAAGTCGATTCTGAAAGACTTTCCGGCTTGGGACTTCTCAACAAGTTTGGCTTAAAGTGTTCACCCGCGCGATCCACCCATTCACAATCTAAGGAGTAGAACACGTGGTGAGGGTTAAGGTATGCCTGTCGTAACAAGCGACTAAAATTCCCGAAGTATCTAAAATAAAAAATAAATAATTGGCGCGATATATACCTCCGAGGGGATTAAGGCCTAGCTTCTCTACCAATTTGTGGTGTGTTACTTCTAATTTTTACTACAAATTGGCGGAACCTACAATTTTTTGCCAATTCCGAACGGCATCTGCAAAGCAGATGAATTTTTGCTGAGAAGCCTTCCATGGCAGAAATACACTCGGAGAGTTTGCCAAACCACTGCCGAGGGGCGACCCCGTTTTTAAAAAACTTTTCCAAACCACTTTTGATGTTACCTGGGCTCGGTGTGGTAGGCCAGCAACACTACCTCCACACCATGGCGGCCGCCGAAGTATCTAAGAATCAAAAAATCGTTCCAGCTGCATACGAGCTGGTATCTGAAGATGCTAGTACCTGAATCAATTCGGCAAAGGGCTGCGCATTTCCGTATCGCATCCACAAACCTTCGGGTATTTTTTTGTGGGTGATCGACAAACTTTAAAGATTTCCCACACAAAATAAAACTAAATCGAGTTTGTTTCTCTTGAACTGCTAACATTGCACGGAATGTCATTTTATCACGTTTATCGCGGTCTTAAAAAACTCAAAAAAATCTCACTTTAAATATATATACAATAAAATAAAACATTTGGGTACAATGGGTCCAAGCTCATGAATGCCAAAAATAAGGGGAAATTAAAGAGAATTGCCTGATTTCTCTGTATTTTGGATTTTTTAAAGGTGGCCTACTAACCCCTGCAGGTTAGGGGCTTAGAATATGCCCGAGGTAGGCATACCGGTCGTAAGAGGCGACTAATATGCACAAAGGTAATGACGTGCAACTCGATGGTGGATCTACGGATATGATGCCTCTCACCTCTCATTACCCATCTTATCCTTCCTTACGGAAGGAGTGGTGACATGACCTAGAAGGTTTCACTAGTCATAAATCGCTACCACGACAGTCGGGAAAATCCGGCCAAGGACTGTTAATTCGACAACACTCCCTAAAACCTTCGGTGAGTGTTTTTGTCGTTACCACAACAACAACAACAACGAAGGGGGAAACCACCACTCTGATATAACGGCCAAGGGGATACCGAGTTGGGATCCCGTTCAGTCAATTGTTTCCAATTGTCAGAGAGACGAAACGACTGGCGGGCTATATTGGACGGCCAAATTTGTTTAGGCGATTAAGCTCGATTTAAAGAAAGGTGTGTTCCACGTCCTGACTATTTAGTAAGTGCTGACAGATTTACATCTTTAGACCCGTTTTTAAAATTTTTGGTTAATGAAGACGTAAATCGTTTGGTAAATTTTCAAATTAACAGCCGATTAGCGTTAACCGACTTTTATGCAAGTGGCCCTAAGTAGTATATTAATTATATGCCCTCCTAGACCATGCGCTTTTGTGCATGATATTGACACTGGGCTTTACCAACTCTTGTGCTTGGATGGTACTAGCCCGAAGGCCGTGGGTGCGATTTTACATTACTAAGTTTAATCGCCGGGGACATGCCTCCCCCTTATTGCATAAGGAACTTGAGGCCAGAGATTAACCTCGAATTAATCAGGTTGACAACTTAGCAGAGTTATCTGCTAAAATTCTGCGGCCTTATTCGTATCAGCTAACAATGCAATCCTCAACTTAAACAACACTCAAACCTGTCGGCCTCACATCTTAAACCTAATAACCCTGCCTTTCAAAAACTTTTAAAATGATTTGCGTTGTGTAAGCTTATGTTACAACTTAGAGCTGAGTACATAATATAGAATTTTCTTGCTGATAAAATACTTATTTTTTAAAATTTATATAAATTCTATTTAAATTTCCAACATTAACAGTATCTAGGCGATGGCGCTGGCGCGATTCCTTCATTTCCTGCAATCGAATTGACTCAAACATACAGCAATGAACTAACACAAGATGATTTGGATACATTTCGTGCAATGTACCGGGAACATTGTGAATCATTTTTGGATGCTATAGTCAATTTGGAATTTACTACAATTGAATTTTTGTTTCGTGACTTTTGGCGTGCGAACGACAACAACAACTTAGATGAATGTGAAGAGGAAAAGTATCTAAGCAAAACCAAATTGTATTTGTTATGCCATTGTGTAGAAGTGCAAAAATTTATAAAAGAGGTAAGATGGCGATCTTAATTTTTTTTTCTTCGTCGCTGCTTAACACTAAAGCTTTGCTCTTTTAGGTGGACTATCAATTCTATCAAAATATGGTGGATGTAATAATTCCTGATGTTCTACGTTCAATACCAAATTCTTTGACACAAGCCATTCGTAATTTTGCCAAAAACTTGGAGGTTTGGTTGTGTGATGCTATGGTCGGTGTTCCCGATCGTATGGTACAAATAAAGTCATCTTCGGTGTCAGCCTTTTGTCAAACATTAAGACGCTATACATCACTTAATCATTTGGCGCAAGCAGCCCGTGCAGTTCTTCAAAATAGTACTCAAATAACGCAAATGTTGCACGATTTAAATCGTGTTGACTTCCATAATGTACAGGTTAGTACTAAAAAAAAGGATGAAAGTATAAGTTTCGGTGGAACGAAACCTTTTCAAAAAAGTTGTATGCCAAAGTGGGTCCAACCTTGATATGGAATGTACCAAGATCAGTCATTGTATCGAAAACATATATGAAGCTATGGAGAGTAGATTTTTTAGTTGATCACTCACATGTATGTATGGATGTATAGGATGAACAAGTAGATATATCTAAAAATGTCACCCACCTGCTCCTTGAATGCCCGGCTTTCCAAAATTTTCCACTAATAAACTTTAATAACTTCTACCCGGGTAGCTTGCGCTTTAGATTTAAGATAACTTATTATAAATTTAATTTATTATAAATTTAATTGATTCACAAAATCTCTTATGTGGTATTTCTTTTAATACAACTCTTGTGAACACTAAAAATGATTCATATTTATCAAGTTGAATTTTTATGAAAACTTGTCACTTGTTGATAGAAAATTTTAAATAAACTTTGAAAAGTTTAATCGCACGCTTGATATACATAGGCCGCTCAATTGTATTGTGCTATTCAGCTTTTATATGAGAAATGACAAAGAAAATATGGGGGTTTTTAAATCTTAGCACATATGACGAATAGGAGACCTTTTATTATTATTTTTGGTATTTTAGAGCTTATTCGGGCGAACCGCACAAAACTCAAAAGTTCTTCTTTATCGCATCTTCTTCAGGGAGACTATATATTTTTACATAAATAGTGACGACATAAAACAAACCATACATTATTGGATAATTTACATCAAATTATTAATATACTTATTTGACATTGCACTTACATTTAACAGTTGATTCATTAACTTATAAATTTAAACATTTATATACATATATATTATTTTCTGTTGAATGCGCAAACCTTCCAGCGTCATTCTCGTTTTCTCTCTTCTCTCAATGTCCAAAATTTTCGTGTTTTCGAAGTCCGCTCTGCGTCCTTTGTTCGTCAAAAGCTCTCCTAGAGCACTTGTTGTTTTTTTATTTTTGGCATCTAATCTATGTTCATTCATTCTCACCCCAATGCTCGCTTTGTAGTTCCAAAACATATTTTGTTGCATTTCTCTTCTGCGCTCCCATTGCACTTAATCTCGTATACGACATTGTGTTGTTGTTCGTTGGTAATTTTGTCTTTTGTTTGGGTAAATTTTGTGTTTAAAGTTTTATTGGGTTTATGTGCGAACTTTATGTTGTTGTTCCGTGTAATGTTGTCTAGTGTTTTGTTGGCTGTTAGCCCTGGTGTGTATGTAACACCTGTGTATATTTGTTTTTCGTTTTCCTTTCTCTGTTGAATGTTGGTTGACGCGCAGTTAGTTTTGTTCTTTGCTGTTGTTATCCATTCGTTTATTGGGGTAGCCATTCTTAAATAAGATATTTTGAATTTTTTAATATGTAATGTCATGAACTCCTGTTCACTGAGAGTGTCTACTTATCTTATAAAGTTTAATGCCGTGTTTTTGTTGTTGTTGTTGTTAACAGTGATTCGCCCTGCCCAATGGGCTCGAGCACTCTAAATTGTCATCAGGCTCTTCTAACGGAAGTCCGAGGAAACGCGCAGTTTCCACAGGGTTGGACCAGAGTGATGTAGGTGTTAGAAGAGTGGGTTCAACTGAACAGGAGAAGAGATGTATGGTATCATGAGGGGACATACCACATGCAGGGCATGTGTTTGGCATGTTGGGGTTAAGTCTGGATAAGTAAGAGTTTCCCACAACAGCCGGTTCTATGCACCGGAATGACCCGGGTTTTTTTTACCCGGCCAAGGCCTGTTATTTCAGTGTAACGCTGTCCAATGTGTCCCGTCCCACCCTTAAATTGTCATGCCGTGTTTTTCTTTTGCGTCGATGGAAGATTTGCGTCCATGATTGATAATCATTCTGAATGATGATACGGCTTTGGCATACCAATTAGTTTTAATTTTTTAGTTCGAATTGATAATTTCCATATCTAGGAAGGGTAACTTATGATTTATCTCTTTCTCTACAGTAAATTTAATTTTCGTATGCTAGTTGTTTAATGTTTTAAGTATTGCTTCCACGTCCTTAGTCTTAATAATTGCAAAAAATTAGGCTACATATTTATTTATGTATTTGATATTTATGTCCTTTTTTGAGCTCCGTAATGCTACCGTAAAGTTTTGTTTTGTCCAGTACTATATCAGCTGCAGTGGGGCTCCCCCATAGGCATTCCGTAGACTTGTTGGTAAAATTTACCGTCGTAAGTAAAATAATTGTGTTCCCTCAATCAGAATTCAAGACAGGTTTTTCATTGTTTCTTAGCAAGAGTCGCGTGCATTTCTAAGTTTATCCACTGCTTCATAATCGTTTGTATTGCGAAATGTATCGGTATGTTGGTAAAGAGCGATACATTGTGTTGGACTTTCCAGAACTAAACATAAATCTCGTTCGTCTAGTCTTTTTTAAGGTCATCCCTAATGTGCGTCATAGTGGTATTTATAATTTTAATTTGGATATTTGCCTCTTTTATTTCTAAGTTGAGGACTTTTCGTATCAATTGTTTTTGGATCTTTTCGATTTCCTTCCTTGTTTTTTTCTAGTTTGAATCCGTGTATAATATTGTTCGTCTTACCCTGTAGGTGTAATGGCTTTATCCCGTAGTCTTTACATTTTAGCAGAAACTTAAGCCATTGTTGTTGTTTTGAAAGTTGTTTGTTGTTTTTGCTGTATTGCTTTATGATCTAAGTGGTGTCGTCATCTTACTTGTACCTTATGTGGCGGAAAAAGTGCTTTATTATTATTGCCTAGATATATTTTTCAAAATTGTAGATATCAAAAATAGGGGCATGGTTACCATCCGATTTTGCCCTTTTCAATATCCAACGTTCTTCGTCGTAAAGTAAAAAACTTAAATCGAAGAGCTCAGTCGGAGTGTGAAAAAGAGACAAACAAATTCATCATGAGTCATGCTACATACCGCCAGATGACAGTGCTTGCAATAAGTTGGTAGGAATGAATAGAAATAGGAGATTAGTTTCAAAACTTTTAATAATTAATAAAATTATTAAAAAAAAAAATATTATAATTTTAATAAAAAACTTGCTCTTGAGCTCTTTTATAGTTTCTTTCTGCATTTCTACAAAATCTTTCTTTTCTCTATATCCATTGCGATTCCTTATTCAAAAATAACAATAAATCGCTTTTTAAGAATACACTAGAAAATGCAATACATATGTGTGGTCTATTTTGCATAATAGGAGAAAAAAAAACAAAAAAAACTGATAAATACTCCTCTGCTAACAGGCATTACTTTGCTGTAATCAAACCATTGCACACAAATGGCGAAGATTTTTTAAAACTCATTCATAATATTAAACAGCTATTTTCACCTGAAAGAACTGTTCGACTGCTTCAATTGCTTGATTCAGACTTCTTTTTTCTTCAAATATTTGTTGTGTTTTTCTTAGTTGTTGTGTATATATTTACTATTCTTGAAAATAAATATATATTAATATGTAGTTGCTTTTTCAACCAACTATTTTGAATGAGAACCAACCTATAAAGAAACACAAAGGGGACTATGAAAAAACACGGCAAGGGAAAAAACTGTTTTGTACCAATTGTTCCATTTTCTTGCCATTGTCGACTTCCAGAAAAACTTGTACGAGTTTATAACGATTCAATTGTCAAATATACAAATTATTTTCGTAATACAATGAAATCTTGTGTAGGATAAGAACAAATACGATAAATTTCAAAGGTCAGTATTGTTCTGAAATGGTAGAGATATCAACTCTCTATCAATACCGAAAAAAAACTTATTTGCTATCATGAGAAACCAAGGGCTTACCATGTGAATTGTAGTTGTGCCCGATTTATTTCCAAAAATCCCAAAACATTCACCCCCATATTCATAAAAAACTAGAAAAGGCTTAAAGCTCTTATAATAAAATTTTTTTTTATGAAAATGTCGTTTTAAAAAGCTTTATAAACCAATTTTTTATGGATATGGGGGTTAATCTTCGGTTTAAATATTTTGTAATGGCAAAATTGCACAAGCTGTTCAATAATTGTAGAGGATAAATTTCAAAGTTATCGATTATTTGATGTAAACTACTATCTCACCAAGGCATATGGTTTCCAAAATTTTCAATCGGAAGCAAATTAAAATTTTAAATAAAACATCTCTATACTGTTTTTAATTACTTAACGAGTATGCACTCCCATTTCATTTCATTTCAACTGTAGGAGCAAGCCGCTTGGGTATGTCAGTGTGAGCCATCTGTGGTACAACGTTTGGAGAATGATTTCAAAGCCGCTCTACAACAGCAAAGTTCTCTAGAACAATGGGCTTCGTGGTTACAATTGGTTGTTGATTCTGCCTTACAAGAATATCGTGGCAAACCAAGCTACGCAAAAGCAGCGCGTCAATTTCTACTAAAATGGAGTTTTTACAGCTCCATGGTAATACGAGACCTGACATTACGATCAGCTTCTAGTTTTGGTAGCTTTCATTTAATACGTTTATTATATGATGAATATATGTTTTATTTGGTGGAGCACAAAATAGCTGAAGCTCAACAAAAAACAGCAATTGCAGTTTTATGCGATCGTATGGTATGATATATTTTCTTTTTCAATATTTTTTGATTTAATATCATTTTATTTCAGCACAAGGATATTGATTTTGAATTTGATTACCAATTGGAATTTATAAGCGATAATAATGAACAGCAGCAGCAACAAACTAGTTCAGCTAACATCAATGATGCTACATCTTCTGCTGGTGGCAATTCTGCAAAACGTTTAAAGCATGAATGAGAGAGCGCTGTCATGGGGCTAAAAAACGTACAACGATCTACAACAACAATAAACAGTATTCAATGCAGCGATGTTGGAGCTTTACAAGCAAAATTCGCCGAATATCTTTGCTTGTTGGCATCCTTATAGTAGTGGTAGATAACTTAAGTTTGTAGTTATATAAGTAGCATATGCTTATCCATACATATGTAAATGTAATACCGCCATAAAAATTGCAAAGATTTGGCACATATGTATAAGTAGATGCATAGATGCATACAAATGTGTGCAACAACAAAAAAGGGGGTTTCGCTAATTCTTACAAGCTGCACGGATGGTATAAATCTTATGCCAATATACTCTTCAAAGCCTTACACCCCACTTCTGGTTTATAGCAAATGCTATGAAAAATCTATGTGAACCCCTGCTGGTTACTGGGTTAGAATATGTCCGAGGTATGTACACCTGTCGTAAGAGGCGACTAAAATCAACATTGATTCCATTTCCGGGGTCAACAAAATCACTACCACGGCTGGTGCCGCAAGGTATCTGAACCGGAGCGGACCGTATTCACATCTGGGAAAGAACTGCCAACATCAGTATAACCCTCTTTAGGCCTTCACGTCCCATTTCACAGTGATAATAATGATGAAATTATGTTAAACAATTGGTCTTTCTTTTTGTGAGCAAAATCTAGCCACAGCAAATACTAAATTTACCAGATCACACGGTTTCTCCATTTCGTTGCACTATAATATATAGAAGTTTGAGCATAGCTTATTTGTAAGTAATTTGATATGTCTTTTGTTGTTCTGACGTTACAATTACTTGCAAGATTTAGTGAATCTCCCTTATTTATTTTTTTTATGCTGCAGCTATAGAATTTCCAGTCATTTAAATGTTAATAGAATATAGCTTCAAACACACATAGATATAATAAAATAAAATTTTAATTATACAATTTTTCACACATAATTTTTTTTAGAAGGTAAGCAACTAATAATTGCAATTGCCACCAAATAGTATTAAGCCGTCCAATAAGTAAAACTCCCAAACACCCCAGCTACATATGTACATATTCCATGTAACGTGTGTACATATCTATGTATGAAATATTGTTGAGAGGTGTATGGGTAGGTGCATGGAATTGCATAAATCAGTCGAATGAAAATAATTTTTTTTCTAGAAATCTGATGTTACGCAAGTAAATATAATATCGAAGAAATACTGTCTGTTTTAGGTGTCTTAAATAATATACATATTTGTACGAACATGTCTGTTGCTTATTTCTTAAACAAATAGTACATACATATTTTTGTGTACTAGCTTATATGTATGTAGATGCATTTATACTAAAAAAATCATGCCCAGTATCAGTTTTGTAAGGTTTCACACAAAATTAATGCCATTGCTTGTCGGAAAAATAATCAAAACATTCCTCGGCTTGGAGTAGATATTACTCCTTAATAACACTCTTTTCCGATGAACTAAATATGGGCATAAAATAAAAATGGACAAAAATAAACCAATTAACTATGTCGCATTCGAAAACTCATTTGCGTTGTGAAAATATATTAAAAACTACTTGGACAAATAATTAAATGCAAACATATGCAAATCTAAAAGAGCATTTCAAATCAAAAAAAAATTATAATAAAATGTTACGTGTTGTCTAAGCTCGAGGAAAACCAAACAAATAATACTCAGTCCTGTTTTTGGCGAGAAAGCTGTCCTTATGATTTTATTGAAAAGGCTATACCTTTTAGTTTAAGTGAATTTAATTGGCCTGCGCTATTTAGCTTTCTTCGTCATACGAGTAACATGCACACTAAGTTGTATGATTTACTTGCGATATTGGCTAAATGGTAAAACTAAGTTACATTGCTATATATTTAATTCCGCTCGATTTACTGCTTGTTAGAGTAATATGAATTATCCATATTTTATAATTTATGGCATAATAGACTTCGTGGAAAGCAAAATTTCTGCCGTTCGTTACAGTAAGATATATCAATAGCTTTAATCGCTTGTGAGAATAACATGGAATAACGAGAAGTATGATTTCTAGAATGGATGCAACCTTGCCCACTTTAAAAAATAATCACCATGGTTGAATTAAGTTTACCCATGTGCAATTTCAAACTTCAGCCTTTTTAATTACAAAGATATGGTTTTTTAAATTGTACTGAGTAACTGCCATAAAAATTGGGTCTGGTTATAAGTTTAGATAAAAAAGAGGCAGTGCCACACCTATCTTCAAATATTTAAATTCTTACTCGAGTTTTCTTACAATTGGAAGTTTGAGTAATTGTTTCAAAATTACCACATTGGAAGGCCTGTTTTCTCGTGGCAACTTAAAATAAAGTAATAAACCATTTTTAAAATCTCATTTATTTAATAAAAATATATTGTTACACCAATTTCGCCTTGGTCCAACCATGTGGAAATTGATGTCCAATAGTTCCCCTTAGGCAGTTAATAATAAAACCAACAATTGGGATTCAACTGCAAGCTTAGGAAGGAAGCAAGGAAGATACAGGAGGAAGTTTCTCCTCTGCAGGTTAGTAGAATATGGAGGTAGGTATGTCTGTCGTAAGAGGCAAGGTGCTTATACCGGAGCGTACCTTATTCATATCTGACAAAGGCTATCAACATCAGTATAACCCTGTTTGGTCCGTCACGTCTCATTCTATGAATAAAGTAATAATAGGAGAAGTTAAAAGACTGGTTCAATCTTCTAGAGTTTGAAAAACAAATGTATGACTTAAAACAAATTTCTTTCTGAAACTTGTTTCAATAGTTCACAACAACAACAAAATAGGCTTGGGCCAGTTTTCGAAATATCAAAGTTATAGCTATAAAACTAAGTTTTGAAGTTTCGAAATATATACACAAGATGGTATCTTCTACCAAACTTTATTTCTTATTTTTCCATACTAATTTTTTTGCAAAAATTATTTGCATTAATTTCATATTATTTTCATTTATTGATACAACAATATTAGTACAAGAAGATATAAAAATCTTTTTAAGTACAAAAGGTACAAAATAAACATTTCTGTTTTAAATATTTTTGACTTCTTCATCACGGCCAGATCGCGCTTTATATTGTTGGGCATTCCATTCTACACTTAGCAGAAAAAAAATTGGGGTCCTAAAATGGACCAGGCTAGGGCTCGATGAAAAACTATTAAATAAATAAAAAGTAACAAGGATATAATCCTCAAACGAATTAAAAGTTAATCAAAAAATCGTATGAGTGGCTGCTAAAATTTTTTTTATTGAATTAATACATATAAAATTGAAATAATTAATGCATTAATTAAAATTTAATATTAGTATTTTTATAAAATTGTACAAGCTGAGTGATCTTTGCAATGTTTTTTGTTAAGAAAAAAATGATTTAAAATCCATTTCATTGGTTACATTCAAATGTTTTATGAAAATAATTGTCTTGCTGCCTACTAGATGAGTTGTAGACCTTGATTCTGTGCAGGTAGTCATGGGTATGATCTGTGAAGCATTTTAATTTCTGTTGTCGAAAAACATAAATTTTTACACCATAAAGAATTTTTCCAGGAAGGAAAAACTGAAGCAAAAAATTAGGATGATCAACAGAATACTCAATAAAACTAGTATACCATCTATTATAAATCTCAGCTTTGATTTGATCTGTGCTTCCTTAATAGATAAATTAACATTTCTAGGCCTTCTTCCCTATCTCATCAGCTTTTTCTTTCCCTATGATGCTACAATGACCAGGAGTCCATACAATGCGATAATTTTCAAAGTTATGTTCCTTAACAAGATGTTGAATTTTACACGCTACACTATTTAGAGTATTGCTTTTTTTAGGAGTTTGGCATGAAATCAAACTATCAGTAAAAATAACCAACTTTTTATTATAATTATTAATCGCCCACTTAACAGCTTCTTCAATAGGTAAAATATCACCAAAAGATGACGAAGCCTTAAAATGTAACCTAAAAAAAAATGTCTCATCATTCATTATATTATAACTTCTTAACAGCCTTGATGCGATTTATATTGCATTCTTATCCCATTGTGGGCAGGACCTAATATTTTTAGCGGAATGACTAACGCTATCACACACAATACACTTGTTAATTGGACAATTAACGTCCTTACATTCCTGCTTACCACAAGCCAAACATCTGGAATTACCCTTACATGAAAAATTTGCATAGCCTAATCTCCCACACTTTTTACACTGTTTCAAAGGAGGAACATGATTGGCCACCTTGAGTCTAGTATCCCTGCAGAAAATTAAACTAGCTCAGAATTATGCCTGAGCTAAACCGTTTGACGACACCACCAGTTCTAGCTCAATACCCATGCAATGCTTGCAACTGTCCACTTTTACATGGTGATGTCATTGGCGGTGGCAATTGTCGGCAGTGCATTACTTTGCAACTCGTTCTTAACCGGTTCCCATTCCGACAGTTCTAAGATAGCTTGGCTTTGGCTATTTCTCAACCTGTGCCATTTCGAAAAGTTTGAGAGTAGTTTTCTTTGTGGGTGAGTACTTATCTATATCCGATATTTCAAACTGCCTTTAAACTATCACTTTTGTAACCGGTACAGGAGGATTCACAAAGCGTTTAGCTCAAAGCTGTCTCTTTTAGAGACTGGTTCCTAATTTTACTGCAGGGATACTCAAAGACAATTTCCTTACATATTTCATTACCTTTAAACCAACCTTCAAGGTGGTTAAAGGAATTTCTACATCCTCTTCACTTATTTTAATAAAACGCCCGACCGACGCTCCTTTTCTTTGAAACATTACGGCACACCCCTAATGACGCTATAAGTCTCAATGGCAGTCCTAGGAATAAAAGTACGAATACCTCGTTTAAACAACTTATCATTTAGCACAAAACTATTGGCTGCAAAAACATTCTTTAACCCAACTTTATACAACGATCTACTAATTGCATCATTCAAACCTAAATCCTTTATTTCACCCCAAAGATTAGGCCCCGTAGTAATTTGTTCGTTATTAATTTTTGTAGAAGCGGAGGTATCAACCAATACAAAAATTTCACCCCTGTAATTCTCTGGGTACAAAACAACATACTGTTTTTCATAATTTTTTATTACACCTGACTTGACGCCATTTTGTAAATGCTGAAAATTTTCATTGTCAGCAACCATTTTTAAATTACTAACCTCGAAATATATTTTGTCGGAACTAATCTTTGAATCACGAATCCTAACCAGACCCTGAGCCGATCTCAACTCAAAAAACCCAGAAACATCCCCATTACTCATTATCTTAAAATTTTTAGCCCCATCCTCCCCAGAATCAGCAGACGACGCCACCGCCTTAGTTGCCCACGACGCCATTTTAATCAATTTAATTTTAGCCGCACGCGGCAGCTTTTCAGAAATGTTTACTAATTTCTGAAAATCAAAAATGCAAAAATGTTCACACAAAAAACAAACAAAAATCTAAATCATAAAACCAAAATCACCCACCCGTGATGCAGCCACTCCAAAAACTGGAATAAATAAATCCTTGTAATATTTTTTATTCAAATCACACACTGAAAACACAGTCAAAGTTAAATCAAATTCTATTTAATTAATACACCAAACCAACCATTCACGCCCGTAGCCAAAATCCGTATAAAAATATTTTTATTGCTATAACTTTGAAAATAATTCGAATTTCGAAAAATTGTGAAATACATATTTTTGTTTAATCGTTGTGAGCCATACCAACCAATTTCATTAAAATACATGACCTTTGAGAAAATTTTAGGTGGCTCACTTCCTAAATTTTTAGTCGTTTGTATACGTACTTTATGTACCCAGTTGTTAAAAATTGTAAATGCACAATCGTCTGCAGTAATCTGCCTAATACTCAAAGATGCATCAACTAAACTAATCGTGGAAGTTGCTTTTAATTTTCGATTTGCAGTTGTTGAAATATTTTATTTTATTATTGGGTATTTCGTGCTGCACTGCTAATTGGCGCCTTCAATACCGTTTTTGAGAAATTTTTCGGATACTCGTTTTTGAATTTAAGCTGCGACGGGCAACCTGTAAAGTCACAGGTTTCGTTAATTTGACCATAAATATAACAACATTCTCCAATCTCCACTTTTCACTCTTAACCTGTCTCTTGCTCCAACTATTATTTGCAAAATTATTCAATTTCTCAATATGCATGCATATTCTATATTGGTCCATAAACACGCATTTATAGAACAATTTTATACATAAAGAAGATACGGATGGAAAGCTCGTCACTTTGATACACATGAGGCAAAAATATCAGGAACTACTGTTATATCCATATATACACTGTGAAAAAGTACAATATGCATATTTATATATGTATGTATGTAATAGAATTTGCTCAACTTAAAAGTTAATAGATATTAAATGTGCGCCTTTTTATTTTTATACAAAAAAAAACATTCCAATGCTCAAATTTTCATATTATATATAAATAAATTAGTACCTACCTATATACTTGTGTATGTATATATGAATCAACGTTGCACTGTAATTCATGGAAAGGGTAAAGTTCGCAGCTCGTTGCTACAAACTTTCATACATTTGAAAAAAAGGTTGTTAAATTTAAGCAAGAACATTGTAGAACTTTAGAGCTGTTGTAACCAAAAATAATAAAAGTAATATTATGCGAAAACATACGACGAACTTGCATACAAAGCAGATAAACAGAAATATGAAATATTACGAAAACAAGTATCAAGATTTTTAAAAAGAAAATTATTTACTGTGCATAAATTTCAAATGTGTAAGAAAAATAAATTTATTAAATACGAAAACTACAACACTCATATTTTATTTACTTTACAACATAGTGTAATAAACAAGGTGAAGTAAATAAAAAGAGACAGAAAACGTACTGAAATGGTATGGATGTATTTTCCAGGTACCCAGGAGGGTAAAATCTCAAAAAATTGTTGCCCGTTTTTGTAAAAAAAGGAGTAAAAAAATTAATTACTTTCTAACATTAATAATAACAGAAATTTTGTTTTTTTATTTTAGTCTAACGCGAGTAATAAAGAGGTGATCAATAACGAGAGGTGAAAGGGGTCACATCCGTGGATAAGCCATTGACTGGTACTTTACTACCTTTTACGACTCTTGAATGGTTTGGGGTGGGGTAACGACAAAATCACTCCTCGAAGGTTTTGGGCAGTGTTGTCGAATTAACAGTCCTTGGCCGGTACTGCCCGGCTGTCGTGGTAGCGATTTATGACCAGTGAAACCTTCTAGGTCTAGGGTAATGAGAGGTGAGAACCATCATATCCGTAGATCAATCATCGAGTTGCACGTCATTACCTTTCTGCATATAAGTCGCCTCTTACGACCGGTATGCCTACCTCGGGCATATTCTAAACCCCTAACCCGCAGGGGTTTTTCTGGTCTCCTGCCTTTCACTCTGGTATGGAAAATTTTACAATTAAAATATGTAGCTTCACAGAAGCATCTCGGCTGGAATCGATCCAATTGGTTTCTTACTAAAACAATTTCGAAAAAGGTCTGCGGAGATGGTGGATCTTGTTCTGAGTCTATAATAAACTGTATTTAGCTCCAATCTTTGGAGGAAACTAAAGAACATACCACCACAAATTGAATAAGAAGCTTCTCCATAAAAGTTGTCACACTTGCCTTATGAACTATTACTTATTACTTTGTGTTTGATTTATAATTATTTGACTTTCTGACTTCTTTCACCTCAGTTTTTTGATATACAAAGCGTCGTTTGAAAATTATGTCTTTGTGAGGTATTGTTAAGCGCATCGTCAAGGATGCAGGATAGGGCCACCATATTCTTTGGTTGTATATGAATCGGAATTGGTGCGCTTTTTAGGTTCTGTGAGATGAAAAAATTTGCTTTTCTAAAGGCCTATTTTTTGTGAACAAATTGAACTTATTTCATAGCGATATCAGCAATGAAAGTGTTGATTTTACACGGACCTTACTATTGTGATATGTCAGTTACTATATTCGGTGAAAACTCCTTAAAACCTTGCAGAAACCTACAGTTTTGTGATTTTAGAATGAAATAGTCGACTCTCATTTTCAGGCCTGCGCAATCCCTATACACTTGAAACACTTTTGTTTTTGTTTTGCCCTCAAATATAGGCACAGATACAAATTTACACTTTGAATACAAAAACAAGTTTTCAAAGCACTCCCATATGCCCTCACATATAAATACAATTCATATGAAAGTGCCTGAGTTTCTTATGAAAGGGCAAAACAAAAACAATTTGATTGAATCTCAGGCACTTCCCAACAAGCATTTTTCTAAATGTTTTTAAAAATAATTTAAAGTAAACTTGCTACAATAAGCGAAATGTAAGACTTTTCAGTTTTAATTTATTTGAAAGTTGAAAGTAAACTTTTTATAAACTTCAAGAAAAAACTGTTATAAATCATTTCACTTTAGAAGTGAAATGCAAATGGTCAATGTATGATTAGAACTTTTTTATTTATTTCATTGCAGCAGCTAAATAAGATGAAATATATCGTTTAAATAAAGTTTCAAAAAAAAACAATTTACAAAAAGGTTTTCTTTGAAAATTGTTTATAGGCTTACATTATTAAGCTTTTAATCAACGTGCCGTTTTGATTACGACACGCTTTTTTCAAACGGTTTATAAACGAAAACTGAGAATTTTGTAAGCTTAATAATTATTTCAGAAAGCTTTTTAAAGATTTATTTTAAGTTTACTTTGCTTGTTGGGTTTCATATGAAATAGAAATTTACACTAACAAATTGATGAATGAAAAATTTCTAAAAATATTGAGGCACTGAAAAAAATTTACATATATTCAGAATTGAATGTACTCGAATTTAATTGAACAAAAAAGGAACACATATGGGAGTGGAATTTTGAAGACTTTTGATTCATAAAACCATTTTCCAAGTCTTATAAGAAACACAAAAAGTTCTAAATGAACATAAACTAGGTTTAAAAGGCAATTGAAATGAAACTAATGTTGGTCCAAAATGGTCCGAAACATAGATGATCGCAACCGTAACTAGTGCAAAGTCGAAAGATATTAGCAAGGACTATCTTTTGATATACCAAAAACAACCATTTTATTTTAGCAGGTAGCGTTTAGATGGAGACAGAATGAAATTTGGTATACTAATTTCAGTTGGCATAGGAAATTTTGCTACCGAGAATGTATGGAATCGAGAAGTAACCACTCCTAACTTTTATGTATGTATGAAATATTTTATCAAAATCTCTGATAGTCTTGAATTTAACTTGCAAATGGTCCCTTTAACAGCTTTAACTGAAACCTTCAGTGGGATAAATTTGTGTGTTAGCTTGTTACCGATACTATCTTCACGATAATCCGCGCATACGAGTACCCACTTTTGTTATAATTGTCGAAATTGTGCTGCTTGAGTTACATAGCTAAAATTAGCAGGAAGAATCTTCGTAATTAAAAAATCCATCAAATTCTTAATTAGTGGAGTCCATTAACTTTATGTAACTTATCACGGCCTGAACTGATCCTGCTTGGAACCGGACTCGTTATTTAGAAACATCTTTTTTTTGCGATATCTCCAAAACATTTAAACAATTTTTTTTGTGCTTACTTTCAAAAAAAATCTCAGTGTACACATATTTTTGTACATGTATTGCGATTTACCCTTCCATATAAAATAATTTGAGCACCACTGCTCATTATGAACTACAAGTTTATGTGATGTGAGCATACCTGAACCGGAATACGATATTTGTTCTATCGTAAACGAAACAGTAGTCGGAAGTCGAACAATTGCTTCATCGGAAGTGGGCACAAATGACACACAATGGATTTTAAGATTTGGTGTATTTTTAAGGATGGGGCCGTGTGCAGAAGTCCACGCAAGTGCATGCGGTTCAAGCAGCTCACTACTTCCGGGCTTTGCGCCCAAGTATCCTCTGGGTAACCACCGAACACCCGTTTGGTGGTGAGCTAAACGTGAGAAGGCGACTACCTGGTAAGGCCACTCCGACATAATCGGTTTAAGGGCTTGCTGGGGGGGGGGGGGGGGTCAAACAGCAGCGTCTGATCACCATGTGGTGCGGCTGCAAGCGGGCGTCTGTCTTGGATCAAGCGGGTCGCTATACAAACGTGTAATAGAATTCAACCTCCCGTGAAACGGGTTGTGCGTTGGGTTTGGGACCCACCACATAAAACAACGTTCCAATGAAATTCAACAACACAGCCTCGGATATGAGAACCCCTTTTATAGATGACAACACCCGCAAACGAAATAAGGATTATAAGATAAGGGCATGTACCTGGAATGTCCGGTCCCTTAATGGGGAAGGTGCCGCTGCCCGGCTGGTTGAGGTCCTGAGGAAAGCAAAAGCTGACATCACCGCCATACAAGAGATGGACGGGGCGAGGAAACACGATCAAAACACCTTGCAACATCTACTGGAGTGGGCATGAAGACAAGCGCAGATTCGGCGTGGGATTTGTGGTGGGAGAGAGACTCCGTCACCGAGTACTGTCGTTCACACCCGTGAACGAGCGTCCGCATAAAAGAACGATTTTTCACCATATCGTTTATCTGCGCTCATGCACCGACGGAAGAGAAGGACGACGTGGAAAAGGATGCATTCTACGAGCGCCTGGAAGAAGCATACGAGCGCTGCCCCCATCATGATATCAAAGTCGTGCTTGGCGACTTTAACGCCAGGGTGGGTAAGGAGCGTGTATTTGGCCCCACTGTCGGGAAGTTCAGTCTCCACGATCAGACTTCGCCAAATGGATTCACGCTGATCGACTTCGCCGGTGCCCGAAACATGGTCATACCCAGCACTAGGTTTATGCACAAGAAGAACCATCAGGCTACATGGCTGTCCCCCGATCGAAAAACACGCAACCAGATCGACCACGTTGTGATAGACGGACGGCATGCTTCCAGCGTTTTAGATGTTCGCACAATACGAGGACCTAACATCGACTCTGATCACTACCTAGTAGCAGCCAAGATTCGTACCCGCCTCTGTACGACAAAACAGGTGCAACAAAAAACGCAAGGAAAGCTGGACGTCGACAAGCTGCAATCGCAACAGACCGCCAATTATTTCGCAGATCGCCTCTCACACCTGCTCTCCGAGAGCACAATTCAACCTAGTGGAATGCATGAGCAGTGGGATCATATCTCAAGAGCACTCCGTACCGCTGTCGAAGAAGTAATTGGATTCCGGCGAACTCGACGAAACAACTGGTATGATGATGAAGAGTGCCGCGCTGCAACGAAAAGAAAGGACGAAGCCTACAAGGCAACGCTGAGATCGAATGCAACGAGGAGTGTGTGTGAACACTACCGCGAGTTGAAGAGGGAAGCCAGGCGGCTTTTCCGGGCGAAAAAAAGAGAGGCAGAAAAGGGTGAAATAAAGGAGCTTGAGATGCTGGCCAACGGGAATAATGCCCGAAAATTCTATCAAAAAATTCGGCAAATGACAGAAGGTTTTAAACCCGGGGCAAACTCCTGTAAGAATGAGAACGGCGACCTGGTGGCCAATGTTCAGAGAGCACTCAGAATATGGAGGGATCACTTCTCTGCCCTTTTAAATGGAGAAACTGAGCAAGAAACCAGAGAAGATGGCGAACCCGAGCCCACAATCGAAGATGATGGAATTGACGTTCCACAACCCGACTATAATGAGGTGCGCATAGCAATATCCCGATTGAAAAACAATAAAGCGGCTGGCGCTGATGGTTTGCCTGCTGAGCTATTCAAACACGGAGGCGAGGAGCTGGTAAGGCGCATGCATCAGCTTCTATACAGAATATGGTCGGATGACTACATGCCTGAAGATTGGAATGTAAGTGTTCTCTGCCCAATCCACAAGAAGGGCGATCCTGCAAACTGCGCCAATTATCGCGGAATCAGCCTTTTGAATATCGCATATAAGGTCCTATCAAGCGTATTGTGCGAAAGACTGAAGCCTAATGTGAACAGACTGATTGGACCTTATCAGTGTGGCTTCAGACCTGGTAAATCTACCATCGACCAAATTTTTACAATACGCCAAATCTTGGAAAAAACCTGTGAAAAGAGAATCGACACACATCATCTCTTTGTTGATTTTAAAGCCGCTTTCGATAGCACGAAAAGGAGCTGCCTACATGCGGCTATGTCTGAATTTGGTTTCCCCGCAAAACTTATACGGCTATGCAAAATGACCTTGAGCAACACCGCCAGCTCGGTCAGAATTGGGAAGTACCTCTCCGAGCCGTTCGAAACTAAACGAGGTTTCAGACAGGGTGACCCCCTATCGTGCGATTTCTTTAATTTAATGCTGGAGAAAATAATACAAGCTGCAGAACTTAACCGCGCTGGAACAATATTTTATAAAAGCGTGCAACTGTTGGCATATGCTGACGATATTGACATCATTGGCCTTAACAACCGCGCCGTAACTTCTGCTTACTCCAAATTAGAAAAAGAAGCGGAGAAAATGGGATTGGTGGTGAACGAGGGCAAAACGAAGTACCTTCTGTCATCATGCAAAGAGTCAGCGCATTCGCGCCTTGGCAACCAAGCCACTGTTGAAAGCAATAATTTCGAAATAGTAAAGGACTTCGTTTACCTGGGAACCAGCATTAACACCAACAATAATGTTAGCCTAGAAATCCAACGAAGAATTACTCTTGCAAACAAATGCTACTTCGGACTGAGTAGGCAATTCAAAAGTAAAGTCCTCTCTCGACGAACGAAAATAACACTCTACAAGTCACTCATCGCACCCGTCCTGCTATATGGCGGCTCTGGGAGTATTCGAGAGAAAGGTTCTTCGAAAGATTTGTGGACCTCTACGCGTTGGCGACGGCGAGTACCGAAGAGGATTTAATGATGAGCTGTATGAACTTTACGCAGACGCCGACATAGTTCAGCGAATTAAAACACAGCGGCTTCGCTGGCTAGGCCACGTAGTGCGAATGAGCGAAGATGCTCCAGCCCAGAATGTATTCTTATCGGCACCCGCCGGTGGAAGCAGAGGAAGAGGGAGACCACCACTCCGATGGAAGGACCAAGTGGAGACCGATTTGCGATCCAGCGGTGTTTCCAATTGGCGCCAGTTGGCGCAACGAAGAAACGACTGGCGAGCTATGTTGGACGGTCAAAATCGCCCGGGCGGTTAGATGACCATTTAAAGAAGAAGAATTTGTACGTCGATTTTCCAGTGTATGTCATTGCCGTCCAAACCATTGGATTTTCCTCTACGTTTACTCTTTTTTGTGTTCCATGGCTACTTCTGAGTTTATCCACAAGTGCTTTCTTGTATCCATTATTTGCCGCTATGTTATATATTGTATTAAGCTCTCTCCAGTATGCTTCCTGTGTGAGCGGCGTTCTCTGAAGCCTATCCACTAAGTGCCTCAATGCTGCATTTTTGTGCTGTTGCGGATGGTTTGATGTAGAGTGTATTATGGTGTCCGTGGCAGTCGGTTTTCTATAAATGCCGTAGTTGGACCTATTTGTTATTTTGTCAACCCCTATAGTTAGGTCCATATTTTTCTACGTCCATTGTGAACTCTATGTTGCTATGTTGACTGTTGAGGAACTCTAGTATTTGCTCTTCGTTATCGTCATTTAGGATGCAGATGATGTCATCCACGTATCTAGCGTAGAATGCCACGCCTAACTTGGTTTTTAACTCCTGTATATATTTTCCTTCCAAGTTTTGCATGAATGCTTCCATGAGAATGGCCGATGTTGGGTTACCCATTCCTAGTCCGTTTGTATGTCTATATATTTTGTTGTTGAACCGGAAATAGTTTTGCCGCAGCGTTGTTCTTAGCGCTTGGGTAATTTGCGCCGTTTTTACCTTATCTTCAGTTTTGTCCAGTAGTGTTTTGTTGACTATATCCACTGTCTCTGTAAGTGGTATTGACGGGTATAAGTCCTTTATGTCAAAGGATACGAGTTTACTGCTCCTTGTGAGTTTAACGGTCTCCAGTCTTTGGAGTAGCTCTATCGTATTGCTTATTGTGTATTCGTGCCCTAGTTTCTGAAACTTATACCCGTCAATACCACTAACAGATACCATGGATATAGTCAACAAAACACTACTGGACAAAACTGAAGACAAGGTAAAAACGGCGCAAATTACCCAAGCGCTAAGAACAACGCTGCGGCAAAACTATTTCCGGTTCAACAACAAAATATATAGACATACAAACGGACTAGGAATGGGTAACCCAACATCGGCCATTCTCATGGAAGCATTCATGCAAAACTTGGAAGGAAAATATATACAGGAGTTAAAAACCAAGTTAGGCGTGGCATTCTACGCTAGATACGTGGATGACATCATCTGCATCCTAAATGACGATAACGAAGAGCAAATACTAGAGTTCCTCAACAGTCAACATAGCAACATAGAGTTCACAATGGACGTAGAAAAATATGGACCTAACTATAGGGGTTGACAAAATAACAAATAGGTCCAACTACGGCATTTATAGAAAACCGACTGCCACGGACACCATAATACACTCTACATCAAACCATACGCAACAGCACAAAAATGCAGCATTGAGGCACTTAGTGGATAGGTTTCAAAGAACGCCGCTCACACAGGAAGCATACAGGAGAGAGCTTAATACAATATATAACATAGCGGCAAATAATAGATACAAGAAAGCACTTGTGGATAAACTCAGAAGTAGCCATGGAACACAAAAAAGAGTAAACATAGAGCAAAATCCAAAGGTTTAGACGCCAATGACATACACTGGAAAAGCGACAAAAACTAAGAACCGACACTAATTCTGATGACCCATTGAACAGACACGGAGTGTATAGGCTTACTTGCGAATGTCAATAGAGCTACATAGGACAAACAGGAAGAAAAATAAGCACAAGATTCCAAGAGCATATCAGGGACTACAACAAAAAAACCAGAAAACCCACCATAATACCAGAATCTAATTTCGCGAACCACATGTTCGAGAACAACTGTACCCCAGCTAACATAAAAACAATGGCTCGAATACTTCACGTACAAGGAAAAGGCCGGCGGCTCAATGTACTTGAGAACATGGAGATATACAAGTTAAAAACATTTTACGGCAGGATCATAAACGAACAAACAAACACTATCTCTGACGAAATATTTGAACCCTTAAAACTAATTTACAAAAAACAGCACAAGCCAGCAGGTACAGCAACCAAACACGTAACAATGAATAAGCAAAAACGAAATATGAACCAAACTGCAAAAATCATCGATTTCTACCTAGCCCAACCTACCGCTTAGCTAACAAGCGGTATGTCTACATACCTACAAAAACAACCCTTGGGACAGATAACAATTCGGACGTATCAATACCGCGCACACACACACGCATATTAACGTTACCTACCACAGCACCCACGGACTATAAAAACAACGCAACGGATAGACACAGACCAGAACGAAACTAGGCATTGAAAATGGCAGAACGCCGGAACCGGTTTTGTGACAACCAAACTTGACAAGGGATGACGGAAAATCGTTCCAACAAAAATCAATCACATTTATGTTGTGTGCTAACGCAGATGGTTCGCATAAGTTGAAACCATTGGTAATTGGTAAATCCGCAAACCCCCATTGCTTCAAGGGGTTTGAAAACCCATTGGAATATGCTAACTCGCAAAAGTCTTGAATGAATTCAGAGCTATTCTTCCGCTGGTTTCATCAATCGTTTATTAAGCAGGTAAATTTATTTTTTCTATCATTTTAAATTTTTAAGTGTGCCAAAATATTTTTCAGGTTCCCAAATTTTCTGTTGAAAATAATTTACCACCAAGGGCATTATTGCTGATTGACAACTGTACTGCACATAAGCCAATTAACCAGTTGCAATCAGATGATGGAAACATTGCGGCAATGCTCTTACCACCTAACGTGACAGCTGTTTTGCAGCCCATGGATCAAAATCCCATAAGACTGGTCAAGTTAGGATACCGAGCAACACTTTTGTGGAACATTGTAGCGCAAGAAAACGTTTCGGTTGAGCATATTTTGAAAGGACATTCAATTCGTGATGCCATCTTGCTGCTTAAATTAGCATGGGATGAGCTACCAAGAGATGTGCTTATGAAAGCTGATCAATACGACAGCGAAGACGAAATTCCATTGCTTTCATTGATGAGGTCAAGTAGTTCTCACGATGATACACTTCGAGAGGTACAATCTTTATTGTCCAAGGTCGGTGGTGTTGACGTCAGCAGTGACGACATTGAAAATTGGAACGACGACCAAATTACGGAGTGTCTAATAATGGTAACGAAGAATCAGTTATCGTGCTAGATATTCAACAACAGAAAGTGAGTTTTTCGGAAGCAGTTGAATGCATCAATACCTTGATAAAGTGGTATGAAAACAATAATGATGCAAATCAGATATCATATCTTATTAATATGCGCACGAAAATTGTCAGGAGTTATTACACAAAAGAAAAGAAACAAACAAGTCTCGGCCGCTTCTTTAAACCAGCCCTTACAAATTAATATGTGCATATGTATGTAAAATGTGCAAAAGTACAAACTAAATCCATGTTTCTGTTTTGTTACGAGTAAAAGTGAGTCATGCAAATAAATTGAACGTATTATATTCCCAAAATTATGTTTATTTCCGTGTTTTTTTTTTCAAATTCGAAAACCCTTTGGAAAAGTTAATAATTCGGAAAAGTAAAACACCCTTGGAACGGTTTAGTTAACTTTTTCGCGATTCCACTGTACTTTGGTTTGAACCAAAGTAAATTAAACAAAGTAGTAGTGAACTTGACAGCTCTCTCTTTTCTGTAGGAATTCTTGCGTCAAATAAAAAAAATTATTAACCCATTATGTAAAATTTTTTTTATTTTTTTCAAGAGTGTGAAGAAATAACAAATTCAATATGAATACATACATATTGTGACGAATTCGATGATTCCTTGATTATCAATCCTGGGTTCGATCACTATAAAGTCAAATAAACACACGCACAGATATTGTAACTAATAGCTAGTTTTATTTACTAGTAATAAACGCAATACAAATTTAAGAGTTTGGTAACTTCGCAGTAGTTCACTGAACAACACTTGAAAATAAACTGATCCACCTGCCGGTCACTGCCTTATATAGTCCGACAGGGTGCTTGCCTACGCACCGAGAACTTTCTTAGTTATTCGCTCTTCGTGTTCTCGAAGGATCGGTGTTATTTATTGGCATCTCCTCTTTGCATCGTAATCGCAAACACTCGCGCGATCTCTCTTCCTCTCGCTTGGTACATGCTTGCATGCATAAGCGTAGCCATCGTTATCTCTGTTGTGTTTAACTAGTGGTGGGAGTGTTATTGAGTTAGGGATGGTACATGGCTGAGAATAATCGCCACAATATATACATTTGTTCCAAGACTTTGAATTCTATGTTAGCAAGAAATGTCGAGAAACTAATTGGAGAAGAAAATTTGGAAACGGCTATAACATAGTAAGCACAGGGAATAGAGCGATATTTTCAGAAATGAAATAAGACCGATTCGTTATCGATGAAGCCCTTGAATAAGATGAAATGTATGTTTATGGGCTTGACTACTACTTTGAAGTAAGAATTCCTACAAAAACAAAATATTTCAGTTGTCAATTCTACCTTGTTGAATTTGCCTTGGATTGAACCAACACTCCCCAAACTACAGGACGGTGTTTGTGGCACTTGACCTATCAAAATAATCCCTACCAGTGATGTCGCGAGTATTCGCATGTTTTTGGACATTCGAATTCGCAAAATTTCTGCGAATGTTTTGCAAATATGAATATCAGAAAAAAATTTATTTGAAGATAGTACCAGGTTAATAAGACTAAAATCCATTTATTTTCAATGTTTTTTAATGCATGAAAAAGTAACTCAACTAATAATATATGGTCAAACTAAAAATATATTATTCAACGATAAACTATAAACATATGTAAACAGCTGTTTGCATGTTTGATTGTTCTGGTCGTGAAACATTAAACTGAAATTCTTGCTTCTGGACATTTTTAATTCATTTATATTTAGATATTTTATTTAACTTGTACACGGAGTATTTTATTTCTTTGTTCACAGCGGTTTTTCATTTAGCAATGGCGTTGAATATGTAAACAAATGTCATCTGTTGCCGTATCTAGATAACAAAGAAACCAATGTTGCCATATAAAAAGCAAATCTTAAAAGCGGCCTTAAACTATTAACACGACCTGTATTATTGGATCATGGGGATGCAGATGCGAATTTAAATTTATAACACAAACAAATACGTGCAGACGAAAAAAATGGATGCTTTTTCTCCAATATTTTTTTAATGTTTATTGCAACATGAATTATCACGGGTTTGCTTTAAGTTTCGAATACTCAATTTTAATAAATGTGAATATTGCCTTTTGGTGTGTAAAAGGAAATTACTTTGGAAATGTCGTTTAAAAACCAAAACTTATAGTTATTTTTGGTATTTTTTTGGAAAGGGGGGTAATTATTTTGCTAATGATTGAAAATTTCTTAAATTTTGCAATATTCGAACACTGCAAATAAAGTTGCATAACCAAAACAAAGATAACAATAGTCATTAGCTGTGTTCGGTGACAAAACTTGCAAGGAAGTGTTAGCAAAGTGAGAATGCCGTAAAACTCTCTCGAAACGCCGCACAAGAGTCAGTAAAACTTGCAGCAAAACATCTGTTGCCATTTTGATTGGTTAATAGATACAATTTTTTAATTTTTGTTGTTGTTTTCCCATATCTAGATCAGCTGTTATCACTTGCAAGTTTTATTGAGTGAAATTCCCCCAGCAGAAACTCTCAACTCTCTCTCTCAATGAAATTTCAAAATGAGCTCTCTCGCTGCAAATTTTATCTTCACCGAACACATCTACTGCTCTTATTCTATGTCTATCACTGTGCAGTCACAGTCTCGGATCAAAATAGCTGCGACTAAGAAATCATAGTCACAAGACACACTTTTCATAAAAAAACGAACTCTAATTTCAACAGAGCGATGTGAAGATACAGATTTTTATACCACTTTGGTGCCAGTCTTCGGAAAATTATCGGGCTAGAACTGCTTTATTTTTAATTATTTGTGAATTTTATGGGTCAATATTGTTTTATTCAAATTTGTCTGTTTTAATATTGAACGCAAACCACCCTGTGTTGGTTTGTGTTGTGGCCTTTCGGAGTAAGTTGCGCTCCTTGTAGACATATACTCTGGCTAGCAGGGCCAGAAACACGAGATTATTTATATTTATAAAAACTAATCGTAGACCACTTCGTAGACGGCGCTATGAAGAATGTCGAGAGGGCGTACCCACTCCGATTTGCAAAAGAAGATGTCAAACTAGTAGGAGTAAACAATGCCCAGGATTCTTGGCAACATGTCGATTCGCGAATAAAATACAAACAAAACGCACGTCTATCGTACGAGACTGCACAGCCCTACACAATTATCGACAACTTTGAGCAAAAACTGAATTATCATTAGTGGATATTTGCATTCGCGAATGTTCAAAAAGTGGCATTCGTTACATCGCTGATCCCTACGGACTTCCCTTTACAGTTTAAAAAAGGGAACTTCTCAAATTATCTGAGTATACCAAAAAGAGAGTGATTTATTCTTTAATTAGAAATATTATTTATTTTTATTAGAATGCGGTTTGAGTCTTTGTTAGCTTGTTTTTCATACGTGTTCCAGTCTAACACATTACTCACAAATCTATGGAAAATATAAAAACAGAATTAAATTAAAGTATTTTTTATTTTCGGGTTTTGGGACTTGTTTTGGTTTTTTTTTGTTTTGTTGTTTTTCCGACAGGGTGAATGATTGATGTATATTGGAACGATTTTTCGTCATCCCTTGTCAAATTTGGTTTTGTGCCATCATCAGTGTCGATTTCGTTCTCAGAACGAAAATCGACACTGATGATGGCACAACGCCGAAACCGGTTTGTCTCAAAACCAAATTTGACAAGGGATGACGAAAAATCGTTCCAATATACATCACTTGTTTTGGTCGAAAAATCAACTTTTCCAAAACCCGAAAATAAAATTGTTTTTCAAAAAACTGTCATCGCCAACGTTTTTAGTGGATATTTTTGGGTCGGACAGGGTATACATGAAAATTTTAAAATCAAATGAAAATTTTTTTAGTAAAACTTTTAAAATCAAAGTCGAAAAAAGTCAAAAAAATTAATTTTCGCAGGCTCGAATATTATTTTTTGGGTATGCGTAGTGGAACTTTTTTTTCCTGAGCCCAAAACCTATCGAAAAATCGATGGCGCGATATCGGTTAACTTTCGTCCAGTAACTTGGCCATGCAGTTCATTTAACCGCGATTCTAGCGTACATGGCAACAATGTCAAAAACAAACAATGCGCAATACAGAATAAAACCAGAGAATGTCAATGATATAGAGAAGGTCGATGAACGAATTTGGTGTGAAGCAGTAGACCATCAATTCGCGGGTAGGGAATTCACCATGCCATTTTTGTTTAGCAGCACAAACAACAGAATTCTTGTGCTAACATAGGGAACTAGCACAAACAACAGAATTCTTGTGCTAACATAAGGGATGGTTACATTTTACAGGCGGCGGAATTATGGTTTATTATGTATATTTTATCATAATTATATTTGAAAATTATATGCATGTCATATAAACAAATTGGCAATAAATATATGTGTAGGAACATTTATCGTATAAAATTTTAATTGGTTTATTGTTTTTATTTGGGAAATATTTGATACGGTAAGTATAAAAATCGTCTATCCACTTCTGTATTTATATAGGAATGCTTCTACCATTGCATTGCATGCGTATAAATATATAGAATAATATAAAAAAGCTTTTATATACTCACATAATTTAAAGGTAGGTCCATTCCTTCTACATTTGAAGCTTTTGGCATCAAGATTATTTCTGCTAATATTTGAATAGTGAATTGCAACACATGCCTGATATGATAGCAAAATGCCCTTGTACATATGTCATATATCATATAGGTAATTGTTTCCTTTAGGAGACAACTGCTAAAACACGTCCGAAATTATCGGGAAAGGTATCAAAAGACGCGTTTTGACCTCGGTAACAATAATCCGGAAGCGAATTTTCGAGTTTTTGTTTCAGTGAAGAGATATTTGCCATCAAAGTTGAAAATTTTCTGTCATTTTCATGTGGCTGTTGTAATCACAGATTAGGGTGGATCGAAAAGTGCAAAAAGTGTGTTCTGCGCAGAAAAACTGTGGACCGCGTAGCCGGTGTTGGCCCGGCTGAGGGTTATTTTTTTTAAGGGCGGCCGAAGGCCGCCTACGCAGAAAGGTGTTCTGCACCTAAATACCTTGGATCAAGCCCCCTATTTGGGATCGGACCTGGGTAATTTTTGGGTTTTTTGCGAATAACTTTTCACTGAAAGAAAAAATTGAAAATCCGCTTTCGGATTGTTGATACCGAAGTCAAACCGCGTTGTTTGATACCCCTCCCGATATTTTTGGACATGTTTTAGCAGTTGTCTCCTAAAGGAAACAATTACCATCATATCATATGATGTATGTAGGTGATCTCTAAGTTTCAATGTCCGGACAGTTAGCATTTTGTACACACTTTGTTGTTTTTATCGATATTATTATTTAAATAATGAATGCAGACTTTTACCTCAGCCCTTCGAGGCTGTAATATAGCAACACAAATCAATTATTGGCGAGTTTACATTAAATAAAGCCTAAAAGATATATTCCAATTGGTAATAGATTTTTGTAGATATGCCTAATCTATTTTTGCCTTCCAAAGAAACTACAAAACTTATCATGAATGGCCGTAGAAATATTTACATTCATACGAGCTTTTACGCACGCTTATATGCATAAAAAATTATCAACACAACAACAAAGTCAGTCCCATATCCAACATAAACAAATAAATCTGTTTCATCAATCCAAATACCAAATATCCATCTTACAAAGAAGTAAACATAAATATACACACATAAATATGAACACAAATATGCACGCCGACCAATCATCCGGACCCTCATAGGCATGATGGGTCTTAGGGTTGTCCAGATCAATCTCCAGCACTCCAAGCTGGCCTCGGACAACCTTGCCGTCTTCCTAAAGAAGGAGGACGCTGATATTGCCCTAATACAGGAGCCCTGGGTGAGGAACACTGAGGTGAAGGGGCTCTCGATAAGGGGCTATTCTGCGTTTTACAAACGCGAGGACGGTAAGCCGGGGACATGCGTTTTGGTAAAATCTAACTACAATGCTTTTCTATTCTAATCTTTTCGATTAGAATCCTTTATTCCTCACCGCAATCCAAGAAGGACTAATTGGCATAAGTTCTGTAGGGTGGTGAGCAACAAGCTAGGTATATCTTCGGTTCAGGAAATCACATCAGTGGGTGACCTGAACGCAAGCAGTAACAAGCTAGAGAAGGCCTTGGGGTCGGCTCTACGGATAGCTTGTCCTAAAAGCTGTAGTAAATAGTCTTCTCCTCCTTGGTGGAACCCGGATCGCTTCAGGCTCAGAAGAGAGACGCGCAAACTTTTCAATCTGAGTCACTCTACTGGTTAATGGCAACCATACAAAGAGAGTCTCGGGTGCTATAAAAAGGCGATTCGAAAGGCCAGGTAGGAATCCTGGAGGGACTTCTGCTCATCTATCGAATCGACCAAAGAATCTTCGAGAATGGGAAAAATTCTCTCCAAAGAAAAGTCCTGCCCATCCTTCATCAGGAAGGATGATGGGTCATGGACAAGCAGCTCGGTGGAAACTCTTGAGTTGCTTATAAGTACACACTACCCAGTCTGTAGCTCCATGGATATGGAACCAAGGGAACGTACTGGGACAGTACCCTCCCCTCAGCTAGTGAATGGGCTTATAACGCAAAAGAAGATTGAATGGGCAATCAACAGTTTTTCACCATATAAATCATCAGGTCCGGATGGAATTTTCTCAGCCATGCTGCAGAGGGCAAGCTCGGTGGTGATACCCTGGTTGGAACTTATTTTCAGGGCTTGTATTCGGTTAAATCACGTCCCTCTAAATTGGAGAGGAACCCGTTTGGTCTTCATCCCAAAGGTCAATAAGAGGGGCCATGAGAAGCCTAAGGATTTTAGACCCATTAGTCTATCGTCATTTGTTCTAAAAACCTTCGAAAGACTAGTGGATGTGAAGGTGGTGGCCTACGCGGACGATGTAGCCATAATGGTGTCTGGTCTATGCCCCAATGTGCTCAGTGGAATAATGCAGGGAGCAATGGTGAAGCTGAGCGAATGGGCACAGACTGCTGGGCTCAACGTAAACCCTTCCAAGACGGAGTTGGTTCTCTTCACAACTAGGACGAAAATCCCAATCTTTTCTCTACCTTCTCTCCACGGCCAGGAGTTGAGTTTTTCTGACAGTGTGAAGTATGTAGGTGTATTTTTGACGCCTATTTTGAATTGGAGACTAAATACAGAACACAGGGTCAAAAGAGCTTATGGGGCTCTGTATGCGTGCAAAATAATGCTAGGGAGACAGTGGGGTCTCAGGCCGGAACTCACGGCATGGATGTACAAGGCAGTCATCCGACCGATACTTACTTACGGTGCACTTGTGTGGTGGAAGGCAGTCGAGGCGGACTACATAAGTAGCAACCTTGGCAAAGTTCAACGAGCTGCCTGTGGAGCAATCACAGGTGCCATCAGATCATGCCCTTCAGAGGCTCTGAACGTGATCTGCAACATGCTACCGATCGATCTCTTCATTAAGGAGACAGCATCACAGGGGGCACTTAGGCTCCACGAGTTGGGACTATGGAGAGAACGCACGTACGGACACGGCGGCATACTGTTCAATATTAACGACTCGTACATTGCAACCCAATCGGACTATATCTGTCCCAGTACAGGGATAGATATAAATTATTCGATTCTCTTTCCAACCAGAAAGGACTGGAATGAAGGCGAATTCACTCACAATTTCGACATTTCAGTGCTTACGGATGGCTCTAAGATGGCCTGTGGAGTTGGATCAGGAGTCTTCGCAACCCACGCGGCTCTTTCCATTTCTTTGCGCCTCCCGGACGCAGCGAGCGTGTTTCAATCAGATATCTTTGCAATCCAGGAGGCATGCAAGGCTTTGCTGGAAACGGAAGGCATAGGTAAAATGATAGAAATATTTTCTGATAGCCAAGCAGCCCTGGGGGCTCTGGGGTTTGGAACGATAACATCGAGCCTGGTAAATCAGTGCAGGGAGTGGGCCACGAGGCTGGCTAGTCGGCATATCGTTTCCTTAATTTGGGTGCCGGGGCACCGAAACATACAGGGAAACGAGATGGCAGATGAGCTAGCCCGAGGTGGATCGGCTCTTGATGTCACAGGAGCGAAGAAGGTCTGGGACTTATCAAGGGCAGAATCTCTCAGCACTGGTTTAGCGAGGCAAATACAAGGTGGAAGCGTCTGCAGTCCTGCAGAGTTTCTAGGAGTATATGGCCATCTTAAAACGAGGCACGATCCCTATCCATTCTCAGGATGAATAGAAGGGACATTTTCAGGCTGATAGCAGTACTAACAGGGCACTGGACTATTGGGGCTCACGCGGCGCAGATGGGGCTAGAGCACAACGTTTCGTGCCGCAGTTGCAATCTCCCGGGGGCGGAAGAGACGGTGGAGCACCTACTGTGCGAGTGTCCAGTGCACTGGGGGAGGAGAACTAAATACCTTAGTAGGCCCTTTTTCGAAAGTCTCTCAGAGCTTAGGGACATGAAGCCTGGGGACCTCCTTAAATATTTGAACTCCATAGGGTGGATATAGTCGGATGGGATTCCAACTATACTATATAAGCACATTCAAAGTCTTCTATAATACATCCTTCATTGGTTATTTCACGAGTTGTGGTATCAAAACGGCGCATCAGCGCTAATTGGAGTGGCAGGAGACTCGCCACTAGAACCAACCAACCAACCATGTTAAAAAACTGGGCGTGGACATTAACCGATTTCGCCCAATTTCACAGCAAACAGTTACCTTTATATATAGAACATTATCACCAAATTTCGTTTCCACAAATCAATTTTTGGCGGAGTTATGGCATAAAAAGTTTTGTGAAATAGTCCACTATAAAAAGGGCGGGGCCACGCCTATTTTCGAAAATTTTCAGTTTTTGGATTTCTTTGTTTACGGAAACTTTAAAACTGAAATATAAATGATGTAAAGCTATTTTACGCAAAGTTATTGCCTATTTAATAAATCTGCGATCCTTTTCAAAATCTTTCATATAAAAGTGGGCGTAGACCTTAACCGATCCCGCCCATTTTTTCCTGGAACATTCCTTGCATACCTGCAAACCTGCGTGCTGAATTTCGTTCCGATATCTTGAACGGTTTCTGATTTATGATTAATATTATTTCTAAATTTGACTTAATCAAAAGTGGGCGGTGGCACACCCATTTTCAAAAATTTCTTGAAAAATTTACTTTATGCCTCAATCTCAATGTATTCACCAAATTTTAAATTAGGTGTATTATGTACTGAGAAATCACTTTTTTTGTGTTTTCAAAAATATTATATATATAAAAAGTGGGAGTGGCTATCATCCGATTTCGCCCATTTTAAATAGCACTCGGGGATGAGTGCCAAGGAACCCGCAAACCAAATTTCATTAAGATATCTCAAATTTTACTAAGTTATCGTGTTCACAGACGGACGGACGGACGGACATGGCTTAATCAATTTCTCTTTTCGTCCTGAACATTTTGATATATATAAGTCAATATCTATCTCGATCCGTTAATGCCGTTACGCGACTAAAGTTAATATACCTTGTGTGCGAAACACTACTAGGTATAAAAATGCATAGTATTGCATTTGGAATGGTGGCAGAAGAAGAAACCGAAGATTTGGTAGCACAGGCACCTCAACAGAGATCTATGAGAACGCACTTGAGTTGCCGGAATCATTCAGCCCAATTCTAAATATTCTCACGGAATAATTTTCTCTCGGATTGTTTTGTTCCCTCGGAAAAAGTCCTCCAATTATGTTCTCCTAGGGAGAAGAATAATTGGGGAAGAGGAATTTCGAATTTTCGAAATCAGCTGTTTTGGCAATTGGCATGTTATACACGGATTTCTAAACTGACTAACGAAATTTAAAAATGTAAATATTGTGAAGAATTCGTTTTAAAAAAAGAAAAAAAATTTAAAACAACGTTTAGTGTTGCTTTTCATACGTTTGTGGAAGAAATTAAGCGAATAAGAGCCACAGGAATATAAACACAGGATTATGAGATAGTACATATACGCCTGAGTTGCCGCAAACGTTATCTACAATTTTTGTTTGTATATTTAATTTGCTTTCTGCTGTTTGCAGATTCAAAAAGTTTTATAGAATAAACAAGCCCGGAACTCCTTAAATCGCAAACTCAGCAACTCAAAAATACAATTTCATGATGGCCTTGCATCAAGTTTAAAAACAGCCATATCTGTTGTACATTTGTACTTTTCGATCTAAAATACATCGTATTCTATTATTTTAGTATATACTTACTTACACAACTATTAAAGTTTTCCTATAAAAATACAAGAAACATTCAATTTTATCCCCAGCTCCTTTCAGTTTAGCTGGTGAAAAAATTCCTTAAAAATGACAGCGAAATCTCCCTTTTCCTCAAATTCGTAATAGCTACTTTTCTCCCTTAACTGGTTTTCCTTTTTTCGAACATTATTCAGAATAAGAGGAAAGGGAGGAGTGAAAAAATTCCCAAGGATTTTTTATTCAGAATACGAGGAATGGGAGAGGGGAAAAAATCAGTGCGGAATTTTCATTTAGAATTGGGCTGATTGCAAGCGGAAACAAATTTATTTTTAGTGCATTTTATGGATTCAATTATTTTGCAGATTAATTGAAACTATAGGATAAATAAGCCCGCATATAAATATTTGTTGGACATTTTACCAACGCACACACAATAGGCCAAAAAGCAATTGCAGTTTCGCCGATTAAGCTCCTATTGATAAAGTTTTTGTTATAAATAAGAGAGCGCCTTTTTCCATTCCACAATACATTTTGCTGGCGGTCCTGCCAAATTTAACTCCTCCGCATTTTGCCAAAATCTATTCAGCGCTTCCTTTCTTCCTTTATAGAAAGCGCGGGAAATTCCGGCTGCCCTTGCATAAGGCTTACTAAATTTTATATTTGCAGCTGATTTATACTTTTCGTCCTAGAAACACAAAAGCAAAACGATATTAATGTATAAAAGTGATTTTTTATTATTAAAAAGTCTAATTTGCTTACATTTTGTCCAGCGCTCACTCAAAATTGCCTGGCGAAATATCCCCCAAAAAACTATTGTGTATTTCCCCTTTTCTTTTCATTTCAGATACCTACTTTACTCGCAAAACCACTTTTCGCTTTTTCGAACATCGTTTAGAATAGGCGAAGAGCGAGAAGCGGAAAAATACGTGCAGATTTGCGTTTAGAATCGGGCTGTTAGAATACCCTATGTAGCATTTACAAAGGTACATGTGTGAATATGAATTTTTATTGTATAAATACCAATATTTTAATTTTTAAAAAGTCTACCACTTTTTGCGCAAATATATATATTTGCAAATAATACCACCATAACCGTAGGACACCTGCTTTACCGACTCACCCAGCGGATTGTTTCAAAAGATGTTTGACATTTGACTGCATTGTCAATTTTTGATTCATTTATGTTTGGAAGAAATGTACTTGTGGAAAATGGACTCAATTGCAATTTATTTCAGCTTAAATGGAGCGGAAAATAAAGCAGCATGTGTCAGACGGTTTCTGAGGGATACAGCACCTAACGGTTTCGAGCTGGCCGATGTCGAGCTAGTGGAATGAATAATAAAGTAACAATACAAATTAAATTCGTAAATTGTTTGCTCCAAAGATTTATGAGGCAGTTTCGATGCAATAAAAATATAAGCACATTTTAGGCTTAATTTACAGTAAAATCACTCTAATATCGAAGGCAGTCAACAAATCCTATATTTATGCCTTCAAGCCTTATGTGAAGAAAGTTACCAAAATGCAGTTGGCAAAGACTACATGCTTGAAATGGCTTAAGCAACAGTTTCGAAAGTATTTTCACAACTTCTAGGTGTAGTGGAACGTGCAATGTGTAAAAAATGGATAAATATAAAGACGGATGACGTTGAACAAATGGAATCTCGTAGTTACTTTTTTCAATAAGCAGATTAGATTAACAAAGCCTTCAAGAGTAAACTCTCATCTACATTCTACAAAAGTATTTTGTTGGTGGTCCCAACACATTCGAACATGTACTCACGTTTTTCGAATAAATTGCCACAACGTCTTTGGACATATTTTTTGCGACATTCTTATTGAGCTTCATCTGCTCAACCAACAAGCACACTGCCGGTTTGCGGGGGCGACTTCTGTTGGAAAATATAATTAGCGCATATAATTTTATTCAAACAGAAATAATTTGCCTCTTGTTAAATGCCATATTAATTTATTTTAATTGACGATTTTGAAAAATCTATGTCGAATCCACATCAGATATTCAACTGATCGCAGTTAGAACAAATGACAGCTCTGCGATTCGATTGCGGTTATGAGAATGCAGTGAATCCACGAACTGCTTTATTAATTTATTTCTATTCTGCTTTCCCGATCGGTTACGAGAATAGCAATTCTTCTCAATTCGATTCGCATTCCCTGGGGAAGGCATCCGCCGGATACCGTAATAGGCATGAATATATTTAAGTCCGGACACTGTCGTCGAATGGCAATCAAAATTGTAAACACTGTGACAGGGTTGCACAAACGAATGAACCATATAGCTCAACGGGAATCGACTTCAACATCATCTGCAACAAGAAAAATACTACTTCATACTTCAAATGGCCCTCCACGATATATAAAATGTTGCTTGCTTTGGATCTTTTACTTCTTTATTTTTTCATATTTTTTTTATTAACTTTTTTTACATTGCTTATATAATATATGTGTAGTATATATATAATTTATTTTCGTGTTTCTCTTCTTGTCACAAGTGTAATTTAGATATTCATTTTTAACAATTTTATAAAAAAAATACTTTTTTAAATTTTCTTTTGTTCAATTGCAAACATGTGTTTACAAAAAATAAAAATAAATGCATTTGCACCTAATTTCTAAATTAAATGACGAAGCGTACCTGCAAAATTTTTTCTTTCAATCTACGCTACTTACATAGATACTACGTATAGATGTATTTTATATATATAAAAAAGTACTTATCTACTAAGTTATTACGAATCTACATACATGTGAGGTCTATTATATATAGTAGATATACATATTCTAAAGTTAGATGCACGCCGACATTCGACATCACTCATTAAACTTTACACACATACATTCTCTATGAAAACTCCATTCTTAAATGCATACACTGCTTATTATACACAATATGTATATATATATGATTTCCTTGCTTACGTGAGAGCACGTAAAAAATTATAATAATAGTAAACTAATTTTTTGTTAAACCATTGTAGGATATACTACATACAAACATATTTATTTTTATTTATTGTTTTTTTTTTTTTTTTTTTTGTAAACTAATTTTGTACTATTTCATTTAAGTTTGAGAACTTCAGTACGGAAAAAAAACAACAAAAAACACTTCTACAGTTGCTGTACTTTTCGCTTTTTTCTTCACAAAATGAACGAAAATAAAAAGAACAAAACTATTTCAGAACACAAACGCCTTCACAATTACAAGGTTTAGATAGTTTTTGTATTTTTAAAATTAATATGCACCGCATAGACCCTTACCTTACTTAATTGAATGGAACTTTTAATTAATTTCTCTTAAACATTTGCCTCACATTCACTTGAACAGTATTGCAGTAGCATTCAAGACTTTTCCAACTGTACTTCATAAAAGAGCAAACGTATTTCAAAATAGCTCTAATGAATATCAGAAAAGCGTAAAATTACTTAAGATATACTATCTAAAGTAATGCGTCGTTGCTAATTTGAAATTGTAAGTGCTGTAGAATATGTGTGCCGTGCCATGCTGAGTTATTTCGTAAATTCATTCAATATTTTCTAAAACACATTTGTAATTTTCTGAAACACTTTCAAGGTTTTCTGAATTACATTTGGCTTTCCCTGAACTTTTTAAAATAATTTCAGCTTATGAAAAATAAAACCTAGGTTTTCTGAAATACATTTGGCCATTCAATATTTTATGAAACATATTTGTGATTTTCTGTAACACTTTCAAGTTTTCTAAAATAGATTTGACTTTTTCTGAACTTTTTAAATGTATTTTAGCTTATGTAAAATAAAACCTAGTTTAGTGAAGTACTATTGGAATCTCTGGAATGCATCTCAGGTATTCTGAAATACGTTTGCTCTTTCTGACATTTAACATTTTCCGAAGCATATTTGTGGTTGTTAAAATGCTTTTGAGGGGCTTCCCAGTTATATGAGAATATGGTTTGAGGGCGTAGTTTGCTAGTTTTCTCAAATATGCTAAAACTCCGTATTAAGAACTGTATAATAAAATACCCTCTTTTGCAGTGCGAGCAATGATTTAAACTCAAACAAGCCCCGGAATACAAAGTCGGACAAAACTAAAGCACTAAACCGTTCTTTACTATATTCAGCAAAATAAAATTCTTAGTGTATGTTCCTAATTGTTTTCTTTGTTTTTACTGAGTAATTAACTATTACTAAAAAAAATTTCATAAGCCACTAAGGCCCACTAGCACGACGGCAAGTTATTTTTGCAACACAGAGTTAATTTGTCAAAAACGTATGAGTCTAATTAACCATTCATTTGACGTTAAGCCTTAAAGCGAACCTGCCGTTCTGTAAATGGCCTTAGTGCACTACACGGTCCCAAACTGACCCAAAAAATTGTGCCACAAAATGAAGGAACCAAATAAAAGTTGAATCTATTTTTCTATTATTCGATGCAAAATCCCATAAAATCGTTGTTTATAATTGCCATGACATATCGGGCCCTAATGGCAAATTTTGAAAATCTGTATTTTGCCAGATTTCGATAATTCTGTTTATTTTAAACCATCTCATAAAATTTCAGAATTGTGCTATGTACCATTAAACCCGCTGCTTAAGTAAAAATTATCAATCAACAATCACATGTTTCAAAATTTTGCTAAAAAAAAATTTTGAAAAATATATAAAATTAAATGAAAATATTGTCCCTCCGTTGCATTTTCCAAACTCTGAGTTTTATATACTAAATTGTTGTGGTTAGCGATTGTTAAGAGAAAATAGTTTTAAAATAAATCTTATCAAGAAAAAAAGAGATCAATTCGAATCATGAAAATAATAAAGAAGCTAAAAAAACAAATTACAAAATTAAAAATTTCAATTCGTCAAGTTCATAAAATTTGATATGTAGCCACAACGAGCGATTTTTCTTATTATTAATATTTATTCAACTGCTTATTTTGTTAGCATTCAGTCTAATTTTTATTTCTATGTACTCTCTGTTGCCAGGTCTTAAGAAATTTATCATTTAAGTATTTAAAAAAAAAAAATAATAATAACAAAAAGATATGACAATTGCAGCGACTTAGCTGGACGAAGTACTGCTACTACAACCAAGAGAATTGAGCTGAAGTTTGTACACCACTTTGCGTTTAATAACTATAGCACACTCAGAATTGAACTTTTTATGAACACTGCCCTCTTCAACTATGGAACTTTTAAAAAAAATTTCATATCGTCGGCAACACGTAAAGGCTGATAACTCCCTTCAGAAAAATTGTTCACTAGAACGAAAAAACCAAATTGATATTTTAAACCCGAATAATGAACAAACTACTTTGTAGCCCATACAATTTTAAAACAACAAAGTACAGATTTTAATTGAAGTAAACGGAAATTGACTTCAGAAAAATTGTATGAGCTAACAACGCAGTTTTTAGTTTTCTGATTTAAAATATGTAAAATGGTTTTTAAGTTTTCAAAACTTTCAATTAAAAAAAATTAAGGAGCGGCACAAAGTTTAGAAGATAGATTTACAGGACTCTTAAAACAATATCATATGAAGATTCGAATGATAATATATAAATGATTAAAGCGTGTTAATTCTGAATGTGATATAGTTATGAAACGCACTATATAAAATTAGAATACGTACTTCAAAAGATATTGAGGCTAGTAAACGTTCTTTTTTGTTTTGAAAAGGAAATACAATTTTCTTGGTTATTCTTGTCTTTATGTACTCGAATAATGTTGCGTAGGAAATGAGCTCAATCAAAAACTATATCACCATCACCATCGTAGAAAATTTTGCTTGCAAAGAAATTTACCTAAGTTCGACTCATAATTATGTATTATTTACGCAATAAGCTGTGATAAAAAAATCAAAAACATAGATACGACTCTAAGCTAGTCGTTATATTAGTTAGTATATTTGTTTTTACGTATACATGTTAATTCTACGATGAATTCAGGTGATATAAGCGAAGCAAGTGGTGGAAATGTGAAAGTATTTATTTGTTTGTTAACTGAGCACAACTGGAATGTGGTTAGAAAAGTCGTATATAAACTACAATTTATTGTTGTATTACCATATAGAGCGCGTAGTTAGAAACTTGTGAAGAAAAAGTGGCAGTACATTGCTATAAAGTAGTATACTTATAGGAAAGCGCTAAAGATTCCATGTGAGCTATAAACCGAAAAGGTTTAAATCTAAAATTTTATAATTATTTCGGTTTTTTTTTTTTGATAAATGAGTAATTCTAATGTATCTATTAAAACCACTCACACATATTACATATGATAAAGAATTTTGTGAAAACGCATTCTTTAAGCGTATTCTTTAAATCCAAACAATATTAGTACATTTCTTTTTAAAGTAAATACTTGCATATATACATACATATTTAACGATATGCATGAGCCAAACTCATTTTGAAACATATAATTTAATTTGATACATATAATGTCGACAAATGTAGATACCTAAGCTAAAATATATGCAAATTACGTGTTAAACACATACAATTTTCAACTATTTTCTTGTGACTATTTCATGCCACGTCAATGTACCAAAATATAAATACTTTAAAAACGAGTAAAATAACATTGACATTTCCTTTACATACATATATATGTGTATAAATCTATTTGTATTTGTAGGTTGCTTCGAGTAATCAATACCCTCGTCATCATCTATCTCGATTTCATTGCACACCACTTGTGTAGCTGCACACCAAATTGTAAATATAAATCGACAAAGTGTGTTTTAATTATTTCCCTAAAGCAATTTTCATTTTTTTCAAAGTAATAAATTTCTTTAAAGAAGCGAATAAATATATTTTTATTTTAATTGTGTCCATGCGGTTAAATGATTATTCGAAATGCTTATTAATTACAGCTTCAATAACGCGACTATTCGATTGCTTCTAATTTTTCATTAATCAAGAGGACATTTATTTGAGTAGATTAATCAAAAATCAAATAAAAATTATTAAGGACTCCTCTTTTGATTAATCACTTAAACATTATTTTTAATATTTTTTTTTTTTCATGACAAATGAACATAAAAAATTACCAATAGTTTATTAAACATTTTTGAAATTGCTCCGTTATTTTTCGGTTTGGTTATTCAAGATTTTAAACTACGGAGTAATTGACCAATTTATTACAGACAAAATTTTCAATTAATGGGCTTTTAGAACATGAGTTTAAAAAATAAAATAATACTTTTTGTTGCAACTATTAAGAAATGCATGTTTTTGATTACATCCAAGAAAAATTAAATTTTTGGTTAAGAACTAGTGAAGTGCAATTAATCGGTTAAACAAATTTTTGATTAATAATTTTTCAGATTAATCAAAGTTTTGCGATTAATGAGATCTCGAGTAGTTACAGTTAACTCAAAAATAGTTTATTGAAATCTAAGTAGCTTTGTTCATTACTTTTCTTAACAAATAAATGAATTAAGGGATAATTGATTAGTCGCACATCACCACTAAAAGCTAATTAGGCAACACTTTTAATTCATTTTTTTAAGATTTGGGAGTGTAACATTTTGTTGAGATGCATGACATGTCCTCTGAGATATATTGCAAGAAATTATTATTATCTATGTACGTGCTCTTATCTTAAGTATGAGTAATTGATGATGTATCATTTTAAAAGTGTATGCACAGTACCTCGTCAACTCATCAAAAACCGTAGCACCTAGATCGATTAGAACTGTGAAATTTAGAAGAGCCCGTTTTTGGGTACGGGTTTTGAATTTGTGTTGTTTATAGAAAGAAGTTAAAAATTCAACTTAGAAATATAATATAAACATACATTAGTTTAAAACTCGTTACCCTAAATTACCAAAATTACAGTTGAAAAATGAAAATGAGCACTTCGCGTATGGTGTGTATGGCTTTTGTTAGAGCCTAATTATAGTTTTATAAGAAAATATGGCTTGATTAGACTATTCCTGTCTGTCCCTTATGAGCTAGCGGCGTACTGTACATGTATACAACAACCATATTCGAATTGATTACTTGTATTCCGAACCACTCATAAACTTGCAGCTATCCCTTTTTGCTTTTAGAAACGTATGCTGGCTTTTAGCATTATATAATATATAAATATATATTATGTATTGACAAATTTAATAAAAATACATCTTTTTTAATCCTATCTAAGATCTGTTATCTGTTCATTAGGAACAAATGCCTGAGTGGCTCTTTGTGTAATTTAACATTTTTTTAAACAAAATTGTTTAAACAATACGATTGATTAATTGTATTTTGCGACGGTTATTTGGCATTGCACCATTAGTTACTGAGGATAGTGCTCCACTAACACTACCAATTGTCGTGCCTGTTGCAGTATTGATCGCTTGTATTGATGTTGTATTACTACCATTTGTTATTGTTTGTACAACAATATGTTGTGGTTGCATTTTAAATTGTTGTATACTATTATTATGATGATGCTGAAGATGTTGTTGATTTTGTTTTTGTTGTTGTTGTTGTGTGTGATGATGTTGTTTTTGGACTTTTATATGTTTTTCCAATTCGCCGGTTGGTCCAATGGAATAATTGATATTAAACCGCGCACGTTTCGGTGATTGTGCAGCAACATTTAAATCGGCAGGACTTAGTTCAATTATATCTGGTTGATTAATAGCTAATTGATTATGTAATGCTTCTTTGTCATCTTCTATATCGATAGCGTCATATATATCTTCGACCTGTAAAAAGAGAAAAAAATATTATACAAGATGACAAAATTAATGCAAGCAGCAAAATATAAATTAGAAAACTGGGATACAAACTACTCCAAGCTACCAAATGTGTTTGCGTATCAAAGCTGGGCAATATGGATTACACGTGTGATATATAGTAACTACGGTTACGATTACTTTAATCATTATGCCAATTTGTTTTTTTGTTGTATTAGGACTATATTCCGAGTTTGGGAATCCTCCACTCAGCCCTCGAATTACAGCAATCGTAATTTAAGAACAATTTAAATTGCAATATAGCATGCAACTTAATTTTAAGGTTCGATTACACAATATTTGTTCTTGAGTGCCTCTTGTTTTAGTATAATTTTATTTCAGCTTATCTAAATTACGATTTTTACAGTCCTAATCGGGGTTTTACTTCAATACAATGATAACCGTTAAACGTTATATTTAGTGTAGATTTTTCTGCGTTAATGGAAACTAGTACACATTTTCGTTCAAGCCGGTGTTAAAGGATTTCAGATTTTAACGTTCAATGATAATGAAAAGGTAGTTTCACTAAAAAAAAATGTTGAGTGATAATGAAAGAAGAACAAGGCAATGTAGCTAAGCATTTTTTCTGAGTGGAATTTTACTTCTTTCAGCGCTGAGATTTATATTTAAACTGCCCATATGTGCATGAAAATTTCGTTGGAACATAAACCGAAAATCTGAGGCGGAATTACGACATACGTTCCGTGATCATAAACTGTTTATTTAGTCACAATAACTTTGAAACTTTCCAACGTTTTAAAGGAGTAATAATGCTTAATTGAACCTACCGGTACTTGTAGCCAATTGCTTACGTATGCCGTCATTCTAGAGCTATTGTGATTTAAAAATTCGCTTTCGATCGAGGAACGTATAACGTAATTCGACCCCAGATTTCCTTCAAAGCTCAGGCACTTATTTGTAACAAAAATAACAACACCAACCTAATCATGATTCCTAAGTCGTCTCATATTTGCAAATTTCTTATTTATGAATAACTTATATGCTTATTCAGAAACAATCTGTAACAAGAACTCCCAAGCGTTGGTTTATTTGTCTGGCTATGTTTCATGAAAAGTAATAGTCTCCAAGATGTATTCAGTAAGGTGTGATTGACAGCTGTGTTTGGCTCTGTTATGAGGAGCTATAGTGTCAAAAACAGAATTAACCGATTTATTTTGTTGTGTTGATCTTCCGACAGGGTAGTAAGCTGATTTTTGTTGGAACGATTTTCCGTCATCCCTTGTCAAGTTTGGTTTTGTGACAAACCGGTTTCGGCGTTCTGCCATTTTCAATGCCTAGTTTCGTTCTGGTCTGTGTCTATCCGCTGCGTTGTTTTTATAGTCCGTGGGTGCTGTGGCAGGTAATGTCAATCTATGTGTTCGTGGTAGGTAACGTTAATATGCGTGTGTGTGTGCGCGGTATTGATACGTCCGAATTGTTATCTGTCCCAAGGGTTGTTTTTGTAGGTATGTAGACATACCGCTTGTTAGCTAAGCGGTAGGTTGATGTAGGTAGAAATCGGTGATTTTTGCAGTTTGGTTCATATTTCGTTTTTGCTTGTTCATTGTTACGTGTTTGGTTGCTGTACCTGCTGGCTTGTGCTGTTTTTTGTAAACTAGTTTTAAGGGTTCAAATATTTCGTCAGAGATAGTGTTGGTTTGTTCGTTTATGATCCTGCCGTCAAATTTTTTTAACTTGTACGAGGTGTGTTCAAAAAGTATCGCGAATTTTTAATTTTCGCTGGTTACGTATATTCGAATTTCGAATTTTTTGTGGCGTTATGTTGGTACTCATGTCTCTCACTTATGCCGACAAGCTCGGCCATTTTGAATGTTCAGTTAATTGTTGACAGCTGCTTTGCTTGCACGTGTTTTGGATCGTCTTCGATTTTTACCTATTCAAAAAATGGATCAAAGAACCTGTATCAAATTTTGTGTGAAAAACGAAATTAAGTGCGCGGATGCATTCCGAATGTTGACTGTGGCATACGGAGAAGCTACCTTGGACCGAAGCAACGTTTATCAGTGGTACAAAATGTTTTCAGAAGGCCGAGAAGATATGAACGACGAAGAGCGTGCCGGACGCCCGAGCACTTCAACAACAGACAAAAAATTAATGAAGTGGAGAAAATGGTATTGGCCAATCGTCGAATCACCGTTAGAGAAGTTGCTGAGGACCTTAACATATCGATTGGCTCGTGCCATTCGATTTTTATCAATGATTTGGGCATAAGACGGGTCGCCGCGAAATTCGTACCAAATTTACTCAATTGTGACCAAAAACAGCATCGCATGAACATTGCTAATGAGATGTTAAACTCTGTCCGCGACGACCCAAATTTGCTCAGAGGGTCATAACTGGTGACGAATCGTGGGTTTATGGTTATGTCGTGGAAACCAAAGCTCAATCATCTCAATGGAAGCTGCCGCACGAACCAAGACCGAAAAAAGCGCGCCAAGTTCGGTCGAATGTGAAAGTTTTGCTGACAGTTTTCTTCGATTGCAGGGGCGTGGTGCATCATGAGTTCTTGCCACAGGGAAGAACGGTCAATAAGGAATATTACCTGCAAGTTATGCGCAATTTGCGCGAAGCAATCCGCCAGAAACGCCCGGATTTGTGGAAGAACAAAAATTGGCTTTTGCACCACGATAACGCCCCTGCTCACGCATCGTTGCTTGTGCGCGACTTTTTGGCCAAAAACAACACACTAATGATGCCGCAGCCACCGTATTCCCCAGATCTCGCCCCCTGTGACTTTTTCTTGTTCCCTAAACTGAAGAGGCCCATGAAAAGACGACGTTACGCTTCTCTTGACGAGATAAAGACGGCATCGAAGGAGGAGCTGAACAAGATACAAAAAAATGATTTTTTGAAGTGCTTCGAAGATTGGAAAAACCGTTGGCACAAGTGTATAATATCTCATGGGGATTACTTTGAAGGGGACAAAATAGATATTCATGAATAAATAAATAATTTTTGAAAAAACACAAAATTCGCGATACTTTTTGAACACACCTCGTATATCTCCATGTTCTCAAGTACATTAAGCCGCCGGCCTTTTCCTTGTACGTGAAGTATTCGAGCCGTTGTTTTTATGTTAGCTGGGGTGCAGTTGTTCTCGAACATGTGGTTCGCGAAATTAGATTCTGGTATTATGGTGGGTTTTCGTGCTTTTTTGTTGTAGTCCCTGATATGCTCTCGGAATCTTGTGCTTATTTTTCTTCCTGTTTGTCCTATGTAGCTGTATTGACATTCACAAGTAAGCCTATACACTCCGTGTCTGTTGAATGGGTCATCAGAATTAGTGTCGGTACTTAGTTTTTGTCCGACGTTGTTAGATGTTCTGAATGCTGTGTTGATGTTATATCTTTTAAAGAACTTTGCTAATTTGTACGTCGCTTTTCCAGTGTATGTCATTGCCGTCCAAACCATTGGATTTTCCTCTACGTTTACTCTTTTTTGTGTTCCATGGCTACTTCTGAGTTTATCCACAAGTGCTTTCTTGTATCCATTATTTGCCGCTATGTTATATATTGTATTAAGCTCTCTCCAGTATGCTTCCTGTGTGAGCGGCGTTCTCTGAAGCCTATCCACTAAGTGCCTCAATGCTGCATTTTTGTGCTGTTGCGGATGGTTTGATGTAGAGTGTATAATGGTGTCCGTGGCAGTCGGTTTTCTATAAATGCCGTAGTTGAACCTATTTGTTATTTTGTCAATCCCTATAGTTAGGTCCAGGTAGTTCATTATTCCATCTTTTTCAACTTCCATTGTGAACTCTATGTTGCTATGTTGCCTGTTGAGGAACTCTAGTATTTGCTCTTCGTTATCGTCATTTAGGATGCAGATGATGTCATCCACGTATCTAGCGTAGAATGCCACGCCTAACTTGGTTTTTAACTCCTGTATATATTTTCCTTCCAAGTTTTGCATGAATGTTTCCATGAGAATGGCCGATGTTGGGTTACCCATTCCTAGTCCGTTTGTCTGTCTATATACAGGGTGTTTTTTTTACAGGTTTGTTTTTTGAATAGAGATAAAACTGGCATTTTGAGGTCAAATCTGGCAACTCTAATGTCATTTATGTTCAGTTTGGTTTGCCATTTCATCATGAACAGGTTGACAAAAGAACAACGCTTGCAAATCGTGCAAATTTATTTCGAAAATAATGGTTCAGTTCGCGAAGTTTACCGTGAGCTCCGTCCATTTTATGGTCGACATAATCGTCCATCAGAGCAATTAATTCGGTTAACCATGGATCGTTTTCGCACTACGTTTACTCTATGTGATAATACGCATCCGCAGAGACGTCGAACAGTGCGCACCGAAGAAACAATTGCCGCTGTAGAGCAAAGTGTTGAAGAGGACCCGAATGAATCGATTCGCCACCGTGCACAGCAATTGGAGCTTTGTCCATCAACTTTATGGAAGATTTTGCGCAAAGATCTTGGCTTGCGACCTTACAAGATCCAGCTTGTGCAAGAATTAAAGCCGCGAGACCATGCAATGCGTCGTGATTTTGGTGTATGGGCCGAAAATGAGATTGATTTCGATGCTGATTTTCATCGCAAAATTTTGTTCAGTGATGAGGCTCATTTTTGGTTGAATGGCTACGTCAACAAGCAAAATTGCCGCATTTGGAGTGAAGAGAATCCACATGAGACCCTTGAAACGCCATTACATCCACAAAAACTGACTGTTTGGTGTGCTCTATGGGCTGGTGGAGTCATTGGGCCATACTTCTTCCGCAATAATGCTGGAGAGGCAGCTACCGTTAATGGAGACCGGTATAGAGCCATGATAACCGACTATTTTGTTCCCGAATTGGATGGCATGAATGTGGATGAGTTGTGGTTCCAACAAGACGGCGCTACATGCCACACAGCGCACGTCACAATCGATTTATTGAAGGAAACATTCGATGAGCGCATAATTTCGCGGAATGGACCTGTCAATTGGCCACCAAGGTCGTGTGATTTGACACCATTGGATTATTTTCTTTGGGGATATGTGAAGTCGCTCGTCTACACCAACAAACCAGAAACGTTAGGGGAATTGGAAGCCCACATTCGTGGCGTTATTGCCGACATACGGCCCCATATGCTCGAAAAAGTGGTTGAAAATTGGACCAGTAGAATTGGCTTTATTCGAGCCAGCCGCGGCGGCCACATGCCCGAAATCATATTTAAACATTAATGGCATAAAATTATCCTTCCAATAAAGCCAAATTGATGGACCTTAAAACGATTTTCTTGTGTTTTATTTCAATTCGAAGTTCTATACCCCTAAAAAAACACCCTTTATTTTGTTGTTGAACCGGAAATAGTTTTGCCGCAGCGTTGTTCTTAGCGCGTTGGTAATTTGCGCAGTTTTTACCTTATCTTCAGTTTTGTCCAGTAGTGTTTTGTTGACTATATCCATTGTATCTGTTAGTGGTATTGACGGGTATAAGTCCTTTATGTCAAAGGATACGAGTTTACTGCTCCTTGTGAGTTTAACGGTCTCAAGTCTTTGTAGTAGTTCTATCGTATTGCTTATTGTGTATTCGTGCCCTAGTTTCAGAGTGTCCTTTAAAATCGTTTTTAGCTGTTTCGACAGTTTATAACCCGGCGCGGACTTAAAATTAATTATAGGTCTCATCGGCGTATCCTGCTGGTGGATTTTAGGTAACGCAATGAGTGGAGGAGCAGATGGATTCATTTGTGTTAGGGTATATGCCATCCTCTCGTCTATTATTTTGGTAGCATTTTTTATAACCTCTTTAACTTCGGTCTGGTATTTATCCGTGGGGTTATCCCTCATAATGCGGCATTTCATTTCCTCGATGAGCTTCTCTGTCTTTGCTATATATTCATCCTTACTGATTAGCACCGTTGTGTTTCCTTTGTCTGCCTTCGTTGTGACGATGTTGTTATTTGTTAGCTTTCGTTGTAGCCTTTTCAATATTTTCAGCTCCTTATTTCCTTTTTGTGCTTCCTGGGCTCTTACTTCCTTGCTTATGATTTCTCTGCACATGTGCCTTGCGTGCTCCTGTTCCTCATATGGAAGAAGCGATATTGCAACCTCTGCATCTATTATCGCTTGCTCAGTTAATATATAACATAGCGGCAAATAATGGATACAAGAAAGCACTTGTGGATAAACTCAGAAGTAGCCATGGAACACAAAAACGAGTAAACGTAGAGGAAAATCCAATGGTTTGGACGGCAATGACATACACTGGAAAAGCGACGTACAAATTACCAAAGTTCTTTAAAAGATATAACAACAACACAGCATTCAGAACATCTAACAACGTCGGACAAAAACTAAGAACCGACACTAATTCTGATGACCCATTCAACAGACACGGAGTGTATAGGCTTACTTGTGAATGTCAATACAGCTACATAGGACAAACAGGAAGAAAAATAAGCACAAGATTCCGAGGGCATATCAGGGACTACAACAAAAAAACACGAAAACCCACCTTAATACCAGAATCTAATTTCGCGAACCACATGTTTGAGAACAACTGCACCCCAGCTAACATAAAAACAACGGCTCGAATACTTCACGTACAAGGAAAAGGCCGGCGGCTTAATGTACTTGAGAACATGGAGATATACAAGTTAAAAACATTTGACGGCGGGATCATAAACGAACAAACCAACACTATCTCTGACGAAATATTTGAACCCTTAAAACTAGTTTACAAAAAACAGCACAAGCCAGCAGGTACAGCAACCAAACACGTAACAATGAACAAGCAAAAAGGAAATATGAACCAAACTGCAAAAATCACCGATTTCTACCTACATCAACCTACCGCTTAGCTAACAAGCGGTATGTCTACATACCTACAAAAACAACCCTTGGGACAGATAACAATTCGGACGTATCAATACCGCGCACACGCATATTAACGTTACCTACCACGAACACATAGATTGACATTACCTGCCACAGCACCCACGGACTATAAAAACAACGCAGCGGAGAGACACAGACCAGAACGAAACTAGGCATTGAAAATGGCAGAACGCCGAAACCGGTTTGTCACAAAACCAAACTTGACAAGGGATGACGGAAAATCGTTCCAACAAAAAACAGAATTAACCCTTCATAGTGCTATAGGATTCGTAATATTGTTAATTTTATCATACAAACTTCATGAATTTAAGTGCAACTGATGTGAAATGCCAATCATTTATCAGGCGTCAAATCAAATCAAGATGTTTTGATTATATGCGACATACCTCCGAGGAGATTAAGGTAGAGCTCTCCTGTGAATTGGCGGGCTCTACATGTGTACATATTTTAACCCGAAACCAAGCAGTAGATTTTCATAACAAAATACATTCGGACTACCTAGGGGGGACTCCGTTTCTGGAAAAACTTAGTTGATGTTACTCTTTTCGTGCTGTGAACCTGAGTTCTTCAATATGGTAGGTCGGAACATAACAACTATACCAAGGTACTCAACCAATTTTATGAAATTTTCAGTTTTTTCATGTGGTCACTAGGAGCAATATAATCTTAATATATAAAAATCTTCTGTGCGTAAGTCCGTTGTCACTAAACTCCTTCTGAACGCCTGGACCGATATTCCTGAAATTTTTTTTGTATACTCAAGTGGGCTCGAGGATGGTATAGCTTCACAATCCGGACCACTGGATGATGTGGGAGTGGCACCTCCCATACAATCCAGATTTTCCGAAACGCATTTCTCTAGAAGTATTTAATGTAGAATATTGAAAATTTATAAGGAGCTTAATAAGACCAATCTCTAACAGTTTAAGAAAAAAGGGGTGGAAGGTAGAAGTGGGCGTAGCACCTCCCATCCAAATTACATTTTTCGAACTGAATATATCTGGAATTATTCGTGGCAGAATACTGAAAACTGGTACAGAGTTATAAGAGGTACATCTCAACATATCAAGAATAAAAGAGAGGAAGGCAGAAGCGGGCGTGGCACCTCCCTCAGTCAATCTCTAACACCTCAAGAAAATAAGGCGGTAGGAGGAAAAGGTGTGAAACCTTTTGATGCAATCTGAATTAATATTACTCCTCAACTATTTCTACGAGATTTGTAATCTTTTATATGAAAGAGAAGGGCGGATAGGAATAGGGTAGTGAAAGAGGTAAGGATAGGGATAGGGATAGGCAACTATTTCTACAAAGAGGATATTAGAAAAGGATAAGAAAAAAATGAAGAGAAAAAGCAGTTGAAAAGGGAAAAAGGGCAAAAAATAAGATGTTGGAATAGGAGGGGAAGAAGAGGAAGAGGGAAACGTAAGGGGATTCGAAAGAGAAAAGAGAAGACGAAAAGCATGCGAGAGATTAGGAGGTTAGATAGTAAAACTGTTGAAATGAAATTTTTGGGAAGGATAACGTCTGGCGGCTTTGCTAGTTTAAATCAAATTGATATTTTAATAGAAAGATTAATGTCAGTTGTTGCAAACCATTTGTTTTTGGGCCTGTGCCAAATGGATTAAAAGATTAGATATTTATCGTGGTAAATATGAAAGTCAGAATTTTACTGAGTCCACACATACATACATGTAATATTGACTATCATATTATTTCAAGTGAATTTGTAGTAGAATAGACTTTCCCATTGAATCGATATTTTATTTGGGCATTGTTTTTTTATTGTATTTTTTTTATTTATATATTTTCTCGTTTTTTAAATAATTTACTTGTTAGCCCTTTTATTAGCACCTTCGACTCGACACGACACCTACTGCAAAACGCTCATCAACCGATCGGTTCCACACTCGCAATGGGTCGATGATTGCAGTAGTCGATAATCTATTCTTGTTCGACACTCACAATAGGGAGGTATATGTCAATGGGTTATACATGCTTAACAATTATTCAAAACCAGAAAGTACGAAATATTATGGCTGAAAAAAAGCGTAAAACATCGCCCAAACTGCCCAAATTTTTTTTTGTATTTGACACAGAAAAATTGAAAAATATTTTTACACCATAAAACATTTGTTCACCTAAGTTTCCCTCGGTTTAATATGTTTCCGATTAGTACACAGCCTTAGAAAATTCAATCACACTGTGTTGAATACATTTTGGTAGTCACCACCGTTGACTATTGGGAAACAGCATTATGACAGAGAAATATGTTACATTGTTACCCTTTATGACTGAACTTTTCACACTTCAAACTAACTTTTTATAGCAAAATATAGAAAATTGCATGCTGTTAATATTGGGCGTTACTCTGTATTGCGATTAGAAGTACCTTAGTATTCTCAAAGATAAAGCTATGTAATTTTACAAGTGTAGGATGCAATAATTGTCATATCGAATTACCGAATAAACCCGCTGACAGGATGATACAACTTAACAGTAGGTACTTATGCTATGGAAAACTCTTACAGGTACATAGTATGCTTGTAAGGTAAATTCAAACCTGTAATGCACTTACAAAAATCTTTGGTATATTTTACTGATAGTTGAGCTTATTGGGAGTTCATCGTTGAACGTTGTTACCCTTTATGACTGATAGTTTAAACGTCATCTCATCAATCAATTACAACATTAAAACTCTAGTGGATTCTGATTCATTATGTAGGGTTAGAAAATGTCCGTTCCCGGAATTCAGAAAGTGCTACCTTCTATGATTTCTTAGAATTGGTTGCGTTAAGCTTGTTTTATGCATTTTGTTAGTATTTATAAAAAAAAATTGAAACATCTTATATTTTAGTCTAAGTTCCAGGAATTGCTAATTATGCATTGTGATCCAAAGGAACCCAAAATTATAATTTAAGTTTGGCATAGCATAAGCGCCTACTGAACAAAACAACCATGATATGTGAAGAACATGAACGATAGAAAACAAACAAAATATGTATGTATTTACATATACAAAATGTCAAATGTACCTTATGCTCAAACACTCTTTGCACCACCTTATCCACTTTTTCAATTTTGTGCGTCTCCAAACTCACCTCTATATCAAAATCTCGGTGCTGTTGCATTTCAACAACATCCTCGCTAGCACCACAGCCATTCAAATCATCCTCTTCACTTATAACATCCGAACTATTAATCACAATACCGCTACTCAACATTTCCTCCTCTTCAATATCCTCCTCCACAAACATATTATCAACTATGGTATCATCTAATTCATGCTCTTCCAAATCCGAAGTTTCTTCAATTTCCGATTGACTATCTAATTCGATATCTGAATCTCCTGTACTGCCATGCTTCATTTCGCCACGTTCCAATGCCTCTAAATGGTCTGGATGTACCATTGCATTCTTAATACCCATCGGATCTTTACGCGACCATTTTTGCACTTCTTCATCCATCTTAATAATACGCTCCGGATTCATAGCCCACAGGCAGCCTTTACGTTGATTACCATTCGTTGCAGGTTTTTCAATCTTTTCAAAACATTTATTCAGTGAAAGGTTATGACGCACACTATTTTTCCATCCACTCGGCGCTGTTCGAAAATATGGAAAATGCTCACACATAAAACTATAAATTTCAGATACAGGTAATGATCCACTGCGTGAATTCTTTAATGACATAGCTATTAGACATGAATATGAATATGCAGGTTTTGGAAATTCAGACTCCACTGGAGCAACTTTGATTCGTTGTTGCAATGGTTTCACGGAATTTGTTGTAATAGCTGTGGTGCTCGCTGAGGATGCTGATGATGTGGCCATAGGTGACCCATTATTGACACTAATGGGCATTAGACTTGGACAGAAACTGCTGCTTGTCGTATTCGTCGATGGTGAAGAATGTGATGAGGATGATGAAGATGATGGTGAACCAATTGAATTACTACCATTTTGCATGAGCGGTGAATGTACTGATGCAATGCTCTTTGGTGTAAAACTAGAATTTTGTAAACTTCGACCCACTAACTTCGGAACATGTTGTTGACCACCACTTCCAGCAGGATTGGTTCCATTGGCATGTACAACATTTATGTTTTGTAATGGACTTGAATCACGTTCTCGTCTGGGTATAATTGTACCATTTGGGCTTGTTCCATTTTGTCCGCCTTGCGCTAACTTCGCAGCAGTTTGTTGTTTTAATTTATTGTAAGCGATGCTATTAGCAAAAGTTAAACCACCAATGCCAGGAGCCAATTTTATGGTATTCGTTGTGGTACTATTTAGCATTCCATTTGAGTTCAGGATACTACTGCTAACACAATTGTTCCCACTAATAGCACTATTGCTGATGGTGCCATTCACATTGGGCGACTTAGTGTTAGCATTTGATCCACCAACGCCACCATTACTATGCGACATATTGACTTTGGACTCTTCGGAAGCTTTGACAAGTTTACGTAATTCTGCACCTAAATCCTTTTTTATTGTCTCCACTGCATTAGAATTTTTACGTTGTAATGCTGAATTTGTTGCCATTGTGGCTGGTGCTGTGGTAGCTGCCGTCACCGTTGATGAGATAGCTACAATTTGCTTTGGTATGTGTGAATAAAGTTGCTCGTTGCGCATAGCACCGGCACTAACTTTTAATTGGGCGGGAGAAAATGTTAAATGCGATTTGGTTTCGTTTGCATTAGGCGAGGCGGGTGGTGGTGAATTAACAGAATTCAAATTTATTTTTGGTGATTTATCTAACAATGATGAGGATATTAACGGCATAACTGAAATGGGATCTACACAAGCCCCCACATCAGCATAATAGTCATTCGATGATGACCATGACGGTCCTCCTGAGCTATTCCCCAACCATGAAAAATTTGTTGATGAGGCAGATATTATGCCGGCTGAACTTAGACTACTATTTAGACCATTTGTATTATGTATTGAGGAAATTGCATCTATGGCATGATCAAATGAGGACGGCAGATCGTTGAGCATGGAATGTAGTTCATTGTTGCCGCCTACTACATTTGAAATTTCACTGCGTATATCAATGTCCAACATATCCTGCAACGAATCGGATATGTATAAATCCAATGTAGGTCGTGAGGTCTCCTAGAAAAGAAAAATGACAGAATTAATAACAGAGTTACCACTCTTTATGATGCAATCTAAATTGTCGTAACCCGAAATTATACGAGGCCGTTTTTTCTTATTCGATTTTTAAAAATAACTTAAGTAAACTTGCTACAATAAGCAATATGAAGGCTTTTTCAGTTTTAATTTATTTCAAAGTTTAAAGAAAACTTTTTATAAACTTCAAGAAGAAACTGTTATAAATCACTTTACTTTAAATGTAAATTACAAAGGTTTACAAAAAATCCAGAGAAATCTATTTATAGAAAGTTTTCAATTTCAAAGATTTTACATGAGAATGAGGACGAAAAAGCAAAAATCATGTCTGCATCTTAGCCACTTCTGTGATCTGCTAATAATTGGTTTGAGTTGCAGCATTCAATAATATACAAAATATGGTTTGAATAAAGTTTCAGAAAAAAAAAAATTTAAAAAGCTTTCTTCTTCTTATCAAAGTGCCGTTTCAATTATAAAACATTTACTTTCAAGCGTTTTATAAACGAAGAATCAGAATTTTGTAAGCTGAGTACTTTTTCGGAAACTTTTCAAACATTTATTTTAAGTTAACTTTGCTGATTGGGTGCTTATTCGTGCCACGCAAGGGCATAAGGGTGTTTTAGAATAAAATATTAGTAATACAAATTTTGAATTTAAGTATTAAGTTTATCTATAGTTATATGTATAGAGATATGAGAAAAGGAGATAGTACAAATTTGCAGGTAGGACTTCTGCCGGGTCTGCTATTAAAATATGAACCGACATGCCAAGAATAGAAGTACATATACATACATATATTAGACTGGGCCGAAGAAAAAAAAAATGGTGACTCCCTATACTGTGGTGTTTTTTTTAACTTGATGCTGGAGAAGATAATTCCAACAAGCTGTTGTTGTTTTTGGCGATGAAAAAACTTCCACGTCACTCTTGACAGATTCCAACTAGAAACTATTTATCAGGGACTTGGTCTATTTGGGTACCAGCACCGAAAATAATGTCAGTCGAGAAATTTAGCGGAGAATCAATTTTGCCTTTAACCGCTCTGAGCGCTGAACTAGTGATATACAGAGATAACTCTCTTGACCTAATTCTCAATAGACAGAGATTCAACGAAAAGAACACAATGCATACTATTTTGAGAAGAATGTACTAAATGCCATACACAAATGCATTACCCCCACAAAATATATGCGTGCGCTCAAGAAGAGATAGTGCATTGAGCTACACAAATAAGTATTTATTTGCATATGTAGATGCCAATTCTATGGATTCTTAAAATCCTGGGATTTTCTTGGTCTGAAATTACATACACGGGATCAAGGAAATTTGCTATTTTCGAACAGCTTGGGTGTGTTTTTAATGTTTTTTTTTTAATAACATAGACACATCATGTGGGTACCCAAATGTTTTTTTTTAAGTTTTGAAACTTTTTGGATTTAATGTAATCTTTATATACGATCATCTTCAAAAAATTATTGTATTTTTGTGAAAAAATTTTGTTTGGCTGATAAATTTTAACTAGTCATGAACAGACGGAAGTTTTAATAGAACAATCAACAAAGAAAATCTAATCCATAAAAAGGGGGGAGGGGGGTGATGTAAACTGTTCGATAAGGATACAAATTTTACAATCTAAAACTACCTTCAAACAAGAATTTTATTTCGTGAACGTCCTTACAAGTTCGTTCTCAAATACAACTCAAAATAACGGATGTTATTGATAACAAATGTCAGATCTGTTACAAAAGAAAATTGAGTGTTCGCGGTTTTTTTAGATATCTCGTCGATTATTTCGGCAGCTGTGATTCCAATACCACGATGCATTGCCAGAGCAGCTAATCCATTCAGCCGATCCTTTAATACTACAATTTCATAGCTTTCTCGACAGTGTGAATACTAATGTGTTACATCCTTTATCCATTCGAAATACTTTTTGCTAAGTATGAGTATCCCCGACAAAACAGGTTTGTACAAAATGCATGCTAAATTCATGCGAACGCGACGCATGCATTTGTTTGTACGAATTTCGTACATCCTAGCTCTCGCCGATTCACACGAATTTCAGTTCAACTGTTCGCATGTATTGTATTCGCATGAAATTCGTGTGAATTCCATGCATACAAACTGTTTCGATAAGTTCGAGTTTGACATAAAAACGTAGAGCAAAAAAATCATAAACTAGTCTGATATTTTCATACTGTATTAACTTCTAACATTTCACAGCCTTCAGAACGAAGAAATTTGATGTTTCCATGATTTACCCAATTTGTAAGTTAGACATCATCGACTTCCATGGGGGAGGATCTATCCCCTCAACCCCCTCCTATCTGTGCTACTGTAAGTAACCAAAAATTAAAAAAAGGAAACCTAAGCAAAGTAGCACAAAAATCTAAATGGTAATAGGCAGTCGGATTAAGATGGCATTGACCCTCGAGCTCAAAATATGAACATATTATTATATTATAGTACCTACTACATACATATTTCGAAACCAGCCACGATGTCAGACTAAACTATACTATATATATAAAAGTACAATCTCATATGTATTAGAAAACTTGCGATCTATTGGGCCGGTTTCTTTAATTCAAGTTTTGAATGACGATTTCGTTCCACACAAAGATATAGGGTTATTTTTGAAGTCAAAGAGGGAGACGGGCAAGCAAAAAAGAAGAAAGGGTTGAGGAAGAGTAAGGGAAAGGAAAAGGGGTGGATCAAGAGGTTGAAGAAGTAGGGAAATAAGAACAAATAGAGGAAGAGGAATAGGCGCAGAGGAATGGGATGATAGGAGGAGTTAGTTTAACTTTTCTGGCTTGACGTGTGCGAGGTTTTCACGTTCGTATAAACCTCTGCTGAGAATCGAGCCAGAGGACTTATAATTTAAGATATTACTGCGAGTGGTTCATGCTGGTTAATTTTAACTGTTTCCTTTAGTGTTTTTACCAACCCAGTAAGTTTAAAGACTTTCTGCCTATATAAACGATGTATGCTGGCTTCAGAGCTGTTAAATTTGATCAGTAATTATTAAACAAATAATTAGACAGCTTTTTTAATTGGTAATGATTATTTTAATTGTTTTTCAAGAAAAGGCAATAATTAGTTTATAACTATTAGAAAAAATCAAGTTTGATTACTTTTGATTTTTTTCAGTATTGTTGTAGAAGCACATAAATATACTCATCAACAATACTGAAAAAATCAAAAATAATAAAAAACAAAAAAAAATAATCAAAAAAAAAAAAAATAAAAAAAAAATAAAATAATCAAAAGCAATCAAAACAACTTTTTTTTGATTATATTTTTGATTTTTTTTAATAATCGTAAAAAACATGATTTTTTTTTATAATTTTTTCAATTTATTGGAAAATATTCATTAACAATTTAAAGAAATTGGTAATCAATCATTAAATAGATTCTCAAGAAAGTAATTAATCTAGCCGGTAATCATTAGGATTAGTAATCATTATTATTATCAGGTCTGGCTAGTTTTTCTTTCTTTCACATTTTTGTTCTTTTAAAACATACTTTTTGTACGTAACAAGTATCGGGATCGATTTCTTTGATTAATAGGATTTCGTTATATGCATACTCTTACTCTTTCTCTTTTGAGAATACGTAGTGGTGACCCATGTGTCCAAAAATTATATGTAGGAAATGAAATAAACTTAAAAAAAACAGAAGGAGAAAGAAATTAAAAGAATCAGCATTCTCAATGAAAAAGAATATAAGTGCCTAGAGCCTTGTTCTTGATAGGCTTAAGCCAATCGTGTCCAAACTTCGATTTCTTGTTATTGTCGTTACTTGTAACTGCCAAAATTTCATATTTCACATGGATACTGCACCCGTCGAAGGCCCCTGTGGATAGGGCGTTAGATATACATCGATGCCGGTGTCAACGAAGGTGCTACCACGGCAGTCGGGCTGGTTGTTGTTGTTGTAGCGACTACTTAACCTGCCCAAAGTGTCACCCCTCATCCAACACTGTCATCAGGAACGGAAGTCCAAGAAACCTCGCGGCTTCGATAGGGGTGGACCAGAGTGAAATTGGTGTTATAAGAGTAGGCTCAATTGAGCAAATGAACAGATGGTGAGTATCGTGGGGAGACACGCCGCATGCCGGGCAGACATTTGGCATGTCAGGGTTCAGTCTGGATAGGTAAGAGTTTAGTCTGTTACAATATCCAGAACGAAGTTGAGCCAGCGTGACAGGTGGAGCTTGTGCCTGTAGGACTGCATTCACTGGACGAGACCTCACAAAGGAGTTTACCGGCTCCGATGAGGTTGAGGGCCCGCCGGTGTACCATTGGATCAAACGGCGAGGAAATATGGTGCCGGATCTCGTCATAGTGCTTACGGAGGTGACTCCTTATTCTCCTGGCAGGCGGATTTTCGTTCAGCAGGCTCCTGCTCGGATGCTGCGGTTTATAGCAGTTGAACAGGAATTGCCTGGTCAACATCTCGCAATGCTCTTTAACATCAAGCATGTTCGCCTGCGCATTTTTGCCTCACTACGAAGATGGTGCTCAGGAGACATAAGGAGGCACCCCGCGGCAGTTCTGAGTGCGGTATTTTGGCAAGCCTGCAACCTCCTCCAATGTGTGTCTGCTAACCCCGGCGACCATATTGGCGCATTCCCACAACAGCCGGTTCTATCGCACCGGAATGACCCGGGTTTTTTCACCCGGCCAAGGGCTGTTATTTCAGTGTAACCCTGTCCAATCTGGGGCAGGGCGAAGCACTGTTAACAACAACAACAACACCATATTGTCTTTTCCCCAAGTACTGCCAGCTAGTGACTTGAGGATTTTGTTACGGGCTTGTACTTTGGTGGCAATCGCGGTTACATGAGCACCGTATTTGAACATGGTATCAAACATGACCCCTAAGATTTGGGGTGCGTGACAGTCGGAAGCTTGATGCCGTCGACGTAGACGTCTAATTCCATGTTCGCCTGCGCTGTGCACGTCGTGAATAAGGTGGCCGAGGATTTGGTCGGTGACAATGTCAGATTTCGTGCAGCGAAAAAACCGGATAGGGATGGAAGGTAGAAATTACGTCTTGAGCAGAGCTCGTCGACGGAGGGGCCAGTCGCCAGGATCGTGCAGTCATCGGCGTAGGAGACGATCGAGACGCCTTTTGGTGGGGAAGGGAGCCTCGATATGTAATAATTAAACAAAAGCGGGGATAGGACACCACCCTGTGGCACTCGTTGCTTTATTATACGTGGTTTCGATCTTTCGCCTCTAAATTCAACCGATGACTGCCGACCACTCAGATAGTTGGCGGTCCAACGCTTTAGACAGGGGGGGAGATTTGAAACTTCCAGGTCGTTAATGAGTTGCGCATGATTGACAGTGTCGAAAGCTTTCGACAGATCAAGCGCAACTAGCACGGTCCTGTCATTTGGACGAGATTGGTTGAGACCGACACCTATCTGTGTGGTGATGGCGTTTAGCGCAATGGAAGTGCTATGCATTTTACGGAATCCATGCTGCTCTTCGGCTAATCGCAAGTTAGCGGTATAATAAGGGAGCAAGACCGTCTCACTATTGGCGAGAGGAGTGATATCGGTCGATAGGACTCCCCCTCGTTAGCCGGCTTGCCGGGCTTTAGTAGTGGCACCACCTTTGCCTGTTTCCATCTTTCTGGAATGACAAAGGTGGTCATAGACAGATTGAAGACAGTTGTTAGGTACCTTACTCCCTCTTCTCCGAGATGTTTTAGCATCAGCATGGATATACCGTCTGGGCCAATAGATTTGGAGCTTTGGGCCCCCGTATGGCCTCCCGAACCTCCGTGGTGGTGATGGCAATGGGCGCTTGGCTGTTTTTACGTTTGTGCGCTTCCCTAATGGCACGCCTGATTTCCTTGTCAACCGGAGGATGCAGTACAAATTGCCGTCAGAAAGCGCTCGCGCATCTCTTTGGTTTCGACTGTACCTTATCACCGAAGGCGATGGATATTTTGTCGTTAGGTTTGGTCGGATTTGCCAAGGATTTAACAGTGGACCATAATTTGCCAACACCAGCAGAGAGGTTACAGGACCTTAGGTGCTCCTCCCATTTGGCGCGTTTGTGTTGATCAACCAGCCGTATGATTTCCGCATTGAGATCTTGAATTTGAGGATCCGTATGGTCCAAGCGTCGCACTTGGTCACGTTCATTAGCCAGGGCCGCTGCCTCTGTGGGGAAATACGGACGTATCTCCTTAATTCTACCTGACGGAATTTATTGATTGGAGGCTGAAGCTATGACCATGCGAAACGCTTTTTCCCCTTCTCGTACATCAAACGGGATGGGAAGAGCAGCGAAGGTGATCTCAGTGAAGTTAAGAAAACCAACACAATCAGCTTTACTGAAATTAGTGAAAGTGCGATTCTCAGAAGTAAGCAATTATGTTTATAAGGGTAAAGCGTATGCATACATATATTGGATATGGGAAGCAATGAGCGCTTGTAATTAAAAATAGATTTTCAAATTGCATTAACCAGAATAGCTTTCAGCATTTAATTATTGGAAAATATGTATTTCTATACAACGAGAATTCTTTAAATGGTTGAAAGATATGTACTGCATATTGTCGATCGTATACAGGTCTCCCCGAGAACCGAGTAAGTCAAGACCGAAGTACCTCAGCGAAGTTCTGGCGAAAGCTGGAGAGCTATTCCATTCAACTGCAGAAGGAAGGTTTTTCTAATATGCCGAGTTAGGCCCGTGATCACTAGATATGATTGAGCTTTCCACCTCCGGCCAGAAGATTTATCTTGCCCTGCAAGAGGTAACGTCAGCTTAAAGCTGGCTAAGCCGACCAGTGGCCCATCTGCTCAAAAGCAGACTACAGGTGGCCAAAGGAACCCCGACTTCCCTATAGGCCACCACGTCCATTTCCGTAGTACCCAATCGGGCCAAAATAATTATTCTAAAAGATTTCAAAGCCGCCCTTTAAACCCGCTGTCCGAGTGGGCATTACTACCAGCTGCGTCCCTAACTGTGCCGACTTGGAAGTCAAAAAAAACGTCGATGCTTCCGTGAACAAGTTCACCGATCTACTGATACCTACCTAAAAGGCTAAAAATTTTAGCCTAAATTTTAATCTTTTTTGGGCTACATATATGTCCAAACCAAATTTGGTTTAGAATTTAAATTATGCCAGTTTTGGAGAAAATGAGCGTGAAGAAGAGTTTCAATTTTAAACCAGAAATTTCTTAGCAATTAAAAAAACATAAAAAACATTTGTATCAGTTGTCACGGCTCGAACCGACGCTCTCCGCATCAGCTGTTTAGAGAAAAATTGAATGAATTGAAAAAACTTTTAGAAATAAATGAAAAAAAAAAATTTTAATTTAAGAGGTTTTTTTTCATTTTAGTTTTAAAACTAAACCGCAAGAAATTGAAAATTGGTGTAGCTAATTGACAGGTTTAGAATTTATTACAAAAAGGTTTGAAAAATTGCTTAAACCGACGAATGGTTTAAAACTTAAACTCAAATTTTTAGCCGTGTACCAGAGCAGTCTGCTGTACAGATACTAGAGATAAAAGCACGCCATAGGGGAGTATCGGTCTGACCACCATCCCATAAAGCTAGCTACGAGAGTCCCCAACAACAACGCACTAACTGATATTTAATTAGTTGTATGATCCGATTAACAAAATTTGGGCTATATATGTTGAAATTAACAAGTTATAACATCAAATTTGTATTTATTGTAATAAGGATAGGATAGTGAAAATCGTGACGCGTATTTATGAAAGGTATAAAGCTTTTGATACATCCGAACCCACTCATCTTACTTCTTTTGCATTTTTTTTAACACTGAAGGATTTAGAAAAAATCAAAACCGAAAAATAATTCAATAACTAGTTTTTTTCTGTGACACCCTGTTTTCTTATACCCTTACTTTGCATTCACAAACATCTTTCAGCAACATATGTAGCTGCATCGCAAGTTGTACTCTTAGCAACATTACATTTTTCGAACATAGAACTGCTGAGCTTAGCTAATTTCGCTCTCATTTTTCACGTATTCTGCAAATTCATAGTGTGCATGTATATATGTAGGTACTGCTAGGAAATTCATATACATATCTCATCTAATACAGTGTTGCCGTTGCGCAGTTAAAGAACGTACCGATTGTATCCCAGTTTAGCTCATTTTTTTAAGACCACTCTTACAAATGTCAACTATTGAAAAGTTCTGGACTGGATGGTGATGCAATAAAAGCGGACCCTAAGTGGCGCACGGATCGAGATATACTTCGCGTCTAGCTAGATACATGAAACTTGGGCTATAATTCCGGTCCCGGCGACAGTGTAATTTGAAGTGCAACTCTTGAAGGCATAGTGATCGAGATACTTAGAACACTCGTCGTTATGATTAATATGACCTTATATTTAAAATACTTATGCAAATATATATGTATGTGTAATACATTTGGAATATTTTGGTTGATGGTCCAATTGCACTCATCTTCAGAAAATACATGTTGTTGTTGTTGTGGTAACGACAAAAACACTCCCCGAAGGTTTTAGATAGTGTTGTCGAATTAACAGTTCTTGGCCGGATTTGAACCCGGTACGCTCCAGTACTCCCTTGCGGTACTGCCCGACTGTCGTGGTAGCGATTTATGACCAGTGAAACCTTCTAGTTCATGTCACCCCTCCTTCCGTAAGGAAGGATAAGATGGGTAATGAGAGGTGAGAGGCATCATATCCGTAGATCAACCATCGAGTTGCACGTTATTACCTTTGGGCATATTAGTGCCTCTTACGACCGGTATGCCTACCTCGGGCATATTTTAAACCCCTAACCCGCAGGCGCAGGTCATTAACGATCATTAACGAGTAACATGGATAAACTTGCATATAGGCGGTATTTGTTCTAGGTACGAGGTAACACACACATATGTATTTGGCCGAATGGTAATCTAATACGCCGCGTGCAAGCTAAGTCGCATCACCTCAATTATCTTGCAAACACAGCGACATAACAAACAATATTTAAATTTTTTTCAAATTGATACATTTTCCACAGTTTTTACAAAAACTATGTATCTACTAATAGGTAACTCTGGTCATCCCCCTTCAACACCAAATAATAACAGGCGAAATGTATTAACAAAAAAAATCTCAAAAAAATTTAGCAGCAACACAACAGGCACGAGGAGAATAGGTAAGCCGGCAAAAGCAAAGGACAGATACTCATCAAAACACATGCTTATAACAATAACAATAACCACCACCATAACAGCAAGATTTCCAGAGTCGTAATTTTCAATGTTTCGCCGCCGTAGGTAAACAGTACACATGGTGAATGAATTGATATATTCAAGAGCGCATGAACAGATCTGCCGGTCTCGGTACAAATCCATGTTTTCATTTTGTATGTTTGGGAGCGTGTATGTATACGAATTGGCGCAATAAAACTAGGTACAGTTGCCAACAAAACACATTCACACAGTAAACTCAACAGTCACCAGTCATTTCAGTTTTACAGACCGGTCGGTCGTCAACTCTTCTTAACTCTGAGCCTGCAGAGCGTAGCGAACAGAAATGGAGTTTCGCTCAAATACATACTTATGTATAATATTATCGTCTGAGAATATTTACATGCATACATATAAACAAATACATGTACATATCTCTGTATGTAGTTTGTACTTTTTTATTTGCTACTATCCTATCAAACTACCGTGCAATTTATAAATTTTAAACTAATTTTAGGCATCGTGGGAATAAATATTTTATTTTTTGAATGGCAAACAATTTCCCTTAACTATGTTGTAATTTCTAAAATTTATTATATATGTGCATACATACATAAGTGCACTCAGGTAATTTGAGTGACAGTCTATGTACAATTTACAAAGCTATTGCAAATAAATTGCAAGTAAAACTTAATTTTTACAACTAAAAAAGGGGTATCAATAAGAACAGTTCGATTTTAAAAATTTGTAAAAATGGCTAAGAAATTTGTTAATTTCCCCTTTAAAGTATCTTATCCTATCTGTAAGTGAAGCCATATGAAAACTGTCACGGGCATTTAATTCAAGGGAAGGAACCGGTACCGTTATTTTGTTGAGCGAAGTAATAACATCAAAACCGTTCGGGGCACAGAAATAAGCTAAGTACTTATTCTTGTCTTGTGGAATTTATACAATAAAATTGTACTTACTTTAACTCACAACTGGTCCTGGATAGGATAGGTATGTTTGGAAGTAGTTTCCCGAGGAATCCCATTTTCTTGTACATGGTATTGGAGTGGTAGAACAGCACACTAAACTAAATTAACTAAATATATGGATATAATATTAAGGGCTGATTACGAATTTTCTAATTCAGCTAAACAACCAAAGCCGTTGCACGTTTTCCGAGTTTGTGGCAGAATATATAGCATGTCTGGTGCGTTACCAGCAGCAATATCCCTTAGATGAGCATCGTTTTTATCACCATTGCATAGACTTGGTCATGTCCTCCGCAAAAGCACATGGCACAGACAATGTGAACTAGTGCTGGATATGTTTTGAGAGAAAACATCGATGCACTTTTTTTTTTAAAACGAGATTCGTAAGTTTGTTTTTTACTGCTTCTGTGTGTTTAATTTTAATTCCTTATATCATAAGTGAGTCCGGTGCACACCTTGATTTAAAAAAGAGGTTATAAACTCCACTATCGTTTATGCTGTTGTCTTAAATTCTCGAGTTGTTTTCAGTAATGATAAAAGAAAAAAACATCGAACATCGAGAAGCCAACATCTATGTTCGAAATGAAAGTAAAATCATCAATGTGATGTGAACTCTACTTTAAATTTCCAGAAGATTCCTATCTAGTATTCCATGGCACTTAGCACTAAAGTTAAGTGCTTTGCATCTCCAAATGATTAGAAAAAGTTCCATTTTAGCCCCGTTTCATTTTTTTTTTTTTTTCAAACCGATTTGGATATCGGACGAAGTCAAAATTAAGACGAAATATTTTGTAAATGTAGATGCACTGCAGCGGGTAACGTTGGCACAGTTTCCTGTTATCCAATTCTATCATTCAATATTTGGACACCTATTTCTGGCAGAATTTTATTGATGCTTTCTTTTCTTGACATATTCCCGGACCCCAGTATGGTTAGTGGGGCTAAATTTTAAAACATTTTGCCATATGGGGATTGATTGCCGGCCAATATAAGATATGTTTTCCATCTAAAAATATCTTGTAAAGGAAGATTTCATGATTTGGTTTATTATTATATTATTACGTACATGTTCGGATCCATTGTGTAACTTGTCATGCTGAGTTGCCAAAGGCGACTGAATAATAAACAACAGAAAAAGGTAGCCGCAAACAAGACAACTTGGTAGTCTCAATCGAACAGCATCAACTCGTTCCAATTGATAAACTATTTAAATGTAGTATGTGAGCACTTACTATGTATTTGTATGTAGATATGAGAAACTGGTAAACTCATATTTAAGCTCACTTGCCAAAATTTTAAGTTTTTGTTTGTGTAAATTAATTGTTTAAACGTTTTCGCTCATTGTTTTATGGACGCACTGGCGACTTATTCGTGCAAGCTTCATTACAACGAAATCGGTTATGAACCAAACTCGATTACTATCTAAACTAGCCCCACCTAATCTTCCTCTAATTGAGTTATTTGGTTATGTTTTGTTTTTAGTTAGGCACTAACCGGTCGACTCTGAGCGTAATCAGGGGTCGAATTACGTTATACCTTCCGTGATAGAAAGCGAGTTTTTAAATCAGAATAGCTCTAAGCCCGTGATTCGGAATGACGCCATACGTGAGCAAATGCCTCGAAGTACCGGTAGGTTCAATTATGAAAATCACAAAAGCCGGTAATGCAGTTCAAGTAACCGCGATTCTGGCGTACAAGAAAACGCTGTCAAAAACAAAAAATTCGCAATAGAGAATAAAATGAAAACATCAACGAGTAAAAAAGATCAACATTCGAGTAAAAAAGTGCTAACTAGTATGTGTACAAAAATTGTGTTATTTTGTGTATTACATTATATACATACCTAGTTGTGATCTATCAGCACAAACTTTACGCAGTTCTATATAAATAATTTTCAGGTCCCATTACATATTTTCAACAAAAAAAAAACGGATTGGGTTATTTCAGAATTTTGAAAATGAAAAGTGGGCGACGCAACGCCTACTTCCACAAAATTATTTGTAGGTGAGTTTTGCTTAAAAAATAGTTACTCTTATCTTATTATTATCTAATTTATATATCTAACACAGTTACAGAAATATAGCATTTTAAATTCTACAAACAAACTTTGCAGAACTACATTAAAATATGAGAATGATTCTAAGCTGATTTCGACAATTTTCACAGCAAACAATTGCCGTTCTTAACCAAACATTTTTAACAAATTTTTTACAACAAATCAACGTTCGGGTCATGGAATTAAAATTTTTGTGAAATACGAATTTATGTTTTTCGCAAATAAAATTAATATAAAGTTATTCTTTGTAGAGATAGTGCCTATTATATTCTTCTATGATCGTTTTAAAAACCGTTTCATATAAAAGTTGGCGTTTGTAAAATTGTCTTAATGAAAAGTGGACGGTGCCACGCTCGCTTATAAAAAATCAATTAGACGAATTATTTTTAATGTAAACATAAATTTTGCTTCATTATATGTATATCGGCTAATAACTTTTTTTGTATTTTCCAAAATATTCGATACATAAAATAAGGCGTGACTATCACCCGATAATTATGGGAAAGGAGTGCCAAGGACCCGTGCGGGTTAGAGGTTTATAATATGCCCGAGGTAGGCATACCGGTCCTAAGAAGCGACTAAAATGCACAAAGGTAATAACGTGCAACTCGATGGATAATCTACGGATATGATGACTTTTACCTCTCAGTGTTTTTGTCGTTACAAACAACAAGTACCAAGGAGATGCATAACAAATTTCAATAACATATCTCAAAATCTTCCCAAGTCATCGTGTTCACAGACGGACTGGGACATACATAGCTAAATTAACTTCTTTTTTCCTCCTGAGCACATTGATATATGGTAGCCCTCTTACCCGAAAGCACGAATGCTTCGAATTTTAGTTAATAGGCTCAGTGGATTAACCGTTGAATGTTCTAAATTTCACCAAAATCCCAAGTACCATACGTACAAGGCAATCACACTATTTTGCCATCCAAGTTACCTTAAAAACCATAAATATACTGATGTTTTAAAGACAATAAACTTTTACACGCGATTTTCTTAACATTTCCGCGCTAATGTATGTGCCGCAGCCCGCGGGTATGTATATCCTACCGGCTGACCCATATTCCATACGGATTTGTTTTAGTCCAAAAAAGGTATGATGGCTATGGGCTTAGTCTATAATGTCAGTATAGGTTCCGAAATAACAGTTTTATGCCATCGCTGCTAGCACACAAAGCGATTTAACCCCCGATCAAACGACCAGACTGCCATGCCGGCCGGTGTTTTGTGTCGGTGATATTCCAGCTGCTTTCAAAAATTCAATTTTACTTTGTTAATGTGGGCACGAACAAACTCAAACCATTTTCAATGTGCAGCTTGCTCGGTTTATAATGGAAAGGATGATGTGCGTGTGTGTTAATGTCATTACAAATATGTATGCATGTATGTTTGTATGTGCCCTACAAAAAATGCGATTAGTGTAGACTCAGTCCGGGATAGCTCGAAAAGGAGCATGCGACTAGTGTAGACTCAGTCCGGGATAACTCGAAAAGGAGCATGCGACTAATGTTAGTTCTCTTCACATTTGTTCGAGCATGTCCTATGGAGATACCAATTGTACCCATTTATTCCCGAACGGATACGATAATATTAATCCCCTTTCTATCCAACCGGGTGTAGTCCGACATTTCTTTTAACTCCTATGAGTATGCCCCGTTATTGACATCCAACCACCCGAAGTAACTGAAGAGGAAAACGTCCTCCCTAGGGAAACTAGTCACCTCGTTCCAACTTCGATATGGATTATGTAACAGCTTAAACTTTTACTTGACCAGACTCAACCTCACCATACCATATACGAGTACATGCCCTGCATGTAGTATGTCCCCTCATGATACTAACCGTCTCTTCAACTGTTAAATAGAACCTACTCCACCACTCCCTGCGGGTTAGGGGTTTAGAATATGCCCGAGGTAGGCATACCGGTAAGAGGCGACTTATATGCACAAAGGTAATGACGTGCAACTCGATGGTTGATCTACGAATATGATGCCTCTCACCTCTCATTACCCATCTCCCCTTCCTTACGGAAGGTGGGGTGACATAACCTAGAAGGTTCCACTGGTCATACCAAATCGCTACCACGACAGTCGGGCAATACCGCTTTAGTTGTTTATCCATCATTTAAATCAACTTATTTGTTCTTTTTAATATGATAAAATATTTATTTAATAATTCTTATATAAAGAAATTCTATTAAATTCCCAGACAAAAATTGAAAGAATAAATTTAAACATTTTGTTGAAATATAAATCAAAAACCAAAATCATAAAACTTGATTATTTAAACAAATACAAAAGTACAAAATAAACAAGTTAACCAAAATTCCACCACATCTACTCCCCCTCCAGTGAGACGCGTAACAAATTAAACAAAAGAAATACAAATTTTAAATTATAACAAAAAAAATAATTAATATTAAAAGTAACCTTCTTCAATATAGTTTTAGGTTCAGGTGTAGATGCAGATATAATGTGAGCTGGTTTTAAATGACAAATTGAAATGGTTTTAATAATACTAGAGTTCGCCCAGTGGTTGAAATTCAACCAATAAACTTTATTTTATTTTTTTGCTGTAGGTATGTTTTATCCGCCTTTTTTTCTTCCTTTCTATGTCGTTCCTTTCCTCTAACATATTTTTATTTTCCTTAATTTCTTTTGTTACTCTCTTATTTTATTTTTTACTTTCCTCAAACTTCTTTTCCTTTCCCTTCCCTTCCTTTTATTTTCTTTCTTTCCCCTTCATTTTCTTACCTTTCCTTTAATTCCCTTTCCCTTCCCTTCCTTTCATTTCCTTACCATTCCTTTCTTTCCTTTAATTTTCCGTCCTTTCCTATCCTTTCCATTCCCTTCCCTTTGCCTCCTTTCCTTTTCCTTTTGTTTCCTTTCTTTCCTTTAATTTTCCTTCCTTTCAATTCTTTTCCTTTTCTCTATTTTCCTTTAATTTTCTTCGGTGTTTAATACTCTTTATGAGTAATCTAAACCTAACCTAACCTAAACCCTGTTTGTAGCTATCAGCAATGAATTTTACATATTTGCTCATATTTTACATTGCTTGTTTAATGTATCCAACAAAGCAACTTTTCGTGCTCTCAGGAGAGCAGCTGACACTGGGCATCGTAGCCAGTAATCAATACAATAACAACAACTAAAGCAAAAATGCATGACACAACAGAGTATCTATAGTGCGAATACTTATTTTTCATTGGTCCACTACCAACTCTTCGCACTCACAGTGAGAGCCGACCACACGAATAACACAAAAACATGCATGGCAAGTCTACTCACACTACTACGGCTCTTAATTTTTTCCTACAAAGCAACTCCTCGGCCATGCTCACGATTCAGCATAGTACACAATAATTTTTTTTATTTACGGATAAAAGTACACCTCAAAATTTCCTATCTATGCATATATAATTTGTATACCTTAGAATTATAGTTTAGCAGAAAACGGTTCTACATTTCATTCGTCTTGTCTATTTATATATAAGATTCCCTTTTTGGATTCTGAATGTATTTTTATGTTTAGATATTACCTTAAATGGTCCCTCATAAGGGGGTTGAAGCCCTGAAGTTTGATTCACCTTAACGAAAACATAGTCACATTTCTCAAGAGACTTTGGAACGAAACTAACTTCCTTGTTGTGATGTAAAATTTTTGTTCTGACTTTCGAAAAATGATCTCGTAGATTTTTAAGAGTATCCTGTGTAGAATTTTCTTCATTTCCAGAAACTACTACTTCTCCAGGAATCCTAATAGTTTGTCCATAAACTTACTCTGCTGAAGAAACCTTTAAATCCTCTTTTACTGCATTACGTACTGCAAATAAAATAATTGGTAAAACTTCCGACCAGTGAACGGAATCACCGGAAGCAACAATTGAAGTTTTGAGCTGACGATGAAATCTTTCTGTCATACCGTTGGCTTGAGGATGATAAGCAGATGTTTGAATTTTATGTGAACCAAGAATTTTAGTGAGTTCATTAAACAATTGGGATGAAAATTGTGAACCTTGATCAACTGTAATTTTGAGAGGGACACCAAATCTAGATATGTAGTTTTGAACAAAAGCTTTTGCCACAGTTTGAGCAGTTATATTTCGAAGAGGGTAGGCCTCTGGCCACCTCGAATGTCTATCAATAATTGTCAGAACATATCGGTATCCATCGGATGGTGGAAGCGGTCCAACTAAACCCAAATTAATATGTTCAAACCTTGATTTTGGCATTTCAATTTTTTGTAAAGGTGGTTTAGTGTACCTAGAAACTTTTGATTGTTGACAAGAAACGCAACTTGAAGCTAATTTATTAATATCACTTCGCATGTTAGGCCAAAAATATTTTCATTGAATTAAACGCCTGGTTGCACGAACTTCTGGATGCGATAAAGAGTGTAATTTTGAAAAAATTGTCTCTCTCATGGAGTTCGGAACATAAGGACGTGGTGTTGGACCAGAAACGTCTCACCAAATTTTTTCATTAAATATTGGAATAATAATTTGTTGTAAATTATTTTTAGATATTGGAGAAGAAACAAAAGTTTCAAAAGTCTCATCAGCTTGCTGTTCAATAAATAAGGTCTGAAAATTAATATCCCTCGTTGATATAGCATCTATTTCTGGAAGTCTTGACAATGTATCTGCTACAATGTTACTCTTTCCAGAAATATGTTGTATATCATTCGTGAATTCAGCTATGTATTCTAAATGACGAGTTTGCCTAGGGGATCTTTCGGTTTTTGAATTTAAGATATACGAGTACGTCAATGGCTATTGATCTGTATATACTGTAAATGTATGACCTTCTAAAAAATGTTTAAAATGTTTAATTGCTCTATATACGCCCAAAAGTTCTCTATCGAAAGTTGAATATTTACATTCTGCTGGACTTAATTTCCTAGAAAAATAAGCCAAAGGTTCCAATCTATTATTTTTAAATTGTTGTAAAACAGCCCCAATTGCAATATTTGAAGCATCAACAGATAAAGATAATTTAGAATTTCCATCAAAATGGTTTAAAAGTGTTTCCTGAGCAAAAAGTTGTTTAACATTTTCAAATGCTGTTAAAGATGTATTAGTCCAGCTAATAGTTTTAGTCTTACTTTTGTTTGCAGCTGTTACAATTTGATGAAAAGGGATAAGCTCTTTTGCAATCATTGCAATATAGCGATGGTAATAATTAACCATTCCAATGAATTTCTGAAGTTTGTTTATAGAATTCGGTTTATCAAAACTTATTATATTTACTCTATCTTGTACGGCTTTATTTCCTTTCGCCGAAATTTCATATTTTAAGAAATTTATAACAGGTGAACCAAAGTTTGTTTATATTTTGTTAATTTTATATTTAGACCATATTGCTCTAAACGTTCAAAAACAATCTTTAAATGTTCAAAGTGTTGTTCCTCATTTTCACTTGCTATTAATATGTCGTCTACATAAGCAAACACAAAATCTAAACCAAAAAATGTTTCATTAATAAATCTTTGGAAGGTTTGAGCGATATTTCTTAAACCAAAAGGCATACGGAGAAATTCAAATAAGCCAAAAGGTGTTGTAATGGCTGTTTTATGTTCATCTTTAGGTGCTACTGGAATTTGATGATAAGCACGAACTAAATCTAACTTGGAAAATATGTTTTTATTTTTGAAATCTATGCGCAAATCGTGGATATGTGGAAGAGGATAACGATCTGGAACAGTAATACAATTAAGCCTCCTGTAATCTCCACAAGGTCGCCAATCATTTGCTTCTTTCTTGGGAACCAAATGTAATGGTGAAGCAATAGAGGAAAATGAAGGCCTACAAACACCAATTTTAACTAAATACTCAAATTCTGTTTTAGCTAATTGAAGTTTTAGTGGATCTAAGCGACGTGGTCTTGAAAATGGTAAATTTCCTTTAGTTTCAATCCTATGGATTGTATTATGTTTAACTATTTTATAATTAGACTCCGCAATAACCTCAGGAAACTTTTTAATTAATTCAGAATATTTATTAGTTTCCATTGGTAATTTTAACTCGAAAATTTCAGAAAAACCAAAAAAGCCAACAGCTTTTAATTTTGTTTCTGAATCTATTATTGATTTATTTTTAACGTCTACTAAAATTCCAAAATTTTTGAGAAAATTTGCACCAATAATTGGAGTCTCTAAATTTGCCAAAATAAAAGGAAAATTGAATTCCCTTCGTAAACCTAAATCCACTTTGAGTAATTCTGTACCAAAAGTTTCAATAACTGATCCATTGGCTGGTGATAAATTAAGCTCAGATATTCTCTTAAATGTTTTAAATTTTGCAGCAGGAACTACTGAAACTACTGCTCCTGTATCTATTAAAAAATTTAACTTGTTCTGTTTATGGAAAACAAAAAGGCGGCTAGCAGTTTTAACACATCTATCATCAGCCACCGATATGATAGAACGATTTAATTTAAATTGTTTTTAACATTATTTTGTTTTCCATTAGAAAAATTACAAGGTTTAATACATTTGAAAGCATTGTTTCCAAATTTTAAATGATACCAGCATATGTTATTTGGGGAATTAGACCTTCCCTTCCTGTCCTTCTATTATTTAAATTTGACCGCTCATTAGTTTGAGATCCCGTTCGTAACTCATTTATATCAAAAGTTAATTTATTTAAATTTTCACAAAGTATTGAAGTTAAATGAGTAAGATTTTGAACACTTTTTTCTAAAGATGAATTTTGTGAAATTGCAGAAATTTGAGATTTATTACAAAGGTTATAAATTTTGTAAGAAATAATAATTTTATTATTAATAGTATCTTTATCACAAGATGCCAAATGAGCTTGAACTTGTTGTGGCATTTTACGTACCCAAAGTTTACAAAGTAACTCTTGACTTACAATTGAATTTGAACCAATCAAGCATTTCATATCACATATAACTCAGAAGGTTTCCTATTCCAACTGAGTATAAGAAAGCAATTCCTCAAGGCGATTATCTTCACTTTGAGTGAACCTTTCACATAAAATACTCTTAATGTTGCTATATTTATTGATTGAAGGAGGATTTAAAATGTCTGATATTTTGGTAACAACTTCTTGCTGAAGTGAAACTAATACATTATGGAATTTTAAAATATCATCATGTATATTATTTATCAAAAATTGTGCTTCCGCATGGATAAACAATACTTCAGGGTTTTCAGACCAAAATTGTGGTAATTTCAAAAATCTGCTAATTGGTTGGTAATTTGAAGTAGATGGTATTGAAATTGGTTGAATATTTGAAAGAGTTGGTGTTGTAAGAGTATTTTGTATCATTGTTGTAATTGTTGGATTATTCGAAAGAGAATTTTGAGCTACAAGGGACTATGTAATTGTTGGACTATTTATTAAGGGAATGGTTGAAGGAGATAATGTAAAAAGATTCCTTTGTACTGTTCGTGACAAGGTCGTAGGACTATGTGCAAGTGGCATATTTTCAATTAAACAAGGTAAATTAGTTTCCATTGGCGTGTTAAGACCATAATATTAAAAAAAAAATATATATATATATAGTATATTTAAAAAGTATATATATATACTGGAGGCAGAGTTAACAAATCAATATATATATATATATTTAATAGATTTTGATAATAATTATTTAGTATGAAAATTTATCGGTTAATATGTATGTATACAGGGTGGCTGATGAAAGCCGCTACCAAACAAAAATTAAATAACTTTTTTTCTATTTATTGAATCTGGTTAATTTTTTTTTTATTTTGCAGATTGACTTTTACATTTAACAAAAATGGATAACTGGGACACTGAAACAAGAATTTGGATTGTCCGCCGCTATCACGCACTGGAGTCCGTAGTTTCGGTTCAAAGAGAGTATAGGCGCACGTTTGGGCAATCCTCCGAGCAGATGGACCATAATAAGACTTGTGAACAATTTTGCCGAGCATGGGACAGTCAACAGAAGACCTTACCATCGAAACCCTTCAGTTCGAACGGAGGAAACAATCGCTGCTGTAGCTGCTGCCATACAAAACAATCCACGTGTTTCGACAAGAAGCTTATCTGCTCAAATGGGTGTAAGCAGACAGTCATTACAGTCAATTATGCACAAAGATTTGGACTTATTCCCATATAAAATTCAAATGGCCAACAAACTGAACGCTGCAGACTTGCCGATTCGCTTGGAATTTTGCCAGAAGATGCTTCAAATGGTGGAAGAGGATGGTAACATGTTGAACTGTCTTTTCATGTCTGACGAGGCCCATTTCGATTTAAACGGCAACATAAACAAACAAAATTGTCGAATATGGAGTGCTTCCAACCCACAGATACTCCATGAGACGGAATTGCATCCACTTCGTGTCACAGTGTGGTGTGCAGTTTCATCACGCTGCATTGTCGGGCCCTACTTCTTCGAAGAAAACGGTCACACCGTTACGGTTACTGGAGACCGTTACTTGAGCATGTTGAGAGAGTTTTTCTATCCAGAATTACGCCGAATGAGAATTTCTTTCAACTCTGTGTGGTTTCAGCAAGATGGTGCAGCTCCTCATATAGCCCAACCTGTTATGACAGAATTGCGACGAAAATTTCCCAATAAGCTGATATCCAGAAACTCCACATTCCGTTGGCCACCCAGGTCGCCTGACCTTACTGCACCTGACTTTTTCTTGTGGGGTTATTGCAAACAGGAAGTCTTCAAAGCAAAACCAACAAATTTGAATGAACTAAGGCAATCCATTCGAGAAACAATTGCGGCTATTCCTGTCTCAACTCTCCAAGCAGTAATGAACAACTTTTTGGTAAGATGCCGCACATGCATCGACGAGCAGGGGGGGCATTTAAATTCCATTATTTTTAAAACTAATTAAGCTATATTTAATAAAATTTAATGAGCTTTAACATGAATAAAAGAAAAATGAATTCCATACACTGAAAAAAAAATTATTTGAGCTTCTTAATGTAGCAAAATTCATCAGCCACCCGTATATATATACTCAACACACACACTGGATATTTCTCATCTTGAAAAATTTGAAAGAACTAATTTGTACTTACATACATACAAAATTAAAATAACAAATATCAGCTAATTGAGAATTTAGAATGATTGATTGTAGCAAAAATTTAAATAGTTAGACTGTTGATTGTTGTTTAAAACAAAATAATAATATACTGAATAGCCCGTAATTGTTGATAGTGCTTTGTTGTTCTTCTTTGATAGAGAAGAATGTGAGCTGTATTACATTTGTGATAACGCTAAATCTTCTAATACATATATTTGTGATAGTAATAAGTGCGAATAGGTAGATATTATCGTCTTATTTAATTTTTATCGTTGTCACCGTTCATAATCTTACTCCACCGTTATAATCGTACTCCAACAAATTTCGGTAGATACCATGAAATTCAATATTGAAATTAATTACCGATGTTTGCAGGTCAGTTAATTGTATGCGCCGTTTATATGTACCAGGTTCGCAGGATCTAGGATCGCCAGTTTAGTTGTTTATCCATCATTTAAATTAACTTATTTGTTCTTTTTAATATGATAAAATATTTATTTAATAATTCTTATACAAAGAAATTCTATTAAATTCCCAGACAAAAATTGAAAGAATAAATTTAAACATTTTGTTGAAATATAAATCAAAAACCAAAATCACAAAACTTGATTATTTAAACAAATACAAAAGTACAAAATAAACAAGTTAACCAAATTCCCCCACAACCGCAAGGGAGTACCGGAGCGTACCGGATTCATATCCGGCCAAGGACTGTCAGTTCGACAGCACTCCCCAAAACCTTCGGGGAGTGTTTTTGTCATTACAACAACAACAACCTACTCCACCACTATAACCCCATTAACACTCTCGTACAAACCTGTACAATCAACATCTCAAGCTCTTCACCCTCAACTTGTCTCTCTTCGTACCAGTTGGTCTTATGGGCTCGCTTAACTGTATGGAATAGCAATATGTGCCAACTTCCGCCTTGTTGTGGGTGTTCTTAAGCCTATTTGGACATTCTGACCTCGTTTTTTTTCCTTAATGTTTGCGCCTGTTACTGATGTTAACTGCATGTACACATGCGCATACTTATCATTTGGTTCTCTGGGTCGTTTCGGCGCTGTTAAAATATTGTTTATCTACCCTTTGCAGCTGCTCATAAAAAAATTTTAAACAATACTACCCTAATGTTATTTTTTGGCGCACAGAATAAAAAATAAGGTTGTGAAAGTTTCAACCCCTTATCAATTCCTCCGCTGCATACATAGCTACAATTTGTGTACATACTTACGTGCACAAGCCGCTGAGTAATTGATAAGGCGTTGCAACTTGTAAACCCGTATTTTGTGTCCTGTGCGCCACAAAACTTAATACATATAATATAAGGTATCTTTATTATATTTTCACATACATACATGTACAAGAATGTATGTATGTACAATATGTAGTTATGTATATAAACCAAAAACAAGTATGACCTTCCAGAATGCCAAACAAAAACTTCACCCAAAACGCAAGTGGATTACTCCCATTCTTCAGGGTCATTGGACGACGTGTGATAGGGTAAATTTTAGGTGTATATAGTATGTATGTATGTACATACAGACATATTAAGTACATCCTCATTAGGCATTTTCGGGATTTGAAATATGTTACTAAAAAATAAATATCTAGCAACTAACAATAATCTTTGGGTCTAAGTACAGCACCAAATATCAAAATTTTTCCATTTACTTGTTTAACTTTTGATATCTTTTTAACTAAATGTAACATTTTCTATAACAAAAGCTGAGTTAACACAGATTTTAAGCTTTTTCTCATTAAATTGCATCAAAAAACGTCATTAACAATTCGAAAAATTAGCTAGAAAAATTCAAAATATTTGTGGGTACATATTTAATATTGCTTTGTTAAGCCTGGTACTGTGTTCACGCATGAAAAATGTTGCAAGTTATCTAGAAACCATTTGAAATTACATTCCCAATGTTTGGAATAATCTGTTGTTTCTGTGGGCCGATTTTTTGTATTTGAAGAGGAAACATTTATTTTGATATATAGTTGAAAGTTTTTAGTATTTAGCTTACAGCAAACTGAAAATTATTTCGATGTTAATATTTAAAAATAAAAATCGTTTTGCTTTTTCCCGATTCTAATATATTAAAATTTAACCTTTTTGTAAGAGAAATATTCGTATAAAAATTGTATGTTAAAAAATAATTATTCACTTTAAAAGCAAAAAAATTAAATTTATAACAGGAAATTTTGATTTAACATCGACTTAAGTATTTTTATACAAATTTTCAAAGCAATTTTTTAAAGCAATGGTTGTGGTTAATGGGTTTATGAAATGTCAGCATTTTAAATAAAACAAACATTTAAAACTCTATTAGTTGTTATAAAATATATAATATATAGGTAGGATAATTTCTCAAAGAATGTCTTCCAGCCTAAACTGTTGAGAACAGCGAACAACCAAATCCCTAAATTAACCTAGGAATCGTATAAAAATTGGCATCCCTAGTACTCATGTGCAAATGTATATATGTATGTAGGTATGTCTCTGTTCTTGAAAAAAGAAAATCGATATCAATAATTTCGATAGATACAGCTGCATATATCAACAGGAATCCATGATTGTTTGACGTCTATGAAGAACAGTTATATGTATGAAGGAAACAAACCCACAGCAGCACATACTAAACTGCTAGACGTTTGCTCCTCGTATGAACTATTCACAGGCGAACAGAATTATAACTGGGGTTTAGAGATATCGAAAAACGATTTTCAATCTGAATGCAGATACAGCATCAACGTTTTAATTTACTAAAATTGGGAAGATTAGTTCATTTAAATGGTTAAGAAGTTTTTAATTTTTTCACTAAAATCAGATACAGGCAGGCGGCTGCATTCAAATTTTCACATCCAGACTTTTCTGCATTAGAATTAATGGAAACTCACACACAAGAAAGAAATCAAGAAATCCTATTTTATATAAAAAAGGTGGTCCAATTCACATAGCGTTGTCCTATTAATGCTTCATGGAACACCCAAGAGAGAGTACTAACCTCAGACTTTTATTTTAACATGCCAGTTTAATGTATGCTATAAGTATTGTTTTACCCCACAAAGTTTGTAGAAAGTAAAGCGAAGCAAAATGGTGAGCTATTCTTAACTCAAGGTGCGCGTATTTGTCAAAGTTCTACTCGTATGTCTTCCACCAATAACTCCATTTATTCTTAAAAGTAGAAGCAATAAATGAAGTACTCCGAGATGGAGTAGGTAATCCTTGGCAGGTAAAATGTGTCCTCTGATACACTTAAGAAAGTACTCCGTACATGGTTGAACGGAGTATTTCCGGTTTTTGCAGGGAAACAAAATATTGTCAGCGGTTGCAAGTGTTAGTTTCTCTTTAATACCTGCAGCAAAATTACGAACCAGTATTGAGGTAGATACATCGTGACGCGTTCTGTGCCGTATACAAAGGTGACAAGTAAAAGACTCTTTAAGGCATCGAATATCGTTAAACACTTATCCAAAACCAGAACGAGTTGACAAAGCAATGCTGCCTTAGAACTGTACGAATGGGAACCGCTAAGAGCTAGTAGTGCTGTTGTTGTTATTGTTGTTTTTAACAACAAAAAAATCCCCAAAGGTTTCGGGGCAATGAGAGGTGAGAGGCATCATATCCGTAGATCAGTTGCACGTCATTACCTTTTGGCATTTCAGTCGCCTCTTACGACCTGTACGTCTACCTCCGGTATATTCTAAACCCCTAACCCACAGGGTAGTGTCGTCAAATGGTTCAGCTCTAGGATAGTTCTGAGCTAGCTAGTCCAATTTTCTGCAAAGATGCTTCGAAAAGAAAATGTTTGTGTATCCACCGATTGTTAAGCAGACAAATTTTGACTAAATATAAATCTTAGTTGTAAAAAAAGCGCTATCAGATTACATATTTCAGAATTGCAAAAATGATTAAATTCGATCCTACCCCTATAGCAAAGAACGACAAAATTTATGCAATAATAGTCCGTGTTTATTAGTTCACTCGCTGACCTCTAAGCAAACCCCACCCACCTACAACATGAGGCACATTTTGGGAACAAGCGAACAGTAAAATTAGTCCGCCTTAAAGTACATGTGAAATATGAAAACTATTTTCAATAGCGTAGACTGTGAATATCTTATAACAAAAGAAAAATGTTTGAGAGAAAGCCTGCTATAATTTCATAAATGTCTTCGCTATACTTCTCCCAAAAAAATCCAAGGTCAAGGGTATTAAACAAACTAGGAATTATTTATGGCCATTAAACCTAAAGGTTTTTGTCGCAGTGTTTCAGCGAAATATGAAAAAGGTGCACAAAGTAGCGCCAGACATACAAACAATTTCATTACGGCATAGCAACATAAATACCCACCAAAAAACTGTGCGCTTTATACATACACAGCATTTTCTATTTGAATATTTGTTTTTGTGTAAACAGTGCACGTATGTCCAATTCAAAACGAAAAACAAATTTTCAGCACCGTGTAGAAAGAGCGGGATTTGTCTTTTTCTTATAACTGTTGATCCTTGATTTCAATGAGGAGCTGACCCATGTTACATTTCGTCTATATACGCCACTAAGCCATCATGCCAAATTTAGCTTCTATTCAAATTTATTTGAAACCAACTCCCTTAAAAAAAAATAAGAATATAGTAAGTATAGCCTTAAATATCATTGTGCACCATTGTTGGAATAAAAAAATTCGCACTAAATATTATTACAAAAATGTGTCGTTTAAAAATCGAGCATAAAACATAGAAATTATAGAGAAAAAAACTAACTTCGCTGTTTTTATAGGGTGCTCAAAAAATTGCTTTGTTTTGAAAACCTCATAAGCAGTACTGCTGCTGTATTTTCTTTTCTAACTAAGGCTTGCGGCCCATAGTGCTGTTGTGGTAGTGGGCTGGGATACCACCTTGGAGGGTCCCTGGTGCCAGGACATGTATGTATCATCAAAATGCTTGGAAATGTTTTTCCAAAACGGGGTCGCCTCTTTAGCAGTTGTCTGCAACCGTCCGACTGTATTTCTGCCATGAAAATTCTACTCAGCAAAAATTTATCTGATTTTACTTGTACTGTTCAGTCAGCAAAGGGATGTAAGAGACAGTCGATTTGTGCCGCTAAAAGAGAGATAGTATAAAGACCGTTTGAAATATCTGATATCGATAATCACTTATCCACAACAAAAACTACCCCCAAACTTTCCGAAATGGCACAGGTTGACAACTAGCCAAAGCCAAACTATCATAGAACTGTCGGAATAAAAACCGGTTAAGAAAGAAGGTCAAAGGTGGCGTCAATTGCCACCGCCAATGACATCGCCATGTAAAAGTGGACAGTTGAAAGCATTGCTTGGGTATTGAGCTAGAACTGATGGTGTCATCAAACGTTTTAACTCAGGGATAGTTCTGAGCTATTCCAATTTTCTGCTAGGTGTTTATTCCATAAAGGAATACATATGTACACACATCCATATGCTCTATGTCAACTATGCGTCAGCTACCACATAACAATTGAGATCCTTCGATTGCACACTCGCACTTATTAATTTGCAGAAGGATATAAAGTAATGTAACTACCTACTGTCTTACAAAAAAACTACCTACTATCTTACCAAGAAAAATATAACAGTGGTAGCTGCATTTTGAAAAGTCTAGCAGACAACGCACCGGAAGAGACTTGTTTGTGAAGCAGACACAATTTTACTTGTAGTTTCTAGTTTATAAATTTAAAATGAATCAACAAAAATTAAAAGGAATAATATTGAAATATTTTAATCATTACACAATTCTAGCAAGCGCATCTGCTTCGGCAGCGAAATAATTTCAACTGAAACCCAGACACATAGTCTCGGTAGGGTACGTATGTACATGCAGAAGTATATTAAAATTTCATGACCTATACAATTTTTTTTAGCACTTTAAACAGAGCGAAATTAGGTTTTTTCTTCGTTTTATGTTCGATTTTCAAACGGTTATTTTAGTAATAATATTAATAAGTCACAATTTTTTTACCAATGATATTTAAGGCAGGAATGGGCGTTTTCAAAAAGTTGAGTGACGAGTGAAGAAAAAATCTTTACATACATATAATAAAATTGTAACAGGTCGATGTCTGTACATTGAAGATATTCAAGAAAAACTGATAGGAGAGGTCGTTATTGGACCAGCGGAACCCAAATCTACAATTTTTAGAATTTTTGTCTGTCTGTCTGTCTGTCGTTCTGTATGATTGTGCGTGCATCACGCAAAAACTACTGAATAGAATTGCATGAAATTTTCACCATTCTATCACTTAACGTCTAACTTGAAATTTGGGACAACTTTCATTTGGATATATCATCCAGTTCCCGAGTTATTGACCAAAATGTATGAAAAATGTGACCAAAAATGTGGGTTTCTTACCATAACGCCCGCGTCACACAAAAACGACTGCATGGAAATGAATGAAACTTTCAATAATCATTTTCTAGACGTCTCTCCTAAAATTTAAGATATCTTTTCCGCGATATCTTACCCGGCTCCCAATTTATTGACCAAAATGTGGACCCAGGGTGACTGTATGATTTGTGCTTTTAAGGCGGAACAAAGTTCGGCGGGTCAGCTAGTAACAAATAAAAATTTATTTTTTAAGTATTCATGAAACGAGCTCAAGGCCAAGAATAATAATTTCATTCAAAAAATTTTGAGTTATGAGTGAAATATTATTGGTTATTCAAAAAATTTTGATCTTTACATATAATATAAAAAATAAAATTTAAAATTGTATTTAAGCTTTTTAAAATGAAATCAATCAAAAGCGAGTCAGAACGCTATGTGGCGTGTTGGCTCTGTGATGGGCTTGCCCGTATCAAGTGTGCTGGTTTGACCGGGAGAGTCGTGGACGTGGTACATGATGGCAAGGGCCTACGTTGGTCTTGTGTAAAATGCCGTTCAACCGAAGTTGATCTATTTAAAATCTTTAGGGAAATCCGTAATGGGTTTTCCGAAATTGGCAAAGACCTGTCTTTACTAGTAGAAAAGTTTCATAAGTACGAAACAGTTTTTAAAACTTTTAAGTGTTTAGACGAAATATCTCCTGATTCAAACACCGATATCCGTGAAAACAATCCTAGAAGTACTGATGAATCCTCATGTCCTGTCATCCTAAACACAGTTCCAATTCCTAATGCTATCGCACCCTTATCGTTAGAACTCATTGATTTAGCCACTCCAAATCCATCAGCGCAGTCATCGACTTCCAAGACAGCCTCGTCGAAGTCAACTTCAAAAAAAAACCCGAGCCCCAACCTATTAGGTTGGCACCTGAACCAACTATTAGGAATCTGGTTGTGGTTCCACGAAATAAATATATTTTTGTGTCTCGTTTCGAAACTGACACTACGGAAGAGGACTCGAAGTTTTAAATTCAATCTAAAATCAAACCCGATAGTCTGACCATAAAAAAGTTGAAATTTAATTATGAAAGAAACGTCTCCTCTTTCAGAATTGATCTTTCATTAAATGATTTTGATTCAGTTTTGAAGAGTTCGTTTTGGCCTTCCGGCGCTTTTGTGAGTGAATTTGAACATAAGCCGAAGAAAAACACCCAGAATGTAGCTAGGGTCCCACGTGATAGTGCAGTGTCAAAAAACTAAATGTAAAGTCTGTAAATTTTTACTATCAAAGTGTTAGAGGTTTAAATACCAAACTTACAATATTACTTCCTTTACCGAAACGTGGCTAAAACCACATATTTTACGCTGAAGTCTTATCTGACGATTACCAGGTATTCAGAAACGATCGCATTAACAGATTCGGGGGTGGCGTTCTAATAGCTATTAATTCGTCAATGCCCTCTGAGGAGGTTAATGTTCCTTGCATCGAGTCATGTGAATTCAAGTGCATCCGAATACAGCTGGACAACGCTTATATATACTTAGCGGTTTGTTATATTCCTCCCTCATCTGATATCTCAATCTACATGCAGCAGCTTATCTCATTGTTGAAAACTGTAAATTTAATGACTAAACTTTCCGGATTGATGATCGTTCTGGGCGATTTTAACCTATCGCATATATCGTGGAATGTCTTTGACGGAAGCATTGTCCCAATTCCATCCAAAACGGGGTATAATGACTTTTTGGATGAAATGGAAGACCTTTGTCTTTATCAAATAAATGTTATCCCTAACAATTTCGGAAAGGTCCTGTACTTAGCTTTCGTCGATGATACATCTAGGTTTTGTTGGAGTGGGTGCGATCCTTTGGTTTTACCGGAAGACGTTTACCATCCTTCATAAGTTAAGATTTTTATGTCTTACTCGGTGAGCGAAAATAGAACTTTACTTCAATCAGATCTTGATGGACTGGGTGCTTGGTGCGATCTAAACTACATGCCACTCAATCTTAAAAAATTTAAATATACCTATGTGTTTTTCGCGCAGAAATACACAACCAGCTTCCTACATAATCAACAATCATAGCCTTGAACAAGTGCATGATTTTATGGACTTGGGAATACGATGGATTGTTAACTTAGCTTCAATCTCCATATTAATGCAACTGTCAATAAGTCTAGGGGTGTTTTATCATTCGTTGAGCGATGGTCCAAAGAATTTAGTGATCCGTACGTAACTAAAGCCCTTTTTACAACATTAGTAAGACCTATATTAGAATATGGCTCAATTATTTGGAATTCGAGCTACCAGGTCCACGTTGATCGGTTAGAATCAGTTCAAAAACAATTTTTACTTTTCGCTTTAAGAGATCTTTCATGGGATTCCCTGTATAATTTGCCTCCCTATACTAATCGCTTGAAACTTATTAACCTTCCTACCCTTGCTAGTCGTAGAAAAATGTTCGGAACAATATTTATGATTAAATTATTAAACGGGTTGGTCTCTAGCCCATTTTTGTTGGGAGAAGTAAATTTTAACATTCCTTTTCGGCCATCAAGACATTTTAAACCAATTTTTTTGAAACAGTGTAGGACTAATTTTGAATTAAATAAGTCTTTCCGATGTTTGTGTGACAATTATAACACTCACTCCAGTAAATTTGATATTTCTGACTAGCTTTTTAGCATTAAAAAATCGATACTATCCTCGCTTAACCCATACAACTTTATGAATTTACTCTTTACAATCTAACTGATTCTTTCTTCTCTTAATACATTATTTATAAGTTTTAATTTCTTGTGTTACTTAGCTGATGAGTTTCCCTCTGTAGCTGAGCAGTTTCAGATCTCGACACTTAACAAACCCCTGCCTTTCAACGGCTCGGCAATATATATATAAAAAAAAAGCCGTGCGTTATGCGGATCCGCCCCTCGTGTCGGTTGGGCGGGATGGTGGGTTATCCGTTGGGAATTATTATTATTATTAAAAAAAAGAACACATCGAGATACAGCAAAATTATACCCGCACGAGTATGTGCATATAGACATAATGTATATTCCCAGTGAACTTGAAGCGAGATCTCCCCAAGGGATGAATAAGAGAGTGCTCCCTTTGACATCCTTTTGGAACAATAGAAGATAATTTTTTCGTTTTCCGCTCTTATGCTACTCTTTGTGGAGGAAAAGGAGAGATATCCCCAAGCGATGAACAAGAGAGTACTCCCCTTAACATCCTTTCCCAATGATAACAGAAATTTTTACTCTCTGTGCTCCGAGTTTGCAAATCTTGGAGCAATAGGGGAGACCTCATTAAGTTAATAATTAAAGATTACTCCCTTCTATATATTTTTGGGGCGAACATAGAGATTTCTCCAACTCTTTGACTAAGCCGAATTTCTGTCAACAAAAAAAAAAAACCAACAACAAAAGAAAAAAGTTTCAGTCGTAGAAAATATAATATTTAATTCAGATTCGATACCATTTGTGGTTGTTGAATTTTTTTTATATGAATGTTATTTGTGCCATTTTCCCTCATTTTTCCCTTTTTGCTGGTAAGTGAGGCATTTGCATTGCTTCCATTCCTTTATTTGCTTCCATAGAAGGATTGAGGCATAATTCTAAAAAGAACTTTCGTTGGTCTTTTAGGAGGAATATGAAATGTCTCCCTCATTACTCTCCTATGAGGTCTTTTAAAATTCTCCAAAACTTCCCCATTACTCGATTGCGATTCATATAAAAGTAATAACTAAAACTTCGTTATGGTTTTTTTTGGGAGGTGAAAGGGAGTTTTTCTATTACTCGCCCTCCTAGGACATGCAATGTTAAAAGAGAGTACACAAAATTATATGGTAATACACAGAAGTATAGGGAGTAATCCAATACTCTCAAAGGAGTACTCCGCGATTAATAAATGATCCCTGGTTCTACTGGGTTTATATAGATTTTTTCGGTTATTTCTGTATAAATTGAGATTAACTGAGTTTGCTGGACAAAATAAGGCTTTTGGTTTTTAGTTTTAGGAACTATTTTGTGACTTTTTCAGGGTAATTTCGGGACATATGCTGAATTGAGTTGTAGGCTTTACCGGGTCATTTCGGTGTTGTTTTCGGGACTATTTTGGAATCATTACGAGATTTTTTTGGAATAATTTCTCTAAAAGGGTCGAACAGAGATCCCTAAAATAATTCAAATATGGACCCAAAAAAGTCTTAATATAATACATCAATCAAATACGAAATGGTGTTGAAAAAATCCCAAAATTATCCCTAAAACTTTCCAGAAATCACCCTGAAAGCCGCCAAGTAGTCCCTAAGTTGGCTTATTTTGTGCAGCAATGATCCCGAAATTGAATCAAATAAACGCAGTGCATCTCAATTTATACAGAAATAACCAAAAAAAAATCTCGCATTATGTCTATATGCACGTAAGGGTATAATTTTGCTGTATCTCGATGTGTTATTTTTCATTTTCAAAAGCTTGAATAAAAATTGAAATTGCCAAATAAATACAAATACAAATTCAAAATTTTTCGAAAAACCAATAATATTTCACTCATCTATCTATTTATGGCGCGATATACAACAGGTATATCATCATAAACCTCCTAAGAGATTTTTGCGCCAAGCTTCTCTTCCAATTTGTGGTGTGCCGATTTGAATTTTTCCCTACAAATTGGTGGGACCTACAGTTTTTTGCCGACTCCGAACGGCATCTACAAAGGAGACGAATTTTTTGCTGAGAAGCCTGTCATGGCAGAAATACACTCGGAGAGTTTGCCAAACCACTGCCGAGGGGCAGTTTTGAAAAACTTTTTTCAAATCACTTTTGATGTTACCTGTACCAGGGCTCGAACCATGGACCTTCGGTGTGGTAGGCCGGCAACACTACCTTTACTCATCACTTATTTTTTATTTCAAAAGTTTTTTTATTGAAAGTGACCCAACCCTTTTTCTGAATACAGGGTGTTGCTAAATCTTATATGAAAAATGTACAACATATCGACCATTGAAATCAAAGGTCAAATAAAAAAGTTAAAAGAAAAAAAACAACAATGGTAAAAATAATTCCAGTTTTTGAAATATTCAACAAGTGAACATTCGAAACAGGGGGCGCATTCAATTCTCAACAAAGCAAAAAGAAAATGTCTGAGGAACTAAACAAATACGAATAAACTGTGCTAATTAAAAAAGAAGTAGAAATAATGCAAAAAACTAAGACTTAAAGTTTATTAAACCAATTGTTCGACATTGAGCGCCTCAGCCATCAACACCAAGCAAAAAATTATATTTCGGTGTTTCCCACATTACAACAAACAAAAGCTGCAAATTTTTCAAACAAAGATAAGCTGACTTGCCATGCTGTTAGCATTTTGAGAATTTAACAATTTTTTTTCATTATTACTATTACTTTTTTTTTTTCAATTTAAACTGAGCTCCACTATCAACACACTCAAAGTGCTCTTGAAAACATCATGAAGTTAACAGCCGAAACAGAAGGAGTATTCAGCAATTTGAGCTGCTTTGTTGGAAATCAGCCCCACATCTCACACGAACATATATTCATACGTACTTACATATAGATATACATCTATCCATACACATGTACACACCTATATGGATAGCAAAAAGGGGAAACCACAAATACCAACAATCAAGTTTGTTTGGTACACATAATACTAATATATACATTGATGCCCACTAGTTAGTCAATTCGAGAGAGTACAATTTTAGTACAGAGCGCGCCATTATAGATATGGAATTTAGTTAACACTCTTTCCATTCTACTTATTTTGTGTGGATTTCAGTCGTAATTCATTTCACTGTTGCTGAGCTCCATCATTTTGGAGATTTGGAGCAATATCCATTCAAGCGGGAAACACATCGAAGACAGCTACTAGATCCCAAAACTACAATAGAACTCAAGGGAATAGCGTGCGGCCGACTGACTAAAACCGTTTGCGTCAGTCTAAAATATTGACGTTGAGTATTGGCAGAAAACAATTTTTATTACCAGTGTTGTACTTGTAAACTCAGAGACTTTCCTGGAATAAAGTCCACCAAGCTGAACCGTTATATAGACCTTCGGTCACATCTAAGTTACGCAACATTATTAATGAATTTATTTTAGCTTTAACTCGTTTGATGGCAAATCTTAAATGTTTATTGTATTTAGAAATTTTCTATTAAATTCAAGTGCGGTGGTTGAAAGATTCGTTTCCTGAAAGTTACGCTGCATGCAAACGGCATTTTTAACTCCGAGTTAACGTCAAATGATGGGTTAAACTCATACGTTTTTGACACATTTTTAAGTTAACTCTGAGTTAAAAAGTTAACTTGCCGTCGTGCAAGTGATCCTAACAGTTCTGTTAAATGAGTTTTGTATGTAAGCGATTGACCAACACGTAAGCAAACTTAACGTGAGGAGAACTTTGCTGATTTTTGATGTTCTACCTAAATTCTACGGCGGCCGCTGTGGTGTCGGTAGTATTGCTGGACTGCCACACCAAAAAAAAATTAATAAAGGTCAAATTCAATTAAACCACAGTCAATTTAAATATTTTAAAAGCAGGTGCAGTGGTGAATTACCTACCACATCGGTTTCTATTTACGATTTTGACATTTTTATTTTTATGACTGGGTAAAGGCTGGAGTGAATGAATTTGTAGACTTTCACTCTTGAGAGCAAAAAACAAAGAGTAAATAGTCAACGAAATTCTCAACAAAAAATTTCTCACACTATAGAAAACAAATCAAAAACGCAAAAGAAAAAAACCGGCCGGTAGCAATGCAAAGGCAAGGACAAAGTAACAAAATGGAATTCAACATAAACAAATGGAGCATTCCAAAGCCAAATATATAAGCTCAATGCCGACTGTGATAACTACAAAATAGCCGACGAAACAAACTCATTGTTGGGCACAGTGCACTAAATTTTTACATCAGCAAATTTTTTAGTGACGTTTTCAAATGTAAGGCTGCTTACATATCTTAAAACTTTATACTTCACATATTGGAAATTTAATAATTATATTCGCATTTGGGTAATTGTTTCCTTTAGGAGACAACTGCTAAAACACGTCCAAAAATATCAGGAGGTATGAAACAACGCGTTTTGACTTCGGTATCAACAATCCGAAAGCGGATTTTAAATTTTTTGTTTCAGTGAAAAGTTATTCGCAAAAAACTCAAAAATGACCCAGGTCCGATCCCAAATAGGGGGCTTGATCCAAGGTATTTATGGGCAGAACACCTTTCTGCGTAGGCGGCCTTGGGCCGCCCTTCAAAAAAATAACCCTTAGCCGGTCCAACACCGGCTACGCGGTCCACAGTATTTCTGCGCAGAACACACTTTTGCACTTTTCGGTACACCCTAATCTGTGATTACAAAAACCACATGAAAATGACTGAGAATTTTCAACTTTGATTGGAAATATCTCTTCACTGAAACCAAAACTCGAAAATCCGCTTCCGGAATATTTTTACCGAGTCCAATGGCGTCTTTTGATACCTTTCCCGATAATTTCGGACGTGTTTTAGCAGTTGTTTCCTAAAGGAAACAATTACCCAAATAAGTTATATGTAAACAATTAACGGTACGAAAACAAATAATTTAGTGAAGTATGCCCCACTATGGCCGCATGTACTAGTGTTTGAGGGCTAGGGGAGCGATAAGCAATCGATAATTGTACATGTGCTACGGACAAGAAGTTTGTGACCGAACGTAAAATCGAACCCGCAAAAAATGTGAATGGCAAATAGTTAAAACAAAAAGTAGATGGCATAGTAAAAGCCCAAAAACCAAAACAAAAAAAAATAAATTACGAGCTAATAAGAATAACAATAACAAAACGGGTGCGCGCAGCGAGGAGTGGAATAACAAGTAAACTCGTTCTTTTTTTTAATTTGTACAAAGGGAATGTGGTAGATATGTACATACACAAACTATAGAAGTAGCAAGTGCAGAGAAAAACGTTCATACATTTGTATGTATTTTGCAGTCTATGTTTAGCATATTTACAATAATATTTAAGTTACAAGTGTTTATATATTTATATAAACATGCAGCATGAAATTTTGATGATATAAATATGTGACAGTATGTATACATTAGGGTGAAACATTTGGGACGAACTTAGTGCGATTTTAGATCTGGCCTTCTTGGGCCGTTGTCTCCAGTCCAATAGGTCGATTCTGTAACTATTTTAACGCCAAGTGTTAGCGTTAACTTCGCTTAGCACCATTTTTAACGCTTTTCCCTATTCACTAACTTTTAACCACACGAAGTGTTAGCTAACACTTTTTGTGTGGTTAGCTGTCGCGAATTATTTTCGAGGTGTTAACAATAGCGTTAATATATTTGCAAGTGTTTTAGCGTTTGGAAAAAGTAAAAAAATTAGTTTTGAGTTTTTTGCATGTAATTTAGTGCAAAATACGGCGAAAAGAGAAGTATTCCCATATTTTATCACCATCAAGAGTCAGCTGTTTAGCGGCGTTAAAGAGAGTTACAGAATCGCACTTTCGTTAAGAACAAACGCCGAAATTTGGCGATAAGCTTAACGCTCGGCGAGTGGTTAAAAGTTACAGAATCGGGCTACAGAGGGTTTTAAATGTTTCCAACAATTATGACCTTCATAAAATAGATGGATTGATTTTTCGATTTCATTTACAGATTTTCTCAGAATTTTTGTAAAGACATTGGTAATTGTTTCCTTTAGGAGACAACTGCTAAAACACGTCCGAAATTATCGGAGAAGGTATCAAAAGACGAGCGGATTTTCGAGTTTTTGTTTCAGTGAAGAGATGTTTGCCATCAAAGTTGAAAATGTTCTGTCATTTTCATGTGGTTGTTGTAATCACAGATTAGGGTGTACCGAAAAGTGCAAAAAGTGTGTTCTGCGCAGAAATACTATGGACCGCGTAGCCGGTGTTGGACCGGCTAAGGGTTATTTTTTTGAAGCGCGGCCGAAGGCCGCCTACGCAGAACAGTGTTCTGCACATAAATACCTAGGATCAAGCCCCCTATTTGGGATCGGACCTGGGTAATTTTTGGGTTTTTTGCGAATAACTTTTCACTGAAACAAAAAATTTAAAATCCGCTTTCGGATTGTTGATACCGAAGTCAAGACGCATTGTTTCATACCTCCTGATATTTTTGGACGTGTTTTAGCAGTTGTCTCCTAAAGGAAACAATTACCAAGACATTTTATACACTTTTAGTAAACTACAATTCAAATTTCGTCTAATTTCAGTGTGAAATGCGACTTCCTGGAATTGGAATGTGTCATATACTTTTTTAATTAAGCTCGTAACAGTTTTTAAATTATATTTTCCATTTTATTTTGATTTATAAAATATTAATATTTTGATTTATAAACTATTAAATGCAATAAATTTAGATTTCCCTGTTTATACTACTCTTGGCCCGCCCTAATATATGTACATATATAGAATATATAAGCAGTACTCAATGCATCCATAAGAACGGGTAATAGTCCAATTACCCACCGACGTGTGTAACGTACGTTTACGTATCCCGTACGTACGTACGTTGCAGTGAATCTTGTGCCCGTGGCGCCAACGGAGAAATCAGCCATTTCCGTTGCTTACATTCAATACAATGTTGCCATTGATCAGTTTTCATGCATGCTAACTCAAACGTGTACTTTTGAAACAATTATTTTTCATTTTATGAGTGTCCGAAATTAATATTAAATAATTATAGCCAGTCAATTTATTTAGAAGCAACAACTTAATATCGTAATTTCAGGTTATTTCAACATTATTACGAAAATTTAAAAGATATTTTGAGGTATTTTTGTAAAGCAACTGCAAACGATCCATAACCAGCATACACACGTATGAATAGGCAACACTGTCATATGAGCGAGCAATCACCTGACACGTGCTTACGGAAAAAATCAAAATTTCTTTGATTTCTACGCTACGTACTACGTATACGGAAAAATTGAACGTCGGTGAGTGTTCGTTTACATGGCACTCTTATAAGACAGGTCGTGTCAGCTGACACGTACTACGTACGTGCGTCGGTGAGTAATTGGACTATAAGCCATGAAAGCGACAGTTTTGGAACAATCGGATACCGCTCCAAAGACAAGAAACATCGCGATTACTTGCTTACGATCCCGGAGATTCCGGGATTAGCAATTTGTTACTAAAAATTCATGAAAAATATCTTTATTTAATTTTTCTTTTGATGTGCAATGTTTTAAATATTTTAATTTACTCTGTAGACGGTCCTACTTAAAGGAACCTAAACTAAAAACTATCAGTATCGAAATTTTTATTTATTCAATATTTGATTTTTTATTTGAATTTAATAAATTCCATAAAACAATTACCCCCTTAACAACGCGATTCAAAACATTGAAACAAAAAAATTAAACAAACTTAACTTGAAGGGTAATAATACTATACATCCAACGTCAACTGTAAAAACTGCACTAAAAATGTCATTGGTACCCGGAGACGCGTTTCGGTCCCAGGAACGATGGGGGAAAGCTAATATTTTTAGTAGTTTGCAAGATATTTGCAAGCAAGTTTAACAATTTTCTGTCATTTTCATGTGGTTGATGTAGACAAAGATATAAGGTGTTCTGAAAAGTGCAAAAGTGTGTTCTGCGCAGAAATACTGGAAATCGCGTAGTCGGTGTTGGACCGGCCAAGGGTTACTTCTGTGAAACGCGGCCGAAGGCCGCCTATGCAGAAAGGTGTTCTGCCCATAAATACTATGGAACGTCCCCCCGAACCTAGGTAATTTTTTGGTTTTTCCAATAACTTAAATTACTAAAAAAAAAATAATGGGTTTCCCCCACCGGATTAGGGTTCCTGGGACCGAAACGCGTCTCTGGGTACCAATATTGACATTTTTGGTGCAGTTTTTACAGTTGACGTTGGATGTATAGTATTACCTTTTGGAGAATTGCGAATAACCAAACTCTGGGATTACCAAATTATATCCCGAAAGTCCCGGGTTTGTAAAATTAACATCCCTGGTATATACACATGCCTGCAATAGTGAGGTAGTTATAAGACTCCCTTACAGCGATTACAGACATGCTATCCTGCATAAATCTTTATGAATAGCTTAGCAATATTTGTTTTCGCATTTTGATTAACTAATTCACAACTTGTAATGAATGCAATTTTGATAATACTTACGGCGTATTTATTGATGAATGCATCATGGTATCCACTCGAGTAATCTTCCAACTCGAACATTTTTAAAGTTTTTATTATTCTAGAGATAGTATTGTAAATATTACTTCAATTATTAGTTTTCATGAAATAAAGTACATTAAACGGAACCGCTCGAAAGTCTACAAAACACTCTCTTCACACGGCGCAAAGAAAATCAAAATCACGATTGTTTTACCTGCTTATTGGCTCTACTTTTTACACACATTTCGCAATATCAATTTCTCTTCCTTATGTTGGATGGTAACGAAGGTTTGTAATCACAAATTCATTGCATTGTTACCTCTAGCAAAATAGAAAATGCACTTCGTGCTTAATACGAGTGATTTTATTTCATTAATTCTGCCATAAACATTTGACCGCCATAAAAAATAGTCAATAAATAAATTCACACAACATATCAATCGTATAACCGTTTCTCGCTCACTTTTCAAAAAATAAGCGCGCACACACCACTTCTTCCGTTTCTTTTTTTTCGCTTCTCTTCACATTTGCTTTACAACTTTTTGTTCCAAATTCGCAGCCGGCCGGTTAGGCAATTGTAGTTGTAGTAGGGTGAAACAAAATCCAATAACATTGAAAAATTCCGAACGTAACGAACAACTTTTGCAGAAAAGCGCGCACTTCTTCGCTGAGCACACAAACTGAACTGAGAGTATTCATGAGCAGATATTTTCTATAAACCGACAGCGCAGCGAGCAGAACTTCGGCAGAAGAGGCAACAACGACAGCAACGCAAAAACAAATAATGAAGAGTGCCAAAGAGAAGGCAAGAATTTGGTGAAAGGAGAGCGCTGCATTTTTAAACTAACGTTCGAAATTGTTGTTCGAATTTGTTTGGGTTCAGTATTGCCGATTTGCGTTTTTACTTAAAATGTGATACGTTTTTGTGTCAATATTCGTTCGGGAATAGTCGTAGTTGATATCAAATAGAATTGAATAAATTCCCAACAACCATTTCTGTAAATGTTTTTCAAAATAATTTAAAGTAAACTTGCTACATTAAGCGATATGTAAGTGTATGACGGTGAAAACGCAAAAATCATGGCTGCATCTTAACCACTTCCGCAAACTGGTTAGTTGGTTTAAATTGCAGCATTCAATGTATGATTAGAACTTAGTTATATATTTTAAATAAATAATATACAAAATATGGTTGGAATAAAGTTAAAAAAAAAAAACTTTTAGAAAGATTCTTTAAAATCTTTTTTGTAGGTTTAAATTAATAAGCTTTTTATCAACGTATCCTTTCAATTACACAACGTTTATTTTCAAACGTTTTATAAACGAAAAATCTGAATTTTGTAAGCTTAATACTTATTTCGAAAATCTTTTTAAAGATTTATTTCAAGTTTACTTTGCTTGTTGGGTTCCCGTAATAGTTTATTTTGTTAATGAACAGAGCTGGTGTGAATAAAGAAACATAAGCCCATTTTCTTAACATAACATAAGGAAGAGCATAATATGAATAAAATAACAAACTGAATTTTTTCAAAAATTTAAAATTTTCTTCGAATATCTAAACGTACTTGACAATTTCGAGATTGCAACCAAAATTGTGAGCGGTTATAACTTTTTCCTCTTGCTTATTTTTTGTTGCTTTCAAATAAAGTGGACCTTGTACACATATTTTGCAAGGTCCCAGCCATCACAATATACTCGTTCAATCTCATTAAAACTATAAGTTCGGCTGAGAGAATATCGCAAGCAGAAAAAAACTTCTTTAACCTGTCATCCAACAGTGCTGTATACAAAGTGGGCAAAAATAGAACAATGGGTGTATTTGAGTAAAAATTCGTTTCTAAGTTGACTACAGTACGGTGATTCAAATATCAAATTTGTTTGTACCATTGAGAAATAAGAAAGGTGGTCGCAGAGCGAACTCGAAAAGGGTCGCATGTGTTTGGTTTTATTGTTGAATATATGAAGATTGTCAATTGCATTGGTTTACAAATAAAAATCAACAATTATACGTTGAAATGCTTGCGGGCCGGAAAAGATTATAAAGTTATTGTTTTGAATTGCACTAGACCTAACAGTGCCTAAAGATGTAAATTACACGGTGACTAAAATTCCCGAAAGTGTAAAGTTAATAAGATCTCTAAATCTTAGGTGGTGGTTTTTTTTTTTTTTTTTTTTTTTTTTCAGTGGAGAAAGCATCGAAAGCCTTAAAGTCAGTGTGGGACTTGAACCTAAGCACTAAAACTCCAACCGTCATGTACCGATCCCCCCGGTACTACCGTTAAGTATTCCGTCGGGAGGTGGTTTGAGCACTAGTCTCAACGTCTGTTGGTCGGCGTAACCGTCCGTTTCAGTTCTTAACTGGGGATCTTTTTACTAGATTTTTCATTCTACTAGTCGGGAGTGGTGTTGAGAAGGTCGGTCTTGTCCACCAACACAAATATATGTATAAATATAACTACATACCTACTCTATGTATATATATGTAAACATGTTTACTCCGTTGGCAATGATTTATCGACACTTACATTTACCTCTTTGGTACTTCCGAAGCTAGGTGGTTGGACAGGCAGTGGTTCCAATCCGCCTCTATGAATATAACGCATCTCTTTTCTCAAAAACTTACACTTACTTACACGATGGCTATAATGACAAGCCCCAGGCAGTTCTAATGAAACGCTTGCCCTATAGCGGCTCTAAATGTGAGCCCAGACAGTTGGACGGGCCGTGGGTCCAAAACTGTCCTCAGTGGGCAGTAATCGCCGTTCTTGATAAGGTCCCGTGGACCAGCGGTGGAAGGGCCGTGGTTCCAATCCGCTTCAAATCTAATCACCCATGTTTCCAATAAAAATAAAAAACTTACTCGTATCACGGCTCGCATTGTGCGCCAAGACAGTTGGACAGGCCGTGGGTCCAAAACTGTCCTCAGTGGGCCGTATTCGCCCTTCTTGATAGGGTCCTGTGGACCCGGCGGTGGAAGGGCCGTGGCTCCAATCCGCTTCAAATCTACTCACCCATGTTTCCAATAAAACACTTACTCGATGTGGGCCAAGACAGTTGGACAGGCCGTGGGTCCAAAACTGTCCGTAATTCCAGTGTCATTATCTGGCCGTTAGGGAGGCCATGTCTCCAAACCGCTTATCACCCGTACGATGCCCCACCTCCCATTCAGAGACTCCCGCCAAGCCGGCTTGCAACTTGGACGGATTGGAGACAAGGTCTCTCCAACCGTCCGAGCTGCAAACCAGCCCGGCAAAAACTTCCAAACAAGAGACAAATCATTGCACGAGCTACAAACAGTTCGGAGACATGGCCCGCCTCGCTCTTAGTTTAGTTCTCCCTCATGCGCCGCAGCCTTTCCTGGCTTCTTAGACACTTCATGGTTTCTGCAATTACGTCGCACGCTGCAGTCCATTTTAGTTTGTTTTGTAGCATGTGCCCCACTAGTGTTTCCGGAGTGTAATCCTCACCGATAATGCTGCGTAGCCTTCTTCTAAAGCTAATCGATCTAGGGCATTCGAAGAATACGTGATAGACGTCCTCAGCCGCTTCGCCACCACAGTGGTCGCATAGGTTGTTTTGCTCGTGTTTGAATCGGTGAAGATATTCCTTGAAGCATCTGTGGCCGCTTAAGAACTGGGTCAAGTAGAAGCCTACTTCCCCGTGTGCTCTCGTTACCCAGCTTTTGATATCTGGGATACAGCGGTACGTCCAGCGCCCCTTTGTGGATGTATTCCATCTGTGCTGCCACTTTTGCACGCTAATCTCGTGTGCTTCGGTCCGCGAGTTTCTGTCCTCAGAAATCATCGCTGCTTCCTTTGCCAAAATGTCAAAAGGGCACATTCCTGCGATTACCAGTGCAGCATCGTCTGAGACCGTTCTAAAGGCACTACAGACTCGAAGAGCACATAGTCGGTAGGTCGACTTTACCCCGCGGAAGTACGACTGATACTCCGTGGCGTGATGCCAAACTGGAGCCCCGTAGAGTAGCTGGCTCTTTACGACGCCTGCAAGAAGCTGGCGGCGTCCTTGCTTTGGCCCTCGCGCATTTAGCATTATCCTCGATAACGATGATACTGTTTTAGATGCCTTTTCATTAGCATACTCTAGCTGTGTTTTGAACGATAGCCTCCTGTCTATCATAATCCCCAGATACTTGACTGCTGGTAGAGTGTCGATGCCATGGCTGCCGATTCGAATCGTGACATGCTCTACCTTCTTTCTACTTGATATGAGTACCGCCTCTGTTTTGTGCTCCGCCAGCTGTAATCCGTGTTCCATCAGCCATGATTGAACGCTGGCTATGCTTGTATTAGCTTTGCCGCATATGTCGCTAAGGTGTTTGGCCGTAACAACCAATGCGATGTCATCCGCGAACCCTATAATTTGTACTCCGTGTGGTACTTTGAGCTGTAATACCCCATCGTACATAATGTTCCATAGCAGCGGGCCGAGCACGGACCCTTGAGGAACGCCACCTGTAAAGTGGAGGGTTTCCGTGCCATCTGACGTTTCGTACTCAAGTAGCCTGCCGTGGTGGTGGTTTCCAGCTTTTGTTATTTTTCATTTTATTTATTTTTTTGGAAAATAGCCTATAATTTCTGCAGGACACAACATGTGACCTTTCCGCATAGATATGGGTAAAACAAAATAAAACCGATTAGGCACACATCTGTTTGCGGAAATATTTTTTTCTTCCGCTAATTCAAAGATTTTGTGGCGGTGAACCTATGTCATTACATAACGTTTCACCGGCCCCTAAATGTATGTATGAATACCCTCAATACATTTCATAAGCTTTTCTTCAATATATTTCAATTATAAAATTTAAATGTTTTGTAAACAAACAAAAATGTTTTGACAAACTTAAAATGAAAAAACATGCAAACGTCAGTTCATTTTTGCTCACCTTAATAAATTTGGCTTGAACGCGTTATTAACGGCTAAAGTATAATTTAACGCAAAAAATAAGAAATATGCAAAACAAAAAGTCGCCAAAACAATGAAGCTTCGCTCGTTTGTTGATTATTTTCATATAAAACCCTATAGAAAAAATTCACATTTTGAAACGACACTCAGAGTTTGATGAAATTTTGCATATTTTACCTACACAAACACACCCTCGTTTTTAGAAATAGAATTTTCGGAGAATTGTGGACGTGGCAAAGTATCGAAATATTTGAAAAATTACGGTAATATGTACGAGTACTTTCAAGCTGTGATTACTATGGAATGGCTCAACCGATTTTAAAGATCTTTGTGCCATTACAAAGGTATTTAAACTTTTTTTTTTGTAAATTTGTGTTTAGAAAGGTCGATTTAATCTATATAACATATCTAAAAACTATAATAGTTTTTTTTTTAAATAAAGGAATCTCTTGTTTACTTCCTTTTATTTTGATATCATTGTTTAACAAAAAAGAGTAAAGTAGCTATACTTTGTAAGTTAAACAGAGCTTTTTTTCAATTTTAATAGATTAGAACAAGAATCGTATTTAATTTGTCAGACACCCCCAAAATATGGACTTATTCTTTTTTTTTTAGATTTATTATACAAGTTTGCGCAGCTCATACTGCTAACTTTCGGATTATTTGATAACTTTTAATGCAGTTTTATCTAAAGGTATGAAAGAATGGAATTCCTGTAATAGTTTTTTTATAACTTGAGTTTGTGAAGCCCAATGACAAGGGTCTTTCGCCATTTGAATTTGGTTTTTATTTGATATACTTAAAGAAGTAATTTACAACAAATGGAACACAACTCTCAGATGTAATCTCGAAACCATTTCCTTTACTACACACATTTGTTGACGATTTTGTTCAACACATCAATAAGCTGGTGCCACATCATTTCAGCACAATTTTTCAAAAATCTTCTTTCTTTAAATGGTCATCTAACCGCCCGGGCGATTTTGACCGTCCAACATAGCTCGCCAGTCGTTTCTTCGTTGCGCCAACTGGCTCCAATTGGAAACACCGCGGGATCGCAAATCGGTCTCCACTTGGTCCTTCCATCGGAGTGGTGGTCTCCCTCTTCCTCTGCTTCCACCGGCGGGTGCCGATAAGAATACCTTCTTCGCTCATTCGCACTACGTGGCCTAGCCAGCGAAGCCGCTGTGTTTTTATTCGCTGAACTACGTCGGCGTCTGCGTAAAGTTCATACAGCTCATCATTAAATCTTCTTCGGTACTCCCCGTCGCCAACGCGAAGAGGTCCACAAATCTTTCGAAGAACTTTTCTCTCGAATACTCTCAGAGCCGCCTCATCAGATGTTGTTAATGTCCACGCTTCTGCACCATATAGCAGGACGGGTGCGATGAGTGACTTGTAGAGTGTTATTTTCGTTCGTCGAGAGAGGACTTTACTTTTGAATTGCCTACTCAGTCCGAAGTAGCATTTGTTTGCAAGAGTAATTCTTCGTCGGATTTCTAGGCTAACATTATTGTTGGTGTTAATGCTGGTTCCCAGGTAAACGAAGTCCTTTACTATTTCAAAATTATTGCTGCCAACAGTGGCTTGGTTGCCTAGGCGCGAATGCACTGACTCTTTGCATGATGACAGAAGGTACTTCGTTTTGCCCTCGTTCACCACCAATCCCATTTTCCCCGCTTCTTTTTCTAATTTGGAGTAAGCAGAAGTTACTGCGCGGTTGTTAAGGCCAATGATATCAATATCGTCAGCATATGCCAACAGTTGCACGCTTTTATAAAATATTGTTCCAGCGCGGTTAAGTTCTGCAGCTTGTATTATTTTCTCCAGCATTAAATTAAAGAAATCGCACGATAGGGGGTCACCCTGTCTGAAACCTCGTTTAGTTTCGAACGGCTCGGAGAGGTACTTCCCAATTCTGACCGAGCTGGCGGTGTTGCTCAAGGTCATTTTGCATAGCCGTATAAGTTTTGCCGGGAAACCAAATTCAGACATAGCGGCATATAGGCAGCTCCTTTTCGTGCTATCGAAAGCGGCTTTAAAATCAACAAAGAGATGATGTGTGTCGATTCTCTTTTCACGGGTTTTTTCCAAGATTTGGCGTATTGTAAAAATTTGGTCGATGGTAGATTTACCAGGTCTGAAGCCACACTGATAAGGTCCAATCAGTCTGTTCACATTAGGCTTCAGTCTTTCGCACAATACGCTAGATAGCACCTTATATGCGATATTCAAAAGGCTGATTCCGCGATAGTTGGCGCAGTTTGCAGGATCGCCCTTCTTGTGGATTGGGCAGAGAACACTTACATTCCAATCTTCAGGCATGCAGTCATCCGACCATATTCTGCATACAAGCTGATGCATGCGCCTTACCAGCTCATCGCCTCCGTGTTTGAATAGCTCAGCAGGCAAACCATCAGCGGCAGCTGCTTTATTGTTTTTCAATCGGGATATTGCTATTCGCACCTCATTATAGTCGGGTTGTGGAACGTCAATTCCATCATCTTCGATTGTGGGCTCGGGTTCGGCATCTTCTCTGGTTTCTTGCTCAGTTTCTCCATTTAAAAGGGCAGAGAAGTGATCCCTCCATATTCTGAGTGCTCTCTGAACATCGGCCACCAGGTCGCCGTTCTCATTCTTACAGGAGTTCGCCCCGGGTTTAGAACCTTCTGTCATTTGCCGAATTTTTTGATAGAATTTTCGGGCATTATTCCCGTTGGCCAGCATCTCAAGCTCCGTTATTTCACGCTTTTCTGCCTCTCTTTTTTCGCCCGGAAAAGCCGCCTCGCTTCCCTCTTCAACTCGCGGTAGTGTTCACACACACTCCTCGTTGCATTCGATCTTAGCGTTGCCTTGTAGGCTTCGTCCTTTCTTTCCGTTGCAGCGCGGCACTCTTCATCATAACAGTTGTTTCTTCGCATTCGCCGGAATCCAATTACTTCTTTGGCTGCGGTACGGAGTGCTCCTGAGATATGATCCCACTGCTCATGCATTCCACTAGGTTGAATTGTGCTCTCGGAGAGCAGGTGTGAGAGGCGATCTGCGAAATAATTGGCGGTCTGTTACGATTGCAGCTTTTCGACGTCCAGCTTTCCCTGCGTTTTTTGGTGCACCTGTTTTGTCGTACAGAGGCGGGTACGAATCTTGGCTGCTACTAGGTAGTGATCAGAGTCGATGTTAGGTCCTCGTATTGTGCGAACATCTAAAACGCTGGAAGCATGCCGTCCGTCTATCAGAACGTGGCCGATCTGGTTGCGTGTTTTTCGATCGGGGGACATCCATGTATCCTGATGGATCTTCTTGTGCATAAACCTAGTGCTGGATATGACCATGTTTCGGGCACCTGCGAAGTCGATCAGCCTGAATCCATTTGGCGAAGTCTGATCGTGGAGACTGAACTTCCCGACAGTGGGGCCAAATACACCCTCCTTACCCACCCTGGCGTTAAAGTCGCCAAGCACGACTTTGATATCATGATGGGGGCAGCGCTCGTATGCTTCTTCCAGGCGCTCGTAGAATGCATCCTTTTCCACGTCGTCCTTCTCTTCCGTCGGTGCATGAGCGCAGATAAACGATATGGTGAAAAATCGTACTTTTATGCGGATTGCAGCGAGACGCTCGTTCACTGGTGTGAACGACAGTACTCGGTGACGGAGTCTCTCTCCCACCACAAATCCCACGCCGAATCTGCGCTTGTCTTCATGCCCACTCCAGTAGATGTTGCAAGGTGTTTTGATCGTGTTTCCTCGCCCCGTCCATCGCATCTCTTGTATGGCGGTGATGTCAGCTTTTGCTTTTCTCAGGACCTCAACCAGCCGGGCAGCGGCACCTTCCCCATTAAGGGGCCGGACATTCCAGATACATGCGCTTATCTCATAATCCTTATTTCGTTTGCGGGTGTTGTCATCTAATAAAGGGGGTTCTCATATCCGAGGCTTTGTTGTTGAATTTCATTGGAACGTTGTTTTATGTGGCTTTGTTGTTGAATTTCATTGGAACGTTGTTTTATGTGGTGGGTCCCAAACCCGTTTCACGGGAGGTTGAATTCTATTACACGTTTGTATAGCGAGCCGCTTGATCCAAGACAGACGCCCGCTTGCAGCCGCACCACATGGTGATCAGACGCTGCTGTTTGAACCCCCCAGCAAGCCCTTAAACCGATTATGTCGGAGTGGCCTTACCAGGTTGTCGCCTTCTCACGTTTAGCTCACCACCAAACGGGTGTTCGGTGGTTACCCAGAGGATACTTGGGCGCAAAGCCCGGAAGTAGTGAGCTGCTTGAACCGCATGCAAAAGAATCGCTCTAGCCATTCCCAGGTGAATGGCGATCAGAAACTTTCCCCACTTGCGTGGACTTCTGCACACGGCCCCATCCTCCATTTTTCAATGCAATTTCTAAAAATGAGGTTGTATTTGTATAGGTAAAATGCAGCTGTATGCAAAATTTCATGAAAATCTAAGGTGGTCGGGTTCAATGCATATCGGTTTGGATATGAAATTCATTATAAGTTAAAATTTCCTCTTCTAAATAAAAATGTATATTGTCCTGCAACGTCAAGTAAAATTGGGTTTTCTACACCTTTTTCAGTTTAAATTCAGAAAGTTACAATTCATATTCCGAATTTCCATTTGATATTCAGAAAGTTGCAACTGATATTCAGAATTTCCATTTGATATTCAGAAAGGTACAATTCATATTTAGAAAGTTCCAATCAGGGTGCACAACGAAATAAACAAAAAAAATTGTTTTTTTTTATATATATAAAAAAAATATTGGAAAGCCTTTTCGTTTTGCCAAATACCAAAACGAAAAATATTTCGTTTCAATAATTATCAAAACGTGAGAGAGGACTTGGGGGCGGGCTTGCCTTTACCACTCATCATTTGAGCGTGATGTCGACCCGAAGGACAACACCTTAAGTCGTCAAGGTATGGTTGTCCGGCCAGGCGATGTCGATCTTGAAATAATTAATATTTATAAACCTCCTGCCACCTGTTGTCCGAGAGATTACCACCCTGACATCAGTGCGTTACTCAGAGGCGATAATGGTGTAATCCTCGGAGACTGCAACACAAACTACGACCTGTGGCACTCGAGCCTACAGGTTGATGGTGGGGGACAGTAACTGGCTGAACAAATAGATTAATCGACGTTTTGCACTGTGAACGGGGATGCCCCCACAAGATTCGCGGTAAATTGTTCTAGTTTGCCGGACATAACTATCGTCAGCGATGGTCTCGTAAACTGCATTGACTGGCGACCGATGTTAACTCTCGCTTCGGATAATTTACCGAGAGTCCTCTCAATCGATCGCCCCAATGACTTTGCCACTTCTGAGAATCGCACTTTCACTAATTTCAGCAAATATGATTGGGTTGGTTTTCTTAACTTCACTGAGAGCACCTTCGCTGCTCTTCGCATCCCGTCTGACGTACGAGAAGGGGAAAAGGCGTTTCGCATAGTCATAGCTTCAGCCTTTAATCAATACATTCCGTCAGGTAGAATTAAGGAATTACGTCCGCATTTCCCCGCAGAGGCAGTGGCCCTGGCAAATGAAAGTGTCCATGTGCGACGCTTTGACCCTAGGGATCCCCAAATTCAAGATCTCAATGCGGAAATCAAACGGCTGGTTGATCAACACAAACGCGCCAAATGGAAGGGCACCTAAGGTCCTGTAACCTCTCTGCTGGTGTTGGAAAATTATGGTCCACTGTAAAATCCTTGTCAAATCCATAGATTTTCTTGTAACACAGTATCCATGGTGGCCAGATCATTTCATAGATTTTCTTGTAACACAGTATCCATGGTGGCCAGATCATTTCTGCTGAACATACTTAAATTCTAGCAAATAGAGTATTTTTAACGTTACGGAAGGATTAGGGTCTACAACTTTTGAGTGCAAGGAAATATTGTTACTTATAAAGAGCTTAGCTTACATGTTGACACTCCACCATTATTGTCTTTTTTCATGAAGTAAAAAGTAGGTAATCGTGAAAACTATCCCATGATATTATCCACGTCGTTACCTTTTGTTTGATACCCATTCACAACACATTTTGGAGCTATCCCTGGTCCATATTCTGGGGTATAAAAGCAGAAAACATCATTAATTTGTAACCCATATTGTACAAAACATATTCCAGGGTTACCTGGTTGTATGTAACCTTGTAGGTAAAATTACAAATCTAAACTATCCTTGAATATCTTTGAAAACGCACAGGAAATTTCATCAAAATCAGTGTAGCCGCTTAGGAGGAGTTCAGTCATATAAAGGCACACGAAAGATGTATAATATATAAAGATATACAGTGACGATCAAAACTGTAACAATAGGTTGCAGCTCACACGATATAGGATTGCAAAGTTATAACAAACAATAATTTTTAGAATTTTAGTTTTGATTTTGTTAGCTTATTTTCCTTTTGCTTTTTGCAATGCATCCAAGCGAGCAGGCATACTCTTGGTGTAGTTAGAAACAAAATGGTCAGGTATTGCCTTCCAAACCTCCTGCGTTCGCTCCCACAACTCATTCATTCCTTTCGGTGGATCAGCATGAATTTTTTGTCGAATAGAAATTGTATCAGAGCAACCGAAATTGAATTTTGTGCGTTTCAAGCCAATTCGAAACTTTTTTGCGTCGGCAAACGCTGTGCGTTTATATATGGCTGACCTGTTAGGAAGGGCACAACTGTAACATTTGAGGTTGCTTGCACTTAAGTAGTTTAAACAAATTTGTTGTTGTTGGTTGTTGTCTTATATACTTAAATGAAACTGTGTACTGTTCACACACAATATGTCAATGGAAAAAATCAAGTTTGAGGTATAAGCAAATGACTGAGAGGAATCGAAGGGAGTTCCAGTGTCACTTGTTACAGTTTTGCTCGTCAATGTATATACAGAAGGGTGGGGCCATGTGAAGAAGTCCACGGAAGTGGGTAAAGTTTCTGATCGGCAGAGCGATTCTTTGGCAGGCGGTTCAAGAAGCTCACTACTTCCGGGCGCTTGCGTACAAGTATTCTCTAGGTAACCACCGAACACCCACTTAACGTGAGAAGGCGACAACCTGGTAAGGCCACTCCGACATAATCAGTTTAAGGGCTTGCTGGGGGGATTCAAACAGCAGCGTTTGATCACCATGTGCTGCGGCTGCAAGGGGGCGTCTGTCTTGGATCAAGCAGCTCGCTATACAAACGTGTGATTGAATTCAACCTCCCGCGAAACGGGTTGTGCGTTTGGCTTGGGACCCACCACATAAAACAACGTTCTAATGAAATTGAAATATGAGAACCCCTTTGATATATGACAAAGCCTCAAACGAAATAAGGGTTATGAGATAAGGGCATGCACCTAAAATGTCCGGTCCCTTAATGGGGAAGGTGCCGCTGCCCGGCTGGTTGTCGTCCTGAGGAAAGCATAAGCTGACATAGCCGCCATACAAGAGATGCGATGGACGGGGCGAGGAAACACGAACAAAACACCTTGCAACATCTACTGGAGCGGGCATGTAGACAAGCGCAGATTCGGCGTGGGATTTGTGGTGGGAGAGAGACTCCTCACCGAATAATGTCGTTCACACCCGTGAATGAGCGTCTCGGCGCAAACCGCATAAAAGTACGATTGTTCACCACGGAAGAGAAGGACGACGTGGAAAAGCATGGACTCTACGAGCGTCTGGAAGAAGCATACGAGCGCTGCCCCCGACCTTAACGCCAGGGTGTGTAAGGAGGGTGTATTTGGCCCCACTGTCAGTTTTACAGAAAGTGCAAAATTGTTACACCGAGGTTGAGGTTTTATGAATTGTTCTTGTTTTTATTTACAGTAAGAAGGATTCTTGTTATTGTTTTACTGATTTTGTATAGTTGGAAAAATAAGCTAAAAAATTTAAACTAAAATTCTAAAAATTATTGTTTGTTATAACTTTACAATCCTATATCATGTGAGCTGCAACCTATTGTTACAGTTTTACTCGTCAGTGTATATCTTTATATATTATACATCTTTCGTGTGTCTTTATATGACTGAACTCCTCCTAAGCGGCTACACTGATTTTGATGAAATTTCCTGTGCGCTTTCAAAGAGATTCAAGGATAGTTTAGATTTGTAATTTTACCTACAAGGTTACATACAACCAGGTAACCCTGGAATATGTTTTGTACAATATGGGTTACAAATTAATGATTTTTTCTGCTTTTATACCCCAGAATATGGACCAGGGATAGCTCCAAAATGTGTTGTGAATGGGTATCAAACAAAAGGTAACGACGTGGATACCATCATGGGATAGTTTTCACGATTACCTAGTTGTTCTCTATCTCTTTGGCGCGATATACAACAGGTATATCATCATAAACCTCCTAAGAGATTTTTGCGCCAAGCTTATCTTCCAATTTGTGGTGTGCCGATTTGAATTTTCCCTACAAATTGGTGGGACCTACAGTTTTTTGCCGACTCCGAACGGCATCTACAAAGGAGACGAATTTTTGCTGAGAAGCCTGTCATGGCAGAAATACACTCGGAGAGTTTGCCAAACCACTACCGAGGGGCGACCCCGTTTTGAAAAACTTTTTTTCAAATCACTTTTGATGTTACCTGTACCAGGGCTCGAACCATGGACCTTCGGTGTGGTAGGCCGGCAACACTACCTTCACACCACGGCGGCCGCCTACCTACTTTTTACTTCATGAAAAAAGACAATAATGGTGGAGTGTCAACATGTAAGCTAAGCTCTTTATAAGTAACAATATTTCCTTGCACTCAAAAGTTGTAGACCCTAGTAACCACTTAATCCTTCCGTAAAGTTAAAGATACTCTATCTGCTAAAATTTAAGTATGTTCAGCAGAAATGATCTGGCCACCATGGATACTGTGTTACAAGAAAGGCTATGAATTTGTTATACTACAGATACCATTAAGGTCTAATTAACTTTTATGATTCCAATGACCCTAGAATTTCGAAAAGCCCAAAACAAATGCCAAAAATAAAAATTCACTTAGAAAAATATGCTAGGATAGACAAAAAATATCCAAATATGCAAAAAATATGAAAATATGCATAGGCGTAAATCATGTCTTAGTCCGGGATCTCTAGAACGCTAAACCAAAATATGCAATTTCAAAGAGTTCCAATGTCGAATTCTTAGTGTTAATATTTAGATGAAAAAGTTAAAAGCCTTGTTGATTACGTAAAGAAGTTGAAGAGTCATTACACCGACCACTGCCCTGTAATCCTGATGATGACTTCAAATGGAGTGAATAAAAATCTTCATATAATATATAATTTGTGGTTTTTATTTAAATTTGGCCTAAAATTACAAATCTTGGCTTTGTCACCAACTTAAACTTGACCTGCGAAGATCATACAAATGCTGTAGTTTGCAAAGCGTATGCCTCCCTAAAAAGTCTTGTTGAAATTTTTCCAATTACATTACAAGGAATCCCAAAAGTACTCTCGAATTTCCCATTACATTCCTCAAAGGAATTGTGAAAGTACTTGTAAAGCGAAAAGTTAATTCGTGTATAAAAACGTATTTCAATAGATGTTGATGGGCTTTTCGGGCAATATTTTTCATTATTTCAAAAGGGATCCCTTCAAAGCGATAATTAGCCACATTCGAACACACCAGGGAGCATAAAGTCGTGTGTAGATAGAGATTTAGCGGATGAGTAAATTTTCTTTGAATTCATAACTTAAACAACTAAAACTCTCTAACACTACAAGACCCATATGCTACTAAAAGCGTCAACGATTTCTTACAAATATATCATGGCGGAGTTGAGGAACGACTTATAGAACGTGTATGACCTTTATTCATCGAGAGAGAGCTTGACTTGTCAATTTCCGCTAATTTCCGTTAAGGCAGGTTCTCAAGTAGTCGAACTCGAGGTTCTTCAGTATATGATTTATCTACGCCCTTGCGCTGGAGGACCAGAAGAAACACGAGGAAAGGGAGTCCTTCTATAACAAATTATGTAAAGCAACTTTTGCTTGACGGCTTCAACACCAGTCTTTCGTTCTATAGTCGAAATGTTTACCCTATATGACATACCAACTTCCAACGGGTAGAGACCGCGGCCAAAACATGGTCGTCTGCGATACTAAGCTGCAGCATAAAAAGATCCACAAAGCTACGACTGCAACTTGATGACGATGGGATCAACTGCAACATAGCTCCAATGTCTTCATTGTACTTAAGTTGCGAGATCCAAATTACGATCGAGAGTCCTTGCAGTTGGTAGTGGCTCTCACAGCACTTGAATCAATTTTTGACATAATAACTTATACCAGTAGCCACTTATACCACATTTACTTCGGACCGCTGCTGAGGACTCCATAGGGTTCCAGCGAGATCCAAGGAACAACTGTTACAATGCTGCTTACTTGAAAAAAAACTTGCATCAACTTTTATGAGACTAATATGTTAAATGTTAAAGAGGTCACGGAAATGTTAAGCAGACAGTCTCTGTTGGGCGAAGATCCTCCGTTCAAATCTAAAAGACCTGAAGAAGAGAGCGCCCTTCCCAGCGAGACTAGTCTTACCTATCCAAATACATACCCTGTAAGTGATATGTCCACTCATGACATCAAACATTTCTTCAACTGCACAGTTAATAATAACAACAACAAGCATAATTATTTTGTGCAGCATGGCCAGACACCAGTGATATAACGAAATCCACTTTTTGAACCTTCGCGAATGCGAATGCGAATATTCAGTTTTTGTTCAAATTTGTCGATAATTGTGTAGGGCTATGCAGTCTCGTTCGATAGACGTGCGTTTCGTTTGTTTTTTGTTCGGAATCGACATGTTGCCAAGACTCCTGGGCATTGGTTACTCCTACTAGTTTGACACTTTCTTTTGCGAATCGGAGTGGAAGGCAGTGGATGAAGGTACTCCATATACTATACTCCTGGGTACCCCTCTCGACATTTTTAATGGCGCCGCCTACGAATTGTTCTACGATGACTTTTTATAAATATAAATAATTTAGTGATATGGCCCTCCTGGCCAGAGTATATGTCTACAAGTAGCGCAACTTACTCCGAAACCGAACAACACACACCAACAAAAGGTGGTTTGCATTCAATATTAAAAAAACAAATTTAAATAATATAATATTGACCCATAAAATTCACAAATAATTAAAAATAAAGCAGTTCTAGCTCGCTAATTTTCCGAAGACTGGCACCAAAGTGGTATAAAAAATGTGTACTAGTATCCTCACATCGCTCTGTTGAAATTAGAGTTAGTTTTTTTCCGATCCGAGGCTGTGACTGGACAGTGATAGACATAGAATAAGAGCAGTAGCTGTGTTTGGTGGAGATAAAATTTTTACTGGAAAGTTTTCGGTGACGCAGAACATTTGCAGCGAGAGAGCTCATTTTGACATTTCATTGAGAGAGAGTTGCAAGTTTTTGCTGCGGGAATTTCACTCAATAAAAACTTGCAAGTGATAACAGCTGATCGTGGCATGGGAAAGCAACCACAAAAATTGAAAAATTTGAGCTATTAACCAAACAAAATGGCAACAGATGTTTTGCTGGAAGCTTTTACTGACTCCTGTTCGGCTTTTCGAGGAAGTTTTACGGCATTCTCACTTTGCTAACACTTCTTTGCAAGTTTTGTCACCGAACACAGCTAATGACTATTGTTATCTTTGTTTTGGTTATGCAACTTTATTTGCAGTGTTCGAATATTGCAAAATTTAAGAAATTTTCAATCATTAGCAAAATAATTACCCACCTTTCCAAAAAACTACCAAAAATAACTATAAGTTTTGGTTTTTAAACGACATTTCCAAAGTAATTTCCTTTACCAAAAGACAATATTCACACTTATGAAAATTAAGCATTCGAAACTTAAATCAAACCCATGATAATTCATGTTGCAATAAACATTAAAGAACATTGGCGAAAAGGCATCCACATTTTAAATTAGGCATGTAACAAATATTTTTATAGTTCAGTTATTAAAATTTATTGAACAAAAGTGAACTTCCTAGAATACAATTTTCTTCCAACTGAAAAACTATCTGACAATTTTCCATTTTCATTTACAAAATTTCTTATTGTTACTATATAATATTATTAATATAAAAGTACAGTAACAAAATTTAAAGTATATATCATAAGTACGGCTATAATATAACTCGCCCCTCCTTAAGATTCGAGTCGCTTCGAATCAATAATGTATTTTAATATAAATTAATTAATACATATAAACTTAAACAAAACTAAAATGACAATAACAATAAAATTATAAAACATCTTAAAACAAAATTAATCAACAAAACTAATCAAATGATTATTCAATATATCATATTTTCTTTACTAATTTTATAAACGTTTATTTAAATAAATATTATTTTTTTTTATATATTTATTGATTTTAAAGGCCTTCGAAATTGAGCTACATCCATTTTATTTGGATTACTGTAATATATTTATTAAACCTCTTTGCGGTTTTTTGTCTGTTAGCAATAGGATTTTTAGTATATTTATTTAAATCCAAATTTATGTTTTCTCTTTTTTTGTTTATTCTATTTATTGCTTTCATTTTATTATTTTCAATTCTTATTTTTATTTCATCAAAATTTAAATTCAAATTATTTATAAAATCAATTTGTTTCAATTTAGTTGAACTATGTATAGTGCTATTATAAAAATTTATTGCTTTAAGTACCAATTCTTCTGAATCATCAATGGCATCATTATTTTTCAAAATTCTTATAAAGGGTGTTTTTTTAGGGGTATAGAACTTCGAATTGAAATAAAACACAAGAAAATCGTTTTAAGGTCCATCAATTTGGCTTTATTGGAAGGATAATTTTATGCCATTAATGTTTGAATATGATTTCCGGCATGTGGCCGCCGCGGCTGGCTCGAATAAAGCCAATTCTACAGGTCCAATTTTCAACCACTTTTTCGAGCATATGGGGCCGTATGTCGGCAATAACGCCACGAATGTTGGCTTCCAATTCCCCTAACGTTTCTGGTTTGTTGGTGTAGACGAGCGACTTCACATATCCCCAAAGAAAATAATCCAATGGTGTCAAATCACACGACCTTGGTGGCCAATTGACAGGTCCATTCCGCGAAATTATGCGCTCATCGAATGTTTCCTTCAATAAATCGATTGTGACGTGCGCTGTGTGGCATGTAGCGCCGTCTTGTTGGAACCACAACTCATCCACATTCATGCCATCCAATTCGGGAACAAAATAGTCGGTTATCATGGCTCTATACCGGTCTCCATTAACGGTAGCTGCCTCTCCAGCATTATTGCGGAAGAAGTATGGCCCAATGACTCCACCAGCCCATAGAGCACACCAAACAGTCAGTTTTTGTGGATGTAATGGCGTTTCAAGGGTCTCATGTGGATTCTCTTCACTCCAAATGCGGCAATTTTGCTTGTTGACGTAGCCATTCAACCAAAAATGAGCCTCATCACTGAACAAAATTTTGCGATGAAAATCAGCATCGAAATCAATCTCATTTTCGGCCCATACACCAAAATCACGACGCATTGAATGGTCTCGCGGCTTTAATTCTTGCACAAGCTGGATCTTGTAAGGTCGCAAGCCAAGATCTTTGCGCAAAATCTTCCATAAAGTTGATGGACAAAGCTCCAATTGCTGTGCACGGTGGCGAATCGATTCATTCGGGTCCTCTTCAACACTTTGCTCTACAGCGGCAATTGTTTCTTCGGTGCGCACTGTTCGACGTCTCTGCGGATGCGTATTATCACATAGAGTAAACGTAGTGCGAAAACGATCCATGGTTAACCGAATTAATTGCTCTGATGGACGATTATGTCGACCATAAAATGGACGGAGCTCACGGTAAACTTCGCGAACTGAACCATTATTTTCGAAATAAATTTGCACGATTTGCAAGCGTTGTTCTTTTGTCAACCTGTTCATGATGAAATGGCAAACCAAACTGAACATAAACACATTAGAGTTGCCAGATTTGACCACAAAATGCCAGTTTTATCTCTATTCGAAAAACAAACCTGTAAAAAAACACCCTATATGTTCAAGAAGTGTCGAATGCATTCTTTCTATATCTGAATTCCCAGTGTGAGAATTTGGTGTGGTATAATAAGGTTCTATATTGCTTTCCTGACAAAAAAAATTTAATTAGTGCATTATTAAATTCGTTATCCATAATCAATTTATCCGGCTTTCCCAAAAATGCAATTTGTTCTACAAGTTTTATTTTAACTGTTACCATATTTTTATCACTTAATTTATGAGCAGTACCTAATTCAGTGAATATATCGATAGTTGTTAAAAAACAAGATTTTTGAATTTGGAAAATATCTAAATGTACCACGGCGTTTGGTCTATCAGAAGTAAAAGTATGTTTAAACTGTTTATTTATTGGTTTTCGATCATATTTGTTTTCTATACAAACTCTGCAACTATTACAATACCTATTTACATTTTTAAATAATTTCGGATTAAAATATAAACCTTTTAACTCCTCGAAACTCTCTAATATACCTCTATGATTTCCTTTTAAATGAATATCATTAATAACATTCAATAACAAATCCTCCGATTCAATATCCTCAGCTAATTTTGAGCACTTTATAAATTTCAAGTTACTATCATTAGAAAAAAGTTGAATTAATTTTTGTTGTAATATATTATACATTCTATCTTCAAGCTCTGAATATATTCCAACCTTCCCTTTCCTTAGTTCTTTTCGAAATAAATTATTTAAATAACGTTCATTGGTTAAATCCGTTTCTGCGATATATATTATTTTATATCTACATATTAAAAAGTAAATCGATTTCTCTACTTTTATTTTTAAATAATCTAATTTGAGTTCGATATTTATTAACAATTCCGTCTATTATAGGAAAAAACTCGTTTAAATCTTCTTGAGCACTATGTATACTACCTACCGAATTTTGATTTAATTGAACTCTACTTAAAAAATCAGCTACAGTATTCTCTTTTCCTTTAAGATATTCTATGTCAAACTGAAATTCGTCCAATAAAATCTTCCATCTAATAATACGAGAATTTGGATCCTTTAATGAAAATAGCCATTTTAAAGGTTGATGATCCGTTTGTACCAGAAACTTCCTACCGTAAAGATAACAACGATAATATTTTATTGCCCAAACTATAGCTAACAGTTCCTTTTCTAAAGTCGAGTAGTTCTTCTCATGTCCATTTAATGTCCTACTTGCGTAACTAACTGGTTTGCCTTCTTGGCTTAAAACAGCTCCGATTGCCAAATTACTCGCATCGGTAGTCAAAACAAGTTTTTTATTAAAATTTGGGTAACACAGTATTAATTAATATTTTCTTTAATTTTTCAAAAGCCCCAATATATGCCTCATCATTAATATTTATTTTAGTATTTTTTTTTAAATATTTTATTATTGGACTCGCTATAAGAGAATAATTTTTTATAAATTTCCTATCTATATGTCCAAGAAAAGTAGTTTCTTTTGATAAAAATTTACACTTTTTAATTTGAACCTTTAGATTGAACTCATTAAGTTTTGAAAAAATTTTTTGTAAACTTTCAATATGTTCGGTCAATGAAGTCGAAAAAACAAGTATATCATCCATATAAATGACACAAATTTTATTAATAAAGTCAGATAGAACGTAATTTAACATACGTTGAAAGGTTGCAGGTGCATTTTTCAGACCAAAAGGCATTCGAATAAACTCAAAATGTCCTCTTGAAGTCGAAAATGCTGTTTTTTCAATATCACTTTCTTCCATCAAAATCTGATGGAAACCTTTGGCAAGGTCTAATGAAGAAAAATATTGAGCTTTACCTAATTTGTCGAATAATGATTCAATATTTGGAAGCGGAAATTTGTCATCCACTGTAATGTCATTTAATTTTCTAAAATCAGTTACTAATGTTGTTGTTGTTGTTGTTGTTAACAGTGCTAATCGCCACTTTTGCTTCTTTGAGCTGTCAGTCTTCTTTTTGACTATCCATAGAGGAGAATTATATGGTGATTTGCTATTTCTTATAATATTTTGTTTAAGCATATCTTCAATTTGAGATTCAATTTCTTTTTCTAAAATTTGAGGATGTCTATAATTTTTGCAATAAATTGGTTTAGAAGATGTTGTTATTTACTTCTGATTTTTCTAAATAATTAATTTCTTCATACTTAATATCAAAATTATCATAAAATAATTTTATTCTCCTATTATTTACTGTTAATTTATTATTTTTAAAGTCTAAAATAGCACCAATTGGACTTAAAACATTTACCCCTATAATACAATCAAAACTTTTATTAATAAAATTTGCTAATTTTACAGACATAGTCTTCCTACCAGCATTGAATTCTTTAGGTACATTTACTATAACTTCCTCTGTTATTAATTTATCATCAACCAAAGTATTTAATAATATTGGCTTTAAAAGATTTTGTTTAACACCCATATTAGAAAAAAACATATTACTATCCAACGTAGTAGCAGCTCCACTATCGATTAAACATTTAGTTTTTATATTATTGATTGTAAGTAATACTATTGGTAATGTTGCTCCTGAGGCTGCGAATGAAAATTTTCAGTAAAATTTACAACGCCTATTTCCATTGGCTCTTGATAATCAAAATTTCTTTGATTGTGATTGAAATTTTGAACATTTCCTGAATTATAATTTTGATTATTTCGATATCTACAATACGAGGTGTGTTCAAAAAGTATCGCGAATTTTGTGTTTTTTCAAAAATTATTTATTTATTCATGAATATCTATTTTGTCCCCTTGAAAGTAATCCCCATGAGATATTATACACTTGTGCCAACGGTTTTTCCAATCTTCGAAGCACTTCAAAAAATCATTTTTTTGTATCTTGTTCAGTTCCTCCTTCGATGCCGTCTTTATCTCGTCAAGAGAAGCGTAACGTCGTCCTTTCATGGGCCTCTTCAGTTTAGGGAACAAGAAAAAGTCACAGGGGGCCAGATCTGGGGAATACGGTGGCTGCGGCATCATTAGTGTGTTGTTTTTGGCCAAAAAGTCGCGCACAAGCAATGATGCGTGAGCAGGGGCGTTATCGTGGTGCAAAAGCCAATTTTTGTTCTTCCACAAATCCGGACGTTTCTGGCGGATTGCTTCGCGCAAATTGCGCATTACTGCAGGTAATATTCCTTATTGACCGTTCTTCCCTGTGGCAAGAACTCATGATGCACCACGCCCCTGCAATCGAAGAAAACTGTCAGCAAAACTTTCACATTCGACCGAACTTGGCGCGCTTTTTTCGGTCTTGGTTCGTGCGGCAGCTTCCATTGAGATGATTGAGCTTTGATTTCCACGTCATAACCATAAACCACGATTCGTCATCAGTTATGACCCTCTGGAGCAAATTTGGGTCGTCGCGGACAGAGTTTAACATCTCATTAGCAATGTTCATGCGATGCTGTTTTTGGTCACAATTGAGCAATTTTGGTACGAATTTCGCGTAAAAATCGAAGACGATCCAAAACACGTGCAAGCAAAGCAGCTGTCAACAATTAACTGAACATTCAAAATGGCCGAGCTTGTCGGCATAAGTGAGAGACATGAGTACCAACATAACGCCACAAAAAATTCGAAATTCGAATATACGTAACCAGCGAAAATTCAAAATTCGCGATACTTTTTGAACACACCTCGTATTGTTGATAAAGATTTCTGTTACTATCAAAGCTATTTCCCCTACTACTATCAAAATTTCCCATGTTATTAATTTTCATATTTTTATTACTTAAATTCGGCACAGCATAATTACTAAAACGTTTTTTTCACTTAAATTTTGGGGTTGCTGAAAGCCATAATTATTAGAAGAGTTATTACCAATTAAAAATTTATTTCTTTTTGAAAAGTTATTTGAAAAATTTTCATTATTTAAATCATTATTATCATTATTTTCTATTAAAAATGAATGAGATTTGCTCAAAGTATTAATATTGTTTTGGATAAGCAATGATTTTATATGAACTGGCAAAAAATGAACGTATATGTCAAAGATAATTTGCTCATTATGAATAGGTGTGTACAAATTATTTGGCTCAAGCATATATTTTGTATTCATATCACAAAGAATTTTTTTCAACTTATAATTAAGTTCTTCTACATTTCTCGCATCCACATATGTAGCATCAATACGTAAATTAAAAAACGATTTTTTTATACCGAATTCCTCCTTAATTTTATTTATTATATCTTCCCAAGTTGGGTTAGTTAAAGTTTCAACTATCTTCAAAGCTTTTCCTTGAAGCCGGTTGCTTAATACCGCCTGTATGGTAAGATGATATTCCACAGGACCTAACTCGAGAACTACCCTCACGTCTCTTAAATAATTGCTAAGTGAGTATTCACTTGTACCATTAAACATTGGCAAACTTCTTGCTTCCCGTAAACATTCTGCCAACGTTAAAGCCATTGCTATTTTTATACGTCTTTCCGGTGTCTTCGCTTTGCAGATATTGTATTAAAACTTTAAATTTTCAAGATGTTTACCTTTAGGCTGCCAATTTTATTCTTATTTCTTTATTTGTCCTTCTCAATTTAGCTTTGGCGGCCGCCGTGGTGTGAAGGTAGTGTTGCCGGCCTACCACACCGAAGGTCCATGGTTCGATCCCTGGTACAGGTAACATCAAAAGTGATTTGAAAAAAGTTTTTCAAAACGGGGTCGCCCCTCGGCAGTGGTTTGGCAAGCTCTCCGAGTGTATTTCTGCCATGACAGGCTTCTCAGCAAAAATTCGTCTCCTTTGTAGATGCCGTTCGGAGTCGGCAAAAAACTGTAGGTCCCACCAATTTGTAGGGAAAATTCAAATCGGCACACCACAAATTGGAAGAGAAGCTTGGCGCAAAAATCTCTTAGGAGGTTTATGATGATATACCTGTTGTATATCGCGCCATAGAGATAGAGAGAATTTAGCTTTTTCTGAATTCAAATTTTTAAAAATTTTCTTGATATTTTCTGGTTCCGCGTTATTGTCCTTGTTTATGGGTTATCCTCAATTTAAATTTTATGTACGCGTTTTTTAGTTCAGATCTTAGGATATGCTCTTTATCTAGCACATCCCATCCTCGTCGCCACAAATATTTTTATAGTTCAGTTATTAAAATTTATTGAACAAAAGTGAACTTCCTAGAATACAATTTTCTTCAACTGAATAACTATCTGACAATTTTCCATTTTCATTTACAAAATTTCTTATTGTTACTATATAATATTAACAATATAAAAGTACAGTAACAAAATTTAAAGTACAGGGTGGCTAATGAAAGCCGCTACCAAAAAAAAATTAAATAACTTTTTTTCTATTTAATGAATCTGGTTAATTTTTTTTTTATTTTGCAGATTGACTTTTACATTTAACAAAAATGGATAACTGGGACACTGAAACAAGAATTTGGATTGTCCGCCGCTATCACGCACTGGAGTCCGTAGTTTCGGTTCAAAGAGAGTATAGGCGCACGTTTGGCGGCAATCCTCCGAGCAGATGGACCATAATAAGACTTGTAAACAATTTTGCCGAGCATGGGACAGTCAACAGAAGACCTTACCATCGAAACCCTTCAGTTCGAAAGGAGGAAACAATCGCTGCTGTAGCTGCTGCCATACAAAACAATCCACGTGTTTCGACAAGAAGGTTATCTGCTCAAATGGGTGTAAGTAGACAGTCATTACAGTCAATTATGCACAAAGATTTGAACTTATTCCCATATAAAATTCAAATGGCCAACAAACTGAACGCTGCAGACTTGCCGATTCGCTTGGAATTTTGCCAGAAGATGCTTTAAATGGTGGAAGAGGATGGAAACATGTTGAACTGTCTTTTCATGTCTGACGAGGCCCATTTCAATTTAAACGGCAACATAAACAAACAAAATTGTCGAATATGGAGTGCTTCCAACCAACAGATACTCCATGAGACGGAATTGCATCCACTTCGTGTCACAGTGTGGTGTGCAGTTTCATCACGCTGCATTGTCGGGCCCTACTTCTTCGAAAAAAACGGTCACACCGTTACGGTTACTGGAGACCGTTACTTGAGCATGTTGAGAGAGTTTTTCTATCCAGAATTACGCCGAATGAGAATTTCTTTCAACTCTGTGTGGTTTCAGCAAGATGGTGCAGCTCCTCATATAGCCCAACCTGTTATGACAGAATTGCGACGAAAATTTCCCAATAAGCTGATATCCAGAAACTCCACATGCCGTTGGCCACCCAGGTCGCCTGACCTTACTGCACCTGACTTTTTCTTGTGGGGTTATTGCAAACAGGAAGTCTTCAAAGCAAAACCAACAAATTTGAATGAACTAAGGCAATCCATTCGAGAAACAATTGCGGCTATTCCTGTCTCAACTCTCCAAGCAGTAATGAACAACTTTTTGGTAAGATGCCGCACATGCATCGACGAGCAGGGGGGGCATTTAAATTCCATTATTTTTAAAACTAATTAAGATATATTTAATAAAATTTAATGAGCTTTAACATGAATAAAAGAAAAATGAATTCCATACACTGAAAAAAAAATTATTTGAGTTTCTTAATGTAGCAAAATTCATCAGCCACCCTGTATCTTACTAATATTATAAATGCGTAAGTTTGTGAGTGAGTGTGTTTGAACCGTTTTCACCCCCAAACTACAGCACCGATCTGTACGAAATTTTGCACACTTATTTCCCGATGTAGGTAACAAGTTTCATGAAATCTCAATACCTCACATGGTTATGGAGTTATGGGCACTAATGTGACCCAACTAACCCAAAAATGTATTTTATCCAAAGAATTTATGCAATTGGTGCCCTAAAACCTTAAAATGTGCATACAATATGGGTATTGAACGAAAGGGGAAGGCCACAGTATTCTTTTGGACTTTGCAATTTGTGGATAACTTTATCGATAACTGAGTTATCGGTCAGAATGGGGTCGCCCAAAAACCCATGAATTTGCTTACAATATGGATATCAAACGAAAGGGGAAGGCCACAGTATTCTTTTGGACTTTGCAATTTGTCGATAACTGAGTTATCGGTCAGAATGGGGTCGCCCAAAAACCCATGAATTTGCTTACAATATGGATATCAAACGAAAGGGGAAGGCCACAGTATTCTTCTGGACTTTGCAATTTGTCGATAACTTTATCGATAACTGAGTTATCGGTCAGAATGGGGTCGCCCAAAAACCCATGAATTTGCTTACAATATGGATATCAAACGAAAGGGGAAGGCCACAGGATTCTTTTGGACTCTGCAATATTTCGATAACTTTACCGATAACTGAGTTATCGATCAGAATGTGGTTGCCCAAAAAACCATGAATTTGCATACAATATTGGTATCAAACGAATGGGAAAGGCCACAGTATTCTTTTGGACCCTGCAATATTTCGATAACTTTATCGATAACTGAGTTATCGATCAGAATGGGGTCGCCCAAAAACCCCTGAATTTTCATACAATATGGATATCAAACGAAAGGGGAAGGCCACAGGATTCTTTTGGAATCTGCAATATTTCGATGACTTTATCGATAACTGAGTTATCGATCAGAATGTGGTTACCCAAAAACCCATGAATTTGCATACAATATTGGTACCAAACGAATGGGGAAGGCCACAGTATTCTTTTGGACCCTGCAATATTTCGATAACTGTATCGATAACTGAGTTATCGATCAGAATGGGGTCGCCCAAAAACCCCTGAATTTTCATACAATATGGATATCAAACGAAAGGGGAAGGCCACAGGATTCTTTTGGAATCTGCAATATTTCGATGACTTTATCGATAACTGAGTTATCGATCAGAATGTGGTTACCCAAAAACCCATGAATTTGCATACAATATTGGTACCAAACGAATGGGGAAGGCCACAGGATTCTTTTGGACTCTGCAATATTTCGATGACTTTATCGATAACTGAGTTATCGATCAGAATGTGGTTACCCAAAAAACCATGAATTTGCATACAATATTGGTATCAAACGAATGGTGAAGGCCACATTATTCTTTTGGACCCTGCAATATTTCGATAACTTTATCAATAACTGAGTTAATGGTCAGAATGGGGTCGCCCAAAACCCATGAATTTGCATATAATATGGATATCAAACGAAAGGGGAAGGCCACAGGATTCTTTTGGGCTTTGCAATATTTCGATAACTTTATCGATAACTGAGTTATCGGTCAGAATGGGGTCGCCCAAAAACCCCTGAATTTTCATACAATATGGATATCAAACGAAAGGGGAAGGCCACAGGTTTCTTTTGAACTCTCCAATATTTCGATGACTTTATCGATAACTGATTTATCGGTCAGAATGTGGTTACCCTAAATCCCCTAAATTTGCATACAATATGGGTATCAAACGAATGGGGAAGGCCACGTTATTCTTTTGGACCCTGCAATATTTCGATAACTTTATCGATAACTGAATTATCGGTCAGAATGGGGTCGCCCAAAAACCCCTGAATTTGCATACAATATGGATATCAAACGAAAGGGGAAGGCCACAGTATTCTTTTGGACTCTGCAATATTTCGATCGAAAATGTCAGATCAAAAGAAAATAACGTTCATGTAATGAATTCGCCTTGCTATACATACAATACCAATTTTATTTTGCGTTTTCGGTACTTTTTCTGTCACTTAGGGAAAACAGATTCAAGACGAAAACGACGGTGCGGCATCTGTCAAATTATTTTTACACATGCTCTTATGTAGAGGAATTTTTCATGAATGCCGCTGTCGCCAGATTAGATCTATTTCTAATTTGACAGCGACGGTCGTGGCGTCCTTTTTTCTTTTTGTGAATTAAATCGAAAATATATGCAAATTGCTTTAAATATGTGTTGAAATTGATTAGTTTTATGTTTGTTTTTACACATGCAATACTTTTTTCAAAATTTTTTTGCTGTTGTTTGAGCTAATGCAGAACTGTCGTTGCCGCTTTCATTATTATCATGTCGTCGGTGCTTGGCGGCAATTATCGTCAAGCTTCGGGTTTTCTCCGTTGTCGTTCGCAGTCGTCGTTTTGAATGTCGGCCGGGCTATTGTCGTCGTTAATAAATATGAGTAAATCGTCACCTGTCAAACATAAAATCAAATATTTTGAATGAATTTTTTGTAACGTTTGAGCAAAATAGTTGTGCATTTTAAATATATTGATATCGTTTCTGCGGAAAATATCCTTTTAGTAAGTTTAGCAATTCTTCATATTTTGGTTGCTTCGCTGTTTCGTAAAAATTAAACTTTTATGAGTGTTTATATAATAATACAATTTATGAAGCTCTTACGGTTTGTTCGGTATGTATCTGTTCTTCAATTTGATCTGAAAAATAATTAATAGCTTTGGATTTTGTTTAGAATCCTGTATTAGAAGTTGGTGCTCTGTGTGAATTTAATTGTTTACAAGTGCTGCTAAGAAATTTTTAATATTTGGTGTGTAACCTGATTATTTAAAGTTTTTTGTATTTCATTACTTTAAGGAACATGTGAACTTTAAAAGTTATCTGTTTGATAAATAAAAATGTTTCCAAAAGAAGCTTAGTTATTTTGCTTATTTCTTTGATGCGAGCGGAGCCGCGGGTAAATGCTAGTATATGATAAGTACGGCTATAATATAACTCGTATTTGGTTGTGTTATAAATTTAAATTCGCATCTGCATTCCTCTATCATCTAAATAACACAAATCGCAGATTTTTTTTTTGACGAAGCCAATACGTGATTGCAATTATTGCAACCGTGATTGAAAACGGGAGCAGATTCTGTCAAAGCCAGTCAGTCACGGGCATTGTTTACCCGTACTAGTTTGGCATCTTCTTTTGCGAATCGGAGTGGAAGGCAGTGGATGAATGTACTCCGAGAGAGTGTAATGAAGGAAATCGCGTTCAGAGTTTACCCGTACTTGTTTGGCACTTCTTTTGCGAATCGGAGTGGAAGGTAGTGGATGAAGGTACTCCGAGAGAGTGTAATGAAGGAAATCGCGTTCAGAGTTGTTTTAAAGTAAAAACTGCAACTAAAAACTTCAATTTAAACTGAAATATACATTCTATAGTAACTGATAACGTGTTATAACTGCTTTATATTCAATAATTTGGGAGTTTCAAGTCTTTATGTTCAATATTGCAATATTTAAATTTGATTGTTTTATTATTGCATACAACGCACCCTGTGTGGTTTGTGTGTGTGTGTGCAGATTCGGAGTAAGTTGCGCTACTAGTAGACATATACTATGGTCACGGGGTTTTCTTTGAAGCTGTCGTGCCATTTATTGTTATATTTCAGTGGCTGAAGTTTAATTATTAACTGAAAAAATATGTTCAAAACAATTCATTGTTTTTTTCTAAGACAGAAGTATTTTGGTTTAAGCGTCCCCAATTTTTTATTTGTTTGTTTAGATTACATATATTTATAGTTAATCGTTGAATGATATATTTTTAGTTTGATCATTTATTTATTTATTTATATGTATCTGTAGCTTATAATTAAAATTATAAACTAAGCTATTTAGTAGCTATGGCTGCTGTGGCCTTAAGCTAACTTCTATATTAGATTTACTTTATATAAGAAAATAGAGTTTTTTTTTTTTTTTAAATTTGATTACTGCTTCTATGTTGTTTATTGAAGGGTTTTTGAGGAGTTGGGTTTGTTTGAGGTTTTGGAATGTTTGGGTTCTGATGTATGTTAGTGATGGACAGTCTATAAAGATATGGTTTGTTGTGAGTGGTGTGTTGTTATGGCAATGTGTGCAGGTGTTGGGGAGGTTGTTGCTTAGTAGGTGTAGGTGCGTAATCCGTGTGTGCCCGAGGCGTAATCTAATGTATTTAGTGAGATCTGTCCGTGTTAAAGTTGGATGAGAATTAATGTTTGGATATTGGGATATATTAGTTTTATTTGTATTTCGTGATTTGTACCAAGTCGAGGTTTGGTTCCAGATTTGTTGTAGCGCACTTCTATTTTGGCTAGTCTTTAGGAATTTAGACACGTCTTTTTGGTTCAGATTTCGTGTTGTAGTTGCGGGTGAAGTAGTAGTTAACTTGGCGGTTTCATCTGCTTCCCGGGCATGTTAGTGTGGCTAGGAATCCAAATTAATATTATTTTTGGTTATAGATCTATTAGTATACTTCTTATGAGTTTTCATTGTTATTGACATTTTGGTTGCCTTTCAGTGATGAGAGAGAGTCGAAGCAAATAGCGTATTTGCCTCTTTTCTTTTTACAATGGTTTATGGCTGATAAGATCGCAAGGATTTCGGCTGTATATACGAGTATTGTCGTGTACGAGTATTCTGGGCAGTTGGCTATAAAAATAGTTGAGTTTTCTGTAGTGACTCTTAGTCCCACATTGTTCTGCGTTTGCGAACCGTTAGTATATATAATCTCTGTCTGGTATTTGGCTTCTTAGGCCCGGTTTTTCAGTACAAGTTTAACTTAATTTGTCAGTTAAACTAAGCTTAAACTTGTTGCGCAGTTTTTCAGTCAACTTTAAACGAAGTTTAAACGTAGTTTAAGCGGTCAATTCGGCAGGGTTAAACTCTAGTTAACCTGTCAGCTGTTTTGCATACTTGATGGTTTTGGTTGTGAAACAATAAGCTGAACGCAATTAAGAAAGGACGATATTTTTATATTTAATTAAATACTGGATATATCATCTGACGAAAGTGATTATAGTGATGCAGAAATTGGCAAAATGCTAACTATTACAATACTGAGGAAAAGCAATGGCGTTGAATATGTATACAAATATTATCTGTTACCGTATCTAGATAAAGAAAAATCCAATGTTGCCGTATAAAAAGCAAATATTAAAAGCGGCCTTAAACTCGCACTGAAAAACTGCTCTGCGGTTTAACTGGAGTTTAAATTTATGCCGAGTTTAAGCAAACTTAGTTTAAACTGAGCTTAACCAAGGACTGAAAAACCGGGCCTTAGTTGCTGAAATGCTTTTCTAAAGGTTTCGTTTGTGGTTGTTTTTTTGTTGTAGTTGTTTATGCTTGTGTTAACTAGTCCTGCTTTAATATATCAAGGTGGAAGTTTTGTTTTTAAATGTTTTATGGGCTTAAATGGCAGGTTAAGTTTTTTGCACATTATTATAGTATTTGAAACGGATGAGTTCAGTTTTTGTACTTTTTTTCTGGTCTTGTATGTTTTCCAAATATTCGCGACATCACTGCCAAACAAGCACACCTTTAATTGCGAACAAATTTTATACGCAAATGAAGATTTATCAGTTTTTCAATTACTTTTGCAATTTCTTTGAGGAATGAGAAATTGGAAATTACTTTTGAGATTCCTTATAATGAATTGGAAAATTTTCAGTTCCTTTCCAAAGTATTGGGGAAGAAGTTACATTGGCGCAAAGTATTTTTTTTTTTTCTATTCCATAAAATAAACTTTTGTATTTCAGCCTCAAAACGAGGAAATCACTTTTGGTAATTTTTTTTTTACAGGAATTGAAATGTACTCAATCTATCTAATCGTCCCTATCTATAATATTGTAGCAATAACAACCTGGAACTCAATTAAGCTAAACAAAAGCGATTTCAAGAATATCACATTCTAATATTGCTCTACTTTATCACATAATTCAGACCGACCATCAAGAGTTCCCTAATTAATTATTTAATACAATCTTGTTATATTTAAGTATTTATTTACTTATTTTTTCATTGCTTATTTTTTATTTTTATTTATTGTTAATTGATTGTGTTTTTTATTATACTCTTTGTTCTACTACAAAAGATGTAAATTCTCATTGTACTAATTTTTATGTTTTTAAAAATAAATGAAATGAAATAATATTATTATTAATAATTCTGAAAAGGTTTTCGCCAAGAAAAATATTTTAAATTTTCAAAGTTTCTCCAATATTGAAAATTTCGAAAACAAAAATAAAAAAAAAATACATACATAGGTGGTAAAGTTTAAATTTCTAGATTCCCAAGATCTGGTTGAAATGAAAATACCCCCAGTTCTTATATTTTTTAAAAAAGCTAGACATGTTTCAAGCTCTTCAAATTTTGATACTTTCACTAAGCAACAGAAGAATTATAAAATAGTTCTTGGAAATCCGAGTTAAAAAAAAAAATTATATTTTACTGGAAATATCTTAATATCGGACATTTTCATGATCGCAAAAATATCACATGTGTTAAAATTATTTTAATACATAAGACAATGAAAACCTGTTATTGTTGTGGGAAAGATACATACCTAAAATATAAGTAATTTATCAAAAAAATCATCAAAGCTTGTATCATTTAAATAATCAGGGTATTCGTTTATATTCTTATATGCCTCATAAATTGTGTAAACCTCGCATGTATGTAATTTTTCATACAAGTTTACTAGGTTTACATTGAATACAAGCTTTACGAGGCATATAAGAAATTAAACGAATATCCTGAATATTTGTGCGTACCATCCACTTGCAGAAAGCCGAAAATATACAATCCGCGCTTTCACAATAAGTTGGCGCCATACAAAAAAAAAAAAAATGTGTCTGATGTAAGGGAAACACCGAATTACACGTTTTAGAAAGTTCCCCAATGTGGCAGTGATTTCCTGGTTGCCTTAGGTATGCTCGATGAACGCACTACAGTATTTTAGTGCAGGAAAGCTATAACTGTTCTAGACTTTTAGTGCATTTATCGAGCAGACCTATTACGTGCTTAGCCAAACCACTGTTAGATTTAAAAGGAGATTTTTTTTTACAATTTGATACATATCAAGATTTTTTCAGAAGTAAATATCCAATATACGAGTATATCGTGATATACATATATCGCTTCGAGTTTGAAGTGGCATCGTGCATTATCGCACACTATAATCAAATCACCAAGATTATTTCTCCAATCAATCCACTTCTGGGGACAATTTTGGTTTTGCGTTATGGTGAAGTGAAAAGCAATTCACCACGATTTTCGATTCTCGCTTTATTTAAAATTTTCGATTTGAAGTGACAAAAGTTAACGCCAATATAAATTTGGTGTTAACGTCAAAATTTCTAAAAATTCCAAAATCGAATTTGTTCCAAAGTTAGGGGTTTAGAATATGCCCGAGGTAGGCATACCGGTCGTAAAAGGCGACTAATATGCACAAAGCTAATGACGTGCAACTCGATGGTTGAAGGAGGGGTCACATGACCTAGGTTTCACTGGTCATAAATGGCTACCACGACATGCGGGCAGTACCGCAAGGGAGTACCGGAGCGTACCGGGTTCAAATCCGGCCAAGGACTGTTAATTCGACAAGACTCTCTAAAACCTTCGGGGAGTGCTTTTGTCGGTACCACACACAACAACAACAACTTTTATTCTGATAATCTTACTTATATTTTTTTTTTTCACGCCCAAACTACAGCACCGATCTGTACGAAATTTCGCACACTTATTTCTCGATGTCTCGGATAGGTAACAAGTTTCATGAAATCTCAATACCTCACATGGTTATGGAGTTATGGGTACTAATGTGACCCAACTAACCCAAAAATGTATTTTATCCAATGAATTTATGCAATTGGTGCCCTAAAACCTTAAAATGTGCATACAATATGGGTATTGAACGAAATGGGAAGGCCACAGTATTCTTTTGGTTTTTGCAATATTTCGATAACTTTATCGATAACTGAGTTATCGGTCAGAATGGGGTCGCCCAAAAACCCCTGAATTTGCATACAATATGGATATCGAACGAAAGGGGAAGGCCACAGGAATCTTTTAGACTCTGCAATATTTCGATAGCTTTATCGATAACTGAGTTATCGATCAGAATGTGGTTGCCCAAAAAACCATGAATTTGCATACAATATTGATATCGAACGAAAGGGGAAGGTCACAGGATTCTTTTGGACTCTGCAATATTTCGATCAATTAATCGATAACTGAGTTATCGGTCAGAATGTGGTTGCTCTAAAACGCCTAAATTTTGCATACAATATGGGTATCAAACGAAAGAGGAAGGCCACAGGATTCTTTTGGACTCTGCAATATTTCGATGACTTTATCGATAACTGAGTTATCGATCAGAATGTGGTTGCCCAAAAAAACATGAATTTGCATACAATATTGATACCGAACGAAAGGGGAAGGCCAAAGGAATCTTTTGGACTCTGCAATATTCCGATCAATTAATCGATAACTGAGTTATCGGTCAGAATTTGGTTGCTCCAAAACCCCTGAATTTGCATATAATATGGATATCAAAGGAAAGGGGAAGGTCACAGGATTCTTTTGGACTCTGCAATATTTCGATCAATTAATCGATAACTGAGTTATCGGTCAGAATGTGGTTGCTCCAAAACGCCTAAATTTGCATACAATATGGGTATCAAACGAAAGGGGAAGGTCGCAGGATTCTTTTGGACTCTGCAATATTTTGATCAATTAATCGATAACTGAGTTATCGGTCAGAATGTGGTTGCTCTAAAACGCCTAAATTTTGCATACAATATGGGTATCAAAAGAAAGAGGAAGGCCACAGGATTCTTTTGGACTCTGCAATATTTCGACAACTTTATCGATAACTGAGTTATCGATCAGAATGTGGTTGCCCAAAAAACCATGAATTTGCATACAATATCGATATCGAACGAAAGGGGAAAGCCACAGTATTCTTTTGGACTCTGCAATATTCCGATCAATTAATCGATAACTGAGTTATCGGTCAGAATGGGGTCGCCCAAAAACCCCTGAATTTGCATACAATATGGATATCAAACGAAAGGGGAAGGCCACAGTATTCTTTTGGACTCTGCAATATTTCCATCAATTAATCGATAACTCAGTTATCGGTCAGAATGTGGTTGCTCCAAAGCCCCTGAATTTGCATACAATATGGGTATCAAACGAAAGGGGGAGGTCACAGGATTCTCTTGGACTCTGCAATATTTCGATCAATTAATCGATAGCTGATTTATCGGTCAGAATGTGGTTGCTGCAAAACCCCTGAATTTACATACAATATGGGTATCAAACGAAAGGGGAAGGTCACAGGATTCTTTTGGACTCTGCAATATTTCGATCAATTAATCGATAGCTGATTTATCGGTCGGAATGTGGTTGCTCCAAACCCCTGAATTTACATACAATATGGGTATCAAACGAAAGGGGAAGGTCACAGGATTCTTTTGGACTCTGCAATATTTCGATCAATTAATCGATAACTGAGTTATCGGTCAGAATGTGGTTGCTCCAAACGCCAAAATTTGCATACAATATGGGTATCAAACGAAAGGGGAAGGTCGCAGGATTCTTTTGGACTCTGCAATATTTTGATCAATTAATCGATAACTGAGTTATCGGTCAGAATGTGGTTGCTCTAAAACGCCTAAATTTTGCATACAATATGGGTATCAAACGAAAGAGGAAGGCCACAGGATTCTTTTGGACTCTGCAATATTTCGATGACTTTATCGATAACTGAGTTATCGATCAGAATGTGGTTGCCCAAAAAAGCATGAATTTGCATACAATATTGATACCGAACGAAAGGGGAAGGCCACAGTATTCTTTTGGACCCTGCAATATTTCGATCAATTAATCGATAACTGAGTTATCGGTCAGAATATGGTTGCTCCAAAACCCCTGAATTTGCATACAATATGGGTATCAAACGAAAGGGGAGGGTCACAGGATTCTTTTGGACTCTGCAATATTTCGATCAATTAATCGATAGCTGATTTATCGGTCAGAATGTGGTTGCTCCAAAACCCCTGAATTTACATACAATATGGGTATCAAACGAAAGGGGAAGGTCGCAGGATTCTTTTGGACTCTGCAATATTTTGATCAATTAATCGATAACTGAGTTATCGGTCAGAATGTGGTTGCTCTAAAACGCCTAAATTTTGCATACAATATGGGTATCAAACGAAAGAGGAAGGCCACAGGATTCTTTTGGACTCTGCAATATTTCGATGACTTTATCGATAACTGAGTTATCGATCAGAATGTGGTTGCCCAAAAAAGCATGAATTTGCATACAATATTGATACCGAACGAAAGGGGAAGGTCACAGTATTCTTTTGGACCCTGCAATATTTCGATAACTTTATCAATAACTGAGTTAATGGTCAGAATGGGGTCGCCTAAAACCCATGAATTTGCATATAATATGGATATCAAACGAAAGGGGAAGGCCACAGGATTCTTTTGGACTCTGCAATATTTCGAACAATTAATCGATAGCTGATTTATCGGTCAGAATGTGGTCACCCTAAAACCCCTAAATTTGCATACAATATGGGTATCAAACGAATGGGGAAGGCCACGTTATTCTTTTGGACCCTGCAATATTTCGATAACTTTATCGATAACTGAGTTATCGGTCAGAATGGGGTCGCCCAAAAACCCCTGAATTTGCATACCATATGGATATCAAACGAAAGGGGAAGGCCACAGGATTCTTTTGAACTCTGCAATATTTCGATGACTTTATCGATAACTGAGTTATCGATCAGAATGTGGTTGCCCAAAAAACCATGAATTTGCATACAATATTGATATCGAACGAAAGGGGAAGGTCACAGGATTCTTTTGGACTGCAATATTTCGATCAATTAATCTATAGCTGATTTATCGGTCAGAATGTGGTCACCCTAAAACCCCAAAATTTGCATACAATATGTGTATCAAACGAATGGGGAAGGCCACGTTATTCTTTTGGACCCTGCAATATTTCGATAACTTTATCGATAACTGAGTTATCGGTCAGAATGGGGTCGCCCAAAAACCCCTGAATTTGCATACAATATGGATATCAAACGAAAGGGGAAGGCCACAGTATTCTTTTGGACTCTGCAATATTTCGATCAATTAATCGATAACTGAGTTATCGGTCAGAATGTGGTTGCTCCAAAACCCCTGAATTTGCATACAATATGGGTATCAAACGAAAGGGGAAGGTCACAGGATTCTCTTGGACTCTGCAATATTTCGATCAATTAATCGATAGCTGATTTATCGGTCAGAATGTGGTTGCTGCAAAACCCCTGAATTTACATACAATATGGGTATCAAACGAAAGAGGAAGGTCACAGGATTCTATTGGACTCTGCAATATTATGATCAATTAATCGATAACTGAGTTATCGGTCAGAATTTGGTTGCTCCAAAACCCCTGAATTTGCATACAATATGGGTATCAAACGAAAGGGGAAGGTCACAGGATTCTTTTGGACTCTGCAATATTTCGATAACTTTATCAATAACTGAGTTAATGGTCAGAATGGGGTCGCCTAAAACCCATGAATTTGCATATAATATGGATATCAAACGAAAGGGGAAGGCCACAGGATTCTTTTGGACTCTGCAATATTTCGAACAATTAATCGATAGCTGATTTATCGGTCAGAATGTGGTCACCCTAAAACCCCTAAATTTGCATACAATATGGGTATCAAACGAATGGGGAAGGCCACGTTATTCTTTTGGACCCTGCAATATTTCGATAACTTTATCGATAACTGAGTTATCGGTCAGAATGGGGTCGCCCAAAAACCCCTGAATTTGCATACCATATGGATATCAAACGAAAGGGGAAGGCCACAGGATTCTTTTGAACTCTGCAATATTTCGATGACTTTATCGATAACTGAGTTATCGATCAGAATGTGGTTGCCCAAAAAACCATGAATTTGCATACAATATTGATATCGAACGAAAGGGGAAGGTCACAGGATTCTTTTGGACTGCAATATTTCGAACAATTAATCTATAGTTGATTTATCGGTCAGAATGTGGTCACCCTAAAACCCCAAAATTTGCATACAATATGTGTATCAAACGAATGGGGAAGGCCACGTTATTCTTTTGGACCCTGCAATATTTCGATAACTTTATCGATAACTGAGTTATCGGTCAGAATGGGGTCGCCCAAAAACCCCTGAATTTGCATACAATATGGATATCAAACGAAAGGGGAAGGCCACAGTATTCTTTTGGACTCTGCAATATTTCGATCAATTAATCGATAACTGAGTTATCGGTCAGAATGTGGTTGCTCCAAAACCCCTGAATTTGCATACAATATGGGTATCAAACGAAAGGGGAAGGTCACAGGATTCTCTTGGACTCTGCAATATTTCGATCAATTAATCGATAGCTGATTTATCGGTCAGAATGTGGTTGCTGCAAAACCCCTGAATTTACATACAATATGGGTATCAAACGAAAGAGGAAGGTCACAGGATTCTATTGGACTCTGCAATATTATGATCAATTAATCGATAACTGAGTTATCGGTCAGAATTTGGTTGCTCCAAAACCCCTGAATTTGCATACAATATGGGTATCAAACGAAAGGGGAAGGTCACAGGATTCTTTTGGACTCTGCAATATTTCGATCAATTAATCGATAGCTGATTTATCGGTCAGAATGTGGTTGCTCCAAAACCCCTGAATTTACATACAATATGGGTATCAAACGAAAGGGGAAGGTCACAGGATTCTTTTGGACTCTGCAATATTTCGATCAATTAATCGATAACTGAGTTATCGGTCAGAATGTGGTTGCTCCAAAACGCCTAAATTTGCATACAATATGGGTATCAAACGAAAGGGGAAGGTCGCAGGATTCTTTTGGACTCTGCAATATTTTGATCAATTAATCGATAACTGAGTTATCGGTCAGAATGTGGTTGCTCTAAAACGCCTAAATTTTGCATACAATATGGGTATCAAACGAAAGAGGAAGGCCACAGGATTCTTTTGGACTCTGCAATATTTCGATGACTTTATCGATAACTGAGTTATCGATCAGAATGTGGTTGCCCAAAAAAACATGAATTTGCATACAATATTGATACCGAACGAAAGGGGAAGGCCACGGTATTCTTTTGGACCCTGCAATATTTCGATAACTTTATCAATAACTGAGTTAATGGTCAGAATGGGGTCGCCCAAAACCCATGAATTTGCATATAATATGGATATCAAACGAAAGGGGAAGGCCACAGGATTATTTTGGCCTTTGCAATATTTCGATAACTTTATCGATAACTGAGTTATCGGTCAGAATGGGGTCGCCCAAAACCCCTGAATTTGCATACAATATGGATATCAAACGAAAGGGGAAGGCCACAGGATTCTTTTGAACTCAGCAATATTTCGATGATTTTATCGATAACTGAGTTATCGATCAGAATGTGGTTGCCCAAAAAACCATGAATTTGCATACAATATTGATATCGAACGAAAGGGGAAGGTCACAGGATTCTTTTGGACTGCAATATTTCGATCAATTAATCGATAGCTGATTTATCGGTCAGAATGTGGTCACCCTAAAACCCGTAAATTTGCATACAATATGGGTATCAAACGAATGGGGAAGGCCACGTTATTCTTTTGGACCCTGCAATATTTCGATAGCTTTATCGATAACTGAGTTATCGGTCAGAATGGGGTCGCCCAAAAACCCCTGAATTTGCATACAATATGGATATCAAACGAAAGGGGAAGGCCACAGTATTCTTTTGGACTCTGCAATATTTCGATCAATTAATCGATAACTGAGTTATCGGTCAGAATGTGGTTGCTCCAAGCCCCCTGAATTTGCATACAATATGGGTATCAAACGAAAGGGGAAGGTCACAGGATTCTCTTGGACTCTGCAATATTTCGATCAATTAATCGATAGCTGATTTATCGGTCAGAATGTGGTTGCTGCAAAACCCCTGAATTTACATACAATATGGGTATCAAATGAAAGAGGAAGGTCACAGGATTCTTTCGGACTCTGCAATATTTCGATCAATTAATCGATAACTTAGTTATCGGTCAGAATGTGGTTGCTCCAAAACGCCTAAATTTGCATACAATATGGGTATCAAACGAAAGGGCAAGGCCACAGGTTTCGTTTGGACATTGCAATATTTCGATAAATTAATCGATAACTGAACTATTGGTCAAAATGTAAAAGCCCTGAAACCTCTAAATTTGCATTAAATATGGATATGACACGAAACGGAAAGGCCAAAGATTCATATGGACTTCTCGATATTTCAATAAACTAACCGATACTGCTATGTTTTGTTATATAAGTTAATCGATAACTGAGTTATCGGTCACAACGTGCCTAAAAAATTCATCGCCATATCCACAAAAATACTTTTAAAAACTAATTGCTATGATTTTAATAAGTTTAGTTACTATACATCATGGCGAATTCATATAAGGTGAGAGCAAGGCGAATTTAGCATGTTCAGAAATGTCAGATCAAAAGAAAATAACGTTCATGTAATGAATTCGCCTTGCTATACATACAATACCAATTTTATTTTGCGTTTTCGGTACTTTTTCTGTCACTTAGGGAAAACAGATTCAAGACGACAACGACGGTGCGGCATCTGTCAAATTATTTTTACACATGTTCTTATGTAGAGGAATTTTTCATGAATGCCGCTGTCGCCAGATTAGATCTATTTCTAATTTGACAGCGACGGTCGTGGCGTCCTTTTTCTTTTTGTGAATTAAATCGAAAATATATGCAAATTGCTTTAAATATGTGTTGAAATTGATTAGTTTTATGTTTTTTTTTACACATGCAATACTTTTTTAAAATTTTTTTTGCTGTTTGAGCTAATGCAGAACTGTCGTTGCCGCTTTCATTATTATCATGTCGTCGGTGCTTGGCGGCAATTATCGTCAAGCTCCGGTTTTTCTCCGTTGTCGTTCGCAGTCGTCGTTTTGAATGTCGGCCGGGATATTGTCGTCGTTAATAAATATGAGTAAATCGTCAGCTGTCAAACATAAAATCAAATATTTTGAATGAATTTTTTGTAACGTTTATGAGTGTTTATATAATAATACAATTTATAAAGCTCTTACGGTTTGTTCGGTATGTATCTCTTCTTTAATTTGATCTGAAAAATAATTAATAGCTTTGGCTTTTGTTTAGAATCCTGTATTAGAAGTTGGTGCTCTGTGTGAATTTAATTGTTTACAAGTGCTGCTAAGAAATTTTTAATATTTGGTGTGTAACCTGATTATTTAAGGTTTTTTGTATATCATTATTTTAAGGAACATGTGAACTTTAAAAGTTATCTGTTTGATAAATAAAAATGTTTCCAAAAGAAGCTTAGTTATTTTGCTTATTTCTTTGATGCGAGCGGAGCCGCGGGTAAATGCTAGTTCTATAATAAGCAAGAACAACTTGTGTCAACGCAGTTCAAAATGTTCTTTTCATAGCACATATGTATCAGAATCGCATTTTAGAGCTCAGTGAAGTGAAGAAAGGAAAACGTCAAGTGATAACTAAAGTGAAAAGATTTTTTTTCATTTCACGATAACGCCCAACCAGAATTGACCCCCTGGAGACTTTTCCAAAAACGATATGTATATGGCCTGTGACTTTTCACAGAGATCGACAATAAACCTTGGATATGAATGAAAGACAAACAACTCACAAAAATGTGTGGGCGTAGCACTGCCCATCTTTCCAATATTAATTAAATCTTGACTACATCCAATTATTATTAATTTAGAACAAATACATTTAAAATTATGAGAAATTTTAATTGTATATAGCACCGCACCACTTTTCCAAAACTATATATAGCTTATGCTATAACCAGTGAACCCAAGAATATACTGTGAAATTTTCACATAGATCGGTTGAATACTTTGGAAGCCTATAAAAGACACACACACACAATTATTTTTACTCATAGGATTTGAATTTAGTAAATCGTATAAAGAATAATTAAATTGATTTAACTGCCAAATTATATCATTCTACCTATATCAGTCAATGAGATATGGGCAGTTAAGTATTTTTACCTCCTTTTTTAGATAACTTTTATGAAAATGTAGGCGTGGTCGAACATCGATTTCACTTGGGTGTATGTATTACAGAAATAGTATGCTTCCTACCAGATTTCGTTATTATATCATAAACGGTTCGGAAAGTATTAACACTCGAAGTTTGAAAATTGGGTAAACTCTTTAACGGAATGATCATTTCAATAAGCTACCAAATTTCATTATTGTAGCTGCTGGGCGTGGTTCGATTTCGCCCATTTTAAATAACAACCTTCCTTGGAAGGAAAGAAACCTGTGTGCCAAATTTCATTTAAATATCTCAAATTTACTCAAGTTATCGTGTCCACGGATGGACGGACGGACATGTCTTAATCGATTCCTCTGTTCATTCTAAGAACTTTTCTATATGGAACTCTATATTTGCCTCCATTACTTTGTACCGTTATATGGACAAAAGTATAATAATATATTTACTAGTACAGCTGGGTATAAATATGTGGGCATGCCGACGCAGACTTTTCCAAATTTGTATAAAGATTGACTAAAGGGCACATAAATGCAAATATCATGAATTCTTTTAGTCAGCAATGGAGGACTGCTGAAGATTGGGCTTGCCAGACTAAGGTAACAAAAACACACAAACCACCATGATGGTAGTCTGAGCAATTTGGAAGGTTTGCAGGGCGGCGTTTAATAAAGCGAAACAGGACGCACGCGAATCATCATGGGCTATATACAAAACGAAACTCAACACATAAAAAAAAGAAAACCGAAAGGAAAAACGGTCCTCCTGCCGAGATTTAATCTACATCCGCCGCCTCCCGCTCTTTAGGAATATAAGCTTATATTCTTGAAAGACTCCTGAAGGACTATATTCGGATACTGATGGACCCAGTGTTTCTATCGCAAGCTCAATACGCCTATACTAAGGATCAACTGACACTGCCTTGCACTCACTCGTATCCGTTAACGAAAGGTCACTCGACCTTAAGGAGTACAAGCTGGTGGCGTTTCTAGATAGAGCGGGTGCCTTTAATTACGTTCTTCCATGAGGTTTCACCTCGGCGCTGATGGGTCTCCCGGTCGACGCTTGCCTGGTAGAGTCTTTACGCTTACTCATAGGCGGATTAAAACAGAGCTAGGTGATAGCGAGATTCACAGACTCGTTAACAGATGCACCCCGCAGGAGTTCTCTCTCCGATACTTTGGGTGGTTACTGTCAACCAACTTTTACGCCTAATGGAAGCAGAGGGTCACCAAATATCGCGTATGCTGATGACATCTGTGTCATCATGCGGGGAAAATTCTTACAATCTGTCTGTCTGTATGTTTGGGCGCCCATCATTTAAAAACTGCTGAATAGAATTTAATTCAACTTTCACCGTTGCATCACTAGACGTCTACACCTGCGGGTTAGGGGTTTAGAATATGCCCGAGGTAGGCGTACCGGTCGTAAGAGGCGACTAATATGCACAAAGGTAATGACGGCAACTCGATGGCTGATCTACGGATATGCCTCTCACCTCTTAGTACCCATCTTATCCTTCCTTACGGAAGGAGGGGTGACATGACCTAGAAGGTTTCACTGGTCATAAATCGCTACCACGACAGTCCGGCAGTACCGCAGGGGAGTACCGCAGCGTACCGGGTTCAAATCCGGCCAAGGACTGTTAATTCGACAACACTCCACAAAACCTTCAGGGAGTGTTTTTGTTGTTGTTGTTGTTAACAGTGCTTCGTCCTGCTCAATGGGCTCGATGACTCTAAATTTTCATCAGGCTTTTCTAACGGAAGTCCGAGGAAACGCGCAGTTTCAGAAGGTTTCACTGGTCATAAATCGCTACCACGACAGTCCGGCAGTACCGCAGCGTACCGGGTTCAAATCCGGCCAAGGACTGTTAATTCGACAACACTCCCCAAAACCTTCAGGGAGTGTTTTTGTTGTTGTTGTTGTTAACAGTGCTTCGCCCTGCTCAATGGGCTCGATCACTCTAAATTTTCATCAGGCTTTTCTAACGGAAGTCAGAGGAAACGCGCAGTTTCCACAGGGTTGGACCGGAGTGATAGAGGTGTTAGAAGAGTAGGTTCGACTGAACAGGAGAAGAGATGTATGGTATCATGAGGGGACATACCACATGGAGGACATGTGTTTGGTATGTTGGGGTTCAGTCTGGATAAGTAAGAGTTTAACCTATTACAATATCTAGAGCGAAGTTGTGCTAGCATGACTCTAGTCTCCCTCGGAAGTACACGCTCCTCTTCAGCCAATTCAGTTGGCTGAGTACTGATGACGGAATTCACAGGCCGAGATCTGAGGGATCTGTCTACCGACTCGGTGTGAAGGTCATTTAGAGCCCGTCTATGGTTCCGCAGATCAAACAGCAAGGAAAAATGTCGCCGGATCTCCAGTTGGTGTCAGCAATATTGGGCGACCATATGGGCGCAGCATAGTCAATAACCGGCCGGCCAATAGCCTTATATGTAGCAAGCAATGTCTTTCTTTTCCCCAAGTACTCCCGGCCAGTGACTTGATGATCTTATTGCGGCTCTGTACCTTTGATGCTATTGCGGTGGCATGACCAGCGAAGGTGAGGCCGTTGTCAAATGTCACACCCAAGATTTTCGGGTGGTTGACAGTAGGTAGAGGTACTCCGTCTACGGGGACATTTAACTCTTGCCCCATCTGGGCATTCCATGTCGTAGACAGGGTCGCCGTCGATTTAGTCGGAGATAGGGTCAGATTTCGCTCGGGGAAGAAGCTGTAAAGGTCACGGATGTAACTGTTGATTCTAGTACAGAGTTCGTCAATGGAGCGACCCTTGCCCGAGGCCATTATCGTGCAGTCGTCAGGGTAGGAAAGAATGGAGACTCCCTCTGGTGGGGGGGAAGTCTCGAAATATAGAAATTAAACAAAAGCGGAGAGAGAACACCACCTTGCGGCACCCCTTGTTTTGTTCGTGGCCTAGATTTCTTGTTCCTGAATTTGGCTGATGCCTGTCAACCATTGAGTTAATTAGCGGACCACCTTTTAAGGCCGTCCTATGGTTTGGTGGGTGTTGATTCAAACCATAATTTATCTGCGTTGTAATGGCATTCAAAGCGGATGTAGTGCTGAGATTTGCGGAAACCATGCTTGTGATCGGCCAATTTCAGATTTGCAATAAAGGGAGCAGAATGGTCTCTAGTAATTTCGCAACCGCCGAAAAGAGGGATATCGGACGATAAGAATCTCCTTGGTTCGACGGCTTCCCTGGTTTTAGTAGGGGAACTACAATCGCTTGTTTCCATATCTCAGGTATGACGAAAGTAGTTAGAGAGAGGTTGAAAAGAACCGCTAAATAACTCTGTCCCTCGTGGCCTAGGTGATTAATCATCTTCATGGCAATTCCGTCGGGTCCAAGGGATTTTGAGGGTTTGGTCTTTATTATGGCTTCCTTGACATCTGCGACTGAGACAGCAATAGGCGCATTGGAGTGTTTGTGCGCACGTCGGATGACTCTTCTCATAGTCCTATCCGCTGGTGGATGCATTATAAACAGCCGACAAAAGAAGCTCGCGCATTTCCTGATTTGACGCTGTCACCGAATGCAATGGCGACCTTGTCAGTGTATTTGGTCGGATTGGATAGGGCCTTGACAGTCGACCATAATTTGCCGACTCCGCCGGAGAGGTTGCATGCCTCGAGGTGTTGTTTCCACTTGGTCAGTTTGTGTTCGTTGACTATCCTACGAATTTCCGAATTGAGATATTTGATTCTGGGATCTGGAATTTCTGGTATTCCACCAGCAGGTATAAAGCGCCCTGAGGCTGAATCAATGACCTTGCGAAACTCTCTTTCACCTTTGCGTATGTCTGTCGGAGTGGGTAAGGCAGCGAAGGAGCGCTCTGTATAGTCCGTAAAGCGGTCCCAGTCCGGTTTGGTAAATTTAATGTATGTTAGTTAGTTTATCAGTCGTTATGAAGTCGGTCGGTCGTTCAACGTAGAGTAGGTGGTCTGAAGCTAATGTAAGCATCGGTCGCCAGATGACAAAGTTAATTAGGCCCGCGCTCGTTATGGAGATGTCTGGAGAACTGTGGCAGTTACCTGCCATCCTGATGGGGGCATCTCCATTGGCTGTACAGAATGCTGAGTTGTCTATTTGGTCTGCAATTGCGTGTCCTCCGCTGTCTGCTGGCAAGAGATCGTGATTCGCGTTGAAGTCGCCTAGGATTAGACGGTTATCGCTCCTTAGCAACGCACTAATGTCTGGATGATAATCTCTAGGACAACACGTGGCAGGGGGAATGTAAATGTTTATAATTTGTAGGTCGGCGTCGCCTGACCGGACTACTATGCCTTGGCATTCTAAGGTAAAGTCCCTGGAGTCGACGTCAGGGGGAAAATAGATTATATTGTACAGAGTGATGTGTAATGAACGCAAGGCCACCCCTATGACCGCTGAGACGGTCTTTTCGATGTACATTATACCCAAGTTCGTAAGTCCGATCTTGTGTTCAATTTTGTCTTCTAGACTGAGCCACCATTGTGGCTTTTTGAAGTTGGTAGGGGCGGCAGGCGAGCGCCAGAGCGACGAGTACCTCGGGACGCCCTTAGGCGTGTACAGTATAGTGCCTCGAAAGTACTAAAGAAAGTACGGGGTCTGTGGATGGCAGGGTTAAGCCCTGGGCATCCAGATTTATGTAGCCATCTCTTACACTTGGCGCATTGAATCGAATGCGACCGTTTAATATAAATTGTCTTCCAGCAAATGCAGCAGGTCCAATCTCTTGGTCCAGGGTTGGGTTCGACCCCTGCCCGTAACAAGAGACAATGGAGCAAACCAGCTGTCAGGTTTTGCTCCGAGGATGACAATTTAAGGGTGGGACGGGACAGATTGGACAGGGTTACACTGAAATAACAGCCCTTTGCCGGGTAAAAAAAACCCGGGTCATTCCGGTACGATAGAACCGGCTGTTGTGGGAATGAGTGTTTTTGTCGTTACCACAACAACAAGGTCTAACTTAAATTTTAAGGTATACCTTACTTCGGTGTTATCGGACCAATATGTGGACCAGTGTGATCCATAATTTGTTAGTACAATTTAGGGATTTAGTTCCACTTCACAACTGGTTTCAAAGATATAATGATTAAAATATGCTGTCTTAGATATGTCCCTTATCTGATCGTCTACATATACTAATCTCAATTGACTGAAATGCGAACTCCTCTCTAAATTTTCTGGTGCATTGTGTAATTGTAAAGAATATATATATATATGTTTAAACATTTGAAAAATAAACATGTAATGAATTTATTAATTATAACGACTTAAGAATGCGAAATAACATTGTAGGAGTATGTATGAATTTATATATATATATATATGTATGCTTATGTTTTTGTACAGTGAGTGCCACTCAAAATGGCGCACTTGGTTATTTCAATATATTATGAAAACTTGAAATTTGGGTGGACCTTTGGCAATTTTTTTCTCCAAGGTGTTTGGTATTCTCTTCGATATAAGCTTGTTAGGTATTTAATTTGTACTGCATACTCAAAAATTATTATTATAAACTAGCTGACCCGCCGAACTTTGTTCCGCCTTAAAAGCACAAATCATACAGTCACCCTGGGTCCACATTTAGGTCAATAAATTGGGAACCGGGTAAAATATCGAGGTGAAAGATATCTTAAATTTTAGGAGAGACGTCGATTATTGAAAGTTTCATTCATTTCTATGCAGTCGTTTTTGTGTGACGCGGGCGTTATGGTAAAAAAAACCACATTTTTGGTCACATTTTTCCCACATTTTGGTCAATAACTCTGGAACTGGATGAGATATCCAAATGAAAGTTGTCCTAAATTTTAAGTTAGACTTTAAGTGATAGAATGGTGAAAGTTTCATGCAATTGTATTCAGTAGTTTTTGCGTGATACGCGCACAATCATACAGACGGACAGACAGACAGACAGACAAAAATTCTAAAAGTTGTAGATTTGGGTTCCGCTGGTCCAATAACGACCTCTCCTCTCAGTTTTTCTTGAATATCTTCAATGTACAGACATCGACCTGTTACAATTTTATTATATGTAAAGATTTATAAATTTTATAAAAGTTATAAATTTGAAAATTCTCACCACTTTTTTTAATTTTCCAATAATTTTGGGAGTTTTTGCATGAGGTTGGAAACACTCTATGTCGGAAAAATCTATGTTTTATACAAAATTAACAAATGAGTCTTAGCTGTAGAAGTTTTCTTAATATGTTACAAGAACCAAGTGGAGCATTTTGAGTGGCACTCACTGTATGTGAATGCATTCAGATAGTTTATATTATAATGGATATTTAAAAATATATATAGTACGAATATCAAGTAATGTTTACGAACACACTATTAATTTTTCCACCGCTCCTAAAAACGCTTACGGGAAATACATTGACGTTCTTTACGTTGCAAAACTTCATGTGACGATTCTCTTGGTATGTTTTTGCGAAAGATGGAGGAATGCTTAAAATTCAATGCATTAAGTGCAGAGCTGCTATTAACTGATCCACAGGCATTTGTTCCATGGAACTTAAATCGTTTTTTATCATTGAAACTAGGCAGCATCTCTTCCAGAAATACTCCCGATTGTGACCATTGTGGTTTGGGCAATACATGTTCAGGGTCAATCATTTTGCGTTTATGTTTTCGCTCAGCATTGTGGCTAGCACCACGCAATTCTGGAACTTCATCCTGACCTGCAGTTAGTATATGGCGTACTTTAAAGCCAATGTTGCGTGGTGTTACTGGACTCTCACGAAAACTATTTTTATTTGTTTTCTTTGTTGGTGTAACTGGTTCCTCCAATACAATACCAGTTGGCAATTCAATTTTTTTAAGTATATCGCGTTTCTTTTTCTTTGGTGTAAGTGTTTCTTCTATTACTTCACCACTAGCACAATTCATTCGTTGAATAAGTGAATGCCGATGTTTATTAACTTTAAAAATAAGGATATTAATTTATTAGAAGAATCATATTACAAATCTAATTTATATGTATCTCACATTTCTTTTTTTCAGGTTTAGACTTCGAATCTTCATCAGAGAGTGAATCCAATATTTGCGTAGGAAGACGTTTATCAAAAAATTGCTCTTCAGTTATCTAAAAAAATAAGGCAAAATCTATATATACACAAATTAAGTAGTAAGTATCAAATATTCCGATAACAATCTGGAGGTTAACTTAAAGTTTATACGAGAAAACAGCTATTTGTAATTTTTTACCTGCAGTGGAGATTTCATTTTTTTATTTTTAACATCTTCATCCATTAATATTTTAGCTGATGCTCGTAAAGCTTGTTCCAAGGCCGCTGTTGATTTATCTGAAATGATAAAATTGACTGAATTAAAATCTCGAAAAATAGGGGGTTAGAATATGCCCGAGTTAGATATGTCGCAAGAGGCGACTAAAATCCACACCGACCCCGGCTCTGGGGTCAACGAAATCACTACCACGGCAGTGGCTGGTCCCTTGCGGTACTTGACCGACTGTCGCGGGTGTGATTTAGTATGACTAGTGCAACCTTCTAGGCCATGTCACCCCTCCTTCCGTAAGGAAGGTGAGAAGCATCATGTCTGCGAAGTTGCACGTCCCCTCTTACGACTGTTATGCCTACCTTGGGCATATTCTAAACCTCTAACCCGCAGTGGTTGCAGTCGGGCTGGTGCAAAGTTTTTGCCCGGAGCGTAGGGGATTCATATATGACAAATGACTGTTATCATCAGTATAACCCTGTTCGGCCCGTCACGTTTCATTCCATGAATGGATACGCCGACTAAGCAGGGCGAAGTACTGCTACAATAATAGTAATAATAGTAATGCGAATAATTTTTTTAACTGCACAATGAAGCAAACTCTTCTAACTCCAAAATCACGATCAAAAACTATTCCATACCAAAATTATATACGTTTTAAAAAGTTCTATTTGAGTCCAATATTCTAGAGAAAGTCAGGATTATGTTGACCCAACATGTTTCGAATAAGACTAAATAAAAATAACGTGGAAGGCCTATCATTGCCATACTAAACTTATACAAACCTTTTAAATGTTTAACATCTTTTGTAACAAGAGACTCACGGTTGCCTGATTCCTCTTCCGGCGAAGCTGATTGCTTAGAACTCTTCTTAGACTTTGGGACTATAACTTTGCTCTAGAATAGGAAAAATAAAAACATAAAACGATGATGATATTGTAAAACACACAGATAAAGTGAGCTTATGAATATCGCCGTTTGTTATTTATTACCTTTCTTAAGTTTTGCTTCGCTTCCAATTTTGCATGATTCGCTGCTTCTAATATTTCATCACATCGCTCTAGTATGCTAATATAATCTTTTTTACTATTTTTTAACGTATTTCGATTGCGCGTAGTTGAGGTATTCTTCACATCTTTATCGTCTGATTCATCACTTGAACTAGATGTGTTGCCCTCCGCCAAGCCCTTCGATACATGTTTTAAAGTTTCACAAAATGATTTAGATAAGCGCAACTTTGTTCCTTTAATTGTATCCAATTCCCGTTTACGACTTTCAATACTTTCTATAAGTGACTTTGAGGGATTGAATTTCTCTTTTGTTGAAGATTGCACACTTTTACGTTTTGATTTTTTGAGACATGTGTTTTTTTCCATGTTATTAACATCATAGACGGACAATGATTGGCGTTTCCGTTTTACATTTGGAAATCGTAAATTAGAATATTTCAACATTTCCAATTTCTCTACTTCCCCCCTCTCCAGTTGAACTTCATTACTATTTTCAAAATTAATTGAATTATTTTGGCTTGAATCATTAGATTCTGCGCCAAGAAAATGAGAAGGTTCGAACTGTTCTGTTCGACCATCATTATCGTTTTTCATTCCACTTACACCAACTGTAAAGGATCTATGACGTGGAGATTTCTTTGACTTAAAATCAATACGCTTGAATTTTGCTTGGCAGAAGGATTCACTCAAGCCGACGTTTTTCAGATTGGATGAGCCATTAACAATCTCATCAATATCCTCAGATGATTCCTCATCAAAAGTACTTTTATTATGAAATACATCAGCGACACGTTCAACCTTTTGTGTTTCCGGTATTTCAATATCTCCCTCTTCATCATCTGTATTTGTTGCAGTTGATTCGTTTCCAGACTGTGGAACAGAATTTTCACATTCTTGGAATTCGTAGACATCTTGAAATTTTTTTTTGTTTTTATCAATATCATTGACCGTGGGTGCATCCTTTGCAATAATAGATTCATTACTCGAATTTAATGTTTCTAAAGTTTTCTGTTGAGTCTTATAGGTGTCTTTCCAATCTTCGGTTACGGGACTTCCATCTGAGTTACAATTTTCTCCATTGATATCCATTTCAATTTCAGCTTTATCTCCACACCCTGTGTTTTGTATTGGACTCATGGAATCCAATAAACTTTGAGGTCGCTTTTTATTTGGACTCGGATTTGAGAGCTTGAATCCATTTCCATTTGTTGCACCTAATTCAACAGTACAAGTTGTAGTAGCATTGCATTGATTCTTCATTGAACTATTTTCATTTTCCGATTCAAATTCATAACCGACCCGCTTGTCGTTTGCATCATTTGTACAACCACATTCATCGTCCTTGTTTGAGTTTATTTTGGGGTTTACATTCTGCTCTTGAGGTAAAGTTTCATTTATATTCATTTCATCATCTGATGATGCGTCAATCATCTTGGTAACGTCGAAATTGAGCGGCTTTTCTAAGACTTTAGAAGTATTAGCAGCGCTTTCATTTTCTTCCTCGAACTTTGTTGAAGGCTCCTCCTCAGTTTCACTTTCGCTTGAAGCTAAAATACAGGTTCTACGGTTTGATAATTTATTTTCCTCCTTATTTGTAATGCCATTGGTCAGTTTTTTTTTATTTCTATTGGAATGTTGTTCATCTTCTTCACTTTCGCTTGTTACCAAAATACGACTATTACGTTTCAGATTCTTGCACTTTTTAGAATCATCCTCTATATGTTCATCCTCATCTGAATATTCCAGTAACGACTCATCTGAGTCAGATGTTACAAATGATGCAATATCTTCCTCGTCTCCGTCATTACTTCTATCGCTAAGAGTATCTTCACTACCAATCGACTCACCATCTTCTATAACTTCATTTACTTCCATTTCTTTACGCTCTTCGTCATCCATAGAGTCCCCGCTTTGATAATCATCAGGTTCCTCGTTAGCCTCATCATCAATGAATTCTAATTTCTCAATAGAATTATTAGACATTTCACTTTCTAAGTCGCTGGAATTAATTTTGCTTGCTTTCGGTAAGATTTTCTCGTTAACTACTAATTTTATGTCCCCACATTCTGAATCTTGATGTTGTTTACTAATTGATGAGTTTTCGGTAATGATGTCAATTTTGCGAACGGATGTTGCACACCCACTTACATTATGCGTCCAGGATTTGGAAAATTGCTCATCATTTTCTTTCTTATTTTTATCATCGACACTATGTGTGCTTATATTGTCGATTACAGTTGATATAACATTGATTTCTTTTTGTTGTTGTTGTAAATAAGATGGTGTGGTCTTGATGCTTTCATCCGCATTAATCGCAGTAGTTAATTCAGTTCTTTTATTATTATTTGCGTTGTTTATGTCTTCCGATTTCTTCGTACACTTTTTTTCTGATTTTTCTGCGTTATCTATATTATTTACAGCATTTGTTTCTAACTCTGATTTTGACGGCAGTATAAAATCACACACTGGGGTAGAACTCTGCAACATAGTTGGATTTTTATGTTTAATTGGCGTGTCTTGTCTCATTTCCACCTCATCTCCGAAATGATCTCCTATTGGGTCATTTGTGATGACAGATTCTTTAGCTTGGCTGACATTGCTTTCAGATTCTTGGTGGCCTTCAGATTCCTCAACATGGTCACTGGCATTTCGAAAACTAACAAATGAACTATTGTTACTAGAGTTCGAATTGTCTTTATCACTCTTTGAACGATCCTTTGATATAAAGGTTTTACTCTTAATTGATGCGGGGGTTTTAGGGTAAGAACTCTTCACTAAATCATCATTATCGAGGTTGTTGTTCTGAAAAGTAACACTTTTCGAGTTTTTTTGTGAGAGTATATTATTTTCAGTACACAATCTGGCAATGACCTTAGGCGATAGTTTTTGCAACATTATAACGCTCTCGACAAGTGAGGCGTTCGTTTTATTCTTTGGTGGAGATGAAAATTCTTCAGGTGATCTTACATTAGTACCTAATTTTAACTCGTCATCATTCACGGATAAGTGAATAGAATTTGTGATCGGTGTATCTGATTGCGATGATTTTAATTCACGTTTTGCTTCCAAGCTTTCTGCATTATTTTCTTCCTTTTCGCTTGGTTTTACTGAATCTTCAGATCTTATATTATAAGTTATATTGTTCTCTGAATTAAAAGTTTCCATTTTTACTCCTTTATTTTTTGCCATCGTCGTTTTTTTGTCGTCCGACAAATGCGGAGTTTCAATAGCTTGTATTCCTGGTGACAGCCTTGTTGATGTTTCTTCTCTCTTGTCTTCCGCTTTGGGAGAAAAATTATTACTTAAAACGCTTTCGACAGGAGACGAATTCGATATATTTGAAGGAGATGGCAGTTTTTTAGGTGTTCTTACAATGTTATCACCTTTTAACTCTTCATCATCTTCCGAAAATTCAAGATGAAGTGTATCTACATTTCTACCAAGCATTACTTCATTTTTGGCCGAATATGTGAGTGGCGAGTGTGGTGAAGTTTGCACATCATCCGTTACGTTTGACATACTACACAAGGGGTCTGGATGTACGCTTTCTACATTATTTTCTTCATTTTCTTTTGGCTTCGTTGGCTCTACAGGTTTTGTACTACTTATCTTGTCCGTCTGCAAGTCCATATTTTTTATTATTGCTTTACTATCTTTTTCCAGTAATCCCTTGGACAAATCCATTGATTCAATAGATTTTACTTGTGAGGACACTCTTGTTGATGTTTCTTCTGCTTTGCCTTCCATTTTGGAAGTCAAGTTATTATTTACATGTTTTTCAGGTGATCTTAAAATTTTACTAACATTTAAATCATTATTGTCTTGAGTGTGAAGTTTATCCTCGCTTGTGCTAAGTATCTCTTTATTGTTGCTTTTTTTGATCGAATCTGTGCGTGACGAAGTGTTTAAATTACCCATTTCGTTCGTCGTCTTACATAGTGGCTCTGGATGCATGCTCTCTACTTTAGTTTCTTCCGTTTCAATTGGATTCATTTCTTCCTTGTGTATATTAACGTTTTCTGTTTTTTCACCATCATCGATCACCAATGTTTCGTCCGACAAATCTATTATTTCAATATTTTCGTTTAAATTTTTTATGGATTTCAAAACTACTTGGAGTTTCGTAGGGGTTTTTTCTGTCATTTTCTCAACTTTTGGAGTAATATTATTTGATTCTTCTTCATTACTTTCTTCCAAATTTATTACTTCAACATCGGAATCGCTTTCATCGTTTGGAAGCTTATTTCTTCTGGATTTAGGACCAGATTTATTCTTTTTAGGAGATACATGAGCAATCTTTTTATCGACTTCTGGTTGGGGTGGAGATTTAGATTGCAAGCGAGTAACTCGTCTTGCTGGCATCTCCTTGGATACTATTTTGTCATCGTCTTCTTGGTTAGAATTGTTTGGTGTATTTAATGCAGAAATGCTAATTCTACGTGTAGTACGTTTAGCTGGTGAGTTTACGGTATCTGGAGTTTCAGTGATTGTTGATGTTTTGGATTTTGACATTGCTTTTAAGGGAGTACCATTACCAGTAATTGAGTTCCGACGAGTCATTCGTAAAGAACGTGAGGGGGAACCTGAAAACATGCTAACTATTACTCACACGAAATAGAAGGGAATGGAATGAATGAGTAACCTACTGTCAGTAGCGCGATTCAGTAACTTTTATCTCCTCTTTGTCACTAAAAACGATCAAATTGCTAATTTATAGCGTTATCAGTTGGGGTGGTTAAAACATTGGTTAAAAATAAAAAATAAAAAAATTTTAAATGTAATTAAGCTTAGAAGTATCTCTACATTTTTAAAAATAACATTTAATTTAAAATAAATAAAATAAAAATAAAAAGTTTATTTCTCCGACATCCTGAGATCGAACTTGCATTGTAATCTGGACGCTTATCACCTGCGCTACAGTTATTGAATCGCGCTACAGATCTTAATAACATATGTTAAATTTGTAAGTTCAAAGAGAGACGTGAGAGAACTCACAGTGAAACAGTGAGCCAGCCGCTGACAACATGCTTATTTGACAACATGTATATGAAATAATTCGTATGTGTCAGTAATTTGTTTTCATTAACCCTTTGAAAACAACTGAGCGAAAAGTTCACAAAGCTCCAGTTACTATTTTACATACGTTTCGTATGCGAGCTTAAGAAATAAATATATATAAATTATACGGTTCTCCCAATTCACAATTGACTCAATTCTTTCTTTACTTAGGCCTTGTGCTAATCGGCAGGGCCATAGAATTCTTGCAAGCTTTCTTGCCGAACACACCTAAGAATTGCCACATACGAGGTGTGTTCAAAAAGTATCGCGAATTTTGAATTTTCGCTGGTTACGTATATTCGAATTTCGAATTTTTTGTGGCGTTATGTTGGTACTCATGTCTCTCACTTATGCCGACAAGCTCGGCCATTTTGAATGTTCAGTTAATTGTTGACAGCTGATTTGCTTGCACGTGTTTTGGATCGTCTTCGATTTTTACGCGAAATTCGTACCAAAATTGCTCAATTGTGACCAACAACAGCATCGCATGAACATTGCTAATGAGATGTTAAACTCTGTCCGCGACGACCCAAATTTGCTCCAGAGGGTCATAACTGGTGACGAATCGTGGGTTTATGGTTATGACGTGGAAACCAAAGCTCAATCATCTCAATGGAAGCTGCCGCACGAACCAAGACCGAAAAAAGCGCGCCAAGTTCGGTCGAATGTGAAAGTTTTGCTGACAGTTTTCTTCGATTGCAGGGGCGTGGTGCATCATGAGCTCTTGCCACAGGGAAGAACGGTCAATAAGGAATATTACCTGCAAGTTATGTGCAATTTGCGCGAAGCAATCCGCCAGAAACGCCCGGATTTGTGGAAGAACAAAAATTGGCTTTTGCACCACGATAACGCCCCTGCTCACGCATCGTTGCTTGTGCGCGACTTTTTGGCCAAAAACAACACACTAATGATGCCGCAGCCACCGTATTCCCCAGATCTGGCCCCCTGTGACTTTTTCTTGTTCCCTAAACTGAAGAGGCCCATGAAAGGACGACGTTACGCTTCTCTTGACGAGATAAAGACGGCATCGAAGGAGGAGCTGAACAAGATACAAAAAAATGATTTTTTGAAGTGCTTCGAAGATTGGAAAAACCGTTGGCACAAGTGTATAATATCTCATGGGGATTACTTTGAAGGGGACAAATTAGATATTCATGAATAAATAAATAATTTTTGAAAAAACACAAAATTCGCGATACTTTTTGAACACACCTCGTACATACTGCATTTGTTTTTGAATTTACCGTAATATAGCTTCTAATCTTCCCTTTCTCAATAAATTGGTTGAATTCTACTGATAGGAGTATGTAATTTTCTGTATAAAGGACTAGAAGATTGCAGATGATGTGCATTCAAAGTTCAATTATTAGCTTCCCATATCTTTAGGAGTAATAAAACTTCTACTGCGAAAATTTCCGATACCTGTAACAATTAGGATTAAATACGTATTGGTACCACTGTGCAAATAAAACGATTTGCGCACCATGTATTTTAATATAATACAATGTCAATATCTTTTCTTTTTCTAAATTGAAATTAAATTCAAAGAAAAAAAGCAAAATAAAATTTATAAGGGTTAAAGCAACCGACATTTGATGAAAATTTTTAACTCATACATTCAAGCGAATTGTCAAATAAGCATGTTTACTTTTTTATTTTGGCTACTTGGCTCACTGTTACACTGTGAGAGAACTGTGCTATCAAATAACATTTTTCAATATTTTTAATAAAATTACTTCATATATTGTATAGCTTACTAAATTTTTTTGGATGAATGAAACTTATATGGCAATTAGAAACCAAATAAAAAAAGATGACACGTTGAATATTGACTTTGAGTTCTTTTGTAAACTAAGTCATTTCAAGTTATTCTAAGTCCAGGTTAATTCGGCCATGAATTGATTTGAAAGTTTAAAATAAACTTTTTATAAACTTCAACAACGACCTTTTCTAAATCATTTTAGTTTAAAATTGAAATAAAAATGTTTACAAAAATTCCAGAGAAAACTATTTGTCAGTTTCTTTCTTTTCAACTTAAAATATTTCAAATTCTTTTCATAAAAGACTTTTCATGAGAATGAGGACGACAAATCAAAAATCACGGCTGCATTTTAACCACTTTTAAATCTGCTAATAATAGATTTAGGTTGCACATTCAATTTATTTATTTTATTGCAATAGCTTAGTAATATAAAGAATATAGTTTGAACAAAGTTTTAGAAAATACACATTTGAAAAAGCTCATTTGAAATTTTTTTATAGGCTTACATTAATAAGCTTTTTATCAACGTGCCGTTCTGATTATAACACGCTTATTTTCAAACTTTGTAAACGAGAAATCAGAGCTTTGTAAGCTTAATATTTATTTCGGGAAACTTTTTAAAAATTTATTTTAAGTTTACTTTGCTTGTTGGGTTGATATCAGATTTACTAAGCAATGCACTCATGTCGGAATGCAATCCATGTAAACAAAATAAAACTAAATTTCGAATTTACACAGGGATGGTAAGTATCATGATATTTACTGAAAATATCTAAGTATAGGATATTTTTATTCATTTTATTTTATTTTATTTTTATTTATTTATTTCAGTCTATTGATTTATAAATCTTACAGACTAGACAGTTTATCACATTTATATACATAAATAAATAAAGCAAAGTTAATTAAATATTGTAAACAAACATAATTTAAATGTATAAAAACTCGAACTTAGATCAATAACATTTGCGTAACTATTACAAATACGGATACATCTATTAATGGGTTCATTGAACGAGTAATTAGTTGTACTAGTTGAATCAGCAAATAAACGGTTAGACCTCAGCGTTCTTGGGGGTATATAAACATTGAACAAAGCCTTTAGGTCAGCACAATCAATATTGTGGTTAATCACATTATACACAAATAACAATGCACAGCAAATTCTACGGTCATGTAAAGATTGTAAACCAAGAAGCTTCCGCCTGCTAATGTAGAGGACCGCCTTCAAAGTTAGTATTATATAAAGCAAACTTCGTGAAGACTCTCTGAACTCTTTCAATTTTTGCGGAGTATATATCATAGTACGGACTCCACACCAAAGAACAGTATTCTAACCGACTCCGTACAAGAGAAATAAACAAAGATTTAAGGTGTTCGGGTCCTTAAAGTCCCTAGTATTCCTTTTGATGAAACCTATCAATGCAAATGATTTCGATGTAATGAAATCGATATGTTTATTGAAGGAAAGCTTGGCGTCAAATATCACACCCAAATCCTTCAAGTCAAAGAGACGATTGAGCACATTAGTATCCAAATAATAGTCGAATAGGATTGTATCCGACTTCCTAGCATACGTGACTATGGAGCACTTGTTAATATTTAAATACAAGTGATTTAGACTACACCACGTTTCGAAAGACGTTGTCATGCTGCAACTTTTCGCTATCGGAGATGCTATCAACTTTCAGAAAAAGTTTGACATCATCAGCAAACATTAGACAATTCGCATATTTAAAGTGCAGAGGTAGATCGTTAATAAAAAGTAGAAACAACAAAGGGCCGCTGTGAGTTCCTTGCGGAATACCTGACCACGCATTGACACAAATGCTGGACGTGGTGGACCCCATTTTTACGAATAGTTTTCTACCACTTAGAAAACTAGAGAAAAATTCTAATAGCTCACCAGTAATGCCGTACATCATTAACTTATGCAACAGGACTACATGATCCACCTTGTCGAAGGCTTTAGAAAAATCGGTATACGAGGTGTGTTCAAAAAGTATCGCGAATTTTGTGTTTTTTCAAAAATTATTTATTTATTCATGAATATCTATTTTGTCCCCTTCAAAGTAATCCCCATGAGATATTATACACTTGTGCCAACGGTTTTTCCAATCTTCGAAGCACTTCAAAAAATCATTTTTTTGTATCTTGTTCAGCTCCTCCTTCGATGCCGTCTTTATCTCGTCAAGAGAAGCGTAACGTCGTCCTTTCATGGGCCTCTTCGTTTAGGGAACAAGAAAAAGTCACAGGGGGCCAGATCTGGGGAATACGGTGGCTGCGGCATCATTAGTGTGTTGTTTTTGGCCAAAAAGTCGCGCACAAGCAACGATGCGTGAGCAGGGGCGTTATCGTGGTGCAAAAGCCAATTTTTGTTCTTCCACAAATCCGGGCGTTTCTGGCGGATTGCTTCGCGCAAATTGCGCATAACTTGCAGGTAATATTCCTTATTGACCGTTCTTCCCTGTGGCAAGAACTCATAATGCACCACCCCCCTGCAATCGAAGAAAACTGTCAGCAAAACTTTCACATTCGACCGAACTTGGCGCGCTTTTTTCGGTCTTGGTTCGTGCGGCAGCTTCCATTGAGATGATTGAGCTTTGGTTTCCACGTCATAACCATAAACCCACGATTCGTCACCAGTTATGATCCTCTGGAGCAAATTTGGGTCGTCGCGGACAGAGTTTAACATCTCATTAGCAATGTTCATCCGATGCTGTTTTTGGTCACAATTGAGCAATTTTGGTACGAAAAATCGAAGACGATCCAAAACACGTGCAAGCAAAGCAGCTGTCAACAATTAACTAAACATTCAAAATGGTCGAGCTCGTCGGCATAAGTGAGAGACATGAGTACCAACATAACGCCACAAAAAATTCGAAATTCGAATATACGTAACCAGCGAAAATTCAAAATTCGCGATACTTTTTGAACACACCTCGTATATCACATCAAGCTGTGACTGACAATTGAATGCTTTAACGATCTCATGAGTGACTAAAAGTAGATTAGTACACGTAGATCTACCAGGCATAAAACCATGCTGGCAATGACTAAGTATGCTACCTACATGAAGAAAAAGTTTCGATTGAATGACACTGTCAAACAACTTTGCCATTGTGCTCTGCTTCACTATAGGCCTATAGTTGCAAATGTTGTTTCGGTCACCTGATTTAAAAATTGGATGTATAGAGCACACCTTCCACTCGTCAATAAAAATGCCGTTGGAGAAACACGCATTAAAAATACTGGTGATTGGACCCACTAAAGCATGTGAACATGTTTTAAAAAATGCGGAACAAAGTCCTTCGTTGTCCAACTTTGTGCTGAACTTTAAGTTAGAAATTGCAAGAGTCACATCACACTCGTCAACTACAAACGTTGATATTGGCGGTAATGATGGAGAAGCTAAGGTAGGAAGAGATTGGCTGTCGTATACTTCATAGACCTCCTGGAAAAATTCAGCGAATAAATCGCATGAAGCCTCAGGGCTATCAGAAATTATCCCATTATATACAAAGGTGGTTGGAAACCCATTCGACTTCCTTTTAGAATTAATGTACTGCCAGAAGGATGACGGGTTAGATTTTAGACCTGATTCAACTTTAAACATATACTGTTTGAACAAAAATTTATGAAGGCAGACAAAGTCTTTACGAAGTCGCTCGAAATTTTGAAAATCCCTCTCACTATGACTTAGTTTGAAGCATTTAAAGGCTTTATTCTTTTATTTTTAAGATTACATAAGCGGTTATTAAACCAAGGTGGTTTATTATTTGCAGATTTATGTTTTAGTGGAACAAATTCGGATATTGCATGAGTTAGTAACGAGTGGAGAGTTTTGTAAGATAACAGCGGGCTATTTGGTGGGTTCAGAAATAACCAATCAGCTGAATTAAAAAAATCATTAATTGCTGAATAGTTAGCTTTTAAAAAGTCGTATTGCTGTAGCGAGTTTACTGTAACGCGATCAAAATTATAAAATTCGAAACTGATAATAAGTGCTTTATGGTGAAAACAATTATTAGAAAAAGGAGAAAGGTTTTCAAAACAGTTTGCCTTAAGGTCACTAGATATAAACACGAGATCAAGCGTTCTACCACCGCAATTTACTACAGCGTTACATTGAATAAACCCATTGGATAATAGAGTGCTTGTGAATAATAAATCAATATCTGATTTAAGATTTATTGGAACTAGAGGCCTATTATTATTAAGCCAGGAAATATTGCATAAGTTAAAATCACCAAGATAAATAACTTCGCCGTTATCTTTAGCGATATCATTAACGTAAACCAGATTATCCAAATGCTTATTATATACTTCAATATTGCTGTTAGGTGGAATATAAGATAATACTATAAATAGAGATTTATTACATAACGTTTTAATGCGCAAACAAATCTGTTCACATGAACCATCGGCATGAGGCAATGCTATCATTTGGCTGCATAGGTCCGCCCTTATGGCCAATAAAACACCGCCCCCTCTAGATAACCCTGATGCAATTGCACAGCGATCCTTTCTGTAAACCTGATAATAGCTATCAAAATATTCCGATGAGGAAAAATTTTCAGTTAGCCAAGACTCAGTTATGGCGATAATGTCAAATTCATGCAATGATGTGCAGTGATGAAACTGGAGGGATTTACTACGCATACCACTCACATTCTGGTAGTAAAGAGAATATTTATTGCTTGGGCGTCTTGATGAGCTAGGCATCGTCAGATTTGTGGAGTTTGTACCCCCAATCATTGAAAAAACTGAAAAGGTCTCACCTTCACGCCGGCTGGCCACAGCGAATGGTCGAACAGCTTGCTATAGTGATTCGACGATACTCCCAACTTGAAATTGATACGCTTTAACGAGTCAGGAGCCACATCTTTTTTTGCCAAAGCAAAGCAGGAGATTTCATTTAAATTAATAGCAGCATTTTTCACGACATAATCTTTTATAATAGCAGCGGTTACTGATGATTTAAATGAGGACAGGTGTACATATTTAGTGCGAAAAGCAACTTCCAACTCATTAGATGTATTACTCCCTCTAACCACATTATGCGAAGGAGAATTTTCTCTACTGGGCATGCTGTTATTTTCCCTATTGGGCACGTTGTTGTTGAGAGGCAGCTCTACATTGAGATTTACATCAGCGACGGCGTTATCAACTATTGCTTGCATTGCTTCATTGGGGGTAGTTGACGAAGATGGTAGAGATAAACCTGTAACTATAGGCGAACCGGCAGTGCGCTGAGAGCGGGACTGCACTTGCTGCTGTACATTTAGTTGTTGCTTAACTTTATTATTATTATTCCTGCGCCCCTTACGCATCACCTTAGTCCATTGCCCATTATCATTTTCAGCAAGTTCGACGGCGTCAACAATAGGCTCGTGGGATAAAATATTGTTATTGGATGGCTGGATGGGTCGAATGTTATCATTCACCATGTCTGCATTATTACCAATATTAGCACTTTCAGGCATTGAGCTTGTACCAGCGTCAGCATCACCATTGCTGTTATGTATTTTATTATTATCTTTATTTATATTATTGTTACTACGAATCCCCTTATTTTGCACTGTTTCCACTTCATTCGAGTTCGCATTAGAAGAGGTAGCAGCATCATGAGGCAGAATATTCGACGGTGGATGAGCATAAGAAACCGTACCAGTCTGGTTGTTGTTTACATTACACAATTTCTCAAATTGCGTGCGCAAAAGAGACAAAATAGAATTGTTCTCAGTGAGCCTACGATGCAAATCACGAACCTCAGTTTGAAGAGAATCTGTTTTATCACGCAAGCACTCATTATCTTTATGCAGAACAGTCAAAGCCGAAAGCAATTTAGAGTTAAAAATTTTCAACTCCGCAAAATAATCATTAGCTGATAAGGCATTTGCACTAGAGTAGCTTGTTGTTGTTGAGCCGAAGAGCCATGTGAAGCAAAATTATCATTAGCTGTTGGTGGAATAGGCATTTGCACTAGAGTAGCTTGTTGTTGTTGTAACGAAGAGTTATGTGAAGAAATAGACTCGTCTTGTTGAGCTGGGTCACACACACCACAAATGTAAATGTTGTCAGCGGTATTTAAATGCTTTAAATCAGCTGGCAAGCTACCAACAACACAACTCAAATGGTATATTTCTCTGCACTCTTCGCATTGCACTGAAGTTTGCGCGCGATCCACTCTATGACCACAAAAACAGGGCATAATATTGCAAATATTATAATATGATAAACATAGAAAAAAAAAAAAAAAAATTAAAAGAGTCAATGTCTCTAACACAATTTTAATTGTAATTCTGATTGTTTTGCGACATTAGATAAAAGATAAAAGCGCAAGTTTAAGAAAACATTAGAGCGCAGCAAAAACACGTCCGTACACGACATATGCTGATGGATGACAACTGATGATATATATCGGATATATTGATATGTATCGGATATTTTCATAATCGGAAAAATATCACAAGTAAATGTATTAAAATGATCTTAATAAATAAAGATACACACATAAAATCCTTTTATATGGTAGTAAAAAACAAATTCAACAAGTAAACGTTTTAATTAAAATAATAATACATGAACGTAAATTTACCAGCTTTTTCACTGCCTCATTTGTTACGAAGTTTGGAATGGGCAAGGCCAAATGTAGAAAAAATTCTTTCAAGACCATCAGAGGCAGGACCAGCTATTAATAATTTGAACGACAGTTTTAAAAATAGCTTACGAAGATCATTCCATCTAATGTATTTTTCTGCATCAATAAGGTTTAGCGATTTCCACCAAGTCATAAGGGGTGTGGTTCTAAAGTGATTTCCAAATAAATATGATGGAAATGACCTTGAGCAGTACTCATTGCCATAATTATTGCAACAAACTCTTGGTATTATCTCTGTAATTACTACAAAGCAACTTGTTTTTCGTCATAATTTAGGATATTTCCTCGAAATGTGTGAGAACTACCAAATAATTCCTGGGGGACAGAGCAATTTCTTCACGCTTCTTAAATTGTTAACATACCTTCGATGGTTGCCCATGTAAGTCATTCTCAAATTTTTTCCATATTTTTACCGCCATATCTACAGTGGTTCCATCACTCTGCATACTTTCAAGAGCCACGGCTATGGGTAAGTAAGTATGTGTACTGCAACAGGGGGCTATGAACGCATCCGTCCAAACGTTACCGTTTGCGAGCCCAGAGCACATAAGGGTGTGACACAGGCCAAGGCAATTGTTGCACTTGACCGATGTCGCAAGCGTATATAATCTTTGCCAACAAACGGTGCACGTAGTGGAAGGTACGAGGAGGTGGTAGTCCTGGCCTACGTGCAGGAGGCATGGGGGCAGAGAAAGTGGGGACTGAATCTCGGCGATGCTCATATCTGGCCTATTCCGGAGGGGATAGGAGTGTTGAGCGGCCGTGCGAGATGGAGACGCTGGTGAGCGTGAGCGACAGTCGGGAGTGGATGAGGCGGGAATGGCAGCAGTGCTGCCAGTCGTGTAGACTGAGCCACTGTTGTGGCTATTTGAAGTGGGTAGATGCGGTAAGGGAGTGCTAGTGCGATGACTACCGCGGGACGCCCTTGGGCGTGTACAGCATGATGCCTCGAAAGTACGGCGTCTGTGGATGGCAGGGTTAAGCCCTGAGCATCCAGATTTATGTAGCCATCTCTTACACTTGGTGCATTGTACCGAATGCTACCGTTTAATATAAATTTTCTTCCAGCAAACGCAGCAGATCCAATCTCGTGGTCGAGGGTTGGGTTCGACCCCAGCCCGTAACAAGAGACAATGGAGCAACCCAGCTGCCATGGATTGCTCCGAGGATGACAATTTAAGGGTGGGACGGGACAGATTGGACAGGGTTACACTGAAATAACAGCCCTTGGCCGGGTAAAAAACCCCGGGTCATTCCGGTACGATAGAACCGGCTCGCGCATCTCTTTGGTTTCGACTGTACCTTATCACCAAAGGTGATGGATATTTTGTCGTTAGGTTTGGTCGGATTTGGCAAGGATTTAACTGTGGACCATAGTTTGCCAACACCAGAAAAGAGGTTGCAGGACCTTAGCTGCTCCTCCCATTTGGCGCGTTTGTGTTGATCAACCAGCCGTCTAATTTTCGCATTGAGATCTTGAATTTGGGGATCCGTAGGGTGTAAGCGTCGCACATGGACACGTTCATTTGCCAGGGCCACTGCCTCTGCGGGGGAATACGGCCGTACCTCCTTGATTCTACCTGACGAAATGTATTGATTTGAGGCTGAAGCTATGCCCATGCGAAACGCTTTTCCCGTTCTCGTACCTCATACGGGATGCGAAGAGCAGCGAAGGTGCTCTCAGTGAAGTTAAAAAACCAACCCAGTCAGCTTTACTGAAGTTAGTGAAGGTGCGCTTCTCAGAAGTGACACAATCGGTGGGGCGATCGATTGAGAGGACTATCGGTAAATGATCCGATGCAAGAGTTAGCGTCGGTCGCCAGTCAACGCAGTTTATGAGACCAGCGCTGACGATGGTAAGGTCTGGTGGGCGCATCCCCGTTCACAGTGCAGAATGTCGAATCATCTCTTTGTTCAGCCAGTTCCTGTCCCCTACCATCTACCTGTAGGCTCGAATGCCAGAGGTCATGGTGTGCGTTAAAGTATCCGAGAACTACACGATTATCGCCTCTGAGTAAAGCACGGATGTCAGGGTGGTAATCCCTCGGACAGCAAGTGTATAAATGTTAATTATTTCGAGATCGACATCGCCTGACCGGACAACCATACCTTGACGTTCTAAGGTGTTATCCCTCGGGTCGACATCAGGCTCAAATAGACGATATTGCACAGATTGATCAGTGATGAAGGCAAGTCCGCCCCCGAGTCCCCTCGCGCGGTCACGCCGATGGATGTTGTAGCCATCACAGGTCCGAATATCTGATCGGGCACCGAGCTTTGTTTCTTGATATGTTGCCGCTTCATGAAGTTCACTATCTCACTAACCTTGCCGGTTAAGCCGTTGCAGTTAAACTGTAGGACACGAAAATGCGAAGGGGGAGAAATAATCACACTGGGAGTCAAGGACTGGTGCGTATGCCTAGGTGAAAGCAGGCTGGGTCGCGCACTGCGTCGCAATCTGGAAGAGAGGGATCCGGACCACCGGGAGGAGGCGAATCGGGCGACGTTGTAGGTTGCGTAGCTCGGCAACATGGCGCAACGTACGTATCAGTCCAAAAGTTCCTGTTACCAAGTTGAGAACATACATATAAGCAGGTGACTATTGTAAGTGCCAGTCGATGCGGTGCGACACTAGATGGACCTTCGGCATGGAACGCCCGAGGTAGTGAACAGCAATGAAGAAACGAATAGGTATGTGTGTGGAGGGATTTAGCCCGTCTTGTGCAGACATATCTTAAATAAAGAACATGCCATACGGGTGTCTAAAGGCTCTAAATCGATCGGCCCCGACGGTATATCCATTCTGATGTTAAAACATCTCGGCGATAAGGGAGTAAGGTACCTAACAACTGTCTTCAATCTGTCCATGACCACCTTTGTCATTCCAGAAAAATGGAGACAGGCAAAGGTGGTGCCACTACTAAAGCCTGGCAAGCCAGCTAACGAGGGGGTCATATCGATCGTGCTTAACGCCATTACCACTCAGGTATCGGTCTCAAAAAATCATCCTAATGACAAGACTGTACTGGTTGCACTTGACCTGACGAAAGCCTTGTTGTTGTTGTTGTGGTAACGACAAAAACACTCCCCGAAGGTTTTAGGGAGTGTTTTCGAATTAACAGTCCTTGGCCGGATTTGAACCCGGTACGCTCCGGTACTCCCTTGCGGTACTGCCCGACTGTCGTGGTAGCGATTTATGACCAGTGAAACCTTCTAGGTCATGTCACCCCTCCTTCCGTAAGGAGAAGCCGTTAAACTCGCAGAGAACAGCAGAGTCGTATCCTTTGACATAAAGGACTTCCAGAGACATTGGACATAATAAACAAAACACTACTTAACAAAACAAAGGATACGGTCGGAACAGCACGAATTACAAATACACTAAGAACAACTCTACAGCAAAACTACTTCAAGTTCAACAATAAAATATATAGACAGACAAACGGACTGGGAATAGGTAACCCAACATTATCCATTCTCATGGAGGCATTCATGCAGAACTTGGAAATAAAATATATGCAAGAACTAAAAACCAAGATGGGAGTGACATTTTACGCAAGGTACGTCGACGATATCATCTGCGTATTGAAAACCAACAAGTTTATCTACGTCATCTATAGAAAACCAACAACCACGGACACCATAATTCATTCTACATCAAACTATTCGTAACAGCACAAGAATGCAGCATTAAGACACCTTAGTAGACAGACTCCAAAGAACGCCACTCACTCAGGAATCGTACAAGAAAGAGCTCAACGCCATACGCAGCATAGCTACAAAAAAGCCCTAGTGGATAAACTCCGAAGGAACCATGGGGCGCAGAAAGGAGAAAACGCAGAGGAGAAATCCAAAATTTGGACGACGATGACATACACTGGAAACACGACGTACAAGTTGGCAAACTTTTTCAAGAAACACAACATCAACACAGCCTTCAGAGCATCGAATAACGTAGGACAAAAACTAAGAACCAACACTAACTCAGAGGAGCCGTTTAGCGAATATGGGTATACAAGCTTACCTGCGAATGCCAGCACAGCTACATAGGACAAACAGGACAAAAAATAAGTACACGATTTCGGGAGCACATCAGGGACTACAACAAGAAAGCACGGAAACCCACCATCATACCAGAATCGAACTTTGTCATCACCTGTTCGAAAACAAATGCACCCCGGCACACGTACAAAGAAAAGGTCGACGCTTAAATGTGCTTGAAAACATGGAAATATACAAACTTAAGGCTTTTGACGGGAAAATAATAAACGAACAAAGAAGCACCAATTCTGATGCAATATTTGAGCCGCTAAAACTAATTTACAAAAAACAAAACAACGCAGCAGGTACAATAACCAAACGAATAACAATAAACGAGCGAACACAGAACCAAAAGACGAAAATCACCGACTTCTACCTAAGTAACGAGCTACAAAACAACCTTCAATATAGACTATTCAAACACACGATTAACATTACCTGACCTAACATCCACAAACTAATTAACGAGCGTTAAAAACAACCATTATTACAGGTACCGGTTCGGGAGCATTCGTAACACATGAACCATATACACGCACATTAACAGTACCTGGCACAGCATCCAGACTATAAATACATAACAACGGATGGACACAGATCAGAACGAAAACATACACTGAAGATGGATCGCCGAAACCGGTTTGTAACAAAACAAAAATTGACAAGGGATGACGAAAAATCGTTCCAATATACATCTAAGGATAATATGGGTAATGAGAAGCATCATATCCGTAGATCAACCATCGAGTTGCACGTCATTACCTTTTTGCATATTAGTGCCTCTTACGACCGGTATGCCTACCTCGGGCATATTCTAAACCCCTAACCCGCAGGGGCGTGACATACATACAGCATGCCAGTCAAACATTCTTCACATAATAGGCAAGAGTTTAATCTGCTACTGGATCCAGATTGAAGTTGGGCCAGTATGACTCTTGTTTTGTTTGTTTTTAGCGACAAAAACACTCCCCGAAGGCTTTGGGGAGTGTTGTCGGAAGTGACAGTCCTTTGCCGGTTATGAACCCGGTACGCTCCGGTACTCCCTTGCGGTACTGCCCGATTGACGTGCTAGCGATTTGGTATGAGCAGCGGAGCTTTCTAGGTCATGTCAGCCCTCCTTCCTCAAGGAAGGAGAAGATGGGTAATGAGAGGCATCATATTCGTAGATCAACCATCGAGTTGCACGTGCATATTAGTCGCCTCTTACGCAGGCATACGTACCTAGGGCATACTCTAACCGCCTAACCCGTAGACGCACCTTTTGATCAATTATGTGATACCGTATTTCATCATAGTGCTTACGGATATGTATTCTCACTTTCCGGGGATAGCACTTCCGTGTTGTTGTTATTATTAACAGTGCTCCGCTCTGTCTAATGGGCCCGATCACCCCGGGCATCGTCATCAAGCTCTAACGGGAGTCCAAGGAAATGCGCAGTTTCAACAGGGTTGGACTTCCTTTAGAAGAGTCTGATTGCAATTCTCTGTGAGGAAAGATGCGGATTTTCTTTAAATGGTCATCTAACCGCCCGGGCGATTTTGACCGTCCAACATAGCTCGCCAGTCGTTTCTTCGTTGCGCCAATTGGAAACACCGCGGGATCGCATCTTCGCTCATTCGCACTACGTGGCCTAGCCAGCGAAGCCGCTGTGTTTTAATTCGGTGAACTATGTCGGCGTCTGCGTAAAGTTTATACAGCTCATCATTAAATCTTCGTCGGTACTCGCCGTCGCCAACGCGAAATAATTGGCGGTCTGTTGCGATTGCAGCTTTTCGACGTCCAGCTTTCCCTGCGTTTTTTGTTGCACCTGTTTTGTCGTACAGAGGCGGGTACGAATCTTGGCTGCTACTAGGTAGTGATCAGAGTCGATGTTAGGTCCTCGTATTGTGCGAACATCTAAAACGCTGGAAACATGCCGTCCGTCTATCACAACGTGGTCGATCTGGTTGCGTGTTTTTCGATCGGGGGACAGCCATGTAGCTTGATGGATCTTCTTGTGCATAAACCTAGTGCTGGATATGACCATGTTTCGGCCACCGGCCAAGTCGATCAGCCTGAATCCATTTGGCGAGGTCTGATCGTGGAGACTGAACTTCCCGACAGTGGGGCCAAATATACCCTCCTTACCCACCCTGGCGTTAAAGTCGCCAAGCACGACTTTGATATCATGACGGGGGCAACGCTCGTATGCTTCTTCCAGACGCTCGTAGAATGCATCCTTTTCCACGTCGTCCTTCTCTTCCGTCGGTGCATGAGCGCAGATAACCGATATGGTGAAAAATCGTACTTTTATGCGGATTGCAGCGAGACGCTCGTTCACGGGTGTGAACGACAGTACTCGGTGACGGAGTCTCTCTCCCACCACAAATCCCACGCCGAATCTGCGCTTGTCTTCATGCCCACTCCAGTAGATGTTGCAAGGTGTTCTGATCGTATTTCCTCGCCTCAACCAGCCGGGCAGCGGCACCTTCCCCATTAAGGGACCGGACATTCCAGGTACATGCCCTTATCTCATAATCCTTATTTCGTTTGCGGGTGTTGTCATCTAAAAAAGGGGTTCTCATATCCGAGGCTTTGTTGTTGAATTTCATTGTAACGTTGTTTTATGTGGTGGGTCCCAAACCCAACGCACAACCCGTTTCACGGGAGGTTGAATTCTATTACACGTTTGTATAGCGAGCCGCTTGATCCAAGACAGACGCCCGCTGCAGCCGCACCACATGGTGATCAGACGCTGCTGTTTGAACCCCCTAGCAAGCCCTTAAACCGATTATGCCGGAGTGGCCTTACCAGGTTGTCGCCTTCTCACGTTTAGCTCACCACCAAACGGGTGTTCGGTGGTTACCCAGAGGATACTTGGGCGCAAAGCCCGGAAGTAGTGAGCTGCTTGAACCGCATGCAAAAGAATCGCTCTGGCCATTCCCAGGTGAATGGCGATCAGAAACTTTCCCCACTTGAGTGGACTTCTGCACACGGCCCCATCCTCCGGATTAAGCAGATAAATATGGCTACAACATCAACTGTGTTTCTAATTGATAGATAGAGTCCTGAATTCTCCATGTTACTGTTGTTCTTTATTGTCGGCAGTCATTATCCGGATACTTACACTCTGGTACCCTCTGGTCTCCCACCAAACACAGTCTCAAACGTTAGAGAAATATTGTACCCCTACTTTAGAATTCTAATGTTGTTCTCTAATGCATCTCTAACCGAAAATAACCAATAAGAATTTCCCGTAAGAATTCGATTAGATAACTAACATTTTTCTCGATATCGAGAACTCCCTTTTTTGTAGAGAATGCTGTAGTTCTCGACAGACCAGTGGAACCTTCTAGGTCATGTCACTAGTCCTTCCGTAATGAGAGGTGAGAGGCATCATATCCGTAGATCAACAATCGAGTTGCACGTCATCACCTTGGTACATATTAGTTGCCTCTTACGACTGGTATGCCTGTAGCGTTTATAAATAAATTACTCCATTAAATCAGTTTGGTTATTTTAGTATAATATTTATTGCGTGTTTATTAATATATTAATTTACTAATATAACATTTCACTGCACCCGTCACGAGATAATATCATACTGCTTAAAATGGTATGTACCTAAAGAGTTAGCTTATTGATTTTTGTTGGAACGATTTTCCGTCATCCCTTGTCAAGTTTGGTTTTGTGACAAACCGGTTTCGGCGTTCTGCCATTTTCAATGCCTAGTTTCGTTCTGGTCTGTGTCTATCCGCTGCGTTGTTTTTATAGTCCGTGGGTGCTGTGGCAGGTAATGTCAATCTATGTGTTCGTGGTAGGTAACGTTAATATGCGTGTGTGTGTGCGCGGTATTGATACGTCCGAATTGTTATCTGTCCCAAGGGTTGTTTTTGTAGGTATGTAGACATACCGCTTATTAGCTAAGCGGTAGGTTGAGGTAGATAGAAATCGGTGATTTTTGCAGTTTGGTTCATATTCCGTTTTTGCTTGTTCATTGTTACGTGTTTGGTTGCTGTACCTGCTGGCTTGTGCTGTTTTTTGTAAACTAATTTTAAGGGTTCAAATATTTCGTCAGAGATAGTGTTGGTTTGTTCGTTTATGATCCTGCCGTCAAATGTTTTTAACTTGTATATCTCCATGTTCTCAAGTACATTAAGCCGCCGGCCTTTTCCTTGTACGTGAAGTATTCGAGCCGTTGTTTTTATGTTAGCTGGGGTGCAGTTGTTCTCGAACATGTGGTTCGCGAAATTAGATTCTGGTATTATGGTGGGTTTTCGTGTTTTTTTGTTGTAGTCCCTGATATGCTCTCGGAATCTTGTGCTTATTTTTCTTCCTGTTTGTCCTATGTAGCTGTATTGACATTCACAAGTAAGCCTATACACTCCGTGTCTGTTGAATGGGTCATCAGAATTAGTGTCGGTTCTTAGTTTTTGTCCGACGTTGTTAGATGTTCTGAATGCTGTGTTGATGTTATATCTTTTAAAGAAGTTTGCTAATTTGTACGTCGTTTTTCCAGTGTATGTCATTGCCGTCCAAAACAGGAAGAAAAATAAGCACACGATTCCGAGAGCATATCAGGGACTACAACAAAAAAACACGAAAACCCACCATAATACCAGAATCTAATTTCGCGAACCACATGTTCGAGAACAACTGCACCCCAGCTAACATAAAAACAACGGCTCGAATACTTCACGTACAAGGAAAAGGCCGGCGGCTTAATGTACTTGAGAACATGGAGATATACAAGTTAAAAACATTTGACGGCAGGATCATAAACGAACAAACCAACACTATCTCTGACGAAATATTTGAACCCTTAAAATTAGTTTACAAAAAACAGCACAAGCCAGCAGGTACAGCAACCAAACACGTAACAATGAACAAGCAAAAACGGAATATGAACCAAACTGCAAAAATCACCGATTTCTATCTACCTCAACCTACCGCTTAGCTAACAAGCGGTATGTCTACATACCTACAAAAACAACCCTTGGGACAGATAACAATTCGGACGTATCAATACCGCGCACACACACACGCATATTAACGTTACCTACCACGAACACATAGATTGACATTACCTGCCACAGCACCCACGGACTATAAAAACAACGCAGCGGATAGACACAGACCAGAACGAAACTAGGCATTGAAAATGGCAGAACGCCGAAACCGGTTTGTCACAAAACCAAACTTGACAAGGGATGACGGAAAATCGTTCCAACAAAAATCAGCTTACTACCCTGTCGGAAGATCAACACAACAAAATAAATCAGTTAGCTTATTGTTATTTCTATTATGTTCTTCGTTCTCGCAAACCACTATGTGCAATAACAAACTGCATCATAGGTTGAGAGTTAATTATAAATATGTATTTACATTTACTTCACTAAATATAAGGTGAATATGGGAATTAGTGGGAATGTAATTGCCACATGCCTACCTCGGGCATGTTCTAAACCCCTAACCCGCAGGGTCAGTCGTCTCATCTTGCTTCGCTTATCTCGAAAAATTTTTCAGTAATCAGAACCACCTAACGTGAAGGAAACAATGGGTTTGGTAATATAAAAAAACACCTTATGCGACACTCGATTCAAAAAGATATCAGTATCTTACTCCGTTATTTATAGTTTTACTCTTACACCTGAAACCTAATAGATAACTGAAATAGATGGTTGTAAAGGAGTCTGATCCTTGTTTTTAACAAAATAAGCTGCATAACTTACTTGACTCTGGAATGGACGTAAGCTTTGTAAGCTGAGGAGTAGTTGGCCTGCTCCCTGCATCGTTACTATCCACAGATGTTAGACGTTTACGCAAAGATCTTGTAACTGTAACAGAATTAAGACATTTGCAACATTAATAATAGAATTAAAATATTTCAGAATTAAGTATGCGTACAAATTTTGTGTTTTGGTATTTTAAGGTTAAAATGGTCATGACTACACTTTTAAAATTAAAATAAATAAGAGGAAGTAGTGGATCACTGAAATTTCAACATGAAGACTAATTAATCCGGAAGCTTCTAGTTTTGTGGCCATCTCCATATATGAGACTCTCTCTCATTTTTTGCCCGGAATCGCCAAAACAGCCACGCTCAACGCCATAAACATTCAGATAAATGACGATCTAAACCACAAAAGATCAAATAACACGCCAGTACTGGTGACGCTGTCAAAATCCTTTGAGACGGTCAGCAACGCACTGTTAATAAACTTCTTGGAGGACTCCAATTACCTCAGTTGTATGTAATCGTATGTAGAGATCCAGTATGATTACACAAGTGTTTGCGCTAGACAGGGTTACATTACAGCATTAAACAATGGGTAACACAGTGTGGGGTCCTATCCCAGACTTCGTTAAGCTCTGCGGTGTAATTGTACATTACCATTTAACAAATTTTTCAGTACTGAAATGGCCAAGCATACTGTCTCTATTGTAATCTATGTTTATTTGTGTAACGCAAAAACCCTCGCCGAACGTAAAGATACGATGCCCTCCGGCACTACCAACATCTACCCGACTGCCACTGGAGCGATTTGTTTGACCCAGGCGAGCTTTCGGAACGTGGATTCTACTTGCCCTTTAGGACTACCACGGTATATTCTAAGCGCCTAACACTCTGGGACAAACCTTTGCAGCTGGACAATATGTCAGAATAAGATCGAAGTTGGACCAAAGTGACTCTTAGGGACAGGAGTTGACAAATAAAATTACTGGCTCTTGAGTGGATGATTTTGAAGTTTATTCCTGTTTGGCCTCAAACAGCTACAACAGTAGCAGATTTATTGTTATGGATAACATTGATCCATCATCTCTCAAGGGCACGATTATTCTGAAAATATTCTTCTACCGGAAGTCCAAAGCTACTGGTTGCTTCAACCAAGTTGGACCAGAGCGAAATTGGTGTTGAAAAAGAGTTGGTTCTATTGAACAGATGAAAAAACCGCCCCTATTATGGTTGTCAATATTGACAAAAACAGTATTGATATGTACGAACCAGCAATTTTTTGTTTATTTTGTTTTGTAGCGAAAAAATCACTCCCCGAAGGTTATGGGGAGTGTTTTCCAAAGTAGCAGTCTTCCGGTACTCCCTGCGGTACATGCCCCACTGTCGTAGTAGCGATTTGGTATCACCAGTGCAACCTTCTAGGTCATGTCACCCCTCCTTCCGTAAGGAAGAAGAAGGGTAATTAGAGGTCAGAGGCATCATATCCGTAAATCAACCATAGAGTTGCACATCATTAACTTTGTGCAGGGGCATGCAAACCAGCAATTCAAATAGAATTGCCAGTTTGTGTGTTTTGGTTAATATTGGCAACCATAATAGGGGTGAATGTTTGGGTTTGGATAGGTAAGAGCCACAGTGACTCTAGACTCGCTGGCATGCACGTACTCTTCTTAAGCTATTGCCAGTAGTTGGATGCTGATAGGCATTTACCGGTGCTTTGCATAGGTTATTTAGAACCCGCCTAAGGTTCCGCGGTTCTAACGGCTTCGTCATGTTATTTCGGACACCACATGCACACCGTTCTAATAACTATCACGGGATGTCTCGTTATGGTATTTCAATGTCATCAAAAATCATATTGAAATATTCTTGCTAACAATGCCGTCCAATAGTGCATTCACACGACTGAAATAAAATCACATTGAGACGGTAAACTCCGCTCGATCCCGGTTGTTGTTGTTGTTGTAGCGACTACTTAACCTGCCTAGGATGTCACCCCCATCCAACATTGTCATCAGGCTCTTCTAACGGAAGTCCAAGAAACCTCGCGGCTTCAACAGGGGTGGACCAGAGTGAAATTGGTGTTAGAAGAGTGGGCTCAGTTGAGCAGATGAACAGATGGTTAGTATCGTGGGGAGACACGCCGCATGCCGGGCAGACATTTGGCATGTCAGGGTTCAGTCTGGATAGGTAAGAGTTTAGTCTGTTACAGTATCCAGAACGAAGTTGGGCCAGCGTGACTCTTGTCTCCCTGGGCAGTTCGCGTTCCTCGTCGGCAACAGGTGGAGCTTGTGCCTGTAGGACTGCATTCACTGGGCGAGACCCGACAAAGGAGTTTACCGACTCCGTGTGGATGAGGTTGAGGGCCCGCCGGTGCACCTTTGGATCAAACGGCGAGAAGATGTGGTGCCGGATCTCGTCATAGTGCTTACGGAGGTGACTCCTTATTCTCCTGGGAGGCGGATTTTCGTTGAGCAGGTTCCTGTTCGGGTGCTGCGGTTTATAGCAGTTGAACAGGAATTGTCTGGTCAACATCTCGCAATGCTCTTTGACATCGAGCATTTTTGCCTCATTATGAAGATGGTGTTCGGGAGACATAAGGAGGCACCCCGTGGCAGTTCTGAGTGCGGTGTTTTGGCAGGCCTGCAACCTCCTCCAATGTGTGTCTGCTAACCCCGGCGACCATATTGGCGTCGCGTAGCTCAGAACCGGCTGGCCGATTGCCTTGTACGTTGCCAGTAACGTTTCTTTGTCTTTACCCCAAGTACTGCCAGCTAGTGACTTGAGGATTTTGTTACGGCTTTGTACTTTGGTGGCAATCGCGGCTACATGAGCACCGTATTTGAACATGTTATCAAACGTGACCCCTAAGATTTTGGGGTGTGTGACAGTCGGAAGCTTAATGCCGTCGACGTAGACGTCTAATTCCATGTTCGCCTGCGCTGTCCACATCGTAAATAAGGTGGCCGAGGATTTGGTCGGTGACAATGGTAGGTTCCGTGCAGCGAAGAAATTGGAAAGGGTTGGCAGGTAAGAATTAATTCTCGAGCAGAGCTCATCGACGGAGGGTCCAGTCGCCAGGATCGTGCAGTCATCGGCGTAGGAGACGATCGAGACGCCTTCTGGTGGGGAAGGGAGCCTCGATATGTAATAATTAAACAGGAGCGGGGATAGGACACCACCCTGTGGCACCCCTTGTATACGTGGTTTTGATCTTTCGCCTCTAAATTCCACCGATGACTGCCGACCACTCAGGTAGTTGGTGGTCCAACGTTTTAGACAGGGGGGAAGGTTTGAATCTTCCAGGTCGTTAATGAGTTGCGCGTGATTAACAGTGTCAAAAGCTTTCGACAAGTCAAGCGCAACTAGCACGGTCCTGTCATTTGGGCGAGATTGGTTGAGACCGACACCTATCTGTGTGGTGATGGCGTTTAGCGCGGTGGTAGTGCTATGCATTTTGCGGAATCCATGCTGATGTTCGGCTAATCGTAGGTTAGCGGTGTAGTAAGGGAGCAAGACCGACTCCAGGGTCTTCACTACTGGCGAGAGGAGTGATATCGGTCGATATGACTCCCCCACGTTAGCCGGCTTGCCGGGCTTTAGTAGTGGCACCACCTTGGCCTGTTTCCATCTTTCTGGAATGACAAAGGTGGTCATGGACAGATTGAAGACGGTTGTTAAGTACCTTACTCCCTCATCACCGAGATGTTTTAGCATCAGCATGGATATACCGTCTGGGCCAATATTTGGAGTTTTTGGACCCCCGTATGGCCTCCCGAACCTCTGTGGTGGTGACGGCAATGGGCGCTTGGTTGTTTTTGCGTTTGTGCGCTTCCCTGATGGCGCGCCTGATTTCCTTGTCAACCGGAGGATGCAGTACAAATTTCCGGCAGAAAGCGCTCGCGCATCTCTTTGGTTTCGACTGTACCTTATCACCAAAGGTGATGGATATTTTGTCGTTTGGTTTGGTCGGATTAGACAAGGATTTTACAGTGGACCATAGTTTGCCAACACCAGCAGAGAGGTTGCAGGTCCTTAGGTGCTCCTCCCACTTGGCGCGTTTGTGCTGATCAACTAGTCGTCTGATTTCCGCATTGAGATCTTGAATTTGAGGATCCGTAGGGTTCAAGCGTCGCACGTGGTCACGTTCATTAGCCAGGGCCGCTGCCTCTGCGGGGAAGTACGGACGTATCTCCTTAATTCTACCTGACGGAATATATTGATTGGAGGCTGAAGCTATGACCAAGCGAAACGCTTTTTCCCCTTCTCGTACGTCAGACGGGATGGGAAGAGCAGCGAAGGTGCTCTCAGTGAAATTAAGAAAACCAACCCAGTCCGCTTTACTGAAGTTAGTGAAGGTGCGCTTCTCGGAGGTAACGAAGTCATTGGGGCGATCGATTGAGAGGATTATCGGCAAATGGTCAGATGCAAGAGTAAGCATTGGTCGCCATTCAACGCAGTTTATGAGACCTGCGCTGACAATTGTGAGGTCTGGCGAACTGGAACAATTTACCGCAACTCTCGTGGGGGCGTCCCCGTTCATAATGCAAAACGTCGAATCGTCTATTTGTTCCGCCAGTTCCTGCCCCTGCCATCGGCCTGTAGGCTTGAGTGCCACAGATCGTGGTGTGCGTTGAAGTCTCCGAGGATTACACGATGATCGCCTCTGAGTAACGCACTGATGTCAGGGTGGTAATCTCTCGGACAGCAGGTGGCAGGAGGTATATAGATGTTATTGATTTCGAGGTCGAAGTCGCCCGTCCGGACTACCATTCCTTGACGTTCCAGGAGGTTGTCCCTCGGGTCGACGTCGGGCTCAAATGGACGATATTGCACGGATTGGTGTGTGATGAAGGCGAGTCCGCCCCCAAGGCCTCTCTCTCGATCACGTCGGTGGATGTTGTAGCCGTCACAAGTCCGAAGATTTGATCGGGCGTTTAACTTCGTCTCCTGAATGGCAGCGATCTTGATGTTCTGTCGCTTCATGAAGTTCACTATTTCACTTACTTTCCCGGTTAGGCCGTTGCAGTTTAACTGTAGGACGCGAAAGTGCGAAGGGGGAGAAGTGTTCACGCTGGGGGTCAGGGACTGGTGCGTATGCCTTGGTGGAAGCAGGCTGGGTCGCACACTGCGTCGCACTCTAGAAGACGAGGGATCCGGGGCACCAGAAGGTGGCGAATCGGTCGACGTTGTAGGTTGCGTAGCTCGACAACATGGTGCAACGTACGTATCAGTCCATAGGTTCCTGTTTCCAAGTTGAGAACATATAAGCAAGTGACACAGGCCATGGCAGGAATTGCATTTGACCGATGTCGCAGGTGTATATAGTCTCAGCCGACAAACAGAGCACAAGGTGTAAGGGACCAGGAGCTGGTGGCTTTGACTTACATTTGTGCTAGTGCTGGAAGAAGAAGGGGAAGTTGAAAGTGGGAGGGGGGTGGTTAATATTGGCAACCATAATAGGGGTGAATGTTTGGGTTTGGATAGGTAAGAGCCACAGTGACTCTAGACTCGCTGGCATGCACGTACTCTTCTTAAGCTATTGCCAGTAGTTGGATGCTGATAGGCATTTACCGGTGCTTTGCATAGGTTATTTAGAACCCGCCTAAGGTTCCGCGGTTCTAACGGCTTCGTCATGTTATTTCGGACACCACATGCACACCGTTCTAATAACTATCACGGGATGTCTCGTTATGGTATTTCAATGTCATCAAAAATCATATTGAAATATTCTTGCTAACAATGCCGTCCAATAGTGCATTCACACGACTGAAATAAAATCACATTGAGACGGTAAACTCCGCTCGATCCCGGTTGTTGTTGTTGTTGTAGCGACTACTTAACCTGCCTAGGATGTCACCCCCATCCAACATTGTCATCAGGCTCTTCTAACGGAAGTCCAAGAAACCTCGCGGCTTCAACAGGGGTGGACCAGAGTGAAATTGGTGTTAGAAGAGTGGGCTCAGTTGAGCAGATGAACAGATGGTTAGTATCGTGGGGAGACACGCCGCATGCCGGGCAGACATTTGGCATGTCAGGGTTCAGTCTGGATAGGTAAGAGTTTAGTCTGTTACAGTATCCAGAACGAAGTTGGGTCAGCGTGACTCTTGTCTCCCTGGGCAGTTCGCGTTCCTCGTCGGCAACAGGTGGAGCTTGTGCCTGTAGGACTGCATTCACTGGGCGAGACCCGACAAAGGAGTTTACCGACTCCGTGTGGATAAGGTTGAGGGCCCGCCGGTGCACCTTTGGATCAAACGGCGAGAAGATGTGGTGCCGGATCTCGTCATAGTGCTCACGGAGGTGACTCCTTATTCTCCTGGGAGGCGGATTTTCGTTGAGCAGGTTCCTGTTCGGGTGCTGCGGTTTATAGCAGTTGAACAGGAATTGTCTGGTCAACATCTCGCAATGCTCTTTGACATCGAGCATTTTTGCCTCATTATGAAGATGGTGTTCGGGAGACATAAGGAGGCACCCCGTGGCAGTTCTGAGTGCGGTGTTTTGGCAGGCCTGCAACCTCCTCCAATGTGTGTCTGCTAACCCCGGCGACCATATTGGCGTCGCGTAGCTCAGAACCGGCTGGCCGATTGCCTTGTACGTTGCCAGTAACGTTTCTTTGTCTTTACCCCAAGTACTGCCAGCTAGTGACTTGAGGATTTTGTGACGGCTTGGTACTTTGGTGGCAATCGCGGCTACATGAGCACCGTATTTGAACATGTTATCAAACGTGACCCCTAAGATTTTGGGGTGTGTGACAGTCGGAAGCTTAATGCCGTAGACGTAGACGTCTAATTCCATGTTCGCCTGCGCTGTCCACGTCGTAAATAAGGTGGCCGAGGATTTGGTCGATGACAATGTCAGGTTCCGTGCAGCGAAGAAACTGAAAAGGGTTGGAAGGTACGAATTAATTCTCGAGCAGAGCTCATCAACGGAGGGTTCAGTCGCCAGGATCGTGCAGTCATCGGCGTAGGAGACGATCGAGACGCCTTCTGGTGGGGAAGGGAGCCTCGATATGTAATAATTAAACAGAAGCGGGGATGGGGCACCACCCTGTGGCACCCCCTGCTTAATTATACGTGGTTTTGATTTTTCGCCTCTAAATTCCACCGATGACTGCCGGCCACTAAGATAGTTGGCGGTCCAACGCTTTAGACAGGGGGGAAGATTTGAATCTTCCAGGTCGTTAATGAGTTGTGCGTGATTAACAGTGTCAAAAGCTTTCGACAGATCAAGCGCAACTAGCACGGTCCTGTCATTTGGGCGAGATTGGTTGAGACCGACACCTATCTGTGTGGTGATGGTGTTTAGCGCAATGGAAGTGCTATGCATTTTGCGGAATCCATGCTGATGTTCGGCTAGTCGTAGGTTAGCGGTATAATAAGGGAGCAAGACCGTCTCCAGGGTCTTCACTACTGGCGAGAGGAGTGATATCGGTCGATATGACTCCCCCACGTTGGCCGGCTTGCCGGGCTTTAGTAGTGGCACCACCTTGGCTTGTTTCCATTTTTCTGGAATGACAAAGGTGGTCATGGACAGATTGAAGACGGTTGTTAGGTACCTTACTCCCTCATCATCGAGATGTTTTAGCATCAGCATGGATATACCGTCTGGGCCAATAGATTTGGAGTTGTTGGACCCCCGTATGGCCTCCCGAACCTGTGTGGTGGTGATGGCAATTGGCGCTTGGTTGTTTTTGCGTTTGTGCGCTTCCCTAATGGCGCGCCTTATGTCCTTGTCAACCGGAGGATGCAGTACAAATTGCCGGCAGAAAGCGCTCGCGCATCTCTTTGGTTTCGACTGTACCTTATCACCAAAGGTGATGGATATTTTGTCGTTTGGTTTGGTCGGCTTAGACAAGGATTTAACAGTGGACCATAATTTGCCAACACCAGCAGAGAGGTTACAGGACCTTAGGTGCTCCGCCCATTTAGCGCGTTTGTGTTGATCAACTAGCCGTCTGATTTCCGCATTGAGATCTTGAATTTGAGGATCCGTAGGGTTCAAGCGTCGCACGTGGTCACGTTCATTAGCCAGGGCCGCTGCCTCTGCGGGGAAGTACGGACGTATCTCCTTAATTCTACCTGACGGAATATATTGATTGGAGGCTGAAGCTATGACCAAGCGAAACGCTTTTTCCCCTTCTCGTACGTCAGACGGGATGGGAAGAGCAGCGAAGGTGCTCTCAGTGAAATTAAGAAAACCAACCCAGTCCGCTTTACTGAAGTTAGTGAAGGTGCGCTTCTCGGAGGTAACGAAGTCATTGGGGCGATCGATTGAGAGGATTATCGGCAAATGGTCAGATGCAAGAGTAAGCATTGGTCGCCATTCAACGCAGTTTATGAGACCTGCGCTGACAATTGTGAGGTCTGGCGAACTGGAACAATTTACCGCAACTCTCGTGGGGCGTCCCCGTTCACAGTGCAAAACGTCGAACCGTCTATTTGTTCCGCCAGTTCCTGTCCCCTGCCATCGGCCTGTAGGCTTGAGTGCCACAGATCGTGGTGTGCGTTGAAGTCTCCGAGGATTACACGATTATCGCCTCTGAGTAACGCACTGATGTCAGGGTGGTAATCTCTCGGACAGCAGGTGGCAGGGGGTATATATATGTTAATGATTTCGAGGTCGACGTCGCCCGTCCGGACTACCATTCCTTGACGTTCCAGGAGGTTGTCCCTCGGGTCGACGTCGGGCTCAAATGGACGATATTGCACGGATTGGTGTGTGATGAAGGCGAGTCCGCCCCCAAGGCCTCTCTCTGAAGCTTATCTGCTCAAATGGGTGTAAGCAGACAGTCATTACAGTCAATTATGCACAAAGATTTGGATTTATTCCCATATAAAATTCAAATGGCCAACAAACTGAACGCTGCAGACTTGCCGATTCGCTTGGAATTTTGCCAGAAGATGCTTCAAATGGTGGAAGAGGATGGAAACATGTTGAACTGTCTTTTCATTTCTGACGAGGCCCATTTCGATTTAAACGGCAACATAAACAAACAAAATTGTCGAATATGGAGTGCTTCCAACCCACAGATACTCCATGAGACGGAATTGCATCCACTTCGTGTCACAGTGTGGTGTGCAGTTTCATCACGCTGCATTGCCCTACTTCTTCGAAGAAAACGGTCACACCGTTACGGTTACTGGAGACCGTTACTTGAGCATGTTGAGAGAGTTTTTCTATCCAGAATTACGCCGAATGAGAATTTTTTTCAACTCTGTGTGGTTTCAGCAAGATGGTGCAGCTCCTCATATAGCCCAACCTGTTATGACAGAATTGCGACGAAAATTTCCCAATTAGCTGATATCCAGAAACTCCACATTCCGTTGGCCACCCAGGTCGCCTGACCTTACTGCACCTGACTTTTTCTTGTGGGGTTATTGCAAACAGGAAGTCTTCAAGGCAAAACCAACAAATTTGAATGAACTAAGGCAATCCATTCGAGAAACAATTGCGGCTATTCCTGTCTCAACTCTCCAAGCAGTAATGAACAACTTTTTGGTAAGATGCCGCACATGCATCGACGAGCAGGGGGGGCATTTAAATTCCATTATTTTTAAAACTAATTAAGCTATATTTAATAAAATTTAATGAGCTTTAACATGAATAAAAGGAAAATGAATTCCATACACTGAAAAAAAAATTATTTGAGTTTCTTAATGTAGCAAAATTCATCAGCCACCCTGTATATAGTCTCAGCCGACAAACAGAGCACAAGGTGTAAGGGACCAGGAGCTGGTGGCTTTGACTTACATTTGTGCTAGTGCTGGAAGAAGAAGGGGAAGTTGAAAGTGGGAGGGGGGTGGTTAATATTGGCAACCATAATAGGGGTGAATGTTTGGGTTTGGATAGGTAAGAGCCACAGTGACTCTAGACTCGCTGGCATGCACGTACTCTTCTTAAGCTATTGCCAGTAGTTGGATGCTGATAGGCATTTACCGGTGCTTTGCATAGGTTATTTAGAACCCGCCTAAGGTTCCGCGGTTCTAACGGCTTCGTCATGTTATTTCGGACACCACATGCACACCGTTCTAATAACTATCACGGGATGTCTCGTTATGGTATTTCAATGTCATCAAAAATCATATTGAAATATTCTTGCTAACAATGCCGTCCAATAGTGCATTCACACGACTGAAATAAAATCACATTGAGACGGTAAACTCCGCTCGATCCCGGTTGTTGTTGTTGTTGTAGCGACTACTTAACCTGCCTAGGATGTCACCCCCATCCAACATTGCCATCAGGCTCTTCTAACGGAAGTCCAAGAAACCTGGCGGCTTCAACAGGGGTGGACCAGAGTGAAATTGGTGTTAGAAGAGTGGGCTCAGTTGAGCAGATGAACAGATGCTTAGTATCGTGGGGAGACACGCCACATGCCGGGCAGACATTTGGCATGTCAGGGTTCAGTCTGGATAGGTAAGAGTTTAGTCTGTTACAGTATCCAGAACGAAGTTGGGCCAGCGTGACTCTTGTCTCCCTGGGCAGTTCGCGTTCCTCGTCGGCAACAGGTGGAGCTTGTGCCTGTAGGACTGCATTCACTGGGCGAGACCCGACAAAGGAGTTTACCGACTCCGTGTGGATGAGGTTGAGGGCCCGCCGGTGCACCTTTGGATCAAACGGCGAGAAGATGTGGTGCCGGATCTCGTCATAGTGCTTACGGAGGTGACTCCTTATTCTCCTGGGAGGCGGATTTTCGTTGAGCAGGTTCCTGTTCGGGTGCTGCGGTTTATGGCAGTTGAACAGGAATTGTCTGGTCAACATCTCGCAGTGCTCTTTGACATCGAGCATTTTTGCCTCATTATGAAGATGGTGCTCAGGAGACATAAGGAGGCACCCCGTGGCAGTTCTGAGTGCGGTGTTTTGGCAGGCCTGCAACCTGGCAATCGCGGCTACATGAGCACCGTATTTGAACATGTTATCAAACGTGACCCCTAAGATTTTGGGGTGTGTGAGTCGGAAGCTTAATGACGTCGACATAGACGTCTAATTCCATGTTCGCCTGCGCTGTCCACGTCGTAAATAAGGTGGCCGAGGATTTGGTCGATGACAATGTCAGGTTCCGTGCAGCGAAGAAACTGGAAAGGGTTGGAAGGTACGAATTAATTCTCGAGCAGACCTCATCAACGGAGGGTGCAGTCGCCAGGATCGTGCAGTCATCGGCGTAGGAGACGATCGAGACGCCTTCTGGTGGGGAAGGGAGCCTCGATATGTAATAATTAAACAGAAGCGGGGATAGGGCACCACCCTGTGGCACCCCCTGCTTAATTATACGTGGTTTTGATTTTTCGCATTGGTCGCCATTCAACGCAGTTTATGAGACCTGCGCTGACAATTGTGAGGTCTGGCGAACTGGAACAATTTACCGCAACTCTCGTGGGGGCGTCCCCGTTCACAGTGCAAAACGTCGAATCGTTTATTTGTTCAGCCAATTCCTGTCCCCTGCCGTCGGCCTGTAGGCTTGAGTGCCACAGATCGTGGGTTGCGTTTAAGTCTCCGAGGATTACACGATTATCGCCTCTGAGTAACGCACTGATGTCAGGGTGGTAATCTCTCGGACAGCAGGTGGCGGGAGGTATATAGATGTTAATGATTTCAAGGTCGACGTCGCCTGTCCGGACAACCATTCCTTGACGTTCCAGGAGGTTGTCCCTCGGGTCGACGTTGGGCTCAAATGGACGATATTGCATGGATTGGTGAGTAATGACGGCGAGTCCGCCCCCAAGTCCTGTCTCTCGATCACGTCGGTGGATGTTATAGCCGTCACAAGTCCGAAGATTTGATCGGGCGTTTAACTTCGTCTCCTGAATGGCAGCGATCTTGATATTCTGTTGTTGTTGTTGTAACGACAAAAACACTCCCCGAAGGTTTTGGGGGTTGCTGTCGAACTGACAGTCCTTGGCCGGATATGAATCCGGTACGCTCCGGTACTCCCTTGCGGTACTGCCCGACTGTCGTGGTAGCGATTTGGTATGACCAGAGGAACCTTCTAGGTCATGTCACCCCTCCTTCCGTAAGGAAGGAGAGATGGGTAATGAGAGGTGAGAGGCATCATATCCGTAGATCAACCATCGAGTTGCAAGTCATTACCTTTGTGCATATTAGTCGCCTCTTACGACCGGTATGCCTACCTCGGGCATATTCTAAACCCCTAACCCGCAGGAGTATTGATATTCTGTCGCTTCATGAAGCTCACTATTTCACTCACTTTCCCGGTTAGGCCGTTGCAGTTTAGCTGTAGGACGCGAAAGTGAGAAAGGGGAGAAGTATTCACGCTGGGAGTCAGGGACTAGTGCGTATGCCTTGGTGGAAGCAAGCTGGGTCGCACACTGCGTCGCACTCTAGAAGACGAGGGATCCGAGGCACCAGAAGGTGGCGAATCGGTCGGTTGTGTAGCTCGACAACATGGTGCAACGTACGTATCAGTCCATAGGTTCCTGTTTCCAAGTTGAGAACATTATAAACAGCCGACAAAAGAAGCTCGCGCATTTCCTGGCGTCCGATTTGACGCTTTCGCCGAATGCAATGGCGACCTTGTCATTGTATTTGGTCGGATTGGATAGGGCCTTGACAGTCGACCAAAATCTGCCGACTCCGCCGGAGAGGTTGCATGTTGTTGTTGTTGTTGTTGTTGTAACACTCCCCGAAGGTTTTGGGAGTTGCTGTCGAACTGACAGTCCTTGGCCGGATATGAATCCGGTACGCTCCGGTACTCCCTTGCGGTACTGCCCGACTGCCGTGGTAGCGATTTGGTATGACCAGAGGAACCTTCTAGGTCATGTCACCCCTCCTTCCGTAAGGAAGGAGAGATGGGTAATGAGAGGTGAGAGGCATCATATCCGTAGATCAACCATCGAGTTGCACGTCATTACCTTTGTGCATATTAGTCGCCTCTTACGACAGGTATGCCTACCTCGGGCATATTCTAAACCCCTAACCCGCAGGTTGCATGTCTCAAGGTGTTGTTTCCACTTGGTCAGTTTGTGTTCAATGACTATCCTTCGAATTTCCGCATTGAGATCTTTGATTCTGGGATCTGCGGGATTGATGAGTCTCACTTGGTCACGCTCTCTTGCCATCGCCGCAGCTTCTGCAGGAAAATTCAGACGAATTTCTGGTATTCTACCAGCGCGAATGAAAGGGCCTGAGGCTGAATCAATGACCTTGCGAAACTCTCTTTCACATTTGCGTATGTCTGTCGGAGTGGGTAAGGCAGCGAAGGAGCGCTCTGTATAGTCCGTAAAGCGGTCCCAGTCCGCTTTGGTGTAGTTAATGTATGTTAGTTTATCAGTTTATAAAGTCGGTCGGTCGTTCAACGGAGAGTAGGATGGGTAGGTGGTCTGAACCTAATGTAAGCATCGGTCGGCAGATGACAATGTTAATTAGGCCCGCGCTCGTTATGGAGATGTCTGGCAAACTGTGGCAGTTACCTGCCCCCCTGGTGGAGGCATCTCCACTGACTGCACAGAATGCTGAGTTGTCTATATGCTCTGCACTTGCGTGTCCTCTGCTGTCTGCTGGCAAGTTGGAGTGCCAGAGATCGTGATGTGCGTTGAAGTCGCCTAGGATTAGACGTTTATCTAGGACAACACGTGGCAGGGGGAATGTAGATGTTTATAATTTGCAGGTCGACGTCGCCTGACCGGACTACTATGCCTTGGCATTCTAAGGTAGAGTCCCTGGGGTCGACGTCAGGGGAAGATAGACTATATTGTACAGAGTGATGTATAATGAAGGCAAGGCGACTCCCATGACCGCTGGGACGGTCTTTTCGATGTACATTATACCCATCACAGGTTCGTAAGTCCGATCTTGTGTTCAATTTTGTCTCTTGTACGCGGCGATTTAGATGTTGTGCGACTTCATAAAGTCCGTTATCTCCGCGATCTTTCCAGCTAATCCGTTACAGTTCAGCTGTAAAGTTTTGAAGCGTGTAGGAGGGGAGAGGGGACATGCTAGGCGTGAGGAACGGATGCGCTTGCCTAGGTGGAGGTAGGCTAAGGCCTAAACTATGTCGCAGTCTAGAGTTGACAGCGCCATGGCCGTTGTTGTCTGGCGTGGAAGGCGGCTGTGTACTGCAACAGGGGGCTATGAACGTATCCGTCCAGAGGGTACCGTTTGCGAGCCCAGAGCACATAAGGGTGTGACACAGGCCAAGGCAATTGTTGCACTTGCCTATGTCGCAGGCGTATATAATCTTTGCCGACAAACGGTGCACGTAGTGAAAGGTACGAGGAGGGCCTCGTGCAGGTTGGAAACAGGGGGGCATTGGGGGCAGAGAAAGGGGGGTCTGACGATCGGCGATGCTCATATCTGACCTATTCCGGAGGGGAGTGTTGATGGAGACGCTGGTGTGCGCATTGCCACAACAGCCGGTTCTATCGCACCGGAATGACCCGGGTTTTTTCACCCGGCCAAGGGCTGTTATTTCAGTGTAACCCTGTCCAATCTGGGGCAGGGCGAAGCACTGTTAACAACAACAACGCTGGTGTGCGTGAGCGACAGTCGGGAGTGGGTGAGGCAGGAATGGCAGCAGTGCTGCTAGTCGTGTAGACTGAGCCACCATTGTGGCTACTTGAAGTTGGTAGGGGCGGTAGGCGAGCGGCAGAGCGACGAATACCGCGAGACGCCCTTAAGCGTGTACAGTATGGTGCCTAGAAAGTATTAAAGAAAGTACGGAGTCTGTGGATGGCAGGGTTAAGCCCTGAGCATCCAGATTTATGTAGAAATCTCTTACACTTGGCGCATTGAACCAAATGCGACCGTTTAATATAAATTTTTTCCAGCAAACGCAGCAGATCCAATCGCTTGGTCCAGGGACAATGGAGCAAACCAGCTGCCAGGGTTTGCTGCGAGGATGACAATTTAAGGGTGGGACGGGACAGATTGGACAGGGTTACACTGAAAGAACAGCCCTTCGCCGGGTAAAAAAAAAAACCGGGTCATTACGGTACGATAGAACCGGCTGTTCTGGGATCGAAAAAAAAGACGCGTTTCGGTCCCAGTAATAGGAATCCGCCTGCGGAGAAAAATATTTTAATCATTTTCGAAAATATTTGCGAAAAACCGAAAAGTTATCCTAGGCCGATCCTAAATCTGGGGCGTCATCCATACATTGGTAATACTTTACATCCAACGTCAACTGTAAAAACTGCACTAAAACCGGTTCTATCGCACCGGAATGACCCGGGGTTTTTCACCCGGCCAAGGGCTGTTATTTCAGTGTAACCCTGTCCATTCTGGGGCAGGGCGAAGCACTGTTAACAACAACAACAACAACATATTGGTACCCAGTCCTAGGAACCCTTTTCCGATGGGGGAAACCCATTATTTTTAGTAATGCAAGATAATTGCAATCAAAGTTTAAAATTTTCTGTCATTTTCATGTGGTTGTTGTAATCATAGATTAGGGTGTACCGAAAAGTGCAAAGTGTGTTCTGCGCAGAAATATTGTGGACCGCGTAGCCGGTGTTGGACCGGCTAAGGGTTTTTTTTTATGCGCGGCCGAAGGCCGCCTACGCAGAAAGCTGTTCTGCACATAAATACCTTGAATCAAGCCTCCTATTTGGGATCGGACCTGGGACATTTTTGGGTTTTTTGCGAATAACTTTTCACTGAAACAAAAAATTTTAAATCCGCTTTCGGGTTATTGTTACCGAGGTCAAACGCGTCTTTTGATACCTTTCCCGATAACTTCGGGAAACCAAAAATTTAAATTGCGCTTCCAGGATGTTGATACTGAAGTCAAAACGCGGGTAATTTGGGTTCGGACCCGGGTCATTTTTGGGTTTTTTGCGAATAACTTTTCATTGAAACAAAAAATTGAAAATCCGCTTCCCGACTGTTGATACCGAAGTAAAAATGCGTTGTTTGATACCTCTCCCGATATGTTTGGACGTGTTTTAGCAGTTGTCTCCTAAAGGAAAAAATTACAAAAACGCGTTGTTTGATACCTCTCCCGATATTTTTGGACGTGTTTAAGCAGTTGTCTCCTAAAGGAAACAATTACCCAATTACGTTTGGTACTATACCAACCATTTTCCTAATTTTGACGGAGCAGAATCTTCCAAAACTAATTTCACGGTAATTCTATACGACAGCACGTAACTGCTAAGATAGGTGTAAAAATATCGGGAAAGGTATCAAACGACGGGTTTTGACCTTCGTATCAATAATCCGAAAGCGGAAATTCGATATTTTATGTATGTTCACAGATATTTGCAATCAAAGTTGAAAATTTTCTGTCATTTTCATGTGGTTGTTGTAATCACTGATTAGGGTGGACCGAAAAGTGCAAAAAGTGTGTTCTGCTCAGAAATACTGTGGACCGCGTAGCCGGTGTTGGACCGGCTAAGGGTTATTTTTTTGAAGCGCGGCCGAAGGCCGCCTACGCAGAAAGGTGTTGTGCACATAAATACCTTGGATCAAGCCCCCTATTTGGGATCATACCTAGGCCATTTTTGGGTTTTTTGCTTATAACTTTTCACTGAAACAAATTATATGGTAATTGTTTCCTTTAGGAGACAACTGCTAAAACACGACCGAAATTATCGGGAAAGGTATCAAAAGACGCGTTTTGACCTCGGTAACAATAATCCGGGGGCGTATTTTCGAGTTTTGCTTTCAGTGAAGAGATATTTACAATCAAAGTTGAAAATTTTCTGTCATTTTCATGTGGTTGTTGTAATCACAGATTAGGGTGGACCGAAAAGTGCAAAAACTGTGTTCTGCGCAGAAATACTGTGGACCGCGTAGCCGGTGTTGGACCGGCTAAGGGTTATTTTTTTGAAGCGCGGCCGAAGGCCGCCTACGCAGAAAGGTGTTCTGCACATAAATACCTTGGATCAAGACCCCTATTTGGGATCGGACCTGGGTCATTTTGGGGTTTTTTGCGAATAACTTTTCACTGAAACAAAAAATTGAAAATCCGCTTCCGGATTGTTGATACCGAAGTCAAAACGCGTTGTTTGATACCTCTTCCGATATTTTTGGACGTGTTTTAGCAGTTGTCTCCTAAAGGAAACAATTACCAATTATTTAATTTTCGCTTTCGGATTATTGATACAGAGATCAAAACGCGACTCAATTACGGCTACATATTGGTTGATTCTATTGCAATGCACATCGTCTGCCCCGTTGATGTAAAATGGTGTAAGCATCATTCTAGGGTGCAATGTTCCTATTTATTTATATACGCATATTATGAACCTACCGCGTCCTCCTGTTGAAGCGTCATCCAAACAATCCATTACTCGTATGGATTTGATTAATGTTTTCTATTAAATTACAAAACACCAAAGTTCACAACCATAAGGAAAATGTGCTTCTATTGTCAAGTTTTTGCCCACAAATTCTTGGCTTTCAAACGGTTTTTTCAACTACACAGGGTTGCATAAATTTATCGTATAGCTCATGGTTCAATATTAAGGTTGTGTCATTTCCTCAGCTGATTGAATATTTTTGAAGACACTGGCGTATACATTGTCAGGAGTTGCAAACAGCAGAATCTAAACCAGCAAAATGTACACAAACGCGATTTTCATTTGCAATTTTATGGTTTGGTAATTGTTTCCTTTAGGAGACAACTGCTAAAACACGTCCAAAAATGTCGGGAGAGGTATCAAACAACGCGTTTTGACTTCGGTATCAACAATCCGAAAGCGGATTATAAATTTTTTGTTTCAGTGAAAAGTTATTCGCAAAAAACCCAAAAATGACCCGGGTCCGATCCCAAATAGGGGGCTTGATCCAAGGTATCTATGTGCAGAACACTTTTCTGCGTAGGCGGCCTTCGGCCGCGCTTCAAAAAAATAACCCTTAGCCGGTCCAACACTGGCTACGCGGTCCACAGTATTTCTGCGCAGAACACACTTTTTGCACTTTTCGATCCACCCTAATCTGTGATTACAACAACCACATGAAAATGACAGAAAATTTTCAACTTTGTTGGCAAATATCTCTTCACGGAAACAAAAACTCGAAAATCCGCTGCAGGATTATTGGTCCCGAGGTCAAAACGCGTCTTTTGATACCTTTCCCGATAATTTCGGACGTGTTTTAGCAGTTGTCTCCTAAAGGAAACAATTACCTATGGTTTTTCTAACGCTTATACTAAAAACAATTGCAAATATTATTCAATATTAATCACTTTTCAACCACATAATTTCTCATAAATAAAATTTTTTTTTGGTTTCTCTACCCTTCATTCGCTAACACCACACAGTTGCTTTTGACAATCTTCACGGCAGTATGTTGTTGCTGCAGAGTTGACTTTACCTTGCTATTGTACCATGGTTATAGTAAAGGGTGTTTTTTAGGGGTATAGAACTTTGAATTGAAATAAAACACAAGAAAATCGTTTTAAGGTCCATCAATTTGGCTTTATTGGAAGGATAATTTTATGCCATTAATGTTTAAATATGATTTCGGGCATGTGGCCGCCGCGGCTGGCTCGAATAAAGCCAATTCTACAGGTCCAATTTTCAACCACTTTTTCGAGCATATGGGGCCGTATGTCGGCAATAACGCCACGAATGTTGGCTTCCAATTCCCCTAACGTTTCTGGTTTGTTGGTGTAGACGAGCGACTTCACATATCCCGAAAGAAAATAATCCAATGGTGTCAAATCACACGACCTTGGTGGCCAATTGACAGGTCCATTCCGCGAAATTATGCGCTCATCGAATGTTTCCTTCAATAAATCGATTGTGACGTGCGCTGTGTGGCATGTAGCGCCGTCTTGTTGGAACCACAACTCATCCACATTCATGCCATCCAATTCGGGAACAAAATAGTCGGTTATCATGGCTCTATACCGGTCTCCATTAACGGTAGCTGCCTCTCCAGCATTATTGCGGAAGAAGTATGGCCCAATGACTCCACCAGCCCATAGAGCACACCAAACAGTCAGCTTTTGTGGATGTAATGGCGTTTCAAGGGTCTCATGTGGATTCTCTTCACTCCAAATGCGGCAATTTTGCTTGTTGACGTAGCCATTCAACCAAAAATGAGCCTCATCACTGAACAAAATTTTGCGATGAAAATCAGCATCGAAATCAATCTCATTTTCGGCCCATACACCAAAATAACGACGCATTGCATGGTCTCGCGGCTTTAATTCTTGCACAAGCTGGATCTTGTAAGGTCGCAAGCCAAGATCTTTGCGCAAAATCTTCCATAAAGTTGATCGACAAAGCTCCAATTGCTGTGCACGGTGGCGAATCGATTCATTCGGGTCCTCTTCAACACTTTGCTCTACAGCGGCCATTGTTTCTTCGGTGCGCACTGTTCGACGTCTCTGCGGATGCGTATTATCACATAGAGTAAACGTAGTGCGAAAACGATCCATGGTTAACCGAATTAATTGCTCTGATGGACGATTATGTCGACCATAAAATGGACGGAGCTCACGGTAAACTTCGCGAACTGAACCATTATTTTCGAAATAAATTTGCACGATTTGCAAGCGTTGTTCTTTTGTCAACCTGTTCATGATGAAATGGCAAACCAAACTGAACATAAACACATTAGAGTTGCCAGATTTGACCACAAAATGCCAGTTTTATCTCTATTCGAAAAACAAACCTGTAAAAAAACACCCTGTATATGTCTACTAGAAGCGCAACTTACTCCGAATCTGCACACACACACAAACCACACAGGAGTATCAGAGTACTCCAACACTTATCTTCATTCATATCAAAAAGGTGTTACAATTTTCGTGGCGATGTTCACTGATTGGATCACTTAATCCATCTCGGAGTACTCCATTTCTTTGCTTTTGAATACTCCATGGATCACCTACGTGAGAGTACTCTCTAAATGCTACCAAAGGATTACTCCATAGACTAATCAGAAGCAAAGTAAAGGGTACTCTGTAAGATATGTGTGATATGGCAACCTTGCGATATTGCAACCTTGGAGAAAAGAAAGAGAAAACGAAGAATAATGAAAAACAAGAAGAAGAAAGCGGACTTCCTGTGAAATAATAAAAAGGGAAACACGCTAAAAACCTTCTTTTATTTCTATCGGAAATTACATACGGCATCTTGACCATTATAACCGTCAGAAGTGGTCCATACCCACAAAATATTGAAAGATGGCCGAAAAAGCAAATCTCGTGAGCCTGCTAACTCAAGCAGGGATTGAATTTCCAACAACTGCAACGATTTCCCAATTGCGAGCACTTTGTGAAGAGGTAATTGGAGTTAACAGAGCTTCGAACAACAATTCATCTGCTGCCGCTACTGCTGTCACTACCACCATTGCTGCCACTTATGTTACTGCTGCCACTGATGTTCCTAGAGCAACTTCTAATACTGCCGTCACTTCTGCCACTGCCGCCACTTCTGCCACTGCCGTCACTTCTGCTACTGCTGTTACTGCTGCTACCACTGCTGTTTCCACCATCTATAGCATGGCTGCCACTACCAGCACATCTAGTGCGGCTGCTCTCGCTAGTGCTTTACCAGTCGATGTAGTAGAATTAGATGACCTGGACCGCGAAATGGTCAAATTGAGAAAACAGCGTGAAATTTTGAGCTTGAAGCGCGAAGTCGAACAGCTGCAAGAGCAGCCATACCGGAGCAAGTCCGTCGATGTGTCCACGCTGGACATTATGGTACCGAAGTTTTCAGGCGACGAAAGCTATGATGAGCGCAAATGGTTTATTGAACTAGAAGAAGTATTCGCTTTAATGCAAGTTGATAAGCGAATGCAACTACTATGTGTACGCCGATTGCTAGATGGTACCGCGAATCTATTTGCCAGAACCGTTGTGACAGCCGACTACAACACCCTAAAGGCAGCTTTGATAGAACAATTTTCGATTTCCTATTCGCTGCTGAACGTGTACGAAGAGCTAAAAGCTCGAAAATTAAAAGCAAATGAAGGTGTGCAGCATTATTTGTTGGAGATGCAACTCATTGCGAGCAAGGCGAACATACCTGAGCGGGATTTGAGGGATGCGGTTATCGCTGGCATAGGTGACAAATCAGGAGCGGCAACAATGCTTTACCAAGCAAACAATCTGAAGGAGTTGAAGATTCAAATTGACAGGTACGAAAAGTTTCGTCCAAGGGTGGTGATTGCAGGCGTTAAAGTGGGCAAACCTAATTTTGGAAGTGCAACATCTGCACAGCCCGACGAGCCACGATGTTACAATTGCTCGCAATTTGGACATTACCAGTCCCAGTGCCCTAAGCCTAAACGACCGACGGGCTCGTGTTTTAAGTGTGGAGAATTGGGGCATTTATATCAAGCTTGCCCGAAGCGAAATGTTGTTGCAGCTGTTAACATGGCAAATAAGGAAGAAGCAGAATTAGTCAGAGCGGTTAACGAACTTCAAATGGTAAGTGTTGCTTTTGAAATCGAACGAGACAAGTGCACTAGGTTTTTCAAATTTTTATCTCCCCTTGATTCGGGTAGTCCGATCAGTTTTATTAGGCGGTCTTGCATTCCAAACATAAAATGTGGGAAGTTAACACAATCGAAATATAAAGGTGTAGGCGATTCGCACATTTGGACGTATGGCAAAATTAAATGTAATTTTAAGCTCGACAATAAATTTATTTCTCATGAACTTTCTATACTGCCGGGTACTGCTCTTGATGTTCCACTGTTGATTAGACGTGATCTCTTGAAAAAGTTAAACATATTTTTATGCAAATTTGAATCTAAAATAAAATATTCGAAAACTGAATTACTAAAAATTAAAAATGCTACTAAGCTGAAAGATTTGAAAAACTTAAACTGTGGTGCTCTTGACTTGGTTAATTTGGAAAAATTGGTTTGTGTATGTAAACAGTGTCTGATGCAGGGATCGGGGGTGTGTAGTAGATTAGGGCCATCTGAAGTTTTAAATAAAGTAATAGGGAAAAGCGTAAGTGCTTTGCCGCCTTTAGCACAGATAAAGAAAAATCTTTAACACAAGCGGTGGTGGTGGAAATTGGCAATCGAAACTCTGATTCAGATATGATCACTGGCGTAAATCCCTCAAACTTATAAGTATCTGGTATAGCGGAAGAGAGTAAATTAGCGGAAATAAAAGTAAATTCTGATTTAAGTCAGCTACAAAGTGACCAGTTCAAGGAAGTGATTTTAAGAGATTATTTTTACCCTTTGCCCGATACAGAGAAGGAGCCTTATGACCTTAAGATGAAATTAAACTTAACTGATGACACACCGTTTCATTGCGCACCGCGTAGATTAGCATTTTCGGAGAAATCAGAGGTCCAAGCAATAGTTGATGAGCTTTTAGCAAAAGGTATTATTAGATGCAGCAGTTCACCTTATGCTTCAGCAACAGTATTGGTACGGAAGAAAAGTGGGGAAGGTAGGTTATGCATTGACTATAGGTTTTTAAATAAGAAAACGGTCCGAGATAATTTCCCTCTACCCTTGGTCGAGGATTGCATCGAGTATCTGGAGGCAAAGATATACTTCACAGCTTTAGACCTCAAGAATGGATTTCACCAAGTTGAAAGGGATGAAGAGTCAATTAAATATACCTCCTTTGTAACACCAGGGGGTCAATATGAGTACACCCGCATGCCATTCGGGTTAAAAAATGCACCAGCGTTTTTCCCCCGGTTTATATGTGAAATCTTGAGAGATCTAATATTCTCCAGGGAAATAGTGGTTTTTATAGACGATATAATGATAGCAACGAAAGACTTCGAATCTCACATTAAAATCCTAAGTGCAGTTTTGCAACGGTTACGTAAAAAGGGCTTAGAAATAAAAATAAAGAAATGAAGATTTGGGTTTTTTGAAATTGAGTTTTTGGGATACCTGGTAAACAATACCGGTATCCGACCGCATCCGATGCACATTGAGGCAATTCGGAATTTCCCACAGCCCCAAAACGCCAAGAAGGTGCAACAATGCCTAGGCTTGTTTTCTTTCTTTAGACGGTTTGTTCGGTCCTTTTCTTCGATCGCTAAGCCCCTGACGTCCCTTCTGAAAAAGAACGCGGTATTCAAATTTTCTCCTGAATGTACAGAGGCCTTTAATAAGCTTAAGGAATTTCTAGCTTCGGCCCCAATTTTATCCATATACAGCCCGGTTAGGGAAACAGAGCTTCATACGGATGCTAGCAAACTAGGGTTTCATCCGGTATCATACTTTCATCCGGTATCATACTTTTCTAAAACTGCTTCCAGGGCGAATCAAGGTTACACAGTTTCGAGCTGGAGACTTTAGCAATAGTATATGCGTTGGAACGGTTCAGAACGCAGCTTAAGGGGATTGCATTCACTATCGTCACAGATTGTAATGCTTTAGCTTTGGCGTTGGATAAGAAGCAAGTGAATTCTAGGATAGCAAAATGGGTTTTCACGTTTGAAAACTATAATTATAAGGTGAAGCAGACCTCTATGGCTCACGTGGATGCCTTAAGTAGGTGCTGCGTAGGGGGGTCAGAGGGGATTGATGATATAGATTTTAGCCTACAGATCACGCAGAATAGGGATGAAGCAATCAAATCGCTGAGATGTCGCTTAGAGGAGGGACCGGTCCAGAATTTTGAGCTTGTCGATGGTTTAGTGTTTAAAAGGGGCAATGAAGGGCGTATGATGCTTTACGTCCCCAAGGAGATGGAGGATAACATAATTAGGGTCATTCACGGAAAGATAGGTCACATGGCTGTGGAAAAAACGGTGGAACAACTACGTAAAAACTATTGGTTTCCGAAACTGAGGAAGAGGGTGAAAAATTTCATAAGAAACTGCCTTAAGTGCATAATGTACTCTCCGGAAACACGCTCGAAACGTCACAACTTATTTAATATACCCAAGAAACCGGAGCCTTTCGACACTTTGCACATCGACCATTTTGGCCCTTTGCCTTCAGTTCGCTCTGTGAGAAAGCACGTGTTGGTGGTAGTCGATGGGTTCACCAAGCATGTGAAATTGTTTGCGGTAAAGACGAAAGTACTTTGATTTTTATAGTAGACCGAGGCGCATTGTCAGTGATCGGGGTTCTTGTTTTACCTCACAGGTGTTCGCAGACTGCATGACCAAGAACAATATAGCACATATTAAGGTCGCAGTAGCTTCCCCGCAGGCAAACGGCCAGGTAGAGCGTGTTAACCGAATCCTGAAAGCCATGTTAGCGAAATTAACGGAACCGGTCAATCATTCAGACTGGGTGGGTAAGCTGGTGGATGTTGAGTATGCTATTAACAACACGATGCATTCTACAACCAAAGATTCTCCCTGCAGGTTGCTATTTGGGGTGGAGCAACGTGGGCGGGTTATAGACGAACTAACCGAGTTCATAGAAGAGAAGGGGGATAAACAACCATGCGATTTAGTGAAGGTTCGCGAAGAGGCCTTGGGGTGTATCGAAAAGGCGCAGGATTATAACTTGAAGTACTTCCTTAAACATAGCCTGCCTGCGAAAGATTTTGAGGTAGAAGACTTTGTTGTAATGAAAAACGTGGACACCAACGTTGGCACTAACAAAAAATTTATTCCGAAATTCCGTGGTCCTTACCGGATACATAAGAGGTTACCCAATGATCGTTATGTTTTGCGTGATATCGAAAACTGCCAAACTACCCAAATGCCGTATGACGGCGTAATATAAGCAAATCGCCTGCGTTTGTGGCTTGCACCAATCCCTGAGTCGGACACTGGTACCCAAGAGCCAATAAGCAACACTTAACCATTAACTTAGATTTTAAGATTCGTTTGTAAATTGATCGGGTCGATCAATAGGTCAGGATGGCCGAGCTGTAAGATATGTGCGATATGGCAACCTTGCGATATTGCAACCTTGGAGAAAAGAAAGAGAAAACGAAGAATAATGAAAAACAAGAAGAAGAAAGGGGACTTCCTGTGAAATAATAAAAAGTGAAACACGCTAAAAACCTTCTTTTATTTCTATCGGAAATTACATACGGCATCTTGACCATTATAACTCCAAAAATTATTAGGTGCCCTAATCAGAGAACATTGCCATGTAAATTGGATCCCCTTTTTTATATGAATGAGTATAAATTTTGGAGTACTCTGATACTCCATTGTTTTTTACAGGGCATGCACTCAGTGTGTGTGTCAGTGGGCGCACCAACCAAGTATTTCTCACTACTTTATACCACTTACTTTCCCATATGAGAAGAAGCTAAATATCCATTCCCCTCACCTCTGCCAGATAAAGCGAGCTGTCATAAATCTGTGATCCTGGACATCGACAAAGAGAGTGGTGGATCAACTCATCTTCCTTATTGTGCTTAGGGAACTTATTGGGACACATACGTCATCGTCGAAATATTGATGCCATAATGAATTCCTTCAATCTGAAAACTTCTTTTGAGCCCAAAGCTTACATGCAGCTGCACCGGGAGAAAATTACGTTTAGAGCTTCCTGAAGTGCGTTTTCTACTGTATGCCATGTATCTTAATCACGCTAGTCTTTGAACTTTCACTTGGCTGGAGCGCCATACGTTGGTATTGTACGGATGACTGGTATCAATCAAAGTTTTTATATGAGGTAACCTACTTCACGATTTATCAAACCGTTTTAGAGATATACACCAAAATGTGACCCAGGGTTTGACCCTAGAATGTGTTCTTAAGTCATGAGTTTCAAATAAAAGATATTGACATAATATAGGCTTGTTTTCACTTCAAAATTTGTATTCCTTCACAAGATATTGCCATAAAAGTGGTTATAAGTAAAGCTGGCATTGCGTTCGCCAAGGTCAAGACGCAAACCCGTTTTCCTAGATGTCAGTATACAAATTTCTATACTCAAAAACATTATGTTGAGCTCATTTACATAAGACAAAGATATTTCGCGGTTTTATCAAAAACGACTTCTGCGATTTTTTGTGTATTGGCATCGCTTATTTATAAAAATCACATTAGAATGAGGAGAAGGATGTGGAGGGTGAGCAATTTCTAAATGTTCATACGAAAATTCCCTGGTAGGACAACGTCTGCCGGGTCAGCTAGTACGTCATAATTATTATAACCATTTGAAAGAATACCAAATATTTTATATATTATTGAAGTAGGAAAACAAATGCTTAGTACTTACAGACTAAAATCTAAACACAGAATTTACGAGGCATAGCTCAAGTGTTATACAAAGTAAAGCAAAAATAATCTGGATACTTGGAAATGTCTTCTTTTCAATGTAAATTGCTGGGGCCTGCAATTCGATACCTATTTATAATTTTTTGTAATTCAGGAACAGTTTTATATTTTTCTTGCAAGTGTATCTAACTTAAAGATTTTTTATCTGAAAATTTATACATATAGTATTTAATATCTTTTGCTTTTAAATATGTCTTTCGGGATAATTTTTATGCAGTTTCTTATACTATTTTTGAATTATTTAGAACTGCAAAGAGATCTGAAAATATTAATGAAGTTTTTAAAGGAAATTATCTCCTAATTTTTTATTTATACATATTTTAAAACAGTTTTTTATGAGTAATCCAAATTTTATTGCCACTCAATCTATAGTAAAGTTTATTTCTGTGTATTGACGATACAATAAAAAATGTTTCCATTAACCTAATCCTTGAAACACTAGTAGCAGCTCTTAGGATCTCTTACCGATTCTGTATTTCGTATCTTACCTTTAAGTAATGTATAAAATCAGATATGAGTTTAAAATTGGGTAGAAATTTGTGAAGTGGTCCACTTGTTTCGAAGTTCGCCTTCCTTTCTAAAACTTGTTTATATAGTTCACAACAACAAAACAAAAATACATTGGAGCCCGTTTTTCGAAATTCGAGTTATTTTCAAAGTTATATCTATAAACCTATTTACGAAGCTCCCTAATTTTTGCCAATTTTCTCATGATGAACCGATTTTACTCATTTCTTAAATACCCTGGAGTCAATTCTACTAGTTGTATACTAGTTTGCCAACCGGCTCAACTAGTTGGAGTGCTGTAATTTTTCCATATTAGCAACTGATATTTTTAACATGGCGATGTCCTACGAGATGGCAATTGTCCGCTTCTACATCACCACCATACCAGTTGACATACTAGTCAGCCTATGCCTCGGTATCATACCAGTTACTGTACCACTTCATTGTAGCTTAGTTCTTTTTGGTTCGAAACATACAAGAAAATTGCAAAATTACATTACAAACCACTTTATTGAAAATTCTGTCATCAGATATAAAATATGTATCAAAATAAATATTACTTCTCTACATAATGTGCAAATTCTTAGTAACTAAATTTTTTAAAAAGTGCCAGTTTAGCCACCTTGTTATAATGTGTCCCTGCGACATCGCAAAAAAATACGTACATTATCTGCAACCCAAATGTACTTTTTGAACACGAAATTCTCAGAACGATTATGATATTACTATAAAAACTATTATTTACAAGAAAGTTTAATATTTAATGTAAATAAATTAATATTTGAAAACTAAGCATATTAGTTAAACGGAAAATTAAAATCTAGAACGGCCATGTTAACCACTAGTAGCGCAACCCTGCAGTCAAACAAAGTAGTTGCAAACTACTTTACAACTAGTATATGCACCAAGCCCAACTAGTCAGCCAACTGTCATATTTCTATATAAGCAACTCAGTCAATTATCAGATTTCGACCAGAACATACCATACACTACTCATGAAATACTAGTTTGTATATAGTGGAAATATACTAGTATCATACTCGTTCTAGTAAAATTGCAGTCTAATCATACGGGTATCATATTAGTTCGAAAAAGATAAAAGAATACTAGTCCAAATGTGGACCAAAACCTCTAGCAGGGATTAAAATAAGAAAATGGACTCATTAATACATCATTTTCATTATTCATCATTTTCGCTGTGAAAAACTAACCAGTTTGGCAATTGACTGCAAGGTATATATACAAGATGGTATCTTCTACGAATCTGCATTTTTTTTTTGTTTGCATATTTATTTTTTTTTCAAAAATTATTTGCAGCCCTTTACTCTGCTTCTGAATACTCTATGGAGCACCTACGCGAGAGTACATTCAAAAGTCTGCCAAAGGATTACTCTATAGAGTATTCTACACCAAAGCGAGAGAGGAGTAGGTGTACTTTTGAGGACTACCTACTCCCTCTCTCGCTTTGGTGTTGAATACTCCATAGAGTTATCCAATGGGAGCATTTTGAGAGTACCTTCACGTAGGTACTCTATGGACTATTCAAAAGCAAAGAAACGAAATACTCCGAGATGGATTAGGTGATCCTACCACCGGACATTGCCATGTAAATTGGACCACCTTTTTTATAAGAATGAGGATAAGTGTTGGAGTACCCTGATACTCCTTTAGGAGTATTCTTTAGAGTATGAAACGGAATATTTTCGTTTTTTGCAGGGTAGCGAAACTTACTCCGAATCTGCACACACACACAAACTACACAGGGTGCGTTATATGCAATAATAAAACAATAAAATTTAAATACTGCAATATTGAACGTGAATACTTAAAACACAGGAATTATTGAATATAAAGCAGTTATAACACCTTATAAGTTCCTGTAGAATGTAAATTTCAGTTTAAATTGAAGTTTTTAGTTGTAGTTTTTATTTTAAAGCAACTCTGAACGCGATTTCCTTCATTACACTCTCTCGGAGTACCTTCATCCATTACCTTCCACTCCGATTCGCAAAAGAAGTTACCAAACTAGTACGGGTAAACAATGACCATGGTATAGCTAAAGATAAGAACACAACTTTCGGACATTATCATAATTGAATTAGAGCCGTTTTATACGAGGAAATTATTGAACTCAATTCTGCTTCCGTCCTCTTTTGTGTTTTCTATTCGCGTTTATAGGTATCAATTTTTCTTGAAAGCAGTTGTGCAACAAAAAGCGCAATGCAGGGGAGAGAGAAAGTGATAAAGAGAAAAACTAGAAGTGACTCGACAGTACGGAGGTACTTGTACTCTTCTCCCCTCTTTTCATCTCCTTCGCCTATATCGCGGCAAACTTGAATTCATTTGAATCGTGTAAATCGGCTCTTTAAGGCTATGTCTTCACTTGTGCGAGAAAAAAAGGTTTTTTCGTACTGACATAATATGTGGTTGGCATTGTATTGTTTACATTCTTTCCATACATTTTGTAAACAAATGTGCGACTAAGCGCGAAAAAAATTCTAGTAAGGGAGTTTAATTGCAAAAATTTTAAATATTGTGGCGATTATTCTCAAGCATGTACCATCCCTAACTCAAGAACACGCCCACCACTAGTTAAACACAACAGAGATAACGATGGCTACGCTTATGCATGCAAGCATGTACCAAGCAAGAAGAACAGAGATCGCGCGAGTGTTTGCGAATACGATGCAAAGAGGGGATGCCAATAAATAACACCGATCCTTCGAGAACACGAAGAGCGAATAACCAAGAAAGCTCTGGGTGCGTAGGCAAGCACCCTGTCTGACTATATAAGGCAGTGACCAAGCAATGCAGGTTCATCAGTTTATTTTGAGGTGTTGTTCAGTGAATTACTGTAAAGTTACCAAACTCTTTAAATTGTTTTGCGTTTATTACTAGTAAATAAAACTAGCGTGTGTTTATTTGACTTTATAGTGATCGAAACCAGGATTGATAATTAAGGAATCTACGAATTCGTCACAATTGGTGTCAGAAGCGGTACTGTTAAATAAATACCAGTGATTTAAAGGACTACAAGGACATGACGAAGTTAAATGAATTAAAGATTCAACAACTCAAAAATGAGTTGAAACAACGCGAACTAAACACTACAGGCAATAAATCGGAGCTACAGTCACGATTGCGGGAGGCCATGGAAGCAGAAGGAATCAAAGTTGATGATCATGCTTTCCATCTTGTAGAGGAGGCATCGACGAAAATGGAAGCTTTCGACACTGTTAATCCTGCGCAACTCATTAACGACCTGGAGGTTTCAACTCTTCCCCCCTGTCTTAAGCGTTGGACCCCCATTTATCTGAGTGGTCGGCAGTCATCGGTTGAATTTAGAGGCGAAAGATCAAAACCACGTATAATTAAGCAAGGGGTGCCACAGGGTGGTGTCCTATCCCCGCTTTTGTTTGATTATTACATATCGAGGCTCCCTTCCCCACCAGAAGATGACTGCACGATCCTGGCGACTGGCCCCGCTGTAGACGAGCTCTGCTCAAAAATTAACTCTTACCTCCCATCCCTATCCGGTTTTTTCGCAGCACGAAATCTGACAGTGTCACCGACCAAATCCTCGGGCACCTTGTTTACGATGTGGACAGCGCAGGTGAACATGGAATTAGACGTCTACGTCGACGGCATTAAGCTTTCAACTGTCACACACCCCAAAATATTAAGGGTCACGTTTGATAACATGTTCAAATACGGTGCTCATTTAGCCGCGATTGCCACCAAAGTATAAAGCCGTAACAAAATCCTCAAGTCACTAGCTGGCAGTACTTGGGGGAAAGATAAAGAAACGTTACTGGCAACATACAAGGCAAGCGGCCAGCCGATTCTGAGCTACGCGACGCCTATATGGTCGCCGGGGCTAGCAGATACACACTGAAGGAGGTTGCAGAGCTGTCAAAACACCGCACCCAGAACTGCGACGGGGTACCTCCTTATGTCTCCTGACCATCACCTTCACAAAATGCTCGGTGTAAAAGAGCATAGCGAGATGTTGATCAGCTGTGATTTGCTGAACTTTGTGATGATATTTCGGAAATACGTTGATTCAACTTGGATGAAATACGTGTATCTTGTTCTTCCAGCTGAGATGCCATGTTGTTGTTGTTGTTGTGGTAACGACAAAAACACTCCCCGAAAGTTTTGGGGAGTGTTGTCGAATTAACAGTCCTTGGCCGGATTTGAACCCGGTACGCTCCGGTACTCCCTTGCGGTACTGCCCGACTGTCGTGGTAGCGATTTATGACCAGTGAAACCTTCTGGGTCATGTCACCCCTCCGTAAGGGACGATTAGATGGGTAATGACAGGTGAGAGGCATCATATCCGTAGATCAACCATCGAGTTGCACGTTGTTATGGTTTACTTTCAATTGATAGTAATTGTTATTTGGTTCAATGCGGTTGGTTGGGTGACAGTTTTGATTCACCTTCCGGTTTGACGTTTAGCTACGGGAAAGTGCGTGATTTTTGCTGAGGTGGCAGCACCAAATGGTTCAATCCGTTCATAGCAATCATCTGATGGTAACGACCAATCAGAATGTTCCACTTGGCAATAATCACGCCACGTCAACGGGCAACGGAACTTTTCCATTGCGCAGTCGCGTTAAATGAATAATTTTGGGCATAGCAGCGTCACCGGCATTCGACCAATTCAAAAAGTATACATGATTTGAACGGGAGCGGTCGTGTCGCGGAGTGTGAAAAAGTGGTTTTAATTTGTGAAAACTGAATCTTACATAAAACTCCAAGTGCTAAAGTTACGACAAGAAATTGTCAAGTTAAAAAAATTGGATTACAGCCAAATAAAATACAGCTTAAAAGTGAATCGGAAGGACTCAGTCCTAAACTACAAAAACAAATATCCAAAGATATCAAGTTCAAAAGCGCTATAAGAACAAAAGCAAACAAAAACAACGAAAATAAAGTTTCAAAGTACAAAACGCAATAAGAAAAGAATTACAAAACAACATAAACCCAATAATTATACAAAAAAATAAACTTTAGAACCTTCTGAATAGAATTATGTGGTCAATAAAAATATAATTAACATAGATACACATATAAACAAAAAAAATCTACAAAAAGAATATAAAAAACAAAATAAAGCTACAAAATTAAACTACAAAAACCACCGCAAAAATAACAACTTGGTGAGAATAAATAGCTAAAACAAACAAACCAACAAACAGAAAAGTTCACCAAACAACAAAAAATAAATCACAACAACAACCACATCAGTAGCAGCAGTTGCAGCAGCCACAACAACATTCCTGGATATTCATCAGCATTGACAACAGCGGGGGCCGCCTTCACATAGGCCCACCGCCATAAACCGCAACAACAACAACGCGCACCAGGGCGCACGACGACCTCCAGCAGTGACATCAGCGAAGGCCGTTCTCATATAGGCCCACCGCACTATCAGCAACCACAACAATACCAGCAGCAGCAATTACAGCGAAGGCCGTTCTAATATAGGCCCACCGCACTAGCCTCAGCAGCAGTAGCAACAACCAAAGGTAACAACACAACCAGTAGTTAAATTAGCGGGGGCCGACGTATTATAGGCCCACCGCAGTAAACCATCGGCAACAACAACATCCAGCATTGACAACAGCGGGGGCCGCCATAATATAGGCCCGCCGCACTAGCAGCAGCGACAACAACACCAGCAGTAACAACAGCGAGGGCCGCCGTAATATAGGCCCGTCGCACCACCAGCAACAACGCGCAACAATCAGCAGCAGTAATTACAGCGGGGGCCGTCCTCATATAGGCCCACCGCACGACGACATCCAGCATTGACAACAGCGGGGGCCGCCCTATTATAGGCCCGTCGCACTACCGGCAACAACAACAGTAACCACCGGTAACAACAAAACCGGCAACAACAACAGTAACCACCGGTAACAACAAATCGGCAACAACAACTACCAGCAACAACAACAGTAACCACCGGTAACAACAAAACCGGCAACAACAAAACCGGCAACATCCAGCATTGACAACAGCGGGGGCCGCCCTATTATAGGCCCGTCGCACCACCAGCAACAACAACATAACCAGCAGAGACAACAACAACAGTAGAGCCCCACCAACGGCCTACCACAACCGGGTGAGATCCATCTAAAATATATGTAGTTCTAGTAGTAATAGTATTTTTGATAGAATTGAAAAATGAAATGTAAACTATATTAAAACCTAAACCTAGAAATAGAGAAAACCGGAAAGCAGATTATAGCGTAGGATCAAATAAAACATGCTTTCTGAACAATAATTTAAAATTTCAACGTTAAATTAAAAGTTCCTGATTTTGATTATAAATTATAGTAAAGTAAAAGATAAATCGTAAGGGGTAGGATTAAAGAAAATTTTAATTTAAGATGTAAGTAAGTAATGAATAGTAGATAAGAAGGCATGAAATGAAAATAAAAATTAGATTAAAATACAGGAAAGGAGATACTTGAGAAATAAGGCAAAACTAAAGGAGCTAAAATTTTGAACTTAGGTAAACACAACTAATGATTTAAATCGATATAAATAAAATAAGATTTGATAGGAAAAAAAAAATAATAATAATAAGACAAAACCATTAAAATAGAATAGTGTTAAATGAGAGAAAAATTAACATAATGTAAAGAAATGAAGTTATCGAATCTTAACAAATAATAAATTAACATAACATAAAAAAAGGCCGTAATAAATAAAAATTAATACGATAAGATAAATACATAAACGCAACTTACTTAAATAAGTAAATAATAAACGAAAATAAATAAAATAATAATATAATATACATAAGTTAAAAGTAATATAAGTAAGGGAATTAATAAGCAAGCAACCGAATTTCAATAGTAAAACTAAAATACTATAGGAGCGCAAAGCAAATCTTGTTAGTGCTATGGGGTTTTTTTTGTATTAGCGTTTTTTTTTTTTTAAACTATGCAACCTAAACTTAAATGAATACCTCATCGTAGGGTAAATTTAAGCAACATTTTTTTAAATGAATTTTGAATAAAATTGTCATAAAAATGGGAATGCTGACGTTCGTCATTATTTAGAAGGCATATAGGAGTTTAGGTAAAGGGGCCATCGGGATTCGGTTTGGTGCACCGATGGCCATGGATGAGGGTGGGTCAGCACCAGGGCGTCGCAACCACACCCGCGGCGCCCCCTTATAATGTTCGGCCTCTTTTTTTTATTTTTTCCTTTTTCAGCAGGGTAACCGGTCATTTCCGGTTCGTTTAAAATTTCAGGGTTTCTTTTCGGTTAATTTAAATTTATCTTTGTTTTCTTTTTCCGTTCGTTATTTCAGTTTTAATTTCGTTTCTATTTTCGGTTATTTTTTGAATTTTGATTTTCATTTTAAATATTTTGGTTGCCCGTTTCTTTTGAATTTATTTGATTTTTCGGTTTTTTTTTATTTGAGTTTGAAATTTGAATGTCAACGGTCTGTCCGTGGCATCCGGTGTTTTAACCGGATGTTGTTTTAAAAGTTGTTTTGCGCGGTTTTGCATTTCCCCGCGTATTTCAAAAGGCACGATCTGACCTTTTCTCTGATTATGGCGCAGGACGGTAAGGTTGGCAAGAACCCACCCCAGCCGACAATGACTAGCCACAGTGCGACCTCATATCGTGCCGACCGCCTTCCTTACTGCTCCAATTTGTTGCGATACCATAACAGATGGCGCCCAACGGCTGCCCTGAAGCGCTGATCGCGGTGACTTTTCGGGTCAGCTTGTGAGGTTTCACCATTCCGTATGTCCCAGGTAGGCAGGCCCAGGAGCCGCCACCTGCGTTGCGACGGGATGGTGGGACTGATCAAGTTGTCCGGATTAGTCATCGTGTTCAGTAGCTATGGGCGCCCGCAATACCATAACAGATGGCGCCCAACGTGGAAACCGAAGCGCTGACCGCGGTGACTTTTCGGGTCAGCTTGTGAGGTTTCACCATTCCGTAAGTCCCAGGTAGGCAGGCCCAGGAGCCGCCACCTGCGTTGCGACGGGATGGTGGGACTGATCAAGTTGTCCGGATGGGTCTTCGTGATCAGTAGCTGAGGGCTCCACGAGACTGAACGTCATGTCCACCGGAAGTTTTCATTTCACCCGGTGAGGTAGTGCTAAACGCACTTAGTTTTTTTGTAGCTTCAATTTTTTTTGTTGTCCCGGGTCTGTTGTCCGATGTCGGCTTCGGGAAATATATATGTCCGCTAAGTGGGGTTTAGTTTTCTTTTGGGATTATTAATATTTATGTTTTTGCCGAACGTGACGTTTTGTTTTGTCTTCGTCTTTTTTTTTTGTATGCATTTTTTTTGTAGGATCCTTACTTCTCCAACCAGTCTCAGGGAGGCAGCCCTTAGCAGCCCCTGCATTGCGGGAGGAGGAGTAGGGACCCCATATCCACCCCTTTCCAACTGCGCAAGTCTGGGGAAAAGCGGTACCAAACCGCATCCTTTCATTGCGGCGTGGTTGAGGAGGGGTGTTTCAAAAAAAAATTAAATAAAGTTTTGACGTTTTGATCGCTGGTATCCAGTGCTCCGACCAGTCTCAGGGAGGCAGCCATTAGCAGCCCCTGCATTGCGGTCCGGAGTACTGGAGTCCAAATAAATTTAAAATTTTGCCAATTTGCGCCATGGTACACCAACATGTCTCAGGGCGAGGTGTCTTATAACCACCCCTGCATTGCGGTAGGTGTACCTGGAAGAATGTCCTTGTCTAGTGTTATTTCGTTTTTTTTGTTATGCCTATGCCTTCTAATGATGGGATGTCAGCATTCCCATTCAATATATAAATACACAACTAGCTTTTGCCAAACTTCATACCGTCTTTGCTTTTATATATTTACATTTCAACACGTATATTTACTAATAATCAATTTCTTTCAGCATATGTATATATTTATTTTTTTTGACACATTCGCGGTAATCAGTTGATGCAAATATCGGTTAGAAAAATTTGCATTAATTAAATTTTTATTTTTCAAAACCTTGCAATCGTCGGCATTATAGGGTGGGGGAGTGAATCTTGAGTTTTTATACCCTCCAACCGCCCCTTGTAACCGAACACCTTTTTTTTCTTTGTTTATCTAACGGGTCATAGGTTCATAGGCCGTTTCCATGCTTCGGATATTCGTCCACAATAACCAGACTTTTGAATTTTTTTTTTCCCACACTTACAATTTCATCTGGGTGTTTTGGCGGTCGGGGACAACTCGCCCAGTATCCTCCCCGAGCATTGACTTAATCGGGTATTTACATACGCTTCCATCGGAAGTAGTGGATAACCTGGCAATCCTTGGTTATGCGGATTGTCTTTCGGAGTTTTGACGAGTTCTCCTTAATTAAAATGTCTACCGGGTGAAAAGTTTTTTTACCATGGAACAAGCTTCTCCGGTTAATTTTTTTTTGCTAAACCTTTTTGTGGGGGGTGAAACCACTAGGACCAAAAATTTTCGGAGTTTTGACGAGTTCTCCTTTATTAAAATGTCTACAGCCGCGAAGCATTGTAAATAGGAAACCAAAATAAATTCTCCGTTTGCCTCGGAGTTTTGACGCGTTCTCCGATATCAAAATGTCTAACTAAATTACACGTTTTTCTTATAAGCCTATTTCGGTGGGGGTAAAGCCACTTAACAAATTTCCATTTGCCGCAAAGCCTACTAAACTATGAAACAAAATACTTCAAAAATTTTCCTTTACTGGCGGATCTTCTTGCCCGGCTAGCTCGTGGTAGAACTAGAGACTCTTATCTAGGGGTGAGTCGTGCCCCACGTTTTACCCAGAAATGGCTTCCTTGCAAGTAAACCTTTTTCCTGTTCGCTTCATCGACCGGTCTTCGAAGCGAAGCAGGCCTGTTATGGTTTACTTTCAATTGATAGTAATTGTTATTTGGTTCAATGCGGTTGGTTGGGTGACAGTTTTGATTCACCTTCCGGTTTGACGTTTAGCTACGGGAAAGTGCGTGATTTTTGCTGAGGTGGCAGCACCAAATGGTTCAATCCGTTCATAGCAATCATCTGATGGTAACGACCAATCAGAATGTTCCACTTGGCAATAATCACGCCACGTCAACGGGCAACGGAACTTTTCCATTGCGCAGTCGCGTTAAATGAATAATTTTGGGCATAGCAGCGTCACCGGCATTCGACCAATTCAAAAAGTATACATGATTTGAACGGGAGCGGTCGTGTCGCGGAGTGTGAAAAAGTGGTTTTAATTTGTGAAAACTGAATCTTACATAAAACTCCAAGTGCTAAAGTTACGACAAGAAATTGTCAAGTTAAAAAAATTGGATTACAGCCAAATAAAATACAGCTTAAAAGTGAATCGGAAGGACTCAGTCCTAAACTACAAAAACAAATATCCAAAGATATCAAGTTCAAAAGCGCTATAAGAACAAAAGCAAACAAAAACAACGAAAATAAAGTTTCAAAGTACAAAACGCAATAAGAAAAGAATTACAAAACAACATAAACCCAATAATTATACAAAAAAATAAACTTTAGAACCTTCTGAATAGAATTGTGTGGTCAATAAAAATATAATTAACATAGATACACATATAAACAAAAAAAATCTACAAAAAGAATATAAAAAAACAAAATAAAGCTACAAAATTAAACTACAAAAACCACCGCAAAAATAACAACTTGGTGAGAATAAATAGCTAAAACAAACAAACCAACAAACAGAAAAGTTCACCAAACAACAAAAAATAAATCACAACAACAACCACATCAGTAGCAGCAGTTGCAGCAGCCACAACAACATTCCTGGATATTCATCAGCATTGACAACAGCGGGGGCCGCCTTCACATAGGCCCACCGCCATAAACCGCAACAACAACAACGCGCACCAGGGCGCACGACGACCTCCAGCAGTGACATCAGCGAAGGCCGTTCTCATATAGGCCCACCGCACTATCAGCAACCACAACAATACCAGCAGCAGCAATTACAGCGAAGGCCGTTCTAATATAGGCCCACCGCACTAGCCTCAGCAGCAGTAGCAACAACCAAAGGTAACAACACAACCAGTAGTTAAATTAGCGGGGGCCGACGTATTATAGGCCCACCGCAGTAAACCATCGGCAACAACAACATCCAGCATTGACAACAGCGGGGGCCGCCATAATATAGGCCCGCCGCACTAGCAGCAGCGACAACAACACCAGCAGTAACAACAGCGAGGGCCGCCGTAATATAGGCCCGTCGCACCACCAGCAACAACGCGCAACAATCAGCAGCAGTAATTACAGCGGGGGCCGTCCTCATATAGGCCCACCGCACGACGACATCCAGCATTGACAACAGCGGGGGCCGCCCTATTATAGGCCCGTCGCACTACCGGCAACAACAACAGTAACCACCGGTAACAACAAAACCGGCAACAACAACAGTAACCACCGGTAACAACAAATCGGCAACAACAACTACCAGCAACAACAACAGTAACCACCGGTAACAACAAAACCGGCAACATCCAGCATTGACAACAGCGGGGGCCGCCCTATTATAGGCCCGTCGCACCACCAGCAACAACAACATAACCAGCAGAGACAACAACAACAGTAGAGCCCCACCAACGGCCTACCACAACCGGGTGAGATCCATCTAAAATATATGTAGTTCTAGTAGTAATAGTATTTTTGATAGAATTGAAAAATGAAATGTAAACTATATTAAAACCTAAACCTAGAAATAGAGAAAACCGGAAAGCAGATTATAGCGTAGGATCAAATAAAACATGCTTTCTGAACAATAATTTAAAATTTCAACGTTAAATTAAAAGTTCCTGATTTTGATTATAAATTATAGTAAAGTAAAAGATAAATCGTAAGGGGTAGGATTAAAGAAAATTTAAATTTAAGATGTAAGTAAGTAATGAATAGTAGATAAGAAGGCATGAAATGAAAATAAAAATTAGATTAAAATACAGGAAAGGAGATACTTGAGAAATAAGGCAAAACTAAAGGAGCTAAAATTTTGAACTTAGGTAAACACAACTAATGATTTAAATCGATATAAATAAAATAAGATTTGATAGGAAAAAAAAAAATAATAATAATAAGACAAAACCATTAAAATAGAATAGTGTTAAATGAGAGAAAAATTAACATAATGTAAAGAAATGAAGTTATCGAATCTTAACAAATAATAAATTAACATAACATAAAAAAAGGCCGTAATAAATAAAAATTAATACGATAAGATAAATACATAAACGCAACTTACTTAAATAAGTAAATAATAAACGAAAATAAATAAAATAATTATGAAATTTTTTTTTTTTTTTTTTTTTTTTTTGAAATTTTTTGCGACCTTTTTCCTTAAATTTGTATTTCTTTGCTGGCTTGAGGTCCGTGTTCAATAATTATAAAAATTAAAAACACATTTTGATTTTTTTGTTAAAATCGATATATTTCGACTGCTCAACGGCAATCATCTTCAGGATTGTAGCAACTAACAAAAATAAACAATTAACAATAAACAAATTTTGCATTTTAAATATCACATAAATACATACTTTTATTAATATTATATTATTAATATTATTAATAAAAGTATGTATTTATGTGATATTTAAAATGCAAAATTTGTTTATTGTTAATTGTTTATTTTTGTTAGTTGCTACAATCCTGAAGATGATTGCCGTTGAGCAGTCGAAATATATCGATTTTAACAAAAAAATCAAAATGTGTTTTTAATTTTTATAATTATTGAACACGGACCTCAAGCCAGCAAAGAAACATAAATAAAATAATAATATAATATACATAAGTTAAAAGTAATATAAGTAAGGGAATTAATAAGCAAGCAACCGAATTTCAATAGTAAAACTAAAATACTATAGGAGCGCAAAGCAAATCTTGTTAGTGCTATGGGGTTTTTTTTGTATTAGCGTTTTTTTTTTTTTAAACTATGCAACCTAAACTTAAATGAATACCTCATCGTAGGGTAAATTTAAGCAACATTTTTTTAAATGAATTTTGAATAAAATTGTCATAAAAATGGGAATGCTGACGTTCGTCATTATTTAGAAGGCATATAGGAGTTTAGGTAAAGGGGCCATCGGGATTCGGTTTGGTGCACCGATGGCCATGGATGAGGGTGGGTCAGCACCAGGGCGTCGCAACCACACCCGCGGCGCCCCCTTATAATGTTCGGCCTCTTTTTTTTATTTTTTCCTTTTTCAGCAGGGTAACCGGTCATTTCCGGTTCGTTTAAAATTTCAGGGTTTCTTTTCGGTTAATTTAAATTTATCTTTGTTTTCTTTTTCCGTTCGTTATTTCAGTTTTAATTTCGTTTCTATTTTCGGTTATTTTTTGAATTTTGATTTTCATTTTAAATATTTTGGTTGCCCGTTTCTTTTGAATTTATTTGATTTTTCGGTTTTTTTTTATTTGAGTTTGAAATTTGAATGTCAACGGTCTGTCCGTGGCATCCGGTGTTTTAACCGGATGTTGTTTTAAAAGTTGTTTTGCGCGGTTTTGCATTTCCCCGCGTATTTCAAAAGGCACGATCTGACCTTTTCTCTGATTATGGCGCAGGACGGTAAGGTTGGCAAGAACCCACCCCAGCCGACAATGACTAGCCACAGTGCGACCTCATATCGTGCCGACCGCCTTCCTTACTGCTCCATTTTGACGCGTACCATAACAACGTCATTACCTTTGTGCATATTAGTCGCCTCTTACGACCGGTATGCCTACCTAGGGCATATTCTAAAGCCATGTGTGTCGTCTGTTCTTCCAGTTGAGATGCCATTCGAGATGTAATACGCGTTTCTTTTTCTTCCATTTTACTCGATATCTGAGTTAATACAGCAAATATCATGTTTGTGTCTACGGTTGCTACTGGATTCGGAGACTCCTTTTTTTCTTCCATTTTTGTCGATGCCTCCTCCACAAGATGAAAAACATGATCATCAACGTTGATTCCTTCTGCTTCCATAGCCTCTCGCAATCGTGACTGTAACTCTGATTTATTACCTGTAGTGTTTTGTCCGCGTTGTTCCAACTCATTTTTGAGTTGCTGAATCTTTAATTCATTCAGCTTTGCCATGTCCTTGTTATCCTTGAAATCACTGGTATTTATTCAACTATCCCACTTCTGACACCAATTGTGACGAATTCAATAATTCCTTAATTATCAATCCTGGGCTCGATCACCATAAAGTCAAATAAACACACGCACAGGTAATGTAACTAATAGCTAATTTTATTTACTAGTAATAAACGCAAAACAATTTTAAGAGTTTGGTAACTTTACAGTAATTCACTGAACAACACCTCAAAATAAACTGATCAACCTGCCGTGATTGGTCACTGCCTTATATAGTCCGACAGGGTGCTACCCCACGCACCTAGAAGTTTCTTGCTTGTTCGCTTTTCGGGTTCTGGAAGGGTCGGTGTTATTTATTGGCATCTCCTCTTTGCATAGTATTCGCAAACACTCGCGCGATCTCTGTTTTTCTTGCTTGGTACATGCTTGCATGCATAAGCGTAGCCATCGTTATCTCTGTTGTGTTTAACTAGTGGTGGGAGTGTTATTGAGTTAGGGATGGTACATGCTTGAGAATAATCGCCACACTGCCTCCACCTAAGCCTGATCGTCCCGATCAGACACATTTCCCGAACCAACCGCTGCTAGACACCAAACGTTGGCACTGCGTTATTAAACCTCATTTCCTCCAGGGATTGAAACTCCGACATCAATTCTCGCCTACAGAGATTCCCACAATGCATTGCGGTGACACATATTCCAACCATTTTGTCCGTTCTTAATCCCAAATGTATTTGTGCCTTCACTTTCGTTCCCAGTGGTACCCGGCAAACATTCCTGCAACTCGTTTCTGCAGGATTCCCTTCCGTTCTCTCATGCCCATTGCACTGTTTCACATTATCCACTAAATTGCGTTGCTTCCTTGGAACATGACCACTAGATGTTCGTCTTTTATCCTAAGAACACTTTGCACACTTAGTAATCCAATAGAACCGTCGCTTTACCTCCTGCAGCGTTTTCTTTATTCCCATGTGCTTTCCATCTGAGCAACTATGCGACGCTTTGATAACGTCTGGAACTCTTGCTTTGGGAACAACAATAAGTGCTCGATGATTCTGGCCATCGTCACTTTCCCATATCCGATGCAAACAACCAGATATTAGCTTCAAACTGCTCCATTGTGTCCAATATGCTTTTGCGATGCGACTCTCTCTAATCATCTCTCCTCTTCTTGGCTGTTTGCTCTCCTGCAGTCCTTTCAACACTCGTATTAAATCTGGATCTCCTCTTGGCCTAGCCAAATCTTCTTCAGGAGGTACCTCTCCGTGAAAGCCTTTGGTCGAGGAGCTACCTCTGCTTTACGAGCCTCCTGTTGCTTCATCTTCAAGATCACTCCCTTGGTGGTATAGCCACTATTGTGTTCAAATACCAGAGGAACTTCTTGGCCGTTGTAAGTCATAACCCTGTTCCTTACGTTTATGTGAATGTCTCTCTCAGCCAAGAAGTCGACGCCAATGATGACTTCGTCGACAATATTCGCTACCAAGAAGTTGTGATACGTACTAGCTACATTCCCAATCACAACCTTACATGTCACCTCTCCCAGGACTTGCTTGCTTTCACCATTTATGGTCTCAACTTAGCTTTCTGCAATCGTGTCACCTTCCCGCTTACCAAGTCACTCCGAAGGATGGAATGTGATGCACCAGTATCCACAGTCAGCAAGCGCTCTTTCCCGTTCACGTAGCCTTCAACAGTAACATTACTCGCTTTCCGTTCGAGTTGTGACACAGAGATTATGGGGCATTCATCTTGCTCATCTTCCCCAGCTTTGCGTTTACGTCCACCTGAATTGCTGGAGCCAGTGCCGCAATAACGTGCTATATGACCAGATTCTCCACATTTAAAGCATTTAATTGCACCATTGCTTTTTTTTGTACTCCGGTCAACGCTTCCAAAATTTTGTCTACCCAAGCCGGAGTTTCCACTCCTACGCGATGCGCCTTGTATGCAGGTTTACTCAAAAGCGAGGCTGTTTCCTGCGTCAGAGCATGCGATACCGTTTCAGCGAATGCCCTTTTGGGGTTTGCATATGTGGCCCGCTTCGTCTCCACATCACGTATTCCATTTATGAAACATTGGATCTTTACCCTCTCAGTGTACTCCACGGGTGCGTGCGCATTTGCTAGATGCGCCAACCTCTCGATGTCCGATGCAAATTCCTGCAATGTCTCATTAGACTTCTGAAAGCGATTCTGCAACTCTATTTGGTATATCTGCTTCCGATGTTCGCTACCATAGCGTCTCTCAACTGCACCCATCAATGCTTCATAATTGTTCCGTTCTCCGTCAGGAATAGGCTGCAAAATTTCGCATGCAGGTCCATTCAATGCCATGAATAGTGCAGCAACTTTATCTTCAGTGCCTCAATTATTCACAGCTGCCGTCTTCTCAAACTGTAGCTTAAATACCTGAAAAGGAACAGAACCATCAACGGATCTGGTTTTTACCTTCGGGACACTCGTTGAAGCAGATGGACGAGTTAGTTGCCATTTCTGGATACGACCTCTCAAAGCTTCCCCCTCAGCCTCATTTTTGACCTGAAATTGTGCAATTTTTGCATCTTGTACTTCTAGTTTTGACGTAACCCTCTCCTGTGATTCCAACTGCGAGGACATTTGTGCCACCTGCATGGATATACGCTCCTCTTGTGCTTCCAATTTTGCCGACATTCGCGTCTCCTGCTCTTCCAGCTGAGATACTATACAAGTTTTCTGTTCTTCCATTACAGCAAATATCAAGCTTGTGTCCACGGTTGCTACTGGATTCTGAGACTCCTTTTTTTCTTCCATTTTTGTCGGTGCCTCCTCCACAAGATGAAAAACATGATCATCAGCGTTGATTCCTTCTGCTTCCATAGCCTCTCGTGACTGTAGCTCTGATTTATTGCCTGTTGTATTCAATCCACGCTGTTGCAGCTCATTTTTGAGTTCCTGGATCTTCAGCTCATTCAACTTTGCCATGCCTTTGTTATCCCTGAAAAAAATCTCGGTATTTATTTAACAATATCACTTCCGACACCAATTGTGACGAATTCGATGATTCCTTAATTATCAATCCTGGGTTCAATCACTATAAAGTCAAATAAACACACGCACAGATATTGTAACTAATAGCTAGTTTTATTTACTAGTAATAAACGCAAAACAATTTTAAGAGTTTGGTAACTTTACAGTAGTTCACTGAACACCACTTTAAAATAAACTGATCAACCTGCCTTGCTTGGTCACTGCCTTATATAGTCCGACAGGGTGTTTGCCTACGCACCGATAACTTTCTTGGTTATTCGCTCTTCGTGTTCTCGAAGGATCGGTGTTATTTATTGGCATCTCCTCTTTGCATCGTATTCGCAAACACTCGCGCGATCTCTGTTCTTCTTGCTTGGTACATGCTTGCATGTATAAGCGTAGCCATCGTTATCTCTGTTTTAACTAGTGGTGGGAGTGTTATTGAGTTAGGGATGGTACATGCTTGAGAATAATCGCCACAATATTGTGACGAATTCGATGATTCCTTGATTATCAATCCTGGGTTCGATCACTATAAAGTCGAATAAACACACGCACAGATAATGTAAGTAATAGCTAGTTTTATTTACTAGTAATAAACGCAAAACAATTTTAAGAGCTTGGTAACTTTACAGTAGTTCACTATTGAACGCTTGAAAATAAACTGATCAACCTGCCTTGCTTGGTCACCGCCTTATATAGTCCAACAGGGTGCTTGCCTACGCACCGAGAACTTTCTTGGTTGTTCGCTTTTCGTGTTCTGGAAGGGTCGGTCTTATTTATTAGCATCTCCTCTTTGCATCGTATTCGCAAACACTCGCGCCATCTCTCTTCCTCTTCCTAGTTATACGCTTGCATGCATAAGCGTAGCCATCGTTATCTCGGTTGTGTTAACTAGTGGTGGGAGTGCTATTGAGTTAGGGATGGTACATGCTTGAGAATAATCGCCACACTGCCCTCCACCTAAGTCTGATCGTCCCGATCAGACACATTGCCGGAACCAAACGCAGCTAGCCTTTCCAAATGGACCACCTTCAACTTATTCCTTGGCCTTCCCATAGTTTGTATGCGATATACCACGTCGTTGATCCGTTTTATGACTTTGTATGGGCCTTCCCAGTTACATTGTAGTTTTGGGGACAAACCTTTCTTACGCTGTGGGTTGTATAGCAGCACTAAATCTCCTTCTATAAAACCTTCTGAATTTATTGCTTTGTCGTACCTGGCCTTCATCTTATCGCTCATGATCCTAGTCCGTTGTCTCACAAAGTCGTGAATTTCTCTCATTTCTTCTTCCAAAACGCTAGTAGATTTCCGAGAATTTACGCCTGCATCAGCGTTTATCCCAAACTTCAAGTCAGCTGGCAATCGAAGATCATTCCCGAAAATTACCTTTGCAGGAGTGTGACCAGTTGTTTCATGTACTGCAGAGCGATATGCCATTAGGAATAAGGAGATGTGAGTATCCCAATCCTTCTGGAGCTTATCCACTACTTTCCTCAGGTGCTCTTCCAAGGTTCTATTGAATCGTTCCACCATGCCATCTGACTGAGGATGTAGTGCAGTTGTTCGAGTTTTCCAAACAACCGGATTCTAATTGCAAACTATTCCACTGTGCCCAATATGACTTGGCAACAGGACTTTCTGCTGACATCTCCTCTCTTGATGGTCGCTTGTTTCGTTCGATTCCTTGCATTACATGTGTAAGATCTGGATCTTCGTGCTGAAACCTTCTTAATTGATCAATGTTCCATTCGTCCGTAGATGTTATAGTCATGAGCCGCACATCTATAATGTCTTCCTTGGCCTCAGCTTTGGAACAATGCTTGCATTCCAAGTTACATGGTCTTCGTGACATTGCATCAGCATTTCCGTGGGTGCTACCTTTGCAATGCTCTATGGAAAAGTCATAACTTTCCAGTCGCTCTATCCACCGTGCCAATTGACCTTCCGGATTACGGAACTGTAAGAGCCATTTCAACGCTGCGTGGTCTGTCCTGACGTGGAATCGCTGCCCATAGAGATACTTGTGGAAATGCTTAACGCACTCTACCAATGCCAACAGCTCTCTCCGGGTTACACAATAGTTCCTTTCAGGCTTCCCAATTGTTCGGCTGTAGTATGCAACTACCCTCTCCTGTCCATCAACAATCTGAGACAAAACACCTCCTATAGCATAACCACTCGCATCTGTATCCAGAATAAACTTTGAACCTGGAATTGGATATGCTAACATCGGGGCAGTGCATAGTCGTTCCTTCAATGTTTGAAAATCCACCTCCTGTTGCTTCTTCCATTCAAAACTCATATTCTTCCTTGTAAGGTCATGGAGACTACTAGCTACGCTGGCAAAATTTGGTACAAATCGGCGATAATACGTGCACAGCCCAAGGAAGCTCCGTAACTCATGCAAATTTCTCGGTCTTGGCCAATCCTTTACGGCTTCGATCTTTTCCTTAGCAGTGCAGATTCCCTCCGCAGTTACCTTGTGACCCAAATAACTTACTTCCTTTTTAAACAAGGAACACTTCTTGGGACTTAGTTTCAGACCAGCACCAGCTATTCTTTGGAAAACTTCCTCCAAGTTCTTTAGGTGTTCCTCAAAACTTTTTCCCAGCACGATGATGTCGTCGAGGTACACCAAACATGTTTGCCAGTGCAATCCTTTTAGTATCTGGTCCATAAGTCTCTCAAAAGTAGCTGGAGCATTGCATAGCCCGAAGGGCATTACCGTAAATTGCCAAAGCCCTTCTCCAACGCTGAAAGCCGTCTTCTCTTTATCTTCATCCTTTACCTCCACTTGCCAGTAGCCGCTTTTCAAGTCCAGTGTGGAAAACCATTTCGTGCCAGATAACGAGTCCAGAGTATCGTCGATTCTTGGCAATGGATAACTGTCCTTCTTCGTTACGTCGTTCAATTTCCGGTAATCCACACAGAACCTCATTTTTCCATCTTTCTTTTTCACTAGTACTACCGGTGAGCTCCATGGACTAGCTGATGGTTCGATCACACCGCTGTCACTCATTTCCTGTATAATTTCTCTTACTACTTGGCGTTTGGCCAAAGGAATACTACGAGGAGCTTGGCGGATGGGCCTTTCATCACCAGTATCAATTTGATGCTTCACAACTTTGGTCCGACCTGGTTTAGAACCATCCTTGTCAAATATGCTCGAGTACTTTGATAGAAGTTCCTTTGCCTTTTTCTGATGATCTTTTTCGAGTCCTGCCGTCCACGACGTGATATCATCTGAAAGATTAATCTTGATGGTAGAATCATTTTCCTGAAGCTGTTCGCAATTGATAACTACCTCGACCTCTTGGCATTGTCCCAATATTGCTCCTTTGGAAAGTTTTATCGGCGATTTGAACTCATTAAGTACTCTTACCGGTACACGTCCATCTTGTTTTGTCATGGCCAGGGTTTTTCCTACTAATATGTTCGTCCTTGATTTGTTTGCTGCCTCGACAACCCACAACTTGTTTGTCTTATAATCTCCATCAATCTTTGCCCATATGATTGCTTCCGACTTCGGTGGAATTTGTTGGCTCTCCTCCACAAGCACTCGCTTACTAACGTATTTGTTTTCGTAACCAAAATTTAATGGCACATCCATGTTCTGGTAATTCATAATCCTGTTTTGCATGTCGATCTTGATGCCTTGCTCGCTTAAGAAGTCCACACCAACTATGATTTCGTCAACAATATCTGCTACTATAAAACTGTGTAGAACGGCCACGTTCCCAATTGCGATTTCACATGTTACTTCTCCTAGGACATGGGTGTCCTCACCAGTGGCCGTACGTAACTTTGCTCCATGCAATGGTCTCAGCTCCTTGTTGACTAAATCAGATCGAATTATGGAATGCGATGCGCCTGTATCCACAGTTAGCACGTGCTCTTTTCCATCTACATATGCAACAACAGTAACATTACTAGCTTTCCTTCCGATCTGTGAGACAGAGATTACGGGGCATTCAGTTGCGGGAGCCAGTCCACGCCCCTTTCGGCTGGCTCGATTTAGTTTAACGACTGATTTGGTTGGGAGGTTTGCTCATCTCCTTCAGCTTTGCGTTTTCGTCCACCTGAATTGCTGGGGTTACTGGAGCCAGTGCCGCAATAACGTGCTATGTGACCTGGTTTCCCGCACTTAAAGCATTTAATGGCACCATCACTTTTTTTCTGTACTCCGTTCAACGCTTCCAAAATTTTGTCTACCCAAGCCGGAGTGTCCACTCCTACGCGATGAGCCTTGTATGCAGGTTTACTCAGAAGCGAGGCTGTTTCCTGCGTCAGAGCATGCGATACCGTTTCAGCAAATGTCCTTTTCGGGTTTGCATATGTGGCCCGCTTCGTCTCCACATCGCGTATTCCATTTATGAAACACTGGATTTTTACCCTCTCCGTATACTCTACAGGTGCGTCTGCATTCGCTAGATGGGCCAACCTCTCGATATCCGATGCAAATTCCTGTAAAGTCTCATTAGGTTTCTGGAAGCGATTCTGTAGCTCTATTTGGTATATCTGCTTCCGATGTTCGCTACCATAGCGTCTCTCAACTGCACCCATCAATGCATCATAACTGTTCCTTTCGGACTCGGGAATAGTCTGTAAGATTTCTGCTGCAGGTCCCTTCAATGCCACGAATAGTGCTGCAACTTTATCTTCAGTGCACCAATTATTCACCGCAGCCGTCTTCTCAAATTGCATCTTAAATACCTGGAATGGAACAGAACCATCAAAGGAAGGTGATTTTACCTTGGGAGTATTCGCTAAAGCAGTTGTGCGATTTAGTTGCAATTCCTGGATACGGCCCTTCAAAGCATCCACTTCGGCCTCAATTTTGTCCTGCCGTTCTCTGAATATCTCTTGCACTTCTGTTATTTTTGCATCTTGTGTTTCCAGCCGCGATGACATATAAGTCCTTTGTTCTTCTAGTTGAGCAGAGATTTGTGATGAAACCTGGGTAGAAATTTCCGTCGACATTTCCAAAAAACGAGTCTCTTGTTCTTCCATTTTAGTCGACATCTGAGTTAATACAGCCAATATCATGTTTGTGTCGACGGTTGCTATTGGACTCGAAGACTCCTTTCTTTCTTCCATTTTTGTCGGTGCCTCCTCGACAAGATGAAAAACATGATCATCAACGTTGGTTCCTTCTGCTTCCATAGCCTCTCGCAATCGTGACTGTAACTCTGATTTATTGCCTGTAGTGTTTAGTCCCCGTTGTTCCAACTCATTTTTGAGTTGCTGAATCTTTAATTCATTCAGCTTCGCCATGTCCTTGTTATCCTTAAATTCACTGGTATTTATTCAACAATACCGCTTCTGACACCAATTGTGACGAATTCGATGATTCCTTGATTATCAATCCTGGGTTCGATCACTATAAAGTCGAATAAACACACGCACAGATAATGTAAGTAATAGCTAGTTTTATTTACTAGTAATAAACGCAAAACAATTTTAAGAGCTTGGTAACTTTACAGTAGTTCACTATTGAACGCTTGAAAATAAACTGATCAACCTGCCTTGCTTGGTCACCGCCTTATATAGTCCAACAGGGTGCTTGCCTACGCACCGAGAACTTTCTTGGTTGTTCGCTTTTCGTGTTCTGGAAGGGTCGGTCTTATTTATTAGCATCTCCTCTTTGCATCGTATTCGCAAACACTCGCGCCATCTCTCTTCCTCTTCCTAGTTATACGCTTGCATGCATAAGCGTAGCCATCGTTATCTCGGTTGTGTTAACTAGTGGTGGGAGTGCTATTGAGTTAGGGATGGTACATGCTTGAGAATAATCGCCACAATATGAATAACCGAACGATAAATGTGATGTGAATTGACTGAGAGATAGACCATGTGGTTTTTGTGCCTGGCAATGTGGGCCATTGTGTATGTGGGCTGTGACCATGATTCAATTACAAGAAGGTTAGCTTCCTAGCTGACGTTTACTTTTGACACTTCCATTTTCTGGGCTTCTATTGCGAACGAAAAAAAGTAGGAGTATTTTTTTTCATTTGTCTAGGAAATGGTAGTAGAAAAATCAAAAAAGTAGGAAATTCGTAGTAATACATTTTGTAAAGTCAACTAAATACAACATCAAAACTTGTCATCCCATACTATCACTGTATAAATCGTTGTAAATTTCCTCTATAATCAATTAAAAAACAATAAAAAACGGTTCGCCTTCTTGCCAAAATCATGAATGTGCTAAAATTAAAATGTCGGGTAAACATTAAAAGTTTGATTTCGGCTCATTCGGTGTACATGGACATCAAAATATTGTGGTTTCGGTGTAAGCATGATACCATGTTTGCAAGAGTAATTCTTCGTCGGATTTCTAGGCTAACATTATTGTTGGTGTTAATGCTGGTTCCCAGGTAAACGAAGTCCTCTACTATTTCGAAATTATTGCTGCCAACAGTGGCTTGGTTGCCAAGGCGCGAATGCGCTGACTCTGCATGATGACAGAAGGTACTTCGTTTTGCCCTCGTTCACCACCAACACCAATCCCATTTTCTCCGCTTCTTTTTTTGTAATTTAGAGTAAGCAGAAGTTACTGCGCGGTTGTTAAGGCCAAAGATATCAGTATCGTCAACATATGCCAACAGCATTGTTTACCCGTACTAGTTTGGCATCTTCTTTTGCGAATCGGAGTGGAAGGCAGTGGATGAATGTACTCCGAGAGAGTGTAATGAAGGAAATCGCGTTCAGAGTTGATTTAAAGTAAAAACTACAACTAAAAACTTAAATTCAAACTGAAATTTACATTCTGCAGGAACTGATAAGGTGCTATAACTGCTTTAAATTCAACAATTTGGGTGTTTTAAGTCTTCACGTTCAATATTGCAGAATTTAAATTTCATTGTTTTATTATTGCATACAATTCACCCTGTGTGGTTTGTGTGTGTGTGCAGATTCGGAGTAAGTTGCGCTACTAGTAGACATATACTATGGCCAACAGTTGCACGCTTTTTTAAAACGACTACACACACTCCCAAAAGTCGATCTAAATAATAGTGCAAATTAATCTATTTTCTGAAACCAACATATTTAAAATTTTGTATAATATTACATTTTCCGATAGAAGGCAACCCAGAATGTAAATGACAATTTTTCAGGAAGCAAGATGGCGGAAATTGTCAAAATATGTCACTAAAGAGCTAACCTTGTAGTTATTGGATCATGGGCTGTGACCAAAGCCATAATCACCTGAACTATAATTCAGTTCTCATTTAAGAGTGCGAATATCAGCGAGTGTGGATGTTTTAAATTTTTATAGTGTGATTTCAGTTTTGTGTAAAAGAGTGCCTTTCGCCGCACGCAAGCGGTTCTTATATTTTAATTATCTTTACAACAAAACGATTGTTCTACTTAAACTTTTTATGAAACCTGAGCGAAATATTACTGCGGGTAAGTGATTTTGGCAACATTTTTTAATTAATTTACATCCCCGAGTGTAGCTGAAATAAGCGCACTCCTGGGTAAAGTAAAAGATAGAGTGTCCGTCAGGGCACGAAAAAGGGTAAGCAAAATGGCGTCATCGACGTCTTCTTGCCAAGAAAATGAACGTGGGCCAAATAAAACGCCCAAGATTTCAAATTGCGAGAAGCTCTCGAGTTTTTTTGAGATGTCGAATAACGGCATAATTCAATATAAAGAAAAAATTGGCGGGAATTCTGCTGTGTCTTCTGGTGTTCCGTTACCAATGGAGGAAGCACTAGGAACAGTGGAAAATGAAACAGTAGCAGACAGCAACAAAGACAATGACAAAGCAGATGCTGGTAGCAGCGTTGCTAATACACAAAAAGACAGTAGCGAACCCAAAAATAGCAATACGGAAACTATCAAAATTTTATACCCTCCCAGATTTACAGGAGAAGTTTTTGTCTTAGTAGACAGCTCTCAATGCGAAAATTTAAGAAATGAAAAATTCACGACTGGACTGACCTTATGTAGTCAGATAAAAGACTTAAGATTCAAGGACATAGACCACGTAAAATCTTTAGGTAAAACACTTTACAAAGTTGTTTTTAAAAACACTTATGCGGCAAACACTTTTATTATGGATGAAAGATTAATCAAAAGAGGTCTACGGCAATTTGTGCCTAGAACCGCGCTGGAAATATATGGAGTTGTAAGGGGAGTTCCCTCTTGCTACCCTGAATTAGATATCCTAAAAAATGCGCAATCAAACATACCAATAGTATCGGTGCGTAGGTTTTTTCGCAAGGACACGGTCACAGGCGAACAGGTACACACTAACTCTTTAAAGATTGGCTTTTCTGGGAAAGAACTTCCTAAATCAATATTTTATGAGTATACAAAACTGGAAGTCCAGTATTATATCCCCCCTCTACGGCAATGCCAAAAATGTGGACGTTTAGGGCATACCCTTTTAGGGTGCAAAGCAAAGGTGCGCTGCATCTCTTGCGGAAGCAGTGAGTGCAAAAATGCTTCATGTCAAAGCACAACATGTATTCTATGTGGCAAAACCGGACACACAGCCAAGGATAAAAATAAGTGCCCTTTGTGGGAAAGGGAGATCACCATTAATGAGGTTAAGACTATCAAAAGACTGAGTAGGAAAGAAGTTCTGGATAAATATTTTCCAACCAAAAATAGGTTTGATATTTTAGACGTGGACGAGGAAACTCATTTCCCAAACCTATCAGACACAACAAACGATAGGGAACAAATAGCAAACAAAAGACTTACCAGGAAAACGTATAGTGAAATTGCCAGTAAAGGCGACGAAAGAGCCGGTAGGCTACCAAAAAGCCCCAAACCCTTTTTAAAAAAAGGAAATAAACAGGCAACAAAACCTGTATATGAAACCCAAGAGTACCAAAAAGGAATTGTAGCGGAATTAGAAAAAGTTATGACTGAAGTCATGAAAATCACCCAAAAAATCTCCCTTCAGAACCAAAACAAGGAAGTTCTGGAAGATTTCTTCCAAGTAAAAACCAAATTTGATCGTTTAATGATTCAACTGGACGAGGATAAAATCAAATCCTTGCCAGAGTCCACAAAACCATCATGTTAGTTTTACAACTAAACTGTCAATCATTTAAAGCGAATTTAGATGCAATAGAATATTATTTAACCAAATATAATTTTGATATAGCGTGCTTCAACGAAATTTTTTTAACTAGAGTCAGTAAGCACAGAAAGCTTATTGGATATAACTTAATCAAAAAATACAGAGATGATGGCTACGGCGGCGTAGCCATAGCTCTAAAAAATACCATAAAATTCAACAAAATTAATTTCATCACTACCTTTGATATTTTAGTTGTACAAACAACAAACCTAAAACCAAATTTAACCATTTGTACTGCGTATTTGCCGCCAAAAGTTAGCATTTCCGACTTCAGCACTGAAATGCAAAAAACCTTACACTTTTTGGATTCACATCCTAACACACTCTTCATTGGCGATTTTAATGCCAGGCATTCCAACTGGGGTGACTCTATAAACTCCACCAAAGGGAAAATTCTTTTCGATGAGATCCAAGCATCTTCCTTCCAAAACCTTAACAATGGGGACTACACCTTTCAAAGTGACCTAAGACTACCTTTTGGATCAGTTCTGGACCTAGCTTTCGCAAACTTCAATGCACCTTTCAAATGGGAAGTAGATAAAGTTAGAATTGGCGGAAGCCACCACTATCCTATATCAATAAGCATAAACAATATAGTTCATAATGTCACAACTTTCCTTTCCAAAAAAATATTGCTCAGAAACATAAGCAAGCTTGAAGCTGAGCCAAGTGTAGAAGTTTTCGCAAATAAATTTCAAGAAGAAATCAAAATAGCTACATACACGAAAAATAGCTCCAGAACTCCGAAGAGTTGGTGGGACTGCAACACTGACAAAACCTATAGATTTTTGATAATAGCTTTTAAAAAAGCCAAAAAACACCCGAATCCGGAAAACTATGAAGCACTGTCAGATGCGAGAAAAGCTTGGAAAAAAGAAATTAAACGTGCTAAAAAATCTAATTTTGAAAACAAAATAAACGATTTAAACAGCGGGCTTGACAAAAATGGGTGGAAGTTCGTTAAAGCGCTCAGAGGGGATTACAGCTCCAACGGAAATAGTTCATGGAACACCGACAATAACTTAAATTTTCTTAACATGCTCCACGAGCAAGTACCTCAAATCGATACCAGGCTTCCAATAAATGAACCAATAGACACAGAACCTACCCTAGCTCTTAAATATGAAGAGCTACAAAAGGTACTAAAAAGCAAAAGAAAAGACACAGCTGCAGGAGTGGATAAGATCTCGTATAGCATGATCAAATCTCTCCCAGATGTCACTTTAAATAATTTTCGAACAGCCTTAAATGACGTTTTTCTTTCCAATACAATTCCAGATAGCTGGAGAACTATAAAAATCGTTCCAATCCCTAAAAAAGACAAAAATTTAGAGAATTTTGAAAATTTCCGACCTATTTCACTCATTTCCGTTCCACTTAAAATTATAAATGCATGCGTTAAAGATAGAATTAACAGATTTTTGGAAAAAAACAACAAGCTACCCAAGTCAACTTTTGCTTATAGGAAAAACAGCTCAGCAACTACATGTGTTAATAACATTCTACACCAGCTCAAAATCCTTAAAGATCAGAAAAGGCATTCCATACTGTGTGCAACAGACTTCAGCAATGCGTATAATTGTGTCGACATACAAATCCTCAAAAGCATTATGAGGAAAACTGATATCTACGAAACATACATCGAGTGGATATGCAATTTTTTGGCATCCAGGAAATTAAGGTTGGGAGAGGAAGAAACCGAGATCTACAACGGCCTTCCACAGGGTAGCTGCCTGTCACCTCTACTTTTTAACCTATACACAGCCTCCTTACATAAGATCAGTGATACCAACACGCATATTTTCCAGTTTGCGGACGATTTCTACATAATTTCATCAGGTAATAATTTCTTTGAAGCAAATTTCAACCTACAAAACAAGTTAAACATACTTTTAGACAAATGCAAACCAAATTTAACCATTTGTACTGCGTATTTGCCGCCAAAAGTTAGCATTTCCGACTTCAGCACTGAAATGCAAAAAACCTTACACTTTTTGGATTCACATCCTAACACACTCTTCATTGGCGATTTTAATGCCAGGCATTCCAACTGGGGTGACTCTATAAACTCCACCAAAGGGAAAATTCTTTTCGATGAGATCCAAGCATCTTCCTTCCAAAACCTTAACAATGGGGACTACACCTTTCAAAGTGACCTAAGACTACCTTTTGGATCAGTTCTGGACCTAGCTTTCGCAAACTTCAATGCACCTTTCAAATGGGAAGTAGATAAAGTTAGAATTGGCGGAAGCCACCACTATCCTATATCAATAAGCATAAACAATATAGTTCATAATGTCACAACTTTCCTTTCCAAAAAAATATTGCTCAGAAACATAAGCAAGCTTGAAGCTGAGCCAAGTGTAGAAGTTTTCGCAAATAAATTTCAAGAAGAAATCAAAATAGCTACATACACGAAAAATAGCTCCAGAACTCCGAAGAGTTGGTGGGACTGCAACACTGACAAAACCTATAGATTTTTGATAATAGCTTTTAAAAAAGCCAAAAAACACCCGAATCCGGAAAACTATGAAGCACTGTCAGATGCGAGAAAAGCTTGGAAAAAAGAAATTAAACGTGCTAAAAAATCTAATTTTGAAAACAAAATAAACGATTTAAACAGCGGGCTTGACAAAAATGGGTGGAAGTTCGTTAAAGCGCTCAGAGGGGATTACAGCTCCAACGGAAATAGTTCATGGAACACCGACAATAACTTAAATTTTCTTAACATGCTCCACGAGCAAGTACCTCAAATCGATACCAGGCTTCCAATAAATGAACCAATAGACACAGAACCTACCCTAGCTCTTAAATATGAAGAGCTACAAAAGGTACTAAAAAGCAAAAGAAAAGACACAGCTGCAGGAGTGGATAAGATCTCGTATAGCATGATCAAATCTCTCCCAGATGTCACTTTAAATAATTTTCGAACAGCCTTAAATGACGTTTTTCTTTCCAATACAATTCCAGATAGCTGGAGAACTATAAAAATCGTTCCAATCCCTAAAAAAGACAAAAATTTAGAGAATTTTGAAAATTTCCGACCTATTTCACTCATTTCCGTTCCACTTAAAATTATAAATGCATGCGTTAAAGATAGAATTAACAGATTTTTGGAAAAAAACAACAAGCTACCCAAGTCAACTTTTGCTTATAGGAAAAACAGCTCAGCAACTACATGTGTTAATAACATTCTACACCAGCTCAAAATCCTTAAAGATCAGAAAAGGCATTCCATACTGTGTGCAACAGACTTCAGCAATGCGTATAATTGTGTCGACATACAAATCCTCAAAAGCATTATGAGGAAAACTGATATCTACGAAACATACATCGAGTGGATATGCAATTTTTTGGCATCCAGGAAATTAAGGTTGGGAGAGGAAGAAACCGAGATCTACAACGGCCTTCCACAGGGTGGCTGCCTGTCACCTCTACTTTTTAACCTATACACAGCCTCCTTACATAAGATCAGTGATACCAACACGCATATTTTCCAGTTTGCGGACGATTTCTACATAATTTCATCAGGTAATAATTTCTTTGAAGCAAATTTCAACCTACAAAACAAGTTAAACATACTTTTAGACAAATGCAATGTTCTTAACCTCAGTTTCAATCCCAACAGAACAAATGCTATGCATGTCAGCAATAGTAGCAAAAAAGAACTAAGAATTGAAGTAAATCAAGTTAGAATTGCTCAAGTGCGCAGCATAAAAGTCCTAGGGAGTTCAATAAACTCATCCTTAACCGCAAAAGACCATTTCGATAATATCATGAAAAAGTCCCAACCCAATATTAATTTATTTAAATGTCTGACCAACATCAAATCAGGCATCCATCCGCAAACTGCCTTAAATCTCTATAAATCTTTAGTTAGATCCAAAATAGAATACTGTAGCTCTACCTGTATAAATGCTGCTCAATCTTCACATAACAAAATTCGTACACTTCAAAACAAATTTTTGCGCAGATGTCTTGGACTTACCCCGTCGACACCTGTACCCCTTCTGTACGCCATTGCAAACGAACTCCCACCCGAAGAAAGATGCAAATGGTTGATGGCAAAAGAAATGGTTATAATTTTCAGTACAAAGGGACATATAAAATCGTCCATAAAAAATTTTTCAGACATAAACTCTAACTACACAAACATCTACAAGCAGTTCAGATGGATTTTTGACAGACTTGGTACGATTGATGGGGAGGACCCTTTCCCGGAAATTACCTTTCGTGATAAAATCGTCAACAAAAATAAAGCAAACATGTGCACCGAAAGTGTCATAGCACACTATCAGGAAGCAGTGAACAACTACAGAAATTTAGGGTTTGACATCATGTTCACAGATGCCTCCCTTGCTGAAAGCAGTACAGGATGCGGTATCTACTATCTGAACAAAATACTGAACATGCTTTTAGTTTGCCATTCAAAGCGTCGTCCGTCTTTGGTGAAATTTTGGCTATTGAAGAAGCAGTAGATCGGGCAATAGCAAATGAAAGCGTGAGTTTAGCTATTTTTACAGACAGCTTAGCATCCTGCCAAATATTAAAAAACAGACATACAACCAACTGCATTGCGCAAAACATCTTTCAAAAAGTTCATCGTCACAAATTCAACAATTTTCATATTATATGGACACCCAGTCACATGGGTATTCCAGGAAACGAAAGGGCAGACATGATAGCCGGGAAAGCAACAGAAACGGACGATCATAGGAATGTCAATCTAACTATACAAGAAGGTTTAAGACTCATACGTAATGAAATTTTTAACACATGGTATGACACATTTTTAGAATACTCAAGGGACCACCCCAATCTCTATGCCGACATATATAAGGATAGGAAACAACACTGCTGGTTCAAAAAGTTCAAGCTTCCCACTACGGAACTTAAAAGACTCAACAGAATTCTCTCAGGTCACACATATGACCGTGCCTATTTAGCCAAAATTGGTGTTTTTACATCCAACCGGTGCAGATGTGGCCACATTGATGACTATATCCAGCAAACTTTTATATGCAGACATCTTAGTGATACTCGTGACCTTTTCAATATTTGTACCAATCATTATAATTTCAAAGATATTTTATATGATCAAGATTTAGCCAAAATCACTCAACTCACTAACTTTTTTCAAAAAACCGCTTGCAAATTTTGAAACCTAACAAAAAATATCGCTCTTTTAAATATTTTTTAATAATCAAATTCATTCTTTTAAGGAAGCAACAATATTTTGTTGACTTTCCTACGCTCACATCCACCAAGCATAAACAAAAGCACTTCGGTTCTCATTACTCGACACACAACCGCTTTAAGTGTCAATCAAAAAATTGGACAAGACAAAAACGTCAAACGTCACTTGACCAAAAGTCATTTCGTTTAATCATGCCAAATGCTGCAAACATCACAACGAAGGAAATAAACTTTTTGGCAATTTACCTGGATACCAAATCTAGCTGCGGGATTGCATCAAGACATACTTTGAAATTCATATAATACAATAATTTTAATATACTTGGAGGAAACAACAACCCATTTGGAATATAACCTGGCTTTGTGTGGTTCCCAGGAACCCTGACCATTCAAACCAAAACCCAAAAAAAAATAATTCAGTTGTGAATTAAGTACCAGAAACAAAAAAAAAAAATTTGCAGTTTACGGGACTCATCGAGAATTTTGCTTGTTGGTGATCCACGCCCAAACCCCAATTCATAATCCGGCCATAAATACGTGTTTTTCTATACCCTACTCGTTTTGGTTGACCTAATTTTCGGTGGGTCCCTTTAAATGCACTAGTGCCGCAAAAAATTTAATTCTTTTGCTTTTCCTAGATATTTTAAAGGATGCTGAAAATCAACTTATTTCTTCTTTGTTTCAATACCTTATTTGTTTTTGTATTAATGGACTGTGGTTGCAGTGAGGGATTGAATCGGCAAGTGGATACATTTACCTCCAAGGTGAAAGAAAATAGTGACGATATACCGGTCTGTGAGAAAGTGAATAGAGGTAGTACTCGGTATCGCGATTACTACCCCGAGGACCCAACAATGGCCTTTATACCAGGGGGAAGTTATTTAGTAGGTACCGATGAACCACACTTTCCCAAAGACGGAGAGGCACCAGAACGCTTAGCTAAAGTTACAGATTTTTATTTAGATAAATACGAAGTTTCAAATGCCAAATTCAATAGATTTGTGAAGTCAACCAACTACACCTCGGAGGCAGAAAAATTTGGCGACAGTTTTGTATTTGCGAGCCTTTTAACGCAAGAAACTCGAGAGAAGTACGAAGATTTCCGTGTTGTAAGTGCACCGTGGTGGTACAAGATTAAAGGCATTTCATGGCGTCATCCGCAGGGAACACACAGTAATGTAGCAGGTTAGATATCAAACTGAACTTAGCATGGTTCAATAATATAATAATGTTATTGTACCATGGAACTTAGTATACCTACATGAACCGTCGCTCCGCCAACAAAGACGGCTATACGTATATTGCAACATTTTTTGAATGTCATATTTCATTGGTGTTGTGGTAACAATGCCTCGCTCTAATTAGTCTTTGTTGTTGTTTGTTATTAACAGTCGTTTCTTTTCTAACCAGTTAAACTCTTAATTATCCAGACAGAACCCCACCATACCAAATATGTTGTTGTTGTTGTAGCGACTACTTTACCTGCCTAGGATGTCACCCCTCATCCAACACTGTCATCAGGCTCTTCTAACGGAAGTCCAACAAACTTCGCGGCTTCGATAGGGGTGGACCAGAGTGAAATTGGTGTTAGAAGAGTAGGCTCAGTTGAGCAGATGAACAGATGGTGAGTATCGTGGGGAGACACGCCGCATGCCGGGCAGACACTTGGCATGTCAGGGTTCAGTCGGGATAGGTAAGAGTTTAGTCTGTTACAATATCCAGAACAATGTTGAGCCAGCGTGACTCTTGTCTCCCTGGGCAGTTCGCGTTCCTCGTTGGCAACAGGTGGAGCTTGTGCCTGTAGGACTGCATTCACTAGCCGACACCTGACAAAGGAGTTTACCGACTCCGTGTGGATGAGGTTGAGGGCCCGCCGGTGCACCATTAAATCAAATGTGGTGCGGTTTATAGCAGTTGAACAGGAATTGCCTGGTCAACATCTCGCAACGCTCTTTAACATCGAACATTTTTGCCCCACTATGAAGATGGTGCTCAGGAGACATAAGGAGGCACCCCGTGGCAGTTCTGAGTGCGGTGTTTTGGCAAGCCTGCAACCTCCAATGTGTGTCTGCTAACCCCGGCGACCATATTGGCGTCGCGTAGCTCAGAACCGGCTGGACGATTGCCTTGTACGTTGCCAGTAACGTTTCTTTGTCTTTCCCCCAAGTACTGCCAGCTATTGACTTGAGGATTTTGTTACGGCTTTGTACTTTGGCGGCAATCGCGGCTACATGAGCACCGTATTTGAACATGTTATCAAACGTAACCCCTAAGATTTTGGGGTGCGTGACTGTCGGAAGCTTAATGCCGTCGACGTAGACGTCTAATTCCATGTTCGCCTGCGCTGTCCACGTCGTGAATAAGGTGGCCGAGGATTTGGTTGGTGACAATGTCAGATTTTGTGCAGCGAAAAAACCGGATAGGAATGGAAGGTAGGAATTAATTCCTGAGCAGAGCTCGTCAACGGAGGAGCCAGTCGCCAGGATTGTGCAGTCATCGGCGTAGGAGACGATCGAGACTCCTTCTGGTGGGGAAGGGAGCCTCGATATGCAATAATTAAACAAAAGCGGGGATAGGACACCACCCTGTGGCACCCCCTGCTTAATTATATGTGGTTTTGATCTTTCGCCTCTAAATTCAACCGATGACTGCTGACCACTCAGATAGTTGGCGGTCCAACGCTTTAGACAGGGGGGAAGATTTGAATCTTCCAGGTACGTTAATGAGTTGTGCGTGATTAACAGTGTCAAAAGCTTTCGACAGATCAAGCGCAACTAGCACGGTCCTGTCATTTGGACGAGGTTGGTTGACACCGACACCTATCTGTGTGGTGATGGCGTTTAGCGCGGTGGTAGTGCTATGCATTTTACGGAATCCATGCTGATGTTCGGCTAGTCGCAAGTTAGCGGTAAGGGAACAGGTCCGTCTCCAGGGTCTTCCCGTCGATAAGACTCCCCATCGTTGGCCGGTTGCCGGGCTTTAGTAGTGGGACCATCTTGTCTGTTTCCATGTTTCAGGAATGACGAAGGTTGTTATGGACAGGTTGAAGAGAGTTGTTAAGTATCTTACTACCTCAACCCCGAGATATTTTAACATCAGCATGGATATTCCGCCTGCGCCTATTGGTTTGGAACCTTTGTGGTCTTGATGGTATATCATCATAAACCTCCGTAGAGATTTTTGCGCCGAGCTTACCTTCCAATTGTGGTGCGCCGATTTGAATTTTTTCCTACAAATTGGAGGGACCTACAGTTTTTTGCCGACTCCGAACGGCATCTACAAAGGAGATGAATTTTTGCTGAGAAGCCTTCCAAGGAAGAAATACACTCGGAGAGTTTTGCCAAACCTCCACCGAGGGGCGACCGAGTTTTGAAAAAACTATTTCAAACCACTTTTGATGCTACCTGTCCCATGACTCGAACCTTGGACCTTCTTTGTGGGTTTTTGTCGTTATAAACAACAACACCGTTGTAGGCAGAGCAGCTAGCCAACTTGGCGCAAAGTACGTATCAGTCCATAAATTCCTCTTTCCAAGTTCAGAGCATTTTAGCATGTGACTATTGTTAGTGCCATTCAGTGGCGGTGCGACACTAGATCGACATTCGGCATGGAACGCCCGGGGTCGTGAAGAGCAAAGAAGAAACGAATGGGTCTGTGTGTGCAGACATCTTTTACATCAAGAACATTGTCATTGCGCCCATTGCCATCGCCACCACAGAAGTTCACGAGGCCATACGGGTGTCAAAAGACTCCAAATCGATCGGCCACGACTTTATATCCATGCTGATGTTAAAACATCTCGGCGATGAGGGAGCAAGGTACCTCACAAATGTCTTCATTCGGCGACAGCGTCAAATAGGACGCCGGGAAATGCGCGATCTTCTTTTGTCGGCTGTTTATAATGCATCCACCTGCGGATAGGACTATGAGAAGAGTCATCCGACGTGCGCACAAACACTCCACTGCGCCTATTGCCGTCTCCATGAAGATGATTAAACACCTAGGCCCCGAGGAACAGAGTTATTTAGCGGTTCCTTTCAACGTATCTCTAACTACTTTCGTTATACCTTGAGATATGGAAACAGGCGATTGTAGTTCCCCTACTAAAACCAGGAAAGCCGGAGAACCAAGGAGATTCTTATCGTCCGATATCCATCCTTTCGCCGATTGCGAAATTACTAGAGACCATTCTGCTCCCTTACTTTATTTTAAATATGACATTGGCCGATCACCAGCATGGTTTCCGTAAATCTCACAGCACTACATCCGCTTTGAATGCCATTACGACACAGATAAATCATGGTTTGAATCAACACCCACCAAACCATAGGACGGTTCTCGTGGCACTTGACGTATCAAATGCATTTGATACGGTCAACCACGCCACACTCCTTCGAGACCTGTAAGAGACACCGCTCCGGACCGCTAATTGAGTCAATGGTCGACAGGCATCAGTCAAATTCAGGAACAAGAAATCTAGGCCACGAAGAATAAAACAAGAGGTGCCGCAAGGTGGTGTTCTTTCCCCCCTTTTGTTTAATTTCTATATTTCGAGACTTCCCGGAGTACCTCTACCTACTGTCAACCACCCGAAAATCTTGGGTGTGACGTTTGACAACAGCCTCACCTTCGCTGATTATGCCACCGCAAAAGCTTCAAAGGTACAGAGCCGCAATAAGATCCTCAAGTCACTGGCCGCCAGTACTTGGGGGAAAGACAAAGGAACAATGCTTGCTAGATATAAGGTTATTGGCCGACCGGTTATTGACTACGCTGCGCCCATATGGTCGCTGAACCTTGCTGACACCAATTGAAGGAAATTGCAAGTCTGCCAAAACACCGACATCAGAACTGCTACGGGATGTCTGCTTATGTCGTCTGAATCTCACCTCCATCAAGAGGCAAAATTGCTCAATGTTAAAGAGCACGCGGAACTCTTGAGTAGACAGTTCCTTCTAAACTGTCATAAACCCACTCATCCAAATCGACATCTATTGGATGTAGCCCCGCCCCCCAGAGACTCCTTCGTAAGCACTACGATGAGATCCGGCACCACATCTCTTTGCGGTTTGATCGGCGGAACCTTCAGTCGAACCTACTCTTCTAACACCTACATCACTCTGGTCTGGAGCCCATTGGGCAGGGCGGAGCACTGTTAACAACAACAACAACAACCAAAGGTGATGGATATTTGGTCGGATTTCACAAGGATTTAACAGTGGACCATAAAATGCCAACACCAGCAGAGAGCTTTCAGGACCTCAGGTGCTCCTCTGTTTTCCGCATTGAGATCTTGAATTTGGGGATCCGTAGGGTCCAAACGTCGCACATGGTCACGTTCGTTTGCCAGGGCCGCTGCCTGTGCGGGGAAATACGGACGTACCTCCTTGATTCTACCTGACGGAATATATTGATTAGAGGCTGAAGCTATGACTATGCGAAACGCTTTTTCCACTTCTCGTACGTCAGCCCGAAGCAGGAGAGTTTTGAGCAAGGGGATGCTCGGAGGATGACAATGTTAGGGAGAGAGTGACAAGTTAGACAGGGTAGTTTCGAAATAACAGCCCTTGGTCGGATATAAAAACCCGAGTCATTCCGGTACGATAGAACCGGTTGTTGTGAGAATTACGCTTATATGGTCGCCAGGGCTAGCAGATACACACTGGAGGAGGTTGCAGGCCTGCCAAAACACCGCACTTAGAACTGCCACGGGGTGCCTCCTTATGTATGTTGTTGTTGTTGTGGTAACGACAAAAACACTCCCCGAAGGTTTTGAGGAGTGTTGTCGAATTAACAGTCCTTGCCGGATTTGAACCCGGTACGCTCCGGTACTCCCTTGCGGTACTGCCCGACTGTCGTGATAGCGATTTGGTATGACCAGAGGAACCTTCTAGGTCATGTCACCCCTCCTTCCGTAAGGAAGGAGAGATGGGTAATGAGAGGTGAGAGGCATCATATCCGTAGATTCCGTAGCATTCCCACAACAGCCGGTTCTATCGCACCGGAATGACCCGGGTTTTCTCACCCGGCCAAGGGCTGTTATTTCAGTGTAACCCTGTCCAATCGGAGCAAACCCTTGCAGCTGGGTTGCTCCATTGTCTCTTGTTACGGGCTGGGGTCGAACCCAACCCTGGACCAAGCGATTGGATCTGCTGCGTTTGCTGGAAGAAAATTTATATTAAACGGTCGTATTCGGTACAATGCGCCAAGTGTAAGAGATGGTTACATAAATCTGGATGTTCAGGGCTTAACCCTGCCATCCACAGACCCCGTACTTTAGTACTTTTGAGGCACCTTGCTGTACACGTCCTAGGACGTCCCGCGGTAGTCGCCGCTCCGGCACTCCCTTACCGCCTCTAACTACTTCCAATAGTCACAATAGTGGCTCAGTCTATACGACTGGCAGCACCGCTGCCATCCCTGCCTCACCCACTCCCGACTGTCGCTCACGCACACCAGCGTCTCCATCTCACACGGCCGCTCAACACTCCTATCCCCCCCGGATTAGGTCAGATATGAGCATCGCCTAGCGTCAGTCCCCTCTGTCTCTGCCCCTAATGCCCCCCCCCCCCCCTGCTTCCAGCCTGCACGTGGGTCAGGAACACCACCTCCTAGTACCTTTCACTACGTGCACCGTTTGTCGGCAAAGATTGTATACGCCTGCGACATCGGTCAAGTGCAACAATTGCCTTGGCCTGTGTCACACCCTTATGTGCTCTGGGCTCGCAAACGGCAACCTTTGGACGGATTCGTTCATAGCCCCCTGTTGCAGTACACAGCCGCCCTCCACGCCAGACAACATCGGCCATGGCGCTGTCAACTCTAGACTGCGACATAGTTTAGGCCTTAGCCTACCTCCACCTAGGCAAACGCATCCGTCCCTCACGCCTAGTATGTCCCCCGTCTCCCCTCCTACACACTTCAAAATTCTGCAGCTGAACTGTAACGGATTAGCTGGAAAGATCGCGGAGATAACTGACTTTATGAAGACGCACAACATCAAAATCCCCGCGATACAAGAGACAAAACTGAACACGAGATCGGACTTACGAACTTGTGATGGGTATAATGTACATCGTAAAGACCGTCCCAGCGGTCTTGGGGGTAGCCTTGCGTTCATTACACATCACTCTGTACAATACAATCTATTTTCCCCTGACGTCGACCCCAGGGACTCTACCTTAGAATGCCAAGGCATAGCAGTTCGGTCAGGAGACGCCGACCTGCAAATCATAAACATCTATATTCCTCCTGTCACGTGTTGTCCTAGAGATTATCATCCCGACATTAGTGCGTTGCTAAGGGGCGATAACCGTCTAATCCTAGGCGACTTCAACGCACATCACGATCTCTGGCACTCCAACTTGCCAGCAGACAGTAGAGGACAGGCAATCAAAATCCACCAAACCATAGGACGGTTCTCGTGGCACTTGATCTGTCAAATGCATTCGACACGGTCAATCACGCCACTCTCCTCCGAGACCTGGATGAGACACCGCTCCCTGCCGGCCTTAAGAGGTGGACCGCTAATTACCTCAATGGTCGACAGGCAACAGTCAAATTTAGGAACAAGAAATCTAGACCACGAAGAATAAAACAAGGGGTGCCGCAAGGTGGTGTTCTCTCTCCCCTCTTGTTTAATTTCTATATTTCGAGACTTCCCCCCCCACCAGAGGGAGTCTCCATTGTTTCCTACGCTGACGACTGCACGATAATGGCCTCGGGCAAGGGTCCCTCCATTGATGAACTCTGTATAAGAATCAACAGTTACCTCCATGACCTTTCCAGCTTCTTCACCGAGCGTAATCTGACCCTGTCTCCGACTAAATCTACGCCGACCCTGTTTACTACATGGAATGCGCAGATGGGGCAAGAGTTAAATGTCCACGTAGATGGAGTACCTCTACCTACTGTCAACCACCCAAAAATCTTGGGCGTGACATTTGACAACGGCCTCACCTTCGCTGGTCATGCCACCGCAATAGCCTCAAAGGTACAGAGCCGCAATAAGATCCTCAAGTCACTGGCCGGCAGTACTTTGGGAAAAGACAAAGAAACATTGCTTGCTACATATAAGGCTATTGGCCGGCCGGTTATTGACTATGCTGCGCCTATATGGTCGCCCAACCTTTCTGACACCAACTGGAGGAAATTGCAAGTCTGCCAAAACACCGCCATCAGAACTGCTACGGGATGCCTGCTTATGTCATCTGAGTCTCACCTCCATCAAGAGGCGAAATTGCTCAATGTTCAAGAGCACGCGGAACTCTTGAGTAGACAGTTCCTTCTGAACTGTCACAAACCTAGTCATCCAAACCGACATCTTTTGGATGTAGCACCGCCCCCCAGAGACATAAGGAGACATCTCCGTAAGCATTACGATGAGATCCGGCATCATATCTCTTTGCCGTTTGATCTGCGGAACCATAGACGGGCTCTAAATGACCTCCACACTGAGTCGGTAGACAGATCCCTCAGATCTCGGCCTGTGAATCCCGTTATTAATACTCAACCACCTGAACTGGCTGAAGAGGAGCGTGTACTTCCGAGGGAGACTAGAGTCATACTAGCACAACTTCGCTCTGGATATTGTAATAGGTTAAACTCTTACTTATGCAGACTGAACCCCAACATACCAAATACATGCCCTGCATGTGGTATGACCCCTCATGATACCATACATCTCTTTTCCTGTTCAGTTGAACCCACTCTTCTAACACCCACATCACTCTGGTCCAACCCTGTGGAAACTGCGCATTTCCTTGGACTTCCGTTAGAAGAGCCTGATGACAATTTAGAGTGATCGAGCCCATTGGGCAGGGCGAAGCACTGTTAACAACAACAACAACGACAGGCAATTGCAGACCATATAGATAACTCAGCATTCTTTACAGTCAATGGAGATGCCCCCACCAGGGTGGCAGGTAACTGACACAGTTCGCCAGACATCTCCATAACGAGCGCGGGCCTTATTAACTTTGTCATCTGGCGACCGATGCTTACATTAGCTTCAGACCACCTACCCATCTTACTCTCTGTTGAACGACCGACCGACTTCATAACGACTGATAAAATAACATACATCAACTTCACCAAAGCGGACTGGGACCGCTTTACTGAATATACAGAGCGCTCCTTCGCTGCCTTACCCACTCCAACGGACGTACGCAAAGGCGAAAGAGAGTTTCGCAAGATCATCGATTCAGCCTCATGCCGCTTTATTCCTGCTGGCAGAATACCAGAAATTCGTCCGAATTTCCCGGCAGAAGCTGCGGCGATGGCAAGAGAACGTGACCAAGTGAGACTTATCAATCCCGCAGATCCCAGAATAAAAGATCTCAATGCGGAAATCCGTAGGATTGTCAACGAACACAAGCTGACCAAGTGGAAACAACACCTTGAGACATGCAACCTCTCCGGCGGAGTCGGCAAATTATGGTCGACTGTCAAGGCCCTATCCAATCCGACCAAACACAAAGACAAGGTCGCCATTGCTTTCGGCGACAGTGTCAAATCGGACGCCAGGAAATGCGCGAGCTCCTTTTGCCGGCTGTTTATAATGCATCCACCTGCGGATAGGACTAAGAGAAGAGCCTTCCGACGTGCGCGCAAACACAAACACTCTACCGCGCCCATTGCCGTCTCAGTCGCAGAGGTTAAGGAAGCCATAATGAAGGCCAAACCCTCAATATCCATCGGACCCGACGGAATTGCCATGAAGATGATCAAACACCTTGGCCATGAAGGACAGAATTATTTAGCGGCTCTCTTCAATCTCTCTCTAACTACCTTCGTTATACCTAAGATATGGAAACAAGCGATTGTAGTTTCCCTATTAAAACCAGGGAAGCCGGCGAACCTAGGAGAGCCTTTCGTTACAAATCTAAAATTGGCCGATCATCAACATGGTTTTCGCAAAAATCACAGCACGACATCCGCTTTGAACGCCATTACAACGCAGATTAACAACGGTTTGAATCAACATCCACCAAACCATAGGACGGTTCTCGTGGCACTGGATCTGACAAATGCATTTGACACGGTCAATCACGCCACTCTCCTCCGAGATCTGGATGAGACACCGCTCCCTGCCGGCCTTAAGAGGTGGACCGCTAATTACCTCAATGGTCGACAGGCAACAGTCAAATTTAGGAACAAGAAATCTAGACCACGAAGAATAAAACAAGGGGTGCCGCAAGGTGGTGTTCTCTCTCCCCTCTTGTTTAATTTCTATATTTCGTGACTTCCCCCCCCACCAGAGGGAGTCTCCATTGTTTCCTACGCTGACGACTGCACGATAATGGCCTCGGGCAAGGGTCCCTCCATTGATGAACTCTGTATCAGAATCAACAGTTACCTCCATGACCTTTCCAGCTTCTTCACCGAGCGTAATCTGACCCTGTCTCCGACTAAATCTACGGCGACCCTGTTTACTACATGGAATGCGCAGATGGGGCAAGAGTTAAATGTCCACGTAGATGGAGTACCTCTACCTACTGTCAACCACCCAAAAATCTTGGGTGTGACATTTGACAACGGCCTCACCTTCGCTGGTCATGCCACCGCAATAGCCTCAAAGGTACAGAGCCGCAATAAGATCCTCAAGTCACTGGCCAGCAGTACTTGGGGAAAAGACAAAGAAACATTGCTTGCTACATATAAGGCTATTGGCCGGCCGGTTATTGACTATGCTGCGCCTATATGCTCGCCCAACCTTTCTGACACCAACTGGAGGAAATTGCAAGTCTGCCAAAACACCACCATCAGAACTGCTACGGGATGCCTGCTTATGTCATCTGAGTCTCCCCTCCATCAAGAGACAAATTTGCTCAATGTTCAAGAGCACGCGGAACTCTTGAGTAGACAGTTCCTTCTGAACTGTCACAAACCTAGTCATCCAAACCGACATCTTTTGGATGTAGCACCGCCCCCAGAGACATAAGAAGACATCTCCGTAAGCATTACGATGAGATCCGGCATCATATCTCTTTGCCGTTTGATCTGCGGAACCATAGACGGGCTCTAAATGACTTCCACACTGAGTCGGTAGACAGATCCCTCAGATCTCGGCCTGTGAGTCCCGTTATTAATACTCAACCACCTGAATTGGCTGAAGAGGAGCGTGTACTTCCGAGGGAGACTAGAGTCATACTAGCACAACTGCGCTCTGGATATTGTAATAGGTTAAACTCTTACTTATGCAGACTGAACCCCAACATACCAAATACATGCCCTGCATGTTACATACATACTGCATGATACCATACATCTCTTTTCCTGTTCAGTTGAACCCACTCTTCTAACACCCACATCACTCTGGTCCAACCCTGTGGAAACTGCGCGTTTCCTCGGACTTCCGTTAGAAGAGCCTGATGACAATTTAGAGTGATCGAGCCCATTGGGCAGGGCGAAGCACTGTTAACAACAACAACAACATATCCGTAGATTAACCATCTTGTAGCACGTCATTCGCTTTTTGCATATTAGTCGCCTCTTACGACCGGTATGCCTACCTGGGACATATTCTAAACCCCTAACCCGCAGGGATGAGATGCTGGCCAACGGGAATAATGCCCGAAAATTCTATCAAAAAATTCGGCGAATGACAGAAGGTTTTAAACCCGGGGCAAACTCCAGTAAGAATGGGAACGGCGACGTGGTGGCCGATATTCAGAGAGCACCAGAATATGGAGGGATCACTTCTCTGCCCTTTTAAATGTAGAAACTGAGCAAGAAACCAAAGCAGATGCCGAACCCGAGCCCACAATCGAAGATGATGGAATTGACGTTCCACAACCCGACTATAGTGAGGTGCGAATAGCAATATCCCGATTGAAAAACAATAAAGCAGCTGGCGCTGAGAGTTTGCCTGCTGAGCTATTCAAACACGGAGGCCAGGAGCTGGTAAGGCGCATGCATCAGCTTCTATGCAGAATATGGTTGGATGAATGCATGCCTGAAGATTAGAATCTAAGTGTTCTCTGCCCAATCCACAAGAAGGGCGATCCTGCAAACTGCGCCAGCTATCGCGGAATCAGCCTTTTGAATATCGCATATAAGGTCCTATCAAGCGTATTGTGCGAAAGACTGAAGCCTGATGTGAACAGACTGATTGGACCTTAACAGTGTGGCCAGATTTTTACAGTACGCCAAATCTTGGAAAAAACCCGTGAGAAAAGAATCGACACACATCATCTCTTTGTTGATTTTAAAGCCGCTTTCGATAGCACGAAAAGGAGCTGCCTATATGCCGCTATGTCTGAATTTGGTTTCCCCGCAAAACTTATACGGCTATGCAAAATGACCTTGAGCAACACCCACCAGCTCGGTCAGAATTGGGAAGCACCTCTCCGAGCCGTTCGAAACTAAACGAGGTTTCAGACAGGGTGACCCCCTATCGTGCGATGGCTTTAATTTAATGCTGGAGAAAATAATACAAGCTGCAGAACTTAACCGCCCTGGAACAATATTTTATAAAAGCGTGCAACTGTTGGCATATGCTGACGATATTGATATCATTGGCCTTAACAACCGCGCAGTAACTTCTGCTTACTCTATAATTATATAATGTAGCAATAATTTCGAAATAGTAAAGGACTTCCTTTACCTGATAACCAGCATTAACACCAACAATAATGTTAGCCTAGAAATCCGACGAAGAATTACTCTTGCAAACAAATGCTACTTCGGAGTGAGTATGCAATTGAAAAGTGAAGTCCTCTCTCGACGAACGAAAATAACACTACAAGTCACTCATCGCACCCGTCCTGTTATATGGTGCAGAAGCGTGGACACTAACAACATCTGATGAGGCGGCTCTGAGAGTATTCGAGAGAAAGGTTCTTCCAAAGATTTGTGGACCTCTACGCGTTGGCGAGAGACGCCGACATAGTGCAGCGAATTAAAACACAGCGGCTTCGCTGGCTAGGCCACGTAGTGCGAATGAGCAAAGATGCTCCAGCCCAGAAGGTATTCTTATCGGCACCCGCCGGTGGAAGCAGAGGAAGAGAGAGACCACCACTCCGATGGAAGGACCAAGTGGAGACCGATTTGCGATCCCGCGGTGTTTCCAATTGGCGCCAGTTGGCGCAACGAAGAAACGACTGGCGAGCTATGTTGGACGGTCAAAATCGCCCGGGCGGTTATATGACAATTAAAAGAAGAACCCGCAGGGGCATCTCCTGTTCTTGTTGTTGTTGTTAACAGTGCTTCGCCCTGCCCAATGGGCTCGATCACTCTAAATTGTCATCAGGCTCTTCTAACGGAAGTCCGAGGAAACGCGCAGTTTCCACAGGGTTGGACCAGAGTGATGTAGGTGTTAGTAGAGTGGGTTCAACTGAACAGGAGAAGAGATGTATGGTATCATGAGGGGACATACCACATGCAGGGCATGTGTTTGGTATGTTGGGGTTCAGTATGAATAAGTAAGAGTTTAACCTATTACAATATCCAGAGCGAAGTTGTGCTAGTATGACTCTCACGCTCCTCTTCAACCAATTCAGGTGGTTGAGTATTAATAACGGGATTCACAGGCTGAGATCTGAGAGATCTGTCTACCGACTCGGTGTGGAGGTCATTTAGAGCCCGTCTATGGTTCCGCAGATCAAACGGCAAATAGATATGGTGCCGGATCTCATCGTAGTGCTTACGAAGATGTCTCCTTATGTCTCTGGGGGGCGGTACTACATCCAAAAGATGTCGATTTGGATGACTAGGCTTATGACAGTTCAGATGGAACTGTCTACTCAAGAGTTCCGCGTGCTCTTTAACATTGAGCAATTTTGCCTCTTGATGGAGGTGAGACTCAGACGACATAAGCAGACATCCCGTAGCAGTTCTGATGTCGGTATTTTGGCAGACTTGCAATTTCCTCCAGTTGGTGTCAGAAATATTGGGCGACCATATGGGCGCAGCATAGTCAATAACCGGCCGGCCAATAGCCTTATATGTAGCAAGCAATGTTTCTTTGTCTTTTCCCCAAGTACTCCCGGCCAGTGACTTGAGGATCTTATTGCGGCTCTGTACCTTTGAGGCTATTGCGGTGGCATGACCAGCGAAGGAGAGGCCGTTGTCAAGTGTCACACCCAAGATTTTCGGGTGGTTGACAGTAGGTTGAGCTACTCCATCTACGTGGACATTTAACTCTTGCCCCATCTGCGCATTCCATGTAGTAAACAGGGTCGCCGTCGATTTAGTCGGAGATAGGGTCAGATATCGCTCGGTGAAGAAGCTGGAAAGGTAATGGAGGTAACTGTTGACTCTAATACAGAGTTCGTCAATGGAGGGACCCTTGCCCGAGGCCATTATAGTGCAGTCGTCGGCGTACGAAGCAATGGAGACTTCCTCTGGTGGGGGGTGGGGAAGTCTCGAAATATAGAAATTAAACAAAAGGGGAGAGAGAACACCACCTTGCGGCACTCCTTGTTTTATTCTTCTCCTTATGTCTCCTGAGCATCACCTTCACAGTGAGGCTAAAGTAAAAGAGCATAGCGAGCTGGCTGAGGTTGAGCGCCCCCCGATGCACCTTTGGATCAAACGGCGAGAAAATGTGATGCCGGATCTCGTCATAGTGCTTACGGAGGTGACTCCTTATTCTCCTTGGAAGCGGATTTTCGTTGAGCAGGCTCCTGTTCGGGTGCTGCGGTTTGTGGTAGTTGAACAGGAATTGCCTGGTCAACATCTCACAAAGCTCTTTGACATCGAGCATTTTTGCCTCATTATGAAGATGGTGCTCAGGAGACATAAGGAGGCACCCCGTGGCAGTTCTGAGTGCGGTGTTTTGGCAAGCCTGCAACCTCCTCCAATGTGTGTCTGCTAACCCCGGCGACCATATTGGCGTCGCGTAGCTCAGAACCGGCTGGCCGATTGCCTTGTACGTTGCCAGTAACGTTTCTTTGTCTTTCCCCCAAGTACTGCCAGCTAGTGACTTGAGGATTTTGTTACGGCTTTGTACTTTGGTGGCAATCGCGGCTACATGAGCACCGTATTTGAACATGTTATCAAACGTGACCCCTAAGATTTTGGGGTGTCTGACAGTCGGAAGCTTAATGCCGTCGACGTAGACGTCTAATTCCATGTTCGCCTGCGCTGTCCACGTCGTAAATAAGGTGGCCGAAGATTTGGTCGGTGACAATGTCAGGTTCCGTGCAGCGAAGAAACTGGAAAGGGTTGGAAGGTAGGAATTAATTCTCGAGCAGAGCTCATCAACGGAGGGTCCAGTCGCCAGGATCGTGCAGTCATCGGCGTAGGAGACGATCGAGACGCCTTCTGGTGGGGAAGGGAGCCTCGATATGTAGTAATTAAACAGAAGCGGGGATAGGACACCACCCTGTGGCACCCCCTGCTTAATTATACGTGGTTTTGATCTTTCGCCTCTAAATTCAACCGATGACTGCCGACCACTCAGATAGTGGGCGGTCCAACGCTTTAGACAGGGGGGAAGGTTTGAATCCTCCAGGTCGTTAATGAGTTGTGCATGATTAACAGTGTCGAAAGCTGATTTTTGTTGGAAGGATTTTCCGTCATCCCTTGTCAAATTTGGTTTTGTGACAAACTTGACAAGGGATGACGGAAAATCGTTCCAACAAAAATCAGCTTACTACCCTGTCGGAAGATCAACACAACAAAATAAATCTAAACTAGCCCGGTCCTGTCATTTGGACGAGATTGGTTGAGACCGACACCTATCTGTGTGGTGCTGCCGTTTAGCGCGGTGGTAGTGCTATGCATTTTGCGGAATCCATGCTGATGTTCGGCTAGCCGCAGGTTAGCGGTATAATAAGGGAGCAAGACCGTCTCCAGGGTCTTCACTACTGGCGAGAGGAGTGATATCGGTCGATACGACTCCCCCTCGTTGGCCGGCTTGCCGGGCTTTAGTAGTGGCACCACCATTACCTGTTTCCATCTTTCTGGAATGACAAATGTGGTCATGGACAGATTGAAGACAGTTGTTACGTACCTTACTCCCTCTTCACCGAGATGTTTTAGCATCAGCATGGATATACCGTCTGGGCCAATAGATTTGAAATTTTTGGACCCCCATATGGCCTCCCGAACCTCTGTGGTGGTGATGGCAATGGGCGCTTGGCTGTTTTTGCGTTTGTGCGCTTCCCTGATGGCACGCCTGTCAACCGGAGGATGCAGTACAAATTGCCGGCAGAAAGCGCTCGCGCATCTCTTTGGTTTCGACTGTACCTTATCACCAAAGGTGATGGATATTTTGTCGTTTGGTTTGGTCGGATTAGACAAGGATTTAACAGTGGACCACAATTTGCCAACACCAGCAGAGAGGTTACAGGACCTTAGGTGCTCCTCCCATTTGGCGCGTTTGTGTTGATCAACTAGCCGTCTGATTTCCGCATTGAGATCTTGAATTTGGGGATCCGTAGGGTTCAAGCGTCGCACGTGGTAAAGCTTATTAGCCAGGGCCGCTGCCTCTGCGGGGAAACACGGACGTATCTCCTTAATTCTACCTGGCGGAATATATTGATTGGAGGCTGAAGCTATGACCAACCCTTTCCAGTTTCTTCGCTGCACGGGACCTGACATTGTCACCGACCAAATCCTCGGCCACCTTATTTACGACGCGGACAGCGCAGGCGAACATGGAATTAGACGTCTACGTCGACGGCATTAAGCGTCCGACTGTCAGACACCCCAAAATATTAGGGGTCTCGTTTGATAACATGTTCAAATACGGTGCTCATGTAGCCGCGATTGCCACCAAAGTACAAAGCCGTAACAAAATCCTCAAGTCACTAGCTGGCAGTACTTGGGGGAAAGACAAAGAAACGTTACTGGCAACGTACAAGGCAATCGGCCAGCCGGTTCTGAGCTACGCGACGCCAATATGGTCGCCGGGGTTAGCAGACACACATTGGAGGAGGTTGCAGGCTTGCCAAAACACCGCACTCAGAACTGCCACGGGGTGCCTCCTTATGTCTCCTGAGCACCATCTTCATAATGAGGCAAAAATGCTCGATGTCAAAGAGCACTGCGAGATGTTGACCAGACAATTCCTGTTCAACTGCCATAAACCGCAGCACCCGAACAGGAACCTGCTCAACGAAAATCCGCCTCCCAGGAGAATAAGGAGTCACCTCCGTAAGCACTATGACGAGATCCGGCACCACATTTTCTCGCCGTTTGATCCAAAGGTGCACCGGCGGGCCCTCAACCTCATCCACACGGAGTCGGTAAACTCCTTTGTCAGGTCACGTCCAGTGAATGCAGTCCTACAGGCACAAGCTCCACCTGTTGCCGACGAGGAACGCGAACTGCCCAGGGAGACAAGAGTCACGCTGGCTCAACTTCGTTCTGGATACTGTAACATACTAAACTCTTACCTATCCAGACTGAACCCTGACATGCCAAATGTCTGCCCGGCATGCGGCGTGTCTCCCCACGATATTCACCATCTGTTCATCTGCTCAACTGAGCCCACTCTTCTAACACCAATTTCACTCTGGTCCACCCCTGTTGAAGCCGCGAGGTTTCTTGGACTTCCGTTAGAAGAGCCTGATGACAGTGTTGGATGGGGGGTGACATCCTAGGCAGGTTAAGTAGTCGCTACAACAACAACAACAACAACAACAACCATTGGAGGCTGAAGCTATGACCATGATTGAGAGGACTATCGGCAAATGGTCCGATGGAAGAGTAAGCCATTCAACGCAGTTTATGAGACCTGCGCTGACAATTGTGAGGTCTGGCGAACTGGAACAATTTAACGCAACTCTCTTGGAGGCGTCCCCGTTCACAGTGCAAAACGTCGAATCGTCTATTTGTTTAGCCAATTTCTGTCCCCTACCATCAACCTGTAGGCTTGAGTGCCACGATCGTGGTGTGCGTTGAAGTCTCCGAGATTACTCGATTATCGCCTCTGAGTAACGCACTGATGTCAGGGTGGTAATCTCTCGTACAGCAGGTAGCCGGAGGTATATAAATGTTAATGATTTCAAGGTCGACGTCGCCTGTCCGGACAACCATTCCTTGACGTTCCAGGAGGTTGTCCCTCGGGTCGACGTCAGGCTCAAATAGACGATATTGCACAGATTGGTGAGTGATGAAGGCGAAGTTCTCTCTCTCGGTCACGCCGGTGGATGTTGTAGCCGTCACAAGTCCGAAGATTTGATCGGGCGTTTAACTTCGTCTTCTGTATGGCAGCGATCTTGATGTTCTGTCGCTCCATGAAACTCACTTTTTCACTCACTTTCCCGGTTAGACCGTTGCAGTTTAGCTGTAGGACACGAAAGTGCGAAGGGGGAGAAATATTCACGCTGGGAGTCAAGGACTGGTGCGTATGCCTTGGTGGAAGCAGGCTGGGTCGCGCACTGCGTCGCACGCTAGAAGACGAGGGATCCGAAGCACTGGAAGGTGGCGAATCGGTCGACGTTGTAGGTTGCGTAGCTCGACAACATGGCGCAACGTACGTATCGGTCCATAAGTTCCTGTTTCCAAGTTGAGAACATATAAGCAGGTGACATAGGCCAAGGCAGGAGTTGCATTTGAGTGAAGTCGCAGGTGTACATGTATAGTCTCAACCGACAAACAGAGCACATGGTGTAAGGGACCAGGAGCTGGTGGCTTTGTGCTAGTGCTGGAAGAAACAGGGGAAGTTTAAAGTGGGATGGGGGTCGGCTGTCGCTCGGCATTGCTCACATCTGAAACAGAGGTGCTACGTAAAAAGTACCTGTGAGCGGCTGTGTGAGGTGTTGGCGCCTGTGGGCGTGAGCGGCAGCGGGTGTTACAAACTACTTGCTGGGCTTTGTTAGTGCTGTTAGTCGTGGAGACTGTTTCTGGAGCTTGTGACGGTGCGATACTGGATCGTCGTTGGCCACGAGACGTCCTAGGGCGTGAACAGCAAGGGGCCACAAAAGTTTTGAAGAAACTAGGAGGCCTGTGTGTGGATGGATTTAGCCCGGAGCACCTAGTTTTGTGCAACCATCTTTTACAAGAATTGCATTGGATGGAGTGTGAACGCTTAACGTAGATCTTCTTCCAGCAGACGCAGCAGATCCATTCTCTTGAACCCGGGTTGGATTCGACCCCAGCCCGAAACAGGAGAGTTTTGAGCAGCCCTGCTGCAAGGAGCTGTTCGGAGGATGACAATATTAGGGGAAAAGGTGACAGGTTAGACAGGGTAGTGTCGAAATAACAGCCCTTGGTCGGATATAAAAATCCGAGACATTCCGGTACCATAGAACCGGCTGTTGTGGGAATGAAGTCCCAACATCGTTCTGGATACTGTAACACACTAAACTCTTACATATCCAGACTGAACCCTGATATGCCAAATTTCTGCCCGGCATGCGGCGTGTCTGCCCACGATACTAACCATCTGTTCAAACGAGCCTACTCTTTTAACAGCAATATTACTCTGGTCCACCCCTCTTGAAGCCGCGAGGTTTCTGGGACTTCCGTTAGCCGGTAATACAACAACATAATTAGGCAGCCTAACTATAGCTACAACAACATCAAGAACATTGAACAGACTATAAACGTTTGCATAAATTTTATTCCTGCAATCGCAGCATCACAATCTCTTGGTCCCGGGTTGGGTTAAACAGCAGCCCGGAGCAAGAGCATTATTGGCAGGAGGATGCAAGTTCTAGGTGGAAATGTGACGAGTTAGACAGGGTTACATCGAAATAACAGCCCCGGAATGTTTTTGTCAGTACTCAAACCAGTTTTTATGCTCTCCTGCAAAAATACTGAAAAAGAGATAACCGTTTTTGTTGGCGCTGCGAAGATATGTATGTACTCTGATTAAGAAAATATTTGTTTGCAACTATAAGATTTATGGGACCATCCGGTTGTTCATGTGTCTTGGAATGATGCAGTGGCTTACTGCAAGTGGGTAGGAAAACGATTACCCACTGAAGCCGAATGGGAAGTAGCCTGTCGTGGTGGAAAGAAACGAAAACTATTTCCTTGGGGAAATAAACTATCACCACGAGGAAAACATTGGTAAGTAAACTACTATATATATTTTATAAATTTTTTAATACCTAAACCTTTATCTGTACGATTGTAGGGTCAACATTTGGCAGGGCGATTTTCCTGATGGCAATACTGCCGAAGATGGTTATAGCATAACGAACCCAGTAAACAAGTTTCGTCAAAATGACTATGATATGTATAATATTGTAGGAAATGTTTGGGAATGGACTCAAGATTTCTGGAATAAGGACACAATCGGTGAAAACGCAGAGCATGTAAAGAAAGGAGGATCATATCTATGCCATAAGTCCTATTGTTACCGTTATAGGTGTGCTGCTCGTTCCCAAAATACGGCAGATAGCTCATCTGGAAATTTGGGTTTTCGTTGTGCAAAGAGTGCATGAAATAAAACCTTCCAAAAATTTTACTAGTGAAATTAAAAAATATATGTATTACAAAAACTATATCATATTCTGTTTTGCTATTTCGGGGTTGAACTGACTATTGTACTTCTGGACAACTCGTGTTGCTGGAATTGCGATTTTATTTTGAGCTGTTTTGGGTGCAAATAATGCTTCTTGACGAGCACGTTCACTTGCTTCCCTTGCCAATCGTTCCCTACGTAGCTTCTCCAACTTGTCTTTCTTAAGTTGTTTTTCTTCAGCGTCGCTTTCATCTGAGCTGTATGTTTTCTTTGATTTCGACTTTTCTTTTTTATGTCGCTTATGTTTCTTGTGTTTCTTTGCTTTCTTATGTTTTCCATAGTTTTGTTCTTCTTGCTCGAGCTTCCGTTTTTTAGATTTTGTGTTATAATCGATGGACTCTTCACTCGGAAGCGTCGAAATAGTGGGTTTTATATTTTTTTGGTCCGAGCTGGGAATCAGTGATTTAATAAGCGTTAAAGGATCTTGCGACTGTTTATTTTTCGAATCTTTTTCTAATAAAGTAGCATCGCCGACTTCTACACGTTTCGGTGCAACTTCATACCAGCTCCGCACCTTCAGCGCTTCATTCGTATCTTGCCCTAAATACGTTAAATATCCAATTTGTTTTTCGTACTTTTCTCTTTCTTCCTTTTTCTCATCTTCCAAAGCTTTATTTGTCTTTTTTGTATGTGATTTGTAATCGGCAAACAAATTGACATGTTCCTGAGTTTGAGTTCCGTGCAATATTGGCTTAGAATCTTCCCTTTGGATTTCGTTCTTCTCAAGATCATCTTGACATGCTGATAAGCCTGACTTTTTTCTTAAAAAGTTTATACGCGCCTCACTTTCCTAAAATATACGCCATATAACTTTTATTTCAATTGAAAATAATTAACTATCAGTAGAATACGTACGGCTAATAGCAGTTTTTCCTGCCGTTTTTGTTCCTCTTCTTTTGCTTGAGCCTCATCTTTGCGTACACGGGCGATATTATCCTTTGTACGTACGTGCCATCTGAAAGATTAATGCTTGATTTGAAGAAAGCTCAATATATTTCACCTACCTTTTCTTGGGAAGAATATTCATAATTTTCCGCAAAACTGGAAAATCAGCATACTTGCTGATATTTGTTTATATCTGTCAAAGATCCATTCACAATAATACTTTTCATAGAAAAATAAGTTGTAATCCCTTACGCGTCCCAAGTAGTAAGAAATAGTCCAAACTTGCCAGTAATGTATCCCGTACTTTGTTCTCTTAGACTATTGAGAACAGAAGAAATAAATGTTTTCCCTCGGTCAGAAGTTATCTGTAATCCATTCTATCCTATTTCAGGTAAATCAGTGAAATGATAATTTGAGGGGCATTTGACAAGCCATTTAGATATTTGTCTCCTAAGTCAAAGGGGGTCTTGTGATACATCCCCCGACATTTTTGGACGTGTTTTAACAGTTGTCTCCTAAAGTAAACGGTAATACTTTACATACAACGTCAACTGTAAAAACTGCACTAAAAATGTCGATATTGGTACCCAGAGCCGCGTATCGGTCCCAGGAACCCTCATCCGGTTCGGGGAAACCACTATTTTTAGTAATTTGTAAACATTGTATAAGATTAGATTGTGAACGTGTAATAAGGTTAGATTGTAAATGTAGTATAAGGATAGGTAAGGGTAACCCTATAAGCATAACATATTCTGAAAATATTGGCAACACTAAATACGAATAAAAAGAAAAATGGCGGACGACTTCCGACAAGAAGAGAAAAGCGTGTACAACGTGAAAAACTAAAATCTAAATAAAACTAATAACAAAACCTACATCTACAAGTTTTAAAGCTTCAGGTGTGGGGTTGAACCAAAAGTAATTGTAAAGCGCTTAAATTTTTCAAAAATGGCAAATACCAGGCAAGATATAATAAATGCCCTTAACGACGCCATCTACTGCTACCACGGGTCAGCTTCGTAATTTGCTACGAAGCGTTATAGGCGCACCAGGATTAGTTGAACCTGATGATGCAGACGCTGCCGTAAATTCTGACACCGCTGATGATGAAAATGCTGTCACAAGTGCCGACACTGCCGCTATTGTAAATTCTGACGATGCTGATTCTGCCGCTACCGCAACAGCCGATACTGCCGCTATTGTAAATTTTGAGAATGCTGATACTGCCGCTACCGCAAATGCCGATACTGCCGCTGCCACAAATGCCGATACTGCCGACGCCGCTGTTGCCGAACGTATTCCGCGATAATTAGCTAACATTGACTAAGAGGTTTTGGACCTTCGAAAACGCCTAGAAATGTTGCAGTTGATGCAACAAATTGAGCAGCTTGAACACCGAAAAGTCGATGGAAATCAACGCCGCTTGGACTTTGGTGAAATTGAGCACGTATTGCCAAAATTTAGCGGAAATGATGTTACCTACCCGGTTCACCATTTTAGGCGAGATTTCGATGAAATTTTGGAGTCGACAGGTGCTAACAACAATTTTAAGCTTCTCGCTCTTCGTCGCTGCTTAACTGACAAGGCACTGGTATTTTTGAATACTACAAAAGCATTAAACTAATATGATTTGAAAAAAGCCATTATTAAAGAATTTGACTTTGAGGTGTCCCGGCAGGAAGATGTTAGCACAGCGTAAATGGAAAAAGAAAGATGAAACTTTACATAGCTATGTTTTGCATATGCAAGCAATCGCGAAACGAGCTAACATAACAGAGGCAGAGGTTATTTATTTTGTGATCGATGGTATAGGGAATGCCGTACCAAATGCACACTTATTACTATCAGCGCGTAGTATTGACGAGCTTAACATGCTTATAAGTCGTTATCAAAATAAATATTTTATGGTTGGAAATTCACCAGTCACAGTGAGCCAGAGAGTACAGCAAGCTAACCAGCAAAAACCAGAAGTGAAACCGCAATGTTATAATTGCTCTCAGTATGGGCATATTAAGCCAAATTGCCCATTTCCGCTGAGACCAGATGGGACGTGTTTTAAGTGTTGGAAAACAGGACACGATCATCGCGTTTGCCCAAATCCGAAGAAAGTGCGGAAGCTTAAGGACCAGGTCGCTGCCGTATTTGATGAAGAAACCGAAGGTTTTACTGAAGTGGACACTTATAGTTATGTAAACATAGAATATAAAATAGGTAGTAAAGTAGTATCTAATTCAGTGTTTGTTCCTTTGATACCGGTAGTCCGGTTAGCTTAATTCGGAAGTCAGACGTCCCAAAATACCTGACAAAAGGAATAATGAGGGGAACAGTGTCTAAATACACGGCGATCGGAGGGAAAAAATTTAATTTTCTTGGAATTATTATACTTTCTATAAAATTTAAGAATAAAATAAAAGCTGTTGAACTTAAAATAGTATCAGATGAATATATGTCTTTGCCAGTTATTCTGTGACTTTTTAGAATTGTTTAATATAAAATTGATTGAAGTTAAGTTCGATGGATCGGTTAAGAGAGAATTTGATGTGAAACCAAATGCCGAGGAAGTAACTAATTTTGTAAGTGTGATTGAAAACCATGGCGCAGTTGTCGAAGCCGAAAATGAGCCAAAAATCTTTCCAAATTATGCAAATGATTGGCCTGACATACCAGATTTTTTTTTGGTATAGACATAGCGTCCCATAACGATATCGACGTAGATATAAAGTTATTAAAAAGTCGTCAGTTAGAGTTAAAACAAATTATTGACGAGACTTATTTAAATACCACTATTAAAGTAGAACCGTATAGGTATGAAATGAAGATACATCTCACAACTGATGTTCCATTTCACTTTAATCCCAGATGACTTTCTTATTCATAACGAAGCGAGGTTCAATCAATGGTAGACGAGTTGTTAAAGGAAAATATAATTAGGCCTAGTAACTCTCTGTATGCCTCTGAAATCGTGCTGGTGAAAAAGAAAAATGGTAAGACTCGTTTGTGCATTGACTATTGGACCCTGAACAAGATAACAGGTAGGGATAACTACCCCTTACCTTTAATTGATGACTGCATTGAGTTCCTTGAAAATAAAAAACTTTTTTCGTTATTAGATTTGAAAAGTGGTTTCCACCAAATACAAATGGAACCTGGTTCGATTCCGTATACTGCCTTCGTAACACCAACTGGTCGATACGAATACCTTAAAATGCCATTTGGATTAAAAAATGCCCCCGCTGTCTTTCAACGCGTATTTCGTGACTTGATCGAAAATAGGACGCTTATAGTCTACATGGACGACATTCTTATTGCCAGCCAGGATTTTGAAGAGCACAAAGATGCACTTAAGACTGTTCTGGAACGGTTGTCTATGCGAGGGCTAAAATTCAATCTTGTTAAATCGAAATTTGGTTATTGTGAAATAGACTACTTGGGCTATGAAGTATCGTTATCAGGTATCAGGCCAGATGATTCGCATATTAAGAGTATACGCGATTTCCCAATACCCGTCACTCAGAAACAACTACAATCTTGTTTTGGACTTTTTTCATATTTTCGTCATTTTGTCCCGTCTTTTTCGCAAATAGCCAAGCCACTTCAAAACCTTCTTAAAAGAAACTCTGATTTTAATTTCGAGGGAAATTGCCTCAATGCCTTTAATGAACTAAAATCTCCACTGTCCAACAGTCCAGTTCTTGCAATATACAACCGTGATAGAGAAACCGAACTGCACTGTGAAGCAAGGCGACAACAAATTTCATCCAGTTTCTTATTTCTGCGTCAAGCGCTTAATCCAGGTACCATAGTTTCGAACTCGAAACTTTAGCGATTATTTGCGCCTTAAGAAGATTCAGAACTTACTTGGAAGGTATGCCTTTTAAAATAATCACGGACTGCAACTCATTAACCATGACTTTAGAAAGGAAGCAGCTGAACTCAAGAAATGCTAGGTGGGCGCTTGAACTAGAGAATGGGGCATGTTGATGCTTTAAGTAGGGCAGAGAGAGCATTAATTATATATACCAATGACGTAGAATTTCAGATTCAAATAGCACAGGAGAGGGATGAGACTATTGCTCCCTTGAGAAACCGTCTCCCCGAAAGCGCTGTTGAAGGGTTTGATCTAATAGATGGTTTGATATATAAGATTAAACACGACAAAAAAAAAGAGGTTGTATGTACCCTCCGAAATGGAAACAAATGTCATGCGAGTGGTTCACGAAAAATTGGGACATCAATCCGTCGATAAGACAGTTAGTAAGCTAAACATGTATTATTGGTTTCCAAATATGAAACCAAAGGTAGAAATGTTTGTTAGAAACTGTTTAAAATGCCTTATGTACGCCACTCAACCCAGGGCCAAGGAGAGAAATTTTCATGCAATACCAAAAGTTTCACTTCCGTTTGATACATTGCATATTGATCATTTCGGTCCATTACCGTCTATAAACTCAAAGAGGATGTTATGGTTTACTTTCAATTGATAGTCATTTATATTTGGTGCAATGCGGTTGGTTGGATGACAGTTTTGATTCACCTTCCGGTTTGACGTTTAGCTACGGGAAAGTGCGTGATTTTTGCTGAAGTGGCAGCACCAAATGGTTCAATCCGTTCATATCAATCATCTGAAGGTAACGACCAATCAGAATGTTCCACCTGGCAATAATCACGCCACGTCAACGGGTAACGGAACTTTTCCATTGCGCAGTCGCGTTAAGCGAATAATTTTGGACATAGCAGCGTCACCGGCATTCGACCAATTCAAAAAGATACATGATTTGAACGGGAGCGGTCGTGTCGCGGAGTGTGAAAAAGAAAATTGTGCTGTCGCCCAATTGCAATTTTTACTGGTTTTAATTTGTGAAAACTGAATCTTACATAAAACTCCAAGTGCTAAAGTTACGACAAGAAATTGTCAAGTTAAAAAAATTGGATTACAGCCAAATAAAATACAGCTTAGTACGTGTTTTCATTTTATCTCAATTATTCACTTTTACAGTGGTGCGCCTTGATAGATAAAAAAGAAAAAAAAAAACTTAAGTTTAGTGTGGTGAAGTGGTTATTCAATTTTTTTTGATTAAGTTGGTGAAGCAATTAAGAAAAGTTCTGTAAGAAAAATGTTTGTAGTGGCACCCTGACTTATAAAATTATTGTATAAATTGAAATCTTTTCATTAAATGGATTTGGCCTTGCTATTTTGGCATTTAAGTACTTGGGAAGGGGGTCTTTTTAACAATAATTTCACAAAAACGTTATCTAGTTTGTACAGTTTTTTTTTGATACTGTAACTCGTTTAGAAAATTACTTCTTTTCGAATTAAATACGCAGCCCACTTTTATGAAAGCATTCTGAATCAAGTTTAAATTGAGCTATTGAATCGGCAATTCTGTACGACGGCACGCGCTGCTGATGTGCGTCCGAGAGTCTCGGGGGGTGTATCGAGCGACGGGTTTTGGCCTCCGTGTCGATGGTCCGGGGGCGGGGGTTCTATATTTTGGGTCTGTTTAGAGATATTTGCAATCCAAGTTGAAACGTTTTCGTCATTTTCAGGTGGTTGTTGTAATCACAGATTAGGGTGTACCAAAAAGTGCAAAAAGTGTGTCCTGCTCAAAATATTGTGGACCGTGTAACGGGGGTTGGACCAGCTAAAGGTTATTCTTTTGAAAGGCGGCCAAAGGTCGTATACGCGAAAAGGTGTTGTGCACATAAATACCTTGGATGAAGCCGCCTATTTGGGATCGAACCTAGCGCATTTTGAGTTTTTGCTGATAGCTTTCCACCGAGACAAATTATTTGATTTCCGCCTTCGGATTGTTGGTGCGGGGGTCGGAGCGCGTCGATTGATGCCTTTCCCGAGGGTTTTGAACGTATATTGGCGGTTGGACGCTGTCGTATAGAATTGCCATTGAATCTGAAAATTTTAGCACACTTCCTTGAAAACCTATCAAAACTTCATAAGTTCCATTTTGTTTTTTTAAAACGAAAGTGAATCGGAAGGACTCAGTCCTAAACTACAAAAACAAATATCCAAAGATATCAAGTTCAAAAGCGCTATAAGAACAAAAGCAAACAAAAACAACGAAAATAAAGTTTCAAAGTACAAAACGCAATAAGAAAAGAATTACAAAACAACATAAACCCAATAATTATACAAAAAAATAAACTTTAGAACCTTCTGAATAGAATTGTGTGGTCAATAAAAATATAATTAACATAGATACACATATAAACAAAAAAAATCTACAAAAAGAATATAAAAACAAAATAAAGCTACAAAATTAAACTACAAAAACCACCGAAAAAATAACAACTTGGTGAGAATAAATAGCTAAAACAAACAAACCAACAAACAGAAAAGTTCACCAAACAACAAAAATAAATCACAACAACAACCACATCAGTAGCAGCAGTTGCAGTAGCCACAACAACATTTCTGGATATCCAGCAACAACAACAACACCAGCAGTAACATCAGCGAGGGCCGCCGTAATATAGGCCCGTCGCACCACCAGCAACAACGCGCAACAGGGCGCGCAACAATCAGCAGCAGTAATTACAGCGGGGGCCGTCCTCATATAGGCCCACCGCACGACGATATTCATCAGCATTGACAACAGCGGGGGCCGCCTTCACATAGGCCCACCGCCATAAACCGCAACAACAACAACGCGCACCAGGGCGCACGACGACCTCCAGCAGTGACATCAGCGAAGGCCGTTCTCATATAGGCCCGTCGCACCACCAGCAACAACGCGCAACAGGGCGCGCAACAACCAGCAGCAGTAATTACAGCGGGGGCCGCCCTCATATAGGCCCACCGCACGACGACATCCAGCATTGACAACAGCGGGGGCCGCCATAATATAGGCCCGCCGCCCTATACAATGACCAGCAACCACCAACAGAGACAACAACCATAGTAGCGCCCTACTAACGGCCTACTGCAAGAAGAACCGGGTGAGACCTATCTGATGTAGACGTGACTTTTTTTTTTAATTTATTCATGTGGTAGTATACCATGATGTATACCATGATGTATACATATTTTCAAAACTAGAAAAAAAAAAATATTTACAAGATGAAGCATTAAAACTGTCAAACTGAAGGGGGGAAACGGTTAGGTATGTAGAAATAGAAATAAGGTGAGGTATTTAAGATACAACTAGAAACAAAAAGCGTAACTACTTAAAATAAATAATGGATTTTTTTTTCATAAAAATAATAACAAATAATAACTATTAAAGAAAGCTATTCCAACAAAATATTAATTACTTAAATTAAACTAACTTGAAATAAAAATAAAATAAAATCAAATACACAAGAAAATAAAATAATGAAACAAGGCCACTAAATGAATAATTAATGCGGTAAATCGAAATAAAGATAAATCGACTAAATAAAATAAAGCTTAGTGATTACAAATAATATTAGTAGATACATAAATAAACTCAACGAAATACTTAAGAAAAATTAAGCCCAGTAGAGATTTTTTTCCTTGTTTCGTGGTTTTTTTGATTAGTCTTACTAGTTTCTATAGAGTTTAATTCGAACATAAATACCTAGTATTTGATTTAAACCTAAATACCCGGGGATTTAAACTATGTATATATATACGTAAATACATTTTCTTTTACTTTCTTTGTTGCACCCTAATGTGGTAAAAGCTAATTTAAAATAGCCAAAATAGGGCTGAATTTAAAATATCTTGTTATGAGTTAAGCAAAACAATGAATTGTAAATAAATTTTGTATAATATGGGAATGCTGACGTTTCACGTTATTTAGAAGGCATGTAGGTTTTTTTAGGTAAGGGGCCATCGGGATTCGGTTTGGTGCACCGATGGCCATGGATGAGGGTGCGTCAGCACCAGGGCGTCGCAACCACACCCGCGGCGCCCCCTTATAATGTTCGGCCTCTTTTTTTTTATTTTTTTTCTTTTGCAGCAGGGTAACCGTTCATTTCCGGTTCGTTTAAAATTTCAGGGTTTCTTTTCGGTTAATTTAAATTTAGCTTTGTTTTCTTTTTCCGTTCGTTATTTCAGTTTTAATTTCGTTTCATTTTCGGTTATTTTTATATTTGAGTTAGTTTCGCTTTCGGTTATTTTTGAATTTTGATTTTCATTTTAAATATTTTAGTTGCCCGTTTCTTTTGAATTTATTTGATTTTCCGTTTTATTTGAGTTTTTGTATTTTGAATATTTAAATGTCAACGGTCTGTCCGTGGCATCCGGTGTTTTAACCGGATGTTGTTTTTATATAGTTGTTTTTGCGCGGTTTTGTGCATTTCCCCGCGTATTCAAAGGCATGATTAGACCTTTTTCTGATTATGGCGCAGGACGGTAAGGTTGGCAAGAGCCCACCCCAGCCGACAATGACTAGCCACTGTGCACCATTGATATCATGCCGACCGCCTTCCTTACTGCTCCATTTTGCTGCGATACCATAACAGATGGCGCCCAACGTGGGGCCCTGAAGCGCTGACCGCGATGACTTTCTGGTTAGCTTGTGAGGTTTCACTATCCCGTAAGTCCCAGGTAGGCAGGCCCAGGAGCCGCCACCTGCGTTGCGACGGGATGGTGGGACTGATCAAGTTGTCCGGATGGGTCTTCGTGTTCAGTAGCCAAGGGCTCCACGAGACTGAACGTCATGTCCACCGGAAGTTTTCATTTCACCCGGTGAGGTAGTGCTAAACGCACTTAGTTTTTTTGTAGTTTCAATTTTTTTTGTTGTCCCGGGTCTGTTGTCCGATGTCGGCTTCATGAAAATATTATGTCCGCTAAGTGGGGTTTAGTTCTGTTTTGGGATTATTAATATTTATGTTTTTGCCGAACGTGATGTTTTGTTTTGTCTTCGTTTTTTTTGTATGCATTTTTTTTTGTAGTGATCCTTACTTCTCCAACCAGTCTCAGGGAGGCAGCCATTAGCAGCCCCTGCATTGCGGGAGGAGGAGTAGGGACCCCATATCCACCCCTTTCCAACTGCGCAAGTCTGGGGAAAAGCGGTACCAAACCGCATCCTTTCATTGCGGCGTGGTTGAGGAGGGGTGTTTCAAAAAAAAAATAAATAAAGTTTTGACGTTTTGATCGCTGGTATCCAGTGCTCCGACCAGTCTCAGGGAGGCAGCCATTAGCAGCCCCTGCATTGCGGTCCGGAGTACTGGAGTCCAAATAAGTTTAAAAATTTTGCCAATTTTCGCCACGGTACACCAACTTGTCTCAGGGCGAGGTGTCTTATAACCACCCCTGCATTGCGGTAGGTGTACCTGGAAGAATGTCCTTGTCTAGTGTTATTTCGTTTTTTTTGTTATGCCTATGCCTTCTAATGATGGGATGTCAGCATTCCCATTCAATACATAAATACACAACTAGCTTTTGCCAAACTTTATACCGTCTTTGCTTTTATATATTTACATTTAAACACGTATATTTACTAATAATCAATTTCTTTCAGCATATATATATTTATATGTATATATTTATTTATTTTTTGACATATTCGCGGTAAGCAGTTGATGCAAATATCGGTTAGGAAAAATTGCATTAATTAAATTTTTATTTTTCAAAACCTTGCAATCGTCGGTATCATAGGGTGGGGGAGTGAATCTTGACTTGTTATACCTTCCAACCGCCCCTTGTAACCGAATACTTTTTTTGTATTTTTCTTGTTTATCTAACGTGGTTGGAGATTTTTCCTTTCAATATGGATCAGTCGGCTGAACGCATGACTACTAGGAACTCGGTACGAGGAAGTGGGGGCAAGCCTAGAAGTCAGGGTAGAGGGGCGCTTCCGAAGCAACCCACCAATCGACCTCTGGTACTGCATTCTCCAATAGGTAGTCCGGGCGGGGGAGATCCGACCAGGAAAGTGTTGAATCCTGCTTCCAACCACAAAATGGATAGACCAGCTAGTACTAATATCCTTGACTCGTCCATGGCAGCAGATCCAATGCAAAATATTTTTGACCCTTCAACTGGCGTGCTAACAGGTATACAGGGGGAAGCTAGAGCTTCGGTTCAAGACCGTATACCTCCTGACACTTTAGGTGATAGGATCACTACGCAAAGGAACAATGCCGAGGTCCCTCCTGTAGATTCGTGGGTGAACGTGCTACATCAGCTGTTCAGGACATCGCAGGAGGAGATGCGGAACGAAATGAGGACGATCAGGGAGAACATGGACTTACTCAACGCCGCAGTAACATCGTCGCAGGGTAGTGCGACCTATACCAGGAACACCAATAGGGAGGAAAGGAACCAAGCCCCTACATTCGTTAGTAACCAGGCCAACATCGTTTCGAATAGCGTGGCAGTGAAACCACAGGATTGGAAGGTTTCCTTCGATGGTACTGGAAGCGTTGCTGATTTTTTGTTTAAGTTGGACACCCTATGTGAGCGGACTCAATGCTCTAGCGACCAACTTATGGCGAGTTTTCATCTCTTTTTGTCAGGACGGGCGGAAGAATGGTATTGGCTGTTCACAAAGCAGAATCCAACCGCGAATTATCCCTTTTTGTGCTATTCCCTGAAACGTGAGTTTGGAACATTGAAAAGTGACCACGAGATTATGATGGAAATCTCAATGCGTAAGCAGAAGTTAAGTGAGTCATACGACGTGTTCCACACTGACATAGTAGCACTTAACGCACGCCTCAGAGAACCGATGTCTGAAGTCCTCCTGATTGACATTATAAAGAGAAACGTCAACAGTAGCCTTAAGCTAATGCTCTTCAATGCGGATGCTAGGACATTGCATGATCTACGCGATATAGCACGAAGAGGGGAACAAGTTCTGAAAGAAAGCAAAATATTGGGAACCACTTACCATGGACGTCAGGTCAACGAGGCCCGCACGATAACACCGGACATGAGGATGGAAGGCGAGGATTGCGAAGCTGACCCGCAGATAGAGGCGTTGGAGTACCGGCGCAATAGAAAACCGGATTATTCCGGAATTCAATGTTGGAATTGTCAGGCCATGGGGCATTCGTATATTTATTGTGAGGAACCCATTAGGAGTCCCTTCTGCTTTAAGTGCGGGCACAGAGGCGTGTTTACCCCAAAATGTCCAAAGGACCATCGCCGGCAGGGAAACCAATATCCGAGCGAGAAGATGGGGGAAACTCGTTCGGCGCCATAGCCCCCATATCAGCCAGTGCTCAAGGAGTCGCCTCGAGTACTGAACCAAGTGGTAGGTCCCTCGCGAGCGGAGAGCTACAAGGCAGTGTTGAACTTCCAAGGAGCAGTGGCACTCTGGCGAAGGAATACCCAAAAATAGTTGTAACTTTTCCTGACAGTATAGACGGTTCTGATTCCGATAGTCCGAGGTCATCAGCGGTAATTTGCAAACCAATAAAAATCTTGAAAGCCCCGAGTAGGGAGGTCGCCTGTCAGACGCAATTTCCACCTAGTTTGGAACAAAGGGTAACCAATTACGAGCTAGTTAGGTCGAGAATTTTTCATAACCCAGAGTCATTTGTATCGGAAGATATTTTGAAATGTAGGAAGAGATATAACAGTCGAGTACAGGAGCGTAAACTGTTACAAAGCACCACTTTGGTGCTCACCGAGGATGAAAGGCCTCTGGTGCGAGTAAAAATAGAAAACAGTTTCATAGTAGGGTTGCTGGACTCAGGCGCGAATGTCTCTATCCTTGGGAAGGACTGTGAAAAGTTTTTGGATTCAATTGGACTTAAATACCACCCACTACAGGCTTTCGTATACACGGCGGGTGGCGGCAAGCAGAAAATATTAGGGTGTGTTTCCTTACCAGTGACGTTCAAAAATTCCACCAAATCTATTCGTTTTTATCTTGTTCCGTCGCTTCTTCAAGAAGCCTATTTCGGAGTTGATTTTTGGAGAGCCTTTGCGCTGGCGCCCGAAATATTTCCCAGTGTGGAGTGCATAGACTTTAATAATAAAAATGATGACGAAATAAATTTCCATGATTTGTCACCAACCCAGAAAGTCAATTTGGAGAAGGTCATAGAGACGTTTCCTTCTTTCGAAAAGTTAGGATTGGGGCAAACGAGATTGGTTGAGCATCATATTGATACTGGGGATGCAGTCCCAATCAAAAGTAAACATTTTCCTCTTTCGCCACCGAGGCAAGCCGAAGCTTTTAGCGAAATAGATAGGCTGCTCGAAATGGGAGTTATAGAAGAGTCAAACTCGCCTTGGTGTAGTCCAGTTGTTCTAGTTCGGAAGCCAGGGAAGGTCAGGCTCTGCATAGATTCCAGGAAGGTCAACGCGGTAACTAAAAAGGACTCGTACCCGTTGCCTCATATCAACGGCCTATTGAGCAGACTGAAGGACACGCACTTCATTAGTGGCATTGATCTGAAGGACGCGTTCTTTCAGATCAAGCTGACAGAGTCTTCCAAGGAAAAAACAGCATTCGCAGTTCCTGGGAAGCCTCTGTACCACTTTAAGGTGATGCCCTTTGGTCTGTGCAATGGACCGCAGACTATGAGCCGCCTGATGGACAAGGCAATTCCCTCGCGTTTGCGGGAGAATGTCTTCGTCTACCTGGATGATCTAATGGTATGCAGCACTAACTTTGAAGACCACCTAAAATTGTTGGCGGAAGTGGCGAATTGTTTGAGGGACGCAGGCCTCACAATCAATGTGAAGAAGAGCAAATTTTGTCAGAAGGAAATTCGGTATTTAGGGTACTTGATAGGTAGCGGGTGCTTGAAAGTGGATCCTGGGAAAATAGAAGCAATGCAGAACTTCCCGATCCCTAAATCTCCGCGACAGGTTCGTAGGTTTGTGGGTATGGCGAATTGGTATAGGGCGTTTATTACAAATTTTGCTGATTTAGCAGGCCCTTTGACCGATTGCCTCCGTAAAAAGCCAGGACCATTTAAGCTTACCCCTGAAGCGGTAGAAGCATTCGAAAAGTTAAAAGAAGCCTTGAGCTCCGCTCCTGTCTTGGCCCAACCCGATTTCTCGAAGGAATTTGTTATTCAGTGTGATGCTTCAAAAATAGGTGTAGGGGGCGTGTTATTCCAGGTCGATGACGAGGGCGATGAGCATCCAATCGCGTTTGTTTCAAAAAAACTTAACAATGCTCAGCGCAATTATACTGTAACCGAACTGGAATGCCTCGCCGCCATTATAAGTGTCAAGCGTTTTAGACCGTACATAGAGGGTTTGCCATTCCGAATCATAACCGACCATTCAAGTCTCAAGTGGTTGATGACTCAGAAGGACTTGAGTGGCAGGCTGGCTCGATGGTCACTCCTACTGCAAAGATATGATTTTGCCATGGAGCATCGCAAGGGAACCCTGAATATAGTACCGGATGCCCTCTCGCGTTTTGATGTAGACGAGCTAACCTTCTCCGCCCCACCTCACGAAATTGACTTAGCATCGCCGGAATTTGAAAGCGCGGAATACTTGGATCTTTACAGAACCATTTTGGAAAACAAAGATGCGCTACCTGATTTGAGTGTAAAGGACGGCGTGGTTTTAAAAAGGGTTAAATTTCGTAAGGGTGTGGCGGATGAGGAGGACTCGTTATGGCGGGTGTGGTTACCGACAGGGTTAACTGAGAAAGCGATAAGTCTTGCACATGATGCGAATAGGAGTTACCATGGGGGTTGGCAGAAAACTTTAGAGCGTGTCAGACAAAATTACTTCTGGCCTAGGCAAGCTAAAGACGTTAGAGACTATGTACAGAAATGCGACACTTGTAAGGCTGTTAAGTCAACAAATCAGCAGTCAAGACCACCTATAGCGAACACTTTTGCTTCAGAAAGACCATTTCAGCGGTTCTATTGCGACTTTCTAGGACCTTACCCGCGATCTAAGCGGCGCAATCAGTTTCTCTTCATTGTTCTAGACCATTTTGCAAAGTATGTTTGGTTGAAGCCCATGCAGAGAGCAACAGCTGTTAATGTTATGAATTACTTTACCTCTGAAATTTTTCCATCGGTTGGGGTTCCTGAATATATCCATAGCGATAATGGTAAACAGTTTATCTCTAGGGAAATGAAACAATTCCTCGAGAATTATGGGGTGACCCATATAAAGACGGGGTTATACTCGCCGCAAGCAAACGCGTCGGAACGCGTAAATAGAGAAATTGTTTCAAAAATAAGAATTTTCCTCAAAGATAAACAGGATCATACCGACTGGGACAAGCATATACCCGAAATTTTAGCGGTGTTAAGAAGCGATTTTCATACCTCAATTCAGTGCTCTCCATACTTTGCCTTATACGGTCAGAACATGGTCCAACACGCCTCAGCCTATAATATATTAGATAAACTCGGTACTCTTAGGGAAGATGACATTCCAATAGTAACTAGGGCGGATAAGTTGTCCTCCATTCGCGAGCAAATTCGTAGGAATCTAGATCAGGCGAAGGATAGGGGAAACAACGTTTATAACAAACGCTCTAGGCAAGTTAACTATAGGGAAGGTCAGGAGGTTTTTAGGAAAAATTTTGCTTTGAGTAACTTTAAACAAGGCATAAACGCCAAATTCTTGCCGAAATACCTCAAGTGCCGAGTGCGTCGAAAAGTAGGCAACGCGTTGTACGATCTAGAGGACCTGACAGGGAGACTGATAGGTCGCTTTCACGCTTCGGATATTCGCCCGCAGTAACAATTTTGATTTTTTTTTACATATATACATTTTGACATTCGGAACCGTACCTGGGCGTTTTGGCGGTCGGGGACAACTCGCCCAGTATCCTCCCCGAGCATTGACTTAATAGGGTATTTACATACGCTTCCATCGGAAGTAGTGGATAACCTGGCAATCCTCGGTTATGCGGATTGTCTTTCGGAGTTTTGACGAGTTCTCCTTAATTAAAATGTCTACCGGGTGACAAGTTTTTACCATGGAACAAGCTTCTCCGGTTAATTTTTTTTGCTAAACCTTTTTGTGGGGGTGAAACCACTAGAATCAAAAATTTTCGGAGTTTTGACGAGTTCTCCTTTATTAAAATGTCTACAGCCGCGAAGCATTGTAACTAGGAAACCAAAATAAATTCTCCGTTTGCCTCGGAGTTTTGACGCGTTCTCCGATATCAAAATGTCTAACTAAATTACACGTTTTTCTTATAAGCCTATTTCGGTGGGGGTAAAGCCACTTAACCAATTTCCATTTGCCGCAAAGCCTACTAAACTATGAAACAAAATACTTCAAAAAAATTTTCCTTTACTGGCGGATCTTCTTGCCCGGCTAGCTCGTGGTAGAACTAGAGACTCTTATCTAGGGGTGAGTCGTGCCCAACGTTTTACCCAGAAATGGCTTCCTTGCAAGTAAACCTTTTTCCTGTACGCTTCATCGACCGGTCTTCGAAGCGAAGCAGGCCTGTTATGGTTTACTTTCAATTGATAGTCATTTATATTTGGTGCAATGCGGTTGGTTGGATGACAGTTTTGATTCACCTTCCGGTTTGACGTTTAGCTACGGGAAAGTGCGTGATTTTTGCTGAAGTGGCAGCACCAAATGGTTCAATCCGTTCATATCAATCATCTGAAGGTAACGACCAATCAGAATGTTCCACCTGGCAATAATCACGCCACGTCAACGGGTAACGGAACTTTTCCATTGCGCAGTCGCGTTAAGCGAATAATTTTGGACATAGCAGCGTCACCGGCATTCGACCAATTCAAAAAGATACATGATTTGAACGGGAGCGGTCGTGTCGCGGAGTGTGAAAAAGAAAATTGTGCTGTCGCCCAATTGCAATTTTTACTGGTTTTAATTTGTGAAAACTGAATCTTACATAAAACTCCAAGTGCTAAAGTTACGACAAGAAATTGTCAAGTTAAAAAAATTGGATTACAGCCAAATAAAATACAGCTTAGTACGTGTTTTCATTTTATCTCAATTATTCACTTTTACAGTGGTGCGCCTTGATAGATAAAAAAGAAAAAAAAAAACTTAAGTTTAGTGTGGTGAAGTGGTTATTCAATTTTTTTTGATTAAGTTGGTGAAGCAATTAAGAAAAGTTCTGTAAGAAAAATGTTTGTAGTGGCACCCTGACTTATAAAATTATTGTATAAATTGAAATCTTTTCATTAAATGGATTTGGCCTTGCTATTTTGGCATTTAAGTACTTGGGAAGGGGGTCTTTTTAACAATAATTTCACAAAAACGTTATCTAGTTTGTACAGTTTTTTTTTGATACTGTAACTCGTTTAGAAAATTACTTCTTTTCGAATTAAATACGCAGCCCACTTTTATGAAAGCATTCTGAATCAAGTTTAAATTGAGCTATTGAATCGGCAATTCTGTACGACGGCACGCGCTGCTGATGTGCGTCCGAGAGTCTCGGGGGGTGTATCGAGCGACGGGTTTTGGCCTCCGTGTCGATGGTCCGGGGGCGGGCGTTCTATATTTTGGGTCTGTTTAGAGATATTTGCAATCCAAGTTGAAAAGTTTTCGTCATTTTCAGGTGGTTGTTGTAATCACAGATTAGGGTGTACCAAAAAGTGCAAAAAGTGTGTCCTGCTCAAAATATTGTGGACCGTGTAACGGGGGTTGGACCAGCTAAAGGTTATTCTTTTGAAAGGCGGCCAAAGGTCGTATACGCGAAAAGGTGTTGTGCACATAAATACCTTGGATGAAGCCGCCTATTTGGGATCGAACCTAGCGCATTTTGAGTTTTTGCTGATAGCTTTCCACCGAGACAAATTATTTGATTTCCGCCTTCGGATTGTTGGTGCGGGGGTCGGAGCGCGTCGATTGATGCCTTTCCCGAGGGTTTTGAACGTATATTGGCGGTTGGACGCTGTCGTATAGAATTGCCATTGAATCTGAAAATTTTAGCACACTTCCTTGAAAACCTATCAAAACTTCATAAGTTCCATTTTGTTTTTTTAAAACGAAAGTGAATCGGAAGGACTCAGTCCTAAACTACAAAAACAAATATCCAAAGATATCAAGTTCAAAAGCGCTATAAGAACAAAAGCAAACAAAAACAACGAAAATAAAGTTTCAAAGTACAAAACGCAATAAGAAAAGAATTACAAAACAACATAAACCCAATAATTATACAAAAAAATAAACTTTAGAACCTTCTGAATAGAATTGTGTGGTCAATAAAAATATAATTAACATAGATACACATATAAACAAAAAAAATCTACAAAAAGAATATAAAAACAAAATAAAGCTACAAAATTAAACTACAAAAACCACCGAAAAAATAACAACTTGGTGAGAATAAATAGCTAAAACAAACAAACCAACAAACAGAAAAGTTCACCAAACAACAAAAATAAATCACAACAACAACCACATCAGTAGCAGCAGTTGCAGCAGCCACAACAACATTTCTGGATATCCAGCAACAACAACAACACCAGCAGTAACATCAGCGAGGGCCGCCGTAATATAGGCCCGTCGCACCACCAGCAACAACGCGCAACAGGGCGCGCAACAATCAGCAGCAGTAATTACAGCGGGGGCCGTCCTCATATAGGCCCACCGCACGACGATATTCATCAGCATTGACAACAGCGGGGGCCGCCTTCACATAGGCCCACCGCCATAAACCGCAACAACAACAACGCGCACCAGGGCGCACGACGACCTCCAGCAGTGACATCAGCGAAGGCCGTTCTCATATAGGCCCGTCGCACCACCAGCAACAACGCGCAACAGGGCGCGCAACAACCAGCAGCAGTAATTACAGCGGGGCCCGCCCTCATATAGGCCCACCGCACGACGACATCCAGCATTGACAACAGCGGGGGCCGCCATAATATAGGCCCGCCGCCCTATACAATGACCAGCAACCACCAACAGAGACAACAACCATAGTAGCGCCCTACTAACGGCCTACTGCAAGAAGAACCGGGTGAGACCTATCTGATGTAGACGTGACTTTTTTTTTTAATTTATTCATGTGGTAGTATACCATGATGTATACGTAATGTATAAATTTTTAAATTTTTTTGTATTACTTATAATTAATTTTTACCCAGTACATGCTAAGCGTATGACTGCAATGAAAGTTTCAAACTCAAAAAAAAAAAAAAAAAAAAAAAAAAAAAAAAAAAAATCTGGTAGAGTTAAAACTAAAGTATATTTTCAAAACTAGAAAAAAAAAATATTTACAAGATGAAGCATTAAAACTGTCAAACTGAAGGGGGGAAACGGTTAGGTATGTAGAAATAGAAATAAGGTGAGGTATTTAAGATACAACTAGAAACAAAAAGCGTAACTACTTAAAATAAATAATGGATTTTTTTTTCATAAAAATAATAACAAATAATAACTATTAAAGAAAGCTATTCCAACAAAATATTAATTACTTAAATTAAACTAACTTGAAATAAAAATAAAATAAAATCAAATACACAAGAAAATAAAATAATGAAACAAGGCCACTAAATGAATAATTAATGCGGTAAATCGAAATAAAGATAAATCGACTAAATAAAATAAAGCTTAGTGATTACAAATAATATTAGTAGATACATAAATAAACTCAACGAAATACTTAAGAAAAATTAAGCCCAGTAGAGATTTTTTTCCTTGTTTCGTGGTTTTTTTGATTAGTCTTACTAGTTTCTATAGAGTTTAATTCGAACATAAATACCTAGTATTTGATTTAAACCTACATACCCGGGGATTTAAACTATGTATATATATACGTAAATACATTTTCTTTTACTTTCTTTGTTGCACCCTAATGTGGTAAAAGCTAATTTAAAATAGCCAAAATAGGGCTGAATTTAAAATATCTTGTTATGAGTTAAGCAAAACAATGAATTGTAAATAAATTTTGTATAATATGGGAATGCTGACGTTTCACGTTATTTAGAAGGCATGTAGGTTTTTTTAGGTAAGGGGCCAGCGGGATTCGGTTTGGTGCACCGATGGCCATGGATGAGGGTGGGTCAGCACCAGGGCGTCGCAACCACACCCGCGGCGCCCCCTTATAATGTTCGGCCTCTTTTTTTTTTATTTTTTTTCTTTTGCAGCAGGGTAACCGGTCATTTCCGGTTCGTTTAAAATTTCAGGGTTTCTTTTCGGTTAATTTAAATTTAGCTTTGTTTTCTTTTTCCGTTCGTTATTTCAGTTTTAATTTCGTTTCATTTTCGGTTATTTTTATATTTGAGTTAGTTTCGCTTTCGGTTATTTTTGAATTTTGATTTTCATTTTAAATATTTTAGTTGCCCGTTTCTTTTGAATTTATTTGATTTTCCGTTTTATTTGAGTTTTTGTATTTTGAATATTTAAATGTCAACGGTCTGTCCGTGGCATCCGGTGTTTTAACCGGATGTTGTTTTTATATAGTTGTTTTTGCGCGGTTTTGTGCATTTCCCCGCGTATTCAAAGGCATGATTAGACCTTTTTCTGATTATGGCGCAGGACGGTAAGGTTGGCAAGAGCCCACCCCAGCCGACAATGACTAGCCACTGTGCACCATTGATATCATGCCGACCGCCTTCCTTACTGCTCCATTTTGCTGCGATACCATAACAAGGAAGCACATATTAGTGGTAGTGGATGCCTTTACTAAATTTGTTAAGTTGTATCCAACAAATTCCACTAGCACTCGAGAAGTTACTGCCGCACTTGAAAAGTATTTTAGCTACTACAGTCGCCCTAGAAGAATTATTAGTGATAGAGGAACAAATTTTACATCTTTGGAATTTGCCGATTTTGTCTCTAAACGAAATATATATCATGGTAAGGTTGCTGTCGCACAAGCCAACGGGCAAGTTGAACGCGTAAATAGGACTATTAAAACAATGTTGAGGAAATTAACGGATCCAATAAACCATGCCGACTGGTGTAAAAAGCTGCTGGAGGTTGAATACGCTATAAATAATTCCGTTCATAGCACCTGCCGTGACACACCCAGTCGGCTGCTATTTGGGGTGGAGCGAAAGGGCACTTTAATTGATAAATTCACGGAATACTTTCAGGATAAACTATATTCCGATGCAAAGCGAGACTTGGTCACCATACGGGAAAAGGCCTCCAAAGAAATAAAAAATAGGCAAGAATATGATTCAAAACGGCTCTCCGCGTCTGGCACAAAATGTAAGACGTATGAAGTAGGAGACTACGTAGTCATAAAAAAATGTTGGTACGGCTGTAGGTGTCAATAAAATATGTTTGCCTCAGTATAAAGGACCTTACGTAGTGCACAAGGTATTAGGGAATGATCGCTATGTCATCGTGACATTGAGAATTGTCAACTGACCCAGCTTCCATATGATGGGGTCATTGAAGCCCATCGCATTCGGAGATAGGTGAGTAAGGCCGACAACTGCGACATTGGTAGAGAGGATGCAGTGACTGATCCTTTAGCTTAATTGCCATTAATATATTTGTACATAGGATCGAGGGCGATCCATGGTCAGGTATGGCCGAGTTGTATACATTGTATAAGATTAGATTGTGAACGTATAATAAGGTTAGATTGTAAACGTAGTATAAGGATATTTAAGGGTAACCCTTTAAGCATAACATATCCTGTAAATTTTGGCAACACTAAATACGAATAAAAAGAAAAATGGCGGAGGATTTCCGACAAGAAGAGAAAAGCGTGTACAACGTGAAAAACTAAAATATAAATAAGACTAATAATAAAACCTACATCCACCAGTTCTAAAAATTTTAAAGTTATTGGCAAAAAACCAAAAAATTACCCGGATCCAAGGTATTTATGTGCAGAACACCTTCAGCCGCACTTCAAAAAAATAACCCTTGGCGGTCCAACAGCGGCTACGCGATCCCCAGTATTTCTGCGCAGAACACACTTTTGCTTTTTTGAAAACACCCTATATCTTTGTCTACAACAACCACATGCAAATGACAGAAACTTGTTAACCTTGCTTCAAATACCTTGCACAGTCAATGGAGATGCCCCCAACAGGGTGACAGGTAACTACCACAGTTCGCCGGTATCTCCACTTTGTCATCTGGCGACCGATGCTTACATTAGCTTCAGACCACCTACCCATCCTACTCTCCGTTGAACGACCGACCGACTGATAAACTAACAAACATTAACTTCACCAAAGCGGACTGGGACCGCTTCACGGACTATACATGGTGCGAAAAGTGCAGACATAATGTCACATACCGACAAGTGTGTGAAGTGTAAAGTCCCAATAAGAGGGGAAACGGGAGTCAGATGTATGGGTGTGTGTGGGAAGGCATATCACACTGCACCAAGATGCTCCGGCTTAGATAACTTCCAGTATGGGGTAATAGGAACGCACTTAATGTTGAAATTTATTTGTGATGAGTGCATTACATATATACAAAATGTTGATATGGTAGTGCGAGACATGCAAGAGAGTGTAAACAAGAACAGTATGTATTTGAAGGAGTACAAAAATTAATTTGAAGAAGCATTGAATAACAACCAACGGGAACTGAGAGAGTTAATGAATGCGATGGAGGTGAAATATAATGAACGATTAGCGACCTTAAAAATGCATCAGGAAATGTATGTAAGAAATGCAGCCGAAATAAAGAAAAAGCGAGAGGTAGTGGAGCAAATGAAAAGCACAGCTGATGTAGCTGGGAAGGAAAATGAAAAGCTATGCAGTGAAATAAAAACATTGGGGAAAGAAAAAAAAGATAATGCAACACAACAACAAACGTCATTTGCAAATATGGTGAAAACGAATGTGAATAAAAATACTGGTAGAGACTTTCCGAAATTTAAGAAACGTGCGCCCATTGTTGTGAAACTAAAAACCAAACAAACGAGTGAAAAAACAAAGCAGGATTTAAATAATAAAATTAACCCTAACGAGCTGAAAATTACAGACATTAAGACTGTTCAAAATGGTGTTATGATAATTGAGAGTATTAATGTAGATGAAAGGGACAAAATCAAAGAAATTATGGATACAAATATTAGTGATGGATATGAAATAAAGATTCCGCGAGATTATAAACCAAAATTGTTTATAACAGGCATGAGCCTTGAAAAGTGCAATGATGAACTGATCGAGAGTTTAAAGAAGCAAAACCAATGTCTAGAAAAGGGTGAAGTTAAAATTATTAGGCAGTATAGTGTGAAAAATAAAACTAAAAGTTATTATAATGCAATAATAGAGGTGGATGAAGAAAGTTTTATTAACACTCTGAAATGTGATAAACTGAATATAGGCTGGGAAAGATGTAAAGTGTATGATGGCGTTGATGTGACAACATGCTTCAGATGTAAAGGGTACAACCATAAAGCTGCTGAGTGCAAGGACGATGAAGTGTGCGTCAAATGCTTGGGAAAGCACAAATCTACCGAATGTGATAATCCACCGATAAACAAGTGTATTAACTGTATAAAGTCAAATGAAAAGCTTAAATTAGGGCTAGATATCAATCATCAGTGCAATAGTAGGCAATATCCAGTCTATTTGAAGCATTTAAATGGTAAAAAGCAAAGGCTAAGATATTAGCAACAAATGTGCAGGTTACAGGCAAAACCAACGAAATTAAGGGAAAGAAAACGAAAGGAATATCCGCACACAAACAACACTTTAAATTGCATATATCTAAACGTAAACAGCATAATATCTAACAAATGTGAATTAGAAGTTTTGGCGGCAGCACACAAGCCGAGTATTATACTATATTCTGAGACGAGTACGACGGAAAATGTGGAAGATAGTGAATTAGAAATAGCAACATACAAAATGGTTCGATGTGACTCACACAGCAGGCACACTGGAGGAGTGATAATATATGTGCATAGCACAATTGACTTCAATATAATTTATAATGCAAGTGTTAACAGAAATATATGGTGCATAATAATAAAACTGAAAAGGGTTGATACAAAATTTAAAATTAGGGTGCTTTATCACTCGCCCAGCACAAGTGATGCAGATGTTTTGGATTATCTAACAGAAATTTTACTTGATAAATATGATAAAAGCAACCATAATATAGTAGTGGGAGATTTTAATATAAATATGACCTAGACTTCTACATATAGTACTAAACTGTCCGAGATATTTTCTGTGATGGGAATGTCCCAAAAAGTAGAGTTTAACACAAGACTTACAGATACAACTGAAACTAAAATCGATTTACTGTATTCAAATTTAGAAGAAATAGAATGCAAAAATTTAATGAAATTCAAAATCTCTGACCATGAAACAATACATTTCAGTGTCAAAAAATAAAACGTACAAAAAACTAGTTAAAATAAAAAAAGTTGAATTTATGGAAAATAAAGTAAAAATGAGTGAAAATAATGCCAAGGAAATGTGGAAGCACCTCAAACAGGCGGCTTGTCTTACAGAGGATAACGATGGTATCAAAAAAGCGGTAATAGATGGTGTCCTGGTTGAGAATGATAATTGGCTAATAAACTGAACCGATTCTTCATAAACAGTGTAATTGAAATAAATAGAAACATACCTAGTATTGATCTAGTAATGAACAATAGTCAAGCCAGCTGTGCTTTTAAGCATTCAAATATAACAACCGCTGAAGTTATAAATATTATAAAAACGTTTAAATACAAAATTGCTGGCAGACTGTTATCAGATGGAGTACTGAAAGACTCTATAGAGTATTTAGGGTACTTCTATGCACTTATTATTAATGATAGTGTGGAAAGTGGTATTGTACCAGGAAGGTGAAAAACGGCGACAGTGGTACCCGTTAGAAAAGTTTAAAAGACAATAAACCCAGAAGAGTTTAGACCAATAAATACCCTACCAAGTGATGCTAAAATATTAGAAGTACATGTCAAGAATCAACTGATGAAGTACCTAGAAGAAAATAAAATTTTAGTCCAACAACAATCGGGCTTTAGGGAAAAACATTCGTGTGAGACAGCCCTCTATTTGGTGATATTTGATTGAAAAGAAGAGCTAAATAATAAGAATGTAGTTGTTTCGGTATTCCTAGACCTCAAAGGGGAATTTGAAACGGTGGATAGAGACATATTACTAAAAAAAACTGCACCGAATTGGTATAAATGATACGGAGCTAGAATGGTTTAGCAGCTACTTGAAGCAGAGAAGACAACGAACTGTGATAAATACAGCGATATCGGATGAATTGGAAGTACCCATAGGGTTACCACAAGGATAGGTTGTGGCACCTATATTTTTTCTAATTTACATTAATGATATTGTCAATGCCGTCGAGGGATGCGAAATTCAACTCTTTGCCGACGATGCATTAATTATGATAAGTGAAAATAATATTAATGTCGCTATATTGAAAATGCCAAGGGCACTAAATAATTTATATACATGGCTGTGCGGAAATAGATTAAAATTTAATATTAGTAAAACAAAATATATGATTATAACCAGAAGAAACTTTAATGCTCTCAACATTGAATTGAAAATAAATAATGAAAGCATACAAAGAGTAGATAATATAAAATATTTAGGTATTATAATTGTTAATAAACTTAAATTTGAGGAACACATAAAATACACCGTTGCGAAAGTAGCTAAAAAAATTGGGATTATGCAGAGAACATCCAAATATCTACATAAAAAATACAAAATACATATATATAAATCTATTATTGAGCCAGATTTTGTATATTGTCCATCGATATTATTGTGGCTATTATTCTCAAATATGTATCATCCCTAACTCAATAACACTCCCACCCCTAGTTAAACACAACAGTGATAACGCTTATGCATGCAAGCATGTACCAAGCAAGAGGAAGAGAGATCACGCGATTGTTTGCGAATACGATGCAACGAGGAGATGCCAATAAATAACACCGAACCTTCGAGAACACGAAGAGCGAATAACCAAGAAAGTTCTCGGTGCGTAGGCGAGCACCCTGTCGGACTATATAAGGCAGTAACCAAGCAAGGCAGGTCGATCAGTTTATTTTCAAGCGTGGTTCAGTGAACTACTGTAAAGTTACCAAACTCTTAAAATTGTTTTGCGTTTATTATTAGTAAATAAAACTAGCTATTAGTTACAATATCTGTGCGTGTGTTTATTTGACTTTATAGTGATTGAACCCAGGATTGATAGTTAAGGAATCATCGAATTCGTCACAATTGGTGTCAGAAGCGGTATTGTTGAATAAATACCAGTGAATTTAAGGATAACAAGGACATGGCGAAGCTGAATGAGTTAAAGATTCAGCAACTCAAAAATGAGTTGGAACAACGGGGACTAAACACTACAGGCAATAAATCAGAGTTACAGTCACGATTGCGAGAGGCTATGGAAGCAGAAGGAATCAACGTTGATGATCATGTTTTTCATCTTGTGGAGGAGGCACCGACAAAAATGGTAGAAAGAAAGGAGTCTCCGTATCCAGTAGCAACCGTCGACACAAACATGATATTGGCTGTATTAACTCAGATGTCGACTAAAATGGAAGAACAGAAAACTTGCATGGCATCTCAGCTCGAAAAACAGAAAACTTGCATGGCATCTCAGTTGGAAGAACAAAAGACACACATGGCATCTCAGTTGGAAGAACAGAAGACTTGCATGGCATCTCAGATTTCAGCTCAACTAGAGGAACAGGAGGCTCGCTTGTCGTCGAGAATTGCATTGTAGCTGGGGGCACAGGAAGAACGAATGGCATCACAGCTAAGAATGCAAGACGCAAAAATAACTGAAGTGCAGGAGGTATTCAGAGAACGGCAAGACAAAATTGAGGCCGAAGTAGATGCATTGAGAGGTCGCATCCAGGAGTTGCAGCTAAATCGTCTAACTGCTTCAACGAGTATTCCCAAGGTAAAAACCCCATCTTTTGACGGTTCTGTTCCTTTCCAGGTATTCAAGCTACAGTTTGAGAAGACGGCAGCTGTAAATAATTGGGGCACGGAAGACAAAGTTGCTGCACTGTTCGTGGCATTGAAGGGCCCTGCAGCCGAAATCTTACAGACGATTCCCGACGGTGAACGCAATAATTATGAAGCATTGATGGGTGCAGTTGAGAGACGCTATGGTAGCGAACATCGAAAACAGATATACCAAATAGAGCTACACAATCGCTTTCAGAAGGCTAACGAGACATTGCAGGAATTTGCATCGGATATCGAGAGGTTGGCCCTGTAGATTATACGGAGAGGGTGAAGATCCAATGTTTCATAAATGGAATACGGAAAGCGGGCCACATATGCAAACCCCAAAAGGACATTCGCTGAAACGGTATCGCATGCTCTGACGTAGGAAACAGCCTCGCTTTTGAGTAAACCTGCATACAAGGTTCATCGCGTAGAAGTGGAAACTCCGGCTTGGGTAAACAAAATTTTGGAAGCGTTGACCGGAGTACAGAAAAAAAGCAATGGTGCAATTAAATGCTTTAAGTGTGCAGAATCTGGTCATATAGCACGTTATTGCGGCACTGGCTCCAGTAATTCCACCAATTCAGGTGGACGTAAACGCAAAGCTGGGGAAGATGAGCAAAATGAATGTCCCATAATCTCTGTGTCACAACTCGAACGGAAAGCGAGTAATGTTACTGTTGAAGGCTACGTGGACGGGAAAGAGCGCTTGCTGATACTGCTGGATACTGGTGCATCACATTCTATCATTGGTAGCGAATATTGTCGACGAAGTCATCATTGGCGTCGATTTTTTGGCTGAGAGAGACATTCACATCAACGTAAGGAACAGGGTTATGACTTACAACGGCCAAGAAGTTCCTCTGGTCTTTGGACACAATAGTGGCTATACCACCAAGGGAGTGATCTTGAAGATGAAGCAAGAGGAGCCTCGTAAAGCAGAGGTAGCTGCTCGACCAAAGGCTTTCACGGACAAGTACCTCCTGAAGAAGATTTGGCAAGGCCAGGAGGAAGATCCAGATTTGGCACGCGTGTTGAAAGGAATAAAGGTAAACAAACAGCCAGGAAGAGAAGAGATGGTAGCATAGAGTCGTATTGCAAAAGCATACTGGGCACAATGGAGTAGTTTGAAGCTAATGTCTGGTTGTTTGCATCGGATATGGGAAAGTGAAGATGGCCAGAATCATCGAGCACTTATTGTTGTTCCCAAGGCAAGAATTCCAGATGTTATCAAAGCGTCGCATAGTTGCCCAGATGGAAGGCACATGGGAATAAAGAAAACGCTGCAAGAGATAAAGCGGCGGTTCTATTGGATCGGTTGCAAACAAACTGTGAGGAAATGGATTACTATGTGTGCAGAGTGTGCTGAGGATAAAAGACGAACATCTGGTGGTCATGTTCCGGGAAAGAAACGCAACTTAGTGGATAATGTGAAACAGTGCAATGGGCATGAGAGAACGGAACGGAATGCTGAAGAAACGAGTTGCAGGAATTATTTGCAATGCATTGTGGGAATCTCTGCAGGCGAGGATTGATGTCGGAGTTTCAATCCCTGGAGGAAATGAGGTTTAATAAAGTAGTGCCAACCATTGAGCGTCTAGCAGCGTTTGGTTCGGGAAATGTGTCTGATCGGGACGATCAGACTTAGGTGGAGGGCAGTGTGGCGATTATTCTCAAGCAGGTACCATCGCTAACTCAATAACACTCCCACTACCACCAGAGATAACGATGGCTACGCTTATGCATGCAAACATGTACCAAGCAAGAGGAAGAGAGATCACGCGAGTGTTTGCGAATACGATGCAAAGAGGAGATGCCAATAAATAACACCGAAAATTCGAGAACACGAAGAGCGAATAACCAAGAAAGTTCTCGGTGCGTAGGCGAGCACCCTGTCGGACTATATAAGGCAGTAATCAAGCAAGGCAGGTTGATCAGTTTATTTTCAAGCGTTGTTCAGTGAACTACTGTAAAGTTACCAAACTCTTAAAATTGTTTTGCGTTTATTACTAGTAAATAAAACTAGCTATTAGTTACAATATCTGTGCGTGTGTTTATTTGACTTTATAGTTATCGAACCCAGGATTGATAGTTAAGGAATCATCGAATTCGTCACATTATTCATAATATCAGATAGTGAAATTGATAATCTTCAAAAGCTTCAAAATCGGTGTATGCGATTTATCCTTTAAAAACATAGTCATGCCAGAACTGCTGATATGCTGAACAGTTTGAACTGGTTAAGTGTTAAGCAATAAATTTTCTTTCACTCCATGAAGTTAATATATAATATAAAGCATGGTAATGTACCTGAATACCTTAGTAAAAATGTATTGTTAGTAGAGCAATCACACAATGTAAATACTAGGAATAAACAAAATTTTAAGCTGCCATTGTTTAGAACTGAAATAGATAAACAAAACCTTTTCTATAAAGGTCTCAAATGTTTCAATGAACTCCCCATGGATTTAAAAACCTGTAATGAAATCTTAGTTTTTAAGAAAAAACTGTATGAGTTTTGTGAAACCCTAGCTATAAGATAGCAAATTGTTAATGATACTTGAATTAGGCTCTTGTGGCCGTAATAAATACATAGTAATAATAAAATCCAGAGCGCTCCTTCGCTGCCTTATCCACTCCTACAGACGTACGCAAAGGTGAAAGAGAGTTTCGCAAGGTCATTGATTCAGCCTCAGGCCGCTTTATACCAGCTGGTAGAATACCAGAAATTCGTGCGAATTTTCCTGCAGAAGCTGCGGCGATGACAAGGGAACGTGACCAAGTGAGACTCATCAATCCCGCAGATCCCATACTTCCTCGGACTTCCGTTAGAAGAGCCTGTTGACAATTTAAAGTGGTCGAGCCCATTGGGCAGGGCGAAGCACTGTTAAAAACAACAACAACAATAACACTCTTTACACAATGTAAAATAAGAAAATCGTCCAGAAGGACTTAAGGCTTTTTTACCCCATTAATCATTACGACGAGCTCCCGTGAGTTAGGGGTTTAGAATATGCCCGAGGTAGGCATACCGGTCGTAAACGGCGATGAAAATGCACAAAAGTAACGACGTGAGACTATGGTTGATCTACGGATATGATGCCTCTCACCTCTCATTACCATTCCTCTACTGCGTTACCGAAGATGATAGTGACATGACCTACAAGGTTGCACAGATCATACCAAATCGCTCCCGCTACAGTCAGGCATGTAACGCTTGGGAGTAGCGGAGCGTACCGGGTTCATGCCCGGAAAATTACTATCACTTTCGACAACACTCCCCATAACCTTCGGGGAGTGGTTTTGTCGTTGCAAACAACAACAACGATGCTTCGCCCTGCCTAGTCGTCACTCTATTTACCTAGCATTATCCGCAAAATCTTCTAACGAAAGTCCAAGGAACCTCGCGCTTTCAATAGGGTTGAGAGGGATTGGTGTTAGAAGCCTTGGCTCAGTTGAGCAGATGAATAGATGGGGAGACACACCGCATGCCGGGAAGACATGTGGCATGCCAAAGGTTCAGTTCGGATAGGTAGGTGTTTAATCTCTTATAATATCCGGAACGAAGTTGTGCCAGCATGATTTCTGTCTTCCTAGGCGTTCTCTTTCGTCAACGGTATTCACTGGGCGACAGCAGACAAAGGAGTTTACTGACTATGTGTGGATGTTGTTGAGGACCGTCGGTGCACCTTTGGGTCAAACGGTGAAAATATGTGGTGACGGATTTCATCATAATGCTTAGGTTAGGTTGCAAGGGCTGAGCTGAAACGCTAAGGTAAGGTCATATAGAAAGGGTTCATCTAGGATAGCTAACCGCCGTCTGCTGAGTGTTAGACACTGACAAAGGAGGTGCTGGACGCTCTCCTCCTCTTCGGTATATCGATAATCGAAGGTCGTTACCAGCATTCTACCTCTGCTAAGGCAGGCACCTTGACGTGGTGTAGAGGGTTACGTCGAGCGCATCCGATACTGGTCAGTGGATCTGGGGTGGCTACGCCCATTCCAACCCCGTTGGTCCGCGCCGCATGCGAGCGGCAACTAAGAGCTGCCACCTCCTAATCCAGGGTGTTACACATTACCGTGCCCATTGGATTGTTTTGCAGCCAGGAGGTTTAAAACACCGGCTGTATTTTAACGGCGCCTTTCCAACACCGGACCGCCTTGGAAAGTAACTATGGCCTTACCGCGACAAGGGGATCTGGCGGGGCGGACGAACCCACTTCGCCTCAGATATATTTTGATCGCTAAGCTCGCCATGTCGGGCAGGTGATCGTACGAACAAGATGAGCAAAAACAACAGAAATAAACAAATCACAACAAAAACCACAAAAAGAAGCGGAGGTAGGAACACCGACAGCCCGCGAACATACAACGATAACGATGCCCCATCCACTAGCACCGGCATCCGTCGAGAGCCGGCCCCAAAGCCTGCGAACCGGGATGGCGACACAAGGGAAAAAAGGAGTCCAACAAACTCGCGAACCCTGGTGTGCATAACAACACTAGCGCGAATGAGAGGTTCGCAAACACCCTTCAAGAACCGGCCCCAAATCCGGCGAACCGCAATGGCAACACAACCACCACTGATGAGCATCGCGGCATCCACAACAACAGTAAGCAACATGACAACAATAGGAGGGAGGCAAACAGAGAACCAAAGAAGTTGTTGTTGTTGTTGCTGTTGTGGTAACGACAAAAACACTCCCCGAAGGTTTTGGAGAGTGTTGGTGAATTAACAGTCCTTGGCCGGATTTCAACCCGGTACTCCGGTACTCCCTGCGGTATTGCCCGACTGTCGTGGTAGCGATTTATGACCAGCGAAACCTTCTGGGTTATGTCACCCCTCCTTCCGTAAGGAAGGATAATATGGGTAATGAGAGGTGAGGAGCATCATATCCGTAGATCTACCATCGAGTTGCACGTCATTAGCTGGGCATATTAGTCGCCTCTTACGACCGGTATGCCTACCTCGGGCATATTCTAAGCCCCTAACCCGCAGGGTAAACCCCTAACCAAAGAATCTCGCGAACCCTGGTGCGTCTAGTACCACCAGCATGAATCGCGAGCCTAGGCAACCGTCAAGCAACGCCAACAATCGCGAAGAGACAACAGACCACAGCAGCAGGAGGTCCGAGAAACTCGCAAACCCTAGTGCGTCTAGTACCAGCAGTGTGAATCCCCAGTTCAGAGGTATCGGCCCCACAAAACTCGCGAACCATGGTGCGGCCAGCAGCACCATTGAGAATCGCGAGCAATCAACCGCAACTAAGGAGGTAGCAGATGACCGCCGCAAGGCCTCCACGAGCAGGCACGCGAAAGGTGGACGAGAGAGCACCCCGGAAAGAAGGAAGCGGCCAGCCAGAAAGCTAAACAGCGGCAGACCGCTCAAGCTACCGCCACGGACGATGACCGAAGAAAAGGGCTCAGTGGGTCGGGGGTAAAATGGTACCTCCGGAACCTCGCGAAGGGCATCTCAGCCAGAAAAAGACCTGACACGTCTGCAGGATGTAATCATGGACCAAGTGTTCATGGGATGGGAGCATGCTTTGGCTTTATGCGACGTGTACTTCCGCGCAGGACCTCTCCTTGTTTATTGCAAAGATGACAGGACAGCAGCTTGGCTAATGCAAGCTGTTCCGAAACTGAAGGCATGGACAGGCCCAAACCTCAGCACTAGAAGGGGAGACGATATACCGGCGACACACAAGGTGACAATTTTTCTTCCGAGATGCGCAGACCGTTCGTATGAGTATGTCAGTGGACTACTACGAGTCCAAAACGAGGGTATGAACACGAAAAGATAGCGCCCTATCACAGTCATCGTCGAAGATGCGGGATTACGTCTAAACGTCGGAATAGACGAAGAAGGTTACAGACTGAACTTCCGATATGGCGCCGTCCAGGTAAAGCCTTGGAGAGAATGTCTGGAACTACGGACGCAGCCCAAGAAGAAATGATGATGGATGAGAAGAACTCAGACCCAGTAGGGGAGATAGAAGCTATTGCAGAACGTGGCTCGTCAGAAAACACCACCAGCAAACCAACCCTCCTGAATCAGCCAGTACCAGCGCTCCTGAACCAAGCAGGGAGACCAGCAAGCAGAAGCAGGACAAAACTCAAAATACCCGGGGGCTCCTGGACGATATCGACCTGCAACGGTGCGACCGGGCAGATAAAAGGAGCGAAAGCGATAATCGCATGTCAGAAATTGACGAGCCGATGAGCGACTCAGGGTCTCAATGACCGCCCACCGTTTCAAAGTCGCCCAGATCAACCTCCATCACGCAGTGACACCCTCGGCTGTTATTTCCAGGGGGTTTGCCTTGGTGAGAGGATTGAAAGAAAGTTGCAATACGGTTATTTGGGATCTCTCCCAGGAGAGACTTAGAGCGTTTGTAGTGCTAAAAACCAATATTAAATATTTCTGCATTACAGAATTTCTAAGTCTGGTTTTGGTCGCAGTGCAAACAACGGTAGAGGTGAACGATAAGCACACTAATATCGTGTTCGCGGCGGCCTATTTCCCGGGGGGAGAGGAACATAGTCCCTCCAGACAACGTACATCATCTAGTGGCCTAGTGCAAGAGGAAAAATTACCACTAGTCACAGGGTGTTACGCAAACTCCCGCAACGTAGAGTGGGGCAGCTCGGACACAAACGTCAGAGGTGAGTCTCTTCTTGAATACATTATAAGCAATGTATCTATAACATGGAGAGCAAACCGACGTATGTCACCAGAGCCAGAGAGGAAATCCTGGACATCACCCTTGGCAGTATCATCGAGGTAAACATAGATAGCCTCAAGACAGGTAATAGAAGCGCAAGTTGCGTAGAGCTAGAGCATTGGGTAGAGATGTTAAATAACGTCATCACAGATGCGTTCCACTCAAGCTGCAGAGCTGCAGAGCCGCACAGACCAAAAGCGTCAAGAAGACTGCAACCTGGTGGTCTCATGGTCTTCTAAAGATGCGGGAGACCATCCGCAGACTTTTCAACAGGTATAAACTGACTGGCAGCTGGGACGAGTATACAGCATAGCTAGCTCTATACAACAAGGAGATAAGAAAATCCAAGAGAGCCAGTTTTAGGAAATTCTGTGAAGGAATCTCCTCAACACCTGCGGCGGCGAGGTTGCACAAAGCACTTGCCAAAAAGCAGAGGCGGAGAAACTTAGCATTAAAGCTTCCTGATGGTACTTATACCAGTACAGAGGAAGAGAGAGCAGGGACACTGCTGGCAGCACACTTCCCTGGTGCAACCAAATGCATACGGGATCCTCCTCTTCGAGAACCGAGGCCAAGACAGTCCGACTGGCATATGGCAAATAAACTCTTTTCAGAGGGAGCTGTCAAATGGTCAGTGAACACCTTTTACAAGTACAACCCACCAGGGGCAGACGGCGTATACCCAGTGTTGTTACAGCAGGGGAACCAGCTTATCCCACTCATAGCTAGGAGACAGTCTAGCACTGGCATATATACCTTCAGTGTGGAGGAGAGCAACAGTGGTTTTATACCCAAAATAGGAAGAAAGGACTTCTCATTAGCAAAGTCCTTCAGGCCAATAAATCTAATTTCCTTTGTACTAAAGGCAATGGAAAAAATAATTGACCACAGCATCAGAGCGAACACCCTGAACAGCAGGCCTCTTCATCACAGTCAGCAGACATATAGAGCAGGCAGATCTACGGACACAGCCCTCTATCAACTGTCGACTGAGATCCAGAGTGCGTTCGCCTGCGAGGAAGCAGTGCTATGCGCCTTCCTTGATATGAAGGTGCTTTCGATAACACGTCTCATGACAGTGTAAATAGAGCATTGCAGGACCGAGGGGTCGAAGTGCCTATCCAAAATGGATAGACGCCTTACTCCGCACCAGAACCGCTGAAACCTGGACAGACAGCAGCATAATACAGGTCAACACCACTAAGGGGGGAGTCATAATTGCACGGGGAAAATTCGAGAACACCATTTGACATCATACGAACAGCACTAAACCTGACAAAGAGATGGTGTGCTAGTGTGGGGTTTAGATTAAGCAAAAACAGCTATAATCCCTTTACCAGGAAAAGATTCCTCCCGGGACTTAGAGCAATAACCCTCGATGGCATGTCGATAGAATTTGTTGCTGAAGTAAAATACTTGGGAGTCATCTCCGACAGCAAGCTTCTATGGAGGCAACATTTTGCGAACATGTCTAGTAGGGCAACAAGGTCTATCATAGTGTGCAGACGCATCGTGGGCAAAACCTGGCGGTGCAGCCCGCACATTCTGAGATGGATGTACACCATGATAGTTAAACCCACTATCACCTATGGCTCGGCAGCATGGGCACCAAGAACATTACACTCGACGGTGAGACAAGCACTCACCAAGATCCAGCGCATGGGGTGCGTCTGCATCACAGGAGAAATGCGCAATTGCCCCACCGCTGCGCTGGAGGCTATTCTTGATCCACCCCCACTACATGTGGCGATAGAGCAGTCGGCCAAAAGAACTCTGCTAAACATCGCAAAGGAGGAAAGTAATGTCAACCAACAATATGATGAAGCTGTGGTGCCTCACCTGGCCAGCTCGTCTGCTCTGCTGTTGCCTTCAATATCCCTGTGCCCAGGTACCCATATAAGGCTGATACTGAAGAGCTGAGCCATTTCGTTAACAGTTCTGCGGCATTCAGTGACCGACTTTGTGTTGTCGACGAATGAGTCCAAGGCCTTAAGTGCGGTCTGGCTGTCTGAGAAAATAAAAACCGTTTCCCATCCTTAGGTATAGACACCCGATGGTTCACAGCCCTGTGTTTTTGATCAGAAAGGCGGAAAGAGACCTCTATACCCAGATCCGGTGAAAAGATGGCCGATCCCACCAAGCTTAGAGACATCGGTGAATATTTTGGTGGCACCCAGGAACGTATGCTGCCTAATATTCCAGTCTTCTCGTGATGGTATGTCCACTACATACTTCCTGCCAAATACGTTCTTTCACGTGCAACAGTCAGTGCGTGCTGGTATTGGGACTAGGGCGTTAGTGCCCAGGATTGTGGCATGCCCACTAGCTCCATTTGACCAGATACCTGTTTCCCTTATGCGTAGAGCAGCGACGACAGATACTTCCTTCGCCACCAGGTCAAGAGGTGGTAGATATAGGATTGTGTTGAGTGCTTCCGTCGGAGTAGAAAAAAGAGACCCGGTTATACAGAGTTCTGAACTCCTTTTTTTTGCAGCATTTTGAGGTAATAATTTTTCGCTAGTGCAGGCCACCAGACCAAGACACTATATAGAAAAATCGGCCGCACAATGGCTGTATTTATCCAATTTACCACCTTAGGGGAGAACCCCCAAGGGGCACCAATTGCCCTCGCTCTTGTTTATCGCGGCGGTGTTGGATTTGGTATTTTGTACCTCCCCGAGAAGAGAATTAGCTCGGTTTTATCCGGGTTAGCTTCCAAACCGGAGGCTATGGCCCACTGGTATATTTTGGATAATCCCTTCCCATTAAATTGCAGAGGGCTTGCTGGAGTGTTCCCCGAATAATGACATAGATGTCATCAGCATACGCGATCATTTGGTGACCTTCTGATTTCATCAGGCGTAATATTTGGTTGATGGTAACCACCCATAGTAGCGGAGAGAAAACGCCTCCCGGGCGGGGTACCTCTGTTAACGAGTCTGTGGATCACGCTACCACCTAGCTCTGTTTTAATCCGCCTATGTGTAAGCAGATTGTGAATAAACACCACCAGGCAAGCGTCAACCCGCAGACCCGTCAGCGCCGGGGTGATGTCTTCTGGAAGAACGTTGTTGAAAGCGCCCGCTATGTCTAGAAATGCACCAGTGTGTATTCCTTGAGGTCAAGTGACCTTTCGATAAGGGATACCAGATAGTGCAAGGCAGTGGCAGTTGACCTGCCCTTAGTATAGGTATGCTGAGCTTGAGATAGACACAATGGGTCAATCAGCCTCCGGATTTAGTCTTCCAGGAGTCTTTCAAGAGTTTTAAGAAGAAAAGAAGATAGGTTTATAGGCCTAGCGTGGGAGGTTTTCCCTGCCTTGGGGATAAAACCACATTGACCTCTCCATGATGCTGGCACGTAATTAAGCTTAAAACAACTTATAAATATCTCCTTTACCCAGGGCTTTATAAGTTCGACAATGTATTGAAGCTGAGCCGGCAATACTCCTTCCGGGCCCCACGTCTTATAGGGCTTAAAGATGGATAGAGCCCAGTCTATCTTTATATCATCTGTGATTTCGTTTATTAGCTGATCCAAAGAAAACCATCCACTAATAATATTTGGAGACACGCTCTCGCATGTCGGGAAGTGTGTATCCATAAGCCAGTTTATGGTATCCGTGCTTGAATACTTCCAGTGACCGTCCGGCTTCTGGACGTAGCTTAGCTGGGTTGGAGATTTCGATAGCACAATTCTTAACGGGAGGCAGCGGATGTAGTTTCAATATTGCAGCAGAATTCCAGAATGAGTTTCGTCTTGTAAACCGCGCATGATGATTCATGTCCGTCATGCTTTGCTTTATTAAAGGCCGTCCTCCAAGACTTCCTGAGCTTATTGCAAGCATATCCAGCTCATATTTGTTCGTTGGGTTCGCACCCCTTTAGACAGATTTTTATCTATAAGCTTCTTGTAGTAGTTCTAGTATGTTCTTCATTTTGTATATACTTAGGGTTTGTGTGTATCTCCGATACAGAGAAACTTATATACCTATGTTCTGCGTAGAAGTGTTCCTTTAAAACCCTCCAATAAGCGACAAGGTCACTGAAAGAGTATATGACCAGAGTTATGTCAAGGACCTCCACGCGATTCCTTGTGATAAAGGTGGGGTCATTTCCCCTGTTACATATGCTTCGGTTAGTACCTAGAAGATAGTTATATAGACACTCACCTCGGCCATTTGTGTCAGTGCTGCCCCATTTGGCATGATGAATTAACACACGCTCTCGGGGATTATCCTGTAGCAGTGAGCCTTGGTTATCAAGGGCCAGGTAGAACGAAGCCAACTTGCACCCCCTATCCAGCCCCTCGATGCTGACCGCTCTCAAATTTCCGTCACTACATTGGGGAAGAAGTACAGCATTAAGAGTAGACTTAGCTAAAATACATGTGCGAGGCTTAACCTTATCCCGAGCGCTAAAGAGTTTGTAAGATGGTGTTCGCAAACCACAGATCCTATTGCCAGTGATCCACGGCCCCTGGACGTGTACAATGTCTACCATGACTGATGACAGGTGTAGTAGAAGTGCAGCTGATGCTGCTTTGCTTTCCCGCTCTCCTCTGTGAGCGTCACGTCCTCCTCGTCTTCATTCAGAAGTTGACTCTCGGGGTATAAGCCAAGCCACCGTCCGAGCTTGACGAGGCGTACTCACTCCGTACCGCCTCCTTGTCTTCGTCCACTTCCATATCGCCATCACTTGCGAGCTCATCCACCTCCACACGAGACTCGAGGTTGACCAAGGATTCAACATCGGCCTTGTATACCCGAAGGTTAATATTTTTAAAGCCGTAGCTGACCCTAAAGTCACGCTTCGCCAGAGCTTCGACGCTTACGCTGTCTAAGAGCAGAACTATTTGCAGCCTTTTCAACGTTGACCACTTTCCAATTTTTGGTCAGAAACCCCGGTTTATACTGCTGAAGAATCCCTAGGATGTCAGCTGGGTCCGTTTGCGCCACTGGGACCTAGGCCCTAGCCCTTGGTCGTGAAGGGATACCACGCGCCTCCACCACCCTGAGGCGTGCACCCGGATACACCTCGCCTATCCTGAGTACGGCGCCGTCGTACAGATCTACCGACCTGGCATCATCACAGGCGATGAGCTCGACGTTGGAAACCAACCTGCGCTGTATGATAGTGGTGGCCCAGGGTTGTCTTTTTTCACCTTTACGGCAACATTAGCGAGCGCGGCCTCGATCCACTTCCATTGCTGTTTAGGGATCCTGCCATCTGCACTGCTCTCATCAATCACTCCAATGATCTTCCGATCCTTGGCAATTTTAGCGAAAGGCCGTGTCCAGCCTCCCTGTGTTTTGGCCCTTTTCGGTGCCGTTGGGGTTGTTTCCTCCATTGAGCGCTGGCGTTTCGAGGTTCCGTCACTCCCTAAACCAATCCAGCCGGAAATCCGGCAACACCTTCCTCGCCCACTCAAGGTCACGCTGAACTTTCACCTAGTCTTCCGCAGAAACATCATCCTCCCTTATCGGTGAGGTGGCGTTGCTGAGTATGATCCCGGCTGCCGCACGTTTGGTCGCGTTGTCAGGTGTCACCATATAAGGGAGGTAGGGTGCAAAAACACCTACGAGTCGACGATTTGGGTAAGTTCAAAGCGCAACACTCCCATGAAAGACAAACATCATAATGCTTACGGCGATGTTTCCTTATTTTCCTGCGAGCTGGATTTTCATCCAGACATCGCCATCGCCTAAATGCTAAAATATGCCAAAATGCCAAAGCAAATGAACTCTCAGAGTTAGGCATGGGACTATTCGATTAAAAAATTATTTATTCGAAGGCTATAAATAATTCGAATAATATGTATGAATTATTCGAATAAATGACAACTATCCGAATTATAGGTATAAAAGTTAAACAAATATCACTACTGCTTATGCACACAGTTGTACACGCAAACATACATACACACATACAAAACGTGAGTGCATTCTCATAGGTGCAAGCGATGACGACAGTGTATTTCGCTTCCAACATCTCTCGCATTTCAATAATACTATTCGAATAAACGGATAAATTATACGAATAAATACTATTCGAATTTTTTAAAACGAATATTATTATTCGTTTATTCGAATAGTATTTATTCGAATATTATTCGAAAATAATCCCACTATTACTTAGAATCTTAGAAGATTTCGCTTATTTGCGATTCTGCAACGCAAGTGGCCTAGCTAAAATTTGTTACTTTATATTTTCGCTTGGGGGCGCTGGGTTTGCACTGCCAGCTGTCAATTTAGTTGTCTTTGATGTATATTGGAACGATTTTTCGTCATCCCTTGTCAAATTTGGTTTTGAGACAAACCGGTTTCGGCGTTGTGCCATCATCAGTGTCGATTTTCGTTCTGATCTGTTGTGGTCGTTTGTCTTGTATTTATAGTAGGTAGCAGGTAACGTCAGCATGGGTGTCTGTTTGTGTACGTGTGTGCATGTGTTGTGTGTGTATATTCAGAAACGGGGGTGGTTTGCATCGATCGGTTTTTTTGTGGTTGACTGAGGCAGGTAAAAGTTGGTGATTTTTGTTGTTTGCCCTTTTTTGCTTGTTTGTTGTTTTGATCTTTTGCTGTTTTGTGCTTATTTGTCGGTGCGTGTGTGTTTGTTGTACCTGAGTGGTTGCTTTGTTTTTTGTAAACCAATTTTAAAGGTTCGAATATTGTGTCGGAAACAGTGTTTGTCTGTTAGTTTATTATTCTACCGTCGAATGTTTTTTGTTTGTAGATTTCCATGTTTTCGAGTACGTTCAGACGTCTGCCTTTTGCTTGTACATGTAGGACCTTGACTGTTTTTTTGATGTTTCCGGGGGGGCATTTATTCTCCGCCATGTGATTCGCAAAGTTGGACTCTGGTATGATGGTTGGATTCCGTATCTTTTTGTTCTAATCTCTAATGTGTTCTCTGAACCTCGTTCTTACTTGTCGTCCGGTTTGTCCTATGTAACTGTGCTGGCATTCACAAGTGAGCTTGTATACACCATGGCTGCTAAATGGACCTTCTGAGTTAGTTTTGGTTCTTAGCTTCCGTCCTAAATTGTTCGATGTTTTGAAAGCTGTGTTGATTTTGTATTTTCTAAGGAAATTTCAAAACTATTTTCAATTCAACAATAAAATATACAGACAAACAAACGGACTTGCGATGGGAAACCCAACATCGGCTATTCTTATGGAAGCGTTTATTCAAAACCTGGAAAAAGAGTATATACAGGAATTAAATTCCAAATTAGGAGTATTATTTTACGCAAGGTACGTGGATGATATCATATGCGTTTTAACTACCAACAACGAAGAGCAAGTACTGGAGTACCTCAACAAGCAGCACGGGAACATAAAATTCACAATGGAAACCGAAAAAGACGGAGGAATCAATTATCTGGACCTCACAATAAGTATTGATAAAGCTAGCAATAAATTCAACTACGACATATATAGGAAACCAACGGCCACCGACATACATAATACCTCGAACCACCCACAACAACATAAAAATGCAGCGCTAAGGCACTTAGTACAAAGATTGGAAAGAACACCTCTTACACAAGAAGCATATAGAAGAGAGCTTGGAATAATATATAACATCGCTACAAACAACGGATATAAAAAAGCACTAGTAGATAAACTCAGGAGAGACCTTAGAGAACAAAAAAGAAACAATGGAGAAGAAAGTACACAAACCTGGACGACAATGACATATACTGGAAGGGCAACATATAAATTAGCAAATTTCCTTAGAAAATACAACATCAACACAGCGTTCAAAACATCGAACAATTTAGGACGGAAGCTAAGAACCAAAACTAACTCAGAAGATCCATTTAGCAGCCATGGTGTATACAAGCTCACTTGTGAATGCGAGCACAGTTACATAGGACAAACCGGACGACAAGTAAGAACGAGGTTCAGAGAACACATTAGAGATTACAACAAAAAGATACGGAATCCAACCATCATACCAGAGTCCAACCGACAAATAAGCACAAAACAGCAAAAGATCAAAAACAACAAACAAGCAAAAAAGGGCAAACAACAAAAATCACCAACTTTTACCTGCCTCAGTCAACCACAAAAAAACCGATCGATGCAAACCACCCCCGTTTCTGAATGTACACACACAACACATGCACACACGTACACAAACAGACACCCATGCTGACGTTGCCTGCTACCTACTATAAATACAAGACAAACGACCACAACAAATCAGAACGAAAATCGACACTGATGATGGCACAACGCCGAAACCGGTTTGTCTCAAAACCAAATTTGACAAGGGATGACGAAAAATCGTTCCAATATACATCAATCATTCACCCTGTCGGAAAAACAACAAAACAAAATAAATTAGTTGTCTTTCTTAAGAGCCAGAAGTAGTCAGAAATAGACAGAAGTTACTAGAAGTCAACCCCATACACTTTTTGGCGTTACTTATCGGCCTCAGTAAATATAAATTTTTGAAAATTTTACTAGTTATAGTCAGAGAAATATGGGATTAGACCAAAATACACAGGCTTATAAGGACCACCGCCGCTAGAAATGTGAAAACGCCATGGGCATATTGGTGCGGTAGCCAAATATTATAGCTACAATCTTTTCCGGGATTTGGAGTCATCCGTATATCGCAGTACCCTATTCTGATGGAATCATTTAACTTTGGACGCATCCTTGGTAACTTTGTCTCCCAGTTTTATTTTGAGTATCTTTTTAAAGCTGATGATCTCAGCTATGTCGTCCCTTGGAAGTTAGCGGATTGGCGAACATTTTTGAGTTTTTCTGCACAAGTAACAAAGTAGCGTGAATAGATGTTCTCTAGAAGTTTCCAACATTATGGACAAATACTTGTTGGGTAAATATGTAAAATTTCCATTTTTCGCACAAATTACATCTATTTTATGTATTTGAGTGTTTTTATGACATAAAACCCCATAAGTATAACCTTTTATCATATATTTTGCCTTTTAGCAACAGATTTTTTGCGTTGCCAAAATAAGCTACCTTTAGGAGAGATTTTTGGATATGGCTAAAATTCCAGAATCGCAATTTCGGCTAAATTAGTTGCCAAAAACAGCTGATTAATTTATCTGGTTCATTTGTGTTCATCGCTAAAATGTGCCAAAAAATGAACCAAAATGTGGATATTGTCATTCACTGGAATCGCAAAAGTCGCCAAATACTCGTATTCCTAAAATGCATTTAGAGATTTTTGGCGATCGAGATTGAGCTTTAGCGATTTCCAGAATTCCGCTGCAGGTGCCTGTTCGGATGTTGCGATTTGTAACAGTTGAACAGGAATGCCTCCCGGACCTCTGTGATTTCCTTGTCAACCGGAGAATGCAGTACAAATTGCCGGCAGAAAGCGCTCGCACATATCTTCGGTTTCGACTGGACCTTATCGCCAAAGGCGATGGATATTTTGTCGTTAGATTTAGTCGGATTCAACAAAGACGGCTATATGTATATTTCTTAATTTTTTTAATGTCATAGCCCATTGTTGTTGTGGTAACAATGCTTCGCCTTAATTAGTCTTTGTTGTTGTTGAGTGTTAATAGTTAGAAGAGATTCATGACGATTCTCAGAGTCAACGTGCCCTGTCTATAACAACAACAACAGGTTTACATCGAAGTAAAAGCCCTTGGGTAAGACCCGAGTCATTCGGAATGAACAGTTCGATATAACCTGCTTACTTAGTAGGTAAGTAATCTCTACATATAATAAAATTGTAACAGGTCGATGTCTGCACATTGCAGATATTTAGGAAAAATCAATAGGAGGAATCATTATCGAGCCGGCAGAAGCCAAATCAATCATTTTTAGAATTTTTGTCTATCTGTCTGTCTGTATGTTTGGTCGCGCATCACCCAAAAACTGTTTAATGGAATTGAATGGAACTTACCGTTATATTACTTGACGTTTACCTTAAAATTTAAGATATGCTATGTTCCGATATCTCTACCAGTTTCCGAGATATCGACTAACATGTGGACCAAGGTGACCCAAAATGTGTTTAGTACAATATATATACAAACGCTTCAATAAGCGATGTAATTAAGTTCCATATTATGGCGAATGTACTCAAGCACGTACCATCCCTAACTTAATAACACTCTCATCACTAGTTAAACACAACCGAGATAACGATGGCTACGCTTATGCATGCAAGCATGTACCAAGGAAGAGGAAGAGGGATGGCGCGAGTGTTCACGAATACAAGGCAAAGAGGAGATGTCAATAAATAACACCGATCCTTCGAGAACACGAAGAACGAACAACCAAGAAATTTCTCGGTGTGTGGGCAAGCACCCTGACTATATAAGGCAGTAATCAAGCAAGGCAGGTTGATCAGTTTAGAGACACGAATGTCGACAAGGGACGTGCAGCCGAAATTGTTATGGTATTGCAACGAAAATGGATCGGTAAGGAAGGCGGTCGGCATGATCTCAATGGTGCACAGTGGCTAGTCATTGTCGGCTGGGGTGGGCTCTTGCCAACCTTACCGTCCTGCGCCATAATCAGAAAAATTCTAATCATGCCTTGAATACGCGGGGAAATGCACAAAACCGCGCAACGAACTATAAAAACAACATCCGGTTAAACCCGGATGCCACGGACAGACCGTTGACATTCAAATTTCAAACTCAAATAAAAAAACGGAAACTCGAATTAAAATTTAAAAGAAACGGGCAAACAAAATATTTAAAATAGAAATCAAAATTCAAAAAAAACCGAAAATTAACGACAAAAAAAAAGAAAATGAATATTGAAAACCGAACCGGAAATGACCGGTTACCAAAAGCTGAAATATAAAAATAAAAACAATAAAGGGCCGAACAATATAAGGGGGCGCCGCGGGTGTTGTTGCGACACCCTGGTGCTAACTCACCCTCATCCATGGCCATCGACGCACCTAATCTCGATGGCCCCTTTCCTAAAGAAAACCCTACATGCCTTCTAAATAAGGAGAGTCAGCATTCCCATATTAATTATAATTTATTTATAATTCATTGCTTATATCTAACAATGGTTACGGTGATATTACACCTAATCAAATCTGTTTCTAGAAGGTTATAAGAACATTACTCGATGTATATAATAAATTGAGTTTCTGACCATTAGTAAATCAAAACATTCAAGGTACTTATAAATAATTCAAAATTATAAGTATTGTAATTTCCCAGCAGGCATTCCTGTAAATGTTTTTTTTTCTCAATAGTTTTAAGTAAACTCACTACTATAGCGATAGGCAAGCGCTTCAAGTTTTAATTTATTTAAATGGTTAAAGTTAACATTTTATATACTTCAAAAAAAAACTGCTATAGATCATTCAAATCACAAAGGGGAATACAAATGTTTACGAAAAGTCCAAAAAAAACTATTTATATTTCTGCAATCGCCTAATAATTGGTTAAGTTACGCATTCAATGTATGACTGCAGATTATTTATTTATTTTATTGCAATAGCTACATAATTATACATTTTGTTGTTATAGGTTCGTTTTCAATACAACCATTTCTTCGTTCGTCATCGTTATATTATATTGTTATATTATTTGTGGCCTTTATATTGTTATATTATATTGTATGTTATTGTATCCTATTAGGTTTCATATTTATTTAATGTTGGCTTTAATTTATATTTATATATTATAGAACTCTTACAATTATTGTTATTTTTCTTTTATCTCATTTTATTATGAGCAACCGTAACCTAAACTATTAACAAGCTTCGTTTTAAATATGCCTTCCTATTTCGAATTTTCAATCTAAGTTTAAATTATCTTCTAACTTTGTTCAACGCTTTTCTTTCCTATTTCATAAAAAAAATAATTTAGTTCTATATACATGGTTTGGTCTCACCCATCTTGTAATGTCGACCGCCGCTGAGGTCAATGCTGGTGTTGTTGTTACTGCTGCTAGTGCGGCGGGCCTATAATAGGCGGCCCTCGCTGTTGTCACCGCTGGTGTTGTTGTTGTTGCTGGGTTAGTGCGGCGGGCCTATATTACGGCGGCCCTCGCTGTTGTCACTGCTGGTGTTGTTGTTGCTGGGTTAGTGCGGCGGGTCTAAATTACGGCGGCCCTCGCTGTTGTTACTGCTGTTTACTATTCTTGTTGTGGTCGATCCGGGTGCTAGTGCGGCGGGCCTATAATACGGCGGCCCTCGCTGATGTTACTGCTGTTTACTGTTGTTGTTGTGGTCGATCCGGGTGCTAGTGCGGCGGGCCTATAATACGGCGGCCCTCGCTGTTGTCACCGCTGGTTACGGTTGTTGCTGCTGCTAGTGCGGCGGGCCTATATTACGGCGGCCCTCGCTGATGTTACTACTGTTTACTGTTGTTGTTGTGGTCGATCCGGGTGCTAGTGCGGCGGGCCTATCATACGGTGGCCTTCGCTGATGTTACTGCTGTTTACTGTCCAACACCGCTACGCGGTCCACAGTTATTTTGCGCAGAACACACTTTTTGCACTTTTCGGTACACCCTAATCTGTGATTACAACAAGCACATGAAAATGACAGAAAATTTTCTACTTTGATGGCAAATATCTCTGACCAGACAAAAAATATCGAACCTCCGCCCCCGCCGGATCACCGATACGGAGGCCAAAAGCCCTCGTTCGACACACCTCCCGAGACCTCCGAACGCACACCAGCAGCCACGTGCGGTCGCCCAGAATTACCTTTGTTTGAAGAAGACGCTATTTAGTTTCAATATCTACAGAATCTGGATAATCTCTACGAATTATTACAAATTTTAGAGCACATCAAAAATTTAAAACTCCAACAAAATTTAGATTTACTACAGAAACTGTATAGCGCCGAAAAAAATATAAAAGATTTCAGTTACTTTTTCCAACACAACTATTTTATGCGGTCACATATTATTCTTTTATTTGCGCTTGTTAAATACTTTTGTTACAGTTTTTTTTTTGTTTTGAGATATCGAGATATCTAATTGTTGCACACCACCGCTATCATATGCTTAACTGCTTCAAAAGCCACCACTCTTATTTAAATTTACTTTTTTCTTTTTAAATCACTTTTCTTATTTTTGTTGGTTATACCTCGATTTAGTTTAAGTTTTTCACTGTCGCGACTGTTCCGTCAGAAGACCATTACGTTTTTGAATCGTTTTAAATGCCGGCGACGCCGCTATGCCGAAAATCGTCAAGCAACGGCGACTGCGCAATGGAAAAGTTCCGCTACCCAGTCTGACGTGGCAGGATTGTTGCCACTCGGGTTGGTAGTTGCCATCAGGGATCGGACTTTTAGTTCTATTTTAAATACCCTCTCACTACTACCGGTCTTCGTAAAAGTACAGCACGCATTTCAAAACAAAAAAAAGGATAATATATATTATTGAAACTAACGTTGAAAATATGACTTTGCTTTTTCACAGTTGATTTAATGAGTATCGCACTGTAGGAATTACTTAAAACACAAAGTACTGAAATTACGCTTTGATGTGAGACATAAATGAAAATGATTTTAGTACTTTTGCTTTTACTACTATTTCACACTAATTTTATTAAAGGTAAACAATTTTTTTTTTTCTATGGAACAAAATACAACGCAAGAATATTTGTACTGTTGACTGACTTCATAGACGAGTTTATAATTAGGAAAAAGCATCACTTATCAAAATAAATCGGAGTTTGGTACTATTCTAAGGGAGCATAAAGCGTAGTAGTATTGGGTAAAGTGCAGTAGGTATTAAAATTACTGCAATTTTGATCAAGTCCGAACCCTGAAGGCACGCTTTCGTTGGCGCGCAAAATAAGAAGGTTCTAGACTATGCGCTTGGTGTGTTCCCTTGGTGACCCGTGGACCCCCACGTTACTGAGTTTGGAGTAGGAGACACATGGAGCTCCCCATCCGACCTAGCCATTGACAATACTATTCCGATCTACTGGTTTCGTTAATATAGCACATAGCACAAATCACGGCCGCTTTAAACTCATTCAAGTCTAATTATACCATACTTTACAAGTTGACTAATAATGTATTGCCATTTGCTGCTAAAATGTATTCTGGCAATATACCTAGTTTTACCCGCATTCGGTTAAAATTTAGATGTCAGCTGTGTTAAAGTCAGGGATCAGGACGGGATTCCATGTGTCTCCCACCCTGGACAATTTGGCACTGTTGGAGGCGTATCTTTCACTTTGGGTGTTTTTGGTAATGTATGGGTTTTTGTTTTCGAGATATTGCATTACATAAACGGCATCGTTTATTCCGTGCATACTTTGTACCCGTGCACTTTTACCAACATAATTACTTTGAATTCACCCTCCAAAGGAAAAACCCTTTTTGATGACAATTGCCCATTTCCCTTTTTTTCTGACACTTTCGAGCGCCCTGGGTTACCCGCAATTTAACTCTGGGCACACCAAGAACACACCAAACACTTGTTTGTGTGGAAAAGTTCCGTTATTGGTGCCTTTTCCATTCTATGGGAATATTTGTGCTGACACTTCAGCAAAAATCACGCACTTTCCCTTAGCTAAACGTCAAACCGGAAGGTGAATCAAAACTGTCACCCAACCAACCGCATTGAACCAAATAACAATGACTATCAATTGAAAGTAAACCATAACAGGCCTGCTTCGCTTCGAAGACCGGTCGATGAAGCGAACAGGAAAAAGGTTTACTTGCAAGGAAGCCATTTCTGGGTAAAAAAAACGTGGGGCACGACTCACCCCCAGATAAGAGTCTCTAGTTCTACCACGAGCTAGCCGGGCAAGAAGATCCGCCAGTAAAGGAAAATTTTTGTAGTATTTTGTTTCATAGTTTAGTAGGCTTTGCGGCAAATGGAAATTTGGTATAGTGGTTTTGCCCCCACAGAAATAGGCTAGAGAAAAACGGAGAAGTTTATGTTTCCTAGTTAAACGCTTTGCGGCCATAGACAATTTGATATCGGAGAACACGTCAAAACTCCGAGGCAAACGGAGAATTACTTTTTGTTTCTTAGTTTAACTGCTTCGCGGCGGTAGACATTTGTTATTGGAGAACTCGTCAAAACTCCGAAAATTTTTGGTACTAGTGGTTTCACCCCCACAAAAAAAAGGTTAAGCAAAAAAAATAACCGGAGAAGCTTGTTCCATGGTAAAAAAAAACTTTCACCCGGTAGACATTTTAATTAAGGAGAACTCGTCAAAACTCCGAAAGACAATCCGCATAACCGAGGATTGCCAGGTTATCCACTACTTCCGATGGAAGCGTATGTAAATACCCTATTAAGTCAATGCTCGGGGAGGATACTGGGCGAGTCGTCCCCGACCGCCAAAACGCCCAGTTACGGTTCCAAATGTCAAAATGTATATATGAAAAAAGAAATCAAAATTGTTATTGCGGGCGAATATCCGAAGCATGAAAGCGACCTATCAGTTTCCCTGTCAGGTCCTCTAGGTCGTACAACGCATTGCCTACTTTTCGACGAACTCGGCACTTGAGGTATTTCGGCAAGAATTTGGCGTTTATGCCTTGTTTAAAGTTACTGAAAGCAAAATTTTTCCTAAAAACCTCCTGACCTTCCCTGTAGTTAACTTGCCTATAGCGTTTGTTATAAACGTTGTTTCCCCTATCCTTCGCCTGATCTAAATTCCTACGAATTTGCTCGCGAATGTTGGACAACTTATCCGCCCTAGTTACTATTGGAATGTCTTCTTCCCTAAGAGTACCGAGTTTATCTAATCTATTATAGGCTGATGCGTGTTGGACCATGTTCTGACCGTATAAGGCAAAGTATGGAGAGCACTGAATTGAGGTATGAAAATCGCTTCTTAACACCGCTAAAATTTCGAGTATATGCTTGTCCCAGCCGGTATGATCCTGTTTATCTTTAAGGAAAATTCTTATTTTTGAAACAATTTCTCTATTTACGCGTTCCGACGCGTTAGCCTGCGGCGAGTATAACCCCGTCCTTATATGGGTCACCCCATAATTCTCGAGAAATTGTTTCATTTCCTTAGAGATAAACTGTTTACCATTATCGCTATGGATATATTCAGGAACCCCAACCGATGGAAAAATTTCAGAGGTAAAGTAATTCATAACATTAACAGTTGTTGCTCTCTGCATGGGCTTCAACCAAACATACTTTGCAAAATGGTCCAGAACAATGAAGAGAAACTGATTGCGCCGCTTAGATCGCGGGTAAGGTCCTAGAAAGTCGCAATAGAACCGCTGAAATGGTCTTTCTGAAGCAAAAGTGTTCGCTATAGGTGGTCTTGACTGCTGATTTGTTGACTTAACAGCCTTACAAGTGTCGCATTTCTGTGCATAGTCTCTAACGTCTTTAGCTTGCCTAGGCCAGAAGTAATTTTGTTTAACTCGCTCTAAAGTTTTCTGCCAACCCCCATGGTAACTCCTATTCGCATCATGTGCAAGACTTATCGCTTTCTCAGTTAACCCTGTCGGTAGCCACACCCGCCATAACGAGTCCTCCTCATCCGCCACACCCTTACGAAATTTAACCCTTTTTAAAACCACGCCATCATTTACACTCAAATCTGGTAGCACATCTTTGTTTTCTAAAATGGTTCTGCAAAGATCTAAGTATTCCGCGCTTTCAAATTCCGGCGATGCTAAGTCAATTTCGTGAGGTAGGGCGGAGAAGGTTAGCCCGTCTACATCAAAACGCGAGAGGGCATCCGGTACTATGTTCAGGGTTCCCTTGCGATCGTATCTTTGCAATAGGATTGACCATCGAGCCAGCCTTCTGAGTCATCAACCACTTGAGACTTGAATGATCAGTTATGATTCGGAATGGCAAACCCTCTATGTACGGTCGAAAACGCTTGACACTTATAATGGCGGCAAGGCATTCCAGTTCGGTTACAGTATAATTGCGTGAGCATTGTTAAGTTTTTTCGAGACAAACGCGATGGGCTGCTCAGCGCCCTCGTCATCGACCTGGAATAACACGCCCCCTACACCTATTTTTGAAGCATCACACTGAATAACAAAATCCTTCGAGAAATCGGGTTGGGCCAAGACAGGAGCGGAGCTCAAGGCTTCTTTTAACTTTTCGAATGCTTCAGGGGTAAGTTTAAATGGACCTGCTGACTTGCGAAGACAATCGGTCAGAGGACCTGCAAAAAGTCAGCAAAATTGGTAATGAATGCTCTATACCAATTTGCCATGCCCACAAACCTACGAACCTGTCGCGGAGATTTAGGGATCGGAAAGTTCTGCATTGCTTCTATTTTCCCAGGAGCCACCTTCAAGCACCCGCTACCTATCAAGTACCCTAAATACCGAATCTCCTTCTGACAAAATTTGCTCTTCTTCACATTGATTGTGAGGCCCGCGTCCCTCAAACAATTTGCTACTTCCGCCAGCAACTTTAGGTGGTCTTCAAAGTTAGTGCTGCATACCATTAGATCATCCAGGTAGACGAAGACAATCTCCCGCAAACGCGAGGGAATTGCCTTGTCCATCAGGCGGCTCATAGTCTGCGGTCCATTGCACAGACCAAAGGGCATCACTTTAAAGTGGTACAGAGGCTTCCCAGGAACTGCGAATGCTGTTTTTTCCTTGGAAGACTCTGTCAGCTTGATCTGAAAGAACGCGTCCTTCAGATCAATGCCACTAATGAAGTGCGTGTCCTTCAGTCTGCTCAATAGGCCGTTGATATGAGGCAACGGGTACGAGTCCTTTTTAGTTACCGCGTTGACCTTCCTGGAATCTATGCAGAGCCTGCCCTTCCCTGGCTTCCGAACGAGAACAACTGGACTACACCAGGGCGAGTTTGACTCTTCTATAACTCCCATTCCGAGCAGCCTATCTATCTCGCTAAAAGCTTCGGCTTGCCTCGGTGGCGAAAGAGGAAAATGTTTACTCTTGATTGGGACCGCATCGCCCGTGTCAATGTGATGTTCGACTAGCTTTGCTTGACCCAGCCCTACCTTCTCAAACGATGGAAACATATCTACTACCTCCTGCAGCTCGACCTTCTGCCTTGTTGTTAAATCATGGAAATTATACTCCTGTTCCCTTTCTTCGCTAATCTCTAGACATGCTACACTGGGGAATATATCAGGTGCTAACGCAAAAGCTCTCCAGAAATCAACTCCGAAATAGGCTTCTTGAAGAAGCGACGGAACAAGATAAAAACGAATAGATTTGGTGGAATTTTTGAAAGTCACTGGTAAAGAAACATACCCTAATATTTTCTGCTTGCCGCCACCCGCCGTGTATACGAAAGCCTGTAGTGGGTGGTATTTAAGTCCAATTGAATCCAAAAACTGTTCACAGTCCTTCCCGAGGATAGAGACATTCGCGCCTGAGTCCAGCAACCCTACTATGAAACTGTTTTCTATTTTTACTCGCACCAGAGGCCTTTCATCCTCGGTGAGCACCAAAGTGGTGCTTTGCAAAAGTTTACGCTCCTGTACTCGGCTATAATATCTCTTCCTACATTTTAAAATGTTTTCGGACACAAGTGACTCTAGATTGTTTGTGAAAATTCGCGACCTAACTAGCTCGTAATTGGTTGCCCTCTGTTCCAAACTAGGTGAGAAACTGGCCTGACACGCAAAATCTCTTTTCGAAGCTTTCAAAATTTTTATTGGTTTGGAAATTGCCGTTGATGACCTAGGACTATCGGAATCAGAACTATTGGAGCTATCTGTACTATCAGGAAAGGTCACTATTATTTTTGGGTATTCCCTCGCCAGGGTGCCACTACTCCTCGGAAGCTCACTAGCTCCATGCATACCCTCGAAGGACCCATTTGGTTCCGCGCACGAGACGACTCGAGAACTGGCTGATATAGGGGCTATAGTGTCGAACGAGTTTCCCCCATCTTCTCGCTCGGGTACTGGTTTCCCTGCCTGCGATGGTCCCTAGGGCATTTTGGAGTAAAGACTCCCCTATTCCCACACTTAAAGCAAAACGGATTCCTGATGGGTTCCTCGCAATAAATATACGAATGGCCCATGGCCTGGCAATTCCAACACTGGATGCTTGAATAGTCCGGTTTCCTATTACGTCGGTACTCCAACGCCTCTATCTGCGGGTCAGCTTCGCAATCCTCGCCTTCCATCCTCATGTCCGGTGTTATCGTGCGGGCCTCGTTGACATGACGTCCATGGTAATCGGTTCCCAATATTTTGCTTTCTTTCAACACTTGCTCTCCTTTTCGTGCTATGTCGCGTAAATCATGCAATGCCCTGGCATCCGCATTGAAGAGCATTAGCTTAAGGCTACTGTTGACGTTTCTCTTTATTATGTCAATCAGTAGGGCTTCTGACATCGGCTCTCTAAGCCGCGCGTTTAGTGCTACTATGTCAGTGTGGAACACGTCGTATGACTCACTCAGCTTCTGCTTACGCATTGAGATCTCCATCATGATCTCGTGGTCACTTTTCAATGTTCCAAACTCACGCTTCAGGGAATAGCACAAAAAAGGATAGTTCGCGGTTGGGTTCTGCTTGGTAAAAAGACAGTACCACTCTTCAGCCCGCCCTGATAAAAATAAATGGAAGCTTGCCATAAGTTGGTCGCTAGAGCATTGAGTCCGCTCACATAAAGTATCCAACTTAAACAAAAAATCCGCGACGCTTCCAGTACCATCGAAAGAAACCTTCCAATCCTGTGGTTTGACTGCGATGCCACTGGGAACGATGCTGCCCTGGTTGTTCACGAATGTCTGGGCTTGGTTTGCTTCCATCCTGTTGATATTCCTTGTGTAGCTAGCACCGGCTTGTTATGAGGTTACTGCCGCGTTAAGTAAGTCCATGTTTTCCTGATCGTCCTCATCTCGTTCCTCATCTCCTCCTGAGAAGTCCTGAACAGCTGATGTAGCACGTTCACCCACGAGTCTCCCGGAGGAGCCTCAGCCATATTCCTCTGAGTAGCGATCCTATCACCTAAAGTGTTAGGAGGTATAGGGTTTTCTAGCAAACCATTAGCTCCCCCCCGCATACCTGTCAACACGTTATTCGGGGGATCGAAGAGATTCTGCATTGGCTCTGCTGTCATGGACGAGTCAAGGATATTAGTACTACCTGGTCTATCAATTTTCTGGTTGGAGGCAGAATTCAATACGATCCTGGTCGGATCTCCTCCGCCCGGACTACCTATTGGAGAATGCAGTGCCAGAGGCCGATTGGTGGGTTGTTTCGGAAGCGCCCCTCTACCCTGACCTCTAGGCTTGCCCCCACTTCCTCGTACAGAGTTCCTAGTAGTCATGCGGTCAGCCGACTGATCCATATTGAAAAAAAAACTCCTAACCACGTTAGATAAACAAAAAAATATAAAAAAAGTATTCGGTTACAAGGGGCGGTTGGAAGGTATAACAAGTCAAGATTCACTCCCCCACCCTATAATACCGACGATTGCAAAGTTTTGAAAAATAAAAATTGAATTAATGCAAATTTTCCTAACCGATATTTGCATCAACTAATTACTAATAATATGTCAAAAAAAAAAAAATATATACATATAAATATATATATGCTGAAAGAAATTGATTATTAGTAAATATACGTGTTTAAATGTAAATATATAAAAGCAAAGACGGTATAAAGTTTGGCAAAAGCTAGTTGTGTATTTATATATTTAATGGGAATGCTGACATCCCATCATTAGAAGGCATAGGCATAACAAAAAAACGAAATAACACTAGACAAGGACATTCTTCCAGGTACACCTACCACAATGCAGGTGTGGTTATAAGACACCTCGCCCTGAGACATGTTGGTGTACCATGGCGAGAATTGGCAAAATTTTTAAACTTATTTGGACTCCAGTACTCCGGACCGCAATGCAGGGGCTGCTAAGGGCTGCCTCCCTGAGACTGGTCGGAGCACTGGATACCAGCGATCAAAAACGTCAAAATATTTTTTTTTTTGAAACACCCCTCCTCAACCACGCCGCAATGAAAGGATGCGGTTGGGTACCGCTTTTCCCCAGACTTGCGCAGTTGGAAAGGGGTGGATATGGGGTCCCTACTCCTTCTACCGCAATGCAGGGGCTGCTAAGGGCTGCCTCCCTGAGACTGGTTGGAGAATTAGTGATCCCTAAAAAAAAAAAATACATACAAAAAAAACGAAGACAAAACAAAACATCACGTTCGGCAAAAACATAAATATTAATAATCCCAAAAGAAAACTAAACCCCACTTAGCGGACATATAAATTTCCCGAAGCCGACATCGGACAACAGACCCGGGACAAAAAAAATTAGTCACTACAAAAAAACTAAGTGCGTTTAGCACTACCTCCCCGGGTGAAATGAAAACTTCCGGTGGACATGACGTTCAGTCTCGTGGAGCCCTTAGCTACTGAACACGATGACCAATCCGGACAACTTGATCAGTCCCACCATCCCGTCGCAACGCAGGTGGCGGCTCCTGGGCCTGCCTACCTGGGACTTACGAGATGGTGAAACCTCACAAGCTGACCAGAAAAGTCATCGCGGTCAGCGCCTCGGTTTCCTCGTTGGGCGCCATCTGTTATGGTATTGCAACAAAAATGGATCGGTAAGGAAGGCGGTCGGCATGATCTCAATGGTGCACAGTGGCTAGTCATTGTCGGCTGGGGTGGGCTCTTGCCAACCTTACCGTCCTGCGCCATAATCAGAAAAATTCTAATCATGCCTTGAATATGCAGGGAAATGCACAAAACCGCGCAACCAACTATAAAAACAACATCCGGTTAAACCCGGATGCCACGGACAGACCGTTGACATTCAAATTTCAAACTCAAATAAAAAAACGGAAACTCGAATTAAAATTTAAAAGAAACGGGCAAACAAAATATTTAAAATAGAAATCAAAATTCAAAAATAACCGAAAATTAACGACAAAAAAAAAGAAAATGAATATTGAAAACCGAACCGGAAATGACCGGTTACCAAAAGCTGAAATATAAAAATAAAAACAATAAAGGGCCGAACAATATAAGGGGGTGCCGCGGGTGTTGTTGCGACGCCCTGGTGCTAACCCACCCTCATCCATGGCCATCGACGCAGCTAATCTCGATGGCCCCTTTCCTAAAGAAAAACCTACATGCCTTCTAAATAAAGAGAGTCAGCATTCCCATATTAATTATAATTTATTTATAATTCATTGCTTATATCTAACAATGGTTACGGTGATATTACACCTAATCAAATCTGTTTCTAGAAGGTTATAAGAACATTACTCGATGTATATAATAAATTGAGTTTCTGACCATTAGTAAATCAAAACATTCAAGGTACTTATAAATAATTCAAAATTATAAGTATTGTAATTTCCCAGCAGGCATTCCTGTAAATGTTTTTTTTTCTAAATAGTTTTAAGTAAACTCACTACTATAGCGATAGGCAAGCGCTTCAAGTTTTAATTTATTTAAATGGTTAAAGTAAACATTTTATATACTTCAAAAAAAAACTGCTATAGATCATTCAAGTCGCAAAGGGGAATACAAATGTTTACGAAAAGTCCAAAAAAAACTATTTATATTTCTGCAATCGCCTAATAATTGGTTAAGTTACGCATTCAATGTATGACTGCAGATTATTTATTTATTTTAGTGCAATAGCTACATAATTATACATTTTGTTGTTATAGGTTCGTTTTCAATACAACCATTTCTTCGTTCGTCATCGTTATATTATATTGTTATATTATTTGTGGCCTTTATATTGTTATATTATATTGTATGTTATTGTATCCTATTAGGTTTTATATTTATTTAATGTTGGCTTTAATTTATATTTATATATTATAGAACTCTTACAATTATTGTTATTTTTCTTTTATCTCATTTTATTATGAGCAACCGTAACCTAAACTATTAACAAGCTTCGTTTTAAATATGCCTTCCTATTTCAAATTTTAAATCTAAGTTTAAATTATCTTCTAACTTTGTTCAACGCTTTTCTTTCCTATTTCATAAAAAAAATTATTTAGTTCTATATACATGGTTTGGTCTCACCCATCTTGTAATGTCGACCGCCGCTGAGGTCACCGCTGGTGTTGTTGTTGTTGCTGGGTTAGTGCGGCGGGCCTATATTACGGCGGCCCTCGCTGTTGTCACTGCTGCTGTTGTTGTTGCTGGGTTAGTGCGGCGGGCCTATATTACGGCGGCCCTCGCTGTTGTTACTGCTGTTTACTGTTGTTGTTGTGGTCGATCCGGGTGCTAGTGCGGCGGGCCTATAATACGGCGGCCCTCGCTGTTGTCACCGCTGGTTACGGTTGTTGCTGCTGCTAGTGCGGCGGGCCTATATTACGGCGGCCATCGCTGATGTTACTACTGTTTACTGTTGTTGTTGTGGTCTATCCGGGTGCTAGTGCGGCGGGCCTATAATACGGTGGCCCTCGCTGATGTTACTGCTGTTTACTGTTGTTGTTGCTGGTTTTTGTTGTAGGTGGCTTGTTTCATGTACATATGTACTTATGGTTGTATAGATTTATTGTTTATAATTGCTATAATTACGCATTTGTGCAATAAGTAGGTATGTAAGCAACAAACACGTACAATTATCATGCGTCCTAATGCGTAAGCAATGTTGTTCACGTTTATTTGTATTTGTGTAAAAAAATTTTTTTTTTTTTTTGTTTCACTTTACAAAATATTGTTAAGTGACCAGAAAAATTTTAATCACGCCTTCACCGCCACAATACTGGAAATTATTTAAATACATGCAAACACCGCCTTGGATCAGAATATTTTTAATGTGAATTCACTTTTCGCCATTTGTAAATTAAATGTGAAAAATTCTCAGTGATTTCTCCATGCCCACAATTGTGTCAAATATTTTGACAGTTTATCTTTGGTGTTTCGAAAGCCCCCCTTTGTGTTTCTTTGCATATTATATTTTAAGTTCGGGAGTAACGCGAATATATTTTTTTTTTTTTTTTTTTTGACATACGCCCTATATTAGATTTTGTTTGGGCAACTCTATACGACAGCACGCAACCGCTAATACACGTCCAAAAATCCCGGAAAAGGTATCAAACGACGCGTTTCGATCTCCGCATCAATAATCCGAAAGCGGAAATGAAATAATTTCTTTCGGTGAAAAGTTATTAGCAAAAAACCCAAATATGGCCTAGGTCCGATCCCAAATAGGGGGCCTGATCCAAGGTATTTATGTGCAGAACACCTTTCTGCGTGGGCGGCCTTCGGCCGCGCTTCAAAAAAAATAACCCTTAGCCGGTCCAACACCGCTACGCGGTCCACAGTTATTTTGCGCAGAACACACTTTTTGCACTTTTCGGTACACCCTAATCTGTGATTACAACAACCACATGCAAATGACAGAAAATTTTCCACTTTGATGGCAAATATCTCTGACCAGACAAAAAATATCGAACCTCCGCCCCCCCCCGGATCACCGATACGGAGGCCAAAAGCCCTCGTTCGACACACCTCCCGAGACCTCCGAACGCACACCAGCAGCCACGTGCGGTCGCCCAGAATTACCTTTGTTTGAAGAAGACGCTATTTAGTTTCTATATCTACAGAATCTGGATAATCTCTACGAATTATTACAAATTATAGAGCACATCAAAAATTTAAAACTCCAACAAAATTTTGATTTACTACAGAAACTGTATAGCGCCGAAAAAAATATAAAAGATTTCAGTTACTTTTTCCAACACAACTATTTTATGCGGTCACATATTATTCTTTTATTTGCGCTTTTTAAATACTTTTGTTACAGTTTTTTTTTTTTTTTTTGAGATATCGAGATATTTAATTGTTGCACACCACCGCTATCATATGCTTAACTGCTTCAAAAGCCACCACTCTTATTTAAATTTACTTTTTTCTTTTTAAATCACTTTTCTTATTTTTGTTGGTTATACCTCGATTTAGTTTAAATTTTTCACTGTCGCGACTGTTCCGTCAGAAGACCATTACGTTTTTGAATCGTTTTAAATGCCGGCGACGCCGCTATGCCGAAAATCGTCAAGCAACGGCGACTGCGCAATGGAAAAGTTCCGCTACCCAGTCTGACGTGGCATGATTGTTGCCACTCGGGTTGGTGGTTGCCATCAGGGATCGGACTTTTAGTTCTATTTTAAATACCCTCTCACTACTACCGGTCTTCGTAAAAGTACATCACGCATTTCAAAACAAAAAAAAAAGGATAATATATATTATTGAAACTAACGTTGAAGATATGACTTTGCTTTTTCACAGTTGATTTAATGAGTATCGCACTGTAGGAATTACTTAAAACACAAAGTACTGAAATTACGCTTTGATGTGAGACATAAATGAAAATGATTTTAGTACTCTTGCTTTTACTACTATTTCACACTAATTTTATTAAAGGTAAACCATTTTTTTTTTTTCTATGGAACAAAATACAACGCAAGAATATTTGTACTGTTGACTGACTTCATAGACGAGTTTATAATTAGGAAAAAGCATCACTTATCAAAAAAAATCGGAGTTTGGGACTATTCTAAGGGAGCATAAAGCGTAGTAGTATTGGGTAAAGTGCAGTAGGTATTAAAATTACTGCAATTTTGATCAAGTCCGAGCCCTGAAGGCACGCTTTTGTTGGCGCGCAAAATAAGAAGGTTCTAGACTATGCGCTTGGTGTGTTCCCTTGGCGACCCGTGGACCCCCACGTTACTGAGTTTGGAGTAGGAGACACATGGAGCTCCCCATCCGACCTAGCCATTGACAATACTATTCCGATCTACTGGTTTCGTTAATATAGCACATAGCACAAATCACGGCCGCTTTAAACTCATTCAAGTCTAATTATACCATACTTTACAAGTTGACTAATAATGTATTGCCATTTGCTGCTAAAATGTATTCTGGCAATATACCTAGTTTTACCCGCATTCGGTTAAAATTTAGATGTCAGCTGTGTTAAAGTCAGGGATCAGGACGGGATTCCATGTGTCTCCCACCCTGGACAATTTGGCACTTTTGGAGGCGTATCTTTCACTTTGGGTGTTTTTGGTAATGTATGGGTTTTTGTTTTCGAGATATTGCATTACAAAAACTGCATTGCTTATTCCGGGCATACTTTGTACTCGTGCACTTTTACCAACATAATTACTTTGAATTCACCCTCCAAAGGAAAAACCCTTTTTGATGACAATTGCCCATTTCCCTTTTTTCTGACACTTTCGAGCGCCCTGGGTTACCCGCAATTTAACTCTGGGCACACCAAGAACACACCAAACACTTGTTTGTCTGGAAATTAAAAGTTCCGTTATTGGTGCCTTTTCCATTCTATGGGAATATTTGTGCTGCCACTTCAGCAAAAATCACGCACTTTCCCGTAGCTAAACGTCAAACCGGAAGGTGAATCAAAACTGTCACCCAACCAACCGCATTGAACCAAATAACAATGACTATTAATTGAAAGTAAACCATAACAAAATCTTACAGACTATTCCTGAAGGCGCACGAAACAATTATGAGGCATTGATGGGAGCAGTTGAGAGACGCTATGGCAGCGCATCGAAAACAGATATACCCAATAGAGCTACAGAATCGCTTCCAGAAACCTAATGAGACCTTGCAGGAATTTGCATAGGACATCGATAGGTTGGAGAGGTGGAGACGAAGCGGGCCACATATGCAAACCCCAAAAGGACATTCGCTGAAACGGTATCACATGCTATGACGCAGGAAACAGTATCTCTTTTAAGTAAACCAGCGTACAAAGCTCACCGCGTGGAAGTAGAGCGGCCAGATTGCGTAGACGCAATTCTGGAAGCATTGAATGGAAAACAACATAAAAATGAAGGTGCCATTAAATGCTTCAAGTGTAGAAAGCCAGGTCACATAGCTCGTTATTGCGGCTCTGGCTCTAGTAATCCCGACAATTCAAGTGGACGAAAGCGCAAAGCTGAAGGATATGAGCAAATCTCCCAAACAAGTCAATCGTTAAACTAAATCGAGCCAGCCGAAAGGGGCGGGGACTGGCTCCCGCGATTGAATGCCCCATAATCTCTGTCTCACAAACCGGAAGCAAAGCTAATAATCTTACTTTTGGAGGATATTGGACGGGGAGGAGCGTTTACTGGCTGTCGATACGGGCGCATCTCATTCAATCAATCGATCTGATTTAGTCAACAAGAAGGTGAGACCGTTGCATGGAGCAAAGTTGCTTACGATCACTGGTGAAGACACTCAAGTCGTAGGGGAACGTGGCCGCTCTACACAATTTTATAGTGGCAGATATTGTTGACGAAATCATAATTGGTGTGTACTTTTTAAGCGAGCAAGGCATCAAGGTCGACATGAAGAATAAGATCATGAACTATAAGAATATCGACGTTCCACTAAATTTTGGTTACGAAGAGAACTACGTCAGTAAGCGAGTAGTGGTGGAGGCAAGCCAGAAATTCCACCGAAGTCAGAAGCGGTTGTTTGGGCAAAGATTGATGGAGATTATGGGACAAAGAAATTGTGGGTTGTGGGGGCAGCAAACAATTTAAAGACGAATATCTTCTTTCTTTAAATGGACATCTAACAGCCTGGGCGATTTTGACCGTCCAACATAGCTCCCCAGTCGTTTCTTCGTTGCGCGAACTGGAAACGCTGCGGGATGGATCACAAATCGGTCTCCTCTTTTGGTCCTTCCTCTCCATCCACCGGCGGGTGCCGATAAGAATATCTTCTGGGCTGGAGCATCTTCGCTCATTCGCACAACGTGGCCTAGCCAGCGAAGCCACTGTGTTTAAATTCACTGAACTGAAAGTGTCCACGCTTCTGCATCATATAGCAGGACGGGTCCGATGAGTGACTTATAGAGTGTTATTTTCGTTCGTCGAGAGAGGACTTTACTTTACAATTACCTACTCAGTCCGAAGTAGCATTTGTTTGCAAGAGTAATTCTTCGTCGGATTTCTAGGCTAACATTATTGTTGGTGTAAATGCTGGTTCCCAGGTAAACGAAGTCCTTATCTATTTCGAAATTATTGCTGCCAACAGTGGCGTGATTGCCAAGTTGCGAATGCGCTGACTCTTTGCATGATGACAGAAGGTACTTCGTTTTGCCCTCGTTCACCACCAAACCCATTTTTTCCGTTCCTTTTTCTAATTTGGAGTAAGCAGAAGTTACGGCGCGGTTGTTAAGGCCAATGATATCAATATTGTCAGCATACGCCAACAGTTGCACGCTTTTATAAAATATTGTTCCAGCGCGGTTAAGTTCTGCGGCTTGTCTGGTCGATAGTAGATTTACCAGTTATGAAGCCACACTGATAAGGTCCAATCAGTCTGGTCACGTCAGGCTTCAGTCTTTCGCACAATACGCTTGATGGGACCTTATATGCGATACCCAAAATGCTTATTCCGCGATAGTTGGCACAGTTTGCAGGATTTCCCTTCTTGTGGATTGGACAGAAAACACTTAGATTCCAATCTTCAGGCATGCATTCATCCAACCATATTCTGCATAGAAGCTGATGCATGCGCCTTACCAGCTCCTCGCCTCCGTGTTTGAATAGCTCAGCATGCAAACCATCAACGCCAGCAGCTTTTTGTTGTTTTTCAATCGGGATATTGCTATTTGCACCTCATTATAGTCTGGTGTGGAACGTCAATTCCATCATTTTCGATCGTGCGCTCGGGTTCGGCATCTTCTCCGATTTCTTGCTCATTTTCTCTGTTTAAAAGGGCAGAGGAGTAATCCCTCCATATTTTGAGTGCTCTCTGAACATCGGCCACCAGGTCGCCGTTCTTATTCTTATAGGAGTTTGCCCCGGGTTTAAAACCTTCTGTCATTCGCCGAACTTTTTGATAGAATTTTCTCAGCGTTATTCCCGTTAGACAGCATCTCAAGCTCCTTTATTTCACGCTTTTTTGCCCCTCTTTTTTTCACCCGAAAAAGCCGCCTCGCTTCCCTCTTCAACTCGCGGTAGTGTTCACACACACTCCTCTTTGCATTCGATCTCAGCGTTGCCTTGTAGGCTTCGTTCTTTCTTTTCGTTGCAGCGCGGCACTCTTCATCATCATACCAGTTGTTTCTTCGCGTTCGCCGGAATCCAATTACTTCTTCGGCTGTAGTACGGAGTGCTCCTGAGATATGATCCCACTGCTGATGCATTCCACTAGGTTGAATTGTGCTTTAGGAGAGCAGATGTGAATATACTAGTTAGAAAAACCCTGACTAAGACAAAATAAGATGGACATATACCGATAAGAGTACGTAGTGAGTTCAATCGCTCCTTTTCAAAGGAGCTATATTGGGACAATGCCAAGAGGTCGAGGTAGTTATCACTTGTGAACAGCTCCACGTGAACGGAAGGGCTCGAAAAAGAACATCAGAAGAAGGCGAAACAACTTCTAGTAAAGTACTAGAGCATATTTGACAAGGATGGTTCCAAACCAGGTCGGACCAAAGTTATGAAGCATCAAATAGATACTGGTGATGCAAGGCCAATCCGCCAAGCTCCTCGTAGTATTCCATTGGCCAAACGCCAAGTGATAAGAGAAATTATACAGAAAATGAGTGACAGCGGTGTGATCGAACCATCAGCTAGTCCATGGAGCTTACCGGTAGTACTGGTGAAAAAGAAGGACGGAAAGATGACGTTCTGTGTGGATTACTGAAAGTTGAAAGACAGCTATCCATTGCCAAGAATCGACGATATTCTGGACTCGTTATCTGACACGAAATGGTTTTCCACACTGGACTTGAAAAGCGGCTACTGGCAAGTGGAGGTGAAGGATGAAGATAAAGAAAAGACAGCCTTCAGCGTTGGAGAAGGGCTTTGGCAATTTACGGTAATGCCCTTTGGACTATGCAATGCTCCAGCTACTTTTGAGAGACTCATTGATCAGATACTAAAAGGGTTGCATTGGAAAACATGTTCGGTGTACCTGGATGACATCATCGTGCTGGGAAAAAGTTTTGAGGAACACCTAAAGAACTTGGAGGAAGTTTTCCAACGGATAGCTGGTGCTGCTCTGAAATTAAGTCCCAAGAACTGTTCCTTGTTTAAGAAGGAAGTAAGTTATTTGGGTCACAAGGTAACGACGGAGGGCGTCTCCACTGCTGAGGAATAGATCGAAGCTGTAAGGGATTGGCCAAGACCGAGAAATTTGCATGAGCTACGAAGTTTCCTTGGCCTGTGTACGTATTATCCCCGATTTGTACCGAGCCTTGAAACCAGGTTCAACGTTTATTCTGGATACAGATTGCGAGTGGTTATGCTATAGGAGTTATTTTGTCCCAGATTGTCGATGGACATGAGAAGGTATTTGCGTTCTATAGCCGAACAATCGGGAAGCCTGAAAGGAACTATTGTGTAGCACGGAGAGAACTGTTTGCATTGGTAGAGTGCGTTAAACATTTCCACTAGTATCTCTATGAGCAGCGATTCCACGTCAGGATAGACCATGCAGCGTGAACCGCCTGTTGCAGTTCCGTAATCCAGAAGGTCAACTGGCAAGGTGGATAGAGCGACTGCAAAGTTATAACTTTTCCATAGAGCATCGCAAAGGTAGCACCCACGGAAATGCTGATGCATTGTCACGACGACTTGGAATGCAAGCATTGTTCCAAAGCTGAAGTCAAGGAAGACGTTATAGATGTGCGGCTGATGACTATAAAATCTACAGACGAATCGGACATGAAGCAATTACGGAAGTGTCAGCACGAAGATCCAGATCTTACACGTGTGATGCAAGGAATTGAACGAACCGAGCGGTAATAAAGAGAGAAGATGTCAGCAGAAAGTCCTGTTGACAAGTCATATTGGGCACGGTGGAACAGTTTACAATTGGAATCCGGTTGTTTGCATCGAATATGGGAGAGTGAAGATGGTCAGTGTGTTTGTAAGCTGATAGTCGTCCCAAGGAAGAAAATTCCTGACGTTCTCAATGAATTACATAACGGTCCAAGCGGAGGTCATCTTGGAGTCACCAAGACCTTAGAGAAAATCAAGCAGAGATATTTTTGGGTTGGTTGCCGTCAATCGGTAGTGCATTGCCAAATGTGAAGTGTGCATCAGAGATAATGGACCGAAATCGAGGAGCCATGGGCAAATGAAACAGTATAACTCAAAAGCACCATGTGAAAGGATTGCCATGGATGTTGCTGGCCCATTGCCTACTAGCAAACTCTTAACCAAATATGTACTAGTAGTTATGGACTATTTCCGCAAATGGCCAGAAGTGTAGCCTATTCCAAATCAAGAGGCAGAAACCGTAACAGAAGTGTTCACTAATAATTGGTGCACCGATGGAGCTACACTCTGACCAAGGCAGGAATTTCGAATAAGCTGTGTTCCAGGAAATGTGCAAGATATGGGACATTCGGAAAACTCGGCCAACTGCACTGCATCCTCAGTCAGACGGCATGGTAGAACGATTCAATGGAACCTTGGAGGAACACCTAAGGAAAGTGGTGCAGAAGTTCTAGAAAGATTGAGATACTCATATCTTCTTGTTCCTGGTGGCATATCGATCTGCAGTACATGGGACAACAGGTCATTTTTGCAAAGGTAATTTTTGGGAATGATCTTCGGTCGCCGGCTGAATTGAAGTTTGGGATAAATGCTAATGCAGGAATAAATGCGCGGAAATCGACTAGCGTCTTGGAAGAGGAAATAAAAGCAATACACGACCTTGTGAGACAACGGACCAAGATCATGAGTGATAAAATGAATTCCAGGTACGACAAAGCAATATATTCAAAAGGTTTTATGGATGGAGACTTAGTGCTGCTATACAACTCACAACGTAAGAAAGGTTTGTCCCCGAAATTGCAGAGTAACTGGGAAGGCTGGGGTGGGCTGTCGCTCAGCATTGCTCACATCTAAAAGAGAGGTGCTACGTACAAAATAGCTGTGAGCTGCTGTGTGAGGTGTTGGCGCCGGTGGGCGTGAGCGGCATCGGGAATTACACACTACTTGCTGGGCAGTATTAGGTAGTCGTGGAGACTGTATCTGGAACTTGTGGTGGTGCACACTGGATCGACGTTGGCTATGGGACGCCCTAGGGCGTGAACAGCAAGGGGCCACACAAGTTTTGAAGAAACTACCGGGCCTATGTGTGGAGGGATTTAGCCCGGAGCACCTCGTTTTGTGCAGCCATCTTTTACATGTATTACATTGGAAGGAGTGTGAGCGTTTAACGTAAATCTCCTTTCAGCAGGCGCGGCAGATCTATTCTCTTGGTCCCGGGTTGGCTTCCAGCCCGGAGCAAGAGAGTTTTGAGCAGCCCTGCTGCAAGAAGCTGCTCGGAGGATGACAATATTAAGGGGAAAGGTGACAACTTAGACAAGGTAGTGTCGAAATAAGAACCCTTGGTCGGGAAGAAAAACCCGAGTCATTCCAGTACGTAGAACCGGTTGTTGTTGTTAACAGTGCTTCGCCCTGCCCAATGGGCTCGATCACTCTAAATTCTCTTCAAGCTCTTCTAACGGAAGTCCGAGTAAACGCGCAGTTTCCACAGGGTTGGACCAGAGTGATGTAGGTGTTAGAAGAGTAGGTTCGACCGAACAGGAGAAGAGATGTTTGGTATCATGAGGGGACATACCATATGCAGGTCATGTGTTTGGTATGTTGGGGTTCAGTCTGGATAAGCAAGAGTTTGAGAGTTTAACCTATTACAATATCCAGAGCGAGAGCCAATTCAGGTGGCTGAGTACTGATAACGGGATTCACAGGCCGAGATCTGAGGGATCTATCTACCGACTCAGTGTGGAGGTCATTTAGAGCCCGCCTATGGTTCCGCAGATCAAACGGCAAAGAGATGTGGTTGGATCTCATCGTAGTGCTTACGAAGATGTCTCCTTATGTCTCTGGGAGGCGGCGCTCCACCCAATAGATGTCGATTTGGATGACTGGGTTTATGACAGTTCCGAAGGAGGCGTCATGAGGCTGAATCAATGATCTTGCGAAACTCTCTTTCGCCTTTGCGTACGTCTCTAGGAGTGGGTAAGGCAGCGAAGGAGCGCTCTGTATAGTCAGTAAAGCGGTCCCAGTCCGCTTTGGTGAAGTTGATGTATGTTAATTTATCAGTTGCCGGTCCAACACCGCTACGCGGTCCACAGTTATTTTGCGCAGAACACACTTTTTGCACTTTTCGGTACACCCTAATCTGTGATTACAACAACCACATGAAAATGACAGAAAATTTTCCACTTTGATGGCAAATATCTCTGACCAGACAAAAAATATCGAACCTCCGCCCCCCCCGGATCACCGATACGGAGGCCAAAAGCCCTCGTTCGACACACCTCCCGAGACCTCCGAACGCACACCAGCAGCCACGTGCGGTCGCCCAGAATTACCTTTGTTTGAAGAAGACGCTATTTAGTTTCAATATCTACAGAATCTGGATAATCTCTACGAATTATTACAAATTTTAGAGCACATCAAAAATTTAAAACTCCAACAAAATTTTGATTTACTACAGAAACTGTATAGCGCCGAAAAAAATATAAAAGATTTCAGTTACTTTTTCCAACACAACTATTTTATGCGGTCACATATTATTCTTTTATTTGCGCTTGTTAAATACTTTTGTTACAGTTTTTTTTTTGTTTTGAGATATCGAGATATCTAATTGTTGCACACCACCGCTATCATATGCTTAACTGCTTCAAAAGCCACCACTCTTATTTAAATTTACTTTTTTCTTTTTAAATCACTTTTCTTATTTTTGTTGGTTATACCCCGTGGTATGAAGGTAGTGTTGCCGGCCTACCACACCGAAGGTCCATGGTTCGAGCCCTGGTACAGGTAACATCAAAAGTGATTTGAAAAAATTTTTCAAAAACGGGGTCGCCCCTCGGCAGTGGTTTGGCAAACTCTCCGAGTGTATTTCTGCCATGACAGGCTTCTCAGCAAAAAATTCGTCTCCTTTGTAGATGCCGTTCGGAGTCGGCAAAAAACTGTAGGTCCCACCAATTTGCAGGGAAAATTCAAATCGGCACACCACAAATTGGAAGAGAAGCTTGGCGCAAAAATCTCTTAGGAGGTTTATGATGATATACCTGTTGTATATCGCGCCATAGAGATAGATAGAGATACCTCGATTTAGTTTAAATTTTTCACTGTCGCGACTGTTCCGTCAGAAGACCATTACGTTTTTGAATCGTTTTAAATGCCGGCGACGCCGCTATGCCGAAAATCGTCAAGCAACGGCGACTGCGCAATGGAAAAGTTCCGCTACCCAGTCTGACGTGGCATGATTGTTGCCACTCGGGTTGGTGGTTGCCATCAGGGATCGGACTTTTAGTTCTATTTTAAATACCCTCTCACTACTACCGGTCTTCGTAAAAGTAGAGCACGCATTTCAAAACAAAAAAAAAGGATAATATATATTATTGAAACTAACGTTGAAGATATGACTTTGCTTTTTCACAGTTGATTTAATGAGTATCGCACTGTAGGAATTACTTAAAACACAAAGTACTGAAATTACGCTTTGATGTGAGACATAAATGAAAATGATTTTAGTACTCTTGCTTTTACTACTATTTCACACTAATTTTATTAAAGGTAAACAATTTTTTTTTTTCTATGGAACAAAATACAACGCAAGAATATTTGTACTGTTGACTGACTTCATAGACGAGTTTATAATTAGGAAAAAGCATCACTTATCAAAATAAATCGGAGTTTGGGACTATTCTACGGGAGCATAAAGCGTAGTAGTATTGGGTAAAGTGCAGTAGGTATTAAAATTACTGCAATTTTGATCAAGTCCGAACCCTGAAGGCACGCTTTCGTTGGCGCGCAAAATAAGAAGGTTCTAGACTATGCGCTTGGTGTGTTCCCTTGGTGACCCGTGGACCCCCACGTTACTGAGTTTGGAGTAGGAGACACATGGAGCTCCCCATCCGACCTAGCCATTGACAATACTATTCCTATCTACTGGTTTCGTTAATATAGCACATAGCACAAATCACGGCCGCTTTAAACTCATTCAAGTCTAATTATACCTGTTTAGAACTACTACTTGGAATGCTTTCCCAAACGTCATCAAACAAATGAAACGTTACGTCCCGCCAACTAAAGGAAATTTAATATTGACTGTATGGCAGCACTGCCGCACACATATGTATATGTACCAGTATTTTCTCTCATTTTTGTGTCATATCATTTTTGCAATTACAATTTTTAGAGTTCATCATTCTTAATAAACGGTTCAACCTGTTCAGTTATCTCATACGAGCTTTCCGTGGTTCAGTTATTTTATAACATTTTGGTGCCTCCTGTGAGGACAAGTATTTTTTGGTTGAGTACAAATGGCAGAATTGATATTGCGTTCATCTGCCGTCAAATCAATAAGGCGCATACATGCGCGCGTAAATAGAGAGACAGTCAACGATTTAGATGTATTTCAACTGCAACAGGAGCTGAAAATGCTAGATTCACATTTTGCGAGATTTACGGAGAATCACGACCACCTAATTGGATTAGCTGAAACTGCGGAACTTGCGGCACATGAAGCCCTGTGGGAAGATATCGAGCAGGTGTATGCAGAAGCGTGCAGCAAACTTAATCGCCTCATTGCCGCATGCAAAGAAAAGTCAGTGTCCACATCAAATGCGGTTACACGCAACAGTCCTACTGCAAGCTTAGAAGGCTGCTCGTTGGATCTTAAACTTGATCCATTAGCTATTCCACCATTCGATGGTGACATGTGCAAGTGGTTGGCGTTCAAAGATGCATTCGAAACATTAGTGCATCGGGCTTCCTTTCCCGAAGCATTTAAATTGGGTAAACTTCGGCAAGCAGTTAGTGCCAGCGCAGTGCCACTAATTGGAGGAATCTACTCAGGCGGATACGAAGAGGTTTGGAAGGCTCTTAAGGATCGCTACGATAACAAAAAGCAACTTGCGGAGATCCACGTGTCACGTTTCCTTAACCTCAAAGTTGCTACAGAGGAATCTGCTAAGGCATTGCTTGCTATTGTTGATACGGTGCACGAGACTCTTCGTGCCCTACGCGTAATGGAAATTCCTGTTCAACATTGGGATGCTTTGGCGGTGCCAATTGTGGTATCGAAGTTACCAGCGGTAACGAAACGGGATTGGTGCATGAAGTGTTCGACGCATGAAATACCAACCCTCGACGATTTGCTGAAATTTTTGGAGAGACGCGCTCATAGCATTGTCCCAGAATCATCCAGTGGGCAATCCGTGCGACAACAACGACAAGTGAAATCTCACATGGCATACACTGAGGTTGGACAATGTGCGCATTGCCAAGGTGCTCATCGAATCACAAGGTGCCCAGCTATCACAGCAATGGGGATAGATGCTCGCTTTGAAGCAATTAAAACTTTAAGGCTATGCTACAATTGTCTACGTAGTGGCCATTCTTCACGTCAGTGCCCCTCTGGTAGTTGTAGAAGCTGTGGCCGTAAGCATAACACTCTTTTATGTCGTGACAAACCCAACAAGACGGCTTTGACTGCAGTGCCAGACGAGGCTAGTGATCAAGCGAAGCCAAAATCAACATCATGACTAACCGTACCTGCCAAAGCCTGCGTTGCGCAATCCCAAGCAATCACTCTTTTGGCAACAGCGCGTGCATATGCATTTGGAGAAGGCTTGATTCAACGCGTGGCTCGTATTTTATGTGATCCGGGATCGCAGGTAAGCTTCATAACGGAACGCTTGGCAAACTCTTTGCAGCTACATCGTCGTAAATGTAGAGTACATGTGGAAGGCGTCGGGGCTACAGTAAACACCCGAGCAAATGGCAGCGCAATGCTCACACTTAAGTCCACAGTGAAAGATTTCAGTATACAACTTGAAGCGCTGGTGTTACCGTCCATCACGTCGGAGATTCCCGCAGTGAAGGTTAATGTAAGCCAGTGGTCACATTTGAAAGGACTCGATCTGGCTGATATTTGGTTTGGTACGCCAGGAGCAATCGACGTTCTCATCGGCGCAGACGTGTGGGGACAAATCGTACAGGGTGAGGTCATCGGTGCACGACCAGACGAACCTTGCGCCCAGCGTACACATTTAGGTTGGGTGGTATTTGGCCCAGCAACAGTATCTATAGTTTCTAATGTTTCATCGCTTTCGTGTAACACCGTCGTTGGCGAAGATGACGTTCGCCTCGAAGAACTGGTGCACAGATTTTGGAAGATTGAAGAGGTTCCAACGGTGGATGAATCTGACGAAGATGAGTGTGGTAAGATATTTGATACCACGCATTCCCGTACACAAGACGGACGATATGTCGTACACTTGCCCTTGCGGCGCGACGCTCCACAGCTTGGGGAATCTTTCACATTGGCCATGCGTCAGTTCGAGCGGCTGGAACGACGCTTAGTTTCAGACCCTACACTGAGAGAAAATTATGTAAAATTCATGAGAGAGTATGCTACTTTGGGCCATATGGAGAAGGTAGAATCACCGTACCACCATACTGGCTGCTATTATATCCCACATCATGCGGTCGCCGCGAAGTTTCGAGTAGTATTTAATGCTTCGGCGCCGACCACTACTGGTTTATCACTCAACGACATTCAGCTGGTGGGTCCAACAATCCAGGACACGCTCATCAACATCCTGTTGCGTTTTCGGCGTTATCGAGTCGCAATTACTGGTGACATTGAGAAGATGTTCCGCCAGGTTTTGGTGGCGCCGGAGCATCGAGACTATCAGAGAATCATATGGCGAGAGTCTCCTTCGGACGAACTGGGCATATATCGCTTGAAAACAGTCACATATGGCATGGCGTGCAGTCCATACAACGCTGTTCGTGCTCTACAGCAATGCGCGCATGATAACCACTCGACCGTTCCTGATGCTAAGAAAGCGACCATCGCGCGTGAGGAGATACTCAATTCATTCTACGTTGATGATTTTTTAACAAGTTGCGACAATGTCTCCCAAGCCGTTGACCTAGCGTTGAGCGTGGACACCATTCTATCCAGCGGTGGATTTAAACTAAGGAAGTGGAATTCTAGTGATAGTAAGGTTTTGTTGTATTTATCTAATAACCCGTCTCTTTCTAGTTACACGTTCACGGCGTCGGTAGCAACGGTATTGGGATTGAGGTGGGATTCGGTATCCGATCAGTTATTCTACCATGTAGATCTTAATCAGGCAAGTCAGATACCTACAAAGCGACATGTGCTCAGCGAAGTGGCACGTCTTTTCGATCCTGTTGGACTGATAGCACCAGTGATCATAACAGGAAAGCTATTTATTCAGAGAATGTGGTCTGCGGGTCTATCTTGGGACTCGCCTTTACCAGAAGAACTTCGTGACGAATGGCTCAAGTATCGTTCTACTTTGGAGGCCCTTAGGCAAATCCGCATCGATCGTTGGTTGGGCATGGTTGCGAATAATCAACCCACGTTACACGGGTTTTGCGACGCCAGTTCACAAGCATATGCTGCTGTTATATACATCCAAACAAACGACGCGGAGGGCGTGCGCTTATCACTCCTAACTGCACGAACAAAGGTAGCACCATTGAAAGGCACAACTATACCCCGCCTTGAACTTTCAGCTGCGCTTCTTCTGGCTGAGACTTTTCATAATGTGCGAGGTGCTTTGCGTTTGGATGCATCTCCGTACTCTTTATGGTCCGATTCGGCGATCGTACTGTGCTGGCTGAAGAAGCACCCAACAATACTAAAACCATTCGTATCCAATAGAGTTCGCAGGATTCAAGAGCTAACATCTCCAGATCGCTGGTACCACGTCCGCTCAGCACAGAACCCTGCCGATTGCGCGAGTAGGGGCATCACACCAAAGGAACTGCTAAATCATCCGCTTTGGTGGCGCGGACCAGGTTTCATAGAACTTCAGTCAGCCGAGCAAGAGATTCTACTTAGCCAAGATGAATCAGAAGTACATCGCAGCGAAATGCGTATCGTTTCAGGAGTGGCTAGTCTTCCTCCTGCCTATCCACTAGCAACTCGACGCCTGGATGGTCAGGTCATACCATTGGACGAACGATTTAGTTCCATACAGCGATTACTGGGTACGGTGGCCATCATGCTGCGTTGGTTGGGCAGATGTCGACACCTACGCCAACCTGTCATAACTGCCAGAGAAAGAGACGACGCATTGGATGTCTTGATTCGCATTGAGCATCAGAGACACTTCCAAGTCGAAATGAATCAGTTGAAGACTGCTTCAGGTTTGTCATCTTCCAATAAATTAATCTCATTAAATCCATTTATAGATGAGCATCAGATGTTACGTGTCGGAGGCCGGCTCGCTAAGGCAGATTTAGAGCATAATCAACGTTTTCCAATCATACTTCCGAAATCTACTCCATTAGTTCAGCTTCTCATACGACAAGTCCACGAAACCACGCTCCATGGTGGAACTCAGCTGATGCTGCATACGTTACGACGCAGGTATTGGATATTGAATGCTAGACAGGCCGTCAAAACTTATATACACAGATGTGTCGTGTGTCGCCGTCATCGAGGTCAAGTGTTCCAACAGCAAATGGCCTCGTTACCCGGGCAGAGAGTTAAGCCTGGAAGACCATTCGTTTCATCTGGGGTAGATTACTGTGGACCGTTCACTCTGCGTATAGGTGCGAAACGCTCTCGCACTCTCGTTAAAACGTATTTGGCAATATTTGTATGCATGGCTACTAAGGCCGTTCACATAGAAGTGGTTGACGACCTGTCCGCACAAGCCTTCATCGACGCATTCACCCGCTTCATCAGCCGTCGTGGTCCGTGTCGTGATTTATACAGCGACAACGGCACAGCCTTCGTAGGCGCTAATCGACTTCTCCAAGAAGATTTTTCGGCATGGCAAGGCGCCTATACTCAACACTCCTTAGCGAGCACAGGGACGAATTGGCATTTTATCACACCGAGCGCTCCTCATCAAGGTGGCCTTTGGGAGGCCGCTGTCAAGAGCGCTAAACATCACTTGGTCCGTTGTGTTGGTTCACAAACTTTGTGGTATGGTCAACTACAGACTTTAGCAGCACGCATTGAGGCATGCCTGAACTCTCGTCCGATAACTCCGCTCTACGACGATCCTCACGAGAAGTTTGCATTGACACCCGGCGATTTTCTTATCGGCGCTCCGCTTCTGGCTGTTCCAGAACCAGACATACGCCATATTCCAACCAACCGCTTGAAGCAATGGCAATGGGCCAGACAAGTGCATCAAGAGTTCTGGCGGCGATGGAGTGAAGAGTACCTGACCACACTTCAACGACGCAATAAGTGGCAAAGACGCAACCCAAATGTAAAGATCGGCGACATCGTGGTGGTTAAGAACGAGAACCTACCGCCAACTCAGTGGCGCATGGGTCGTGTGACAGAAGTCCATCCTGGAGACGACGGTGCTATACGCAATGTCACCTTGCAGACCGCCAGTGGAACTATGAAGCGAGCTGTCCAGAAACTGGTGCGCCTCTTCGACCAAGAAGATTTCGAGTCAGCCGACTCGACCGGGCAGGATGTTTAGAACTACTACTTGGAATGCTTTCCCAAACGTCATCAAACAAATGAAACGTTACGTCCCGCCAACTAAAGGAAATTTAATATTGACTGTATGGCAGCACTGCCGCACACATATGTATATGTACCAGTATTTTCTCTCATTTTTGTGTCATATCATTTTTGCAATTACAATTTTTAGAGTTCATCATTCTTAATAAACGGTTCAACCTGTTCAGTTATCTCATACGAGCTTTCCGTGGTTCAGTTATTTTATAACAATACCATACTTTACAAGTTGACTAATAATGTATTGCCATTTGCTGCTAAAATGTATTCTGGCAATATACCTAGTTTTACCCGCATTCGGTTAAAATTTAGATGTCAGCTGTGTTAAAGTCAGGGATCAGGACGGGATTCCATGTGTCTCCCACCCTGGACAATTTGGCACTTTTGGAGGCGTATCTTTCACTTTGGGTGTTTTTGGTAATGTATGGGTTTTTGTTTTCGAGATATTGCATTACAAAAACGGCATTGTTTATTCCGTGCATACTTTGTACTCGTGCACTTTTACCAACATAATTACTTTGAATTCACCCTCCAAAGGAAAACCCCTTTTTGATGACAATTGCCCATTTCCCTTTTTTTCTGACACTTTCGAGCGCCCTGGGTTACCCGCAATTTAACTCTGGGCACACCAAGAACAGACCAAACACTTCTTTGTCTGGAAAAGTTCCGTTATTGGTGCCTTTTCCATTCTATGGGAATATTTGTGCTGCCACTTCAGCAAAAATCACGCACTTTCCCGTAGCTAAACGTCAAACCGGAAGGTGAATCAAAACTGTCACCCAACCAACCGCAATGAACCAAATAACAATGACTATCAATTGAAAGTAAACCATAACAGGCCTGGTTCGCTTCGAAGACCGGTCGATGAAGCGAACAGGAAAAAGGTTTACTTGCAAGGAAGCCATTTCTGGGTAAAAAAAACGTGGGGCACGACTCACCCCCAGATAAGAGTCTCTAGTTCTACCACGAGCTAGCCGGGCAAGAAGATCCGCCAGTAAAGGAAAATTTTTGAAGTATTTTGTTTCATAGTTTAGTAGGCTTTGCGGCAAATGGAAATTTGATATAGTGGTTTTGCCCCCACAGAAATAGGCTAGAGAAAAACGGAGAAGTTTTTGTTTCCTAGTTAAACGCTTTGCGGCCATAGACATTTTGATATCGGAGAACACGTCAAAACTCTGAGGCAAACGGAGAATTACTTTTTGTTTCTTAGTTTAACTGCTTCGCGGCGGTAGACATTTGTTATTGGAGAACTCGTCAAAACTCCGAAAATTTTTGGTACTAGTGGTTTCACCCCCACAAAAAAAAGGTTTAGCAAAAAAAATAACCGGAGAAGCTTGTTCCATGGTAAAAAAAAACTTTCACCCGGTAGACATTTTAATTAAGGAGAACTCGTCAAAACTCCGAAAGACAATCCGCATAACCGAGGATTGCCAGGTTATCCACTACTTCCGATGGAAGCGTATGTAAATATCCTATTAAGTCAATGCTCGGGGAGGATACTGGGCGAGTCGTCCCCGACCGCCAAAACGCCCAGTTACGGTTCCAAATGTCAAAATGTATATATGAAAAAAGAAATCAAAATTGTTATTGCGGGCGAATATCCGAAGCGTGAAAGCGACCTATCAGTTTCCCTGTCAGGTCCTCTAGGTCGTACAACGCATTGCCTACTTTTCGACGAACTCGGCACTTGAGGTATTTCGGCAAGAATTTGGCGTTTATGCCTTGTTTAAAGTTACTCAAAGCAAAATTTTTCCTAAAAACCTCCTGACCTTCCCTATAGTTAACTTGCCTAGAGCGTTTGTTATAAACGTTGTTTCCCCTATCCTTCGCCTGATCTAAATTCCTACGAATTTGCTCGCGAATGTTGGACAACTTATCCGCCTTAGTTACTATTGGAATGTCATCTTCCCTAAGAGTACCGAGTTTATCTAATATATTATAGGCTGATGCGTGTTGGACCATGTTCTGACCGTATAAGGCAAAGTATGGAGAGCACTGAATTGAGGTATGAAAATCGCTTCTTAACACCGCTAAAATTTCGGGTATATGCTTGTCCCAGTCGGTATGATCCTGTTTATCTTTAAGGAAAATTCTTATTTTTGAAACAATTTCTCTATTTACGCGTTCCGACGCGTTAGCCTGCGGCGAGTATAACCCCGTCCTTATATGGGTCACCCCATAATTCTCGAGAAATTGTTTCATTTCCTTAGAGATAAACTGTTTACCATTATCGCTATGGATATATTCAGGAACCCCAACCGATGGAAAAATTTCAGAAGTAAAGTAATTCATAACATTAACAGTTGTTGCTCTCTGCATGGGCTTCAACCAAACATACTTTGCAAAATGGTCCAGAACAATGAAGAGAAACTGATTGCGCCGCTTAGATCGCGGGTAAGGTCCTAGAACGTCGCAATAGAACTGCTGAAATGGTCTTTCTGAAGCAAAAGTGTTCGCTATAGGTGGTCTTGACTGCTGATTTGGTGACTTAACAGCCTTACAAGTGTCGCATTTCTGTACATAGTCTCTAACGTCTTTAGCTTGCCTAGGCCAGAAGTAATTTTGTCTAACTCGCTCTAAAGTTTTCTGCCAACCCCCATGGTCACTCCTATTCGCATCATGTGCAAGACTTATCGCTTTCTCAGTTAACCCTGTCGGTAGCCACACCCGCGATAACGAGTCCTCCTCATCCGCCACACCCTTACGAAATTTAACCCTTTTTAAAACCACGCCATCATTTACACTCAAATCTGGTAGCACATCTAAGTGATGCTAAGTCAATTTCGTGAGGTAGGGCGGAGAAGGTTAGCCCGTCTACATCAAAACGCGAGAGGGCATCCGGTACTATGTTCAGGGTTCCCTTGCGATGCTCCATTGCAAAATCGTATCTTTGCAATAGGATTGACCATCGAGCCAGCCTGCCACTCAAGTCCTTCTGAGTCATCAACCACTTGAGACTTGAATGATCAGTTATGATTCGGAATGGCAAACCCTCTATGTACGGTCTAAAACGCTTGACACTTATAATGGCGGCAAGGCATTCCAGTTCGGTTACAGTATAATTACGTGAGCATTGTTAAGTTTTTTCGAGACAAACGCGATGGGCTGCTCAGCGCCCTCGTCATCGACCTGGAATAACACGCCCCCTACACCTATTTTTGAAGCATCACACTGAATAACAAAATCCTTCGAGAAATCGGGTTGGGCCAAGACAGGAGCGGAGCTCAAGGCTTCTTTTAACTTTTCGAATGCTTCAGGGGTAAGTTTAAATGGACCTGCTGACTTGCGAAGACAATCGGTCAGAGGACCTGCAAAAAGTCAGCAAAATTGGTAATGAATGCTCTATACCAATTTGCCATGCCCACAAACCTACGAACCTGTCGCGGAGATTTAGGGATCGGAAAGTTCTGCATTGCTTCTATTTTCCCAGGATCCACCTTCAAGCACCCGCTACCTATCAATTACCCTAAATACCGAATCTCCTTCTGACAAAATTTGCTCTTCTTCACATTGATTGTGAGGCCCGCGTCCCTCAAACAATTTGCTACTTCCGCCAGCAACTTTAGGTGGTCTTCAAAGTTAGTGCTGCATACTATTAGATCATCCAGGTAGACGAAGACAATCTCCCGCAAACGCGAGGGAATTGCCTTGTCTATCAGGCGGCTCATAGTCTGCGGTCCATTGCACAGACCAAAGGGCATCACTTTAAAGTGGTACAGAGGCTTCCCAGGAACTGCGAATGCTGTTTTTTCCTTGGAAGACTCTGTCAGCTTGATCTGAAAGAACGCGTCCTTCAGATCAATGCCAGTAATGAAGTGCGTGTCCTTCAGTCTGCTCAATAGGCCGTTGATATGAGGCAACGGGTACGAGTCCTTTTTAGTTGCCGCGTTGACCTTCCTGGAATCTATGCAGAGCCTGCCCTTCCCTGGCTTCCGAACGAGAACAACTGGACTACACCAGGGCGAGTTTGACTCTTCTATAACTCCCATTCCGAGCAGCCTATCTATCTCGCTAAAAGCTTCGGCTTGCCTCGGTGGCGAAAGAGGAAAATGTTTACTCTTGATTGGGACCGCATCGCCCGTGTCAATGTGATGTTCGACTAGCTTTGCTTGACCCAGCCCTACCTTCTCAAACGATGGAAACATATCTACTACCTCCTGCAGCTCGACCTTCTGCCTTGTTGTTAAATCATGGAAATTATACTCCTGTTCCCTTTCTTCGCTAATCTCTAGACATGCTACACTGGGGAATATATCAGGTGCTAACGCAAAAGCTCTCCAGAAATCAACTCCGAAATAGGCTTCTTGAAGAAGCGACGGAACAAGATAAAAACGAATAGATTTGGTGGAATTTTTGAAAGTCACTGGTAAAGAAACAGACCCTAATATTTTCTGCTTGCCGCCACCCGCCGTGTATACGAAAGCCTGTAGTGGGTGGTATTTAAGTCCAATTGAATCCAAAAACTGTTCACAGTCCTTCCCGAGGATAGAGACATTCGCGCCTGAGTCCAGCAACCCTACTATGAAACTGTTTTCTATTTTTACTCGCACCAGAGGCCTTTCATCCTCGGTGAGCACCAAAGTGGTGCTTTGCAAAAGTTTACGCTCCTGTACTCGGCTATAATATCTCTTCCTACATTTTAAAATGTTTTCGGACACAAATGACTCTAGATTGTTTGTGAAAATTCGCGACCTAACTAGCTCGTAATTGGTTGCCCTCTGTTCCAAACTAGGTGAGAAACTGGCCTGACACGCAAAATCTCTTTTCGAAGCTTTCAAAATTTTTATTGGTTTGGAAATTGCCGTTGATGACCTAGGACTATCGGAATCAGAACTATTGGAGCTATCTGTACTATCAGGAAAGGTCACTATTATTTTTGGGTATTCCCTCGCCAGGGTGCCACTACTCCTCGGAAGCTCACTAGCTCCATGCATACCCTCGAAGGACTCATTTGGTTCAGCGCACGAGACGACTCGAGAACTGGCTGATATAGGGGCTATAGTGTCGAACGAGTTTCCCCCATCTTCTCGCTCGGGTACTGGTTTCCCTGCCTGCGATGGTCCCTAGGGCATTTTGGAGTAAAGACTCCCCTATTCCCACACTTAAAGCAAAACGGATTCCTGATGGGTTCCTCGCAATAAATATACGAATGGCCCATGGCCTGGCAATTCCAACACTGGATGCTTGAATAGTCCGGTTTCCTATTACGTCGGTACTCCAACGCCTCTATCTGCGGGTCAGCTTCGCAATCCTCGCCTTCCATCCTCATGTCCGGTGTTATCGTGCGGGCCTCGTTGACATGACGTCCATGGTAATCGGTTCCCAATATTTTGCTTTCTTTCAACACTTGCTCTCCTTTTCGTGCTATGTCGCGTAAATCAGGCAATGCCCTGGCATCCGCATTGAAGAGCATTAGCTTAAGGCTACTGTTGACGTTTCTCTTTATTATGTCAATCAGTAGGGCTTCTGACATCGGCTCTCTAAGGCGCGCGTTTAGTGCTACTATGTCAGTGTGGAACACGTCGTATGACTCACTCAGCTTCTGCTTACGCATTGAGATCTCCATCATGATCTCGTGGTCACTTTTCAATGTTCCAAACTCACGCTTCAGGGAATAGCACAAAAAAGGATAGTTCGCGGTTGGGTTCTGCTTGGTAAAAAGCCAGTACCACTCTTCAGCCCGCTCTGATAAAAATAAATGGAAGCTTGCCATAAGTTGGTCGCTAGAGCATTGAGTCCGCTCACATAAAGTATCCAACTTAAACAAAAAATCCGCGACGCTTCCAGTACCATCGAAAGAAACCTTCCAATCCTGTGGTTTGACTGCGATGCCACTGGGAACGATGCTGCCCTGGTTGTTCACGAATGTCTGGGCTTGGTTTGCTTCCATCCTGTTGATATTCCTTGTGTAGCTAGCACCGGCTTGTGATGAGGTTACTGCCGCGTTAAGTAAGTCCATGTTTTCCCTGATCGTCCATATTGAAAAAAAACTCCTAACCACGTTAGATAAACAAAAAAATATAAAAAAAGTATTCGGTTACAAGGGGCGGTTGGAAGGTATAACAAGTCAAGATTCACTCCCCCACCCTATAATACCGACGATTGCAAAGTTTTGAAAAATAAAAATTGAATTAATGCAAATTTTCCTAACCGATATTTGCATCAACTAATTACCGCGGATATGTCAAAAAAAAATAAATATATACATATAAATATATATATGCTGAAAGAAATTGATTATTAGTAAATACGAAGTGTATTCAAAAAGTATCGCGAATTTTGTGTTTTTTCAAAAATTATTTATTTATTCATGAATATCTATTTTGTCCCCTTCAAAGTAATCCCCATGAGATATTATACACTTGTGCCAACGGGTTTTCCAATCTTCGAAGCACTTCAAAAAATCATTTTTTTGTGTCTTGTTCAGCTCCTCCTTCGATGCCGTCTTTATCTCGTCAAGAGAAGCGTAACGTCGTCCTTTCATGGGCCTCTTCAGTTTAGGGAACAAGAAAAAGTCACAGGGGGCCAGATCTGGGGAATACGGTGGCTGCGGCATCATTAGTGTGTTGTTTTTGGCCAAAAAGTCGCGCACAAGCAACGATGCGTGAGCAGGGGCGTTATCGTGGTGCAAAAGCCAACTTTTGTTCTTCTTTGCACATCTTCTCGGCCTTCTGAGAACATTTTGTACCACCGATAAACGTTGCTTCGGTCCAAGGTAGCTTCTCCGTATGCCACAGTCAACATTCGGAATGCATCCGCGCACTTAATTTCGTTTTTCACACAAAATTTGATACAGGTTCTTTGATCCATTTTTTTGAATAGGTAAAAATCGAAGACGATCCAAAACACGTGCAAGCAAAGCAGCTGTCAACAATTAACTGAACATTCAAAATGGCCGAGCTTGTCAGCATAAGTGAGGGACATGAGTACCAACATAACGCCACAAAAAGTTCGAAATTCGAATATACGTAACCAGCGAAAATTCAAAATTCGCGATACGTTTTGAACACACCTCGTATACGTGTTTAAATGTAAATATATAAAAGCAAAGACGGTATAAAGTTTGGCAAAAGCTAGTTGTGTATTTATATATTTAATGGGAATGCTGACATCCCATCATTAGAAGGCATAGGCATAACAAAAAAACGAAATAACACTAGACAAGGACATTCTTCCAGGTACACCTACCGCAATGCAGGGGTGGTTATAAGACACCTCGCCCTGAGACATGTTGGTGTACCATGGCGAGAATTGGCAACATTTTTAAACTTATTTGGACTCCAGTACTCCGGACCGCAATGCAGGGGCTGCTAAGGGCTGCCTCCCTGAGACTGGTCGGAGCACTGGATACCAGCGATCAAAAACGTCAAAATATTTTTTTTTTTGAAACACCCCTCCTCAACCACGCCGCAAGGAAAGGATGCGGTTGGGTACCGCTTTTCCCCAGACTTGCGCAGTTGGAAAGGGGTGGATATGGGGTCCCTACTCCTTCTACCGCAATGAAGGGGCTGCTAAGGGCTGCCTCCCTGAGACTGGTTGGAGAATTAGTGATCCCTAAAAAAAAAAAATACATACAAAAAAAAACGAAGACAAAACAAAACATCACGCTCGGCAAAAACATAAATATTAATAATCCCAAAAGAAAACTAAACCCCACTTAGCGGACATATAAATTTCCCGAAGCCGACATCGGACAACAGACCCGGGACAAAAAAAAATTAGTCACTACAAAAAAACTAAGTGCGTTTAGCACTACCTCCCCGGGTGAAATGAAAACTTCCGGTGGACATGACGTTCAGTCTCGTGGAGCCCTTAGCTACTGAACACGATGACCAATCCGGACAACTTGATCAGTCCCACCATCCCGTCGCAACGCAGGTGGCGGCTCCTGGGCCTGCCTACCTGGGACTTACGAGATGGTGAAACCTCACAAGCTGACCAGAAAAGTCATCGTGGTCAGCGCCTCGGTTTCCTCGTTGGGCGCCATCTGTTATGGTATTGCAACAAAAATGGATCGGTAAGGAAGGCGGTCGGCATGATCTCAATGGTGCACAGTGGCTAGTCATCGTCGGCTGGGGTGGGCTCTTGCCAACCTTACCGTCCTGCGCCATAATCAGAAAAATTCTAATCATGCCTTGAATACGCGGGGAAATGCACAAAACCGCGCAACCAACTATAAAAACAACATCCGGTTAAACATTCATAAGACATTCAAATTTCAAACTCAAATAAAAAAACGGAAACTCGAATTAAAATTTAAAAGAAACGGGCAAACAAAATATTTAAAATAGAAATCAAAATCAAAAATAACCGAAAATTAACGACAAAAAAAAAGAAAATGAATATTGAAAACCGAACCGGAAATGACCGGTTACCAAAAGCTGAAATATAAAATTAAAAACAATAAAGGGCCGAACAATATAAGGGGGTGCCGCGGGTGTTGTTGCGACGCCCTGGTGCTAACCCACCCTCATCCATGGCCATCGACGCACCTAATCTCGATGGCCCCTTTCCTAAAGAAAAACCTACATGCCTTCTAAATAAAGAGAGTCAGCATTCCCATATTAATTATAATTTATTTATAATTCATTGCTTATATCTAACAATGGTTACGGTGATATTACACCTAATCAAATCTGTTTCTAGAAGGTTATAAGAACATTACTCGATGTATATAATAAATTGAGTTTCTGACCATTAGTAAATCAAAACATTCAAGGTACTTATAAATAATTCAAAATTATAAGTATTGTAATTTCCCAGCAGGCATTCCTGTAAATGTTTTTTTTTCTAAATAGTTTTAAGTTAACTCAGTAGTGAGGCAATAGGCAAGCGCTTCAAGTTTTAATTTATTTAAATGGTTAAAGTAAACATTTTATATACTTCAAAAAAAAACTGCTATAGATCATTCAAATCACAAAGGGGAATACAAATGTTTACGAAAAGTCCAAAAAAAACTATTTATATTTCTGCAATCGCCTAATAATTGGTTAAGTTACGCATTCAATGTATGACTGCAGATTATTTATTTATTTTATTGCAATAGCTACATAATTATACATTTTGTTGTTATAGGTTCGTTTTCAATACAACCATTTCTTCGTTCGTCATCGTTATATTATATTGTTATATTATTTGTGGCCTTTATATTGTTATATTATATTGTATGTTATTGTATCCTATTAGGTTTTATATTTATTTAATGTTGGCTTTAATTTATATTTATATATTATAGAACTCTTACAATTATTGTTATTTTTCTTTTATCTCATTTTATTATGAGCAACCGTAACCTAAACTATTAACAAGCTTCGTTTTAAATATGCCTTCCTATTTCAAATTTTAAATCTAAGTTTAAATTATCTTCTAACTTTGTTCAACGCTTTTCTTTCCTATTTCATAAAAAAAATTATTTAGTTCTATATACATGGTTTGGTCTCACCCATCTTGTAATGTCGACCGCCGCTGAGGTCAATGCTGGTGTTGTTGTTACTGCTGCTAGTGCGGCGGGCCTATAATAGGCGGCCCTCGCTGTTGTCACCGCTGGTGTTGTTGTTGTTGCTGGGTTAGTGCGGCGGGCCTATATTACGGCGGCCCTCGCTGTTGTCACTGCTGGTGTTGTTGTTGCTGGGTTAGTGCGGCGGGCCTATATTACGGCGGCCTTCGCTGATGTTACTGCTGTTTACTGTTGTTGTTGTGGTCGATCCGGGTGCTAGTGCGGCGGGCCTATAATACGGCGGCCCTCGCTGTTGTCACCGCTGGTTACGGTTGTTGCTGCTGCTAGTGCGGCGGGCCTATATTACGGCGGCCCTCGCTGATGTTACTACTGTTTACTGTTGTTGTTGTGGTCGATCCGGGTGCTAGTGCGGCGGGCCTATAATACGGTGGCCCTCGCTGATGTTACTGCTGTTTACTGTTGTTGTTGCTGGTTTTTGTTGTAGGTGGCTTGTTTCATGTACATATGTACTTATGGTTGTATAGATTTATTGTTTATAATTGCTATAATTACGCATTTGTGCAATAAGTAGGTATGTAAGCAACAAACACGTACAATTATCATGCGTCCTAATGCGTAAGCAATGTTGTTCACGTTTATTTGTATTTGTGTAAAAAACTTTTTTTTTTGTTTTTTGTTTCACTTCACAAAATATTGTTAAGTGACCAGAACAATTTTAATCACGCCTTCACCGCCACAATACTGGAAATTATTTAAATACATGCAAACACCGCCACTTTTCGCCATTTGTAAATTAAATGTGAAAAATTCTCAGTGATTTCTCCATGCCCACAATTGTGTCAAATATTTTGACAGTTTATCTTTGGTGTTTCGAAAGCCCCCCTTTGTGTTTCTTTGCATATTATATTTTAAGTTCGGGAGTAACGCGAATATATATTTTTGTTTTTTTTTTGACATACGCCCTATATTAGATTTTGTTTGGGCAATTCTATACGACAGCACGCAACCGCTAATACACGTCCCAAAATCCCGGAAAAGGTATCAAACGACGCGTTTCGATCTCCGCATCAATAATCCGAAAGCGGAAATGAAATAATTTCTTTCGGTGAAAAGTTATTAGCAAAAAACCCAAAAATGGCCTAGGTCCGATCACAAATAGGGGGCCTGATCCAAGGTATTTATGTGCAGAACACCTTTCTGCGTGGGCGGCCTTCGGCCGCGCTTCAAAAAAAATAACCCTTAGCCGGTCCAACACCGCTACGCGGTCCACAGTTATTTTGCGCAGAACACACTTTTTGCACTTTTCGGTACACCTTAATCTGTGATTACAACAACCACATGAAAATGACAGAAAATTTTCCACTTTGATTGCAAATATCTCTGACCAGACAAAAAATATCGAACCTCCGCCCTTCCCGGATCACCGATACGGAGGCCAAAAGCCCTCGTTCGACACACCTCCCGAGACCTCCGAACGCACACCAGCAGCCACGTGCGGTCGCCCAGAATTACCTTTGTTTGAAGAAGACGCTATTTAGTTTCAATATCTACAGAATCTGGATAATCTCTACAAATTATTACAAATTTTAGAGCACATCAAAAATTTAAAACTCCAACAAAATTTAGATTTACTACAGAAACTGTATAGCGCCGAAAAAAATATAAAAGATTTCAGTTACTTTTTCCAACACAACTATTTTATGCGGTCACATATTATTCTTTTATTTGCGCTTGTTAAATACTTTTGTTACAGTTTTTTTTTTGTTTTGAGATATCGAGATATCTAATTGTTGCACACCACCGCTATCATATGCTTAACTGCTTCAAAAGCCACCACTCTTATTTAAATTTACTTTTTTCTTTTTAAATCACTTTTCTTATTTTTGTTGGTTATACCTCGATTTAGTTTAAATTTTTCACTGCGACTGTTCCGTCAGAAGACCATTACGTTTTTGAATCGTTTTAAATGCCGGCGACGCCGCTATGCCGAAAATCGTCAAGCAACGGCGACTGCGCAATGGAATAGTTCCGCTACCCAGTCTGACGTGGCAGGATTGTTGCCACTCGGGTTGGTGGTTGCCATCAGGGATCGGACTTTTAGTTCTATTTTAAATACCCTCTCACTACTACCGGTCTTCGTAAAAGTACAGCACGCATTTCAAAACAAAAAAAAGGATAATATATATTATTGAAACTAACGTTGAAAATATGACTTTGCTTTTTCACAGTTAATTTAATGAGTATCGCACTGTAGGAATTACTTAAAACACAAAGTACTGAAATTACGCTTCGATGTGAGACATAAATGAAAATGATTTTAGTACTTTTGCTTTTACTACTATTTCACACTAATTTTATTAAAGGTAAACAATTTTTTTTTTTCTATGGAACAAAATACAACGCAAGAATATTTGTACTGTTGACTGACTCCATAGACGAGTTTATAATTAGGAAAAAGCATCACTTATCAAAATAAATCGGAGTTTGGGACTATTCTAAGGGAGCATAAAGCGTAGTAGTATTGGGTAAAGTGCAGTAGGTATTAAAATTACTGCAATTTTGATCAAGTCCGAACCCTGAAGGCACGCTTTCGTTGGCGCGCAAAATAAGAAGGTTCTAGACTATGCGCTTGGTGTGTTCCCTTGGTGACCCGTGGACCCCCACGTTACTGAGTTTGGAGTAGGAGACACATGGAGCTCCCCATCCGACCTAGCCATTGACAATACTATTCCGATCTACTGGTTTCGTTAATATAGCACATAGCACAAATCACGGCCGCTTTAAACTCATTCAAGTCTAATTATACCATACTTTACAAGTTGACTAATAATGTATTGCCATTTGCTGCTAAAATGTATTCTGGCAATATACCTAGTTTTACCCGCATTCGGTTAAAATTTAGATGTCAGCTGTGTTAAAGTCAGGGATCAGGACGGGATTCCATGTGTCTTCCACCCTGGACAATTTGGCACTTTTGGAGGCGTATCTTTCACTTTGGGTGTTTTTGGTAATGTATGGGTTTTTGTTTTCGAGATATTGCATTACAAAAACGGCATTGTTTATTCCGTGCATACTTTGTACTCGTGCACTTTTACCAACATAATTACTTTGAATTCACCCTCCAAAGGAAAAACCCTTTTTGATGACAATTGCCCATTTCCCTTTTTTCTGACACTTTCGAGCGCCCTGGGTTACCCGCAATTTAACTCTGGGCACACCAAGAACACACCAAACACTTGTTTGTCTGGAAATTAAAAGTTCCGTTATTGGTGCCTTTTCCATTCTATGGGAATATTTGTGCTGCCACTTCAGCAAAAATCACGCACTTTCCCGTAGCTAAACGTCAAACCGGAAGGTGAATCAAAACTGTCACCCAACCAACCGCATTGAACCAAATAACAATGACTATTAATTGAAAGTAAACCATAACAAAATCTTACAGACTATTCCTGAAGGCGCACGAAACAATTATGAGGCATTGATGGGAGCAGTTGAGAGACACTATGGCAGCGCATCGAAAACAGATATACCCAATAGAGCTACAGAATCGCTTCCAGAAACCTAATGAGACCTTGCAGGAATTTGCATCGGACATCGATAGGTTGGAGAGGTGGAGACGAAGCGGGCCACATATGCAAACCCCAAAAGGACATTCGCTGAAACGGTATCACATGCTATGACGCAGGAAACAGTATCTCTTTTAAGTAAACCAGCGTACAAAGCTCACCGCGTGGAAGTAGAGCGGCCAGATTGCGTAGACGCAATTCTGGAAGCATTGAATGGAAAACAACATAAAAATGAAGGTGCCATTAAATGCTTCAAGTGTAGAAAGCCAGGTCACATAGCTCGTTATTGCGGCTCTGGCTCTAGTAATCCCGACAATTCAAGTAGACGAAAGCGCAAAGCTGAAGGATATGAGCAAATCTCCCAAACAAGTCAATCGTTAAACTAAATCGAGCCAGCCGAAAGGGGCGTGGACTAGCTCCCGCGATTGAATGCCCCATAATCTCTGTCTCACAAACCGGAAGCAAAGCTGATAATCTTACTTTTGGAGGATATTGGACGGGGAGGAGCGTTTACTGGCTGTCGATACGGGCGCATCTCATTCAATCAATCGATCTGATTTAGTCAACAAGAAGGTGAGACCGTTGCATGGAGCAAAGTTGCTTACGATCACTGGTGAAGACACTCAAGTCGTAGGGGAACGTGGCCGCTCTACACAATTTTATAGTGGCAGATATTGTTGACGAAATCATAATTGGTGTGTACTTTTTAAGCGAGCAAGGCATCAAGGTCGACATGAAGAATAAGATCATGAACTATAAGAATATCGACGTTCCACTCAATTTCGGTTACGAAGAGAACTACGTCAGTAAGCGAGTAGTGGTGGAGGCAAGCCTAGAAATTCCACCGAAGTCAGAAGCGGTTGTTTGGGCAAAGATTGATGGAGATTATGGGACAAAGAAATTGTGGGTTGTGGGGGCAGCAAACAATTTAAAGACGAATATCTTCTTTCTTTAAATGAACATCTAACAGCCTGGGCGATTTTGACCGTCCAACATAGCTCCCCAGTCGTTTCTTCGTTGCGCGAACTGGAAACGCTGCGGGATGGATCACAAATCGGTCTCCTCTTTTGGTCCTTCCTCTCCATCCACCGGCGGGTGCCGATAAGAATATCTTCTGGGCTGGAGCATCTTCGCTCATTCGCACAACGTGGCCTAGCCAGCGAAGCCACTGTGTTTCAATTCACTGAACTGAAAGTGTCCACGCTTCTGCATCATATAGCAGGACGGGTCCGATGAGTGACTTATAGAGTGTTATTTTCGTTCGTCGAGAGAGGACTTTACTTTACAATTACCTACTCAGTCCGAAGTAGCATTTGTTTGCAAGAGTAATTCTTCGTCGGATTTCTAGGCTAACATTATTGTTGGTGTAAATGCTGGTTCCCAGGTAAACGAAGTCCTTATCTATTTCGAAATTATTGCTGCCAACAGTGGCGTGGTTGCCAAGTTGCGAATGCGCTGACTCTTTGCATGATGACAGAAGGTACTTCGTTTTGCCCTCGTTCACCACTAAACCCATTTTTTCCGTTCCTTTTTCTAATTTGGAGTAAGCAGAAGTTACGGCGCGGTTGTTAAGGCCAATGATATCAATATTGTCAGCATACGCCAACAGTTGCACGCTTTTATAAAATATTGTTCCAGCGCGGTTAAGTTCTGCGGCTTGTCTGGTCGATAGTAGATTTACCAGGTATGAAGCCACACTGATAAGGTCCAATCAGTCTGGTCACGTCAGGCTTCAGTCTTTCGCACAATACGCTTGATGGGACCTTATATGCGATACCCAAAATGCTTATTCCGCGATAGTTGGCACAGTTTGCAGGATTTCCCTTCTTGTGGATTGGACAGAAAACACTTAGATTCCAATCTTCAGGCATGCATTCATCCAACCATATTCTGCATAGAAGCTGATGCATGCGCCTTACCAGCTCCTCGCCTCCGTGTTTGAATAGCTCAGCATGCAAACCATCAGCGCCAGCAGCTTTTTGTCGTTTTTCAATCGGATATTGCTATTTGCACCTCATTATAGTCTGGTTGTGGAACGTCAATTCCATCATTTTCGATCGTGCGCTCGGGTTCGGCATCATCTCCGATTTCTTGCTCATTTTCTCCCTCCATATTTTGAGTGCTCTCTGAACATCGGCCACCAGGTCGCCGTTCTTATTCTTATAGGAGTTTGCCCCGGGTTTAAAACCTTCTGTCATTCGCCGAATTTTTTGATAGAATTTTTTCAGCGTTATTCCCGTTAGACAGCATCTCAAGCTCCTTTATTTCACGCTTTTCTGCCCCTCTTTTTTTCACCCGAAAAGCCGCCTCGCTTCCCTCTTCAACTCGCGGTAGTGTTCACACACACTCCTCTTTGCATTCGATCTCAGCGTTGCCTTGTAGGCTTCGTTCTTTCTTTTCGTTGCAGCGCGGCACTCTTCATCATCATACCAGTTGTTTCTTCGCGTTCGCCGGAATCCAATTACTTCTTCGGCTGCAGTACGGAGTGCTCCTGAGATATGATCCCACTGCTGATGCATTCCACTAGGTTGAATTGTGCTTTAGGAGAGCAGATGTGAATATACTAGTTAGAAAAACCCTGACTAAGACAAAATAAGATGGACATATACCGATAAGAGTACGTAGTGAGTTCAATCGCTCCTTTTCAAAGGAGCTATATTGGGACAATGCCAAGAGGTCGAGGTAGTTATCACTTGTGAACAGCTCCAGGAAAATGTTTCTACCAGCGAGATTGATCTTTCAGATGATATCGCGTGAACGGAAGGGCTCGAAAAAGAACATCAGAAGAAGGCGAAACAACTTCTAGTAAAGTACTAGAGCATATTTGACAAGGATGGTTCCAAACCAGGTCGGACCAAACTTATGAAGCATCAAATAGATACTGGTGATGCAAGGCCAATCCGCCAAGCTCCTCGTAGTATTCCATTGGCCAAACGCCAAGTGATAAGAGAAATTATACAGAAAATGAGTAACAGCGGTGTGATCGAACCATCAGCTAGTCCATGGAGCTTACCGGTAGTACTGGTGAAAAAGAAGGACGGAAAGATGACGTTCTGTGTGGATTACTGAAAGTTGAAAGACAGCTATCCATTGCCAAGAATCGACGATATTCTGGACTCGTTATCTGACACGAAATGGTTTTCCACACTGGACTTGAAAAGCGGCTACTGGCAAGTGGAGGTGAAGGATGAAGATAAAGAAAAGACAGCCTTCAGCGTTGGAGAAGGGCTTTGGCAATTTACGGTAATGCCCTTTGGACTATGCAATGCTCCAGCTACTTTTGAGAGACTCATTGATCAGGTACTAAAAGGGTTGCATTGGAAAACATGTTTGGTGTACCTGGATGACATCATCGTGCTGGGAAAAAGTTTTGAGGAACACCTAAAGAACTTGGAGGAAGTTTTCCAACGGATAGCTGGTGCTGCTCTGAAATTAAGTCCCAAGAACTGTTCCTTGTTTAAGAAGGAAGTAAGTTATTTGGGTCACAAGGTAACGACGGAGGGCGTCTCCACTGCTGAGGAATAGATCGAAGCTGTAAGGGATTGGCCAAGACCGAGAAATTTGCATGAGCTACGAAGTTTCCTTGGCCTGTGTACGTATTATCCCCGATTTGTACCGAGCCTTGAAACCAGGTTCAACGTTTATTCTGGATACAGATTGCGAGTGGTTATGCTATAGGAGTTATTTTGTCCCAGATTGTCGATGGACATGAGAAGGTATTTGCGTTCTATAGCCGAACAATCGGGAAGCCTGAAAGGAACTATTGTGTAGCACGGAGAGAACTGTTTGCATTGGTAGAGTGCGTTAAACATTTCCACTAGTATCTCTATGAGCAGCGATTCCACGTCAGGATAGACCATGCAGCGTGAACCGCCTGTTGCAGTTCCGTAATCCAGAAGGTCAACTGGCAAGGTGGATAGAGCGACTGCAAAGTTATAACTTTTCCATAGAGCATCGCAAAGGTAGCACCCACGGAAATGCTGATGCATTGTCACGACGACTTGGAATGCAAGCATTGTTCCAAAGCTGAAGTCAAGGAAGACGTTATAGATGTGCGGCTGATGACTATAAAATCTACAGACGAATCGGACATGAAGCAATTACGGAAGTGTCAGCACGAAGATCCAGATCTTACACGTGTGATGCAAGGAATTGAACGAACCGAGCGGTAATAAAGAGAGAAGATGTCAGCAGAAAGTCCTGTTGACAAGTCATATTGGGCACGGTGGAACAGTTTACAATTGGAATCCGGTTGTTTGCATCGAATATGGGAGAGTGAAGATGGTCAGTGTGTTTGTAAGCTGATAGTCGTCCCAAGGAAGAAAATTCCTGACGTTCTCAATGCATTACATAACGGTCCAAGCGGAGGTCATCTTGGAGTCACCAAGACCTTAGAGAAAATCAAGCAGAGATATTTTTGGGTTGGTTGCCGTCAATCGGTAGTGCATTGCCAAATGTGAAGTGTGCATCAGAGATAATGGACCGAAATCGAGGAGCCATGGGCAAATGAAACAGTATAACTCAAAAGCACCATGTGAAAGGATTGCCATGGATGTTGCTGGCCCATTGCCTACTAGCAAACTCTTAACCAAATATGTACTAGTAGTTATGGACTATTTCCGCAAATGGCCAGAAGTGTAGCCTATTCCAAATCAAGAGGCAGAAACCGTAACAGAAGTGTTCACTAATAATTGGTGCACCGATGGAGCTACACTCTGACCAAGGCAGGAATTTCGAATAAGCTGTGTTCCAGGAAATGTGCAAGATATGGGACATTCGGAAAACTCGGCCAACTGCACTGCATCCTCAGTCAGACGGCATGGTAGAACGATTCAATGGAACCTTGGAGGAACACCTAAGGAAAGTGGTGCAGAAGTTCTAGAAAGATTGAGATACTCATATCTTCTTGTTCCTGGTGGCATATCGATCTGCAGTACATGGGACAACAGGTCATTTTTGCAAAGGTAATTTTTGGGAATGATCTTCGGTCGCCGGCTGAATTGAAGTTTGGGATAAATGCTAATGCAGGAATAAATGCGCGGAAATCGACTAGCGTCTTGGAAGAGGAAATAAAAGCAATACACGACCTTGTGAGACAACGGACCAAGATCATGAGTGATAAAATGAATTCCAGGTACGACAAAGCAATATATTCAAAAGGTTTTATGGATGGAGACTTAGTGCTGCTATACAACTCACAACGTAAGAAAGGTTTGTCCCCGAAATTGCAGAGTAACTGGGAAGGCTGGGGTGGGCTGTCGCTCAGCATTGCTCACATCTAAAAGAGAGGTGCTACGTACAAAATAGCTGTGAGCTGCTGTGTGAGGTGTTGGCGCCGGTGGGCGTGAGCGGCATCGGGAATTACACACTACTTGCTGGGCAGTATTAGGTAGTCGTGGAGACTGTATCTGGAACTTGTGGTGGTGCACACTGGATCGACGTTGGCTATGGGACGCCCTAGGGCGTGAACAGCAAGGGGCCACACAAGTTTTGAAGAAACTACCGGGCCTATGTGTGGAGGGATTTAGCCCGGAGCACCTTGTTTTGCGCAGCCATCTTTTACATGTATTACATTGGAAGGAGTGTGAGCGTTTAGCGTAAATCTCCTTTCAGCAGGCGCGGCAGATCTATTCTCTTGGTCCCGGTTTGGCTTCCAGCCCGGAGCAAGAGAGTTTTGAGCAGCCCTGCTGCAAGAAGCTGCTCGGAGGATGACAATATTAAGGGGAAAGGTGACAACTTAGACAGGGTAGTGTCGAAATAACAACCCTTGGTCGGGAAGAAAAACCCGAGTCATTCCAGTACGTAGAACCGGTTGTTGTTGTTAACAGTGCTTCGCCCTGCCCAATGGGCTCGATCACTCTAAATTCTCTTCAAGCTCTTCTAACGGAAGTCCGAGTAAACGCGCAGTTTCCACAGGGTTGGACCAGAGTGATGTAGGTGTTAGAAGAGTAGGTTCGACCGAACAGGAGAAGAGATGTTTGGTATCATGAGGGGACATACCACATGCAGGGCATGTGTTTGGTATGTTGGGGTTCAGTCTGGATAAGCAAGAGTTTGAGAGTTTAATTTAATTTATTACAATATCCAGAGCGAGGTTGTGCTAGCATGACTCTAGTCACCCTCGGAAGTACACGCTCCTCTTCAGCCAATTCAGGTGGCTGAGTACTGATAACGGGATTCACAGGCCGAGATCTGAGGGATCTATCTACCGACTCAGTGTGGAGGTCATTTAGAGCCCGCCTATGGTTCCGCAGATCAAACGGCAAAGAGATGTGGTTGGATCTCATCGTAATGCTTACGAAGATGTCTTCTTATGTCTCTGGGAGGCGGCGCTCCACCCAATACATGTCGATTTGGATGACTGGGTTTATGACAGTTCCGAAGGAGGCGTCATGAGGCTGAATCAATGATCTTGCGAAACTCTCTTTCGCCTTTGCGTACGTCTCTAGGAGTGGGTAAGACAGCGAAGGAGCGCTCTGTATAGTCAGTAAAGCGGTCCCAGTCCGCTTTGGTGAAGTTGATGTATGTTAATTTATCAGTTGTTATGAAGTCGGTCGGTCGTTCCACAGAGTAGGTGGTCGGAGGCTAATGTAAGCATCGGTCGCCAGATGACAAAGTTAATAAGGCCCGCGCTCGTTATGGAGATGTCTGGCGAACTGTGGCAGTTACCTTCCACCCTGGTGGGGGCATCTCCATTGACTGTACAGAATGCTGAGTTGTCTATTTGGTCTGCAATAGCATGGCCTCTGCTGTATGCTGGCAAGTTGAGTGCCAGAGATCGTGATGTGCGTTGAAGTCGCCTAGGATTAGAAGGTTATCGCCCCTTAGCAACGCACCAATGTCGGGATGATAATCTCTAGAAAAACACTTGGCAGGAGGAATATAGATGTTTATGATTTGCAGGGCGGCGTCTCCTGACCGGACTGCTATGCCTTGGCATTCTATGGTAGAGTCCCTGGGGTCGACGTCAGGGGAAAATAGATTATATTGTACAGAGTGATGTGTATTATTATTATTACAAATTAATTAATTAATTGGCTAATATAAAGGAAAGAGCATTAGCTGCCATGGCTATCGGCTCTATTTACATATACTTTCGTGGTGCATTATATGTATAAATATATATATATAATTTGTCAGATGTTAGAAGTTAAATAAAATTACGAAAAATAGTTAGAATATGTTTGAATAAATTTGTTGATTGTTGTTATATACGGGCTCTTATATGGCTGATGTAATTGTTGATACTTTTTACGTTTTTACTGTGGTAGGTGATTTGAGGATTTCAATCCAATTGATTTTGAGGTGTTGATGTCTGGCTGCTCCGAGGGCAGGGCAGTGTGCAAAGATATGGCTTAAAGAGAGGTTGTCTCCACATAGTGGACATATTGGAGGTGGTTGGCCTTTCAAAAGATGTTCATGGGTGTCTATTGTATGGCCTAAGCGTAGACGAGAGAAGTTTTGTATATGCCTTTTCGGTAATCCAGATGGATATTGTGGCGCTATGAAATTTCTATTGATAAGTGTATGGTGGTGGTGATTATACAATAGCCAGTCTTCTTTCGATTTTTCGAGGAGCTGTCGTTTTAATCTCGCTTGTAAGTCTTTCTTCTCTAATGCGTTTTCCATAGTAACCGGTGTGTGTGAAGCTGATTTTGCTGATTTGTCGGCCATTTCATTGCCATAAATCCCAGAGTGACCCGGTATCCAAAGCAGTCGTGTAGATGAAACGTTGTCGATGAGCAGGTCTCGTATTTGATTGATTATGTTGAAGTTAGAAGCAGGATTTTGTACAGCTTTTAGAACGGATCTGCTATCGGTACATATGAGTGTTTTGTTATGATTATTTTGTGCCATGATTAAGGCAGTGCGAATTGCGACCGCTTCCGCTGTAAAGACAGATGCTAGATCGGGTAACGTTTGCATTCTCCGAGTTTTGCCCAATTTATCGACTACTGCGAAACTAGCTGGGCCGTAATCGGTTTTAGATCCATCCGTGAACCAAATGGTCCAATTGTCGGCTTCGTACTGCGCTTTGTGTTCTTGAAAAATAGAAGCGTATACATCTCTTGGTGTGTTACTTTTAGTATATCTGGTTAACGAGAGGTCACACGAGACTTTTTTGATTTCCCGGGGGGTATTTTTTGTCTGGTAAGTTTCAGATGAATATGGAAGTTCCATGTTCTGTGCAATCTCAAAGATCGTATGCATAACCGAATGATGACGTTTGTTTCCGTTAATGTTATTTATGTTACTTATGTCTTCGTTGATGACCGAGTTGTACGAGAAGGCAAGTTTAGATACCAGTCTTGTTTTGATTTGATATGCCCTTTCTTCGATCGTTGGTAATCCAGCCTCTGCCAAAAGATTATGGATGGGAGTTGTGTGAAACGCAAAGGTACTCGCCGCTTGGTGGTACAATGCTTTTAGGATGTTTAGAGTTGACTTTGGGGAGCTTCCGAAAAGAAAGAGCCCGTAATCTATTTTGCTTAACACTAAGGTTTTAGTTAAATATGTTAATGTGTTGATATGTACATGACATGCTTTGCTTGCAAGGTAAGTAATTATATTTATTCTGGCAGCTAATGATTTCTTTAGATACAAGCAGTGTTCGTTCCATTTATAATTATGAGAGAATATAATGCCTAAAATCTTTAGTTTTTTTACATTTTCAATTTCGACATTATTTATAGTCGCATGAACGTTTTCTACAAATGTGAAATTTTTTGTTTTTTCTAATGATATCCTGGCTCCGGACTGGTCAGACCATTCCAGTATATCTTTTACTATATTTTTGAAAATTAAATTGGTTTCTTCATTGTCATTACTTTTACAGAGAATATAGACGTCGTCAGCATACAGGCAGTGATCGACTCGATTGTAGGATTTTATAATGTCGCTGATTTCATTAAAGGCAATATTAAAAAGAATGACTGAAAGCAGAGAGCCCTGTGGGATTCCATTGCTTAAGGGATATATGTTGGAAAATAAATTTTGGATCCTTACCCGGAATTTTCTATTGCTTAAAAAGGATTTTATGAAATTGAAGATTTTGGGGCCAACTCCCCAAGAATGAAGCCGCAGAAGAATTATGTGTGACCCGATTCGGTCAAATGCTTTTTCGAAATCAAGTGACAGAATGAAGACGTGGTTGCTAGCTGAAAGAGCTTTTGTGACATAGAAGTCTGCGTAGTAATGCGTCAGTGCAGCCTCTATTTTCTCTGAAAGCAACCTGGTTGGGGTTTATTAGTTGCTGTGCCTCGATAAGCCATGCAATTCGGTTCGCTATTATCCTCGTAATATAGCTAAATATATCGTAATATAGTAAAGTCCAAATGAAACCTATGGCCTTGCTCTTTCGTTTGATACCGATATTGCAAGCAAACTTCAAGGTTTTTTGGGAACTACATTTTGAGCGATAACTCATTTATCGATAATTATATCGAAATATGGAACAATTCAACTGAAAGCCGTGGCCTTGCACTTTCGTTTGACACCCTTGTTGTATACAAATTTCCAGATTTTAGGGGAACCACATTTTGACCGGCTCAAGTGTTTTTGATAAACAAGAAAGTAGTGATATCGGACGGTATCCGTCGGTAGTGAGGGGGTTTTTATTCGGCTCACGGATAGGTATTATGGTTGCTTTTTTCCAATTCTGTGGAATAATGCCCGTTTCAAATATGCTGTTATATGGGTGTAAAAGTCGAGATTTCCCTAGTGCGGATAGCTCGTTGATCATCTTGTAGGAAATACGGTCGAAGCCGGGTGTTTTTCCTTTTGCTTTGGCAGTACACATAGATAATTCGATTTCACAGATTTGTTTTTCTATAAGCGCTGCTGATGGATGTACTTCATTAAGTGGGGATATCTGATTTAAGACCAGCTCTTTTTGTATTGTAAAATTATTAGGAAAATTGCTGTCAGATGAATAGGTGGACCATACTGATCCAAACTGATTGGCAATCACAGTAGGGTCTGAGGAAGTGGTATTGTTGGTTTTTATGGCGACGATGGGGTTGTGTGGACTTCGGTGGCAGAGCCTATTTATTTTGTTCCTTATTTCAGGGACTGATGAGGAGGGGGGGGCGGCCGCCGTGGTGTGGAGGTAGTATTGCCGGCCTACCACACCGAAGGTCCATGGTTCGAGCCCTGGTACAGGTAACATCAAAAGTGATTTGAAAAAAGTTTTTCAAAACGGGGTCGCCCCTCGGCAGTGGTTTGGCAAACTCTCCGAGTGTATTTCTGCCATGACAGGCTTCTCAGCAAAAATTCGTCTCCTTTGTAGATGCCGTTCGGAGTCGGCAAAAAACTGTAGGTCCCACCAATTTGTAGGGAAAATTCAAATCGGCACACCACAAATTGGAAGAGAAGCTTGGCGCAAAAATCTCTTAAGAGGTTTATGATGATATACCTGTTGTATATCGCGCCATAAAGAGAAAAGAGATGAGGAGGGGGTATGGATTCTGTGAACTTTTGGAAGCTAGCTCTTTTTTGGGGTTTCATTTCTTTTCTGAACATTGCGTTCATTTTTTTGAAGTTAATAAGGTTTTCGGAAGTTTGGTTGTTTTTGAACTTGTACCAGGCTTTCATCTTTTCTGTTCTCAGGATAGAAAGATCTTTATTCCACCATGGAACATGGGTTCTAGGAGAATTAGATGCTTGTGGAATATGAAGGTTGGCGGCGGAGCGGATTGCTTAGGATATGTTTGCAGCCTCTACGTTTGGAGAGCTCGATTTAGCCCTTCGTTCAAGCTCAATGTCAACATGATTGGAATATTTTGGCCAGTCGGCAAAGTCTAATAGGAATTTTGGAGGAACCTTTGTTCGTTGAAAGGTGTTAGGGTTATGTGTAAAATTCTAAATTATGGGGAAGTGGTCACTATGGTGGAGGTCATCGAGAATTTGCCATGTTATTAAAGGAAATAAGGAAGGTGAGCATAGAGAGATGTCAACGTGGGAGAAGGTGGAATGGATGGAAAAATGAGTCGGCCTAACATCATTCAAGACGCATAGGTCAGACAGTCTTACAGCATTTTCAATAGTGAGTCCGCGGTGGTTGGTGGTGCTTGATCCCCATAAATGGCTCCATCCATTGAAGTCGCCAAGTACTATTAGCGGAGTGTTTATTGCGCAGAAAATATCTGTAAGATCCCTACTACTAAATTGCTGACTAGGCGGTAGATATATGGTGGCTACTTGATGTTTAATTCGACTTCTATTATAACAACCTGAAGAGGAGAGTTGATGTTAATTCTTTTATGTGGAATGTGGTTTTTTATCATCATACCAACACCCTTCTTGGATGTTGTGTTAGTTGTTGTGTTTGTAAAGTAGTTAGTGTAATTGTTTGGAAAAGTTGGTGTAGAGTTGAAGCTACAGTGTGTTTCTTGTATTGAAATTATACTTGGGTTGTGTTGCTTGATCAGAATTTGTAATTCTGAGAAGTTATTGTAATAACCTTTCATATTCCATTGTAGAATATTCAGGTTCATGATGAAAAAAGAAAGATTCTCAACGCTTGTAAAGGAGAGAATGTAAATATTATTGCTGAAGGTCGTCTGCAGAGAGATTTGTAGGACTGTCGAGATTTTCGACTCTTTTCATAAAAAAATCATTGTTTTTTAGGAGTTTTTGGGTGAAAAGAGATATTGGTGACATTGTTGTTTGGTTGGTTTGACTAGTTGAGCTAGGTAGCGCAACTGGTTTTGGATTTTCTGATGCCAGGCTAAAGTTGGCGTTTTTTGAGGTTGTTGTTGTTTAAGTGGTTGTTCTTTAGGTGTTTGTTCTTTTTGTTGGTTTTGAGGTACTACTAATGTAGTAGCTTCTGTTATGATGGATGACTCGAAATTATTGGAATTTTGGTTTTGTGGTGATGTTGTGGCGGTATCTTTCGATACTGCATTTGAAGAAGGGTTAGTTTCATTTTCTCTGACTATGTCTGAATAAGGGCCGCGAAGTGGGGGGAGGCGTATAGTGCTTTTGTATTTTCGTCAGGCTTCGCCCACAGTGCATTTTTCCAAGGTTTGGATTTTCAGAATTTCTTTGGCCTCTTTAAACTTGATGCAGTTCTTATCAGAGGAAGGATGTTGTTCCTCGCAGTTAGGGCATTGGATTCTAATGCAATCTTCTGGATCGTGTGGTGGAAGGTTGCAGTTGAAGCACATCGGGTTGTGTTCACAGCGTTTGATGGTATGCCGCAATTTTTGGCATCTTTTACACCTCATTGGGCTGGGGATGTAGGGTTGCACCTTAACCTTATACCAAGCAAAGTCGACTGTTTCAGGGAGACGGTATAGGTCGAAAGTGAGGACCATTTGGCCAGTAATTGTTTGTTCGCCTTTTATTATCTTAGAAAATTTGTACACGCCTGTGACGTGTTGGTCTTTCATTTCATTGATTATTTCCTCTTCGTCCACGTGCTTTAAGCAAGGAGCATAAATAACACCTTTTACGGAGTTTAAGGTATCATGGAGTTTGACATTTACTAGACATAGGTTAGAAAAGGTTTTTATTTTCAAGAACTTCTCTGCGACTTGCGGGTTGCGCGTTAGTATAAGAAGATTTCCGTCGCGGAGTTGAGATATGGAGTCGACTTCAGTTGAAATGGCTTCAACGCATTTTTTAATAGCAAATGGACTGAGTTTAGAAAGTGACACGTTGTTGTCTGGTGAAGAAATTAATATAAATTTAGGATTAGGTGTGGCATTTTGGGAATATGTCGGTATTTGAATTAGGTTTCTTTTTCTTTTTGTTTGGATTATCTAGAAAATCTGCTAAAGCAGAGAATCTATTTGGCCCCGGGGCCATGATTACAGAACTAAAATGTAATCACGTGGTTTGGCACAATATTAATTAGTCGAAGAAAAACAAATATGAGCACAATGTAGATTACGCGATTAACGGAATGTTAATACATAATTAAGCACAACCAATCACTGCGAGAAAAACAAAAACGTCTGTTCGCTTTGAATGATAGTCGGTGACTGAGAGTGATGTGTAATGAACGCAAGGCCACCCCCAAGACCGCTGGGACGGTCTTTTCGATGTACATTATACCCATCACAGGTTCGTAAGTCCGATCTTGTGTTCAATTTTGTCTCTTGTATCGCGGCGATTTAGATGTTGTGCGACTTCATAAAGTCAGTTATCTCCGCGATCTTTCCAGCTAATCCGTTACAGTTCAGCTGTAAAGTTTTGAAGCGTGTAGGAGGGGAGAGAGGGACATGCTAGGCGCGAGGGACGGATGCGCTTGCCTAGGTGGAGGTAGGCTAAAGCCTAAACTATGTCGCAGTCTAGAGTTGACAGCGCCATCGCCGATGTTGTCTGGCGTGGAAGGCGGCTGTGTACTGCAACAGGGGGCTATGAACGAATCCTACCAAAGGTTACCGTTTGCGAGCCCAGAGCACATAAGGGTGTGACACAGGCCAAGGCAATTTTTGCACTTGACCGATGTCGCCGGCGTATATAATCTTTGCCGACAAACGGCGCACGTAGTGAAAGGTACGAGGAGGTGGTGTTCCTGGCCCACGTGCAGGCTGGAAGCAGGGGGGGCATTGGGGACAGAAAAAGAGGGGACTGACGCTCAGCGATGCTCATATCTGGTCTATTCCGGAGGGGATAGGAGTGTTGAGCGGCCTTGTGAGATGGAGACGCTGGTGAGCGTGAGCGACAGTCGGGAGTGGGTGAAGCGGGAATGGCAGCAGTGCTGCCAGTCGTGTAGACTGAGCCACTATTGTGGCTATTGGAAGTAGGTAGAAGCGGTAAGGGAGTGCCAGAGCAGTGACTACCGCGGGACGCCCTTGGACGTGTACAGCATGGTTCCTCAAAAGTACTAAAGAAAGTACGGGGTCTGTGGATGGCAAGGTTAAGCCCTGAGCATCCATATTGATGTAGCCATTTCTTACACTTGGCGCATTGTACCGAATGCGACCGTTTAATATAAATTTTCTTACAGCAAACGCAGCAGATCCAATCTCTTGGTCCAGGGTTGGGTTCGACCCCAGCCCGTAACAAGAGACAATGGAGCAACCTAGCTGCCAGGGTTTGCTCCGAGGGTTGGACGGGACAGATTGGACAGGGTTACACTGAAATAACAGCCCTTGGCCGGGTAAAGAAACCCGGGTCATTCCGTTACGATAGAACCGGCAGTTGTGGGAACGCGTTCCGGTCACAGTAATGAGAATTCACTTCCGGAGAACAAATGGTTTTATTAACTTGGCAAAACATTTGACAAACATATACTTTGAAATGAATTTGCAAAAAACCTAAAAATTACCCTAGGCCAATCTTAAATCGGGGGCGTGATCCATATTTTTAAAGTGCAGAACAGCTTTTTGAGATGGCGGCCTTTGGCCGCGATTTAAAAAAATAACCCTCAACCGATCCAATACCGGCTACGCGATCTCTAGTATTTCTGAGTGGGGCACACCTGTGCACTTTTCGGTACACCCTATATCAGTGTCTACAACAACCACCTGGAAATGATAGAAATTGTTTAACTTTGTTAGCAAATATCTTTCAAACTACTACAAATTTGATTCCTGGGATTGGTACTCATCTCTTGATACCTCTCCCGACATATTTGGACCTGTTATAGCACTCGCTAGTGGTCTTTATTCCATTTCAAGTTAAAAATGTCCCGTTATTCGCACACAAAATTTCACATTTCTGTTGGAATTGACGAAAGGTAACAAAACCGTGGTCGATAAGTCTTAAGAATTCCTGCGCGCTAGGGGGTTCGAATATGCGCGAGGTAGGCATACCGGTCGTAAGAGGCGACTTATTTTCACAAAGGTAATGACGTGCAAAACCGATGCTTCTCGCCTCTTTTAACCCGTCTTCTCCTTTCTTACGGAAGGAGGGTTGACATGACTTAAAATGTTCCAGACTGAACCCCAACATACCAAACACATGTCTTGCATGCGGTATGTCCCCTCATGATACCAAATATCTCTTCTCCTGTTCAGTCGAACCTACTCGTCTAACACCTACATCATTCTGGTCCAACCCCGTGGAAACTGCGCGTTTCCTCGGACTTCCGTTAGAAGAGCCTGATGACAATTTAGAGTGATCGAGCCCATTGGGCAGGGCGAAGCACTGTTAACAACAATAACAACAACAACAACATTGGTCTTACCAAATCGCTACCACGACAGTCGGGCAGTACCGCAAGGGAGTACCGGAGCGTACCGTGTTCTCATCCGGCAAAGCGCTGTTACTGCCGACAACACTTCATAAAACCTTCGGTGAGTGTTTTCGTCGCTAGAAGCAACAACAACAAAAAGACAATTGTCGACGTTATAGGGAAATAGAAAAAGAAGCCTTTCGCAATGCATCTGGTTAATTTAAAATGAAACTAAATTTTTGTACGTGAATACCGTCATTGAAACGAAAAACTTTTCTTCCGCAGTGAATTCAACACTGTGGCATCATTGGTTAATTTATTTTTCGGACGATGACAGTTCTTCGTCTCTCACTCGATGGCGGAAATTGATGAGAAAATACGACGGAGTGCAGAAAACGAGAAAAAATTATAAGAAAATATTTTCCAAGGGAAAAACTTGTGCAATTTTTGTCAAATTCAAGAGTATCCGCTACGGCAAATAAATATCTAATGAAATTATGGCCACAGAGCAACGTGTATTAAAACAAGATGGTTATTTAGATGTGGGTAGTGCGGAGGAATCGCGTAATATCGCTTACCATCCACACCTGAATGTAATTCTTGTCTTCGACTCTAGCAATCAAATAAAAATTCTCGATGTGCATTCAGGAGTTGTATTGCAGACGTACAATTTGGGCGGAAATGGTGAGAAAATTATTACGAAGATAATGGAAACTGCATAAAAATAAAAGTTTTATTGAAGCATCCAATTGGAGACGTACAAATTGGTTGTTGTTGGCTCTAGTGCGCAGTTAGATGCTGTTGTAATATTTCGAGTTTTAAGTAATTTTACACAGCTGCTGAAAGAATTGATCACCTTTGGTTGAATCTTTGTTGTATTCATAGTCCGTTAACATATCCGGTAGTTACTTTGTTTAGCATTTTGATATAACGGTACCGATTGCGTTTGCTTCGATCTTTTTATCATAGACTGCATGTTGTGATAACTCCTTTTATGTTCATATGTAATACATTTCTTTTATGTTCGAACATTGACTCCACCTGTGGGTTAGGGGTTTAGAATGTACCCGAGGTATGTAATGGCGTGCAACTCCGTTGTTGATCTGTGGATATGATGCGTATCACCTCTCATTACCCCTCTTTTTCTTGCTTACGGAAGGAGTGGTGACATGGCCTAGAAGGCTGCACTGGTCATGCCCTGCTGGTTATAGCGTTCGAAAGAGGCGACTTATATGCACAAAGGTAATGACGTGCAACTCGATCCTTACATGACCTAGAAGACTGGTCATACCTAAGCGCTACCGCGTCAGCGGGCAGTACAGCAAAGGAGTACCAGAGCGTACCGGGTTCATATCCGTCACTTTCGACAACACTCCCCAAAACTTTAGGGTGTAGAACCGGATGCCAATTGCCTAGTATGTTGCCAGCAACGTTCCTTTATCTTTTTGCAAAGTACTGACAGTCAGTGACTTAAGGATTATGTTGCGGCTTTGTACTATGGTGGGAATCGCGGTTGAGTGAAGAGCAAAAGTGAGTATATTATTAAATGTTGCCCCTAAGAAAACCTGTAGAAACCCTGTGGTGGGGAGCGGAGCTTCAATATGTAGTAATTAAACAAGTGCGGGTATAGGACACCACCCTGCCACACCCTCTGTTTAAACCGAGGTTTTCGCGTTCGGCTCTAAACTCCACTGAAGCTTGCCGATCAGTCTGGTACGCTTGAGTCCTCAACGTCGTTAATAAGTTGTTGTATCGATATCGTTAAAAAGTTGCGCTGGTTTGATGGTTCTGGAGCCTTATACTTCCGCATGGCCTCAAGCTCTGTGGTGGTGATGGCAATGGGCGCTTGACTGTTTTCCGTTTAAGTGCTACACTGGTGCGCGTCTATTTTCCTTGTCAACCGGAGGATGGTACATATTGAAGGCAAAAAGCGTTGAAGTTTTTCTTCGGTTTCGACAACCTTTTCGACAAGGATATCGAGCTTTTGTTGACTGGCTTCGCAGGAATGGACTAGGAGTTGGGGGGTTAGAACATGGCCGAAGTAGGTATGCTTGTCGCAAGAGGCAACTAGCTACGAAATCGCAAGGTGCTGGTACCGGGGCGAACCGGATCTTTTTCTGGAAAAGGACCTTCAACTTCAGTATAATCAGGAGTCCTTCACGTCCCATTCCATGAGTGGATGGGCGCTCTATGCTGGGCAAAGTACTGCTACAGTAATAATATCAACAAAGAAGTTGCAGAATCTTTGGTACTCCTCCCACTTGGAGCGTTTTTAGTGATCAACCAGCCGTCTGATTTCAGCATTAAATCAGCAAGCATTTAGGCTAGAGCACGATTAGAAAACGACTCGAATCCTAATGTATTTCTTTAAGGTAGAAGGTAAGACAACGGTTTGAGACCCCCTGCGGGTTAGGGGTTTAGAATATGCCCGAGGTAGGCATACCGGTCGTAAGAGGCGACTAATATGCACAAAGGTAATGACGTGCAACTCGATGGCTGATCTACGGATATGATGCCTCTCACCTCTCATTACCCATCTCTCCTTCCTTAGGGAAGGAGGGGTGACATGACCTAGAAGGTTCCACTGGTCATAAATCGCTACCACGACAGTCGGGCAGTACCGCAAGGGAGTACCGGAGCGTACCGGGTTCAAATCCGGCCAAGGACTGTTAATTCGACAACAGTCTCCAAAACCTTCGGGGAGTGTTTTTGTCGTTACTACAACAACAACAACAACAACGGTTTGAGAAACTCAAAAATGCAAGCATTCTCTACAAAAAGGGACTTAGTTTTTGATGTCGAGAAAAAGGTTAGTTATCTAATCAAATTCTAACCTGCAATTTTAATTGTTTTCTAATGTGAACTTTTCTAATCGTTTTTTGATCGACTTCTAGCCTAGTTCTCTAACCTGATTTTCGATTAGGGACGCATTAGAGAACTGCATTAGAATTCTAATTTAAAACTACAATATTTCTCTAACGCTTGGAACTGTGTTTGCTGGGAAGATAGTTGATGTGAGAATCCGCAGGGTCGAAACGACCAACATGACGCTCATTTGTCATTTTCGTAAGCACTATGATGGGATCCCGCACCACATAACCTTTCCGATTGATCTGTGTAACCATAGATGGGCTCTAAATGACCTCCATACAGATTCCTAGATATCGACCCGTGAACCCCGTCATGAATCCAGCCACCTGAAATAGCTTCCTATTTTTTTAACACCAATATCACTCTGGTCCAACGTGTATTTTTGTATTTTTTTTTGCATTTATTGAATTTTTTCCTAGCACAACAATTTAACAACAGTATTTTATATTATTTATTTATAATAATAAGTATTTTAAAACATATATATATATAGTTGGAAAGTCTCATAACGTGAGTAAATATATGTGAAGAGTAACACAATAATAGTACCCCTACTAAAACCAGGGAAGCCGGCGAACCAAGGAGAGTCTTATCGCCCGATATCCCTCCTTTCGCCGGTTGCGAAATTACTAGAGACCATTCTGCTCCCTTACTTCATTGCAAATCTGAAATTGGCCGATCACCAGCATGGTTTCCGCAAATCTCATAGCACGACATCCGCTTTGAATGCCATTACAACGCAGATAAATTATGGTTTGAATCAACACCTACCAAACCATAGGACGGTTCTCGTCGCACTTGATCTATCAAATGCATTCGACACGGTCAACCACGCCACACTCCTTCGAGATCTGGAAGAGACATCGCTCCCTGCCGGCCTAAAAAGGTGGACCGCTAACTACCTCAATGGTCGACAGGCGTCAGTAAAATTCAGAAACAAGAAATCTAGACCACGAAGAATAAAACAAGGGGTGCCGCAAGGTGGTGTTCTCTCTCCCCTTTTGTTTAATTTCTATATTTCGAGACTTCCCTCCCCCACCAGAGGGAGTCTCCATAGTTTCCTACCCTGACGACTGCACGATAATGGCCTCGGGCAAGGGTCCCTCCATTGACGAACTCTGTATTAGAATCAACAGTTACCTCCGTGACCTTTCCAGCTTCTTCACCGAGCGAAATCTGACCATATCTCCGACTAAATCGACGGCGACCCTGTTTACGACATGGAATGCCCAGATGGGGCAAGAGTTAAATGCCCACGTAGACGGAGTACCTCTACCTACTGTCAACCACCCGAAAATCCTGGGTGTGACGTTTGACAACGGCCTCACATTCGCTGGCCATGCCACCGCAATGACTTCAAAGGTTCAGAGCCGCAATGAGATCCTGAAGTCACTGTCCGGCAGTACTTTGGGGAAAGACAAAGAAACATTGCTTGCTACATATAACGCTATTGGCCGACCGGTTATTGACTACGCTGCTCCCATATGGTTGCCCAACCTTGCTGACACCAATTGGAGGAAATTGCAAATCGCCAAAACATCGCCATCAGAACTGCTACGGGATGTCTGCTTATGTCATCTGAGTCTCACCTCCATCAAGAGGCAAAATTGCTCAATGTTCAAGAGCACGCGGAACTCTGAACTGTCATAAACCCAGTCATCCAAATCAACATCTTTTGGATGTAGCCCCACCACCCAGAGACATAAGAAGACATCTTCGTAAGCACTACGATGAGATCCGGCACCATATCCCCCCTGCGGGTTAGGGGTTTAGAATATGCCCGAGGTAGGCATACCGGTCGTAAGAGGCGACTAATATGCACAAAGGTAATGACGTGCAACTCGATGGTTGATCTACGGATATGATGCCTCCCACCTCTCATTACCCATCTCTCCTTACGGAAGGAGGGGTGACATGACCTAGAAGGTTCCACTGGTCATACTAAATCGCTACCACGACAGTCGGGCAGTACCGCAAGGGAGTACCGGAGCGTACCGGGTTCATATCCGGCCAAGGACTGTCAGTTCGACAGCACCCCCAAAACCTTCGGGGAGTGTTTTTGTCGTTACAACAACATCTGCGGAACCATAGACGGGCACTAAATGACCTCCACACCGAGTGGGTAGACAGGTCCCTCAGATCTCGGCCTGTGAATCCCGTTATCAATACTCAGCCACCCGAATTGGCTAAAGAGGAGCGTGTACTTCCGAGGGTGACTATAGTCATGCTAGCACAACTTCGCTCTGGATATTGTAATAGGTTAAACTCTTACTTATCCAGACTGAACCCCAACATACCAAACACATGCCCTGCATGTGGTATGTGCCCTCATGATACCAAACATCTCTTCTCCTGTTCACTCGAACCCACTCTTCTAACACCTACATCAATCTAGTCCAACCCTTTGAAAACTGCGTGTTTCCTCGGACTTCCGTTAGAAGAGCCTGATGACAATTTATAGTGATCGAGCCCATTGGGCAGGGCGAAGCACTGTTAACAACAACAACAACAATAATAGTACAAAATAATAAAACAACATGATAGGATAAAATAAAAGATATTGAAAAAGCATATTAATTCCGCAAGCCTTGCAAGTTCGAAGAATAAATAAAAACACTCGGATAGAGAGATCACTGAAATACGTCGTAATAAACCGGTACCCAGTAACGGGTCGGTGTGCCTGAAAGAACATTTGGGCCAGAAAGGACCCAACCGGATATTGTTTATATCGAAGGCTAAATTTCCTTCAATAATCAATATCCGTACTCCTTACCGCACTACAGACATCGAATGCTAACGTCAGATTGCCAGCATTTATTACTTCGACACGTCTTTGGAACTCACTTCCCTCTAGACTAAGGTTGATAAGAATGTGCTGAGCTTCAAAACAGAGCTAGCTAGTTTCTATAATGACTCATAAGATTAAGGCTAATTTTTAATGTTCTATTTTTCTTACTAGAGGCAAAATTGCTCAATGTTCAAGAGCACGCGGAACTCTTGAGTAGACTGTTCCTTCTGAACTGTCATAAACCTAGTCTTCCATATCGACATCTTTTGGATGTAGCACCGCCCAACAACATGTTCCGGAAAAAATGAGAGAAATCGGTTAAGAACCACGCCCACTTTTATACGAAAGATTTTGAAAAGGATCATAGATATATTTAATAGGCAATAAATTTGCGTAGAAAAGCTTTATGTCATTGAAATTTCATTTTCAAAGTGTCCGTGAACAAAGAATGTCGAAAAATATAAATTTTTGAAAATGGGCGTTGCCCCGCCCGTTTTATGGTGGATTATTCCACAAAACTTTTTATGACATAACTCTGGCAAAAATTGTTTTATCGAAACGATATTTGGCGGAAATATTGTACATAGAAAGATAAATGTTTGCTGGCCCAGTTTTTAACATAGTTCTGAAAAATTTGTTTGTAAAATGTGAAATGCGATATTTTTATAACCATGCAAGCTATATCAATAAGATCTTGCACACATAATAAGCTTTTTAAGAAAAATTCAACCTTTAATGAACATGAAATGTTTGTAAGTATGGGAAGAAGAAGAGACGGGCCCTTAAATAAGTAAACTGAAATAATAAGGACGATGAGCTGAGTTGATTTAGCAATGTCCGCCTCTCCGTCCGTCTGTCTATTTGAACGCAAATTTTTCAAACATAAAATATGCATGTGTTGGTGTTTTGAAAATATATGGTTAGCAGTTGTTGTAGGGAAGCTATTTATATACAAATAAATTTATGGCGGCCGCCATGGTGTGGCGGTAGTTTTGCCGGCCTACCACACCGAAGGTCCAAGGCTCGAGTTCTGGAACAGGTAACATCAAAAGTGATTTTAAAAAGTTTTTCAAAACGGGGTCGACCCTCGGCAGTGGTTTGGCAAACTCTCCGAATGTCTTCCTCCCATGGAAGGCTTTTCAGTAAAAATTCATATCCTTTGTAGATGACGTTAGAAGTCGGCAAAAATCTGTAGGTCCCGCGTATTTGTAGGAGAAAATCAATACTGCACATCACAAATTGGAAGGGAAGCTTGGCGCAAAATCTCTTAGGAACTTTATGATGATATACCGGTTGTATATCGCGCCATATATTTATATATTTTTTTAAATTAATTTACCTGTCAAAACTCTTGACTTACTTGACTCTTAGACTTCCTTACTTGTTATTTATGTATTTATTTATTATTACTGCTTTTCAGGTCTAAAACTTAGTATAATAAATTTATTAACTATTACGAAAAATATTGGAAATATTTATGCTGTCGGAATGCATGGGATTCCGATCAGCGTTGTAACTGGCAGTTCAAAGGACCAGTTATAGTCAGTTATGAAGCAACTCTTGTCAATAGGTTGGAAAGGCCGCGTTTCCAATCCAAAAAAGAAGAACTTATAAGATTTTTATCTTATTGGGAGGGTTTTACAATATAACATCAAACTTTTTTTGATTGTGCTTACATCTTTATTATCTGTTATATGACTTGGAAGTTCATTAAAAGATTTTAAGCCTTTACAAAATATATTATGCTTGTCCAGTTCCATTTTAAAGAGAGGTAATCTAAAATTATTATATTCTCTAACGGCATATGAGTGGGTTTCATTGACATACATAAATTTATCGCTCAAATACACAGGCAATATATCACGCTTCATATTAAATAGAAATTTCATGCTATGATAAAATATTAGCTGTTTTACACTGGCCCAATTTAGTGTTTCGACCTGTAGTTTATCGACTTGTGCGTCACTGGCAATAAACAATTTTTGCCACTATATAATCAATATGATCATTAAACTTCAACTCATTGTCAATCTGAACCCCTAAATACTTTATATATTTTCACTTCCTCAATCTTTGAAACCATAATTTCTAGCTCAACTTTATGGGAATCTTTGTTCAGTGTTCTGGATATGACCATGAAATTTGTTTTACTAACATTCAGTTTTAGTTTGTTGCTACAAAGCCATCTATATATGGAGTTGAGGTCTTCCTGCATTTTGCTTCTTGCTACCCTAATATCTGATTCACTTACTTCTAAGAAAGCATCATCCGCAAACAGGCTTAAATTGCTATATTTCAAGGCCGAGGTTATTTAATTTATATATACAAGGTGGCGCAAAAGTAAGCTTCCGATGTTCAGCATATCGGTTGTGGCACGTGCAGTGTGTGCTGTTGCGCCGTCTTGTTGGAACCACATGTTTTCCAATCCCAATTCATCAAGTTGCGGCCAAAAGAACTCGTTGATCATTGCTCTGTAGCGCTCACCATTCACAGTAACCGTTTGGCCCCGACAATAAATAGTCAGCAATATTCCGCGTTCTGAAGCAGTGTAGCGTAACATTGTTTATTAACGTGTATTTCGCATGTGTTTACTACACAAATGTCAAAACAGAACTGACTTTAGGGGCCAATCGCAAAATTTATAGCATTTTCTGATAGGAGGATTACTTTTGCGCAGTAACCGGGTTTCACCGACCGATTATTGGTCAAATAAATAGTCAGCAATATTCCGCGTTCTGGAGCAGTGTAGCGTAACATTGTTTATTAACGTGTATTTCGCATGTGTTTACTACACAAATGTCAAAACAGAACTGACTTTAGGGGCCAATCGCAAAATTTATAGCATTTTCTGATAGGAGGATTACTTTTGCGCCACCCTGTATATTAAATAGGACAGGCGCTAACACCGATCCCTGTGGCAATCCTATTTTCACCATGGCCTCTTCGGAGACCGCCGACTCTAGCTGTTTTTTGTTGCGGTTTGTTAAAAAGCTCTCAAACCACTCCAGCTTAATATACCTAATGGCTATTTTTTGTAGTTTGGCCAGCATTAGATCTCTGTCTATAGTTTCAAATGCTCTCTTCAAACTGTATTTTTTTTGCATTAAGTTCTTCTTTCCAACTCGAGATAATGTAATTCTCTGAAACCTGATTGTTCTTTTATAAGTATTTTACTAATTTCGATATAATTAACAAGTTGGTTTTTTACTACTATCTTAAGAATTTTTTCGATATTTGGCAAAGTGTTAATCGGTCTAAACTCCTCACCTAAAACTGAATTTTTTACTTTTCTTATTGGTATTATTGTTGATATTTTCCATGGGGTAGGCACTATTCCAGTTTTAATAGACTTATTTATGATTATGTCCCATGTATGAAATCGAATCTTTTATTACTCCTTCCGCAAGCTTTGTGGATCTTTTCATGCTGCAGCTTAGTATCGCAGACAACCATGTTTTGGCCGCGGCCTCTTTCCGTTGGAAGTCGTTATGCCATGTAGGCTAAACTTTTTGATTAAAGAATGAAAGACTCCATTGGCCTGGTGTTGAAGCCGTCAAACAAAAGTTTGATATCATCGCGGGGTCAGCACTTATCTGATTTATATAATTTGTCATAGAAGGACTCCCTTTCCTCGTATTTCTTGTGGTGATCCAGAGCAAGGGCGTAGATAAATCATATACTGAAGAACCTCGAGTTTGTGCTCATTTGTGGCGGATAGTGTCAAGGAGTTCGACTACTTGAGAACCTGCCTTAACGGAAATTGACAAGTCAAGCTCTCTTTCGATGAATAACGTCACGTTCTTTAAGTCTTTCCTCAACCCCGCCATTATACATTTGTAAGAAATCGTGGACGCTTTTAGTAGCATATAAGCCTTGTCGAATTAGAGATAAAGGTTCTTATAGTTTTGGTTGTTTAAGTTATGAATTCAAAGAAAATTTACTCATCCGCTAAATCCCTCTCTACACACGCGTTTGACAACAGAGGGAAGAGAATGCCTCTACTTGCCTGGAAAAATTAGGACGGATTTATTCTCCCTGGTGTATTCGAATGTGGGTAATTATCGCTTTGAAGGGATCCTTTTTGAAACAATGAAAAATATTGCCCGAAAAGTCCATCAACATCTGATGAAATACGTTTTTATACACGAATTAACTTTTCGCTTTTCAAGTATTTTCACAATTCCTTTAAGGAAAGTAATGGGAAATTCGAGAGTACATTTGGGCAACCCTTTTACTTCGTTAATTATTTCTTCTTTCTTATTTGAGAACGACTCCTTTGGCATGCTTACTTTGTTTAATTTTTCTTTGTTTTCCATGCATAGTTTTTCTTCTTTATTCAATAATTCTACTTTCTCTGTGTTAACGCTGTTAATTTTTTTTAAAACTTTTTACATTTCTGATTTCGTTCTTGTGGTCGGTTAACATTTTCTCTATTTCTACTTTTTGCTCTCTTAGGTTTGTTTTGTTTCTTTCGGATATTGAGAGTATTTCTCTAAGTGCCGCATCAACATTCGAAATGTACATCATACATCCATCACACATAAATTTTAGAAAGAGCCAAGCCTCCATTCCTTTTAAGCAATACTCATCAGAAGAAGCGCATAGTAATGACTTGTGGTAAATTTTACCACATACACCTTCACATCTAACACCTGTCTTCCCTTTTATAGGTTTGCGACATTTGTTACACTTATCCATGTTCTCTTTGTTTTACTGCTTGCACAGTTAAACAGAACTGTGAAAGCAAAAATATATTTTGTTTGAAAGCACGAAATAAGGAAATATTAACTTTTAATTTTGTATATTTTTAAGGTACACTTAACTTATTTAAGTGAAGCACTCCACCGGCTTGCTGAAGCATTTGACACGGTCAATCATGCCACACTCCCATTAGATCTAGAAGAGACACCGCTCCCTGCCGGCCTAAATAGGTGGACCGCTAACTACCCCAATGGTCGACAGGCGTCAGTAAAATTCAGAAACAAGAAATCTAGACCACGAAGAATAAAACAAGGGGTGCCCCAAGGTGGTGTTCTTTCCCCCCTTTTGTTTAATTTCTATATTTCGAGTCTTCCTCCCCTACCAGAGGACTTGGACAAGGGCCCCTACATTAACCAACTCTGTACTAGAACTAACTGTTACCTCCGAGACCTTTCAAGCTTCTTTACCGAGCGAAATCTGACCCTATCTCCGGCTAAATCGACGGCGACATAGAATGCCCAGATGGGGCAAGAGTTAAATGTCCACGTAGATGGAGTACCTCTACCTACTGTCAACCACCCGAAAATTTTGGATGTGACGTTTGACAACGGCCTCACCTTCGCTAGTCATGCCACCGCAATAGCTTCAAAGGTACATACCCGCAATAAGATCCTCAAGTCACTAGCCGGCAGTATTTGGGGGAAAGATAAAGAAATGTTGCTTGCTACATATAAGGCTGTTGGCCGACCAGTTATTGATTATGCTGCGCCCATATAGTCGCCCAACCTTTCTGACACCAACTGGAGGAAATTGCAAGTCTGCCGAAACACCGCCATCAGAACTGCCACGGGATGTCTGCTTATGTTATCTGAGTCTCACCTCCATTAAGAGGCTAAATTGCTCAATGTTGGAGAGTATGCGGAACTCTTAAGTAGATAGTTTCTACTGAATTGCCATACACCTAGCCATCCAAATCGACATCTATTGGATGAAGTCCCGCCCCCGAGAGACATAAGGAAAAATATTCGCAAGCACTATGACGAGATCCGGCACCACATTCCCTTGCCGTTTGATCTGCGTAACCATAGGCGGGCTCTAAATGACCTCCACACCGAGTCGGTAGACAGATCCCTCAGATCTCGGCCTGTGAATCCCGTTATTGACATTCAACCACCCGTATTAGCTGAAGAGGAGCGTTTACTCCCGAGGGAGACTAGAGTCACGCTAGCACAACTTCGTTCTGGATATTGTAGTAGGTTAAACTCTTACTTATCCAGACTGAACCCCAACATACCAAACACATGCCCTGCTCGTGGTATGCCCCCTCATGATACCAAACATGTCTTTTCCTGTTCAACTGAACCTACTCTTCTAACACCTATATCACTCTGTTCCAATCCTGTTGAAACTGCGCGTTTCCTCGGACTTCCGTTAGAAGAGCTTGATGACAATTTAGAATATCTTCTTTTCTTCGAAAAGGTTGCCAAAGATAGTACCCTCTTATTCAGCGCTTGGGGAAATCTTGCTTGAAGTGCTACTGGGAAATTAAACTATCTTTTGCTGTCATGTTTGTATATTAAATTATGGAAATTTGTGATATACTGTTCTACTTTTTCTCTATTCGCCAGATATCGACAGAAATGTGCAAGGAAAGTATATGCCTCTTCAGGAGAAAGTTCTTCTCTGGGATGGACAGAATTTAGGTTTTCGTGGTGACTATAATGGTGTTCTGCTATTGGATACGATTCTTCAACCACCAATTTTACAAAATGATGATCTAATTAAACTGGAATTACTCTTGTCGGAAGCGGTTATCTTTCAGACTTGTCTTAAAGATCTTGAACATGAAGGTTTAGAGTGCTCTAGTGACGTTAGCAATGAGCTGTTGGAGAAGATAAAACATGCACAGGCAAACGCTAAAAAGGGTATAAAGGCTCAGAGGGTAAGACCAGCAAATATATATACATATATCCATTTGTAATAGTCCACAGTTTTTTATAACATAGTTCTACTAATGCCAGGTTATAAGGATATTGTTGGAAATTACAACTGGTTATATGATGTTCGGTTTCCCCCGAATATACACTTTATTGTTCGTTTTTATCTATATCTTTACTGTATACTTATATAAACATAAAATACACCTTTACAGTGGAACACAATATGTCTGGAAGTATCATATTCCAGCCTAAAACTAGTTGCCAATAATGTGGTTATAATGTTAAAGAGATTAGAACGCCACATTCCCGCTTTAGCTATTGCCTCGGCTATAAATGAAAGACTCACAGACCTGCTTGCTGGTTCACGTATACCCGATTTGAGTTGGCATGGGAGCAATTTTCAGCGAGTGTTAATGCATTCAGAAGCCGTAAGACGACAGACGTTTGAAAAATGGCCACATATGGACTATAAATGGGCATTACCCGATCAAATGGCACAAGCTGGTTTTTATCATCAGCCTTCCTCTTCCGGAGAGGATCGAGCCATGTGCTTTACTTGTAGTGTATGTTTGGTTTGTTGGGAAAAAACTGATGAACCATGGAGCGAACATGAACGACATTCTCCGATGTGCCCCTTTGTAAAAGGCGAATACACCCAAAACGTTCCCTTATCTGTGACATATGCAACAAATCCGGCTGTTCCTGTTTCAGGTCTTGGTTTCGATATTATCTCAAATAGTGATTATTCTAATGTATTGTGTACCAGTTCTACAGAGACTGGTGAGATAACTATTTGGAGCATTGAGCGTCATTTAAAGAAGATGCATTCGTTTAATATTGCTACACTAATGAAAGATATATGTGACGAAGGTTATGAATGGGCACGTGTAACAGCTATATGTGTGTTGCCGAATGCGCGAGCGCAATGCAAAATCAATGCAATGGTAGCCAATAACATAACAGGCACAAATATACTGCAATGTGCCTCAACATCAACTCTGCGCGCAGGTGTAGTCGGTTCCAAAATAGTATTGGGTATGAGCATACGACAAAACACCGGCGAATACTTGTTGCGTATGGTGGTGTTAAATATCGTAGAAAGCGATCGTATTCAAGAAAATATCGGCAGTATTGTAACCGGTGGTAGCGGTAATGGCAGCATTAATGGAAAAGCCAACCAAAAGCCACATTTAACTGCAGGTGATAGGTCGCTTTTTAGCTTATAATGAAAGTAAAAACTATAAATTTTTTGTTATATTTTATTTATTTAGCCAGCACCACTGGTGAAAGTAGTGGCGGTGGCGGTGGTGACGGTGATAGTAAAAATACCGAAAAATTATGTGACAAGTATGATCATCGGGATGATGATAATAAATCACTTTCATCGGTTTTCGAAAAATATGCTGATGGTTTTGATAGCAATGGTTTTGTATCAGAATTGATTGCTTTGAAAAAGGGCGATTCTCTCGTTAGTAATAAATCCGATACATCTACATTGAATGATTTACTTGAGAGTGAAATTATTAAAATGGATCAACTTGGACAATTAAGTGTTTTCTCTCAGTTATTGGAAAAATCGAATGATACAGGAAACACAGGTGTTGGCGTCGGTGTTGGAATTGATAGCGATGTTTCATTAAATGCTAATGAAATTGAAATGGATTCCAATTATTTTAAGGAAAAATTATTAGCAGCTGCACAAGCTGCGCAGAAATATAATAACGACAATAATGGCAATGCTAATAACAACAATGGTAATGGAAGTAGCAATAATGAGGGCATAATTGTTCAAAAGCATGTAAATGAAGATATCGATTGTATTGTGGAAAGTTGTACAAGTGTGCGACGAATGAATGCTATGGTTTCGGATAGCGAAACAGGAAATGGGGCTGGTGGTGGGAGCGTTATAAGCGGTCGACACGAAGTCATTGAGATTGCTGAGATTTTACCGATAAGTGGTAAATGCAATCAGTTACTTGTAAAATTGATAAAAACTAAAGCACCAAATGAAGATGCTAGTAAAATAATAATGGCAACGGTGGATATGGACTTGGAAGATGAACGTATGGAGGGTATGTAACGAATTGATTCGCTTTTTCATTGAATTTTGACAAAATTATTATTTTGCTGGTTTTTTTGCAATGGAAAATGCTATTTGAGTAACAGTCCTTGGTCGGATATAAAGTTGTGTCGTGTTGGTGTTGAGCTCCGACTTAGGGGGTTAGAATATGCCCGAGGTAGGAATGCCTGTCGTAAGAGCCGGCTACAATCCACATCGAACCCGTTTCCAAGGTCAACCAAATCGCTACCACAGCAGTCGAGCTGTAGCCCGTTTCTGTAACTTTTCGTTATAATAACGATTTCGTTATGAAAAGCGTTTCTATATGAAAAAAATTCACCTTGCGATATGTTCGTGGTGTGTTATGTAAAAATAAGAAAATGATAGGCAAAAAGGCAAACAAATAAAACATTTGACGTACACAACACAATGGTCTCAATAGCCTAGTAGACAAGATATTGCTCTAACTAGCGGGAGCATCGAGTTCGAACGTGGCAAAATTTTTATTTTTTTCAACTTTTTCATACATTTTTCTTTTGGTTTTATTTTTATATAGCAATTAATTTTTAATAAATATTAACAACATTACAAATTTGCACATAATGCAATTAGTTTGGATTTTACACTTGTTATTACTGCCATTATAGGCATCGTTATTTTCATCGAAATCCATAACGAAAATTCATTTTTACCACTCATAGAAACACTATTCAGCGATAACTACATAACAGGGTTGCACTTTGCGTTAAAATTCTTATCGAAAGGTTGCAGAAACGGGCTACTGGTGCCGCAAGGTGTTTGTTCCTGATTCACATCTGGCAAAGGACTGGCAACAGCAGTATAACCCTGTTTGGTCCGTCAGGTCCCTTCTATTAATGGATGGACCGACTAAGCAGGGCGAAGTACTGCTCTATAATAATAATAATAATCACTCTGAAAATCATCGTCAACTTCTTCTGATGGAAGCACGATGAAACTAGCAGTATCAATAGGAATAGACCAAAGTGAAATTTGTGTTAGGAGTGCGATCTATTGAGAAGTTGAAGAGGTGATTGATGTTATAAAAGAGCATATCACATTCAGGGCATGTGTTTGGTATGGTGGGGTTGAGTCTGGATAGGTAAGAGCTTACAATATTCCGATCGAAGTTGAGTCATAGTGACTAAGTCTCCCTGGGAAGGAAGTTCTATTTTTCATCTATTTTAGGTGGTTGGATTTTAATAACGGTGTCGATGTTTTTGCGAGTCCACTTATGATTTCGGAGATCTAACGGTTGGATCATATGGTGTCGGATCTCATTTGTTTGTTTGAATATCGACAAAAACAGTCTCCGCAAGTTCTGGGGAGTGTTGCCGATGTTGGCAGTCCCTTACCGGATATGTACCCGGTACGCTCCGGTACTAGCAACTTGCGGTGCCGGCCGGCCTATGGCGGGAACGCTTTGATATGCTCACTGCAACCTTCTAGATCATGCCACCCGCTCCCTCCCTTAGGAAGGAGAATATTTCTAATGAGATCAACCATCAAGTTGCACGATTGAAGCATACCTGTCAAGTACGAAGTATGTACATATAGATTTATATTTTGTAGTTATTTACATGAATTTCCCAGCACAACAACTTAACAAAATTATTTTATAATGCTAGTCAGGATTTCACAAGGTGACAAAATAAGAATTTAAATATTTAAAAAAAGTGGTAATAAATAATGAAATTATTATGAAATTAAAAAAGAAATTAATAAATTTATTAAGAGACTGAAATTAGCAGAGTCTTGAAGGACACATGGGCCAAAAGGGACCTAACGGAGTATCGAGTTTACAGCAGTATGAATGATACCCATGGTAGGTGATAAGATAACTCCTACGGCTATCCCGTATACCTTACCAACGAACATACATATATAAGAGAAATATATGCATCAGGGTAATGACAGCTTTAACAATTGCAAGAAAAAGTATTTTCAATAAAAAAAGTTAAGTTGAATGTTTATGATATTAAATAAGTACATAATCAGCAGATAAATATAGATACAGAAGAAAAAAAAAGAGAATTTCAAAATAGCATTTTCCAGCGGGAATTATACTATGGATAGATGTATAGATATTAAGGATTGCAATGCGACCAACAGGCCTATTGTGCTCTAGTCTCTTCACAACACCTTATCCTAGCCGATCTCCTTCAGAAAGGTGATTATTTCCGTTGGCTTGGGGGTTTGTGTGTGTTCATGTTCTGGCCATGGTGATCCTAAGATCTTTGCCCTTTTCCTGGCGATTTCGTCAAATGTCAAAAGGATGTGCTCTGCAGTTGTGTGACAGAATCGGCATGTGCCTTTTGGCCGTATAGTTTGTGCAGGTGGCTGTTGGGACTGTAATGGCCTGTAAGAATATTTGTAAACATTCTTAAATTAACCACGAGGTGTGCATACCGGTCGTAAGAGGCGACTAATATGCACCAAGGTAATGACGTGCAACTCGGAGGTTGCTCTACAGATATCATGACTGTCACCTCTCATTACCCATATCTCCTACCTTACAGGAGGGGTGACATGACCTAGAAGGTTCCACTGGTCATACCATATTGCTACCACGACAGTCTGACAGTACCGCAAAGGAGTACCGGAGCGTACCGGATTCATATCCGGCCAAGGACTGTCAGTTCGAGTGTTTTTGTCGTTACAACAACAACAGTCTTATTATCTCTCTGTAGCGGGAGGTATTATATCCCCTCAGGAGCAGCTTGGATTGCCGCATGCCAGGAACATTGCTCTCTACCTTTTAATTTTTAAAGCATTTCCTGATCATGTGGGGACCCACTGCAGTATGGGTTTAGAGCCGATCGGCTTTGTGTTAACTGCGTGTATGGCTAGGCTATCCTGGAACCTTAGCTAGCAACACGTTCCAAGGTGGTATAACTCTTCCACGCGTTCGGGGCTAAGCGCAGATTTTATCTCGCTTGATGAGATCGCTTTGAGTCTAAGTAGTATAGCGATCCTCTCATTGTTATATCCACGATGCACATTTAGCTCGATACATTGTTGTATAACGTATGCTTCCGCTTCGAAGATGCTCGGGTAAGTTCCCCCCTCTGGGGGTTTCGAGCCGTCTGTGTGCCACACGATTGTGTGGGAGCGGTGTATGGTGTCTATTCTGGGCTATTTCCAGGTTATCTTGTCTCCCAATTCTACTCTAAATGCATACACATGCCAACCGCTGGGTCTTGGTGAGTGATTATCTCTCTGCCGAGAGTGCTGTTCTTGAAGCCCACGCTACCGAGCCATAGGCAATAATAGGTTTGACTATCATGGTGTATATGTACATGTACCAAATAAGTACAAGTACTAAGTACTTTAAAAATCTAGTAGAAAGTACAAGTACAACAATACTTGCACTTCGAATTCGTTAGTACTGGTACATGTACTTATTAAGTATTTGAAAGTACTTTTGTGATGAAAAATGGAATAATTTTTTGAAAATACAGTTTACTTGCGTATTTAAATTAAGGAAAGATGACTATTTTTATGGAGCGTGATACTCATGAAAGTATCTCACTTACTTTTATAGGTCTGATTTGCAATAGAAGTGACGTTACCACATATTTTGGTGGTTACGAAATTGAACTGCAACTTAAGCCGGCACAATACCAACTATTTGTTTACCATTACTAGGAATTGTGTTACCAAACTATAATTAGGGCATAAACGACGACTTCTACGTTTAAATAACAATTATCTCTGATCTTGTTTATTTGTTGTAGATCATGCCGATTTCAATTCCGAGGCAGTAGCTGCACAGCTTTTACTCTTCGATTATACCGATTCAATAATTTCAAATGAATACACTTTGGCAGTAACATTCAGTAGAGCCAAATGTCCACAACAATTGTGTATATTGCCAAGCTTTCAGCCAACATATTATGATCAACATGGTTTAAATATAGAATCAGGTGCTCTCTGTGTAGTGTGTGCAGATGGAAGTATGGAGATTTATTCCCTAACAGATTTCCAGCCCATCACTGTTGTAGATGAAGAGGGCGAACATTTTGTTTCAGTGGTTTACTGTCGTAGTTTAGATCGATTGTGTGGTTGTACCAGAAATGGATCTTTAATATTTTATTCATTGAACGACGCTGAAAACGAATCTGGTGATGAAATGTTAGAAATGGATGAGGATTGTAATGCAACCTTAGTCACAACATCTAAAAGTAAGTTTGGAAGTAATATCGATAGTAATTCATCGTTAGCAATCACATCTGTGACGGTACCCGATGGACGAAGTAGAAGTGTTGATGCAACATCCGCACCACTTATAACTAGCAGTAGTGAGTTACCTAGCAACACATCTATACATAATGTACCTAATATTAAAGTAGATTGCAATGGTCAAGATTCTATTGGCAATGGTTTAACAAATAATAATACACTGTCGCAATCATCACCATCCCCCTCGTCATCTTCGATCAATGCAGGCGCACCTTCAAACTTATTGGCCTATAAAACAAATGATCTGTCACTAGATGATTTACATATGCTTTACGAACTTACACAATTCGATGATGTATTGGCTTTATATACGGCAGAAGTACCAAGTTGCTGGAATGATTTAGTGCAAGCCCAAAAGCAACGGAAGCAAACACAGAATTTACGTCATGGTGATGATACACAATTCACAAAAACTTGGCGTCTTCATAACGATGCGTAAGTAAATTTTAAGAAACACCAACTTTTTATATTTCATTTGCATTCTGGGATTCTTAGAACCTCATATACCAGGTTGAATTTAATGATGTTTTGTTCAAGTGATTAAGATTTGTATTGATTGTAACGTATCTTATTTATATATTTATTAAAGAATGTATTGTAAATTGCTCAATGACCACATGTAAGTAAGGTCTAATTATAAGAACTCGTTGTGTTGTCGGCCTGTACAATTTAGAGCAATGGAAACGAATATTCTATATATATAAAATACTAATTTCGCATGTACATATATATGTATGCATGAAGGTATAGGATTGTTGTTGTTTTGGTTGTTCTTAGCGACATATACACTCTCCGAAGGGTTTGGGGAGTGCTGTCGAAAGTGGAAATCCTTGGTCAGATATGAACCCGGTACGGTACGGGTGTTGTTATTGTTGTAACAATGCTTCTCCCTGCCTAGTCTTCACTTTCCTTACCTAGTATTGTCATGAAAATCTTCTAACCGAAGTCCCAGGAACCTCGAACTTTGAACAGGGTTGGATCAAAGTGAGATTGGTGTTAGAAGAGTCTGTTTTGTTGATGAACAGATGGTTGGTGTCAGAGACACACCGAATGCCGGGCAAACATTTATCATGTCCGGGTTCAGTCGGGATAGGTAAGAGTTTAACTTATTAAAGGTTCCAGAACGAAGTAGGGCCAGCGTGACTTGTCTCCCTAGACAGTTCGCTTTCTACGGCAACAGTTGGAGCTTGGGCCTGAATGGCGGCATTCACTGGGCGAGAGCTGGCAAAGCAGTTTACCGAATCTGTGTGGATGTTGTTGAGGACCTGCCGATACACCTTTGGACTGTTAACAACAACAACAACATACACCTTTGGATCCAATGTGGTGCTGGATTTCATCATAATGCGTATTGAGAAGTTTTCTTATTTCTTCGGTTTGTAACAGTTGAACAAGAATTGCCTGGTTAGCATTTCATTATGCTCTTTAAGACCGAGCATTTTTGCCTCAATGTGTAGATGATGGTCAGGTGATATAAGAAGACATGTTTGTGTTTTGAGAGACCTGCAACTTCCTCGAATTGGTGTCCGATAGCCCCCGGTAGAACCGGCTGGCCAATTGCCTTATACGTTGCCATCAACGTTTCTTTATATTTTCGCCAAGTGCTGCCAGCCAGTGACTTGAGAATTTGCTTGCGGCCTTGTAGTTTGGTGCAGATCGTGGCTGCGTGAGCAACTTAGATAAGCATGTTAGCAAACGTATTCCCTAAGATTTTGGGGTGTGAGACAGTCGAAAGCTTGATGCCGTAGACGTATACGTCTAATTCCATGTTCACCTGCGCTGTCCACGTCGGAGGTACGGTGGCCGAGGATATAGTCCGTTACAGAGCCAGATTTCGCCCAACGAAAAAACTGGAAAAAAACGGAAGGTGAAGAGGGTTGATAATGAGAGGCATCATATCCGTAAATCAACCATCAAGTTGCACGGCATTACTATAGAATTCACAAATTCTTATATTTTTTAAAAATAATTTATTGAAGATCACAGAGAAAATTGAGAAGTCAGAAAGAGACAATTTGATAGTTAAAAAATCCAAAAATGAAAATTAAAGAAGTGAAATACACACATTATTAAATTACAAAAATCAAACAAAGTAATGTTAAGCAAAGTTATAAATTTATCTTAATACAAAACCCTACATTACTACCCCTTCCAGAGGTTTATTGTAGAATATATTAAATGTAACTTTCTTTTTGGTATTTGTGTTAGGAAAATGTGTTAAATCAACCATAGCCGGTTTTAAACGATCGATAGGAATATTTTTAACTATATCATTTATTTCTACTTTAACATTTTTTGATATATTTAAATAACTCTGCAAGGCCCCTCATAAGGATGTTGTAAACAATTTTTTGTAATAACACGCACAAAAACAAGTTGACTATCTTTTAAACTCTTTGGAACGAAAATACCAGTTGAACTTTGATGATGTTCTAAATTAGACTTACAATTTTTAAAATGTTCGCGCAAACTATTCAGAACACCCGATGACGTTATATTCTTAGCAGTTGAAACAAAAAATTCTCCCGGTAACCGTAAATTTTGGCCATATACCATTTCTGCTGGTGAAGCGAAAATATCTTCCTTAAAAGTTGATCGGAAACCTAAGAGAATTATCGGCAACTTTTAGTACTAATTTCTGGACCCATTCCTAGCCATTATAGAAGACTTAAGCTGTATATGAAAACGTTCGACCATTCCATTAGCTTGAGTATAATAGGGGGACGTTGTTGTGTGGTGACTTCCAAGAAGTTTCGCTAATTCTGAGAACAAATTTGAAGTAAACGGCACACCCTTATATGTAGTTATTTCCAAAGGTACTCCAAAACGTGAAAAGTATTAATTGAAAATTTTTCTTACAATTGTCTCTTAACGCAAATGCTTCCGGCCAGCGAGTAAATCTATCAACTATAGCTAAAATATAACGATGTCCTTTGAAAACTGGTAAAGGGCCTACAATGGATGTGTGTTCAAATCTGCTCTTAGGAATTGGAATTTTGACAATGGGTGATTTTGTATGACGATAAACTTTCGACTTCTGGCAACTTTACATTCTCTCGACCATACGTTAATTTGCTTACTCATACTTGGCCAATAATATTTTTTAACTATCAATTTACGGGTAGCCTTCGTACCTGGATGTGCAATTCCATGCAACATATCAAAAATTGTTTTCCTTAAACTGCTTGGAATAAATGGTCTAGGGTTTTCACCCGAAATTTTGCACCAGATACTGAAATTTAAAAGTGAAATTTTAACTAACTTTAAATTTTGAGATGTTTGTTTAGATACAAGATTATTTAGTTCACTGTCATGTTGTTCGTTCTCTAAAATTTAAAATTTAGTTTTGAATTCTTTCTTTTCTTTAAATGGTCATCTAACCGCCCTGGCGATTTTGACCGTCCAACATAGCTGTTGTTGTTGTTGTTGTGGTAACGACAAAAACACTCCCCGAAGGTTTTGGGGAGTGTTGTCGAATTAACAGTCCTTGGCCGCTTTTGAACCCGGTACGCTCCGGTACTCCCTTGCGGTACTGCCCGACTGTCGTGGTAGCGATTTGTGACCAGTGAAACCTTTTAGGTCATGTCACCCCTAAGGTTGGTAATGAGAGGTGAGAGGCATCATATCCGTAGATCAACCATCGAGTTGCATGTCATTACCCTTGGTGCATATTAGTCGCCTCTTACGACCGGTATGCCTACCTCGAGCATATTCTAAACCCCTAACCCGCAGGGGTATCCAACATAGCTCGCCAGTCGTTTCTTCGTTGCGCCAACTGGCGCCAATTGGAAACACCGCGGGATCGCAAATCGGTCTCTACTTGGTCCTTCCATCGGAGTGGTGGTCTCCCTCTTCCTCTGCTTCCACAGGCGGGTGCCGATAAGAATACCTTCTGGGCTGGAGCATCTTCGCTCAATCGCACTACGTGGCCTAGCCAGCGAAGCCGCTATGTTTTAATTCGCTGAACTATGTCGGCGTCTGCATAAAGTTCATACAGCTCATCATTAAATCTTCTTCGGTACTCGCCGTCGCCAACGCGTAGAGGTCCACAAATCTTTTGAAGAACCTTTCTCTCGAATACTCCCAGAGCCGCCTCATCAGATGTTGTTAGTGTCCACGCTTCTGCACCATATGGCAGAATGGGTGCGATGAGTGACTTGTAGAGTGTTATTTTCGTTCGCCGAGAGAGGACTTAACTTTTCAATTGCCTATTCAGTCCGAAGTAGCGTTTGTTTGCAAGAGTAATTCTTCGTCGGATTTCTAGGCTTACATTATTGTTGGTGTTAATTTCCCAGGTAAACGAAGTCCTTTACTATTTCGAAATTATTGCTTCCAACAGTGGCTTGGTTGCCAAGGCGCGAATGCGCTGACTCTTTGCATGATGACAGAAGGTACTTCGTTTTGCCCTCGTTCACCACCAATCCCATTTTCTCCGCTTCTTTTTCTAATTTGGAGTAAGCAGAAGTTACGGCGCGGTTGTTAAGGCCAATGATGTCAATATCGTCAGCATATGCCAACAGTTGCACGCTTTTATAAAATATTGTTCCAGCGCGGTTAAGTTCTGCAGCTTGTATTATTTTCTCCAGCATTAAATTAAAGAAATCGCACGATAGGGGGTCACCCTGTCTGAAACCTCGTTTAGTTTCGAACGGCTCGGAGAGGTACTTCCCAATTCTGACCGAGCTGGCGGTGTTGCTCAAGGTCATTTTGCATAGCCGTATAAGTTTTGCGGGGAAACCAAATTCAGACATAGCGGCATATAGGCAGCTCCTTTTCGTGCTATCGAAAGCGGCTTTAAAATCAACAAAGAGATGATGCGTGTCGATTCTTTTTTCACGGGTTTTTTCCAAGATTTGGCGTATTGTAAAAATCTGGTCGATGGTAGATTTACCAGGTCTGAAGCCACACTGATAAGGTCCAATCAGTTTGTTCACATCAGGCTTCAGTCTTTCGCACAAAACGCTTGATAGGACCTTATACGCGATATTCAAAAGGCTGTTTCCGCGATAGTTGGCGCATTTGGCAGGATCGCCCTTCTTGTGGATTGGGCAGAGAACACTTAGATTCCAATCTTCAGGCATGCATTCATCCGACCATATTCTGCATAGAAGCTGATGCATGCGCCTTACCAGCTCCTCGCCTCCGTGTTTGAATAGCTCAGCAGGCAATCCATCATCGCCAGCTGCTTTATTGTTTTTCAATCGGGATATTGCTATTCGCACCTCATTATAGTCGGGTTGTGGAATGTCAATTCCATCATCTTCGATTGTGGGCTTGGGTTCGGCATCTTCTCTGGTTTCTTGCTCAGTTTCTCCATTTAAAAGAGAAGTGAGCCCTCCATATTCTGAGTGCTCTCTGAACATCGGCCACCAGGTCGCCCTTCTCATTCTTACAGGAGTTTGCCCCGAGTTTAAAACCTTCTGTCATCCGCCGAATTTTTTGATAGAATTTTCGGGCATTATTCCCGTTGACCAGCATCTCAAGCTCCTTTATTTCATGCTTTTCTGCCCTCTTTTTTCGCCCGGAAAAGCCGCCTCGCTTCCCTCTTCAACTCGCGGTAGTGTTCACACACACTCCTCGTTGCATTCGATCTCAGCGTTGCCTTGTAGGCTTCCCCTTTCTTTCCGTTGCAGCGCGGCACTCTTCATCATCATACCAGTTGTTTCTTCGCGTTCGCCGGAATCGAATTACTTCTTCGACTGCGGTACGGAGTGCTCTTGAGATATGATCCCACTGCTCATGCATTCCACTAGGTTGCATTGTGCTCTCGGAGAGCAGGTGTGAGAGGCGATCTGCGAAATAATTGGCGGTCTGTTGCGATTGCAGCTTTTCGACGTCCAGCTTTCCCTGCGTTTTTTGTTGCACCTGTTTTGTCGTACAGAGGCGGGTACGAATCTTGGCTGCTACTAGGTAGTGATCAGAGTCGATGTTAGGTCCTCGTATTGTGCGAACATCTAAAACGCTGGAAGCATGCCGTCCGTCTATCACAACGTGTCGAACTGGTTGCGTGTTTTTCGATCGGGGGACAGCCATGTAGCCTGATGGATCTTCTTGTGCATAAACCTAGTGCTGGATATGACCATGTTTCGGGCACCGGCGAAGTCGATCAGCCTGAATCCATTTGGCGAAGTCTGATCGTGGAGACTGAACTTCCCGACAGTGGGGCCAAATACACCCTCCTTACCCACCCTGGCGTTAAAGTCGCCAAGCACGACTTTGATATCATGACGGGGGCAGCGCTCGTATGCTTCTTCCAGGCGCTCGTAGAATGCATCCTTTTCCACGTCGTCCTTCTCTTCCGTCGGTGCATGAGCGCAGATAAACGATATGGTGAAAAATCGTACTTTTATGCGGATTGCAGCGAGACGCTCGTTCACGGGTGTGAACGACAGTACTCGGTGACGAAGTCTCTCTCCCACCACAAATCCCACGCCGAATCTGCGCTTGTATTCATGCCCACTCCAGTAGATGTTGCAAGGTGTTTTGATCGTGTTTCCTCACCCCGTCCGTCGCATCTCTTGTATGGCGGTGATGTCAGCTTTTGCTTTCCTCAGGACCTCAACCAGCCGGACAGCGGCACCTTCCCCATTAAGGGACCGGACATTCTTTATTGCTTCTATTTAAAAAGCTCTAGATAAAGGATCAGACACAACATTTGCTTGTACTTTAATATACTGTATAGCATTCGTAAATTATGCAATAAACTCAAGATGTCTGGTTTTCCGGGGACTGCGTTCAGTTTTTGAATTTAGTGCAAAAATCAGGGGCTTATGATCTGTTAAAACAGTAAAATCCAGTCCTTCTAATAGATACCGAAAATGTTTCATATTCAGGTGAATAGCGAATAGTTCTCTATCAAACGCGCTATATTTCATTTCTGCCGAACTAAGTTTTTTTTGAAAAGAACGCGAGGGCTTCAGACTTGTTATTGAAATGCTGTTGTATAATACCACCAACTGCCGTATTGGATGCATCTGTTGTTAAATACAATTTTGAATTTTTGCTAAAATGATTTAACAAAACCTTAGATGCAAATTTCTCTTTAATGCATTCAAAGGCTTTAATGAATTTATCATCCCAAATTAAAGCTTTGTCTCGCTTTTTACTTGTTTTATTAATTAAGTCATATATCACCCCCGTAAATTATGCTAACTGTGAAATATATCTATGGTAATAGTTAATCATACCAATAAACTTTTGTGCCTGTTTTATGGACTTTGGCAGCGCAAACTCTCGAATAACTTCTATTCTATTTTCAGAGAGTCTTATTTCTGCTTTTGATACATGTTCAGACAAACGTTCGAAAAGTATACCTATAAACAAAGTCTAATTCACGCGTAAATAAAATCTAATTCACCTACAAACTCATTGATGAGTCTCTGAAACGTTTGTGCTGAATTCCTAAGACCGAAGGGCATACGAACGAACTCGAACATGCCAAAAGGAGTGGTAATCGCCGTTTTATAAATATCTTCTTCTGCCATTGGAATTTGATGATATGCCCTAACTAAATCTAACTTTGAAAAGATCTTTTTATTTCTAACATTCATATTAAAATCGTGAATATGGGAAAAAGGATCGCGAGCAGGAACAGTAACTGTATTGAGTCTTCTAAAATCACCACAGGGACGCCAGTCATTACTCTCCTTTTTTGGTACTAAATGAAGTGGTGATGCTACAGAGGAATTTAATGGTCTACAAATTCCAGTTTTTACTAAGAAATCAAATTCAGTTTAAGCTACCTTGAATTTGATAATATCTAAACGTCTTGCTTCGAGAAATTGAGGTTACCTTCTGTTATGAGTCTGTGTACTGTGGTATGTTTAACCGGCATCGAAAAGTTGGGTTCAGCAATGGAAGGAAATTTCTTTGACAATTTTGTGTATTTATCATCTACTGAAAAAATGTTTGGAAGAGGGACATTGCAAAAGTACGAAATTGTGTTAACTGACAAATTTGTTAATGGGTCTACTAAGCATTTGCTTTTAATGTCAATGAGTAGTCCATGTTTACATAAAAAATCAGCACCTATAATTGGCTTCGCTATATCAGCAATTAAAAACACAAAAGGAAACTCGCGCCTTAAACCTAAATTTACATTTAAAATTTTTTTCCCATAAGTTGAAATTGTAGTACCATTAGCTGCTGTTAAAACTAAATCTGATTTCTTTTTACATACAAATTTAGACACTGGTAGTACCGAAACCTCTGCCCCACTGTCAATAAGAAAGTTTAGTTTATTATCTCGATCAAATACAAATAAGCGACGAGTTGAAACTTCTAAACTTCTGTTATCTGTCGCTGCAACAACAGAAGACTTTAGTTTTCCAGACTATTACATTTCCTAGCATTTATACCGAATTTATAATGATATTTGCAAAGCCAGGTCGGATTATCGCGAGATTTTGATCGGTATTTACCATTTTCTACGTGTAGAACGGGACCTTGAATAGTTTTGATTCATTTCTTTCTTTATTTCAGAAAGCTCTAAAGACAATTTCTCAAAATTTTTCGTTTTTATTAATGGCTTCCCAAATATTATCAGGCAATCTAACTAATTCACCAATGTCGTGAGTTGGATCTTGTTAAAATTACACTTAAATTTTTGGGTAATTCCCTCATCCACAATTTTTAATAATTTCCTTACTAAAATTAGTACCAGAAAGTAAGACTAGAGACCGGTAAAACTCTGATGGCTTGCGATCTCCCAACTCAGAGTCTGATAATACCCTATCTAGTTTGGCGTTCTCACTTAATGAGTGTCGTTTTATCAAAATTTGATTTAAAGCAGAGGATTTATCATTTTCAGGTGGGTTCTGTATAAAGTGTAAAATTGTCATGCTTATATCCTGCGGAAGTGCAGTTATTACATATTCATATTTCGTTGTTTCCTGAGTAATGTTTCATTTATTGATTGTCAGTATTAGCACAATAAGATCCTGGTTGATCTTTTATAGTGCAACAGTGATTACATAAAATTGGGTATAATTCTTAAAACTGAAAACTTAAAAATTTATATACTATTACAGGTACAATATTGAGAACAAAAACAAGAAAGAATAAAGCATTAGCAGTACTAATATAAGGGTGACAATAGTTACAAGGACAAAGAACAACAATATTTTACAACAATGATTGACTAGGCTAAAAGCAGCTGAACTCAGTTTTTAATTTGCATATACCTTACCGAAGAACGAAAATATAACATTCTTAAAATTGCCTTTACTTAAGCTATTGCGAACCGGATTGGGGATAGAGTTCCATATGCGGATAGCATTGACGAAGAAAAGTCTTGCAGAGTTTAGATAATTGTAGCGGGCACGATCAAATCACTTATGCGAGCAGATCTAGAGAATGTTAGCTTATTATATAAGTAAGTAGGCATTTTATCAGCAATCACGCGACACAGAAAGATACAGTTTCTTGCCTTAAGATACTCAGATATTTCACAACCTAAGAGACTCGTTCTCCACGCAGATATATGATCATACTTTGCCAAACCGAAGACATACCGCGTGACATGATTAAAGGCGACATCAATCTTATGTGCCGATTTAGAGTCTAATTTGCTGTATATGCATTCTGAATAGCAGATAATTGGTAGTATTAGTTGCATTGCAAGCCGCTTTCTTATTCCAAGTGGGGTGAAGGCCGCAGACATTCGTAAATTACGTAGAGTGTAGTAAACTTTACTTATAACAGCATTAATATGATCATTACATGAGAGACTAGAGTTAATAACCACCCCCAGATTCTTTATTTTAGACACATATTTGAGGCTCTTATTATTAATGCATAAAGCTGGGAGATCCAAAGAATTAATTTGCCTTTTAGATATGGGTAACACATACGACTTTTCAATATTAAGGGAAAGACAATTTCTTTGCGCCCAAGACGAAATAGCTGACAAGTCGCTATTCAACTTGGAACAAAGTAGAGAGGCTTGTGCATGTGTTCCAGACATATACAGTTGTATATCATCTGCATAAGCATGCATTTGCGCATACAAACGGGTGCTAAATATGTCATTAATAAACAGGCTAAATAATAATGGTCCAAGTATAGATCCCTGTGGTACACCACTAAACAAAAACTTGAGACTAGAGAGCTGCGACCCCACCTTCACTCGTTGTGCTCTACCACCCAGATAACTCCTCATGAGACTTACCGCAGCGTCACCAAAAGCGAAATAAGACTTTAACTTCATACATAACAACGTGTGGTTAACAGAGTCAAACGCTTTGGAAAAGTCAAGCAAACACAACATAGTTATCATGTCACTGTCATAGGGGGCCCGAATATCATCCAGGATTTTAATAATTGCAGTTGAGCAGCTATGCTTTGCTCTAAAGCCAGACTGGAATGGGGAAAGTAGTTTGAATTTATCAATATGTGAATGAATCTGTTCAGATAATAATGTCTCAAAGGTCTTTGACAGTGCAGGTAGAATGCTTATGGGACGAAAATCACTTAGACAGCTGGCTGTCTTATTTTTAGCTACAGGAATAACAGTAGCAATCTTCCACACATCAGGAAAGCAAGAGGTTGTGATGCAGTGGTTGCTAATATGGGTCAGGGTTGGCAGTATCTGTGGAAGAATAATTTTTATAAATTTTATCGGTATTCCATCTGCACCAATAGCATTTGAGCGTACCTTATAAATGCATCTCACCACATCAAGCTCCGACACAGCACAAAATTCAAATTGTTGAGAAAAAGTCACAGGACAAGGAATCGGGTGGGTGCTTGGATCATTGGAAGAGTTAGCACAATTTACGAACACAGCATTCAGATCCTCAGGGTCAAGCGAGCAATCTGTGTTGTCTTTAACATGCACACGGAGACTTTTCAAGTTACGCCACAACACATTATTTGGAAGTTCAGATTTTAACATTCTACGAAAGTATGACCGCTTCTCGTGTTTTATAGTGGCAGTAGCTACATTTCGTATATTTGTATACGCACGCCAGTTTATATCTGTTCGCTTTCCTTTCCATACCGCATAGGCTTTGTTACGTTTTATAATTATATCACGAGCAGTTTTGTTGAACCAAGGACAAGATCGTGACTTTCTTTGAGCGTTGCGCATCGGTACATGAGCATTATAAAGTGATAATAGTATACTATTTAAAAAGTTTAGCTTATCATTCACCGATGGCAAGCTCCAGCAATAAGTCCAGTCAACACAAGATATATCAGTGCTCAAGTTGTTAAAATTAATCGAGCTATAGTCAGGAAAACTACGAGGAACAGAAACTAAATTATCATGGTCAAAAGTAATGTCAAAGGAACAGAAGATTAGATCATGATCAGACACAAACGAAATTTGGTCGAATTTTAAGACAGAAGACAAATCGGACACAATGAAATAATCGAGTAGACTAGGACAACAGTTATTACCGTACCTAGTCGGTACAGAGGAATTCACTAAGGAAAGACCAACACTAGACACATCATCTAGAAGGCGGGAGCTGTACATATCACGACATAACATATTTACATTAAAATCACCACATACTATTATTTCATCATAATCCACTGCTACTACCGACAACGCATTAAAGAAATCGTTTACACTTAAACATCTATTGGGATTATACACGCAAGACAAAAGGACCTTAGACCGGCAATTGGACACCTCCACCAACAAGTACTCCGTTGTACCTTCCCCAGCATGGGATACTATTCTCGATTTAAGGTATTTTTTACAGTACATAGCTACCCTTTTTATCCATTCGATCATTCCGATATATAGTATAACCCTCAATTTCAAAATGTGTATCCTTTATCTCATTCCTGAACCATGTCTCCGATACACATATAACATCCACCGAAGACTGTTCAAATATTCTCCTCACCTGATCCATTTTCTCATTATTAAGGCTTCTAGCATTAAAATGAACCACATTAAAACCCTTTTGCCGACTGCACAAAATATTCACAAGCGCGAGACTATTATCGCCAACGCCATTCGCATTATAGTCTCTCATCATTAGCATAGCACAAGTTAAAAGCAACTTTAAGATAACAAGAAAATAACAAAATTGATAATATGCAATAACTGAGTTTAACTACCTTTACAAAAACTAATGCACCACAACTAGGAAATATGCTTAAGACTAAACTAGCGAAACTGATGCAAGTCCTCTACACAGCTAATACCTTTGGGCGGGCTGTCCGCAGCGCTGTCGCTTCTCACGTAAACCAGACCTCTTATTGTGAAAACCGACTTCAGCTTCCCATTTCGACGCAGTTTGACGGCTTCTTGTAGCAGAACTCTATTTTCTTTAGAGAGGCTTTCACAAATATGAAAGGGTCCCTCCATACCAAGAGGAAGTAGGGGAATAGCTGACTTGATTTTTTACGTTGGTCACGAAAAGCTCGCAGGGTACGATTGCGGTCTAGAGGCGAGTGAAATTTGATGATAATGGCACTGTTTACATTTGAGATTGAGGGTTTCGTTCGAAAAATATCCCTTATTTGAGGAGCCAGGAAGTCAATAGACCGACAAACCATGTTAAATATAGTTTTTAAGTTTTCGCCTTCATAGTAGGGTACGCCAAATACAACCGCATCAGCGGAAATATCAGGCGCAGCACTCTGTTCCATGATATCAGTTATCATGTTTTTCATGGAAGCCATTTCCTGCTCAAATTTCATCGCATTCGTTTCCAAAACAGTAATTCGGGCTGATGAGTCGGCAACCACAGCATTAAGCGCAGATACTTCTTCCTCGATTCGCTTTGAAAGCTTGTTTTCTACCTCTGTTAGTCTGTCGGCTACACTTTCAATTAGAGGCCGCAATTGTTCTGTATGACGTTCAACTTTCTCTTCGAGATCTTTAAGCTTATCAAAAACAGCCGCAAGGGTGACACCATCATCAATCTTAGCCACTTTTGCAGTTGGGTTCTCCTTGCTTAGTCTACGTTTAAGTGTAGCAGATGAGGGGCCAGGAGTAGACATCGCAATTTATGAATTTATTGATTCGTCTGGTCACCTTAATTTAATCTGAACAATACAAAGACTTCACACACAGATGGCGCTCTTGCCCTCTTAACAAGTGTCAGACCAGTAGATAATGGCGCAAAGTGTATTACTTGTATGCACTATTTAATACTACTAATACAAATTAATACATTTTCTTCAATTCACTCCTTTCATCGCATAACTCGAAAACTCGTAACTTGATCCCTCATACATTTTCATCAATTCTTGTTTCGTAACCATTCCGTATATTTTCTAGTTGAAAATGTTGCTTATCTTCATCAAAATAATTCCGATTTATGTAACACAAATGAATAATTTATCCAATGAATATTGGTATATTTTGTTTTCTGATCAGGTTCCAAAATTCAATTATTAATAGAGCTGCAGGTGAATCGCAATCAACAAAATAATATAAATGGTAGGATCGCCAATATAGAATTCACAAATTCTTATATTTTTTAAAAATAATTTATTGAAGATCACAGGGAAAATTGAAAATTCAGAAAGAAAAAATTGGATGGTTAAATATTCAAAAATTTAAAATTAATGAATTGAAATACATACATTATTAAATTACAAAAGCAAACAAATTAATATTAAGCAAAGTTATAAATTTATCTTAATACAAAACCATACAATTACCTTTTTGTGTTTTAGTCGTTTCTTACGACAGGCATGCTAAGCACCGAACCCGCAGGGGTATAGGGTTAACCTTCAACAACTGTAGAAAATTTTGGGATTTTCCATACTGCTTATCTTTGGAAAAGAGGTATATGAGGTAAATCTCTAACACCTCAAGAAAAATGGTGGAAAAGGAGAAGGGGCGTGACACCTCTCATACAAATGGAATTTTTCGTACTGCATATCTCTAAATTTATTCATTGTAGAATACTGAAAATTGGTAAAGAGATAAATCCGATATCCCTAAAACCTCAAGAAAAAGAGTGGGAAATGAATAAACAAGCCTTGTAGCACGTGATGTGTCAATAATATTGACATAATAAACAAAAAATCCATCATGATATTTTTTTGATGAGGAAGCCTTATCAGCTTTCTAAATGGATCTATAAAAGAAGCTATGAGCGTAGTCTCTAAATTTTCCTTGTCTATTCAATTAAGAACTTTTAATAATCAATTAATTATCAAAAAAATTAAATAATAATAATTTTCATAAAAATTATCATTCTTGGCCTTGAACTCATTTAAAGTTACTATAATTATTTTGAAAAACTTCTAAAAATGTATTAAAAGTTACAATTCTCTAAAATTTCGTATTTTAAAAATGTCTTTAGTTGATTTCGCAGGTATTTGATTAAATTTTCGAAATCACTTTAAGATAGATGCACGGCCATCGATGAAATGTTTTTTAGCTGATAGTCTCGATACATTAAATGGAGAAAATTTGAATAACCTGTATGCGACCACAATTGGATACAAATAAAAAAAAATTGCTGTCTGCCTTTTTATTTTTCATAGCACCACATGGGACGAACACATCATAGAACTCAATCTTGTACAACCCGTGAGCCTGGGGCATATTGATTTGAAGTTCTCATTATATCAACAGTGTCATAATCCTGCTGCAATTCAAGTAACACTGCTAAAACAGAATACCAGCGGATTTGGATATCGTATGAAAGGCCCACACCTCAATTATAACAAAACAACATTGGATGAAAAAATTGATATGTTTTTTAATAACTACGATGGTATATATAACTTCTTTCATATATTATTTATGAATAAAATACTATAATTATATTCTTTTATTAGGTACAAATGAGAATCCCGTGTTGAGTGAAGAATATTTGCAGACGCATAATGCCGAAATTCTCGCCGGTCCTATAGAGCTGTCCTCTTGTATCGATTTATGCGACCAGGGGGGTACAGTGACACTGACGTCACCAAAATTGTTTAAAACGCGGACACGTAATTTTTTGTTGCATATTAAAACAATGTCAGATCCGGCAAAGGAGGGCCAAAGTAAGACTCGAGGTAAGTGTATTAAATAATGGAAATACTACATTAGAATAAATATCTCTCCATAGTTTAATATGTTTTGAGAAATAAAATTAGTTTTGAAACTCTAATAAGTCAGTCAAATCTAGACCAATTTAAACTTTTGAGGTATCATCAGAAAAGTCCTTTTCACACCCATTTTCAATCTAGACATTAAACACGAAATGGAGTTTATAACGTCATTCCATTTCTTACGGATAGCATCTATCATCCCAGGCAGTTTTTTATTTAAGTTTTACCTCTTAGGCCCGGTTTTTCAGTCCTTGGTTAAGCTCAGTTTAAACTAAGTTTGCTTAAACTCGGTTTAAATTTAAACTCCAGTTAAACTGCAGAGCGGTTTTTCAGTGTGAGTTTAACGCCGCTTTTAAGATTTGCTTTTTATACGGCAACATTGGTTTTTTCTTTATCTAGATACGGCAGCAGATAATATTTGTATACATATTCAACGCCATTGCTTCTCCTCAGTATTGTAATAGTTAGCATTTCGCCAATTTCTGCATCACTATAATCACTTTCGTCAGATGATATATCCAGTATTTAATTAAATATAAAATATCGTCCTTTCTTAATTGCGTTCAGCTTATTGTTTCACAACCAAAACCATCAAATATGCAAAACAGCTGACAGGCTAACTAGAGTTTAACCCTGCCGAATTGACCGCTTAAACTACGTTTAACCCGAATCTTCCCACGATTACCATATGGTAATGCAAACATGCCGTTGCAATTTTACGTATTATGTCTGAAGTAAATAACAAAAACAAAAAAGAATAACTGTATTTCACGCAGAATAAATGCAGCTCACGGAAAAACATAAGTTTTTTGTTATTTTTAGTGCAGCTAGCAAAGCTATAAGACGTCAAAGTCAGGTGAAAAAAAAAAAGTGAATTATTGTGGTTTTTTAACATGGCACGTCGGTAAGTATATGAATAACTTTTTGATTTTTTGATATATTTCCAAAAAAATTACATCAGTTGGTAGCTAATGAAATAAACTAGTAAATGCAAGTTTAGTTTTGTTTGAAATTTGATTTTTTGTGTAACTTTTTTGTATTTTACTCAAGGCGTTACCATATGGTAACCGTGGGACGTCTAGGGTACAGGGTTTTAGTTACGTTTGGTGTAGTTTTTTTTTGAGATTTTTGATCATATTTATTGATATTTTGTGAATTACAGCGGTTTATCGTTGCAAGAAATGCTTGATTTCATTCAAGAACTCGATGAAGCAGAAGATCAAAATCAACTGTGTGATATTCCAACCACTCTTTATATCGAGCCTCCTGTGGATGGCAACGAATCTGGCGAAGATGACGCTGAAGATGATTGTGCGGGCATTCCAGATAATGTTTGCCCGGCTCAGCTAAGAGGTGGCTGCGAAGTTGTTATGGCTAGTGGGCGACGTATGCAAGGTTTCGATGAAGAGGAGGATATGGGAGGCATGTTTAGAGACGGTATAAGCATACCATCATTTTAATCTTATAAACCCTAAATTTTTCAGCACCAAATCCAGGACATTTGCCTGTTATTGAGGTTGAAGGCACTTTTAGTGAGATGGAGGATGAAGAAACGACGGCTAATAGTTCAGAATCTCCAATGAGGAAGCGCTTACGTAAAATTGAACCGAAACCTTCAAACGTTGCACTGCCATCAGGAAACATGGAAACTGTATTTGAATGGGTCAAGAAGAAATCGTCATCTCTAATTCCAATTTTTCCAAGCGCAAATTACGAAGATTGTCGCCATTCACTGCCACACGAACAGTTTGAAAAATTTGTTGATGACACATTATTGGAACATATTTGCGAACAAAGTGCGTTATATTTGGTGGAACAGAATAGACCGAACCCAAATATAACAGTCAACGAACTTAGAGCATTCATAAGCATATTGATCGTCACTGGCTACAATTATCACTCCAAACAAACATTTGTGGAGTCAGGATGAAGACATTCGGAACAATCTTGTCAGTAACACCATGCGTCGGAATCGTTTTCAAGAGATTTTGCAAAATCTCCACTTCGAAGAAAATTCCAAGGCTTCTTCAAAAGACGGCCCAAATCCTGACAAAATGTGGAAACTGCGTCCTCTTACGGATCATTTGAAAGCAAAAATGATAGAAAATTTCCATCCGGAACAAAATCTTTCTTTCGGCGAAAGTATGATATCCTATTTTGGTAAACATGGATGCAAGCAATTTATAAAGGGCAAGCCATTACGATTTGGATATAAAGTCTGGTCCCTATGAACTCCATCTGGTTATTTGGTGAATTTTGAAATTTACCAGGGGAAGAATCCTCGATCGAATTTGGAGTACGAAGCAAAGTTTGGAAAATGCGCCGCTCCTTTAGTCAGCATGATCGACGATTTTCCTGATGAATTGAAATCGCTGTCATTCCACTTTTATTTCGATAACCTGTTTACTAGTTATCCTCTGTTGGCATATCTCAAGTCATGCGGATATAATGGTACTGGAACAATCCGAGAAAACAGAATTCCAGCAAGCTGTCCACTAGTGCATAAAAAAGACTTCAAGTCAATGGAAAGAGGTTACTCTGAATCAATTGAAATGAAAAGCACTGGTATTTGTTTGGTGAAATGGAAAGATAACAATGTTGTCTGCATGTTATCTACCTGCTTTAGTGAGGATCCGAAATCAATGGCACAGCGTTATTCGAAGTCAAGTGGATCGAAAATAAATGTACCCCGTCCTAGCGCAATCACGGAATATAATAAATTTATGTGCGGAGTAGACCGATTAGATCAAAATCTATCCCTGCACCGCATCGCATACAGGGGAAAAAAGTGGTGGTCTAGCATTTTTACCTGGCTGTTAGATGCTTGTATTCAAAATGCATGGCAACTTTACCGAAAAGATCAACATATCAGTCAGTTAGAATTTCGACGACAACTTGCAGTATACTACTGCAAACACTATGGTATACCGCCCAAAAGTCCTGGACCTGCGCCATTTCACAGATATGCATACCAACCAGGTCGAGTTGAACATGCTCTGCGCTATGATCAGGGTGGACATTTTGTGGTACCATCAAATCGTAGGCATTGTGCCGGTGACGGATGCAGAGTTAATGGACGAACTGCATGTGGTAAATGCAACGTAGGACTTTGCGTACAATGTTTTGCTCAGTACCACACAAAACCATGATAAATTTCAGTTCAAAAATGTTTTTTTTTTTCATTGTCGTGAATTCATTTATATTACTTATTTTTTAAATAAAAATGTTTGAAAACAGTTATTTTTTGAAAAATTAAAAATAAAACGACATTCGAAAACCATTTTGTCTTTCATTAAAAACATGTACCCTAGAGGTCCCACGATTACCATATGGTAACGCTAGTTTTCCGCACTTTCCGGAAAATCGAAGCGAGGAAAATGAAAATGGACTTCATTTTCGTGCTCAGGAGATCGAAATATATAAGTATACAACATTTCACAAAAATCCAAAACAAAAAAAGTTATGGGACTTCCCGGGTTAAACTTCGCTTAAAGTTGACTGAAAAACTGCGTAACAAGTTTAAGCTTAGCTTAACTGACAAATTGAGTTAAACTTGTACTGAAAAACCGGGCCTTAGTGTGCTTTATTTAAATATAATGGTTGATCTAGCTACAAAATGAAGGGAAAGCTTCAAGTTAACTCATAGTCCAGCAATAACTCATAGTCCAGCAACAACTCATTCACTATTTTTTATACGAACGGGCTACAACAACAACATACATTTTTATACTTTGAATAATGTAACATATTTCAAGATCAGCAAATAAGTTTATCGTTTACTACCAAGAGTATATGAAATCTAAAGTAATAACTCCATAAACCTCGTAAGCATATGTATAACTTTCTTGAGCTATGTTCCATTTATTATTTCTTTTATATTAATTCTTGCTTTTTCTCTATCTTCATCCATCCAACCATGCAATCAACAATATTCATGCTATCACTTTTGTCTGCTGTCATCATTCACTGCTATATCCGCATTCATCTTGTATTATGATCATCACTTGAATAAATGTATATGTATATAAATATATATATGTATATATATATATGGATATGTATAAAATATTATAGTGCCTGTACGAAAAGGTGGATTAATGCTTTTGCCATTATCAGTGTCATATGCCAGTAGAGCAACACACAATGTCATGCCTAGTGATAACTCGACTCCGTTAACGCCGCCAAGTTCATCAAAATCGCGTTTTGATTTTTACATTGGTATGATATTATCAGTACTAAATATATCTGTAATTTGCAGACAACTTAGTTCAAACAGTGTACTTTAAATGCTTCAAAGTTATTTTAGTAACATCACATTAATGGTGCAGCTGGAGTTACATTGCTCATTACACATATCCGCATATTTATGTATGTACATATGTATATTAGTATGCACATTCATAAATATAAAGTTTTCCTCTTCTATTTGCTTCTTTTGTAAGCATTTATGAATCCATATTCACTAATTTTAAGTTTCTACATGGTACCATTAATTTTTTACAAATTTCTGTTGACAAAATTTGTATGTGAAAGAAAGTGCCAAGCACCCTCAATAAAGCAAATGCCAAGGTTAAACGTTGATTTGCTTCAACTTCAGTGGTGCTCAAATTTTTTTATATGTAATATATATATATTGAATGGTAGAATGAATGTATACTGAGATCTTTCTTTGTAGTTGAGGAAAACAGTTTTTTTTAACTGATTACAAAACACAACCTACATTACGCTTCTTGACAGCTCAACAACTTAAAATTATATTATTATATTTATTTATTTATTTATTTATTTATTACGGTCTAAAAAGCACAAGCTTTTATACAGACTAATTAAAAATAGAAAACAATTCCAGTTTAAATTTATATAAACTGTTTTTAAAATTAAGAACGTTGCTGTATCGATTTGCTAGCTGTACAGCTCTGGCTACTGGTCCATTCATTGCATAATTGGTTCTATGAGCAACCTCGATAAACAACCTATTATGTCGTAACTCGCGCGAAGGGATATAGTAGATGAATAGATTTAACAGTTCAGCACAGTTGACATTACCATTAATTACATTATAAGCTAACATGAGTGAGATACAAGTTCTCCTTTCACACAAAGCCTGGAGGCCGAGTAGTTTACGCCTGCTGTCATAGGATGGAAGGCCATTGGGCCAATTAAGCATATGTAGAGCGATTCTACTAAATAATTTCTGAATTCTTTCAATTTTATATGAACTCCCTTCATAACATGGGTTCCATATTATCGAGCAATATTCCAGACGAGTTCGTACCAAAGCGGTAAAAAGTGCTTTCAGCGTCATTGGATCCTTAAAGTCTCCAGAATTACGTCTTATAAATCCAACCATTGCAAATCCCTTCGAAGCTATAAAGTCAATGTGACGAGAAAATGAGAGTTTGGTGTCGAAAATGACACCCAGGTCTTTAATCTCATATGAACGACTTAAAGGTTCGGCATTTAAATTGTAATTGAAATACGTTGTAGTTGACTTTTTCGAATATGAAACAACGCAGCACTTATTTACATTCAAAAACAAATTATTGTCAATACACCATTCAGCAAAAGAATCAAGGTCTGATTGTAAATTGGCACAGTCGGAAATATTACGGACTGTGAAGAACAATTTGTCATCATCTGCAAACATTAGGCATTTGGCGAAGTTGAAACAATTAGGCAAATCATTAATAAAAATCAGGAATAATAAAGGGCCGCTATGGGTTCCCTGCGGAATTCCCGACCAAGCGTCGATATATAAGGATGACTTTACGTCTCCAATTGAAACAAATAGCCTCCTATTCGATAAGAAACTAGAGAAAAACCTCAATAAGTTACCTTCGATTCCATACATCTCCAGCTTACGCAGTAGTATCCTGTGATCAACTTTATCAAATGCTTTCGAGAAGTCAGTGTAAATGACATCAAGTTGCGCATATGTCTCAAATGCATCGATAATTCTGTTGGTCAATAAAGCTAAGTTGGTAGAAGTGGATCTCCCAGGGGAAAAACCATGCTGGCAGTCAACAATGGCCTTACCTATGTGATCGAATAATTTGCGTTGGATTATGTCATCAAATATCTTTGCCAGAGTTCCCTGTTTAACTATGGGTCTATAGTTGCATACATCGTTGCGGTCACCAGACTTATATATGGGATTAATTGAACAAAGCTTCCACGAATCTAAGAAAATTCCACAGGTCAGACATTCTTGAAAAAGAAGTGACAGGGGCTCCGCCACAGCATTTGAGCAAATTTTAAAAAACATAGGACAGAATCCCTCCGTATCAGATTTTGTACTGTTTGTCAGTTTTGAGATTGACAGAAGCACATCATCGGTCGTAATAGCGAAGGAAGAGATAGATAAAGCAGGAGCAGAAAGGTGGGCAGAACCTTGTGGGGATGTAGATTTTAGATACACTTTTTGAAAGAGTTTGGCAAACAGGTTGCATGCACCTTGCGTGTTGCTGGATACTTCACCATCATATTCCATACTAGTCGGAAAACCGTTAGTTTTCCTCTTAGAATTTATGACAGACCAAAAACAGGATGGGTTTGATTTCAAGTTAGACTCTATTTTGAGCATATAGTTCTTATAAAGAAACTTATTAAGGCAATCAAATGTTTTCTTAAGTCTAATATAGATAAGACGATCAGTTTCATCATTGCTCTTTTTATGTTTCTTAAACGCTTTATTTTTGGAGTTCTTGAGGCTACTCAGCTTCGCATTAAACCACGGCGGCTTATTACTAGGAACCGATCTCTTTAAAGGTACAAAATTTGAGATTGATGATAAGAGTTTTTGACGCAAATTTGCGTAAGAGGCTTCTGGGCTATTAGCTGCACCCAAGAATGACCAGTCTACAGCTAATAAAAACTCATTCATGGCTATAGTGTCAGCCCTGGAATAATTGTATGCGAACGAGGGTTCCGCTGGTTTCTTATCGAAATTATAGTACTCGAACTTGACAATCAAGGCGTTGTGATGAAGACTATTTTCCAGAATTGGAGACGAGCATTCAAGGCATGACAATCTGAGATCATCGGATGCAAAAATTAGGTCTAGGAATCTACCGTTACTGTTAGGATAATAGTTGCATTGTGTAAGACCATGTGAGAACAGGGTGCTTACAACTAGCATATCGATATCGGTTTTAATATTGGATGGAGCATTGCAATCGTTCAACCAAGAGATATTACTTAAATTAAAGTCTCCTAAGTATACAATCTGAGATATATTAATATTACCAATGACAGATGTCAAATTATCCATATGTCTCTGATAGATTGTGATGTCGCTGCTTGGTGGAATATAAGACAATAGGAAAATTATTGTTTTATTACCAGCAAACTCTACGCTCACACAAATCTGCTCTATATCACCATTATTATAGTTAATATTGATGGATTTACTACATAGATCAGCCCTCACATCAAGCAGTACACCACCACCTCTCTCGAGACCAGTTGCAGATGGGCAACGATCATTTCGAAATACATGATAGTAACTGTCGAAGAATTCATTAGTCGAAAAATTATCATTTAACCAAGTTTCAGTAAGAGCTATAATATCATACTCATGAGAAATAATATTACAGTAAAACATAGCTGATTTGGTGCGCATACCACTGACGTTTTGATAATACATAGTATAGATCGATCTTGATACATTAGTGAGACGAGGAATATATAAGTCCTCGGTTGAAGGCAAACTAACATAATTGTGTCCAGATTTCTTAAATAGCTGGTCTGGTTAGGCCGGTTACAAGCGGGATGGGATCAGGCGATGCTATGTTACGAGTAAATAAAGTAAATGTGGGCGACGCTAAGAACTCTTAACTATTGATATGTTTGTATCACAAATTTTTTTATCGAGATATTTTAATTACAATTTTCATATATACCATCGGTATGCACATAGTTCTCAAGAATCATATCCATATAGATATGGGTGGATTTTCTTGAAGATAGTTTTGGTAATCGGTAAAACAAATTTATATCTCCAAAGATTTGTCTGAAAGAAATGACCACTTACCATTTAAAATTCAAATATTGAATCATCGGATATTTTTGATCGTCTTTCCACCAGTTTTTATTTCTATTGGACTTTTAAGACCGCATTTTGGTTCATTGGTTCTATATTTCGGACCTTTTTACCAAATTTATGTGCATTTAGACCCACTTTTTTTAAGTTATGCTTGCCAATTTGTTAAATTTTTATTTTATAATGAAGTGCCTAATATGAATTGTATTTATACATACATGAGATTATATGGGAGTGCTTTGACATTTTTTTATATGGTTCGTTGCAGTATGGTCATAGATGCAGTAAACAATAAATGATTTTCAGGCGAAAAAATATGTAAATAATACTTTTTTTTTTAAATCAGAGGACAATAGACACTTTTTCTATAACCGTTATATGTGCGGTGGGAGTGGTAATGTTCCAATCTCTAACTTAATTAATGTAAAACACGAAACCCAAATTGGTTTGTTCCCAGCTTATATGGGATCCCGAGACTGTGCAGTGTGGTTATTCAAATGAAAGAACAGATATATTTATCGACAGTCAGGAAAAACTCAAGGCGATATTATCAGTTGAGATTAAATCCTCACTGGTTCTTGAGTGTGTGGAGAGACTAAATCAATTCGATTGTTCTGGGTACCCGGTCATAAGGGGACTCGAGGGTAACGAAAGCGCAGATGGTTTGTCAAGGAAAACAGCAGGAGGAAGGCCCTTTAGACCGGCACCCTTCATAGGGACCCATACAATTAGGAGAAAAAAGAAAACTTGAGCTTACATTACAGCTATCTTGAGTCATTTCAATGTTTGATTTCAGATAGTAATTGCTACAATAAGCTTTCATAATAATACAACTTTTCTAACATATTTTTTATCGTTGTTTTTACAGGTTGTGATTGGTTGCATGAAATTTCTATCAATATACGCGGAGTAAAAACACTGTGTATCCCCAATGAGCGACTTCAACGTATAGCCATGCTAGAGAGTAACATTTTATTGGATAATCTTTTTAAGATTGTTAGCAGTGCAGATTCTGGAATACTAAACAAAAATCTCGCTTTGGATATATTAACATGGATTTGTTTTATACGGCTAAATCGTTTTCGCTCACCAAAATCTGAGCGCATCAAATCACAAATCAATAAAAATACAGCGGCTACGAATACGGATTTAATGGCTCAGCAATTCGAATGTATCTGTTTATCGGAAAAGTATCTTGAAAATATGTTGAGAAACTGTATTATACATAGTAATCGCACAATGGCACACAAATGTGTTAAGCTCATATTAATATTAACTGAGTAAGTATTTTATCTGATACGCAAGAGATGTTGCCATTTTAACAGAACTGGAAAATGATCGGGATCACGTTCTTCTGCAGCTACGGGTAGCGTTTTTTCAAAAGAGATATTTCCTCATATGAGATTTAGGCAACTTGGCTTTAACCAATTATCTGCTAGATGGAGTACCTCTACCTACTGTCAACCACCCCAAAAATCTTGGGTGGGACGTTTGACAAGGGCCTCATCTTCGCTAGTCATGCCACCCCAATAGCTTCAAAGGTACAGAGCCGCAATAACATCCTCAAGTCACTAGCCGGCAGTACTTGGGGGAAAGATAAAGAAACGTTGCTTGCTACATATAAGGCTATTGGCCGACCAGTTATTGATTATGCTGCGCCCATATGGTCGCCCAACTGGAGGAAATTGCAAGTCTGCCAAAACACCGCCATCAAAATTGCCACGGGATGTCGGCTTATGTCATCTGAGTCTCACCTCCATCAAGAGGCTAAATTGCTCAATGTTGGAGAGCATGCGGAACTCTTAAGTAGGTAGTTTCTACTGAACTGCCATAAACCTAGCCATCTAAATCGACATCTATTGGATGAAGCCCCGCCCCCCAGAGACATAAGTAAACATCTTCGCAAGCACTATGACGAGATCCGGCACCACATTTCCTTGCCGTTTGATCTGCGTAACCATAGGCGGGCTCTAAATGATCTCCACACCCTCAGATCTCGGCCTGTGAATCCCGTTATTGACTTTCAACCACCCGTATTAGCTGAAGAGGAGCGTGTACTCCCGAGGGATACTAGAGTCATGCTAGCACAACTTCGTTCTGGATATTGTAATAGGTTAAACTTTTACTTATCCAGACTGAACCCCACCATACCAAACACTTGCTCTGCATGTGGTATGTCTCCTCATGATACCAAACATCTCTTTTCCTGTTCAACTGAACCTACTCTTCTAACACCAATATCACTCTGGTCCAGCCCTGTGGAAACTGCGCGTTTCCTTGGACTTCCGTTAGAAGAGTTTCATGACAATTTGGAGTCATCTTGTCCATTAGGCAGGGCGAAGCACTGTTAACAACAACAACAACATATAGGAAATCTTGCCGCAGCTTCGGCTGCGAAAATCGGACAAATTTTCAATACTATATTTGCGGTTGTGCCGAGTCGAGGCCCAATTAATCATATTGCTAAACTCTCGTTCTTCTTGTTTTGCGTTAGACGGAATGGGCTTTCCGAGGTGATCACAAATAGTATATAAGGCCTGCGCAGACGATAGAAAAAGCTGTGACTATACCCTATCAGTCTATTTGGGGCGTCTCCGTTCATTGTGCTGACTTTCCTATCATCTACTTACTATTCTGACTCCAATTGTTGTTTTAGCAGTACTCCGCTCTGCATAGTCATTACGTCTATGCACAGAATTGCCAACAAGCTCTTCTAACTGAAGCCATAGGATGTTTCAACACTATTGGGACATAATAATAAGATAGTTGAGGTATTGTAGTGCGGCCTTAGGATCTATTGCGCCCTCATGAACTCATAGCACATCTGCCAAGCCGATCTCCGTCAGGAAGTCCAGGGTTAAAATCGGCTGTAATGATCGTATGTTCCTGCATTCTAGAGTTGGAGCTCCGAGGAGCTTATGCCTCCTAGAAATGGCATCACATTTGCACCCTAAGCCAGAGGCCGCAAGGCTGTACAAAACTCTAGCTAAGGAGAAGGGGGAAACAAAGATGGATCTAAGGCTCCCGAATGGTGAGTTAACGAGCACTGAGGAGGAGAGAGCGAAGGCCCTGCTGACTGCCCACTTTCCAGATGCGACCAACGATTTGGAGAGTAAGCCTCAATGGACAAGGTCGAAAGCGCAGAACTGGCACCTGGCCAAGTCCCTCTTCTCCTTCAGACACATCAGTCTAACTAATAGGCCATGAGATCAGATCAACCGCCTTCTATGTCACCCCTTCTCTGGTGTTGACCAACTCTTGCAAACACTAACCGACAACCGTATCCGATGCCAAGGGTACGCTGACAAAATTGTAATTATTGCAAGAGGAAAGTTTGAGAACACTCTCAATGATATTATACAGAGAGGACTTAATCTTACAAAGGAAAACTGCAATCATCTCTTTCACTAAACGGAGAATGTTACCGGGAATGAAACAATTACCATAGGTGAAGAAGCCCTGAAGGCAGTTTTTGAAGTAAAATACTTCAGGCATCTAACCAAAACCTTCGGGGAGTGTTTTTGTCGTGACCACAACAACAACAACAAGGACACCTTCGACACAACAACAACAACAAGGACACTTTCGACTCGGGAATTGTTATGGAAGAAACACTTTGAAAATACAACATCAATGGCTACCAGGGCAATACAGGGGCAATACAGACTCGCGGGAAAATTCTATGACGCTGAGATGGATGTACATCATGATAGTCCGACCCATAATACTATATGGAGCCGTGGCATGGTCTCCAAGATCAGCCTTAAGCACAGTGAGGAAATCGATCACCAAAATCCTACGCCTAGCATGCGTCTGCATAACTGGTGCTATGCGCACATGCCCAACAGCGGCGATAAAAGTGCTGCTGGATCTGACCCCATTACATATAATAGTCGAAAAAGGGATTTGGGAAAGGGAAAGTGATCTGGTCTGCTGGGGCGGAGAACCTGAAGAGACAGCTCCCCATCTGCCAACTCCCAAGAGACGACACCACTAAGTCAATACACTTCGACAAGTAATTTTAAGTAAAGCTGCGAGAAAAGTCCACCTGGGATTCCTCCAAAGTGGAAAATTTTCGGCATATCCCGCCCTCGCACCAACATGTCCATACCCCTAGGAGAGCACTCAGGTATATTTCAAGCGGATGTAGTAGCCATTAGCTTGTGTGCAGAAATACTACTAACATGAAAGTATAACCATTCTAAGCGGTAGTCAAGCCGATGTGCTTGACTCACAGAAAACCCTATAGCGGTTCCTTTTGGATTTCCTGATTTCTTTGTTGTACTCTGTAAGGTGCGTCGTGTGTTCCTTCCAGCGTCGGGTGCACCTTGCTTTATTAAAAATCCAGGGGTATTTGTACTTTTTCCCCCTTGGAATCACGGCAACTGAAGTTAAAGGCATCAACCACTACCCGATTAACCATTCACCCTATCCTCTAATTCCGCACATGTTGTGCTGCTACAATTTCTTTCAAGACATGAAAGGTTCAGCTCTAGAGTGCTATTCAATTTTTCCCAATCTATTCTCCTAGGGTTCTTCCTTGGTAGGATTGCTCCTACCTCTGTGATAATGCGATGGTCTGAGAGCGATGGCTCGGGTGAGACCTTCCATCTCGAGATCAGGGCACTAGTCAGGTTGTTCCTTATGGTAATATATAGCACTTCTTCTCAGGCCCTCGTAACAAAAGAGGATGTGTCCCCACGTATTATATTCAGGTCTTTTTCTTTTTGCGGTTGGGGATGAAAAAATGCCTAACGCACCGTAGCTGATACCGTCGCACCAGCCGTGCTCCGTAGACTAAAAAACTTTGAAACCGTCGCCCACCCCGAGACCACTTTCGTATTGCTTTAGGGTGGCGTTCCATGTTTCTCATTCCCTAAGAGCTTTCTATTGTACCTGCGTCCAGATACCGGTTTTTTGCTCTGATTGTAGTTTCTACAATTTTTGATATGTTTCCAACGTCCGGACCGCTCAACATTTTTTCTATGACGTTATCAGCAGTAATTGGGCCAACACTTTGTTCGAGCACTTGTCGCTCCTCGGTCAATCTTGAGCATTTGAAGAATGTGTGTTCACCATCGTCTTCGTCTGCGTCTCCATACACGCACTTCGGATCTTCGACTTTTCCCATTCTATATAAGTATTTTTTCAAGTACCCATACCCAGAAGGCATTTGGGTAACGTAGTAGTTAACCTCACCATAGTTTCTAGTGCTTCATACCTTTACGCCAGTGATCAGTCTTGCTGCCCATCTGCATCGATGTTTACTTTCCCAGCGCTCTTGCCAAAGTCTAAAGGTTTCCTCGCTGAGTTCTTGGTGAACGACTCTTATGAGCTCTTCATCCGTATGCTTTTTAACTTACCATAGTATTGTTCTGGAGTATGGGGCCGTGTGCAGAAGTCCACACAGGTGGGGAAAGTTTCTGATCGCCATTCACCTGGGAATGGCCAGAGCGATTTTGCATGCGGTTCAAGCAGCTTACTACTTCCGGGCTTTGCGCCCAAGTATCCTCTGGGTAACCACCGAACACCCGTTTGGTGGTGAGTTAAACGTGAGAAGGCGACAACCTGGTAAGGCCACTCCGACACAATCGGTTTAAGGGCTTGCTGGGGGGTTCAAACAGCAGCGTCTGATCACCATGTGGTGCGGCTGCAAGCGGGCGTCTGTCTTGGATCAAGCGGCTCGCTATACAAACGTGTAATAGAATTCAACCTCCCGTGAAACGGGTTGTGCGTTGCGTTTGGGACCCACCACATAAAACAACGTTCCAATGAAATTCAACAACAAAGCCTCGGATATGAGAACCCCGTTTTTAGATGACAACACCCGCAAATGAAACAAGGATTATGAGATAAGGGCATGTACCTGGAATGTCCGGTCCCTTAATGGGGAAGGTGCCGCTGCCCGGCTGGTTGAGGTCCTGAGGAAAGCAAAAGCTGACATCACCGCCATACAAGAGATGCGATGGACGGGGTGAGGAAACACGATCAAAACACCTTGCAACATCTACTGGAGTGGGCATGAAGACAAGCGCAGATTCGGCGTGGGATTTGTGGTGGGAGAGAGACTTCGTCACCGAGTACTGTCGTTCACACCCGTGAACGAGCGTCTCGCTGCAATCCGCATAAAAGTACGATTTTTCACCATATCGTTTATCTGCGCTCATGCACCGACGGAAGAGAAGGACGACGTGGAAAAGGATGCATTCTACGAGCGCCTGGAAGAAGCATACGAGCGCTGCCCCCGTCATGATATCAAAGTCGTGCTTGGCGACTTTAACGCCAGGGTGGGTAAGGAGGGTGTATTTGGCCCCACTGTCGGGAAGTTCAGTCTCCACGATCAGACTTCGCCAAATGGATTCAGGCTGATCGACTTCGCCGGTGCCCGAAACATGGTCATATCCAGCACTAGGTTTATGCACAAGAAGATCCATCAGGCTACTTGGCTGTCCCCCGATCGAAAAACACGCAACCAGATCGACCACGTTGTGATAGATGGACGGCGTGCTTCCAGCGTTTTCGATGTTCGCACAATACGAGGACCTAACATCGACTCTGATCACTACCTAGTAGCAGCCAAGGGTCGTACCTGCCTCTGTACGACGGTGCAACAAAAAACGCAGGGAAAGCTGGACGTCGAAAAGCTGCAATCGCAACAGACTGCCAATTATTTCGCAGATCGCCTCTCACACTTGCTTTTCGAGAGCACAATTCAACCTAGTGGAATGCATGAGCAGTGGGATCATATCTCAGGAGCACTCCGTACCGCAGCCGAAGAAGTAATTGGATTCCGGCGAACGCGAAGAAACAACTGGTATGATGATGAAGAGTGCCGCGCTGCAACGAAAATAAAGGACGAAGCCTACAAGGAAACGCTGAGATCGAATGCAACGAGGAGTGTGTGTGAACACTACCGCGAGTTGAAGAGGGAAGCGAGACGGCTTTTCCGGGCGAAAAAAAGAGATGCTGGCCAACGGGAATAATGCCCGAAAATTCTATCAAAAAATTTGGCGAATGACAGAGGGTTTTAAACCCGGGGCAAACTCTTGTAAGAATGAGAAGGGCGACCTGGTGGCCGATGTTCAGAGAGCACTCAGACTATGGAGGGATCACTTCTCTGCCCTTTTAAATGGAGAAACTGAGCAAGAAACCAGAGAAGATGCCGAACCCGAGCCCACAATCGAAGATGATGGAATTGACGTTCCACAACCCGACTATAATGAGGTGCGAATAGCAATATCCCGATTGAAAAACAATAAAGCAGCTGGCGCTGATGGTTTGCCTGCTGAGCTATTCAAACACGGAGGCGAGGAGCTAGTAAGGCGCATGCATCAGCTTGTATGCAGAATATGGTCGGATGAATGCATGCCTGAAGATTGGAATCTAAGTGTTCTCTTCCCAATCCACAAGAAGGGCGATCCTGCAAACTGCGCCAACTATCGGGGAATCAGCCTTTTGAATATCGCATATAAGGTCCTATCAAGCGTATTGTGCGAAAGACTGAAGCCTGATGTGAACAGACTGATTGGACCTTATCAGTGTGGCTTCAGACCTGGTAAATCTACCATCGACCAGATTTTTACAATACGCCAAATCTTGGAAAAAAACCGTGAAAAAAGAATCGACACACATCATCTCTTTGTTGATTTTAAAGCCGTTTTCGATAGCACGAAAAGGAGCTGCCTATATGCCGCTATGTCTGAATTTGGTTTCCCCGCAAAACTTATACGGCTATGCAAAATTACCTTGAGCAACACCGCCAGCTCGGTCAGAATTGGGAAGTATCTCTCCGAGCCGTTCGAAACTAAACGAGGTTTCAGACAGGGTGACCCCCTATCGTGCGATGGCTTTAATTTAATGCTGGAGAAAATAATACAAGCTGCAGAACTTAACCGCGCTGGAACAATATTTTATAAAAGCGTGCAACTGTTGGCATATGCTGACGATATTGATATCATTGGCCTTAACAACCGCGCCGTAACTTCTGCTTACTCCAAATTAGAAAAAGAAGCGGAGAAAATGGGATTGGTGGTGAACGAGGGCAAAACGAAGTACCTTCTGTCATCATTCAAATAGTAAGCGCATTCGCGCCTTGGCAACCAAGCCACTGTTGGCAGCAATAATTTCGAAATAGTAAAGGACTTCGCTTACCTGGGAACCAGCATTAACACCAACAATAATGTTAGCCTAGAAATCCGACGAAGAATTACTCTTGCAAACAAATGCTACTTCGGACTGAGTAGGCAATTGAAAAGTAAAGTCCTCTCTCGACGAACGAAAATAACACTCTACAAGTCACTCATCGCACCCATCCTGCTATATGGTGCAGAAGCGTGGGCATTAACAACATCTGATGAGGGGGCTCTGGGAGTATTCGAGAGAAAGGTTCTTCGAAAGATTTGTGGACCTCTACGCGTTGGTGACGGCGAGTACCGAAGAAGATTTAATGAAAAGTAAAGTCCTCTCTCGACGAACGAAAATAACGCTCTACAAGTCACTCATCGCACCCATCCTGCTATATGGTGCAGAAGCGTGGGCATTAACAACATCTGATGAGGGGGCTCTGGGAGTATTCGAGAGAAAGGTTCTTCGAAAGATTTGTGGACCTCTACGCGTTGGTGACGGCGAGTACCGAAGAAGATTTAATGATGAGCTGTATGAACTTTACGCAGACGCCGACATAGTTCAGCGAATTAAAACACAGCGGCTTCACTGGGTAGGCCACGTAGTGCGAATGAGCGAAGATGCTCCAGCCCAGAAGGTATTCTTATCGGCACCCGCCGGTGGAAGCAGAGGAAGAGGGAGACCACCACTCCGATGGAAGGACCAAGTGGAGACCGATTTGCGATCCCGCGGTGTTTCCAATTGGCGCCAGTTGGCGCAACGAAGAAACGATTGGCGAGCTATGTTGGACGGTCAAAATCGCCCAGACGGTTACATGACCATTTAAAGAAGAAGAAGTAGTATTGTTCTGTGCAGCGCCAGAAGGTCGATGGGGATCGCTCCGGTTATTACCTGAACGGCTGGTCCTGATACGGTTCGTTAAGCGGAGGCTACTCTCAAAGCTGCTGTTCGCTTACAGATGTTACGAGTTTACAGCGGTTCTTAATTTAAGTGTGTCTGCCTATAGCTCGGAGCCATATAGTAGTGCCCATTAGTAGCTTCCGTTTGCTTTCTATAGGTCCTCCGATGTTTGCCATCAGTGTAATGATACCTGCTTACATGCCTTCTCCGCCACATGCTGAATTTGTACCTAATATGTTAGTCCAGAGTCGAATCTTACTCCTAAATAGCTAACTACTTTCTTTGATTTTATAGTTCCGGGGAGGATTTCGAAGCCTCGATATGTACTTTTTTGTGAAAGTATCAGCTCAGTTTTTTCTGCCGCCAGTCTAGCCACTCCTTTGTGCGTATCATAACCTGATTGCGCTACCTGCGTTGTTGTTGTTGTTGTAGCGACTACTTAACCTGCCTAGGATGTCACCCCTCATCCAACACTGTCATCAGGCTCTTCTAACGGAAGTCCAAGAAACCTCGCGGCTTCTACAGGAGTGGACCAGAGTGAAATTGGTGTTAGAAGAGTGGGCTCAGTTGAGCAGATGAACAGATGGTTAGTATCGTGGGGAGACACGCCGCATGCCGGGCAGACATTTGACATGTCGGGGTTCAGTCTGGATAGGTAAGAGTTTAGTCTGTTACAGTATCCAGAACGAAGTTGAGCCAGCGTGACTCTTGTCTCCCTGGGCAGTTCGCGTTCCTCGTCGGCAACAGGTGGGGCTTGTGCCTGTAGGACTGCAGTCACTGGACGAGACCTAACAAAGGAGTTTACCGACTCCGTGTGGATGAGGTTGAGGGCCCGCCGGTGCACCTTTGGATCAAACGGCGAGAAAATGTGATGCCGGATCTCGTCATAGTGCTTACGGAGGTGACTCCTTATTCTCCTGGGAGGCGGATTTTCGTTGAGCAGGCTCCTGTTCGGGTGCTGCGGTTTATGGCAGTTGAACAGGAATTGCCTGGCCAACATCTCACAATGCTCTTTGACATCGAGCATTTTTACCTCATTATGAAGATGGTGCTCAGGAGACATAAGGAGTGGCAGTTCTGAGTGCGGTGTTTTGGCAAGCCTGCAACCTCCTCCAATGTGTGTCTGCTAACCCCGGTGACCATATTGACGTCGCGTAGCTCAGAACCGGCTGGCCGATTGCCTTGTACGTTGCCAGTAACGTTTCTTTGTCTTTCCCCCAAGTACTGCCAGCTAGTGACTTGAGGATTTTGCTACAGCTTTGTACTTTGGTGGCAATCGCGGCTACATGAGCACCGTATTTGAACATGTTATCAAACGTGACCCCTAAGATTTTGGGGTGTGTGACAGTCGGAAGCTTAATGCCGTCGACGTAGACGTCTAATTCCATGTTCGCCTGTGCTGTCCACGTCGTAAATAAGGTGGCCGAGGATTTGGTCGGTGACAATGTCAGGTTCCGTGCAGCGAAGAAACTGGAAAGGGTTGGAAGGTAGGAATGAATTCTCGAGCAGAGCTCATCAACGGAGGGTCCAGTCGCCAGGATCGTACAGTCATCGGCGTAGGAGACGATTGAGACGCCTTCTGGTGGGGAAGGGAGCCTCGATATGTAGTAATAAAACAGAAGCGGGGATAGGACACCACCCTGTGGCACCCCCTGCTTAATTATACGTGGTTTTGATCTTTCGCCTCTAAATTCAACCGATGACTGCCGACCACTCAGATAGTTGGCGGTCCAACGCTTTAGACAGGGGGGAAAGTTTGAGTCCTCCAGGTCGTTAATGAGTTGTGCATGATTAACAGTGTCGAAAACTTTCGACAGATCAAGCGCAACTAGCACGGTCCTGTCATTTGGCGGGATTGGTTGAGACCGACACCTATCTGTGTGGTGATGGCGTTTAGCGCGGTGGTAGTGCTATGCATTTTACGGAATCCATGCTGATTTTCGGCTAGCCGCAGGTTAGCGGTATAATAAGGGAGCAGGACCGTCTCCAGGGTCTTCACTACTGGCGAGAGGAGTGATATCGGTCGATACGACTCCCCCTCGTTGGCCGGCTTGCCGGGCTTTAGTAGTGGCACCACCTTTGCCTGTTTCCATCTTTCTGGAATGACAAATGTGGTCATAGACAGATTGAAGACGGTTGTTAGGTACCTTACTCCCTCTTCTCCGAGATGTTTTATCATCAGCATGGATATACCGTCTGGGCCAATAGATTTGGAATTTTTGGACCCCCGTATGGCCTCCCGAACCTCTGTGGTGGTGATGGCAATGGGCGCTTGGTTGTTTTTGTGTTTGTGCGCTTCCCTAATGGCGCGCCTGATGTCCTTGTCAACCGGAGGATGCAGTAATAATTGCCGGCAGAAAGCGCTCGCGCATCTCTTTGGTTTCGACTGTACCTTATCACCAAAGGTGATGGATATTTTGTCGTTCGGTTTGGTCGGCTTAGACAAGGATTTAACAGTGGACCATAATTTGCCAACACCAGCAGAGAGGTTACAGGACCTTAGGTGCTCCTCCCATTTAGCGCGTTTGTGTTGATCAACTAGCCGTCTGATTTCCGCATTGAGATCTTGAATTTGAGAATCCGTAGGGTTCAAGCGTCGCACTTGGTCACGCTTATTAGCCAGTGCCGCTGCCTCTCCGGGGAAATACGGACGTATCTCCTTAATTCTACCTGACGGAATATATTGATTGGAGGCTGAAGCTATGACCATTGGAGGCTGAAGCTATGACCATGATTGAGAGGACTATCGGCAAATGGTCCGATGGAAGAGTAAGCATTGGTCGCCATTCAACGCAGTTTATGAGACCTGCGCTGACAATTGTGAGGTCCGGCGAACTGGAACAATTTACCGCAACTCTCGTGGGGGCGTCCCCGTTCGCAGTGCAAAACGTCGAATCGTCTATTTGTTCAGCCAATTCCTGTCCCCTCTGTAGGCTTGAGTGCCACAGATCGTGGTGTGCGTTGAAGTCTCCGAGGATTACACGGTTATCGCCTCTGAGTAACGCACTGATGTCAGGGTGGTAATCTCTCCGACAGCAGGTGGCAGGAGGTATATAAATGTTAATAATTTCAAGGTCGACGTCGCCTGTCCGGACAACCATTCCTTGACGTTCCAGGAGGTTGTCCCTCGGGTCGACGTCAGGCTCAAATAGACATTCCCACAACAGCCGGTTCTATCGAACCGGAATGACACGGATTTTTATATCCGACCAAGGGCTGTTATTTCGACACTACCCTGTCTAACCTGTCACCTTTTCCCCTAATATTGTCATCCTCCGAGCATCTCGTTGCAGCAGGGCTGCTCAAAACTCTCCTGCTCCGGGCTGGGGTCCAATCCAACCCGGGTCCAAGAGAATGGATCTGCTGCGTCTGCTGGAAGAATATCTACGTTAACCGTTCACACTCCATCCAATGCAATTCTTCTAAAAGATGGTTGCACAAAACTAGGTGCTCCGGGCTAAATCCCTCCACACACAGGCCTCCTAGTTTCTACAAAACTTTTGTGGCCCCTTGCTGTTCACGCCCTAGGACGTCCCGTGGCCAACGACGATCCAGTATCGCACCGTCACAAGCGTCTGAAATAGTCTCCACGATTAATAGCACTAATAACGCCCAGCAAGTAGTGTGTAACACCCGCTGCCGCTCACGCCCACAGGCGCCAACACCTCACACAGCCGCTCACAACTACTTTCTACGTAGCACCTCTGTTTCAGATGTGAGCAATGCTGAGCGACAGCCGACCCCCCTCCCAGTTTCAACTTCCCCTTCTTCCAGCACTAGCACAAATGTAAGCCAAACCCACCAGCTCCTGGTCCCTTACACCATGTGCTCTGTTTGTCGGTTGAGACTATATACACCTGCGACATCAGTCAAATGCAACTCCTGCCTTGGCCCATGTCACCTGCTTATATGTTCTCAACTTGGAAACAGGAACTTTTGGACTGATACGTACGTTGCGCCATGTTGTCGAGCTACGCAACCTACAACGTCGACCAATTCGCCACCTTCCGGTGCTTCGAATCCCTCGTCTTCTAGAGTGCGACGCAGTGCGCGACCCAACCTGCTTCCACCAAGGCATACGCACCAGTCCTTGACTCCCAGAGTAAATATTTCTCCCCCTTCGCACTTTCGTGTCCTACAGCTAAACTGCAACGGTCTAACCGGGAAAGTGAGTGAAATAGTGAGTTTCATGAAGCGACAGAACATCAAGATCGCTGCCATTCAGGAGACGAAGTTAAACGCCCGATCAAATCTTCGGACTTGTGACGGCTACAACATCCACCGGCGTGACCGAGAGAGAGGACTTGGGGGCGGACTCGCCTTCATCACCCACCAATCTGTGAAATATCGTCTATTTGAGCTACCTACGTGCCTTTTCTGTATTCCGGGCGGTAATGACTGAGGCAATGTCGTCTGCGTATCCGACTAAGAAGGTATCATCGGGCATTTCTAACTTAAAGATTTCATCACGCACCGCGGGCCCTTTGAAGTTGTGTACATAGGGCTGCGGTCTCTTAAATAGCTTCTGATTACTTGCTGTAGGTAACATGAGATTTGAAAGCGTTGCTCTAAGGCAGCCAGCATGTCTGTCCATCTCACGCTGTTGAAAGCGGTTTTTACGTCTAAGGTTGCGAGGAGCACAACTCGCCTAGATTTGTTATTACGTTTTTTTTATGATTCAGCTTCGGCTGTGGCTAGCCCCATGCGCCTTTGCTAATGGCTAGTCATACATTTTAATAAGCACTCATCTCTTTGGTTTGTATTTGTGCTGCCCCAACTTTCTTGATGTGCATTGGCATCGCAACCGATTACTAGCGGAAGTCTTGCCCACCTGCAGTAGTCTGCCAATCTTCTTACGTCCTTAGGCGTGAAGTTTACGTTATCTCCCGCACAGTAGGCCGCAGCAATCACGATTCTCATTTTATATCCTCCGACCTCCATCGTTGTCTGCACGGCTATCAGATCCTGGCTTAGCAACTCTAATGCAGAAATTGTTTAAATTATGTCTTAACACTACACAGGCTCGGGGTCTCTCTTGAGAGACGGTGCAGTTGAAGCCGCTTTGGCGTGCTGGAGGTTAATTTGGGCTATCGTGGTTCCTTTTGTGTGACCCATTATTGAAGACCCATCGGCTCGTCTATTTCAGACAGCCGAGCATCATCCTCGTCTCCGCTTCCTAGACCCAAGTTGCGGAGGTCTAGACCCTGCAGCAGGTGTTGGGTGTTTAGGCCCGCAGGAGCTACGGTCGTTGCAGTTGTGGTGGAGTTTGCTGTTTCACTTGATGCCTCCTTCTCCTTTGTCATACCTGACACTTCCTCTTTCTTGCCTGCAAAGGTTTTGGGAAGTGTTGTTGGAAGTGACAGTCCTTTGCCGGATATGAACTCGGTACTCTCCGGTACTCCCTTGCGGTACTGCTTCACTGTCGTGGTAGCGATTTGGTATGGCCAGTGGAACCTGGTCATGTCACTCCTTACGGAAGAAGAACATGGGTAATGAGAGGTAAGAGGCATTATATCCGTAGATCAACCATCGAGTGGCACGCCATTAACTTTGTGCATATTATTCGCCTCTTACGGCCGATATGCCTACATCGGGCGTATATTAAACCCCCTAACCCCCCGGGGGTCTAGGCTTGTGGTCCGGTGTTGGAAAGGCGGGACATAACGAGCTTGATATTAGGAGATACTGCACAGTTGAGTAGTTTATTGCTTCTTCCAATTGCCTTAACCCCGACTATTACTTTATGATTCCAGAAGAGACTGGGGTGTAACTATCCGAAAATCGTATCCTGAATGAAACGACTACAAAATATTCGCTCTGACTTATTGGTGAACGTAACTCCACTTGCGATGCCTTCTGCACACGGTCTCAACCCCCTCCTAATTCTGATAACTTCATTAAATGAAAATAAGAAATATTAATTTTGATGCATTCAGTTCCTCTTATTCGACAAATAAAACTAGTTTCTTTTATTTTTACTTGCAGTGGTATTTGCAGTTTGCCTGTTGAGGTACAATCACATTCCACTCTAGATGTTGCCATCAAGGATGCAGTAGCGAATACATTCAATGAGTTGCCGCGTGCCAAATTAGCCAGTGTTGTACGTTGGTATTCTATGTTAGCTTGTGCAACATCTACTATGGAATCACACAACGGTATATCTGAGTTATGTGTAAAATTACTGACAGAAATTGCAAAGGAAATCGATGGACGCTGGGATCCCTACTGTTCTTTGCTTAGTACTAGGTATACAAATAAAATACGCCTATATATTTTAAGAAAACGAATTTGCCTTTTTACTGTGATTTTATTTCACATTATCAAACAGATTTGGTCTTTACGGCTTTCCCTTCGAACCTGAAATTTTTGATTATGATCTGCCAAATATAAATAAAGGCAACGTTGCACTCCCATCATCACTAATGAATATGATTCGTTCGAATGCAGGTCTAATGCAAGCGGCCGGTTTGGATATAAAGAAACTCTGTTCTATTGGTATATACCTACATATATTGCATTCCATACTTTGAACGAATCAAACATCTTCAAACATGTGTATTGTAATCTAATTTCAGATGGTGTTGATTTTCGCACATTTCCGCATTTAATCAAGTGCAAAAGTGTTAGCAATCAATTACGTGGATTATTAGAGGTGGAACAATTACATTACACATGTGCTTCAACATCGGAAGCAACTCGTATCGATAACATGGATACCGTTTCAGCATCTAGTGCTTCTAACATTAATATGGAGGAGTTGATTGTCGCACCAATGGTTGATATGCCAAAGGAACAAGAAAGCTATAATGTAAAAGCTACTAACTTATGAAAAAATGCTTTCATAATTGAGCTAATAATTAATATTTTCTTGCTAGGTCAACGATATCATATACAACGGTGATAAGCCAATGAAGATAGTTAATTCTAAGAAATCGGATAATGACGTGGCTGTGGCTGAAGTATTAAAACCAAATGGTATATGTAGTAAGTAATATAAATATATTTTATTTATATAATTTCTTCAAAGCTCTCCTCTTCGATGCATCGCCACCGCTGTAAAAACTTTTTTTCATGAACTACAGTAAAAAAAAGAAAAACCACAAACAAAATTAAAGCACTGGCCCAATTAAAAATTATCGAAAAATTATCTTAATTTTTGAGTACAATCTAAGTAGTACCTTAAAAACTGCTTTTAATGTAATTTTCCGAGGTTAGGACTATATTAAAACAACAGTTCTTGGTCGTATAAAACCCGAGTCATACCGGCACGTTGACCTGGTTGGCGGGGGCAGTTTTTTGAGTGCACATATTAGGATTTCTATACGCCAGTTGCTTTGCGTAAGTACAAATTCTAGTTTTCCTAAACTAAAAACAAGCGTATGTACAAACAAACAAACCACAGCTCGACTTATACCGCAATCGCCAGAGCTTACTCTTGCTTCGAATCATCAACTCATGCTCCTCTTAATTTATCGGAATGCCGAACCTGCGTCAGCTTTAATATGTGCCCTCCCGTCAAGGAGAACGAGAGTTCTTCTATATTATCGATTCAGCTCATTGTGTTTCGGCAGGCAGAATACCGGAGATTTTCTTGAAGCTTCGAACAAAGGCAGCGGTTCTAGCGGGGATCCCCAAATTAGGGATTTCAACGCGAAAATTACGAAGCTGGTCGATTCCCATAACGGACCAATGAAAACACTATTGGCATGCCAGTCAGTTCTACGTATAGGCATGACCCGGAGTTTACCTGAGCAAGGGCTTTTATTTCAGTAAAACCCTGTTTTAATTGTCATCCTCTAAGCAGCTTATGAAGTTATAAAATTAACATATCCAGTACATACAGTGGTGGCTGAAAAGATGGCACCAGTATTCAAAGCCGTTTCAAGTTATAATTATTTGTTGAACAAATCTTCATTTGAAATGGGTTCCATTTATAGGAGAAACCATACACAGCATATATGTTCCATTTATAGGAGAAACCATACAGAAAAAAACCATACATAAAACTCAGGAAAATTAATCACCCATTACTTTTTATTCAGAATTTTTAGCTTTTCTTTTAATAGACCATTCGCATAACAAAAAACAGTATGAAATCGGTGGAACATAGATATTTTCTGATTTTGAGAAGTTTCTACTTACTTTTTATGTTTATGGATCGAAAAAGTTGTGTAAAAATGGATGTTTTTCTGATACATATATGTATCTGAATTGCCAGAGATTGTTTTTGGGACTTTTATTCTTACATTCTTCACAGCATATATGTAAATGACGAACATGTGACGTATTCACGATGTTAAACGCCCTGTTAGACTGTTTTAATTCGCAACAGCTCAACCATATATAAACGCACAGCGTGAATTTTAAGTCAAAAATTTGTCATGTTCATATAACTTGTATGAGAGCAACCGAAATAGAATTTAGTGCGTTAAAAGCCAACTCAAAATCCAAAATTTTTGTGCGTGACATTTTCATTTGAGGTTATGTGTTTTTTTACGCATTATTGTCTGATAACTTTCGTTATTTTAACGAATTGTTTCATACAAATATATTCATTTAAAACGTGTATCAAATTTTATAATTACAGCTTTAATTTCGGTTACTCAAATATTTGCGTAAAAACTTCTGAACGCCGGCAATGGCTGTGCGTTTATTTATGGTTGAGCTGTAAATGTGTTTGACAACTGACTGCTTATTACACAACCACAATATGAGGTAGGTTTTTAAACTGATTTGTTTAAAAACGTACCAATAACAAACACACGACCTGGGCAAGTCAAACCACCAACGTCTAGCAAAAAGAATACCACACAGTTTTGGGACATTCTTCCATTATCTTGCTCGTAAACTATCAAACAATTTGTCAGGGGTCAAAAGAGGAATTTTGGAAGGCTTTTTACTTTCAGGAATTCAGAATAGTTGATAGTTCGGATGTTTACCGTAAGCTCCAAGTAGGCTTCTAATTTTTGCCAAAAATTTGACACATAATACAATTCATTGTTTCGACATTTTATATTTTTATTTGATAATTATTTTTCCTTCTATTTTGCACTAACCTTTCGACATTTTTGCAATTGGCATTTTTGTATTTGATATTTATTCCAGCACTTTGTGTTTTCTGCATATTTCTTTCCGGGATTTATTTCAGCATTTTTAGTTTCGACATATCGTACTAGACCACTCCGTGTAGGTGTTGAATCAACCCCCTCTACTCGAAACTCGGTTTAAGAACACTTAAGAAGAGGAAGAGTAATATACTACATTAAAGATTTTTTTTTAGTATCAGTCGTCTGGACTCTAAAGACCATGTAATCATAATTTTACTTATATCATATTTTCAGCTTTTGATCCAACAAACGTTACAATGTTAAATGACAAAATCAAGTTAAAATGTATGCCGTTTTTGCCCAAGTTCAAAGCGATTTGCCAATATATCGAGTATTGTGATGAAAGCTTGCAAACATTATCAGCTAATAATAATACCAATAATTCAAATAACAGCTCAGTACTAACCAACTCAAGTCTTTTAGCAAATTCGGATCCAAAAATGAATGAAGAAAGCGCTAAAGCTCTCAATATGGCAAAACAATTCATTTACGAAGCTGCACAGCAAGACGAGCAATTACTACAACAACAACATAGTTCACAATCATCTCAAACTCAAGAACACGCGCCTATTGGGCAACAACAACAACCAATTCAAAAGAAATTGCCAAGTGAACAGGAAAATAACAAAAAGGAAACAACGGACGTTACTGCTGCCGAGGCTGCAATTGTTAACGATAACGCTAATCCCACTAACGGTGCCACTAATGTATTTGCTTGGCATAAATTGTTGGCACCGCCGCCAAAGCAAATGGTAGTTATAGACCGTATGCATTCGGGTGCTCGACGTTTTGTTGTTTTAGATTTTGGTTCTCCTGTATTATTAACGGATTTGGTAATACCCGCATGCGATGAACTAGCTTCACTTCACATAGATATTTGGTGTTTCGTTGAAGAAGCCGACAGTGTGCGTTTAGTTGTCGCATCTGATATAAGCACAAAAACTTTAGTATTAAGCGATCTTCAACCACCACCAATATGTCGTTATATGAAAATTACTATTATTGGGCGTATCGGTATGTCAGCAACTAAATGTAAAATTCCAATTGGTTCATTTTATGGGCACGCAGTTGTATTGAGGCATGATGGTTATGGTGACACCTTGAGCAATCTCATGCAACAACCTTTGCAAAATGTACACGCCCAAATCAAAGCATTAACTTCATTATATGAGGATGTACATTGCCGTTATAGTTTGGCTAGCTGCAAATTAATTGAATTGCTAACACCAATTTTAAATTGTGAAATGTCAAATGTGGCTCATATGCAAGCCTTCATACACAAGCAAAGGGAAGAGGATGCTAATGTAATGGATAATAGTAAAGTTGTTACCATTTACGAGGTAAGCTATGAGAAATAAAGTTAATTTGTATTTAATAATATGGAAATATGTATTTAGGAATGCATTTTATTGCAACATCAAATAAATATCATACGTAATGTAATTGGACGTTTGGAGAACTCTCTTCCATCAGTGCATAACAGTTTGTTCGCTGCTTCTTTGGCGAATATGAATTTGAAAAATGTACTGCAGTTGGCGTCTCGAGACAAACTACGTGTTTTAGGTCAAAGTATAGTGGAAATTTTATTGCATTTCTCAATCGAATACGGAATAAAGGTACTTTAATGTTATAAATTTCATAAATTTTGTAATTATAAGAAATGTGTTCAGTGCAGTCACTTCCGAGTCGCTGAAACTCTAAAATGACACTGAAACTTAGTGCTCCCTGCTTCTTAATAGAGCTGAATATGGAATTATCAAGCCATAAAAAGAGAACTTGTTTACTATAGGAGAATACTACCATTCGAAGTCGTAGACTATCAGTGAGAATAAGAACGAATCGAGTTTTAAAAGCTTTCAATTTTGAAATTTTTCAATTAACACTGCTCGACTCGTGGATGTCCTCGAGAAAAATGGACGAGATAAGGGAATTAATCACGGGCATAGGAACGTTTTTTTATATGCACTGTTTGCCGGCAAATTTTATATCGTGTCATTTCTACATCGCATCTACAAATGAACAATTATTAGAAAAAAAAGGAAAAAATTAGAAAACATAAGTTTTGCATACTAAAACTGTAGATACGAGGTTACTGATCGAACCAAAAACCGCGAAGATCACTTTATTTTATCAAACTGATCTTCACTTCAAATTTCGCGATATCAAAGGTCTTGAACTATGCAGCTGCGACAAAGCATGGTTGGGCTACTAGTAAGATAATATATGGAGATAACCATTTTCATGAAACAATATTTTGTCCTCTGCGATACTAAAAAACAAGGGCAGCACTAGATCAGACGACCGATCAGGCGATGCCGATATTGACAGCTGGCCATAAGGTTGCAAAGAAACGATTTGGTAGGGCGCAGCTCTAGTAAGTACAGGACATCAAAGCACAACATCACAGTAAATAAGCATGCCTATTACGGTATTGCGGATGATTTGCGAGGAGTGCGAATCTATTCGTGACAAAACTGTTGTAGATGCAGGTTAAAGTAAGAAATATAAAGTTTATAAACTTTTTTAAAATCTATTTCCATTGACTAAGCAAAAAGATTTTCTTTGAATCTTTAAACTCAAATCACTTGGTCTTACCGTCGGAGCGGTGGACTCTCTCTTCCTCTGCTTCCACCGGCAGGTGCCGATAAGAATACCTTTTGGGCCGAAACATCTTCATTCGCACAACATGGTCTAGCCAACAAAGCCGTTGGGTTTTTATTCGTTGAACTATGTCTGTGGCGAATTAGACAGGGTTACAGGGTTACATTGAAAAAATAGCCCTTGGCCGAGTTAAAAACCCGGGTCATTCCAGTACGATAGAAGCGGCGGTTCAGGGAATGTATGCTCCGAACTTCTCAGCAAATATTTAGTTTAGAGGACGATTAGAAAACGACTCGAATGGGAATGTATTTCTCTACGGGAGAAGGTTAGAGAACGGCCGAGAAAAAGGTTAGTTATCTAATCGAATTCTAACGTGAAATTCTAATGTGAACTTTTTTCTAGTATTTCTCTAATCACTCTCTAATCGACTTCTAGCCTAATTCTCCAACCTGATTTGCGATTACATACTACAACAGAATTCTAATGTAAAACTACAATATTTCTTTAACGTTTAAGACTGTGTTTTCTGGGTTTAATCTTGACTTCAATTATCTGTAACTATGTCGGTGTCTGTATACAGCTCGTCATTAAATTTTCTTGAGTACTCGCCGTCGCCAACGCGTAGAGGTCCAACCTTTCTCTCAAATACTCGCGAAGCCGTCTCATTCTCATCAGATGTTGTCAGTGTCCAAGCTTCTGCACCATGCACATAAGGGGTTAGAACATTCCGGGGTAGGTATGTTCGTCGTAAGAGGCGACTTAAATCCTCATCGACGACGTTTCAGGGGTCAACGAAATCGCTCCCATGCAGTCGGGCTGAGCCAGCAAGACCCTTGTTGTTTTTACTTTTAGCGACGAAAAGGTGCTTGTACAGGAGCATACCGGATTCATATCTGGAAAAAGACTGGTAATATCAGAATAACCTCGTATGAATGGATGCGCCGACTAAACAGAGCGCAGTACTGCTACAATAATACTACGGTTACGATAAGTGACTTATAGATTACTACTTTTGTTTGTCGAGAGAGGACTTTACTTCTCAATTGCCTACTTATTCCGAAATAGCATGTGTTTACAAGAGTGATTCTCCTTTAGAATGGATGCGCCGACTAAACAGAGCGCAGTACTGCTACAATAATACTACGGTTACGATAAGTGACTTATAGATTACTACTTTTGTTTGTCGAAAGAGGGCTTTACTTCTCAATTGCCTACTTATTCCGAAATAGCATGTGTTTACAAGAGTGATTCTTCTTTAGCTTCTAGGCTGGCATTATTGTTAGTGTTAATGCTGGTTTCCAGGTAACCGAAGTGTTTCACTATTTCGAAATTATGGCTGCCAACATTGGCGTGGTTGCCAAGGCGTAAGGCCGCTAACTTTTAGATTGATGGCAACATGTACTTCGTTTTGCCCTCGTTCACCACCCATTTTTCCTCTCCTTTTCTTTGGAGTACGCAGAAGTTACATCACGGTGGATAAGGCCAATGATGTAAAAGTCGTCGGCAAACGCCAAAAATTGCACGCTCTTATAAAATATTGCCTACGAGCGGTTACGTTTTGCAGCTTGTATTATTTTTTCTAGCATCAAATTAAAGAAATCGCAAGATAGGGGGTCAGCTTGTATCAAACCTCGTTTAGTTTCGGCTCGGAGGGTCATTGCCAATTCTGACTGAGCTGGTGGTAGTGGTCAACGTCATTTTGCACAGCCGTATAAGTTTTGAAATCAACCAATCCCCCTTAAGCCTGGAAAACCATCTAACGAAGGGGAGATGCTGAACTAAATACATATATTCTCCTATCCAAGTTCTAGCCCATAATCCCTCATTTTGGGGTGAAATATTTTATATGAATGAATTTGTACTTTCTTCGTTATGCTGGTTCGAGGTCAATTTGCATATCAATAAACCAAGTGTTTTTTCTATTATACTAATATATTTTGGTTACTCGACGGTAACCGTCTTCAGGGTAACTATTAATAAAGAACATAAATAAACAAAATTCTGACATGAAGCATCGATATCAAGAACTAATTCCCCTTTTTGTAGAGAATGCTATATTTTTCGACAGGTTCTCAAACCGTTCCCTTACCTTCTACCTTAGAGAACTACATTAGAATTCGAATCGTTTTCTACTTCTACACTAACCTAAATGTTTGCTGGGATCTATGTAGGTACAACAAAACTAAAATTGAAAACTAGACTTTCACATACAGCGGTCAACCAAGAAACAGCACTAATGGCCCACTATGCTTCCCAGGACAGACTTGATAATAAATGTAAAGTTATGGATGGTTTTTTGTTAATAGTTACCCTGAAGACGGGTTTCGTCAAAGATACTCAATGAATTTGGTTGTGGAATGTGATTAATGAATTAAGAATTAAAAATCCACATTCAAACTATTTATTGATTTTCAATAAGATTTCTCAACTACTTTGAATAAATAAGATTATCTTCAATTAGAAAATGTACAATTTTTATACCTAGTACTGCTACGCACACAAGGTATATTAACTTTAGTCGCCTAACGGCAGTACGTAACGGCATAAACGGATCGAGATAGATATTGACTTATATGTATCAAAATGTTCAGGTCGAAAAGAGAAATTGATTAAGCCATGTCCGTGCGTCCGTCCGTCTGTGAACACGATAACTTGAGTAAATTTTGAGATATCTTAACGAAATTTGGTATGCGGGTTCCTTGGCACTCATCTCCGAGCTCTTTTTATACATAGAATATTTTCGAAAACACAAAAAAAGTGATTACTTAGTACATAATGCACCTATAACGATAAAATTTGGTGAATGCATTGAGATTAAGGCACAAAATACATTTTTCAAGAAATTTTTGAAAATGGGTGTGGCACCGCCCACTTTTGATTAAGTCAAATTTAGAAATAATGTTAATCGTAAATTAAAAGCCGTTCAAGATATCGAACCGAATTCAGCACGCAGGTTTCCAGGTATGCAAGGAATGTTCGAGGAAAAACTGGGCGGGATCGGTTAAGGTCCACGCCCACTTTTATATAAAAGATTTTGAAGAGAAGCGTAGATATTTTAAATAGGCAATAACTTTGCGTAAAATAGCTTTACATCATTTATATTTCACTTTTAAAGTTTCCGTAAACAAAGAATTCCAAAAACTTTAAATTTTCGAAAATGGGCGTGGCCCGCCCCTTTTATAGTGGACTATTCCACAAAGCTTTTTATGCCATAACTCCGCCAAAAATTGATTTGTCGAAACGAAATTTGGTGTTAATGTTCTACCATGCCCAGTTTTTTAACGTAGTTCTGAAAACTTTTTTTGTAAAATTTAAAAGCGATATTTCTACAACTAAGCAAGTTTATCAATCAGATTTTACACACATAATAAGCTTTTTAAGAAAAACTCGGCCGCAAAAAAATTTTGTCAATTTTGAAGAAGTAGGCGTGGCGCCGCCCACTTTTCAGTATAAAATTTCTGTTATTTTCAAAGGCAATCGCTTATAATTCAATCTGGATATTTCAATGAAAATTGGTCAGCTGCTTCTCAGTAGTATGTATTATACTCCTGCCAAAAATTATCCAAATCGTAAAACACACAAGCAAAATATTCCGGGACATTTAGTGCGTCCACTGCAATAGCGAAGTTATATATCTTTTTTGATTTTCATACCTTTCATAAACATTAAATGTATGTATGAGAAGAAGAAGAGAAAAGTTCACTAAAATGATCAGCACGATGAGCGAAGTCGATTTAGCAATGCCCGTCTCTCCGTCCGTTTGTCTGTCTGTCCGTCTGTCTATTTGAACGCAAGCTAGTCTCTAAGTTTTATAAAAGAATGCTGAAATTCGTTGTTTGCTTTCGCCATTTTATAATATACTAGCAAACGCGGTAGAAGTTGTTTTGCCGTTTCGACACATCTATATATAAAATGTCATTAACTTGAAGCAAATAAACTTCTAACTATACCGAACTGCAGCTTTATATAACCTGCAGGCTTTTCCAAAAGCTATATACAGACTGTCTCGTGCCAAGCGAACTCCTGAACCTATCGTGAAAGTTCAAGAGCAAAACAAAACACAAAATATGTGGGCGTGGCACCGCCCACTTTTTAAAAATTATGTAGATATCGACTAAGTGACATATATCCAAATTTCATTAATTCAGACCAAAAAAGTTCGGAGTTATGACGAATTGAAACTTAATATAGCCTGGGGGCGTGGCTCCACCTACTTTTCTAAAACTATATATTGTCTATGCTGAACCCAGTGAACCCAAGTATATATTGTGAAAATTTCATAAAGATCGGTTGAATTCTTTGGCGCCTATGAAAGACACCCTTTTTTATATCTATTTTTGTTACGCACACAAGGTATATTACTTCATTCGGCATAAACGAATCCAAATATGTATTTATTAATGTATATCAAAACGTTCAGAATGAAAAGTAAAATATCCGGGCAAGTTGTTAATACCCCACTGCAAAAGCGAAGTTGTATATCTTTTTTGATTTTCACACCTTTCATGAACATGAAATGTTTGTACGTATACTGAAATGATCAGGAGGATGAGCTGAGTCGATGTAGGCGTGTCCGTCTCTCGATACGTCTATCTGTCTCTCCGTCTGTCTTTTTGAACGCAAATACGAACTGAAAGTATTAAAATAGACCTGCGTAAATTGGGATGACATAATAGATCACTACTAGGTATATAATGTTCGGTTCCACCCGAACTTAGACTTCCTTACTTGTTTATATCTATTTTTGTTACGCGCACAAGGTATGTTACTTCATTCGGCATAAACAAATTGAGATATATATTTATTATTGTATATCAAAACGTTCAGGATAAAAAGTAAAATATCCGGGCAAGTAGTTAATACCCCACTGCAAAAGCGAAGCTGTATATCTTTTTTGATATTCATACCTGTCCTGAACATGAAATGTTTGTACGTATACTGAAATGATCAGGAGGATGAGCTGAGTCGATGTAGCCATGCCCGTCTCTCGATACATCTATCTGTCTGCCCGTATGTCTATTTGAACGCAAATACGAACTGAAAGTATTAAAATAGATCTGCGTAAATTGGGATGACATAATATATCACTACTATGTATATAATGTTCGGTTTCACCCGAACTTAGACTTCCTTACTTGTTTTATATCTATTCTTTTTCTTTTTTAAGAATATATTACCAGTTCATCAGCTCTTCACAATTGATGTAGCAAATATGCTCTTTAACTCATTCGTGGTATATGGGGATGCTCATATTCAGCTAGCGACTTGTTCCTTATTGGTGCGCATGTGCTGTTTCCAGAGTTGGTGGGGCGATTTCTTGGCGGACATATTTTGCAATTTATTTTCCTCACAGAATAGTAAAATATTTCCACAAGATCGGTAAGTACATCGCTAAATCACATGTTGCAAAAAATAAATCGTAATTTCGTTTGCTTGCAGGATTTTCTTCTTGCTAACTTATTTGGGTAGACGTAGCATTGCAATGGGAACATGTCGATCAATTGTTATTGATGCAGTGCTTAAAACATTGGCAAAATTATTAGCGCCAATTTCACCTAGATATCAAGAAAGCCAATCGACAGCAACGCGCATGGATGACTCAGACGGTAGTGATGGCAGCGGTTCTGGCGGTTTATGGTCAAAATCAGATTTACAATTAATTACTTGGTTGCTCCTGTTTTTGTCAGTATGTTTGGATGATAGTAATGAACGAAAAGATAAATGTAAGTCCTTCGTATATATGTATAATGCTGCTAAATACTATTGTTTTTTTTTTCTTTTTTAATGCGATTACAATACTAGCTTCAAGTCGTTGGGATTTCATGAGTTGTGAAACTGATTTTACTAAAACACGCACACAAGCAACCAACACATCTGGAAAACAGTTACGTTGTTTTAAGAAGCGCATTGTACAACAAAATAAATACAGCGTTCAGCCTTATACGGATTGGGGCAAAAAGATTTTTATGATTCAGAATGAGGTATATATGACCAGTGAATAAATTTAAAAATCATTGCACTTAAAGACGGTGGAGAAGCCCCCAGCGGGCTATGGGCTTAGAATATAACAGCTGCAGTGCTAGAATTAGAAGGCGCTGGTACCGTGGCGTACCGGATTCATTTCAGCAAGGGATTATCCATACCAATAACCGAAACAACAGAGAAACGACACCCTGTTAAGCAAAATAAAATGGACGATAAATGTTAGGCATTGTTTAATAGACGTATTATTCAGAATATTCACAATTAAGTAAAAGCCGGTGTTCTCAATCGGCAGTAGGCAAAGTAGAGAAACAATGAGAAAAAAAATCAGAAATATTTTGCATAGAAAATATATAAATCAATCAATAGTTAAAATGTTATAAAAATAATGTCGGCCAAGTTCCGGGTCCCAGTCCACGCCTTCATTAGCATTCTGCCCAACTAAGTAAAATAAAGACAAAAAGCGGAAATATTTTCTTATGTTAGATGATGATTTTCTGAACACCCAAAAAATTTGAACACATTTACAAACTTAAAATTTCAATATCTTGAAAAAATTACCAAAAAAGAAATCAATCTGCAAACGCCCAAAAATTAGGTTATCTTCAAAAGAGTTTTTTTCTTTTTCTTGTGTACCATAGCATCCAGGCATTTTTATGGAAATGACAGGCAAACCGAAACCTAGTAAAAGCAACAAAACAAATATAACTCCCAAAGCGACAAAGGAAACCAATCAAGAGCCAGAAAATAATTTTGATAAAGGGCTAAAAACCATTCTTTTAAATAATATATTGATTGTGATTCGAGGTTTAATCGCGCTTTTACTGGAAATGGATTTCACATGTAATATGGATCAATTCTTACTTACATGTAAGGTATGTAGTATATATGAAATTAAACACAAAAAACCTTTCAATTGATTGTGCTTTTTTAATTGTAGGTTATAGCACGGCTTGTCTCTGCATGTCGTCCAGCTGTTCAGCTGTCCAAAATAATTACAACATCACAATTAGAACAACTTATTCGTTTGGCGGTATGGAATGACCAACAACAACCTTGGGCTGTACATGCTATTACATGCTTACTACAGGTAAATTGTTTTGAAAGAGATGTCTTGGTAAAATAACAGTATTACAAAGTGCAAGAACGTTCTTGTAGACAGCACGGTTCCCATTTAGGAAGAAAGATCTATCCGCAATTTGGCATAATGAAAATTATTTTAGATTAGAAAAATCGCCATTTGCAAATGAGAACATACAATTTAGATGTAACGTTTTTATTTGAAATCAGAATAGTCAAGCATGCCTATTACGGTAACCGACGAATGCCATCCGATTCGCAATCCCCCCTTAACGCTATTCCCATAACCGTCGGGTACCTGCTTTACCGATTCACGCAGCGGATTATGTCAAAATAGTTTTGACGTTTGACTGCATTGTCAGTTATGATTCATTTACGTTTGGAAAAATTTTATTTGAGGAAAAATGGATTTAACGGCAATTTATTTCAACTTAAGTGAAGCGGAAAATAATGCAGCATGTGTAAGACGGTTTTTGAGGGATATAACACTCATTGATTCAATAAAAATGCATAAATGCACATTTTAGGCCTGATTTGCATTAAAATCCTTCCAGTGATCATATCGAGAGCAGTCAACAAAACCTGTATTTATGCCTTCGAGTCTTAGCTGAAGGAAGTTACCAAATGCAGTTGGCAAATACTACAGGCTTGGAAGGGTAAATAACAGTTTCGAAAGTGTTTTCACAACTTCTTGGTGTAATGGAATGTGAATTGTGTAAAAAATAGATAAATATAAAGATAAGTGACGTTGAACAAATGGAATCTCGTAGTTACTTTTTCTATAAGCACATTAGAATAGCAAAGTCTTCAAGAGCAAATTCTCATCTACATTCTACAAAATGATTTTGATAAATAAATTGCCACAACGTCTAATAGCTGTTTGAACATATTTTTGCGGTATTTTTGTTGAGCTTCATCTGCTCAACCAAAAAGCGAACTGCTCTCGGTTTGCGGGGCGACTTCTGTTGGAAAATATTATTAGCATATAATTTTATTCAAAAACAAATAATTTGCCTATCAAATTCATTTCTCTATTCATTCAATTTATTTTAATTCACAATTTTGAAAAATGTATGTCGAATCCGCATCAGATATTCAGCGGATCACAGTTAGAACAAATGACAGCTCTTGCGATTCGATTGCGGTTATGAAAATGCAGTGAATCCACGAACTGCCTTATCCACGTATTTCTATTCGCGAACTGCTTTGCCGATCGGTTATGAGAATAACAGTTCTTCTCAATGCGATTCGCATTCCCTGCGAAAGGCATCCGCCGTATACCGTAATAGGCATGAATGTAAATGAGAAAGCATCAATGAAAATGGGAAAGTTTTTTCAGAAACCGCTGTCTCGCATTTTCAAATGTCGCTTGAAATCGACTACTTATCCTTGTTTCAAATTAGCATTTACACTTGACTACATATTCTGATTTCAAATAAAGGGTTTGTTACTATAGTTAATTAAACCTGCAACCTACAAGTTAAATCTCCCCCCATACACCAACCCGGCAGCTGTGGCTGGCAACCAGTCTCAACATGCTCAATTCCGACCATTGCTCCGTGCACTCTGGTTAATAAGTGACGCGGGGGAAATATGCGGCTTGTAGCGTTTTTTGAAAATGTGTAAACACCATAAGAAAAACTATTTTTAATCATAACAAAAGCATCACAACTTTTATTTCGTTCGGAACACCATCTACAAAGTGAGGCAAAAATGTTCGGTCTTAAAGAGCATAGTCAAGCAGGCAGTTCTTGTTCAACTGTTGCGAACCGCAACACCCTAACAAGCACCTGGTCCAGGAAGTCTGCCATAATTTAGGTACAAGCACCACCTGTCGCCGCAGAGGAACGCGAACTTCCAAGAGAGGCGGGAGTCAGTCCGGCTCAATCTGAATACAGTAACAGGTTAAAATCTGGCTTAGACAGACTGAACCCAGTCATTCCGAATATTTGGCCGGCATGTCCCGGCAAGCTCGCAATCAAAATTTGTCCTGGAGAAGCTTCTCACAAAAAAGAATGCTGATGATTTCTCCACTTTGCTCTCGTACCTGCTCTCTAAAAAAATGTTATATAGCCGACAAAATTAAAATTGCTTTGAGAAATCAAAAAATTATGCAGATCTATATGGACCACTTCAAGACATACAGCGGTAAATTAGATTAGCACCCTCTTACTTTTTAAAAGTTTCCAATATGTACCATTCATAAATTCTGTCGGTTGGACGATCCAAAATAAGTTATATCGCTTGAAGGTGTTGTTAAGTTTTTGAACCGTGTTTTTGATTTCCAAAATATTTCTCTAATTGTGAGGCAAATAAATTTTTTTCGTTTTCATATCGACCCCACTTACCAAATAACAAGGACCTACTGGATGCTGATAAACATTTCAAAGACAATGATACGACACCAGTGAATACAGAAGGTGTGCGACCAATGGACACACAAGAAACAAAGGATTTATTTTCCGACTATTGTAAGTTATAGCTCTATAAATATTTCAATTAGTTGAAATATCTTTAATATATAAATGTTATCTTTATTTTCACCAGCACACTACATGTCCCAATCGATGAACGCACGGCTACAAATGGCTGGCAATGATATACAATATCCTGATGGTATGTACATATACATGTTTATTATATATTATTACACGCCTCAAGATTGCTCCAATACAATGGTGGAAACTAGTAATAGTGGCTGTCTAATGTTTAATAATTTGCTGTAGAATCCTATTTCTTAGGATGCGATAGGTATGCCCGTCGTAAAAGCTTACAAATATCAACGACCCGAAGGTTCTAGGGGTCGAAAAAATCGGTCCCGCCAGTCGGGCTACTAGTACCGGAGCGTGCCGGATTCATTCCGCCAAAATACAGCTTTTATCCGTGACACTGTCAAAAACTTCGGAGAGAGTTTTGCTGTCAGAGTAAAGGCACTAGTTTCCGAACACAGTAAAATTTAGTTTCCGGACGATTTGGTTTTAGTTTCCGGACATTGTATGAAATTTCCATCTTGGATGAACAAAAATATTTGCTGTATTTTTGTAAAGTATTTCTTAAACATAGAGAAGGCCTTTGAATACAATAAATACGTCCTAATCTTATTCACATCTGTCTGGATGGGAATCTGTCTGATTTGGGCACTGGTCATAAACTAACTGCTATAGGGTGATTCGAGGGACCAAGTTCGAGTCAAACTTACGTCGTTCGTAGATGGTGTTTTGATGATTTGTCATAAGTGGTAGATGTTTGCCAACAACTTATCCATGCAAAAGAGTGGTGGGGTGCGCGTGAGGCCTTTTTATTTGGGTATTCACGGCGATTGTAGAGCTAAGGCTTTATAGCTTCATCTAAAATTTGTCCGACAGACTGTATGGCAGAGTCCGATCGATGACGATTAATCGGTTAAAATGTAGGAATCGACGGATACTTATATATCCGAGAAAATATATTGATTAATGTATTATTTATATATTTATATTATCCTGAAAATAAGCAAACCCCTAAAAATTACATTCTATTTAAAAAAAGGTAAAATAAACATTCATATGTTTATTTAATTTTTCACAAAAATAATTGTATGACGATAAAGCACCAAATCGGGTAAAATTTTAGTTGAAAAGTAAAACGTATGTATATGATGTGTATATTCAATACAAGGGGATTGAAATGAGAATAAATGACACAAGCAAAGGAAATTAGATTAGATTTATGTATGAAGCACGTATGATGAGAAAATTTTACAGAATCGGCCAAAGAAAAGGCCGATGCCGATACCGGCCGATGCAGATGCCGATTAATCAGTGGGACTCTACTGTATGGTGCCGGTCCTGCGCTTTGAAAGGAGTGTTGAGGCTACAATAGATGTGAAGGGTTGGCGTAAAGGTACTGTTGGTATAATGCTCCTAAGTGATAGTTAACAGATCCTACAAGCTGTAAAATTACTGTTGTGTTATGTACAGAAAAACCTGTGAAAACCTCTGTAATCTGCAGCCGATTCAACTTCTACAGTAATAGCCAATCGGCTATGGAGGGCAAAATTTGCACATCCCAGCAACTAGAAGTGTGTTGGAGTGCAAACATTAGCTAAGAAGAATTTACAAGGGGGAACTGAAACCTATACTAGGTAACCGTTCATATGGGTATAGGTGGACACGAATGGGATGGATATGTAGATAATGTCAGTATTTTAATATTCCTGGTGTCTCTACACCTGAAGCACCTCTTATGCTAATATTGCGAAATAAATGTCGATTAGGAATATTTTCCTGATGGGGTGCTATGCACCTGCTGCAGCACGTCACTACGTCACTTTCGCTTGAATTATACAAACGCACTTTTTTCTTCATTTATAGTTCTTTAATTATTTAAGTTATAATCGTTTATCTTAAGTTCACTTTCTGTTCTTATTTATAATTTATAAAAATACAACATTCTTAAACACTTTAAGTTTTTCGTGAACTGAACCGGCGCGAAAGTACGGAATTAACTCCGTTACTTCTAAGCCGACGCTTAGAAGCCGTTCTGCATTCCTGTAGGCAGTTGGCACTGCTGTTCAGCAGCATCAGTTGCATTCTATTCTATTACTGTCTTTTTCTAAGGTTTCGGTTACAGTAGGTCACTTGAAAAATATACCATAGAACTCCCAATTAGATCGGGAGTATTGACAAAAAAAACGAACTTTGTACAAAATGCTACTTGTCCCGACATTAAAACATATTTTCTTAGTATCCGGACAGCAATATTTGTATTTCAAAATCCTGTCCCAATATTGCAAATATAGAATAAAAAGACTCATTTAGGATCATTAAAAGGGTAATTCATAATTTTCGCCTTATATTCAGTATCCCGACAGCCTCTTCGGAAACTGAAAATCATCTCAAATGAAATTATTTTTTTTTATTTATAAAATTAAATTTAATTATATTTTAAACAAAAGTAATTAACTATTATTATAATACTTTGATAAACACGCATTTAGGCACTTACTTTTGAGGCTTTCCATACCAAAGGCAAGGTCGAAGTCTGGGATTTTCTTCGGAACTATCATTAGTAGTATTAGGTGTTTATCATACTGTGATACATTTTTCTTTTTTAATTTTAATTTTTGGGACTCTTTTTTTAAATTGAAATACCTAGGAAAGTACTAGGATTATCAAAAAGTATCATTTAACAAAAAAATCCTGTAAAATGATTGAATTTTGTAAAAAAATAATTTATAAAAAACTATCAAAAATTGTTATTTTTTCGTTTATTTAAAAACTATGAAGGAGACCATTGATTTTCTTAAAAAAAATACATACAATCTCTAAAATGTATTTCAAATCAATTCTCTGTTGAAACCTATGAGGATGTGTTACATGAAATTAATTTTAAAAATTTGCGCCAAATTGCCAACTTAAACAATTCGACTGTTGTTCAGGTTTTGTGAAGATATCTACTGAACTAGAAAAATCATTCAAAGACAATAAAATCAATAGTTTAGAATTCTTACAATGGACCAATATACCCGTTTCTCTATAGAAACAAGTAAAACGAATACATTTACGTTTATTGAAATGCTGAAAGAAGATTCATCAACACTTTACTCACAACTTTATAGCCAAGAGCCAAAGAAAATTTTTAAAATCAATGAAACTTCAATTTAAAACAGCCGAAGATATAGTTTCAGGTGACTTTTCTGAAAATTACACTTTACTAGCTATTCAAAGTCACTTATGGATAACAGCCAAGTTACAATTCATCCGTATATTGCTTAATTGCTCAAATATGACAACTTTGTGCTAATATCAGAGAATGTATTATACAACTACTGTTTATTTATTTCAAAAGAACATGATCAAACTATAACAAAAGTAATGTTAACAAGATATATTACTTTTCAGATGGTGCAGCTTCGCAATACAAAAATGAATATAATTTTCTGAACTTTCAAGATTTTTATATAAAAGCTGAATGGCAATTTTTTGCGAGATCACATGGTAAAAACTCTTGTGATGATGGTATCGGTGGGACGATTCCACACCTATTACTACGCCAATTGAGTTTTATAATACTTTCAAAGACAAATTTAAAACAATAAAGTTCGATTTTTATTTCAATGAAGATTATCAATGAGAAAGAAAGGTTTAAAAAAGTTTCAATAGCGCGATTCAAATCGCACACGGTCATTCCATTGTTTTATACCTATATTAAAACACGAAATAAAATGTAAAATAGTTCCACCTGTTATAATATCCATTGCAAAGTTTTTTCAATAATATAAAAAGGTAAACAATTAAAAAAAAATAGTTATCTGTATGCAATAAAATTGTAAAATTTACATATATTCAAATATTGGTAAAAGATATTAAAAAAGTCGATTCTTAATAGTTATGTGCTTTTACTATGTTATACAGTCTAGCAGTTGTTGTATGACAAACGTACTATGAGTAAAATTCATGTCATATGTCCCAAATTTTCAAAAATGTATATCTCGAAACCTAAAATAACATTTCTCTTAAATTTAAAGAGTAGTTTAAAGACACTTTCAAGGTCATCGATGGTCTCCTTTATAGTTTTTAACTAAAGCAAAAATTTACGAAATAAATACAGTCCCAAAAAATTCAAATTAAAATAAAAAAATTCATCACACTATAGAAATCTAGCACTATGATTGTTCCAGTTTTGCAGAAAATCCCCGACTTCGACCTTGCCTTTGGTAGGGAAAGTCTCTTTTCTAAAACGCTCTCACTATTTTTTCTTACACAAACCTGTCCTTTTGCCGCATCCTCAGACTTTTGACACTAAAATGTCGGGTAACTTTTAAGTTATGAGTTTGATTCAACTAAAATTCCCCATGTAAACGCAGAAAACATGTAGATTTGCATTCATGTTGTTATTTGAGACTACTTATGACTGATATGTTTATTAATCTGAAACACTTGATATAGTGTAGGACACTAGCGAAACTAGTGCAGTCGCCCTACAACAACAACTAACAAGTTTTTAATTTTAGAGCAACGTTTTTTTTTACCAAAGTTGAGTCGTCGTAAAATATCCGTACCAGAATCATTGGTCTAGGAATATATATATATATACAAGTGTTACTTATATATTTTTGATTCAACAGGTGTAAAATATTCTTATCTGCCTTCTCTAATTGAATGTGAAGATACTGAATTCGATGATATATTAAATGACATTGATATTATTGAGAGGTCAAAGACGGTCACTAAAAAGGATAGCAATGCTATTAACAAAAATACCTTCAATTATTTTTGTAAATCTATATCCAGTGCAATGGATGCTCGGCTAGATATGGGCCTCGATATAAATGTGGAAATACAGTTGCGTCGTTTAACGATGGGCTCATCTTTAGATATGTACTCATCATTACCACAAATATTTCCGAACGAGTTTATTACTACACCACCAGAAGCAACAGTTTGGCCTGATTATATTACAGATATTTGGTCTAGTCCGGAATATAGTTGTGGTCAAAATACTTATAAAATGTTTAAAAATGTTTTCGATTGTATTTTTGCCCATTTACATTTACAGGTAAGTACATAGTACATACGAGATTTTAATTGGATTGGTAAAAATTGTGTGTTTTAATACATATACATATCTTCAGGATACTTGGGTACATTTGGAACAAGTACTACAAATGTGGCTAACATTAAATGGAGAACTTTCTGATAAACCATATAATACCGGCATTACGCAAACCGATATACCGAAAATACCATTTGGCGCTCATGCCGTACAAGGTCTCTTACTCGCTCTGGCATGGCATAACGATATTAAACTACGTACATGGTGTTTAGGATTCCAATGTTTGTTTTTGGCATGCAATTCACAATCATTGGGTGATGATGATCTCGATTCAACGCGCATTAACGAAGTTATCGTTAAGGATGAAAATTTTGAGAAAATGCTTTTACGTTTCTTTTCGGGTTATGGAATGAGTTCATCAATTATAACGAATCGATGTGTAAGCAGATGGCATGTAGTAATTTTGAAAATAATTAGTTCATTTGTATGTATATTTTCATTGCAGGCTGGGCCCACAATTTGTAAACACTTACACGAGTTGTTGATGTGGTTACACAAAAAATGTGAAAGCAACGGTGTATCAGTTGTTTCAAATAAGTGTAAATTAAAAGATACCTTACTGCATGTAATACTGCAATTAGTACAGCCTGGAGGTGCTATTGCTAATCAGCAAGGACCAATCGATGCCCAAAGTCAGTTAGTCAGAGATTTGCTCTTAATGCCTACTGATAAGTCAGACTTAAATGTTGCGCTAAATATAATAGAAAGTGTTTGTAAGTTATTAGTTTTTTTTTGGAAATGGACTTCATAAACGGGCTGCGAAACTACCAAAATTAATATCTTAAACAAAATTGAATTAGACGAGTTTGATTTGTCTCTGATTCTAGAGAGGCTCCCTCTATCTATTGTTTCTTACGCTGACGACTGCACAACCATGGCCGGTGAGGGCCCTTCCATTGACGAACTCTGTACTAGGATTAACTGTTACCTCCTAGACTTTTCCAGCTTCTTCCCCAAACGAAATCTGGCCGTGTCTCCGACTAAATCGATGGCGACTCTTTCTACGACGTGGAACGCGCAGATGGGCAAGAGTTAAACGTCCACGTAGATGGAGTACCTCCACCTGCTGTCAACCACCCTAAAATCTTGGGTGCGACGTTTGACAACGACCTCACCTTCGCTTGTCAAGCCACCGCAATAGCCGCAAAGGTACAGAGCCGCGACAAGATCCTCAAGGCACTGACCGACAGTATTTGGGGAGGGAATAAAGAAATGTTGCTTGCTACATAAAAGGCTATTGGCCGACCAACTGGAGGAAGTTGTAAGTCTGCCAAAACACCACCATCAGAGCTGCCACGGGATGTCTGCTTATGTCATTTGAGTCTCATCTTGGTCAAGAGACTAAAAGGCTCAATGTTCGCGTGCACATGGATCTGTTGAGCAGACAGTTTTTACTGAGCTGCCACAAACCTAGTCATAAAAACCGTCATCTATTAGATGAAGCCTCCTAGAGACATAAGGAAACATCTCCGGAAGCATTATGATGAGATCCGGCACCACATTACCTTGCCGTTTGATCTGCGTAACCATAGGCGGGCTCTAAACGACCTCCATACCGAGCCGATAGACAGATCCCTCATATCTCGGCCACCTGGGATAGCTGAAGAGGAGCATGTTCTTTCGAGGGAGACTAGAGTCATACTATCACAACTTCGTTCTGGATACTGTAACAGGTTAAACTCTTACTTTCCCAGACTGAACCCCAACATACGAAATACTTGCCCTGCATGTGGTATGTTCCCACATTATATCTCTTTTTTCTGTTCAATTGAACGAACTCTTCTAACACCAATATCCACTCTCCGAAGGTTTTGAGGAGTGTTGTCAAATTAACAGTCCTTGGCCGGATTTAAACCCGGTACGCTCCGGTACTCCCTTGCGGTACAGCCCGAATGTCGTGGTAGCGATTTATGACCAGTGAAACCTAGGTCATGTGACCCCTCCTTCCGTAAGGAAAGATAAGGTGGGCAGTGAGAGGCATCATATCCGTCATTACCTTTGTGCATATAAGTCGCCTCTTACGACCGGTATGCCTACCTCGGCCATATTCTAAACCTCTAACTCGCAGGGGAACCAATATCACTGGTACGACCCTGTTGAGACTGCGCGTTTCCTTGGACTTCCCTTCGAAGAGCTTAATGACGATTCTCAGAGTGATCGTGCTCATTAGGCAGGGCGAAGCAGTGTTAATAACAACAACAACCACAACAACATTTACATTTACATTGTAACATAATGCTCTACAAAATATCGACACAAATATCAAATTCATAATGCTACTGCAGAAGTGCTCTGTGCCGTTCATGTGCTTAAGCATGCTCGAAACTAAAAATTGTGATTGTTAAGTGAGATATATATTTAGAATATTGCGCACAGACATATTTTCTTAGCTAATGACTATTAATCTAAATTTCTGCAATTTGTTTAAGAAGTTTCAGTTCCTCCCCGTGTTAAGATCCATCATTCGATACGTTTACATGTTTAACAGTTTATTTTATATTTATTTTTAAGCATTTTTGGTGTACAACAACATATCTAATGGTGATAAAGTCCAATGTCAACGCTCATCGGACTGCAACAACGCGACGAGTACCTTTAGCAATCTGTTTGCTAACGTTCTTGGGTCAGAGAATTCCAAACAAAATACTACACTCTCCGATAATTCACTGATTGTTAGTTTACTGAAATTGTCATCTTCATTGGCAGAGACGGAGTTGCCACGACAGCCAAGTGTAAGTAAAATGTTTAAATTTATGTACATACTAGCGGACCCGGCAGACGTTGTTCTGCCTAAAATTTAACTTGCCTACATTTAATAAATGGTACTTTTTCCCTCCCCACTTGGCTCTTCTTTTACATTTATCCGTGTATCTTCATTTTTCTTTCTGCTTTTGCTTTTCCCCCAACCCCATATACCGTTACTCTTCTTTATCCTCTTGATTTTTCTCTAACACCATTTATATTTAAAATTTCTATTCCTACTTCCCTTCTTCTCCCATCTCCTCTGCGGGTACTGATACTCGTATGCCCATAGCTTCGAAGATATATCGAATTAACTTTCATTTGTTCCTGGTACCGCTTTCTGTTGCAAGAGTTTTTTTGATGTATAGAACAGATATCTATATATAAAATATCATTAACTTGAAGCAAATGGATTCCTAGCTATGCCGAATTGCTACTTAAAATACCCTGGGGGCTTTTCCGAACCTATCGTGAAATTTTCATAGAGATGGACTATAACCTTTGGACATTAATGAAGCACAAACAAAACACAAAAAATGTGGGGGTGGCACCGCCAAATATCATTAATGTAGACCAAATACGGTCTAAATTATGACGAATTGAAATTTTATATAGCCTGGGGGCGTGGCACCGCCCACTTTTTCAAAACTTTATATAGCCTATGCTATACCCAGTGAACTTCTGAACCTATCGTAAAAATTTCATAGAGATCGACTATAAACTTTGGACATTAATGAGGTATAATCAAAACACCGCCCACTTCTTCAAAATTATGTAAATTTTCACTAAAGAACACATATATCCGAATATCATTGATTTAGGCCAAATAAGTTCAGAGTTATGACAAATTGAAACTTTATATAGCCTGGGGGCGTGGCACCGCCCACTTTTTCATAACTATATATAGCCTATGTCGTACCCAGCGAACTTCTGAGCATATCGTGAAAGTTTCATAGAGATCGATAATAAACTTTGGACATTAATGAAAAACAAACAAAACCCAAAAAATTTGGGCGTGGCGCCGCAAACTTTTCCAAAATTATGTAAATCTTGACTAAAGGACACATATATCCAAATACCATTGATTTAGGCCAAATAAGTTCAGAGTTATGATGAATTTAAATTTTATATAGCCTGGGGGCGTGGCAGCACCCACTTTTTCAAAACTATATATATCCTATGTTTTAACCCATGATCAAGAATATACTGTGAAAATTTCATAAAAATAAAAATAAAAATAAAATAAAGGACACACACACACATCATCGTTAGAGCCCAAAATACCAGTTAAATGTTTTGCCGTTTAAAAGACATGTAAAAAGAGGGTATTTTATGCTTTCTGGTCCTGCAAAAAACGAAAGCACAGATTTTTATTAGTATTAGGGAACTTTTTTGCGAATTACCTGTGATATTTTAGGTTGAGAGCAGAATAAAGAAGATATCTACGTCTTTTGAAAATTAATAGAGACTAAGTCTAACAGGCTAACGGTAATATTGTCATTATGCACATCTGTGAATGTACCGGTGTCGGAGATAAAGTTGTATATAAATAAATATACTAATTTTGAAATATTTAATATTAATAGGAGGTGCCTATACCAGAAGAGGAAGAGCTTTCGAATGAAAGTCAGACAGATGAAACCAAAGCCGAACAATTAAATATAGAAGGACATCGACCAAAGACCCCTTGCATCGCAGATACTGGTAAGATATACTGTAAAAATTCTTTAATTTTTATATAATTTACATATTTATTTCAATATATGCTATAGTGCTGCGTCATTTCCCCACGATGAAACGTTTATTGGGTTCTTTGTCACATTGCTCGAGTTCATCGTTCACAATAATGGCTTCTTCGTCAAACTTTTTGTTAGATGAGCCTCAAAGTACAGCTGATGCGGTTTTTAATTTACTCATTACATTGTATGACAAAGCTTCAAATCCACGTCTCATAGTTGCACCGATATGCCAATACTTGGAAGCCAGTAAGTCCGTTATTACAAGCGACATCAGCCAACCTATGCGTATACTAAAGCATAAGGTTGTATACTTTTGCTGCCGATTTTCAATGACGAAGTTAAATTATAGTTTACCTCAGCAGGATTTTTAAAAAAGATGTTGTTGTTGTTACCACTGCGGGTAAGGCCCTAAAATATGCCTGAAGTAGGCATACCGGTCGTAAGAGGAGACTATATGCAGAAGGGTAATGACGTGCAACACGATGGTTAATCTACCTCTCAATACTCATGTTCTCCATCCTTACGTAAGGAGCGGTGACATGACCTAGAAGGTTGTACTGGTCATACCAAATCCCTACCACGACAGTCGGGCAGTACCGCAAGGAAGTACCGGAGAGTACCGGGTTCATATCACACAAAGGACGCAGCAAGATTTTTAAAAAAGATCAGCAGCGGCCCTGTCTCTCAAACTTTGAGCTGTCAATTACCTGAGTGGTCTGCATTCGTCTGTGACAAAGGATCAACACCCCGTAGAATTAAGCATGGCGCCACAGGGTAGTGTCCACAGGGTGGTGTCCTATCTCCGCTTTTCTTCAATTATTACATCTTGAGGCCCCCTTCTCCAGAAGGGCTCTCGATCGTGTCAAACGCAGACGATTGCGCGATAATGGCAATGGGCATTTCCGTTGATGAACTGTGCTCCAGACTAAGTTTTCGGTCACCCTATTCTGGTGGGTAGCTCAAGTGAACATGGACATAGTCGTCTACGTCGATAGCATCAATCTAACAACGGTCCTCTAACCAACATTTTGGTGACATTTGGAAGACAAAAGTCACAAGCCCCACTTCGATCTGACTGATGACAATTTTGGGTAAGGAGCCTGACAACTAGGCGAGCCGAAGCATGGTTTTTTAAGTAGCTTTTTAAATTATATAAGAGTTTCGCGGAAACATGTCGGATTTTTATTAAAATTGGATAGCAAAAGTATGCAATTTGAAATTTTCTGAATACACCCATATAGTTATCCCTTGTCAATTGTGAGTGTTGATGAAAGTAAATGATCAATATTCTTCTTTGGTGTTTTCTGTTTAGGCACCATCCAGCATAATTCTTTGCCTCGTTTGCAGTTATCAGAGCCGTTTTTATGGTATATTTCGAAAGTGCTAGAGGTTTCTGTAGCTGTGCAAATTTTTACACAGCTTGGCGGCATTAAAATAATCTGCCAAAATTTGGTGCGATTGAATAAAATTCTTATAAATATGCAGCCAGGATTGGTATGTGCACTCATTTACTCAGTTATCACAATTTTATATTTTTATATAACTACCTCTTTTTGTTTTGTTTTGTAAGATTTCATTGATTATGCAACATATGACGAAAAATACAAAATTAAAGTTACATTCACACGCATGTGTCAATGGTAATGGCAAAAAGACATCCTCCTCCAGCAACGCACAGAGTCAACGACATTTTCAAGATGGTCTCATTAATTTCGCTTCATTTTGTACTATATCCGCTGAGCACGACACGGCACATTCAGCAGATATTTTAATTATGAATCCAGTAGCTTCACATAGACGTCCTCGTACACCTGCATGGAGTTATATGTTTTACCCAAACGAATCTCACGTAGATTTGACAATTACACTACCAACCGCTATACTTTTGAAGGAAGTACAATTACAGCCACATGCGCCAACATTAGCATCGTGTCCATTTGCAGTTGCTTTAGAAATATCAAGAGATTATGGGTTGGGACCAATTCCAGTAGGGCCACCTCTCACTACTTCCGGCATGACTTGCATACGTTTAAAGTTGGCTAAACCAGAAATAGCTACAAGTGTTGTGCTGCGTTTATACAGGTGCGTTGATATAATATAGAGCAATAGTATGTTTGAGTACAGAATGATTTCAATTTAGGATAAAAGATCTAAATCCTCTTTTGAATTCTTTGACCATATTAATTTTTGGTATTAAGATTAGAAGTTTTCTTATAAATAAAAGCGGTAAAAAGGTTTGAAAGTTATGTCTTAAGCGGATTTTATTTGGGTAACCACATAAATCAACCAAGCCATATCCCTTTGTATATTTCGAATAATAATTTATAATACTTATTATTCATTTATTATTTGTGATTTTGAACAATTGAAGAAAAGGTTGGAAATCAGTAGTTCGTGGGTTCGATTCACCGCAAGATCTTCTGAAAAAGCAAAAACTATACGAATTAGTTTGACGAGAAATCGTGGATGTTTCCTGTATATGTTTTTGCTTTTAAAATTTTTTCTTTAAAAATCAAAAATAATAGCTGAATAACAAAATATGTGAAATGAATAGCCCGTAAAACCAATAACATTTTTAGAATAATTCAACCAATTAAATCTAATAACACCGATGGGTGAGTGCAAGCTTATGTTAAGTGACAAATTTGAGATTTTTATAACCAGCAGGGAAAATAACAACGTTTCTTTTAACTTGCTTTCGTGTTTTCCAGGACTTTTCACATTTTTGAACAAATTTTCCAATTTTAAACTTGTAGTTTACTTCAAAAGCAGTTGACACTGCTAAGCAAAATCAAAAATTGCCCCCTATGTGGAGTGCTGTGAAGATATTGTTATGTACGGAACGAATTCATTCGTATACAGCATTTTCAGAGCACATACTGAAGAGTCAAAAATGATTTGTAAGGCACTAGAGGCTCATATAGTCCAAAATAAAAGGGTCCGATTTCGCCCATATTACCTGCCTGCACGAAACATTTAATAACTCAGTACCCCAATTGTACTGCTAAGCATTTGCAATTATATTACAAATGTACATGTATTGTTGTAATTCAATATGCTAATGCAGTTTTAACAATGTTTATACTATGCGGAAAAGAAATGTAATGAGATTTAACTATGAATAAACGTGTTGTTGTAATAATATTATACTAGATTTTTACAAAAGTTGGTCACTGCTGTATATATATACGAGTATATATATTTTAGAGCTACTTCCATACAAAAACTCTCATTCAGACCTTTTTGTTGACACCATATTGGCAAAAGAGTAAGTTCATCTTACAACTTGAGATGACAGCTCCACCTACCGATTCAAAATACATATTTTCAAGTACTTTCGCAGCACTCACTAAAATTTTATCGCGCATATATGTGCATTACAGTGACTCTCATGGTCCAAAATAAAAAAAAAAATTACTTCTATGAAACCACATTTTGACCTAAATCTCGAAAACTGGTTGACCCATTAAATTTCAATATTGCCAAAAAATACCTCCTTCGATATCATGTTTATGTCCAAACTTCAAAACCGTCTTATTAAGAGCAAAAAATACATAATTTATAACTTCTTCGTGCACTTGCCACATTTTCCTTTTCTATTTTATTATTTTACGCACTTAGTATGTATTTCTATTATTGATAAGTCGAGGTGGAGAGTAATGTTTTCAGGGTTCAAAAATTGTAGGTATCAATCACCTTATGACTTGGAATTACACCTCCCTTTCGGCACCTGCAACTGCAGCTCAGCATTATAGATATTCTTTGCTATTCAATAATTATTGCCTTTCTTTTTACAGACCAAAAGATAGTTCGAATATTGGTCTATCACAAATTGCTATCTTGGGCAATACTATATTTGCTTTTAATTCCAATGCGTTGAGCAACAGTGCAAGCGGAAGTAGTAATGTTGGATTGGGTGTTGCCGGTAGTGGCGTTTTAAATTTTGATCAAAATAATGATGAAGATACCTTTGCAAAGACAAGCGTTGGGTGGATGCGTATATTAGCACGTTGTTTCAAAGCGCCAGCTATTATCTATGATGAAAAATTGGCTGCAGACGTAATTGGTGCATCAGCAATGCACCCTGGCTTTCTCGAAGCATGTTGCTCTCTGATGAATATAATGTCAATGATACCAAATGCAGCGTTACAAAATCTTCATACAGTTTTGCTAAAACTAGGTGCCTATAATCGTAACTTATGCTTATCTATAATACGCATTTTGCTGTGGTCTACAACTCCACAAAGTAAGTAACACTATTTTTAAATAAACTTTCAAGTAAATTGTAACCTTGCGTGCATTTCCATTTTCAGCATATAAACTCTCAAATGAAAGTATATGCAATTTACTTTACGAATTGGCAACAACGAGAGATTTATATACGGTTGATAAAATTCAAGTACTACTTGAGTGGATCGTAAAGTTACGACATAATTTCAGCAATCGTACACTGCGTTGCAATAATCCACAGAGTGGTTTTGTTAAGTGTGTGGCTTCGATTTTGTGGTCAGTGCACATGGAAAATCATGTGACAAATTTTCACGAGGTAATTACAAATGATATATTTGATGCATGTATGCACTGGATTGATACACTGGAGAATGAAGAGCCATTAAAAGTAGCTTTCGATTCTTTGTTGTGCTCGTTGTGTTGTATAAAACCGGAGTTGTTCAATCAACTGCTTAACAAAGTCAATGTAAAAGTCCAAGAAACTCAAGATAGAATGAATAGTAGCATTTCAAATGCAAGCGCCGTAACGACTGCAGGAGTTTCACCGCAAATAAATCCAAGTAATACTGGCATGAGTGGCGGTTTGACTGATGATAATAAAGGTCAAAGTGGAAGTGCATGGTTTGCTAGTGTTGCGGCAGACAATTTAACAACATTATTGCAACGACCAACGTATTTAGCAACTTTAGCAATGGCGTGCCAATCTCCAAAGGCTGTATATCAATTAGTAGATTCGGGTTTACCAAAATTATTAGCATATGCTTTGTATCAGTATTGTACTAGTTTATTGCCCGAAGTAAAACGATCCGGTCGTCAATCATCAGCAAACACATCTGTGTCACCATCCTCTAGTTCAGTTTTTCCAACAGCAGAGTTTGGTGTGTCAGCAGCAAGTACATCAAGTACATGTTTGACAGATGCTGATAAAGCAGAATATATTGACGATAACACATCAACGACGTGGAGTGAGGCAAATATATCGATACTTAGTTGGGCAAATGTACCAAAAGTATTAGATTTTTTTTCGGAATGCTGTTCTGAAGGTCATATGCGTGATTGGTTGGGTACACAACAGGGTTCTATCTTTTGGAAACCCTTGCTGGAATTGCTATGCAATTATCGTCCGATGGAGTATGTCGGGGAGGAACCAATGCAACAGGCTTTCATACGTATGGAGCGTGCTACGATACATTTCTTTACACGCGTTAGCGCTTGTCATCCGAAAAATCAAGATACACTTACAACATTGCTAATATCCGTGATTCGTAAACCGATGCAGGCATCGCCGAGTAGCAAAACAACTATTTCTGGGTTTACTAGGCAAATTGTTTTACAATTATTGTTGGAAAATGAACGCATTTTGATATCAGTACGTAGTAAGCAACCGTTGCAAAAACGTGATTCATCAGCATTGTCATTAGCTGCAACAGCCAGCACCGCATCAAATAGTAGTGTGTCAATGTCATTGGTGAATCATCATCCATCTAAGCGTGTTAATGCGCATCATTTGTTATTTAGTGTGAGTGCAAACACAAAGTGTCAAGAGATACTACAGAATTGTATTTCGGGTAAGCGGACTAGTTGGAATATAAAAACTCCCCATATTAATATTATATATTATGTTAAGTTATCGTGGTTTTAGAATATCCTTGTACGAATAGTGGCTCACAAAAGTATTTTGGATTCGAAGCTAATTTAGAAAACCATTTATTATTTATTTGTTTTGTTAATTTGTTTTATAAAAAGTCTTCATTTATTTAGGCTTATACCTAAAACTAGGAAATCATGCATTTGACTTCCACAAAATATGCAAATACAAATACAAAACAAAACTTAAAAAGTTAATATGTAATTTTTTCTCACAAATGTTTTTCTTTTATTTTCTTCTTTTTGACAATTATTTAAATATAAACGAAACGAAAAAATATTGAATTTTCGGAAACGATTTTTGACATATTCTACCAGTTCCAGGCAAATTTCTGAATGTTTTTTTTTTCTATCCCTCTAGCAAAACTGCTTTGAGGTAACTTATAGGTAAAAGCTTGAGCTCCCGTACCTGTTCTTGAATACTTACTATACTATTCAATCCTTATTTCCCACCATTACAGAACTTCCGTTGGGCTTATCAGTTGCTTTAATGCTGTTGAATTTCAGTTCTTAGTTAGATCTTATCACTAAAAATTACATGCATTTTTGCTGAGAAGCTTTTTCATGTAAAGTACATTCGAAGGATTGCCTACCACTGCCGGGGCGACCTGTTTTGAAAAAAATGTTTCCAAACATTTCGATCTTACTTGCCCCGTCACTTGAATCTGGGGCCCAGCAACACTACCTCCACACCTCAATAAAAACCGAAATGAGTAATGTGCGACAATAATTTTGCATTCTAGACGATTTAATTAGAAAATATATAGTGATAAGAATATACCTCGTAGTAATTAAATAAGTCTACTGGGTACATATGAAACTTCAAATTTGTTCACGCAAAATATCATGAAAAATACTTTTGTAAGCCACTTTATATACAAAAGGAGTACTACTTATTCTCCTACATTATATAGCGGAAATAAAAATTTTCACTGTCAAGGGCTACTAAACTTTAAGTTAGATATTTGCAATTCATTGTTGAAACAAAAATTCTAAAAAGTGGTTTCACCTTCTTGTACTCTGTAGAATACCCTCCTTACGCATTTTTCTAAAATATCTATAAAGTACAGAACCATGTAAAATATATGATAGTTCTAAGAATTTTGTCTGCTTTGTATGTATGTGCGCAATCTGAAATTATCCGTTTTTCTCCCTGCAAGTAGAAACACGAACATCAGAGAATAATGGAACATTGGGTGGAGGCGGTGGCGCTAACGCAGTTAACACCAACAGTAGCGAACAACAGACTGTTAGACATGATAACGACAAGCCAAATAATGATGTTTATGGTGGTATATCATTGAATTTTAATGGCTTGGAAAATGGTATGGAGTTTTTGAGTGTTGCAGCTGGTGTTACAGCAAAAGATAAACGTATTAAGGATGTAAAGAATCAAGCTGCTGCAAATAAGGAGAGCAAAGACTTGTTCCAGAATTTCCCAAGTATGATGATTGTGAATATGCATACGTGGTTAAATTTCATTTCTACACCTAGTAGTGCTACGCACACAAGATATATTAGTTTTGTTCGCCTAACGACAGTGCGTAACGAGAAAGACGAATCGATATTGATGTTGACTTATATAAATCGAAGGAAAAGGAAAGTTGATTAAGCCATGTCCGTCCGTCTGTGAACACGACAACTTGAGCAAATTTTGAGATCTCTTATTACAATATGGTATGCAGTCTCTTCGGGACTCTTCTACCTTCCTTTTCTAAGATGGGCGAAATCGGATGATAGCGCGCCCACTTGTACATATATCTGTGACAATAAGGGGAAAAACAAATTGTAGTTCGAATGTATGGAGTTGAGATATGGTTTTTGTCCATAAAGTAAATAATTTTTGAGCAAAAGCCGTTAAAATTTGTGTGTTAAGAAAATTGTGTACGGAGAACACAAAGCTAGTACTATTTCATTTTCGACCAATCTTGAGCTTGGATTTTGTCGCTTATTGCTGTAGATTTATCGAATATTTTCGAAAATACAAAAAAGTGAAGATTCAGTACGTTATACGGACCAAATTTTGTGTGTACATTAAAATTAAGAATTTCTAGGCATTTCCTACTATTGGTTAAGTTCATTTTACAAATATTATCAATCATAAAGCAAAACCGTATAAGGTATCAACAAAACTCGGGAACTCGGTTTTTATATAAAATATTTTTAATAGGATAATAGGCAATACCTCTGCCAAGAAATGCGAAAATTTTAATTTTCCAAAATGGACATGGCCCCCTTTTACAGTGGATTATTCCTCAAACTTTAGCAAAAACTGGTTTGTCTTACCGAATTTACAATATGTTGGTTGATCTTCTAACTAGTGTGAAAATGAGTGAAATCGGTAAAGAGACACTCGTACGTAATAAGCAGTGCTGCGCAATCCCTATACACTTGAAGTACTTTTGTTTTTTGTTTTGCTCTCGAATATGGGCACACTTTTAATACAAAAAAAAGGCAATAGCACACCCCTTTGCCCTGATATTTATATACAATTCATATATGCCGGATTTTCATATGAAAGTGCAAAACAAAAATCCTTCGCTATGAAGCTCAGGCATTTCCATGTAAAATAGAAATTTACGCTAACAAATTAACAATGAAAACATTTTTAAAAATGTTGAAGCACTAAAAAAAATTTGTATTCAGAATTGAATGTAGTCGGGATGGAATTTTGGAGAGCTTGATCCATAAAACCATTTTCAAAATCTTATAAGAAGCACAAAAAGGTCTAAATGAGCATAAACTTGGTTAAAAAAAAAAAAATTAAAAGGAAAGGAAGGTCTATAATGTTCATTATAATATACTGTAACATTTGTTCAATCTGTAGACTTATAAATAAACTAAGCTTGGTTCAAAACGGTCCGAAACAAAGATGATTGCAACCGCAACTAGTACAGCTGGGTATAAAAAAACTTTTGGTCTCACAAATATCGAAAGATATTACAAAGCAGCATTCCCGTAAACGGATAATATACTAAAAAAAAGACCAGCTCATTTGAATAGGTAGTGTTTAGATGAAGACGGAATAAAAGTTGGTATACTAATTTCTGTTGGCAGAGGAAATTTTGCTACCGAAAATGTGTGGAATCGAAAAGTACCGACGAAAAAGCTCGACCACAAATAAATTTTGTGGATTTTGTGGAAGTAGGCTTGGGGCCGCACACTATTTATTATGAATCTCGTAATTTTATAAAGATATTTCAATGAAAATTGGTAATTTGGTTTTTATTGGAATATAGCACATTCGTGTCAGGCAAATCGAGTAACAAACAAACAAAACATCCGTTTCGGAAAGTAGCTAGTACCTATGTAAAATGGAATTTATATATATTTTTTTTGCTATTCTTTATTACGAAGTAAGGCGATACATCTGAGTAAAGTTGAATACCATAATAGATCACTACTAGGTACATATATAATGTTCGGTTGTATCCGAAAAAAGACTTTCTTACTCCTTTCTATTAAATTTGTATTTGAATTTGTAGAATTCTTCAGCATAGAAGACTTTTTGACACCATCAAATGGTTCTAGTATTGCCAATTGTTCACAACTTGAACATCCCGATTGTCCAGATGTGTTGCTGACATGTGATACAACCATTTCGCAATTACTAGCCGCTTTAGAAAGCAAAGGTTATTCATTATCGACGCCATGCATCTCTTTGAATTTGGTAAAAATATTTTTATTAATATTATCCATAACATATCTTAATACATATTTATATATATTAGATAACCGTAAAGTCAATCGACGAAAGGGAAGACTCTGTGATTAAGGCTGGTGACATTGAGCCTTTACCATCGCCTTTGCAACGTTTCTCAAGTCGTGGAGGCTTATCGCTACTCGCTCAATATTTGCCTACGGTATATCCCGACAGTACTGGTCGCAAAACACCTACAACATTGCCGGAGAAAGAGAAGAGTCCACCCATGGCGGATTGGGTTAAATTGGAGCCAAACGATGAAATATACGAAGATTTAGAAGATCCAATAACCGAACCAACAACTAAATATACTGCTATTACGTCTGTACCACAGCATTCCCTTGCAGCCTTTGGTTTGTTTTTGCGTTTGCCACCGTACTCGGATGTATTGCTGCGAGATAAAGTACGTGCACAGTGCTTGTTACGCCTTGTACTCGGCGTTACAGGCGATGGAGAAGGAAGTAAGCATGCAATACCAACAAATTATAGTTTTTTAAACATTCAAAGTTATTGTATTTGAAAATATTTTGTTTCTTAGATGACATTTATAGTTTGTCTATAGCGCCTTCGCTGCCAACATTGCCGTTTGAGGTATTTCGTCAATTGCTGGATAATTCGCCTCTCACTACCGATGATGGTATGCTATTGCGACGAATGGTCATTGAAGTTGGTGCAATGCATTTAGTTTTGAATTGTTTAGGTGTATTTACACACCAATCACAAAATTACCAAATTACTAGTCCACAAAATGAGGTGAGTAATTGCACTGGGCAAGAATTTCAAGACAAGCACGAAATCATTTTAACTTAAGGTGAAAACCTATATAAAGTAAAAGTAATTATATCTTTCATGAAAATTAATTGGTATAATAACTTTGGGTCGATGTTTGTAAGTATGAGAAGAAGATCCACTAATAAGTACACCGAAAATCTCAGGAAGATGAGATGAATCTATTGAACCATGCCCGGCTGTCCGTCTGTCCATCTGTATGCCTGTTTGAACGCAAACTAGTCCCTCAATTTTAGAGATATCAGGCTAAATAAGTTATATGCCAACCATTTGGAAATATATTAATTATTTGTCGGAACCAAAAAGATCAACCAATCTAACAGAAGCCTCCAAACAATCAATTGTTCAGATAAACGGGGTTTGTGGTATAACACCTGCAACTAAACAGCTAGGAACGTAAAATGTTGCTTTTATACTTATTACTTATGTAATGTATGTAGTGATGTATCAGTACGATCGGGTCAATATAATATATAACCTCCTTACAACCGATTGTTCCTCAAAGAATAACGAAACATTCAGAAGTGTAATAATAACGACGACACATAGTTCTATCCAAGTCCAACACAAATGAAACAGATTTTCCGGTCAAGAAAGAAAAACAAACTTCTACTACTTTTGAAGTTGTTTAAGACCTTAGTGTAATTTCAACGTTCTCCCAGTATGCCCAGCAAATTAAGTTAAAAATAGCAAACTATTTTTTTTTATACAAATACCACTTTTTCATATTCCGATAACACTGAATTTAAAAGTATGTGTAACATGTGAAGACCGGGTTTTAATCCTCCATCAAGAAGAAAACTGGCAGATAAGTTGTTGAAAGAAGCTTTGTGAGCTTTGTTATGAATAGAAAGGAACACTAGAAATTGCTTATTTATCTACATATGTCATTGGACTGTTGGTCCAATGTAGACAATGAACCCATTGTATGCTATGTCAAGACAAAATTGAATTAATTGAAATGATATAATGATTATATCTTACGGTTTAAATAATGATTATACCTTGATTTTTATTTTTATTACTCAAGATAAAGCTCGAGTCGTCATATATCCTGAACTATGACGAGTTTCGGTTTACAAATTTATAAGAGCACTATATATCGACTATAAATAAAGGAAAATGGGTATGAAAATATGCTTTATTTCATTCTCATAAATAAAAATGAATGTAACCTCAAGGAAATGTTCACATTGCGTTCATTTGGTTACTGGATACTCCATAGCAGTATCCATGTAAGTCTCAGGTGCTCGCGGTTTAAAGCTTCGCACTCTTCTATGCAATTTTAATTTTTTTAATTTTCCTAAATTCGGCCGTTAATTTCTCTTTAACGGTTAGGTAAATTAAAAAAGTATAAGATCCTTAAATTTTCTATATAAATATCTAAAATTCATTTAGTAATATTTATTGGTTAGTAAGCTACACAACTTTTAACAAAACATTAGCCCTGTTTTTTCACACGCATATACATCTACGTCTGCGACTAAAAAAAACGGTCATCGCACAATTGCGCATAATAAAGGGATGATAAAACAGATGATAGAGAAAACTACTTGGAAGTACTGACTTTCTCCGCCACTATTTTAGCAGATATAGTTGTGCGCTTAGCAGTCCATACAAACGCATATGCGTGTGAAAAAAACACGACTATTAGGTTTTTAAGAAATAGGTAAACCTCTGACCTTGAATAACTTTGGAATGGTCACATTAATGAAAGTATATACGACCTTTTTTGGACAGACTTACATTTCCGGCAAATATTGAGTAAGATATTGGGCGAACGATCATTAAAAGTGATAAGATATATTAATTTTCAAGAAGCCTATAGGGAAATGAAAAGCTGCAATGAGCATGCCCTTCCCATTAATATTAAAAACTCAAATTTGGTCATTTTACTGTATTTTTAGCTAGGAATTCGACTTTCCGTATGCCAGTTCATTGTAGCGCTCCAATTTTTTTCTGCTAAACGTGTGTAATGGATTTACCAAAGAAGAAGTCACAAATACTTAAAAATTTACGAATAATATTTTGCAAAAAAAAAGAAAATATGCAAAAAAAAAAAAGAGATGTAGTTTGGTTGAAGATACTATCTTGCATATTTATTTCAAAAATGCGCAATCGCGAGAAAATTTGCAAAAACTTCGAAAAACTGGCCAAAACGGTTTTTTTGTTATGAACTATACACACAAAAATGATACTACGAGGGACAAATTTTTCTTGTATATTTGCAATGTAAAGACATCGACCTGTTGCGATTTTTTATATGTAGACAAAAGCTGCAAATGAAAGCATATTGCGTGCATATTTTCATACCCCTTTTCCACCATTTATAGTCGATTTTTCAATTACTTATCTATAGGATCAGGCACTTCCGAGAAATTTTTAAACCGAAACTCCTCATAGCTCAGAAGATATGACGATTCGCGCTCTATCTTGAGCAATAAAAATAAAAATCAAGGTATAATCATTAATTAAACCTTAAGATATTATCATTATGAACAAGCTAAAAATCGAAGTTAAAACTTCTGATTAAACAAACTTGATAAAAATTAAAGAATTATTTTCCTTAGTTATTATTCTTGAAGAAAAAGCTGCAAATCGAAGATAATAATTATGACTGGAAAAATGTATAAAAGTTAAAGATAGTGATAATAACTAAGGAAAATAATAAAAATTGAGATAAATAAACTTTCTGGACATTTTTTGTACACAGTCAGCACCGAGCGGTATTAAGACCTCAAGTAATATTATTGATGACTCCTTGGGCACATCTGATGACAAAAGCCATATGTATTGGGCTAAAGGCACGGGCTTCGGCACCGGTTCAACGGCACAGTCGTGGAATGTTGAACAAGCATTGATGCGACAAAAGAGTGAGGAAGAGCATGTAACAGTTCTATTGCAAGTATGTTACACACAATATTAATTACTCAGCTATGTCGTATATATACTTAGTTAAAAATTTGTTTGCTTCCTATTAGGTACTCTCGAGCTACATCAATCCTGGTGATAAAATTCCTGCTGCTCTGCATACAGATGAAATTATGTCATACCATGAAATATGTGAAGTATCGGGCGAATTGCCACCTCTATTTTTTGCTTTATTACAACAGTCCTGTCTCATTCCGGCTTTGAGTTCCTACTTACGAAATGATTCCGTACTGGATATAACTAGGCACATTCCTTTATATCGCGCTATTTTGCAATTGCTAAGAGCTCTATCACTATCCTCAGAACTAGTATCACTTCTACAGCCGACCATAAATAATAGCGAAAGCTCACCAGCCATTGTGGAGTTACTTTTGAATATGAAAACATGCGTAGATACGTATGCAAAACGTTTGAAGTAAGTATTGAATGTTGGTTTGCTTCAAATTTCGTATTATATCTATGCATATCTTCTTGGAACAGAGTTAATAAAAAGTCAAATATAAAGGGACAAACTCAGCAAGTTACAGTTAATATTGATGATGGAGATGACGAGGGACTTGCATTGCTTATACCCGATATACAAGAGACTACAGTACTGGTTCAAAAGACAACTAATGCAGATGCTTTGGCTAATCAAGAGCGATTGGAACGTGAATCTGGCGGCAGTGGTTTAGCAAAGATTGAACGTATTCCTCAGAGTAAATCAATAGAACAGCGCTATTTGGAAGTTATGAAAAAACTGCAATTTGATGCTTCTGACATGATTGTAGAAGCGGAAAATAATGGATTTCGTTTCGTCGTTTCACATCATTTTGAAAAAATGGTACGCATGGCTGGTGACCGTTATCATCCATCACGGGTGAAGCGTTTGGCTCAAGAGGCGGTTACACTATCCACTAGTTTACCGTTGTCATATAGTAGCTCCGTTTTTGTACGCTGTGATACCGATAGACTGGATATTATGAAAGTGAGTATAGAATAATAATACTTCTTAAAAACACTCTTTTTGTTTTGTAATTTGTCATTGCGAGGAGATTAAATTTTCTAATTTGTCACGTCCCATCCTCAAATTGTCATCCTGTTGTTGTTGTTGTTGTAACGACAAAAACACTCCCCGAAGGTTTTGGGGGTTACTGTCGAACTGACAGTCCTTGGACGGATATGAATCCAGTACGCTCCGGTACTCCCTTGCGGTACTGCCCGACTGTCGTGGTAGCGATTTGGTATGACCAGAGGAACCTTCTAGGTCATGTCACCCCTCCTTCCGTAAGGAAGGAGAGATGGGTAATGAGAGGCATCATATCCGTAGATCAACCATCGAGTTGCACGTCATTACCTTTGTGCATATTAGTCGCCTCTTACGACCGGTATGCCTACCTCGGGCATATTCTAAACCCCTAACCCGCAGGGGGTTGTCATCCTCGGAGTAAACGCTTGCAGCGGGGTTGCTCCATTTTCTCTTGTTACGGGCTGGTATCGAATCCAACCCCGGACCAAGAGATTGGATCTGCTGCGTTTGATGGATGCAAATTTATGGTAAACTGTCGCATTCTCCCCAAAACCTTCGGGGAGGGGTTTTGTCGTTAGCACAACAACAACAACAACAGAGGTGAGAGGCATCATATCCGTATAGCAACCATCGAGTTGCATGTCAATACCTTTGTGCATATTAGTTTCCTCTTACGACCGGTATGCCTAGCTCGGGCATATTCTAAACCCCTAACCCGCAGGGGGACTAACAATCGAGCGACCGACGGACCTCATAACTTAAAAGCGGACTGGAAAGAGCACTCCTTCACCGCCTTACCCACACCGACATACGTGTGCCAAGGTGAACGAGAGTTTCGCAAGGTTACTGATTCAGCCTCATTCCCACAACAGCCGGTTCTATCGCACCGGAATGACTCGGATTTTTATATCCGGCCAAAGGCTGTTATTTCGACAGTAGCCTGTCTAACCTGTCACCTTTTCCCCTAATATTGTCATCCTCCGAGCAGCTCCTTGCAGCAGGGCTGCTCAAAACTCTCCTGCTCTGGGCTGGGGTCGAATCCAACCCGGGTCCAAGAGAATGGATCTGCTGCGTCTGCGTTCACACTCCATCCAATGTAATTCTTGTAAAAGATGATTGCACAAAACTACGTGCTCCGGGCTAAATCCCTCCACACACAGGCCCCCTAGTTTCTACAAAACTTTTGTGGCCCCTTGCTGTTCACGCCCTAGGGCGTCTTGTGGCCAACGATGATCCAGTGTCGCACCGTCACAAGCTTCAGAAACAGTCTCCACGACTAACAGCACTAATAATGCCCAGCAAGTAGTGTGTAACTCCCGCTGCCGCTCACGCCCACAGGCGCCAACACCTCACACAGCCGTTCACAGCTACTTTCTACGTAGCACCTCTGTTTCAGATGTGAGCAATGCTGAGCGACAGCCGACCCCCCTCCCAGTTTCAACTTCCCCCCCCTTCTTCCAGCACTAGCACAAATGTAAGCCAAAGCCACCAGCTCATGGTCCCTTACACCATGTGCACTGTTTGTCGGTTGGGACTATATACACCTGCGACATCAGTCAAATGCAACTCCTGCCTTGGCCTATGTCACCTGCTTATATGTTCTCAACTTGGTAACAGGAACTTATGGACTGATACGTACATTGCGCCATGTTGTCGAGCTACGCAACCTACAACGTCGACCGATTTGCCACCTTCCGGTAGTTCGGATCCCTCGTCTTCTAGAGTGCGACGCAATGCGCGACCCAGCCTGCTTCCACCGAGGCATACGCACCAGTCCTTGACTTTCGTGTCCTAAAGTTGAACCGTTGCAGTTTAACCGGCAAGGTTAGTGAAATAGTGAATTTCATGAAGCGGCAAAACATCAAGATCGCTGCCATTCAGGAAACAAAGTTAAACGCCCGATCAGATCTTCGGACTTGTGACGGCTACAACATCCACCGGTGTGACCGAGAGAGAGGACTTGGGGGCGGACTTGCTTTCATCACTCATCAAACTGTGCAATATCGCCTATTTGAGCCTGACGTCGACCCGAGGGACAACCTCCTAGAACGTCAAGGTATGGTTGTCCGGACAGGCGATGTCGATCTAGAAATTATTAACATTTATATACCTCCTGCCACCTGCTGTCCGAGGGATTACCACCCTGACATTAGTGTGTTACTCAGAGGCGATAATCGTGTAATCCTCGGAGACTTCAACGCACACCACGATCTGTGGCACTCAAGCATACAGGTAGGGGACAGGAATTGGCTGAACAAATAGACGATTCGACGTTTTGCACTGTAAACGGGGATACCCCCACGAGAGTTGCGGTAAATTGTTCTAGTTCGCCAGACCTCACAATTGTAAGCGCGGGTCTCATAAACTGAGTTGAATGGCGACCAATGCTTACTCTTGCATCGGATCATTTACCGATAGTCCCCTCAATCGATCGCCCCAACGACTTTGTTACTTCTGAGAATCGCACTTTCACTAATTTCAGTAAAGCTGATTGGGTTGGTTTTCTTAACTTCACTGAGAGCACCTTCGCTGCTCTTCCCATCTCGTTTGATGTACGAGAAGGGGAAAAAGCGTTTCGCATGGTCATAGCTTCAGCCTCCAATCAATAAATTCCGTCAGGTAGAATTAAGGAGATACGTCCGTATTTCCCCGCAGAGGCAGCGGCCCTGGCTAATGAACGTGACCAAGTGCGACGCTTGGGCCGTACGGATCCACAAATTCAAGATCTCAATTCGGAAGTCAGACGGCTGGTTGATCAACACAAACGCGCCAAATGGGAGGAGCACCTAAGGTCCTGTAACCTCTCTGCTGGTGTTGGCAAATTATGGTCCACTGTTAAATCCTTGTCAAATCCGACCAAACCTAACGACAAAATATCCATCACCTTCTGTGATAAGGTACAGTCGAAACCAAAGAGATGCGCGAGGGCTTTCTGCCGGCAATTTGTACTGCATCCTCCGGTTGACAAGGAAATCAAGCGTGCCATCAGGGAAGCGCACAAACGTAAAAACAGCCCAGCGCCCATTGCCATCACCACCACGGAGGTTCGGGAAGCCATACGGGGGTCCAAAAACTCCAAATCTATTGGCCCAGACGGTATATCCATGCTGATGCTAAAACATCTCGGATAACAGGGAGTAAGGTACCTAACAACCGTCTTCAATCTGTCTATGACCACCTTTGTCATTCCAGAAAGATGGAAACAGGCAAAGGTGGTGCCACTACTAAAGCCCTGCAAGCCGGCCAACGAGGGGGAGTCTTATCGACCAATATCACTCCTCTCGCCAGTAGTGAAGACCCTGGAGACGGTCTTGCTCCCTTATTATACCGCTAACTTGCGACTAGCCGCACATCAGCGTGGATTCCGTAAAATGCATAGCACTACCACCGCGCTAGACGCCATCACCACACAGATAGGTGTCGGTCTCAACCGACCTCGTCCAAATGACAGGACCGTGCTAGTTGCGCTTGATCTGTCGAAAGCTTTCGACACTGTCAATCATGCGCAACTCATTAACGACCTGGAGGTTTCAAACCTTCCCCCCTGTCTAAAGCGTTCGACCGCCAACTATCTGAGTGGTCGGCAGTCATCAGTTGAATTTAGAGTCGAAAGATCAAAACCACGTATAATTAAGCAAGGGGTGCCACAGGGTGATGTTCTATCCCCGCTTTTGTTTAATTATTACATATCGGGGCTCCCTTCCCCACCAGAAGGTGTCTCGATCGTCTCCTACGCCGATGACTGCACGATCCTGGCGACTGGCCCCTCCGTTGACGAGCTCTGCTCAAGAATTAATTCTTACCTTCCATCCCCATCCGGTTTTTTCGCTGCACGAAATCTGACATTGTCACCGACCAAATCCTCGGCCACCTTATTTACGACGTGGACAGCGCAGGCGAACATGGAATTAGACGTCTACGTCGACGGCATTAAGCTTCCGACTGTCACGCACCCCAAAATCTTAGGAGTCACGTCTGATAACATGTTCAAATACGGTGCTCATGCAGCCTTGATTGCCACCAAAGTACAAAGCCGTAACAAAATCCTCAAGTCACTAGCTGGCAGTACTTGGGGGAAAGACAAAGAAACGTTACTGGCAACGTACAAGGCAATCGGCCAGCCGGTTCTGAGCTACGCGACGCCTATATGGTCGCCGGGGTTAGCAGATACACACTGGAAGAGGTTGCAGGCTTGCCAAAACACCGCACTCAGAACTGCCACGGGGTGCCTCCTTATGTCTCCTGAGCACCATCTTCATAGTGAGGTAAAAATGCCCGATGTTAAAGAGCATTGCGAGATGTTGACCAGGCAATTCCTGTTCAACTGCTATAAACTGCAGCATCCGAACACGAACCTGCTCAACGAAAATCCGCCTCCCAGGAGAATAAGGAGTCATCTCCATAATCACTATGACGAGATCCGGCATCACATTTTCTCGCCGTTTGATCCAAAGGTGCATCGGCGGGCTCTCAATCTCATCCACACAGAGTCGGTAAGCTCCTTTGTCAGTTCTCGTCCGGTGAATGCAGTCCTACAGGCACAAGCTCCACCTGTTGCCGATAAGGAACGCGAACTGCCTAGGGAGACAAGAGTCATGCTGGCCCAACTTCGTTCTGGATACTGTAACAGACTAAACTCTTACCTATCCAGACTGAGCCCTGACATGCCAAATGTCTGCCCGGCATGCGGCGTGTCTCCCCACGATACTAACCATCTGTTCATCTGCTCAACTGAGCCTACTCTTCTAACACCAATTTCACTCTTCCGTTAGAAGAGCCTGATGGCAGCGTTGGATGAGGGGTGACACTTTAGGCAGGTTAAGTAGTCGCTACAACAACAACAACAACAACTGATTTAATATGGTCAATAGTCAAGGCCCTATCAAATCCGATAATGGATAATGCATCCACTACGAGCCATCGGTCGGGCATATAAACACAAACACAACACAGCGCCAATTGCCGTCTCCGTCGCCGAGTTCAAGGAAGCAATAATGAAGGCGAACCCCTCAAGATCAATCGGACCCGACGGTATTGTCATGAAACACCTAGGCCAGAGTTATTGGCGGCTCTCTTTAACCTAGCTAACTACTTTCGTCATTCCAGAGATTTGAAAACAAGCCACTTTTTTTCGGTATTACACAGCATACTTGCGCTTGGCCAGCCATCAACATGGCTTCCGGAAATCTCACAGCACAACATCTGCTTTGTATACCAGCATCCTCCAAACCTTAGGACGGTGCTCGTCGCACTTGACGGTCAGCAGACGTCAGTCAAGTTTAGGAACAACAAATCTATACCGCGAAGAATCAAACAAGGGGTGCCACAGGGTGGTTTCCTACCCGCCTTTTGTTTAATTTCTACATTTCGAAGCTGGTTGCACTTATAGACGCTCGACTTTGGGATGGCGAGAAATAAAGTGGTTCTTGCAACTTCTGTAGCTCCTACTTTCTTTCACGTAGGTGGTACTGTTAACTCCAAACATATTTTCCTGTATGTACTTATGTGCCTGGTTAACATCGGGGAAAAACAATAATACACCCGACTTTGGCATCAGGGAAAGTAGGAGTGGAAGTGATGACTGGCGTGGTAACACAACTCCAAAATCGGCTTGAGCGCCAAATAATCATGATAATGTACTAAGCTTTGTTTCTAGAGCTCCCAGTTCCTCCTAGTTCTATTAAATAATGGCATACTGCAAGCTCTAAGGTAAGAGATCTTAAGAGCTTGGGAAAATTGAACAACTACGATTTTGAAAGCATTTTCGGGTAGATCCAAGCCTACTAGATGTGTGGGCTCGACAGGGTGGGTTCTGATGGGACTCTACATTTCGATACATATAAAAAAATACCCATTTACCTTTTCAAATTATAAACATCTCTATTTTGAAGTACCCTAATACCGTGGAAATTATTTAAATAAAACATTTATGTCGATGTTTAACCGAAATATTAACAAATATTTAAAATATTACATAGGTGCTAATTACTGGACCCGCAGATACCCCATATGCGAATGGATGTTTTGAATTCGATGTTTTCTTCCCACCTGATTATCCAAATCTCGCGATGTTGATTAATTTGGAAACAACTGGTCGGCAACTCATTAACGACCTGGAGGTTTCAAACCTTCCCCCCTGTCTAAAGCGTTCGACCGCCAACTATCTGAGTGGTCGGCAGTCATCGGTTGAATTTAGAGTCGAAAGATCAAAACCACGTATAATTAAGCAAGGGGTGCCACAGGGTGATGTTCTATCCCCGCTTTTGTTTAATTATTACATATCGGGGCTCCCTTCCCCACCAGAAGGTGTCTCGATCGTCTCCTACGCCGATGACTGCACGATCCTGGCGACTGGCCCCTCCGTTGACGAGCTCTGCTCAAGAATTAATTCTTACCTTCCATCCCCATCCGGTTTTTTCGCTGCACGAAATCTGACATTGTCACCGACCAAATCCTCGGCCACCTTATTTACGACGTGGACAGCGCAGGCGAACATGGAATTAGACGTCTACGTCGACGGCATTAAGCTTCCGACTGTCACGCACCCCAAAATCTTAGGAGTCACGTCTGATAACATGTTCAAATACGGTGCTCATGCAGCCTTGATTGCCACCAAAGTACAAAGCCGTAACAAAATCCTCAAGTCACTAGCTGGCAGTACTTGGGGGAAAGACAAAGAAACGTTACTGGCAACGTACAAGGCAATCGGCCAGCCGGTTCTGAGCTACGCGACGCCTATATGGTCGCCGGGGTTAGCAGATACACACTGGAAGAGGTTGCAGGCTTGCCAAAACACCGCACTCAGAACTGCCACGGGGTGCCTCCTTATGTCTCCTGAGCACCATCTTCATAGTGAGGTAAAAATGCCCGATGTTAAAGAGCATTGCGAGATGTTGACCAGGCAATTCCTGTTCAACTGCTATAAACTGCAGCATCCGAACACGAACCTGCTCAACGAAAATCCGCCTCCCAGGAGAATAAGGAGTCATCTCCATAATCACTATGACGAGATCCGGCATCACATTTTCTCGCCGTTTGATCCAAAGGTGCATCGGCGGGCTCTCAATCTCATCCACACAGAGTCGGTAAGCTCCTTTGTCAGTTCTCGTCCGGTGAATGCAGTCCTACAGGCACAAGCTCCACCTGTTGCCGATAAGGAACGCGAACTGCCTAGGGAGACAAGAGTCATGCTGGCCCAACTTCGTTCTGGATACTGTAACAGACTAAACTCTTACCTATCCAGACTGAGCCCTGACATGCCAAATGTCTGCCCGGCATGCGGCGTGTCTCCCCACGATACTAACCATCTGTTCATCTGCTCAACTGAGCCTACTCTTCTAACACCAATTTCACTCTTCCGTTAGAAGAGCCTGATGACAGCGTTGGATGAGGGGTGACACTTTAGGCAGGTTAAGTAGTCGCTACAACAACAACAACAACAACTGATTTAATATGGTCAATAGTCAAGGCCCTATCAAATCCGATAATGGATAATGCATCCACTACGAGCCATCGGTCGGGCATATAAACACAAACACAACACAGCGCCAATTGCCGTCTCCGTCGCCGAGTTCAAGGAAGCAATAATGAAGGCGAACCCCTCAAGATCAATCGGACCCGACGGTATTGTCATGAAGATGTTGAAACACCTAGGCCAGAGTTATTGGCGGCTAGTTAACCTAGCTAACTACTTTCGTCATTCCAGAGATTTGAAAACAAGCGATTCTCGCCGGTTGCGAAGATATTGGAGACCACTCTTTTTCGGTATTACACAGCATACTTGCGCTTGGCCAGCCATCACCATGGCTTCCGGAAATCTCACAGCACAACATCTGCTTTGTATACCAGCATCCTCCAAACCTTAGGACGGTGCTTGTCGCATTTGACGGTCGGCAGACGTCAGTCAAGTTTAGGAACAACAAATCTATACCGCGAAGAATCAAACAAGGGGTGCCACAGGGTGGTTTCCTATCCCGCCTTTTGTTTAATTTCTACATTTCGAAGCTGGTTGCACTTATAGACGCTCGACTTTGGGATGGAGAGAAATAAAGTGGTTCTTGCAATTTCTGTAGCTCCTACTTTCTTTCACGTAGGTGGTACTGTTAACTCCAAACATATTTTCCTGTATGTACTTATGTGCCTGGTTAACATCTGGGAAAAACAATAATACACCCGACTTTGGCATCAGGGAAAGTAGGAGTGGAAGTGATGACTGGCGTGGTAACAAAACTCCAAAATCGGCTTGAGCGCCAAATTATGATGATAATGTACTAAGCTCTGTTTCTAGAGCTCCCAGTTCCTCCTAGTTCTATTAAATAATGGCATAATGCAAGCTCTAATTTAAGAGAAAATTGAACAACTACGATTTTGAAAGCATTTTCGGGTAGACCCAAGCCTACTAGATGTGTGGGCTCGACAGGGTGGGTTCTGATGGGACTCTACATTTCGATACATATAAAAAAATACCCATTTACTTTTTCAAATTATAAACATCTATATTTTGAAGTACCCTAATACCGTGGAAATTATTTAAATAAAACATTTATGTCGATGTTTAACCGAAATATTAACAAATATATAAAATATTACATAGGTGCTAATTACTGGACCCGCAGATACCCCATATGCGAATGGATGTTTTGAATTCGATGTTTTCTTCCCACCTGATTATCCAAATCTCCCGATGTTGATTAATTTGGAAACAACTGGTCGGCATTCGGTGCGCTTCAATCCAAATTTATATAACGATGGCAAAGTCTGCTTATCTGTGTTGAATACTTGGCATGGACGACCTGAAGAGAAATGGAATGCGCAAACCTCAAGTTTTCTTCAAGTTTTAGTATCAATTCAATCCTTAATTTTAGTACCAGAACCATATTTCAATGAGCCAGGCTTTGAACGTAGTCGCGGTACACCAAGTGGCACACATTCATCACGCGAATATAATAGCAACATTTATCAAGCATGCGTACGATGGGCTATGTTGGAGCAAATACGTAATCCAAGTCCTTGTTTTAGAGATGTAAGTATTTTGAATTTTAATTTTGCCATGCTTTTCACAGAAACTGAAATGTGCGAGAGGGGACAAAAAATTAGTCAATCATGGTCGCTTTTTATATTAGGTTAGAGTAGGCATTATAGGATAATTATAACGGTATTACACTACATCAAATTAAGGTGAGTTTTATAATGATATAAATTTGAATGAGGTTGATTTTGATGCCGATAAACCCCTCAGAGCTCCGCACTATTTTAGCAAAATCTGGACAACTAAGCATGAAGTGACTCGATGATTATAATATGTTGAGGTGTAAAGCGGTACTTCATGATCCAGCAAAAATCGAGCCATTCCGGTACGTAGACCTGGCTGTCGTGGGAAAGCAAAATACGCATATTGTGCTACAAGAAGTACAAAATATTCTTCGACTTTTTTCGGCTTTAAAGAACCAGAGCTTTAAGGACTGGAACAACCATATTGACCCCCACAACAGTGATGTAACGAATTCCACTTTTGGAACATTCGCGAATGCGAATATCCACTAATGATATTCGCGAATGCGAATGCGAATATTCAGTTTTTGTTCAAATTTGTCCATAATTTTGTAGGGCTATGCAGTCTCGTTCGATAGACGTGAGTTTCGTTTGCATTTTGTTCGCGAATCGACATGTTGCCAAGACTTCTGGGCATTGTTTACTCCTACTAGGTTTACATCTTCTTTTGCGAATCGGAGTGGAAGGTACTCCATATCCTGGGTACCCCTCGCGACATTTTTCATGACGCCGTCTACGCATTTGTCTACGCAGAGTTCTTATATATATAAATAATCTAGTGTTTCTGGCGCTCCTGGCCAGCGTACGAGGTGTGTTCAAAAAGTATCGCGAATTTTGAATTTTCGCTGGTTACGTATATTCGAACTTCGAATTTTTTGTGGCGTTATGTTGGTACTCATGTCTCTCACTTATACCGACAAGCTCGGCCATTTTGAATGTTCAGTTAATTGTTGACAGCTGCTTTGCTTGCACGTGTTTTGGATCGTCTTCGATTTTTACGCGAAATTCGTACCAAAATTGCTCAATTGTGACCAAAAACAGCATCGCATGAACATTGCTAATGAGATGTTAAACTCTGTCCGCGACGACCCAAATTTGCTCCAGAGGGTCATAACTGGTGACGAATCGTGGGTTTATGGTTATGACGTGGAAACCAAAGCTCAATCATCTCAATGGAAGCTGCCGCACGAACCAAGACCGAAAAAAGCGCGCCAAGTTCGGTCGAATGTGAAAGTTTTGCTGACAGTTTTCTTCGATTGCAGGGGCGTGGTGCATCATGAGTTCTTGCCACAGGGAAGAATATTACCTGCAAGTTATGCGCAATTTGCGCGAAGCAATCCGCCAGAAACGCCCGGATTTGTGGAAGAACAAAAATTGGCTTTTGCACCACGATAACGCCCGTTGCTTGTGCGCGACTTGTTGACCAAAAACAACACACTAATGCTGCCGCAGCCACCGTATTCCCCAGATCTGGCCCCCTGTGACTTTTTCTTGTTCCCTAAACTGAAGAGGCCCATGAAAGGACGACGTTACGCTTCTCTTGACGAGATAACGACGGCATCGAAGAAGGAGCTGAACAAGATACAAAAAAATGATTTTTTGAAGTGCTTTGAAGATTGGAAAAACCGTTGGCACAAGTGTATAATATCTCATGGGGATTACTTTGAAGGGGACAAAATAGATATTCATGAATAAATAAATATTTTTTGAAAAAACACAAAATTCGCGATACTTTTTGAACACACCTCGTATATGTATACAAGTAGCGCAACTTACTCCGAAGCCCCACAACACACACCAACACAGCGTGGTTTGCGTTCAATATTAAAACAAACAAATTTAAATAATAAAAAAAAAATTCACAAATAATTGAAAATAAAGCAGTTCAAGCTCGCTAATTTTCCGAAGAGTGGCACCAAAGTGCCTTGTGACTATGATTTCTCAGTCGAAGCTATTTTGATCCGAGACTATGACTGCACAGTGATAGACATAGAATAAGGGCAGTAGCTGTGTTCGGTGAGGATACAATTTTAAAAATTTTATAAAATGTTTACTGGAAAGTGTTCGATGACGCAGAACATTTGCAGCGAGAGAGTGCATTTTGACATTTCATTGAAAAAAAGAGTTGTAAGTTTGTGCTGGGGGAATTTCTCTCAGTAAAATTTGAAAGTGATAACAGCTGTTCGTGACATGTGAAAGCAACAACAATAATTTGAAAATTTTAGCTATTAACCAATCAAAATGGCAACAGATATTTTGCTGCAAGTTTTTACTGACTCCTGTGCGGCGTTTCGAGAGAGTTTTACGTTATTCTCACTTTGCTAACACTTCCTTGCAAGTTTTGTCACCGAAGACAGCTAATGACTATTGTTATCTTTGTTTTGGTTATGCAACTTTATTTGCAGTGTTCAAATATTGCAAATTTAAGAAATTTTCAATCATTAGCAAAATAATTACCCGCCTTTCCAAAAAGCTACCAAAAATAACGGTTTTTAAACGACATTTCCAAAGTAATTTCGTTTCACACACCAAAAGACAATATTCACATTTATTAAAATTGAGTATTCGAAACTTAAAGCAAACCGGTGATAATTCATGTTGCAATAAACATTAAAAAACATTGGGGAAAAAGCATCAATTTTTTAAGTCTGCACGTATTTGTTTGTGTTATAAATTTAAATTCGCATCTGCATTCCTCTATCATCTAAATAACACAAATCACAGATTCATTGGTTCATATTGACGAAGCCAATACGTGATTGCGATTATTGCAACCGTGATTGAAAACGGGAGCAGATTCTGTCAAAGTCAGTCAGTCACGGGGTTTTCCTTGAAGCTGTCCTGCGATTTATTTTTATATTTCAGTGGCTAAAGTTTATGTTTAACTTATTGCTATTTTCTAAGAGAGAAGTATTTTTGTTTAAGCGTCTACAATTTTTTGTTTGTTTGTTTGGATTACATATATTTATAGTTTATCGTTTAATAATATATTTTTAGTTTGATCATATATTATAAGTTGAGTTACTTTTTCATGCATTAAAAGCATTGGAAATAAATGGATTTTAGTGTTATTAACCTGGTATTATCTTCAAATTCCTTTTTTCTTAAATTCATATTCGCAAAATATTCGCAGAAATTTTGCGAATGCGAATATTCGCGACATCACTGCTTCACAATGGGTTCCGAAAAGTTAGAAACAACACAGCAGGAAGCGTATAAAGTGAGGGCGTAAAGATATTGGTATCTGGATTATATGTATACGTACCGTCGCACTTCAAGTGCAACGGCCTTACGGGTAAGGTCTGGAGGTTGTAAATTTCATGACGCGGCAAAACATCCGAATGGCCCCAATTCAAGAAACAAAGCTCCGCACCCGATCAGTTCTTCGGACTTGTGATCCGCCGCTGTGTTAGATTGAGAGGACTTGTGGGTGGGATTGCTTTCATTACTCATCAATCCGCGCAATATTGCTATTTGGACCAGATATCGACCCCAGGGACAACAGAACGTCAAGGTAGAGTTGTTGTGTCAGGCGATGTCGATCTCGAGGTTCTCAAACATATATATTTCCTGTCACCTGTTGTCGAATACATTATCGCCCTGATGGGAGACTTCAAAGCACTCCACGGCACTCAGATCGGTCGATAGTGGGGACAGGAGCTAGCCGAACAAATAAACGACTTGACTGGCGACCAAAGTTGTTGTAATGATGCTTCGCTCGCCCTACCTTTCTAGGGGAAAGTATTCGCAGCCGGAACTTAACTTTGTTTTACCTGTTTAAAATTTGTCGCGAGTCTACTTTCAAAAGATAATATGTAAGCAAGTCTTATAAAAACGTTATAATTATTATTCAATATGTAACTACGATACACGACTCGTTCGATCAACTACAATTTCAAGAATCTCCTTTTTATAAATTAATGAAAAAAATATAACATATCGCTTCTATACAAATGTTACTAGATGAGTCAAAGTTGATAGTATTTGAGTGTAACCTGACAATTCGGTCCTTCCTGACAAAAAGCACGTTCTCGGGTTGGCACATTCATACAAAATTCAAATATCATTGCCTTCTTCATCATAAACTTCATCGATTTCAGGATATGCCACACACCATGGTTTCAATTTATCGCTTGTCACAACTGTGCTGAACTTTCGACGATTTCGATTATTTATGCCATCAATATCACCCTCAATATATCGATCGTACCGTAGCTTTTTCTTAACAATGTACGGCCCCTTATACTTCACTTCAAGTTTTCGAGATACACCTGTGCTTTGTATTGTGGATTCCAATAATACCAAATCACCGTCATTATACTGATATGGTAATTTATGTTTTGCATCCAATCTTTTCTTCCACACTCCTCTAGCAATTTCAATATTTTTTACTGCTTCATTTCGTTTTACTGTTATATCAGTTGTTATGCGACTATCATCCCCATGTATAGCGGCAAGGATCTTATTTCCACTTATATCTCGTAAAGGAAAATCATAAACTAACTCTAATGGTCTATACTTAGTGGTTGAATTTTGACTACTATTGATCTTCCATTGCAAGTTTCTCAATTCAAGATCACAATCTTTAGGATTAGTAACGGTTACCTTCAAATACGCTAATACCGATTGATTTATTCGTTCAGCAATACCATTTGCACGAGGAGTACGAACTGCTATCTTCATGTGTTGAATCACATAGCTATTGCACTACTCAGTAAAAATGTTGGACGTAAACGACGAGCCTCGGTCAGTGACTATAATTTTTGGCAATCCAACAAATACAGTGAGTTGGTTGAGGGCATCTATAACTGGTTTAGTTTTTGTAGACCTTACTGGAACCAAAACGCTATAACGTGTCAACGCATAAACTATTACTAATACATGATCATATCCTCTCTTGCTTTTAATAAAAGGACCAAGATGGTCCACATGTAAAACCTCAAATGGAAATCGAGGGATATCCATTCCATATAAACGACCTTCCATTACCGAAGACTCTCTACTAAAACAACACTCAATACTCGATTTTAAATAATTTTTAGCAAAATTTCTGCACCTCGGAAACCAAAAGTTCTCCCTGACCTTTTTTAATGTATTATCTAAACCTGGGTGACTCATGTCATCATGACATAATTTTAAAATTCGCCACCTAATACCTGTCGGTACTACCAAGCATGTTATCTTATCACCCTCTCTTTTATACAAACGGCCATTTCCTATCGTATACTCTAACTCTAACGCTCTTCGATTATTAGACACCCTAGTACCTTTCAAAATTTCCATTATTTCCAATAAATCTTTATCTTGCAGCTGCATCGATACAACCCAATCATCAATCGGTATATTAACCATCATTGCCCATTCAGCAACATCTTGCACAATTGATTTTTCTTCTACTGGTGATGGACTCATAGCATCCACGTGGGACATAGAACTACCTGCTCGATGTACCATAGTGTAATCATACTCCATCAATCTCAACATCCATCTGGCAACTCGAGGTATCAAAGGTGTTTTCGATTTAATTGTAGTAACTGCACTACAATCCGTTACTATAGTAAACGATTTTCCTAACAAATATGTGCGAAACCGGTCACACCCTTCAACTACTCCTAAAACCTCTAACTCATAACTATGATATTTTTGTTCTATATCCGAACAAACCCGACTATGAAATGTGATACGTTTTACGTTACCATCACTTTCTACTTGCAACAAAATTGCACCAATACCTACAGAACTGTCATCTGTGTGTAACTGATGTGACTTCTTCAGATTATAAATACCTAAAACTGGTTCCTCTGACATCAACTGCTTTAATTTCTTAAATGCTTCGATGCATTCTCCCGAGCAATTGAACACAACATGTTTTTTATTTAACTGGGTAATAGGTTTTGCTATGTGGGCATAATGAAGTATAAATTTACGAAAAAACCCTGTTAAACCAAAAAATCTATGTATCTCTGAAACATTCTTTGGGGCCGGAAACTGCTCAATTGCTAGGGGTTTCCCTTTACTCGGTTGTAAACCCTCACCACTCAATTCATGCCCAAGAAAACTGCCAGATTTTTTTAAAAATGAACATTTCGACAAACGCAAGGTTAACCCATTTTCTTTTATAATTTTCAAAAATTCTTCTAACAATTCAATTTCCTCTTCGACCGTATTTGATGCCACTATGACCTCGTCAACGTAGCTGACCACTTTACCACGTAATGGTTCCATGACCTTAGCATTTATTGCCTGAAATGCACTTGGCGCATTCCTTAGCCCAAAAGGCATTCTATTAATCTCGAAATGGCCATGATGAGTCACAAAACCATTGTATTGCTTCGATTCTTCGGCTAACTCTATTTGATAATAGCCAGACATTAGATCCAAGGTTGAAAAATATTGTTTACCCGCCAATGTTGACAAAACTCCATCTACTGTTGGCATAGCCCACGGCTGTTTTTCTGTTATGGAATTCAACTCCCTGAAATCGTTACATAAAAGGTCTTCGCCATTTTGCTTCTTTACCAATATTATTGGAGATGCATATAACGATTTTGACGGACGAATAGTTTTTAAGGTGATTAGTTCATCTATTATTTTTTCGATTTCGATTTGCGATTCACAGGCTTGTTTGAATTTCAAACAATATCCATGGTAAAATTCCAACATTTACCCAATTCTTTAAATTTTTCACCAAAACAACATTGGTGGTTACTTAAAAGTTGTTGCAATTTTCTTCCACCACTATTATCAATATCATAAGTGTGGTGGTCAACCATTGGTACAATTTCACATTTTCCATTTTCCATTACCACTCTCATTTTGTTCAAAATATCACGGCCTATCAAAACATCATAAGGCATACTTTGACTGTTAACAATTAAAAATTTACATAAATATTCATTGTTTTCAATTGAGATCGTCGTTGACAATGCTTCCTTGCATTCATACACACCCCCAGCAAATCCTCTCAAAATAACTTCCACTCCAACAATTTCACCTTTACATTGATTTACCAATTTTTGTTTTATTGAGAACTTCCGCTTCCAGAATCTATTAGTCCTTTACACCCCATATTACCAATTTTAATATCTTTTATAATTTCTTTGTTATTAATTTCAGTTAATTTTTTTATAGTATTAACTTTTGCATTTTGCTTTATTTTACAATTTTTCGCAATATGTCCTTTTTCTTTACATTTAAAACATATTGGACCGTCTAATACATTTGTTACGTTTCCGGTTATAACATTTCCTTTGTTAGTTACTTCATTACGTATTTTATTTTCATTGAACACCTTAGAAGCAAACGTTTGCCCAAGACTACCAGTTAAAGACATTAATGCTTGTAACAAATCCGAGTCTTTTGAAAAATTCATTGGTAATAAAATTCGGATGAGTTCTTTATCGCTCAAACCGTTAATAATATATCTAATCACAGCATTTTCTTCAACTCGACCCCGTTTTCCAAGTGCTATCATCCTGTAATAATATTCAATTCGAGTCTCATCTCTACGTATACGTGAATTCATTAATTTCATATGTATATCAGCAAATGGGTACAAACTAACTCACTCCACACCTTGAATAAATGTCTGAGAATCTATCCAGCCTTTTGCAACACCTTTCAATTTACTTAACATTGCCATGTTTACCAATCCGTCGTCCCATCTATATGCATCTTTTAATTGTTCTACCCTTTCAACAAATTGTATAGATGTTATATCATTTTTGCAAGGATCGAAATTTGGCAACATATCTATAATTTCTTTTAAACCCAATTTATTATTGTTAAAAACACTGATTTGATTACGAAAATTAGCATTGTGTTCACATCCTTGAGATGAACTCAAATTAAGCATATTTTCGTTTATTGCTCTAATTTGTCCAATGCCTGTAACTAATGGTGTACTTATTGGTGTATTTAACTGTGCATACGACGCTGAAATTGGATTTTCGGTTACAATAACATTGATTCCACCGTGTGTCCGTGCTCCAACATGACTAGTCATGCTTACACCGCTACTGCTTTCCCAAACAAAAGGCGTTTGCTGAGTCGTGCTAAAACTTACCGCTGCTGTCACAGACGTTGTAGCCGGGACCAAATTTGTTGCACTATTCGCTACCGTGTACAATTGCTCATCATGACTATATGAACTGGCCGGAGCTATTGCTGATGCCAACAAGCCGGTCGCCCCAATGCTGCTGTGAGTGTTGCAATCATCTTTTTTAGACCACCCACCTCTTGCTGCAATTGCCTCAAATCGTTATTCACTTGATCACCCATCAGTTCACCTTCATCCCCGTGACTCGCCTGTTCTAATGAAGGAAATTTTTGCTAACAATCTTTCTTTACTTCCCGAGCGAAATTATAAACTTACTTGGTATACCAAACGTCTCAAGAAACTTAATAATCTTAGGAATAACCTTTATAAACTGTATACAGCTTCCAATAATATCCTCCATAAGGATGAGTATATTCATTATAGTTCAAAATATAATATATGAAGAAGAGCTGAAGGAAACTATTAAAGCTTTCTGGCATTATATATGTTTCAAGAAAGGTTGCTCAAATATTCCGACTAGTATGTCGTACTGCGGAGTAGATTCTGGATGCCTATTGAATTCTGTAAATCTTTGTGCTGATTTTTTCCAATCCAATTTGGAAGTAATTCGGCTAGTAACTTCTGTGACGATGCCGTGCAAACGGTCCGTTTTGGGTCAATCTCGAAAACTGACGCGTTGATTACCCTTAAAATGTCTTTAATATCCGATCTTGATAATGCAGTATGATTTTTGGCATGCCTCTCAATTACATTTTTAATTTTTCGCTAGCGACTCAACCACTCCAATATTTAAATCAGGTAACAAAAACAATGTAACTAATGACCAAATTCGAAACTGCTCAAAACTTTTCGAGAAAGTGGTTAGGGAGAAGCTGGTGTTTGCAATAAAGGGTTCCATACATGTATGCCAACACGGTTACGAACCTTGCTTTTTTTCACGATTATGCACTTCTTCTTTTAAGACTGGCCAACAAGTAGACGTTGTCTATGCCGACTTTGTAAAGACTTTTGCGCTTAATAATGAAAACACAGTCAAATATTAAGGAAAATTGTTTTATTGTTTTTCAAAATATTCTCCATCCAAGTCAATACACTTCTGCATTCGCTTGAACCAATTTTCACAGCACTTTTGCCACTCAGAAGAGGATACCTCTAAAACGACGTGTTTGAAGGCTACATCTCCTTCAGGTGTTGAAAAACGTTGACCTCGCATTTTTTTTTTTATGCTCGGGAATAAAAAGAAATCATTAGGTGCCAAATCAGAGCTGTAAGGCGGATGACCCATCAATTCGGGCTTTTGAGTCCTCAAAAACTCTCTTGTGTGAATCGATACGTGAGAGCTCGCATTGTCTTGGTGAAGAATGATTTTTCTTCGGCGGTTGGGTTTCCTTAATTCTCCAAAAACTTTTGGCAAACAAATGGTTGTGTACCACTCAGAATTGACCGTTTTAAGTTTATCTAGTGGAACAGTTGCGACGTGCCCAGATTTTCCGAAAAAACAGGCGACCATTTGCTTTGAGGTGCTTCTTGCGCGAACAACTTTTGTTGGATTAGGCTCGTCTTGGAACACCCATACAGTCGATTACTGCTTTGTTTCCGGCTCATATGCATAGATCCAAGATTCGTCACCTGCTACAATGTCATAGACGTGCTTTGATCCACCGCGGCTAAATTTCTTCAACATTTCTTTACACCAATCGACACGAGTCCTTTTTGGGCAATTGTCAAATTATGCGGTATCCAACGAAAACAAATCTTTACGACCAAATGTTCATGCAATATTGAATGTATGCTCGTCCGACTAATTACCAAGGATGTCTCTATCTCGCGATATGTCACATGACGATCTTGTATTATCAATTGACGCACAGCATCGACTGTTTCTGGCACAACCACCGTTTTTGGGCGACCTTCACGAAATTCGTCTTCCAAAGATTGGCGGCCACGTAGGAACTCGTTGTAGCATCGTTTAACAGTGGCTAAGTGTGGTGATTCAACACCAAAAGTAGAAGTAAGTTGATTGATGCACTCCTGTCTCGATAATCCACGTCGAAAATCGTAGTAAATCATCGCATGAAAATGTTCACGGGTTAATTCCATTTTTAGGTAATATGAATTTTTAAACTCACTATAAATAAACACAAATAAAACTCGTAAGTGAAAACGTTATATGCAAGTTAATGCCAAAAAATACCAAACTTTACGATAAAAATATCTAATTACAGCTAATCACATGTAGTGTTGCGAAGTCGCAAAATATAAAATGCAACCCTCGTATTATTGCACTAGTTGGAAAAAATGGGTTTCCATTCTACATTTTTATGTTGGATTGGATCTTATCTCACCAACAGAATCTCCTTTGTGGAAATTTACATTCGAAGCCACTGGAGTGCTTCAGGGAAGCATTCTTGGACCCATTCTATTTCTTCTTTTCATCAACGATAAAGGTAGTTGTTTTAGCAACTCGGAAGTATCTGCTTTATGCAGATGACTTGAAAGTTTTCAGAACCATCGCGAGCATGTCAGATGTAGCCCTGCTGCAAGATGATCGTAATAACTTATCTAATTGTTGCGTTTTGAATAATTTAAGGAGTGCGTTTGAAAAAATTGTCATTTACTAATTATGACAAATATCGTAAACTAGTAGTCCGATTTTGAAAATAAAAGTAGCTGTTATTTGCCCTTTTAATTACAGGTTTTATTATATATCAACAACTTTATCACTACTATTGTTGTAAAAATCGTTTTAACTTTTCCGGCACCCCTTCCATTAATAATTTTATAGTAGTATTTGACACTTTTCGAGCTGCTGAACTCTACTTTTCCCGAAAGTTTTTGGCATTCCTTGCAACTTTTTTTTGTTGCTTTAGTTTCTTTTTTGACCAATGCCCAGTATCTTTCAATTTGCCTGAGTTCTGGACGGATTTGCTTCTCGAGGCACCAAAAGCACATTATTTTTTGAATACCATTCCACGGCCAATTTGCTATAATGACAAGAAGCTAGGTCAGGCCAAAAAAAAGTTGAAACCTTATGTAGTCTTAGAAAAGGCTTTAATCTTTTTTCTAAGCATTCCTTAATGTTTATTTGGGAGTTTATTGTTCCCGTAGTTACAAAAGCACTGCTCCTTTCTCCACAGCTGCAGATTGCTTGCCAAACCAGGAATTTACGAGGAAATTTTGACTGCCTTTTAGACATAAATTTTTCGTCCACATTCCCGCGCGGGTTCATGTTTTGGTCACTGATGCCCCTTTTTCTACCCGAACCTGGGGCCAAATTACGACATCCGTTCCGTGATCGTAAACAGTTTTTTAAGTCAAAATAACTTTGAAACTTTTCAATTCCTAATAAAAGTAATAATGCATAATTGAACCTACTGGTACTCCAAGCCAATTGCTCAAGTTCCGAGTTATAGGTTTAAAGCTTTAAAGCTTATGCGATTCAAAAATTCGCTTTCGATCACGGATCGTATCACTCGGCCCCTGGCTTACGAGTAACAGCCAATTTGTCCTTAAAGTTTTTTAACACCCTCGAAACAATTTTCGGGCTTACTTTAAGTTCTCGAGCAATTTTTTTGAAAGTCCACTGAGGGTGGTCTTGAAAACTTTTAACAATAGTTTTTCGTACTTCCAATTCGCTTGCAATTTTTATATGAACTACAGCATTCAGCGAAAATATTTTCAAACAATATTTCTCTGACATTTATTTCTAATCATACTACGAAAAAAATATTCAAATCAAATAATTAAGAAAAAACTTGTTGAATAAACTAAAGGTCACATTTTTTTTCGAAAAATCTCAATATGCATATGTCTACTTATAAACTTTTTGATGACAACCTTTCTACAATTAGTGAGTTTCTTGATCTTGGAGTAATGTTTGCCTCAGGTGTTACTTTTGCAAATCACGTAAGCTTCACATTATCCAAAGCCTACACTAATTAAATTTTTTGCGGCGATATGCCAGAGATTTTAAAGATCCGTACACTAGTAAAATTGTATGTAATACTTTAGTGCGTTCGCAACTAGAACAAGCAGTTATAATTTAGAATCCGATTTATTCTGTTCATTCGCATAGAATTGAAAGAGTACAGTAAAGTTTCATTCGATTTGCTCTTTAGCCTATTCGTTGCACTAATCCAATACCATCATAACCATGAAGTCGCTGGCGTCCAGGCGTTCTATTCAAACCTTGATGTTTTAGCACAAATAATCAATGTTCCGTCTAAAACTCTCCGTGCGCAATATCCGTTTCATGTCAAGGTAATCAGTGCTAATTACCATATGATCGTATCTCGAGGGCCCTCGCAGAGTTTAATAAAATATTTTAAAGTCTTGATCTGGACTTTGCACTCCCGAGATCATGTTTTGGCTCTAAACTTTCTTTGTATTATGTTTAAATGTATTTATTTGGAATTTGCCTTGGCTTAAGATCTTGAACTTCTTCAAGACTATGACTGTTTATTGTGTAGGAAGCTGACTGTGAAGTTCAAGAACCAAGATAATCAAGAACTGATTGTAGTAAAGACAAGATAAAAATCATAAGGTAGCGTCGCTTACACGTCAACAAATTTTTTGGCCTCGTGTTACAGGAGGAACACAAATAAAGTTCAAAAATGAAAAATCATTGACTTTCTGGGAAAATATATTTAAAAAAGAGATGTAGTGTTATTTCGTTGTTTTATTGATTTTGTGAACAAACAAATATTTTGTTTACTTCTTCGCTGCAGGCAACATGCTAGGATCCCTCAATGTGCTTCTGTAAATATTTTTCAGTACACAGGAGTCCTTCTCCATTTAATCTTAAAAATATACATACAATTAAACCGTAAATTAAATGTATCACCTTAGTTTTACCGCGCACTGACTTTGGATTGCAGATAATTTTTTTTTTTTTAATGGATATATAGGCTTTGTAAAGTTAATTATTCAGATCCATGGCCCAATTATAATGGTCGTTTCGTTTCCCCAACAACAACGATTCCCGTGTATTTTGTTAGTGCTTTTTGGTAATTGATTGTCATATTTTAGTGTCAAAATCTATATTCGCTGTATTCGCCTTGGCAAAATCTGGATTCGCCAGAAAAATTAATGTCAAATTTTGAATTCGTCGAAAACAATCTGACATTTAAGTTCAAAACAAAATTCGGTAAACAACGCGATAAACTATTTTATTTACCTATTTTCTGTGCAATTTGACGTCGAAAATATTTTTAAAAATGCCAGAGCATCACCAACAGCAGCAGCAACAGGAACAACAAAACTTAAATAACAATTTTACGGATTATCCATAAAGTTTTCTGTATGGAAATAGTGGTGGCGGCACAAAGCAAATAGGTGGCAGATTCTCTGCAATATATCGGGAGGAGACAGCACAACATGCAACTACAGCAGCAACGCTTGCATGTAGGAGTAATTGAGTGCATACTGTGGAGTCCACCTGTACCACCCAGCAGCGGGGATGCTATGTCTACTCTTCCGGCACGATATGCGACATGAAAATGCGGCAATTCTATACGACCGTACGTAACTGCTAATGTACGTCCAAAAATATCGGGAAAGGTATCAAACGACGGGTTTTAACCTCCATATCAATAATCCGAAAGCGGAAATTCGATATTTTATGTCTGTTCAAAGATATTCGCAATTAAATTTGAAAATTTTCTGTCATTTTCATGTGGAAATATTGTGGACCGCGTAGCCGGTGTTGGACCGGCTAAGGGTTATTTTTTTGAAGCGCGGCCGAATCCCCCTATTTGGGATCGGACCTGGGTAATTTTTGGGTTTTTTGCTAACAACTTTTCACTGAAACAAACTTTTTAATTTCCGCTTTCGGATTATTGAATCAGAGATCAAAACGAGTTGTTTGATACCTCTCCCGATATTTTTGGACGTGTTTTAGCAGTTGTCTCCTAAAGGAAACAACTACCCATTTTAATTATGGAATGTAAACATTCAATTTTCAAAAACAAGTCCGTTGACATATAATTTTCAAAAACAAGTCAGTTTGACAAGCATGTACGGTCGCGGCGAAAAAAAATACAAATCAGCTTGTGGCTCGATATCACCATTATAATTACGCCATGTTCAGATCAAAATACTTCTGACCAAGGCGGATTCACTTACAGAATTCCAAGGCGAATTCACTTACAGGGGATCTCATTGGAACATATGAGCAGTGGCTTCTTCTGTCAAAATAAAAAAATTCCATGCAATCTGACAGGGGAAGCCGCCAAGGAAAAACAAAAAACATGAAGTATGTGTGTGTATACAGAACAAAATTCGCTGTGATATCACCTGGTATAAATTAACCTTGCAGAATTATATAGCTCTGTGAAATGACCACCTGTACATATATTTTATTTTATAAAATATGCGTAAATGTGTTTTTAAAATGGTTTCTTCATATTTTTTTTCAGGTGATTCATACACACTTTTGGCTTAAACGTAATGAAATATGTACGCAAATAGAAACCTGGATTGAAGAATTAAGCAAACCGCAATATAGTGAAAGGAATAGTCGTACTATATCATTTAATTCGATGGTTTTACGTCGTCAATATCGACATTTACGTGAAGAGTTAGCAAAGTTAAAAGTGCCTGCTGGCTTAGAAGATCTCGACACACCTTTTAATCCAAATGTTAATTTGCCTGCAATGACTGAATCCACCAGCAACACGACTAACACTACGAACACAACTACCGCAGCAAAAGTGGCATCGACGGCGATAGCTACTGAAACTGATGGTGGTGGTGGTGATACTAATACCGAAAATGTTAACTTAAATAGTGGTTCCGGTGGTAGTGATAATAATTCAACCACGCCTACGCCCACACCCACACCCGAAAGTATTATCAGTAATGGCAGTAATACAGTTGCGACTAAAATGGGAGTAACAACATTACCATCTGCTTCAGTCCTAGCACCAGATAAACAGCATAATATTTCAAATCAGCTGCTATCAGTGAATACTTCCGAGCCTTCGTCATCATCATCTGAATCTATGACATCTATTGAGATGACAACATTGCTGCGGCAAAGCATACCGGTTTCAATGTTTAACGATTTTAACGATGCCACAATGATAATGCTACCACAATCGTCGGTTCCAAATCCAGTAACAGCCAAAGTGACCACGGTTGATATGGCGACGACACAAGCTGATGCGGGTGAAGAAATCGTCAATGACATGCAGATTGATACTAACGAATATAACTATGATGCTGATTTGGTAGAATCGCTTTTCTGCGATGATGATTCCCAATTTGATAATTCCAAAATGGGGGATTTCGATGAATAGACTCGTAAATTAATAACTTAGGTGATTCGAAAGATTATGATGTCGGCATTGATTCGATTTGTAGTTGTTGCTGCAGCACCCATTGTATGTGCTTTATTTCAAATCAATTTTAAGTATGTGTGTGTGTTATATCCAATTACTTCTACTATTATTAATTTTATTAAATCATTTTTATAAAATTAAATAAAATAGAAATCTTTTGTTTTATATATAACTGTAAAATTTTTCTCAATTTGCTGCTAGGAAATGGATTGTCTTTGACATTACATTAAATGTATTCAGTCTTCTTATCACTATTGTTGTAACGTCAAAAAGACGTCCTGAAGATTGCGGCAGTGCTATCAAGGTCACTGATATGAAGCATTTCCTTCAGCCTTGTTCTTTTTAACTGGCAAATAAATCGTACCGACATCAGTAAGAAGCTACTTTGGCCCGACCGCATTGAAATGTCTCATCTGTTGGTAAGATTGGACATGTCTGTTGTGTTTACTTTACTATGTTCTCTCTCTTTCTTCTCAAGATGCTTGTACCGGATGGTACCGGATTCATATCGGGCAAGTGACTGTCAACATCAGTATAACCCTGTTTGGTCCATCACATCTTATTCCATTAATGCAGGGCGAAGCACTGCTACAATAATAATAATAATACCGCGTTGCTCAGAACCGGCTGTCCAATTGCCTTGTACGTTGCCAGCAACGTTTCTTTATCTTTTTCCTAAGTGCTGCAAATTAGACTTGTGAATTTTGTTGCGGCTTTGTACTTTGGTGGCAATCGCGGCTACATGAGCACCGTATTTGAACATGTTATCAAACGTAACCCCTAAGATTTGGTGGGACAGTCGAAAGCTTGATTTTGTTCTTGTTGTTGTTAACAGTGCTTCGCCCTGCCTAATGGGCACGATCACTCTGGTTTCTGGGACTCCCGTTAGAAGAGCTTGATGACAATGTTGGGCAAGGGAGGTGATATTTTAGGCAGGTTAAATTGTCGCTACACCAACAACAACGATTAATCTGAGAATCGTCATTAAGCTCTTCTAAGTCCAAGGTAGTCCAAGGAAACTCGCAGTTTCAACAGGGTTGGATCAGAGTGATATTGGTGCTAGAGGATCAATTGAACAGGAGAAGAGATGTTTGGTATCATGAGAATACATACCGCATGCAGGGCACTTATTTGGTATGGTAGGGTTCAGTTTGGATAAGTAAGAGTTTAACCTGTTACAGTATCCAGAACGAAGTTGTGATAGTATGACTTTAGGTCTCCCTCGGAAGGACACGCTCCTATTCTGCTATTTCACGTTTTGGTGTATCAATTACGGGGTTCACGTGCCGAGATCTGAGGATCTGTCAACCGACTCTGTGTGGAGGTGGTATAGAGCCCGCCTGTGATTACGCAGATCAAACAGCAATTTAATATAGTGGCGGATCTCATCATAGTGCTTACGGGGATGTTTCGTTATATCTCCAGAGGGCGGAGCTTCATCCATACCCATATGTACCTTTGAGTCTATTGCGGTGGCATGTTGAAGGTTAGGCCGTTGTCAAACGTTTCGCCCAAGGCTTAGGGGAGGTTGACGGTAGGTAGAGGTACTCCATCTACGTGGACGATTAGCTCTTGCCCGATTTGCGCATTCCGCGTCGTGAAAAGAGTCGCCGCCTATTTAGTCGGAGACATGGTCTGATTTCCTCGGTGAAAAAGCTGGAAAGGCCTCGGAGGTAACACTTTATCCTAGTACAGAGTTCTTCACTGGAGAGGCCCTCACCTGAAGCCATAATCGTGCAGTCCTCAGCGTAGGAAACAATGAAGACTCCCTCTGGCGGGGAAGGAAACATCGAAATATAGAAATTAAACAAAAGAGAGGATAGGACACCTCTTGGTTGATTCTTCGACGTCTAGGTTTCTTGTTCCTGAACTTGACTGACGCCTGCAAGCCATTGAGGTAGTTAGCGGTCCACCTTTTTAGGTCGGCAGGGAGCGACGTGTCTTCCAGGTCTCTTCAGTCAGTGTGCCACGAGGCCATCCTATGGTTTGGGAGTTGTTGGTTCAAATCATAGTTTATCTGTGTCGTTATGGTATTCAAAGTAGATGTTGTGCTGTGAGATTTCCGGAAGCCATGTTGGTGTCTAGCCAAGTGCAGGTTTGCAGTGTAGTACGGGAGCAGGGTGGTCTCAAATAACTTCGCAACCGGCGACAGGAGAGATATCGGACGATATGATTCTCCTTGATTCGCCGACTTCCCTGGTTTTAGTAGGGGAACCACAATCGCCTGTTGCCATATTCCATATCTCAACATCTTCGTGGCAATAACGTTGGGTTCGATTGATCTTAAGGGCTTGGCCTTCATTATGGCTTCCTTGCCCTCGGCGATGGAGATGGCAATGGGCGCTGTGATGTGTTTATGTGCCCGACGGATCGCTCGTCTCTTGGTCCTACCAGGAGGAGGATGCACTATAAACTATCAGCAAAATGAGCTCGCGCATCGCCTGGGGTCCGATTTGACGCTGTGTTTGGTCGGATTTGATAGCGCCTTTACTGTCGACCATGTCTCAAGATGTTGTTTTCACTTAGTCAGTTCCTTAAATGTCCCTCGGATTACAGGGGTGAGATCTTTAATTCGGGGATAATCGAGATTAATGAGTAGCACTTGGTCACGTTCTCTTGCCAGTGCCTCTGATTCCGCAGGCAAACTCGGACAACTTTTAGGAATTCTTCCAGCTGAAATGAAGCGACCGGAGGCTGAATCAAACCTTGGCCTACGTCTGTCAGTGTGGGTAAGGCAATGAAGGAGCGCTCTCTCCAGTCCGCTCGACAGTTGATGAGTCCTGCACTCACGATAGATATGTCTGGCGAGCTGTGGCAGTTGCCTGCCACTTTGATGGGGGCGTCTCCGTTTACTGGTGCATGTCCTCTGCTGTCTACTGGCAGGTTAGAGTGCCAGAGATCGTGATGTGCGTTGAAGTCGCCGAGGATTGAACGGTTATCAACTCTTAGCAACGCACTGATGTCGGTGTGATAGCCTCTTGGTCAACAAGTAACAGGGGGTATGCAGATGTTAATAACTTACAGATTGACACGAACATGAGACCACCTCCATTACCGCTGGGACAGTCTTTCCGATGTACATTGCACCCATCACAAGTTCGTAGGACAGATCTTGTGTTCAGTTTAGACTCTCGAATTGCAGCGAGGTCATACTAGGCGTGAGGGACGAATGCGTCTGCCCCGGTTGTGGTAGGATAAGGTCTAAGCTGTGTCGCAGTCTAGCAGGTAATAAGCCTTGAACATTTGATTTTGCTCAAAATAATTAGCCCTTGTTTCTTATAATACTTCTTTATGTTTTTTTGGTTTGCTATAACACACTTTTTAAGCATCAGCAACAGGGTACTCTCGTAGCCATGCATTTTTTAAAGTAGTAGTTATGCAATTCGTGCAATCCGGCCCCCTAATGAAATTGAATGCTGGCAAGAGTAGAGCCAAACATATCGACTCGCAGAAGAGTTAATGCCGACCATGGATCTCGAAGAGTTCGAGAGAAATGTCTATCGGCATGCAAATAAGGAAAGATCAAGAACCAAGAAAATAATAGGCACCGGCATTATTTCCAGAAAAAAAGGAAATAGATTGAAAATAAGAAGTAAAGCCGGCTGGAAAAGGGTTGTTGTTGTTGTTATTAACAGTGCTTCGCCCTGCCTAATGGGCACGATCACTTTAAGAATCGTCATCAAGCTCCAAAGTCCAAGGAAAAGCGAGTTATGTTTATATATATAATCCTATGATGTGTATATATATAATAATATGATCCTTTATCACAGATACTTACACTTAAAAAAATTAAAGGGCCAACTTGCCCTGACAAAAAACAACAAGTTTTTAGGTTACTTTACACTTTATTTAGTTCGTTAACTTATAACTAAGTTCGATCACCGTGACTCCCCAACAGCAACTGTGCGATCGTTGGTTTAAGCTGCACCTTCAGACCTCAGCGTCGGCGGCGGCAACGCAACCCTTACGTAAGTGTGCCTATGTGCACCGGTGGAAATGACCATGGCTTTGATTTCCCACAGTCGTTGCGTTCTCAAATGTCTTGCATTGCATTGAATGGTGAAATACAAAAGTGCTGACGCTACGGCACGTGTAGTGGCCGATCGTGGGAATGGCTTAACTGGGCAGCGGCTGAATGTGTTAACTCCTCCCCCTTTAAAGATCTGCGTCCCGCAGATTAGGTGGCTGGGGGGAGTCCTCGCGTTTATGTCCACGGAAACTCCTGTTGAGCAGTGAAATATTCAAGTTAGGGATATCTAATCTTGCCGTCATTCTCCTCCGAATTAACCAAATGACCGAGACTAATAATGCAAAGCCCATGACTTCCGACGTGATCAACCAATTTGTTTTTCCTTTTAGGTAGCGAAGGAGTCTAACATTTCCTGTTGTCATCTCATGGACAAGGTTAAGGTTGACCACCAGTGTTTTGTTCTTCACACGGGTCAAGATTGGCGGGAGTAGTTGGAGCTCTGACCTGCTTACGCTTTGGTAGGTTTGATTGTCAATCTTCACAGTCTCGTTGTGTATCTGTAGAATAAATGAGCCCAAAAAATAGTTCGTATTATTACCTGACCATGCTGTGCCGTTGAAATTGCTAAGGAATATAGTGTCTTCCTTGATGACCTCAATAGTGGATTCATTGCAGGTCAAATACTGACAGCTGGCTTCACCTCCTTTAAGCAGGCGCGGCAAGCAATCCTCTTCCTTTAGCAGATCAATGGAGCCGTCTTCGCAGACCATGGCTGGCGTTAGTTGTAAACATCGATCCTTGATACCATATGTCCTATGTTTGCTAACCAGTATAGTTGAATATTTTATGTCTACATGATGCCCATCTTGGATGATAGGTCGAACAACCAGGTGTTATGTTTCGTTTCCATTACTTTTGGCAACGATAGAACTTAAAGTAAAAGTGACCCGTTTGTGCAAATCGAAGGCTTGCTATACTCGATGGCTTCAACGACGTTGCTGTAAGGAAGGACCTCTATCTCACTGATAAGTCGGTTGATTTCTTCCTTGCTTAGCATATTGGTGTTAACGACTCCGGCTTTGGCCATCTGACAGGCGCGGACCAGTTCATAGACGTCTTCCTTTAGAATCATAACCTTACTTTGGATTTCCTGGGAAATATGCTCCAGCCTTCGGTGGCTTTGAACGTCATTGGTGGTGGCAATGATAACATTGATCGCCTGCAAAAGCTCATGAGTTGTTTTGAATATTTCAGAGTTTACCTGGTATTGCTGCTCATCTTGGCTCATCAGTGCATTCTGTTTCTGTAGGACTTCATCCCAATCCGTGGCGTCATTCGTGCCGGCAATCCATTTCCAGGCAGAGCCAATCCAATTAATAGAACGTCTTGGTCTGCTAATCTCTTGTCCCTTTAGGTCATGGAGGTTTCTTGCAATTTTGCCCAGTTGGTAATTAAGTACATCGGCTGTGGAGTCAGTTATGTTGAGATCGATGATTGCATCTTCTAATCTGCTTACAACCCTCTCGTAGTTAATTAGGTCGATAGTATGGATCAGCTTGAAGTGCCCGTTGATAATCCAACCGTATCCATCGCGTATTGTTACAATAGGAGAGTCTATCTTGAACACGTCATAGGTATGCGCGGATGCGCAGAGGCAGATGCTGTGGGGAGTAGATTTATTTAATTTGACTTATATCTACAGATTACCCCCATTTCATTAAATCGTTATTGTATTTTACATGTTCAATATACTTTTAAGAGAAAAATTGCAAGGAAAATTTATTTAATGTTGACAAAGATAGTATGGAATACAATAGCAATCAATAAATAGAATCAAAAATTTTATACGTTGAATTTACTCTAATTATCTTAACTTCCTGTGATTCACATAAAATTTACTCAATTTCCATTATATTTAAATTAAGGCTTAACATGCTAAAGGTGAGTTGTTGCTGGGGAGTTACGGAAAAATGCGGGAAATGAAGGGAAGGATTCGTTGGGACCAATAGTGAAAGTGATTACTGGATTATTAATAGTCGTTAGTTTTGTTGGTTAGTGTATTGGTAGAAAGTTTTAGATTAAAATGTGGGTTTTATTGCTAGTTAACATAATAAGTTCTTGTATTTCATATGTTATTTTTACTTTTCTTTCTTTAACTTTTTGTTTTATTAGTAGCATTAGTATTTTAGTATTTCCTTTGAGGAATACCATTCCTTTTTTTTTTTTTTTTTTTTTTTTTTGGCTATACGCCATTATGCGTTTAATTTCTGAGTGTATATAAGCATAATATTGCTTTTTCATCAGTGCGCACACTGTAATTCAAAAAAGATTTTACGTTTTGCATTGGAATATAGGCGTTTTCTCAGCTGACTTTGGAAGGCTCGTGTTGATCCCTTTTAGTCATAAGCGTTGATGGTTGCAAATGACCCACTCATGGCACGAGTGGCTTCACGCCAATTAAAGCAAAGACCTTATGGTGGAGTTGAACCACGTCGATCTACATCATTCGAACCATCGAGTAACCTGGAATTGAACCAATATCTGACTAGATCGACTACAAAAAAAAGTCTTGCACCCAGACCCCTGGGACCTAAGGATCTGTGCATGAGTTATTTACCTTCTTTCCAATGTTATCTTAGAAATTTTTCACGTCTACCTTGTGGAATTTTTTTCCACTTTCAGTGAGTATGGTTGCTGTTCTGTTTTCAGCTACTGTTTCATCTTTATATAACGGCTTCTGTTTGCCTTTAATTTGTTTATTAGAAATAAACAGTTTATCCCCGGCATCAAAAGTGCGTGGGGTTGTACGTTTAGTGTTCAACCTTGAATTCCTGCGCAGGTGAACCGAAGATTTATTTTTTATTGGGAATAATTTGGCAAACTTTGAAAATTTATGAATTGCACTGAGATATTTTTGTTTCTCTATCTCAAAAAGGTCGATGTGCAAAATTTCACAAGGATAACTCGGAATTGGAGTGGGTTGAAGAAAAGGCTTCGAGGGATGCCTGTCATATTTATTTAATTTACAGGTATCACATTGTCTTACATAGTCTCTGATCTGCCTGGCCATGGCAGGGAAATAAAATTGTTCGAGTATCTGCACCTTGTTCTCACGTGGATTTCTGTGGGCTCGCTTATGTTCCTTCTCAATTATCTCGAAGACCCTGTCAGAAATCGTAACATCTTGCACTATCCTTTGAGTTATTCTTATTCTGTACCTTTGAAAGTTACTAACATAAGCATCCTGTAGCGAGGCAAGGAAATTTTCTGGAATTTTTATGCCATTTATTACATTTGGGCTAAGGCACTCCCTCAAAATTGTGACCAGTGTAGCGTTATCCTCAGGGAATGAGACATAATATCTACTGTAGCCTTGGTGAGGATGTTCAAGGCAACGAGGGCGGTCTCCCTTCCTGAAAATAATTTGGTTTCTAAACACATTAATTGGAGCCTCCACATGACGTATAAGATCCGAACTATCCTGATCAGCTGAATGCATTGTGCATTGAGTGGCAGTGTCAATATCGGGCCCCGCGTTCGCTCCAGCACTTGTTGAAGGCTCTTCTCCCAGAACAGATGGAGGCTGAACAATGACAGAATCGGTCAGCACATTGACCTCCGTTTTAAGGCGAGAAAGGGCGTCAGCTACTAGGTTTGACCTCCCCGGTTTGTAGATAATTTCGCAGTTATACTCCTCAATACTGGCCTTCCAGCGTATTAACTTAGCGTTGTAGTTTCTGCAGCTCAAGGAATACGTGAGTGGTTGGTGATCAGTATATATTTTGATCTTCTTGGCGCCGTACAGGTAAGAACGCAGATTGTCAAGTGACCAGACGATCGCGAGGAGCTCCTTCTCGTTGGTGGCGTAATTCTCCTCAGCTTTATTCAAAGATCGCTATATACGAGTATAGGCTATAGGTTTGTCCTCGCCTATAGTGACAAGACTGCCCCAATGGCATAGGTCGATGCATCCGTAGTGAGATTAAATGGCTTTTCAAAATCCGGAAAGGCAAGGACATCGGCAGATACCAAGAGTTGTTTCAAATCGTGAAAGGCCTGTATTGTATTTTCGTCTAGTTCAATTCTTACCTTTCTAGAAGCATTTGCTTCACTTGTGCGTTCTCACTCCGAGTGAGGTTGGTCAATGGTTTGGCCACCTTGGCGTAGTCCCTTATGAACTTCCTGTAGTAGGAAGTCATACCTAAGAAACTCTTTAGGTCCTTGAGATTTTCCGGTGGTGAGATCAACTTAATAGCCTCCACCTTTTTTGGGTCAGCGCGCACCCCATCCGGAGTAATCACGTAGCCAAGGAATTCGACTTCTTTTGCGAAAAAACAGGTTTTCTCGAGATTAACCTTAAGATTTGCTTCACGGATCCTCGAAAAAACTGTCTCTACGTTGGTCAGGTGTTCGTCCGCGTCTTTACCAAAAACAATGATGTCGTCAATATAGACATAGCATATCTTTCCTATGTATTCTTTTAACACATCGTCGATCATTCGCTGAAAAATGGCAGGAGCATTTTTCAAACCAAAGGGTAAACGTAGGAACTCGTATTTTCCATTCATCGTAGAAAATGCTGTCTTAGGTATGTCGGAGTTCTTCATTGGTATCTGATGAAAACCGGACGTCAAGTCAATCGTTGTAAAATAGTTAGCTTGTCCCAAGCTGGAAAGTGTGGCGTTTATGTCTGGAATGGGGTACGTATCGGCGATCGTGACTGCATTCAACCTCTTGTGATCAATCACCATTCTATACTGCTTCTCCCCATTTGGTTTCAGCTTTTTAGGCACCACCCATATTGGGTAGTTGTAAGGACTCTTAGATGGCCTAATTACCCCCTCGTCGAGCAATTCATTTATCTGCCTATCTACTTCCTCTCTCATGCACACACGGTAAGGGTAACTTTTACTGTAAATAGGTTCAGGTGTGTTAGTCCGTATTTCCGCCCGAACGCTAGTATCGATCAATTCACTGCCATTAAGTTGTGCGAATAGGTCAGAGTATTTTTCCACTAGTTGGTCTACATGCTGTTTCGTTTGGGCAGAAACGTCTTTTCCTATAGAATAGTTAACCTGATTGGAAAGTTTGGCTTTCAAGGGCAGTTTGAACTCGTTAATCTTTAAATAATTATTTTTCCTATCTACCACGGCCCCTAACATCCTTAGAGTATCATCGCCAATGATACCATCAAAGGATTCTAACCCTGGGAGAAGAAAAAATACAATGTTTGTGTTATAACCAATATCCTTAAAAAAATTTAAGGATGTTTTCTTTTGAATTTGCACCCGCCCCCCGGCTGAGTGCACATTAAATACGTCCTCTACTGGGTCACCTCCAGTAGCGACCGCATCACTTATAAAATTTTTGTTAGCCCCAGTGTCGATGAGGAAGTCGAGGGTGCGGCCGTCTGGAAGCGTATACTCTAGGTATGGTACGCTAGATGGCCTTCCGAGAGAAAATCCCCTTCTGATTTCTGTTGGAACGATTTTCCGTCATCCCTTGTCAAGTTTGGTTTTGTGACAAACCGGTTTCGGCGTTCTGCCATTTTCAATGCCTAGTTTCGTTCTGGTCTGTGTCTATCCGCTGCGTTGTTTTTATAGTCCGTGGGTGCTGTGGCAGGTAATGTCAATCTATGTGTTCGTGGTAGGTAACGTTAATATGCGTGTGCGCGGTATTGATACGTCCGAATTGTTATCTGTCCCAAGGGTTGTTTTTGTAGGTATGTAGACCTACCGCTTGTTAGCTAAGCGGTAGGTTGATGTAGGTAGAAATCGGTGATTTTTGCAGTTTGGTTCATATTTCGTTTTTGCTTGCTCATTGTTACGTGTATGGCTGCTGTACCTGCTGGCTTGTGCTGTTTTTTGTAAACTAGTTTTAAGGGTTCAAATATTTCGTCAGAGATAGTGTTGGTTTGTTCGTTTATGATCCTGCCGTCAAATGTTTTTAACTTGTATATCTCCATGTTCTCAAGTACATTAAGCCGCCTGCCTTTTCCTTGTACGTGAAGCATTCGAGCCGTTGTTTTTATGTTAGCTGGGGTGCAGTTGTTCTCAAACATGTGGTTCGCGAAATTAGATTCTGGTATTATGGTGGGTTTTCGTGTTTTTTTGTTGTAGTCCCTGATATGCTCTCGGAATCTTCTGCTTATTTTTCTTCCTGTTTGTCCTATGTAGCTGTATTGACATTCACAAGTAAGCCTATACACTCCGTGTCTGTTGAATGGGTCATCAGAATTAGTGTCGGTTCTTAGTTAGGAGCTTGCGTCACAACCTCTTCCACGATATCAGCAGCTACTGGGCCACCGGATGCTGGCCTTAATCCAGTTGTATCTAAATTGTCAACGCGCCTTTCCAGGCTGTGTATTTTTTCTAACAGGGCATTGACGGCCCCTGTCAGATTAGTAACTGTGGCTTTCAGTTCTTCCATTCTGCTGTCGAGAGAGAAAAAGAAAAAAATTCAAAGTTGTTAGCGGTTATACTCACAACACTAAAATTCTCATCAAGGAGTCTTTATTCAAATTCACTATTACACCTTTCGGTTGCGTATTTTTTTTTTTTTCACTTCTTATCTTTTTCAAAGATTTCTTTCAATACTTTTACTAGTGGTCCCTGCTCGGGCGCTACTTAAAGGATCACAGATCCTTACACTTAAAAAAATTAAAGGGCCAACTTGCCCTGACAAAAAACACCAAGTTTTTAGGTTACTTTACACTTTATTTAGTTCGTTAACTTATAACTAAGTTCGATCACCGTGACTCCCCAACAGCAACTGCGCGATCGTTGGTTTAAGCTGCACCTTCAGACCTCAGCGTCGGCGGCGGCAACGCAACCCTTACGTAAGTGTGCCTATGTGCACCGGTGGAAATGACCATGACTTTGATTTCCCACAGTCGTTGCGTTCTCAAATGTCTTGCATTGCATTGAAAGGTGAAATACAAAAGTGCTGACGGTGCGGCACGTGTAGTGGCCGATCGTGGGAATGGCTTAACTGGGCAGCGGCTGAATGTGTTAACTTATATTTATGTTATTAAGTTCTTTATTTATATGTTTGTTTTTGTTATTGATTAATACACTTGTTTCTTTAAAACTTTATTTGTAATAATTTCAATATTATCGAATATGTTGGAAATGTATAGAAATTTGAGTTTGAAAATGAAAATAAAAATTGTTAGTTTTTAAGTTTTCAAATATAAATGAATAAACATTTAATACGAAACATTAATACTTATAATATTTGTGGCGACGAGGATGGGATTTGTTCAATAAATGAGAATACGAGTATTATTCACAAAAAGAAAGGATATTGATGAAATTGTTCGGAGAAATATAGATATTCAAAAAAAAAAAAGGTAGGCAGGTCCAAAGTTTTCATTACCTATTACCAATGAAAAGTTCCCATTGTTAAAATTGATAGCTGACGGAGAGGATTGTATCCAGGCAATCAAAGACAGAGAACAGCAAGAAATTGAGAGAAACAATTTTACCACACTTATAAGGGATCATTTAAACAAATCTAAAAACAACCCGAGAGATAAGTTTATATTAGACACCCTACACTTAACCAAAACGTTTCTCAAGAAAAACAAAAATTTATTAGTTTTGAGTGCCGACAAAGGGAATGCCACAGTTCTGATGGACAAATCGGACTACGACTTAAAATTACAGCAGATGGCTAGTGATATTTCTGCTTATAGAATACTAAAGCGTGACCCTACCAATAGGTTACAAGATAAAAACAATGAAATTGTTGAGAAGCTATTTAAGAATGAATTGATTGATTTGAAAGAAAAATTCAGTTTGTTAAGCAAAACGCCTAACGCGCCAAGATTATATGATCTTCCCAAGATCCACAAAGAAGGCGTACCCCTACGCCCTATATGTTCGTCTGTCAACTCTCCGTCTTATAAGTTATGCAAATACGTCGTCAATGTCCTCAAAAACCTAACGAGTACATCGAAATATAATGTTAAAGATTCAATCGAATTTAAAAATAAGATAAAAGATACCTTCATAAATGACGATGAATGTCTGATTTCGTTTGATGTGGTTTCCTTATTTTCCAGCATTCCAGTGGATCATGCACTGGAAATTATAGCATCTAAGTGGAACATACTAAAAACACATACAAATATAACAAAGGAATTGTTTCTGGAAGTTGTGCGGTTTTGCATAAGAGAAAACCGCTATTTCAAAGTTAACAATAAAATATATGAACAACGGTCGGGAATGCTAATGGGGTCACCAGCATCACCTGTCATTGCAGACATAGTAATGGAAGAATTATTATGTAAATTCGAAGAATACTCGCCGAGCAACCACCACTTCTGACCAATGTTTGTTATTGTAAAAATGAAATGAATTGAAAATCACTTGAATAAGTTAACTGGACTAATGTACCGAATGGGTTAACTAACTATCAGAGCAGCTTCGATTTTTGGCTGATATTTAAGGAGTTGTCATGTTATGTTTTAAAAATTTTGTGTTTACCCGCCAGCCATGCCCACGGTGAAAGAACATTGTCGGTATTAAATGCAATCAAAACTAAATCAAGGAATAAATTGCAAATCGAAATGCCTAATATTTTGCTTCGTAGACGCCTTTTTTATAAGAGCAATACATTCTGTAAAAAATGCCAACCTTCAAAAACGATGATTAAGACTTTTAAGTATGACATCATACATACGAGTATCTGTGGCAATAAGCGGAAAAACCCGAACACAAGTTTCGTCGAAAATGAGATAGTACCACCATTGTGTTCTCCATGCTAAGGTATATAATCACACAAAATTTCACTGCTTTGGCTCAAAAGTTGTGGATTTTATGAACAAAAAACTATATCTCAATTCCATACATTTACACTACAATTTCAACTTTCAAAGCGCTCTACTGAAAAGTTCAAAAAAATAACTTTGGTAGTTTTCCTTTATTGCCACAGATATATCCGAGGTTAAATTCAGAGGTGGGTAAGTTCTATAGCTACATTTAAGTAAAATTTGGGATTTTGGCGATTTTTATGGGAGAATCTGGCGACATGTCTTAAAAAAATACTGGCAACCCTGATCCCTCCAGTTATTAAATCGACAGCAATAACTCGTCAACAAAAACTGTCCTTATGCCTTAGAGTCTTAGCTGAAGGAAGTTACCAAAATGCAGTTGGCAAAGCCTACATGCTCGGAATGGCTCAACCAACAGTTCAAAAGTATTTTCACAGGTTCTTGATGTAATGGAAAGTAAATTGTGTGAAAAATGGATAAACATCAAAATGAATAACGGCGAACAAATGGAGTCTCGTAGCTACTTTTTCAACAAGTCAAAAATTCCATAATGTGCATTGACGGTACGCACATTAGAATAGCAAATCCTTCAGGAACAAATTCGCATCTTTTTTATAATAGAAAAGGTTTCTATAGTCTAAATGTACTTGAAGTAAATTTGTCAAATATATTTTGAATATGTTTATTTAACTTCTTTGACGTGATTTAGATATGTGACCATAAACAACACATAAGATACAATAACGCAAAATATCCTGGGTCAACACATGACTCCTTTGTGTGGTCTAACAGTGACGTGTCGCAGTACTTGTATCTTGATAACCGTAATAATGAGGAGGACCCAGATACATATTCCCAAGAAATCGGGCACCCGGAAAGTTATTACACTGAAGCAGTACAACTACGCAATCAAATTCTACAAAGTTCTATGTAATTTTTTTTTATTTTGTTTCAAATAAATATCCTGGCTTCATGGCTATTTCAAATAAAAATTAATGCATGTAATAGAGGGGAGGAGGAGGGAGTGGGTGAGTGGTGGTAACGGGAGAAAGAGAGCAAGTGGGCTATGGAGAAGAAAACCGAGGAAGGAAGGAGAAGACTAGGGGAGAGATAGTGAATGGAGAGGATAATATAATGAAAACTTATAATTTACTTGCTTAAATGACTATTTAAATTAGTAACCTCTATTTGTAATATCTGTTTTTTCAGCCGAGTTTTCTCCGACATTTACTTTTCAGTTGCTAAGTTGTGCCTTTTTGTTTCTGCAACTAAATACTACAACGTTTTGGACATTTTCTCAACATTATTGTTGAGACTGCCCCTCAAAGTAGGAATTTTTTTTGGCTGTCTACTTGTTGTTTTAACAATTTCATTTGGCTACTTCTCGGAGTAGTTCTGCGGTGGGCTTGTAGGGTGGCAGACCTTGTACGAGGAGCACTTTGTACATTTTCTGTGTTCTCGTCTTCATTTGGCCTCCCCCTCTACCTAATGCCTCGACGGTTGCAGTGTGATCACCGCTAGACAGGCTCTGGGGAATACCATAATGGCTGTCGGAAACACCCAATACGGCGTCAGTTATGTTGACTGGGTAACCTCTTCTTCCAAAGCAGTCAAATGCACTTCTGTGTTTGGACCTCCGCCTGTAGCTTGCATTTGGATTCGGTTATGGCTTAGTTTTTTCTTAATGGAAGATTTTAAATCTGACCATACCTACAGTAAAACTTAAATTTTCACAAATGGTTTTTATAAACAGTTTTTCTTATTCCTTTTTCCATTCTGAAAGCGATTTTCTGGTCCCAACGCATTTAAATCCGTGCTCAAAGTGGTACAAAAAACTGACACCACCTCTGGAGGCTCCTTGGACATGTTTTTTGCTATGTTCTCGTTGAGATTCATCCGTTCAACCAGCAAAGCAAACGGCTCACGGTTTGTGGTACGACTTCTGTTAAATTAAAAATTTAATTAGCAAAAACTCTTTTAAATATCATACAAAACGTTTACCTCTTATTGAATTCCATTTTATTTAAACTTTACTGGGCAGTTTTTTGAACTTCGTATGGATCCGCAACTGATATTGAACGATCCGCAATTAGAACAAATGATCGCTATTACGTTTCGATTACGGTTATAGGAATGCAGTGAGTTCACGCACTTTTTTATCTGCATATTTTTATTCGCGAACTGCTTTGCCGATCGGTTATGAGAATACCAGATTGTATCAATTCGATTCGCATTCCCTGCGGAAGGCATTCGTCGGTTACAGCAATAGGCATGCTGGTAATTTTCCGTTGTGGATAGTTCATAAAATAACTAATTAAGGTATAATGCCCAATCCCGATAAAAAAAACTGCTTATTATAGAAAGTATATTAAAACTATTCATTAATAGCAACTCCTTCAACAAATTGTTTAAAAAAAGGATCAAAGATTGATATAAATAATAGAAGCATTTAATAAATTAAAAGGAATTTTAGTTTTACCTCCAATTTTATCATTTCCAGATTTTTCTAAAAGATTTGATCTTACTACAGATGCCAGTAATTCAGCTATTGGTGCAGTGCTTAGTCAAAGTGGTAAACCAATTTGTTTTGCAAGTAGGACATTAAATGGACATGAGCGAAATTATAGCACAATAGAAAAAGAATTACTTGCTATAGTTTGGTCAGTTAAATATTTTAGGCCTTATTTAAATGGTAGAAAGTTTCTTGTCCAAACAGACCATCAACCTTAAAAATGGTTATTTTCTTTAAAGGAACCAAATCCAGGAATAATAAGATGGAAAATATTGTTGAGTGAATATGAATTTGAAATTGAGTATTTAAAGGGAAGAGAAAATAAAGTGGCTGCTTCCTTAAGTCGTTTATTACGTTTACGTCGTTTTGAAATAAAATCGCTTTTTGAGAATTCGGTTGAAGAAGTTACTGACTTAAATATTAAATTTTTAATTTCAGATTCTATTATTAATAAATATTTAACACAAATACGAATTAAAAAAAAAAGAGTTTGAGAAGCTTTTCGGAAAGTATAAAATAATATACAGTGGCGGACATAAGCGATTATACAGTCGTTTTCTGAGATTTTCACAAATGTTGGCCTTAATAAAATTATTTTAACAAAGTAAAAACATGTGTCAAGGTCTAATACAACAACTATAAATTTTGGTTTTAAAAATGTACACAAAAATAGTGGAAATGCAAAGAAATTTTAGGTACTAAAATTTTGAATTTTTTTCCAGAATTTTTAGAATATTTTGAAGTGTGCACTTTTGTAGCCCATTAAATTTTAGTACAATAAGGTTTTAATCTTAAGTTCGTGACACATTTCCCTGATTTTTGACAATTTTTTTTCTTTAAGGCTTCTGTATTTTCCTGCATACAAGTTTATGAACGCAAATTTTTTTGTATGAAAGAAAATACTTTAGCTCGTCGGAAAAAAATTAACAAAAATTAGCGAAGATTAACACCTTATTATACTAAAATTTAATGGGCATACTCCAAAAAATTCTGGGAAAAAAATTCAAAATTTTGGTAAAATTTCTTTGAATTTACACTAATTTTGTGTACATTTTTAAAACAAAACTTATAGTTCTTGTATTAGACCTTGACACATGTTTTTACTCAAGCTTTGTTAAAATAATTTTATTAAGGCCAACATTTGTGAAAATCGCAGAAAACGACTGTAGTAGGTACACTTATGTCCGCCACTGTATATATGTCAGCGGATATATATAAAATCTTATTTGAATGATTTTTTCCGGCGTTATTTGACGAGTGTGGTATTTATTCTGAGTTGAGTGATTGTGAATATAGTGTAGTAAAGAAAAGATTACTTGAATTCTTTTGTAACAAAACAGAAATAAAATTCACAAAATGTAATAAATTGACCATGGATGTTTGTAATAGGAAGGATATTTTTAAAATTATAGAACGTACCCATAATGATTGTAATAATAGAGGAATTTCTAAAAATTTCGAGGAAATAAAATTAAATTATTTTTATCCAAATTTAAAAAAGTTGATCAGTAAATATATTAATATTGTTGACTCCAAATGGTCTAAATGAAATTGTACATATGACATTTTTCAAATTTGTAAAACATGTATTATGACTTCCATAGATAGGTTTACAAAGTTAGCTTCAGTTCATAAAATTGTTGATAAAAAATATGTGCACTATCAAAGTTAAATTAGAACAAAGTGAGTTGTTAGGTACTCCAAAACTTTTAATAATGGATAACCAGTTTAATAATGCATAAATTAAAATGTTTTGTCGAGAAAAAAATATAGGAATACAGTTTAATACACCAAATTCGTATTTTGAATTCGGATATTGAAAGATTTCACTTAACTCTGTTGGAGCATATTCGAATTTTGAGAAATTCAGATACTATTGCAGATATTGAAGAAATAGTTAGTAAGGTAGTAGGATTTTATAATAATAATATACATAGTAAAACTAAAATAAAACCAATGGATTTTTCAATGGAATAGATATTGATTACAATAAAATCGCTTATATGATGAGGCAAAAAAAAGAAATTCGCATCAATAGAATTAACGAAAAAAGAGAGAATATACAATATTTAGATATAGCCAATGTTTACGTTAAGAATCCCAAAGCAACGAGACAAAAATTTGCAAAAAGGTTTGTCAAGTTCAAAAGTTTTATTAAAATAGATTTAGCCCGTATTAAAAGGCCTTGGAAGCAATTTGTAGAGTAATAAAACATTTCTTTGTAAATTATGAATTTAAATTCGAAGGGCCTCGAATTATATGGAGAAGGCGAGTTATGTAAATATAATATATTTATGTTATTAAGTTCGTTGTTTATATGTTTGTTTTTGTTATTTATTAATACACTTGTTTCTTTAAAACTTTATTTGTAATAATTTCAATATTATCGAATATGTTGGAAATGTATAAAAATTTGAGTTTGAAAATGAAAGTAAAAATTGTTAGTTTTTAAATAAAAATGAATAAACCTTTAATATGGAACGAATTATTACTTATAATATTTGTCGCGCAGTTTCAACAGGGTTGGACCAGAGTGATATTGGTGTTAGAGGAGTAGGTTCAATTGAACAGGAAAAGAAATGTTTGGTATCGTGAGGGGACATACCATATGCAGGGCACATATTTGGTATGGTAGCGTTCAGTCTGGATAAGTAAGAGCTTAACCTATTACAATATCCAGAACGAAGTTGTGCTAGTATGACTCTAGGTCGATGCTATTGCGGTGGCAAGATTAGCGAAGGTGAAGCTGTGGTCGAGCGTCACGTTGACGGAGAGGTACTCCATCTACGTGGACATTTAACTTTGTCCCATCTGTGCATTCCACGTCGTGAAAAGTGTCGCCGTCGATTTATACGCATATTTCACTTGCGAAGCGAATATATTTGACGAGTCGAACAGATTGGCGAACACACCTAAAATTTGCATTGTGAGTGGCGATTGAACTTTTTCGTCTGCCATGTGATGTTGCCATTCGAACAAGTTCATCCGAATTTGACGCTTCTATCATTTTCTGTCATTTACATACCTTTTGATATATTTATTTGTGGACAAACAAAAATATAAAAAGAAAACTTTGTTTTATTTTGTTGTATCATGTTTTCCAGCGTTGATCTTTTTTTTCGAAGATAGTTATAATGTGGAACCGCAAGTTTATCTTCTAGGCCAGCGGCGTTTTATAAGGGATTACTACAATCCTATGGGGCTTCCCTTAACAGTGTAGGTTTAGTGCAGAGAATGAAATATGGGAAGTTTATGTGCATATAAACGCAAACGTCAAGCTGTGTAGTTGTTTATATTTTTCTCTGTGATTATATTTAATAAATTAATAATATCTTTTATATTCTAAAGTTAAAATTAAAGTTAATAGAGATAAATATCTAATTGTGCTTCACTACTTGGTGTGAATAGTGTTAAAAAGTTTTGATAGTGATTCATTATTATAAATTCATTTTGTTGAATTTGTGTGTGCCGAGTTCTTTGCATATTTTATTTGTTGCTATTGAAAGGCCTTATTCATTGTTTACCTATACTAGTTTGGCATCTAATTTTTCAGCCATTTTGCGAATTTGAGTGGAAGGCAGTGGATAATGGAACACGGCTGCGTGGAATGAAAGATCAGTGTCGGGGACTTTCGATAAAATTCGCACAAAACCCTAAAATTCAAAAAAGGAGTTAAACTTAGTACGAAATTTGCAAATAGTAACTATATGTTGCTCCAATTTTAACTGAGCATACAATTTTTATATACGTAAAATTTGCCAGCTAGTGTTTGATTTATTACTTATTTTGCCTAGGTTAAGTAAAAATTATCGTATATTTAATTGTTGTGGTATAAGGTCATACGAAAATACATGAATAACATAAAAAATGTCATTTGGTAATTCTTTCTATTTAACGTCAACTGCTAAAACACGTCCAAAAATGTCGGGAGGGTTATCAATTTTCTGTCTTTTTCATGTGGTTGTTGTAATCTCACATAATGGGTGTTACAAAATGTGCAAAAGTGTGTTCCGCGCAGAAATACTGTGGATCGCGTAGCCAGTGTTGGATCGGCTAAGGGTTATTTTTTTGAAGCGTGCCCAAAGGCCGCCTACACAGAAAGGTGTTCTACACGTAAATACCTGGGTAATTTTTTGGTTTTTTTGCCAATGACTTTTAAATTACTGAAAATATTGGGTTGTCCCTACCGGATTAGGGTTCCTGGGACCGAAACACGTCTCTGGGTATCAATATCGAAATCTGTAGTGCAAATTTTTCTGTTGACCGTGAAAGTAAAGTATGACCTAACCATGGCCCTGAATCGTTGCTTATTTTTTGCGGGCTAGAGAAGTAATTCTTTTATGGAGTTTTTTGATTTCTTAACGACAATTTTCGCATCTATGTCGTTTATTTTCACTATCAGTATTATTTTTTTACCATGTCTCAGCACACTCATCTTTCATTCTTTAAAAAAATGTAAGTTCAAAAAAATGCAAACCCGTCTTGCAGACTTGACAGCTCACCGACGGACAAATTCAAGGTATTTAACCAACTGCCTGTAAGTATGATTAAATAAGAATTTTTTATTATATTCTTCATATTTAAAGTGAATACTATTTATCTTGATATTTCAGATTTACTGGAGATAATCAGGACACATTTCTACAAATTTATATTCAACTTTTAATCGAGTTTTCTTTCCATTTCAGATTTTTCACGGGGAATTGCTGCACAAGCCTTCATTTTTATTTGTACAATTATTTAAATAAACTTTTCTCTTTTTTCCAGATTTTACCAAAAGTGGCAAACAATAGCAAGGATCGAAGGAAACTTTAATTATTTCAAGTTTTTGTTTCAGTGAAGAGATGTTTGCAATTAAAGTTGACAATTTTCTGTCATTTTCATTTGGTCAAAACGCGTTTGATAGTACTCCTAAAGGAAACAATTACCTTGTGTGCTTGTGCAAAGCTTTTCCACACACCCAAAAATGTTTATTATTTAAGACAGCCACCGAGTGCTAAACCACGTACAAAATTGTCGGGAGGGGTATCAGGGGACGTGTATCGGTTTCAGAAATCATAATCCGAATCCGGGGAACAATAATTTTTCGTACTTTGCAAGAAAGTTAACACTTTTCTCATCCCTCTTCCAACATTCTTTGGTAATACTTTACATCCAACGTCAACTGTAAAAACTGCACTAGAAATGTCGATATTGGTACCCAGCGACGCGTTACGGTCCCAGGACCATAATCCGGCGGGGGAAACCCAAGATTTTTAGTAGTTTTCAAGATATTTGCAAGCAAATTTAACACCGAAAAGTACAGAAGTGTGTGTTTGCGAAGAAATACTGTGGATCGCGTAGTCGGCGTTGCACCAGCTAAGGGTTATGTTTTTAAAGCGCGGCCAAAGGGATCAAGCCCCCTATTTGGAATCGGACCCGGGTCATTTTTGGTTTTTTGCCAATAACTTTTAAATTACTACAAATAATGAATTTCCTTATTATGGTTTCCAGGATTATGGTTCCTGGGACCGTATCGCGTCGCTGGGTACCAATATCGACATTTCTAGTGCAGTTTTTACAGTTGACGTTGGATTAAAAGTATTACCCATTCTTTGACGTGTTTTAGCACTCGGTGGTGGTCATAAACAATTATCAACAAGTAAGGAAGCCTAAGTTCGGGTGGAACCGAACATTAAATACCCAGCTGTGTAAAAGTGGTCATGGTAAATTGCTAAATTGTTGTGGAGTTATGACCTATAGAGGTTTCAAACTTTTTCTACTACCATGTGCGCAATCTCATAAATAGAAATGAATGTGTGTCTGGCGTCCGAAGTACTTAACCGATCTTTATGAAATTTTACAGTAGATTCTTGGGTTCACTGGTTACTGTACAGGCTATATATAGTTTTGAAAAAAAAGGCGGTGCCACGCCCCCATGCTATTTAATCTTGTATAGGCGTCCAAGGTACTCAACCGATCTTTAGGAAATTTTCACAGTAGATTCCTGGATTTACTGGTTCCAGCATAGGTTATGTATAATTTTGAAAATCGTAGATGGTATACCTCGTTTCATGTTTCCTAGTGATATTTATTGGTTCATTTATATGTGGGCGGTGCCACGCTGGGTATAAAAATAGTATGTGTCTGTGGTATTTGCATTTGGGTATTTGTTTCCTTGTGTGGAAAAGCAATATTAACAATAAACCTTATTTATTTTTCCAAAACAGGGAGACAGGACTTCTCCCACCGGTCTGGAAGAATACGCCATCGTTGAGCGGCACTTAGATATCGAATCATATCTGGAGAAAATATCCATCATATTTAGTATTTTAGTTAGTAATAAAGTCGTAAACAGGTTTCTATTAAATATGTATATTTACGCAAAAGTTGTAACATAACTTAATTGTATGTAATTCATATAAAATGAAATATTAAATTAAAAATATATTTATAAACAAGAGTGTACTGTAGTCGAATTTAATATCGCCGCATATATGCCTCTGCATATGGCACACCCATTAAGTTAAGCATTCTCCACCTCCTCCGCATTGCCAGCTTCTTCAGCTTTCTCGAACGCCCTTTGTGCCTCTTCACGACGTTCTGCACATATAAAAAAATTTGTTAAGTTTACCTTGGCAAACACAAAAATTTTCGGTAATTGTTTCCTTTAGGAGACAACTACTAAAACACGTCCAAAAATATCGGGAGATGTATCAAACAAAGCGTTTTGACTTTGGTATCAACAATCCGAAAGCGGATTTTCAATTTTTTGTTTCAGTGAAAAGTTATTAGCAAAAAATCCAAAAATGACCCAGGTCCGATCCCAAATAGGGGGGGTGATCCAAGGCATTTTTGTGCAGAACACCTTCCTGCGGCCGCGCTTCAAAAAAATAAACCTTAGCCGATCCAACACAGGTTACGCGATCCCTAGTATTCCTGCGTGGAACACACTTTTGCACATTTTGTAACACCTAATATGTGTGATTACAACCGAATGAAAATCACAGAAAATTGTCAACTTTAATTGCAAATTACTCTTGACAGAGATATAAAATCGAGTTTCCGCTTTCAGATTATTGATACCGAGTTAATAAAGCATCGTTTGATACCTCTCCCGAAATTTTTGGACGTGTTTTACCAGTTGTCTCCTAAAGGAAACAATTACCGAATTTTCTACTCACGAAATCAATTTTTCACTTCATTTTCCTTGATGGCAGATGGTGCAATATCTGCTATTAAAATGTTGAGAATTAATTTGTTGTATTTTGTGCTGACTCGAGTTACTTTTGCTATATTTACACACAACATAATCCACTAAATAAACAAATTACAATTTTGCATTTAAAAAAATGTCTGCTTGCCACAACTTTGTTTACGTATTAGGAAACAATGACATAGCAAATACGAATATCAAGAAAACGCAATGCCAAAAGGCATATGCACATGGCTGTATTTTAATACACTAAAATGCTTTAAAAAAAAGGACTTAACCTTTAATTTAAAGTTAAAAAAACAGCAAAAAACTTGATTGAAATATAAACATTTCTTCTTTTGACAACAAATAGGATATTATAGAGGCTATATCTCCAAAAATATGCTAGGTTTATGACTTTTTAATATTTTGCTTTAAAAATCTTAAAGTTTTCTTCAAATAATGTGTCGAGAACTGTGCGTGTGTTTATATGCGTTTTTAGCAATCAGCTGTTAGTTGCGCTACTAGTAGAGATATACTATGGCCTTATTTCATATTGCAATTGTTGTTGTGCTCTGACTTGCTTTTCTTATTTCTTTTTCGTTACAGCTGTTTTGCGTGGTTTGTTGAACGTCAGATACAGTGTGTTTAAAACTGTTCGCTCAGTACAGTGTCATTTAAACTGTCAGGGTTGCTTTTCTTTAAATAGCTAAATTTTTTTTCTTAACTTATAATTTTTATTATAAATTTATATACGTATTTATATGAAAATGTCGTGCATGATAGCAAACTGCCAGTTAAAAAGCGAGTCCGAACGCTGTGTAGCTTGCTGGCTGTGTGATGGACTTGTCCACGCCAAGTGCACTGGGTTAACCGGTAGAATAGCTGACCTGCTTAACGAAGGAAAAGGCCTGCGCTGGTCTTGTTCCAAATGCCGGTCGACGGAAGTTGATCTGTGTAAAATCTTTAGGCATATCAGAAACGGTTTTTCTGAAATAAGCAAAGATTTTTCATTGCTGACTGAAAAGTTCCAAAAATATGAAAATATTTTCAAAACCTTGGAAACTTTGGAGAATTCGCCTCATTTGGAATGCCCTGATCATCGCGAAAACAAGCGCAGGCGTACGGATGATCGGCCTACTACCTCAACAGTCCCGAACTTGCCTCAACCCCTTGAACTTATAGATTTGGCTTCTCCAGTTCCTAGTACGGTTGTCCGAGCAACGTCGAAGAACGCCCCTTCAAAAATGTCCACTAGGAAAAACCAGGAAATTCCAACTATTGCAATGGAGTCTGAACCAATCGTTGGTAAGCTGGTTGTGGTTCCTCGCAAAAAATCTATTTTTGTGTCTAGGTTCCATCCAGACACTACCGAGGATGATTTGTTGTACCATATTTCTTCTAAAGTTAAAGATCAAAGCGTAACTGTTAGAAAATTTAATTTCACATATCAAAGAAGTATGTCTTCGTTTAAGATTGATGTATCTGGGAAAGATTTCGATACTCTTGTGCGGGAGTTTGAATACAGACCGAATAGGAATGTTCAAAATGTAGCGAAAATTTCTCGTAATAACGTTGAGTCAAAAAACTGAGCACTAAATCCGTGAATATCTTTTATCAAAATGTCAGAGGTCTAAATACCAAATTAACTGATCTCTTTTTGAAATATTTTCATTGTAATTATAACGTAATTGCTTTTACCGAAACTTGGCTAAAACCTCATGTTTTCAATTCAGAGTTTTTATGTAATGAATATCAAGTATATAGAAATGATCGCTTGAACAGAGTCGGGGGTGGTGTTCTACTTGCCGTTCATTCCTCCATCCCTTCAGAAGAGGTTAATATTCCTAACATCGATTTCATTGAGTTCAAATGCATCCGCCTTCAAGTAGACAACGTCTCTATGTACTTATATTATGTTTGCTACATCCCTCCAGCATCAGATTTTTCAGTCTACATGCAACATGTCTCTCTGCTCAAAACTGTTAACCTTATGACTAAAGCTTCAGATTCAATTATTGTTTTGGGTGATTTTAACTTACCTCATATATCGTGGAGCATATCTGATGGTAACATTATTCCAAATCCGTCCAAACTGGGGTTCAATGACTTTTTAGATGGAATTTCCGATCTTTGCCTTAATCAAATAAATGTTACCGCTAACAAGTTTGGGAAAGTCTTATATTTAGTGTATGTTAATGATATAAACCAATTTTCTGTAATTCGTTGTGATCCGTTGGTTTTACCAGAAGACCTTTACCACCCTTCTATGGAAATAGTCTACGAAACCATAAGTAATGGCCAAGGCACTCAATGCTACTCATGTAGTAGCTTTGATTATAACTTTTCCAAAGCAAACTACAAGAAATTAAATAAAGAACTGCCTGAATTTGGTTGTGATATCCATCTAAACGTCTCACATTTCAATCACACTATTTACTGCCTATTTGAGAAGTTTATTCCTAAACGTAAAGTAACTTATGATCATCCTACGCAAGCTTGGTTTACTAAAGAGCTTAAGGCTCTTAAAAATAGGAAAACGCGATCATTTAATTTATATAAGAAATCCGGATTAAATAAACATTACCTACTGTATTCCATTCTACGTCAGAAGTACATAGATTTAAATAAGAAGTGCTATAAAGCTTATATCTCTAAAACGAAAAGAGACATTATTCTCAATCCTAAGTCATTTTATGGTTTCGTAAATTCTAAACGTAAAGTATCAGGGTTTCCCTCAGCCATGAAATATCAAGACATTATATCTAGCGATAATCAATGTATCGCAAATTTTTTTGCTCAATTTTTCACTTCTAACTATTCTGCTGTCACCAATTCAAACTTTCAAAACTATCCCTATAAGCTACACGGGACAAATTCAATTAATTCACCAATTATATGCGCCAAAGATGTTCTAATTTACCTTAAAACCTTAAAAGAATCTTTTAAATATGGTCCTGATAGGATTCCTACATGTTTCTTGAAAAAGTGTGCGAACCAAATTTACCAACCCCTTACCAATTTGTTCAATCTATCACTAAAGTGTGGTGTTTTTCCAACTGCGTGGAAAGAATCGTTTCTTCTACCGCTGCATAAAAGCGGGAGTAGGTCTTCTATAGAGAACTATCGTGGCATCGCAAAGCTTTCTGCCATCCCAAAATTGTTTGAAGCTATTGTTACAAATCAACTTACGGGTCCGATCTCTACTTTGATAGCTGACTGCCAACACGGGTTCAGTAAGGGAAAGTCCACAGTTACGAATTTACTTGAGTTTACCAGTCATGTCTCAAATGGCTTTAGAAAAAATCTGCAAACCGACGTTATTTATACGGATTTCAGCAAAGCTTTTGACAAAGTGTGTCACTCATTACTTATTCATAAACTCGATCAGTTGGGGTTCCAGCCGGGTCTCAATCGCTGGATCTCTTCTTACCTTAGTGACAGGACACAAAGAGTAATGTTCAAAAATTTAGTATCCGATGTCATTTATGTCTCTTCGGGGGTTCCTCAAGGAAGCCATCTTGGCCCGAGTCTGTTCTTGTTGTTTATAAATGATATTTCTACAATAATAAAATTTTCAAAAATGTTAATGTATGCCGACGACGTAAAGCTTTTCATGTCATTCGCGTCATTTGAAGATAGAAATAAGCTACAATCAGATCTATATGCACTAGTTACTTGGTGCGATTTAAATTATATGCCACTTAACCTTAAAAAATGTAAACACATGGGTTTTTCGCGTGGAATTTCTCAGCCGGCTTCCTATACAATTAAAAATTATAGTCTTGAGCAAGTGTATGATTTTGTTGACCTGGGGGTTACTATGGACTATAAACTCAGTTTCAACCGCCATATTAATACAACAGTCAATAAGGCTAGAGGTGTCCTAGCATTCGTTAAACGATGGTCTAAAGAATTCAGCGACCCTTATGTAACTAAAGCCCTCTTCACTACATTAGTCAGACCGATACTTGAATATGGTTCTATAATTTGGAACCCGCGTTACCAGTTTCATGTAGATCGCCTTGAATCAGTTCAAAAACAATTTTTACTATTTGCCTTAAGAGATTTTCATTGGGATCCCTCGTACAATCTGCCACCCTATACGAATCGTTTAAAATTCATTAATCTACACACACTTTCTAGTCGGAGGGAAATGCTTGGAATTATTTTTATGATTAAATTGCTAAATGGCTCACTATCCAGCCCATTTCTTCTAAGTGAAGTAAACTTCAATGTACCGTCTCGTCCTTCAAGGCATTTTAAACCTCTAGTCTTAAAACAGTGCCGAACCAATTTTCAGTTAAATGAGCCTTTTCGCTGTTTGTGTCAAGATTATAACTCTCTTTCTGGTAGATTTGATATTTCAGACTCGCTTTTCAGCATAAAAAAATCAATCCTTTCTGTCCTAAATTCATAGCTACTAATTGTTTTTTATTCTTTGACTTCTATTTTAACTTTTAACAATAATTTTATTCTGTTAACTAGTTATTTCTTAATGTATAATCTATCCTATATCTACTTTACTTAGCTGATGAGGTTTTCTCTGTAGCTGAGCAGTTTTAGATCTCGACGATTAACAAACCAAAGCCTTTCAACGACTCGGCACGAACGAATAATCCGCGCGTTATGCGGATGCGCCCCTCGCGCCGGTCGGGCGGGATATGGTGGGTAATCCGTTGGGAATTATTATTATTAAATGTGTTTATCAGAGACATAACAGTTGTAAGTTTTATCTCATAAACGTTGCTTCATAACAATTATTCGATGAAGAAACAAATTTATTTTTCAAATAAGAGTTATAAGTCGCCGTTTATTTTATTTTTTTCGGATAAGAGTTATTTGTCAACGTTTATTATATTTTTTTTGGAAATAATAGTTATTTGTCAACGTTTATTTTTTAAGATGCTTGATAACTGTTATGAATGAGAAATACTTTTTCTCGTTGCCAAAAAAAAATTTAATTTGAAATAAATTTTTGTATTTGTTACATTTTAGTTTTAAGATGATATGTAGTACATATTTTTTTCTCAGCAACTATTATATCCCAACGTTTATGTTTTCGTTATCTTATAGCCGCTGTTAATTCACATTTTACTTTAAATGGCCAGTTAACCGCCAAGCCGATTTTGACGGTCCAACATATGTAGTTCTCCAGTCTTCTTTCATTGGAAATTATTGTCCACTTGGTCTTTCGATCGATTAGAATACCCTTGCGTCATCTTTGTTCATTCGCACAGCATGGCCTAGCCAGCGAAGAAAAAGTGATCCCTCTATAATCTAAGCACTTTACCCCAGGTCGCCATTCTCAATTTTCAGGAGTTCGCTCCGCTTTTAAATCCTTCAGCAATATCATCCAAAGAATACACCCTAAGGAGTATCAGAGTACTCCAAAATTAATCTTCATTCATATAAAAAGGTGGTACAATTCACATGGCGATTTCCGGTGATTGGATCACCTTGTCTATCTCGGAGTACTCTATTTCTTTGCTTTTGAATACTCCATGGAGTATCTACACGAGACCACAAAAGGACTACTCCATAGAGTATTCAACACCAAAGTGAGTTAGGGAGTAGGTGGTCCTCAAAAGTACACATACTCCCTCTCTCACTTTGGTGCAGAATACTCCATAGAGTAATCTTTTGGCAGCGGTTTGAAAGTACTGCCACGTAGGTGCTCCATAAACTACTCAGAAGCAAAGTAAAGGGTATTCTGAGATGGATTAGGTGATCCAATCACCGGACTTCGCCAAGGAAATTGGACCACCTTTTTTATATGAATAAGGATAAGTATTGGAGTACTCTGATACTCCATTGTTTATTAGGGGTACTAGTTGCATTAGAGTGGCCTTGTTGGCAGCATCCCTTCTTTTTTTACAGGCATTACTACTTCCTCCAGTGTGTGTTAGCCATCTTCGAAATCGGCGGTATCGTATACTGACACTTATATCCTCCGGCAGTACAGTTTTTAACCATTAACATAACGTTACCAGCCAGCAAAACCTTAAAACTTTCACTCGCTATAATGGGGCAATCTTTATATAAAACATAACAGAGCTCCATTAACTTTTTCTAGCCTTATAAGCGGCCACATCATCTGATGTTGGCAAAGTTATACTCTTCACGAGGAAGTGCAAGCCACCTACCTCCAAACTTCCTAAATTAAATAGCCAGCGGCTATTCCTATCTACTATAGCACCAGGTATCTGGGACTAAAAATTGATTGTAAATTTAATTGGAAATTGGGGCGGGTGCGGAAGGCCTGGGCCCTTACTCTGTAGTTCTATTCGAAAGAAAATTTGTTCGCTTTCAAGTGATTCGTACTCTGTAAAGAATTTTCTAGTAGAACGCATTCGTTGTTCGAGTTCCATTCTGTTGCCTTCGGATATCATTTATCCCCCTTTCGATTGTAGAAAATTTGGTACTCACTATTTCGAAAGCATTTGCCAAAATGGTCGAAAGTTAGAAAATTCTATTCGACAACCATTTAGCAATCGGAAATCTATAAAAATGTATTTTCTTATGATTGTAACAAAACAATTAGTCTTTTTTTCATCAAGAAATCATTTTTATCGCAGAAAGAGTTAAGCAATTGCTGTTGACAGAAAATAATTGAAGAATTCTAGGTAAAAAATTGGAGAAATTCCACAAAATAAAATTTTTTAGTATTTATATATTAAAAAAATTAAATTTTATTTAATAAAAATAAATAAAAAAATAAAAATTAGGTGTTAAAGCACTTACGTTCGATCCTGCGACCACACGCGTGGTAGTCGAGGTTGTTATCACCTGCGCTACTGCGACATGTAAAAGTGCGTTGCCTAATACTGCACTTAAGATTTATGCAATGTCTTTTTGTATTTTGCTTTGGGCTTGAAATTTGTGAAACAGTGATGCCTACTATTATGGAATATTTCCTAAAGGAAATTCTAACGAACTACAGAGTGCCTATGTGTATTAGAATCGCTTTTTGCTTTCGAGTAGAACAGCCTGAAAATCAATGTTTGATAAAAAATGGGGTCTCAGGTCTAAGGTGGTGCTAGGGATGGTGCGGCCTGTGCTGACCTATGGATCTGTAGTGTGGTGGGAAACTCTTCCGAAGAACTACAATCTTATCAGCCTTAAAAAAGGTTCAGTGCGCAGCGTGTGTTGGTGCCAAAGGGGCTTTGCGCACTTTCATTGGATCCCATTTTGAACCTGTTTCCAATCGACTTACATATATTGTGTACATCGCCACAAACAGAACTGAGACTCAAGGAGTTTGGGTGCTGGAAGGATACTCAGTAAGGTCACAGTTGTATTCTTAACAATCTTCCAGTGGGCACGATTAATGCCAAACCAGATTTTTATCCTCACAAACTTAAGTTTGAGAGCAGTGCTGCTATTATCATCCAAATCAGGAATAACTGGAAGAGGGGCATGATTGCAGTGGACAACGGCATTCAAATCTACACTGACGGATCCAAGATGGATTTAGGTGTTTGGAGCCACTATTCTCTCGTAGTCTCCATCCATGTCTGTATTATTCAGACTCCCATCGCATTGCAATGAGTTTCAAGCAGAAGTTCTTGCGATCTCGCAAACCTGCTTATCACTCAGGAATATAATTGGTAAAGTCAGAATATTTTCAGACAGCCAAGCAGCAATAAAGGCAATAACAGCGCCACATACCAGTTCGAATGTAGTGCATGTTTGAAAGCAGATCTTCGCTGTACTAACCAACCTTCAACTATCCATTACCTGGGTTCCGGATGATAGAGGAATTGAGGGTAACGGGAGGGCTGATCAGCTTGCACGTATGGGCCCATTGGAAGGTAATGAGGAAAAAATCACCCTAGAAATGGGGGTACCCTTAGCAGTAGCCAAGGGAAACATTGAAAGGTACTATCGGAATAAGGCACAACTGAATTGGAGGAATACCACTAGCTGTACAATATCAAGATCCACCTGGCCAGATTATAGCCAAAGGAGGAGGAGGAGTCTGCTAAGCATTTCAAGAGCCGACACCCACAAACTTATATCAGTCTGCACAGGTCACTGGGCGATAGGCACGCATACGAAGTAGATGGGAATTCCGCACCATGATCACTGCGGAAGTTGTATGCACATAGCTATCGAAGCGACCGTGGAGCATATTCTGTCTAAATACAGATATCCGTACTACATGAGTAGGTTTAGACGAGTATTTATAACATCAAAACGGCTTCTAAAAGCTACTTGGGCGAGCTGGGACGCAGCCATTTTACCTACCAATCTACCTATATATATAAAAAAAATATATACATACGTATATAAATATATATAAATCGCTTTCAATACATCAGTTTAGAATTTTTATTTATATAAAATTTTTCTGATATCGGCAACTGAGATTTTCCATACAAAAATTAGAATAGTTTGTAAAATAAAAAAATAATTCATGAAATTATAACATTAATGATAGTATGAATTTTTAAATTTGGTGTGATGTATGTTTAAGAAAGTTTACTATTTCAAATTTTTCACAGCTGGAGTATGTTTTAGCTTTCAATTGGTAGTTGGGTTCTGCTGCAATACAATGAAGCTTTTTGATGCCTGGTATGGTTTTGGCAGCTGCACTTTCATAATCACTTAATATATACATATATTAGACTGGGTCGATTTATTAACCGATATCGCGCCATCGATTTTTCGATAGGTTTTGGGCTCAGGAAATAAAGTTCCACTACGCATACCCCAAAAAATTATTTTTGAGCCTGCGAAATTTTTTTGACTTTTTTCGACTTTGATTTTTAAGGTTTTTTTCATGACCTACTAAAAAAATTTTCATGTATACCCTGTCCGACCCAAAAATGTCCGTTAAAAACGTTGGGGGGATAACAGTTTTTAAAAAAAAAAATAGGTTTTGGGTTTTGGGGAGTGTTTTGGTCAAAAAATTGACCCTTTCGCCATTGTTTTCAGGGGTTTTTCAGCATACATGCAAAAATGTTTTCGATGAAAACGAATTTGTCACATATTTCCTGTCCCAGTTAAAATTATGCGCTAAAAACGTTGCGATAACAGTTTTTTGAAAAAAAATTTTATTTTCGGGTTTTGGAAAAGTCGATTTTTCGACCAAAACAAGTCCCAAAACCCGAAAATAAATTTTTTTTTTAAAAAACCGTTATTGCCATTGTTTTTAGCGCATAATTTTAAGTGGGACAGGAAATATGAGACATATTCGTTTTCGGGCAATTTTAAATTTTTATGGGCAAAGAAAAAAAGTATTTCTGGTTGGGGTAGCGACAAAAACACTCCCCGAAGGTTTTATGGAGTGTTGTCGAATTAACAGTCCTTGGCCGGATTTGAACCCGGTACGCTCCGGTACTCTCTTGCGGTACTGCCCGACTGTCGTGGTAGCGATTTATGACCAGTGAAACCTTCTAGGTCAAGTCACCCCTCCTTCCGTAAGGAAGGATAAGGTGGGTAGTGAGAGGCATCATATCCGTAGATCAACCATCGAGTTGCACGTCATTACCTTTGTGCATATAAGTCGCCTCTTACGACCGGTATGCCTACCTCGGGCATATTCTAAACCCCTAACCCGCAGGGATGAAAAGTATTTCTCATCCATAACAGTTATCAAGCAACGTAAAAAATAAACGGTGACAAATATCTGTTATCCTCAAAAATAAAATAAACGTTGACGTATAACTCCTATTTGAAAAATAATTTTTTTTCTTCATTGAATAACTATTATGAATCAACGTTTTGAATAAATTCTAGAATTTGAGCAACGTTTTCGATACAGAAATTTCAAATAACAGTTATTTTTTGTCTCTGGTGTTTATAGATTCATAGCGAACTTCCGGCTAAGCAGGGTTGCATTCATGTATGCCTGGACATAATTAAAGATAATTTTCACTGTCGCCTGTCCTCATCTGTGACGCCAATGCTGAAATTGTGTTGCGCACTACGGTTTTTAGCACATGGAAGTTATCAGCAAGCTATAGGAAACGAATTTCATTTGGGACTTACGCAACCCACAGTTTCTGTCATTTTAAAGGAGATATTTCCTATTTTAGAGAGGGAAATTTGCAGAGCGGCAGTAACAACAATGGCCGAAGAGGAGAAGCAGCAGGCAAAGAGCAAATTTTTCGTTAGGTCAGGAATACCCATCGTCATTTGGCTGTGTTGATGGTACGCATATTGCGATTTATGCTCCTAGCGCAAATAGACATCTCTATTTAAACAGAAAAGGGGTTTATAGCATAAATGTGATGATTGTAAGTTTTGAAGATATGAATACATGATATAGATTTAAGTTTTAATAAATTGTACATTTCAGGCTTGCGATCATGACATGACCATCCGGTTTGCGGATGCTAGATATGCTGGTTCTACACATGATTCGTTTGGGTGGAACAATAGTTCCTCAAAAAGTAGTTTGGAGAATATGCATCGAAGCGGCGATAGCTCTATTTATTTTGGTTATTTATGTTTGTTACATCAACACAACTAAAAATTAAAAAAAGACTACTAACACCTTTTTGTATAGCAGAGTCTGGAACTAGATAATCAGTTCTTAATAAAAAACATGCGAAAGGTAGAAACATAATCGAACGTACCATTGGAGTTTTAAAATGCCGTTCCAGATGCCTTCTCAGCGATAGAAAAATGCGCTACAATCCTGATAAAGTTAAATCAATTATAAATATGTGTTGTGCTTTGCACAATATATGCAAGCAACTTAAAATTATTGACCCAGACGAAGCAGACATTTTCATTGATACCATTGTATCGTCGGAACCAAGAAATGAAGCTGAAAACAAATAAATGATGTTTTAGTGTAAAAGGAGCAGAGTCGTATTTAATGGCGTTTTCTTTTCTATATATATATCTGTAATATTATTTAATATTATCTATCTCTATGGCGCGATATACAACAGGTATATCATCATAAACCTCCTAAGAGATTTTTGCGCCAAGCTTCTCTTCCAATTTGTGGTGTGCCGATTTGAATTTTCCCTACAAATTGGTGGGACCTACAGTTTTTTGCCGACTCCGAACGGCATCTACAAAGGAGACGAATTTTTGCTGAGAAGCCTGTCATGGCAGAAATACACTCGGAGAGTTTGCCAAACCACTGCCGAGGGGCGACCCCGTTTTGAAAAACTTTTTTCAAATCACTTTTGATGTTACCTGTACCAGGGCTCGAACCATGGACCTTCGGTGTGGTAGGCCGGCAACACTACCTTCACACCACGGCGGCCGCCATTAATTATTTAATATTACTTTTAGAAATTTCAATGTTAGGTAGCATTAATTTGTCTACTTATATTTGAATAAAACATACAATTGATTGTTCTGAAGCTATTTTTATTGCTTACTTTTTTCAAAAAAGTGGAAATATAAAAATGCAATAATCATTTATTTCAAAAGTTAAAAATTTTAATCCAGGATAGAAGTCGGAAGACACCAACGTCAAGCTGTCTGTCCTCGTATAGGTATATAACACTTAAAAACTAGTTTATCAAATAAAAAATTACATATTAAATTCAGTGCTTTATCATTTTCATTTAACTTAATACTACCTACAAATACAGGTTGATTAAAACTAAATAATACAAAAAAAAGCAAGAAATTATTATCTTTTTAAATTGTATTTAAGAGTTTTTAACTCCAACTCCTTAAATTTAGTTTAAATTTTTTGTCTGTGTTGTTTTCTCTTCTCAATATCTTCCGCCTTTTTTCTTTTTTCCTTTTCTTTTAATATTTTAAGTTGCTCCTTTTTAAGTTCGTATGTTTTTCTTGAATACCTGGCGATATCATCCAGGTTTTCCCTATTTTTAAAATACCTTGGCAAATAGTATTTTGCACTTCAGATTGTTTGTTGAGTTCATGTAACTGCAAGTTTTCACGATCGTCAGCGGTCATGCGAGGACGGGGAGTTTGCGAACGTGGTGTCATTGATGATCGCAGTTGTTGTAAATCTTCTTCACCCTCAGACTCTTCGGGCTGAGGTTCACTACCTCCAGCGGTAGTTTCTGGTATTTGGTGCCAAATGTGTTGCCTGTGGGGTTTTGCGGCTTCTTGAAGCTGGAGCAGCTTAACCGCACATCGCTCCAGGGCAGACAAGCTTTGCTGCGCATACGGCCCTCCTCCAGTGGCTGTAGTTTCTCTGTGGGTTGTGGCAACCTTTTTTTCAGCTTCAATTTATAATCTAGCAGAGTACATAATTCTGTTATTACTATAGGCCTGCACGGATAGTCAATAGGATAGTAATTAATGTAATCTTACTTTAGACACTACATTACTGGTGCAGGCCTCTAGCTCTTATCTTATTCCACTCTCGCCCGTTACGGATTAGAGGACTTTAGGCGTTGAGTTCCGTAGCGAAGCTCTGCCACAATTCCGATCTACTTTTTCATGTAGACCCACAATTTCCCATACCTCTGGCGACGTCTGGATTATTATCCGTCAACGTAACCAGCTTTCCAAACTGTTGTGGTGTTGTGCGTCTCATTCTAAAAATGCTTTTTGTTTAAAAAATTAATTATTCACTGTTATTTGCTTATTGCTTTTCTTTCACAAAATTGTTGTGCCCGGAAAATACTCAAATAAATACAAAGAACATCTTTCTATTAATTACTCACTTTTATTTTATCAATCTTTTCGTTAAAATTGTTTTTTGCGCCAGGAAAAACTTCAAATACATATGTAAAAATACTTTCTCTATACTTTCAAATGCGAAAAAAACTAATATTCGACTAATTTTGGCAGTTTTGGCGAACCGAATGTGATTTTTTCGCTACTGGCAATTCGAAAAATTCATCTTCGTCGATGATTCGTAATTTTTCATTCGCATCCCACAATTTGAGGCCCCGTAATTCGCCGAAATTTCAATTCGCTTCGCAGGTGACAATTGCGCATTAGTCGGAGACAGAGTCAGGTCTCGGTGAAGAAGTTGGAAAGGTCTCGAAGATAACGGTTAATCCTCGTACAGAATTCGTCAATGGAGGGGCCCTTACCTGAAGCCATAATCGTGCAGTCGTCAGCGTAGAATACAATGGAGACTCCGTCTGGTGGGGGAGGAAGCCTCGAAATATAAAAATGAAAGAAAAGGGGGATAGGACACCACCTTTCGGCACCCCTTGTTTGATTCTTCGTGGTCTGGTTTTCTTGTTCCTAAATTTGACTGACGCCCGCCGACCGTTGAAGTACTTAGCGGTCCACCTTTTTAGGTCGGCAGGGAGCGGTGTCTCTTCCAGGTCTCTTAGGAGTGTGGCATGGTTGACCGTGTCGAAACTTCGTGTATAAAAGTGCTTATATTGTTTATAATTCTTGTGAACTAGTACGTGCACAAAATTTGCGGTATTTTCTGTCCACAAAAATATTTACAAAGCAGGTGCAATTTTTCGCGGTTCCGCTACGTAACCACCTATTTTGGTGGTTACGAAATTGAACGGTAACTTAAGCCGTCAGAATACCAAATCGGTGTAAGAGTTTCCAAATTATTTATTTTCCGGTAAAACGAATTTTGTTACCACACTAGAATTAGGGCGTTAGTATCTATAAACCAGTGAAGTTTCGTAGAAGTATACCTATATCAATAATGAGTAATACAAATTGGCAAGTATTCTTAAAATTTCCATTAAGACCATAAAAATAAAGTTATATTATTAAGTTATAATATTAGAGATAATAATATTTTATTATTATGTAATCCCTGCACAAATTATTAATACACACACCATCCAAATATGCAAGGAAAAACCCGATTAAATCAATGTACAGGTTTTGCCTCCGGTTTCGTTCTTGTACATTTATTTCGTTTATGGATCCGGTTTCGTTGGGGTTTCGGCACCAAAATAAAAATATAAATACAAATTTGTGAACTCAAAAAGGTAGCTTTTAGTTATCTGAGTGTGGGCCAAAGAAGTTTGCCCGGGGTTATAGTTCATTTGATTTTCATAACAATATTATCAAAAATTTTAGAAACTTTTTATATATTTTAACTTTAAAGACCGTAAGTAAATTTTTGAAATAATAAATATTGTGAAAAAAAATTAACTAACCCGTTTTTTAAACTTTGTCAGACTAAAATTCAGTGGTAAACTATAATTTAGATCATTTGTTTTACTTTGGTTATAACTAATGTCAGAAATAAAAATATAAAATCTCTTGAGGATTCCTGATGATGCGGTCCAAACGTGTCTTTGGTGGCGCCACGCATAGGTTTTAATGATAATTGGGCAGAGCAACGGAAAAGTTAATCGGTTCTAAACGGTTACGGTTTCGGTTTAGATTCTGCCCTTGCGTACATATATGTATGTACAGTTGGTTTATACGTGAGTAGTTGTAATAAACTGTTTACAAAGCATATGCGGTAACCGATTGTAAACTCGCTAGGGTATTTGACCCTACATCGGTTTTAGTAGGTATGTAATGGCAGACTTCAACTACAAGGATACATTTATATATAATTTAAATCAAACAAACAAACTGGACATTATCCGGTAAGTTTTGAGTATTACATCGATTACAATTTGCAGTAATTGGAAAAGCCAAGTAGAAAAAAAAGTATACTATATTTATCGCCATAAACCAAAAATCGATAATAAACAGAATAAATGTTTAAATAGCTATAATAAAATCGTTTGAAATTTGTAAATATCAATAAAAGTTCGGTACATCTATATAAAAGCAAACAATAATAAAAACAAAACACACAAATAATATGTAAATATCGATAGAACATATATGTAGGTAGGTGAAAAAAACTGCTGTAATCAATAAAGAATTAATCAAAATCAGAATATAAGAACATTAATGAGAGAAGAAATTAAAAAAAAACTTGGGGAAATAGAACTGCAATATCCTTAGACTACTTATATATCTAATTTAACTAAAATTTTATATTTTTAAATAAATTTTTTTGGCTAAATGGAGACTATAATTAGTAAATTGTAATCTATCTCAGTTTTAGTAGCTATCGAGGCACATGTATTTACGTTTAGTCGCGGTGTCTTTGTCTGGTAGTTTTTATTACGCTCCTCCCTAATATACGACCGGAGAGTTCAAATTAAGCGCAATTAATTGAATAATCACCGCAGAATGTGGCGGTTAACTAAGCCAATTTTATCGCCCTACGTTCTAATTCTAGAGTGGTAATAGCATTCTGATATAAATTCAATAAATAGGAAATATAGCTACCGAAGCCAAGTTAGAATCGGGGTCTATAGTCTTGAGATCTGAAGATAAAAAGTTGATGAGTAGAGTGAATAGAAAGGAATAGTTCCGTGCCGTTTGAGCTCTTGAGATAACGTGGAGAATGGTTGTCCTGACATATGGAAATTTGACCCGCTGTTAAGACCAGGGCGTGGTGCCGCCCACTTTTCAGCATAAAAATTCTACTATTTTCAAAGGCGATTGCTTGTAGTTTCAACTAAATATTTCATTCAAAATTGGGCAGCTGCTCTTCAATAGTTTGTAGTATACCCTTGCCAAAAACTAGGCAAATACGATAGCACACAAGCAAAGTATCCGGGCACCCCACTGCAATAGGGAAGTTATAAATCTTTTTGGATTTTTATACCTTTCATGAACATGAAATGTTTGTAAGTATGAGAAGAAGAAGCATCAATAAGCATACTGAAATGACCAGGACACTGAGCTGATTTAGCCATGTCCGTCACTCCGCCCGTCTGTCTGTGTGCCCGTTTGTCTATTTGAACGCAAGTGTTTCAAACATAAAATGTTCATGTATTGGTATTTTGAAAAAAAATTTGGTTAGAAGTGGGTGGTAGGGAAGCTATTTATATACAAAAAAATTAATTTACCCTTCAAAACTCATAACAGAAGTGTTTTTATTGAAAACAATCAGTTGGCTTTATAATACGAACTAAAAAGTATTAAAATATACCTGATACTAGGTGTGTAATGTTCGGTTTCACCCGAACTTAGACTTCCTTACTTGTTGTCTTTAAAGTTTTAAACATTAGCATAATAGAGCAGTTTAGCAGACACCAACTGCAGAGCCGTCCAGTTTCTGATAGAAAACATTTATATGGTATCCAGGGCCGCAGAGAGCCGATCCGGGCCCCGAGGACAGTTCGCGTTTCTTTCTCTTTGAAATCCTGATTAGAGTACTGTCAATACTGCTTTGCCTTGCCGGGCCCCCAAAAACCTTCCGGGCCCCAGGGAAATTGCCCTGACTACCCCCCCCGTCCGCCCCCCCCCCTCTCCCCGGCCCTGATGGTATCTACAGACACGTATCCATGCTGTATAAATGAATTTTTATAAATTAAGGTGGTTTTTGATAAGGAATGGACATCGGTTGTTGTATTTGCAGTACATACTTCGTCTTGTCCCTGTTTATTGGATGGTTTACTTCTTTATCCAGGCCATAGAAGGCAGAACATATTACGGTTCCCTCACTTAAATCCTAATATTTTTGAAGAGCTCTGAAAACACAATAAAATTTATATTTGCAATGGAAAAATTCATATTTTGATAGTGAGATACCCTAATTTACATACATACATACATACACGTGTACCTTTGTTTGTATTTAGTTTTTTGTTTTATATATTTCACTTTACTTGTTTTTATTGTTTTTTTATATTTTTATCATGAGCAAAGGAAACCGAATTAACAGCAATCTCAAACAAAGTAGTTAGTACATTGATGAATTGGCACCACGACATTATTTATGAGGAGATGGAATTGTTTGCTCGCAGCACACAATTCTCATTCTGCGAAGAAACGCAGACTCAGACGGATCAGTGGTGCGGTTGGCGGTCTTGCTTAGTAAATAATATTACTGTTTAATTAATAAAACCGTTATTTTTTGAGAATCAGCAAGCGAGCGCGATTGAAAAGCGATCCCGATATATGTACATATAAATCAAAGAAAATAACTTTTAATATGGAGTTGACAAATGTGAAAATTGATGGTGAAATTGTAAGAAATCTTAATTAAGCAAGAAATATTTTTTTACGCATAACAATAGATGTATGTTTGCATGTGCCTACACACATTAGGGTCTTGTACTCTCTATTTCTTCAATTAATCTTACTTGAATATTCATGTGCATTACAGGATTGGCTCGTTGAAAAATTGTTTTTTCCAAATACAGCTGTGTTCAATATAATAGTAGTGAAATTAAAATGGATATCATGGATGTGATTTTAATAATTTTCATTGAAAATATAGCTAATACCGTAACAGAAACCACATAAAAAGAAATTCAAAAGCATCCACAAAGTTCAGGAAAGTTAATTAACTTTGCCATAAAATTTTTTGGCAGAATTTCTGGAAAATTTTTGAGTACACAGTTTTGTAGCGAAAGCAATTTTAGTTATAACATTGTGCAAGTTAGAACTCGCTCATTTCCCTGAATTTTTAAAAGTTTTTGCGTCAAGGGTGTTGAGTGATTTCTTCCATACCATGCATGAAGAAAAATTATTTGGTAATTGTAAATTTTGAGGTACTTCTAACTTGCACATTATTATGCTAAAATTTGCTGAGCTGTAAAACTGCGTACTAATAACTTTTCTAAAAATTCTTTCCAAAACTATTGAAATTTTGATGTAAATTTTGAAAAGTTTAATTAACTTTCCTGAACTTTGTGTACACTTTCTTATGTGGCTTCTGTTATGGAATTCGATATTTCTTAAAAATAGAAATTATAAAAAGCACATATTTTTCTTAATTCGTCGAGCGATATCCAATTTAATTTCACTACTATTGTATTGAACACAAATGTACATCAATTACAATGGCAGATTTTTCAGCCTATTTACCGTGAAAAAATTTAGTTGACCAAACAGCTTCTGGGTTACTGAGCTGAAAAAATATACTTTTACTATGCACTCACCGTACTGAAACACAAAACAAGTTTCGATTCATATTTTCAAATTAGATAAGCCAGTATTGCACTTCAAATTTTTTTCAAATGCCATATTTATTTAAACATATTCTAAAAAGAGTGGTACGAAATACACAGAAACCAATTGTCTAAAACCACCCTAATGTAGATACGCACACACATACATATGTGCAAATAATAAAAAACCCTTTATTTGTCTTAGAAAAGAATGTAATAAAGATATAAACGAAAATCTCTGATAAGTAATGCGTGACGTACTAAAATTTACATGGATTTTTGTACAATTAAAATAAATTTAAAAGAATAACTGTGCGAAATTAAAAAAAATACATCCATACCCGTTATGGCAATTGTGAGCGCATCGATAAAATCAAAAATCTAACCACAATTAACAAGAGCTTACATTCTACTCGTTGGAACCCCAATAACTATCAATAACTGCAGAGCCGTCCAGTTTCTGTGATGATAACCACTACAAATCGATGCGGTAAGGTTCACTGTTTCGAACCACTTACATACAAGACTAGAGGGACCGGCAGACTTTGTCCTGCCCAGATATTTACCTGAATGGATCTAGAAATATTGGCTTTTCCTATCCCTATCATTATCTCTATCACTATCCCTATCCCTATCCCTATAGATGTAACTATTTCACACACATACAATTCCACTTCACCATCGATCGATCCACTATTGAGCTTTTCTAACAAAAAAAAAATTATAAAAATTCGCACCATACAAAATGTATGGGAAAATAAACTTTTTTTCAGGAATTTTCCGGAAATTTTATTGGGTATTCTCCCATTCTGGTCAGAGAACAATCTAAATTAGTGTCAATCATCCAAATCGGTGCAGGCGTTCTCGAGTTATGAGCGTTGGAACTAACGTCATTTTCTTTTATATGTATAGATATTTGGTTCAACCTTTTTATACTTGACTAAATAGGTGGGACCTAACATGTAAACCACGACAGATTGCATATATTGAGGGTTTTAAGGGAACGTGCTGATGTTTGCCATTGCAGGAGCTGACAACTTCAACGTTGAGTGAAGTGACTTGTAGAGAGTACTTTTCAATTTGATACTTACTGTGAAGTAGCATTTGTTTGTGGTAGTCCCACCTGCTGATGACAGACAGCATGTACTTCCTTTTATCCTAGTTCACCACTCTACCGGGGAAACCAAATTTAGTTTAGTACTATTGACTGTAGTTTTATAATCGCATGCCCCTCACTGTTATGCGTATCTTATAGTCAACGTGGACTTCCTTTCCTACAGTCGGTACTGTATTGTCTAATGATGTCTCACCTCCTTTCAGAGATTGGAACAGGGTAGGCTTGGACTTTTTCAGGAAGGCAAAAGAACTGGTCAGTGATATATCACATACCGTAACAGTTGTGGTTCATTAATATGAAAAATATCGGTAATTTAACATGGTGTTGTCAAATTATGCTAGTTTCAAAGAAGTACTTCAGACAAGTGATGGGCCCCCCAAAGTAGTTCGTTGATAAAACGTTGATGCCACTTCTGTGATGGGTAAAGATTTGCATCAACTCTGCGTCACAAATGGTGGTTCTAGTAACTGCCATTCGGGGATCAATTGCAACCATTTGCCTGAACTGTCCTGATAATGTCAAGTTTGGCAGGGTAAGCGGTATGCGCTTTTCGATTTATCAGTCAAATAGAGGTGTTCTGATTCTAATTTTTCGTACAAGAAACTCACCATGACTCAACTCCATTATAATGATCCCGTACTAGTCAAAAACAGTCAAAATCATTCGGAAGCTACAGGAAATCACTCATGTACTCCGTTCTCTGACTGCACAAAAATGTGAGTAAATACGGTCCTCTCTCAGTTAGATGTTGTAAGTTTCAATCTGTCAAAAGATAAGCTGTTGTGTATTTTGCAAAAAACAATTCGAGCTTTGAAAGTACCACCTTGCATGCGTTTAATAGTGCCAGGGGAAACCATTCATTTAAAATTGATTAATAATTTTGAATTTTTATTGTATTTTAACTGATATATTTGCCAAATCCCGGTTCAAACATATCACATAAAAAATTTGTTAGGATGCTTATAATATGTATAAAAACAATTACTGTTGGAAAAACGAATTTGAGTTTGATTGTGTTCGAGGAATTCCCCTACTCTCATTTGTTTCTTTTTAATTTTGTCTATACAAGTGGATCTATAAAATTGTTTCTTCAACAGAAAATGTTTATAACATATAAACAAAACTCTAAAAGAATGTAACAAGTTTTTCCCAAAATTTTAGTTTGTTGGTCAATATTTTTTTTTTTGGATAATTAAATCATTGAATTTTCGTTTTGTCTTTAAAACTTTTTATTCTGATTAGATGGACACTCGGTTATAAGAGACACTTTGTCTCGGTCCCTTGCGGTCCATTATAACCAGATTGCACTGTACGTATATATCTGGCACGTGTAAAATTGTGCTTTATTTTAACAGCGACACATCGCAAACGCATTAGGGTAACCGGGACTTAACCTTCAATCACTAAACATATTTCTGCGAAAACAATCTCACTTAAACTTTTTTTTTTAAATTTTGTGATATTGAACTTATCGAGGATTGAGAAGTATTTACGTGATAGCTGCCCTCTCTTACCTCTCTATACCAAAAAAAGCTGAGCCTAGGAAAAAATATTCCAGAAACCCTTGTACAAAAGGTCCATGTCCTAAAATGCTGTCAACAAATGCAAAATCCGATCAATTCACGGTAAATAAGATACTATTTGGAAAAAATATACTTTCGTGCCCTTTTACCTGGGTTAGTTGATTTATTTTGTTTTTAAAGGTCCTAAATTGTACAGTTGAAACCCACATTCACATTTGGGTAGGTAAATAATGCACGGTTTAATACAAAAATCAGACTTTTTCACCAAATTTTGTATTGTTTTATGCTTTCATAGCCGCTATCATTAAATGCCAAAGTATCCATATCAGCAGTGTTTATTGCTTAATTTGTTATCTTGGATATGATCTACTAATGATCATATATGAACACATATTTCTACAAATCTGCATTATCATTAACAATTTCAAGTGGTGTAAATAACTTAATAAGTGTTATCGTGCTTCGAACTTTTGTTTCATACGTAAAGTTGGCTATAATTACGAATTAATGTCTGTCTGCGTGTCTGTGTGCCTTTTATAGGTGTCCAAAGTACTCAACCGATCTTTATGAAATTTTCACAGTCTATTTTTGGGTTAACTGGTTACAGCATAGGCTATATATACTTTTGGAAAAGTGGCCGGTGCCACGCCCCCAGGCCATTCGTCATAAATCTGACCGTGTTTAGTATAAATTAATGATATTTGGATATATGTGTCACTTGCTCAAGATTTCCATAATTTTAGAAAAGTGGACGGTGCCACGCCCACATATTTTGTGTTTTCTTTGCGCCTCATTAATGTTCACAGTTTATTGCCGATGTCTCTGAAACACTCATGGTAGGTTCATGGGTTCGTTAGTTATATAAAGCTGCAAATTGGTATAGCTAGGAATTTTTTTGGTTCATACGTAGATAAATATGTGTTCTATATATCAAAAAAACCTTGGAAAAAGTAAGCGGTACCAAGACCAAAAAAAGTTAAACCGCTATATCTTCGAAACTATGTACATATCAGTACCCGCAGAGGAAAAGGCAGAGGGAGTAGACTAGAAAATTTGAGAATTAGAGGAGGTGTTCAAGGAAAATGAAACGGGGAAAATAAACTAACGGATAACGGGGTGGCGGAAAAGCAAAAGTAGGAAGAAAAATTAAGATATAGGAATAAATTACGAGGAAGCGCCAAGGGGGAGGGAAGAGAGTACAATTTGTTAAGGTACGCAACTCAAATTTTAGGCAGGACAACGTCTGCCGGGTCTGCTAGTTATTATTAATTATGTGGCTATTGACACAAACTTCGATGAGTTTGTTACTTGTAACTTCATACACCGAGAATGAGGCAAGGTTGAGGAAGAAATTATTAATATTCCGAAGAACGCGATAAGAAGGTTCAGACAAAAATTTAAGTGAGCGCTGTCAAATCGCTGATAGCCAATTCATCACTGTACCTGCCCGCTCGATTTTGAGCTTAACCGGTAGTTTTGTAGTTGGGAGTTTTGAGACGCTGTCAAAAACGAAAAAGTCCAAATTCGTAACTACCAAAATAGGTGGTAAAGCCACCTAACCGCGTAGAATTATATATTATTTTTGTGAACAGCAAATAGCAAAAAATATTTTACAAATACTAATGAACAAGAATAATTAAATAGTATAGAGACTTTTTACTCGAAGTTTCGTTAGTGTTTTTATTTTTTCTATTGATATTAACTAATGTGAATTTTTTTAACAGCGTTTTTGTGTCGAATGTGTTGGGAGAATTTCCGGGAATCATTCCTGTCAGCCAGCAAATCAATGCAACGTAACCATAACGTAGCGTCCTGCGATATATGCACTGAGAGAGAAGGTGCGAATGTCGAGTGGAGGAAGTGCCATCTGTTTGTGTCGTGCAGCTTCTGGATGTCAAACTTTCTTTGGGATACGGTGGGCACTTTCATCAGTGCACATATGCATGTTCTTATAATGGCTGCCACAATATTATGTTACGAGGTCCCAAGTAATGTGCGCACCTCCAGAACGGTGAAGATCGATTTGGATTCTGGTTTTTTGATCAAGAGATAACCCGGTTGGCTGATGAATTTGTTCACTTTTTCCGGTTTACCTCCAAGGAAAACTTTTCCGCGTCGTCGGTCTCCTCAGTCGGCGCGTAGGCTCAGAAAAACATTATATTGAAGAACCTCACTTTGATGCGGATAGTGGCGAGAGGCTTGTCCACGTTGCCTATATTGAGTTTGCACCCACAACTAAAACTGCTTTCCTTGTCACAAAACTACACCCCATTCCACTACACTCGAGTTACTCAGAGAACTATGACTATCAGGGTTTTGGCATAGGTTTTACTGAAACTGCATGTTTTATGTTGTGAGCTATATGCATACATACCGTTTAACGATTTCCGTACACTCATTGGTCTTATTTTTCTTATTTCTGCTACTTACAACTTACTTATTGGAACAAAGTTAATACCCTACGTCCAATCCCTAACCTTTTCGACTAAAACAACTGAAACTGTCAAAACCTTAACATTCGCTGAGAGCGTGAGAGTAACGCTAGGAGGGGCGGGATTGATTTCTAATAAAAAATAGCTGTGTTCGGTGACAAAACTTGTCCATGTTTACTTCCCAAAGCCGAAAATTAAATTAGAATCAAACATAATAAAAAAGGAAACATGAATTCGTAATTTGAAATTAAATATTTGCCATGTACTTCTAGTGCCTGCAAGGCTTTTAAATTATTGCATTGTTTCCCAATTTTATAAATTTACTAGCATTTTTGCCCTCTTTGTAGTGAGAGAACCGAGTACTGGATTGATTCCTCTGACTCTTTCTGACGGATCACAACTAATATTTCAAGTTTATGAAAGGTATAACAGAACAACGCAAAACATCATATGCTTTTAATTCGCGGGCATGGAAGTTGAAAACAAAGGAAAAAGAATGGACACATACGAGTATAATGGTGTGCAACTCGGGTAGGAATTCGTCGCTCGGTAAGCAAAAGTTCCTGTGGTCATAAGTTCGTTCGCGAACTACACAACTCTAATGTATACCTGATGTATATGGGTCGTTAAATATCATTTTTACAACTAAAATTTAGATTGGCCTGACACAATTTTTTTTATAAACTGGATGCAAAATAAATCGACACGTCTTTTTTTAATTTCGCATATTATGCGAAATTCGCAAATATAATTTTTCAAACTTTTGAAAAAATACGAAAATTTTGAGATATTTTAAAGCATTAAGTTTCTCAATGAATTCTTAGAAAAAAACAAAACTCACAGGTTAGGTTAATAATCGTTTATACTCTTTAGGTAGGAAAACTATTTTTTTTTGGTTTTATTTATTTAGAACTTAAAAAAAAAATTATAAACAAATGTAAATAACTAAAAATGGGATTCTTTAAATATCTTGATACTGTAACTAAATGAGATCTGCAGTTTGAAGAATATCTCCTAAAAATTTCAGAGTGGTACGTTGAGTAGTTTCTGTTCCACAGCTAATTGTTCATAGCCATCTCAGCTGTCAGCTCATATAAATTGTACCTAAGACCAATGGAATTCACTTTGTTTGTCTTTTTTGTGAAATATTTTTAATGAGTTGATATTTTTTTTTAGGAGTTTAGATGACATCAACACCAGTGTATTGTTAGCTTAATGGTTAGCAATGCGTGCCAAAATTTCTCTGATGAAGAAGCTTAGCTTCCGAAATGGATCTATAAGAAAAGCTATGGCAGTTGTCTCTAAACATTTTTCCTACTCTTCTTCTTCTTTAAATGGTCATCTAACCGCCTATGCGATTTTGACCGTCCAAAATAGCTCGCCAGTCGTTTCTTCGTTGCGCCCACTGGCGCCAATTGGAAACACCGCGGGATCGCAAATCGGTCTCCACTTGGTCCTTCCATCGGAGTGGTGGCCTCCCTCTTCCTCTGCTTCCACCGGCGGGTGCCGATAAGAATACCTTCTGGGCTGGAGCATCTTCGCTCATTCGCACTACGTGGCCTAGCCAGCGAAGCCGCTGTGTTTTAATTCGCTGAACTATGTCGGCGTCTGCGTAAAGTTCATACAGCTCATCATTAAATCTTCTTCGGTACTCGCCGTCGCCAACGCGGAGAGGTCCACAAATCTTTCGAAGAACCTTTCTCTCGAATACTCCCAGAGCCGCCTCATCAGATGTTGTTAGTGTCCACGCTTCTGCACCATATAGCAGGACGGGTGCGATGAGTGACTTGTAGAGTGTTATTTTCGTTCGTCGAGAGAGGACTTTACTTTTCAATTGCCTACTCAGTCCGAAGTAGCATTTGTTTGCAAGAGTGATTCTTCGTCGGATTTCTAGGCTAACATTATTGTTGGTATTAATGCTGGTTCCCAGGTAAACGAAGTCCTTTACTATTTCGAAATTATTGCTGCCAACAGTGGCTTGGTTACCAAGGCGCGAATGCGCTGACTCTTTGCATGATGACAGAAGGTACTTCGTTTTGCCCTCGTTCACCACCAATCCCATTTTCTCCGCTTCTTTTTCTAATTTGGAGTAAGCAGAAGTTACGGCGCGGTTGTCAAGGCCAATGATATCAATATCGTCAGCATATGCCAACAGTTGCACGCTTTTATAAAATATTGTTCCAGCGCGGTTAAGTTCTGCAGCTTGTATTATTTTCTCCAGCATTAAATTAAAGAAGTCGCACGATAGGGGGTCACCCTGTCTGAAACCTCGTTTAGTTTCGAACGGCTCGGAGAGGTGCTTCCCTATTCTGACCGAGCTGGCGGTGTTGCTCAAGGTCATTTTGCATAGCCGTATAAGTTTTGCGGGGAAACCAAATTCAGACATAGCGGCATATAGGCAGCTCCTTTTCGTGCTATCGAAAGCGGCTTTAAAATCAACAAAGAGATGATGCGTGTCGATTCTTTTTTCACGGTTTTTTCCAAGATTTGGCGTATTGTAAAAATCTGGTCGATGGTAGATTTACCAGATCTGAAGCCACACTGATAAGGTCCAATCAGTTTGTTCACATCAGGCTTCAGTCTTTCGCACAATACGCTTGATCGGACCTTATATGCGATATTCAAAAGGCTGATTCCGCGATAGTTGGCGCAGTTTGCAGGATCGCCCTTCTTGTGGATTGGGCAGAGAACACTTAGATTCCAATCTTCAGGCATGCATTCATCCGACCAAATTCTGCATAGAAGCTGATGCATGCACCTTACCAGCTCCTCGCCTCCGTGTTTGAATAGCTCAGCAGGCAAACCATCAGCGCCAGCTGCTTTATTGTTTTTCAATCGGGATATTGCTATTCGCACCTCATTATAGTCGGGTTGTGGAACGTCAATTCCATCATCTTCGATTGTGGGCTCGGGTTCGGCATCTTCTCTGGTTTCTTGCTCAGTTTGTCCATTTAAAAGGGCAGAGAAGTGATCCCTCCATATTCTGAGTGTTCTCTGAACATCGGTCACCAGGTCGCCGTTCTCATTCTTACAGGAGTTTGCCCCGGGTTTGAAACCTTCTGTCATTCGCCGAATTTTTTGATAGAATTTTCGGGCATTATTCCCGTTGGCCAGCATCTCAAGCTCCTTTATTTCACGCTTTTCTGCCTCTCTTTTTTTCGCCTATACGAATTAGTCTGACGAGAAATCGTGGCTGTTTTCGAAATAGTACTATAACTATAGCAGCCTGTATATGTTTGTCGCTTTAAATTTTTCCTCTAATAAAAAATAATAATAATTAAGAATTATTAAGAGTTATTATCAACTGGAGCTCGTTAAACTTACAAAAATATATGAAAATTTTTAAATAAAATGAAATTTTTTTAGTAGGTCATGAAAAAAACCTTAAAAATCAAAGTCGAAAAAAGTCAAAAAAATGAAATTTCGCAAGCTCGAAAATTATTTTTTTGGGTATGCGTAGTGGAACTTTTTTTTCCTGAGCCCAAAACCTATCGAAAAATCGATGGCGCGATATCGGTTAACTTTCGTCCATACAAATCGACCCACCGTAATATATATATATCTACTGTAGGGTTAGTGCTAAATATCGGGTTTTTTGGATCAGAGCTGCCCCAGCCTCTTGTGACTTCATTAGAAAGTAGAAATTAGATGCCTAAGTAGTTCCCTCAGGAATTCCTAGAAGGGAAATAATCAACTCATCATTAATGAATTAACATGAACGAGTGAATCAAAATAAATTAATTGCTATTATTTGCTTAATATAAACTTATTAGTTTACTTTCACGATTTTTTTGACTGAACTGCCAAGTAATTGGTTTATTATTATAACAATATAACAAAGTGCTAAAAAACTTACATTATTCAGTAATATGTACATATGTAGGTGCATTAAGCATTAGGGTGGGTTCATTTGTGTGGTCCATTCGACTTTGTTAACCCCACATTAGAATTGGTTATCTGTAAAATACCACAAATCTCCACTGCTCACAAAGAACTTTACAATAAAGCTATTGTTAATATCAGAAGTTTGGCATATTTGTGGCATGGTTAAACCTTAAGGAAGCTGCGTTGATATAATTAAAAAAACTTTAAAAATCGTATCAAGGAAATACAAGAAAATATCCTGTAAGTCACGCCTTTCAATATTGATAAATATCTTATCAAAGGTCATATCAATTAAGTTTGTAATGAAAATGAAAATGTATTATATTTTACTTTCAGTATAGGGAAATCTGTTATGCAAACCAGATAATTGGTTTAAATACGCGTTTTAATGAACAAAGGTATAAGAGAGTGGTTTTAGGATTTTTTTTTTGCTAAAATAACATTTTGAGGAAGTTGAGAAATTATTAGGGAATTTTATACATTTACAAAGAGACTATACTAAACTATATACATGTATCATAATTCTAAACATTCATGCCCCATGAATGCCCCTTATACTAAGAATTCTAGGGGAAACAGTTTATTAGATTATCTGTAGCTGAAAAAGTTGAAAAAGTTACCATGAATTTATAAGAAATAAAAAATAGATATGTCAAACTTCCACTTAGCCGTCGGGTTATTGAAAATAACATTTGTAATGTAAAAAAATATCCAAAACTTATGAACGCAAGAAACTGTTTGTTTTTTTGTTTTTGTAACATATTACCCCGTCAATTTGAGCCAGGATATCGCGTAGCTACCCGGAATGCTAATTACCGTTTTCGAGCCGCAAAACAGTTGCCAGTCCCATGATATTGTGCTACTTACTGGAAAGCCAAATGTAAATAATCCACGTTTATATTTTACTTTTCCCTTTTGTCCTTGTGTGGCACGAATATGCCATTTCAAAACATAAATTAAAGAAAACTATAAACTAGGTGGAATGTTTTCTTTCTAAGACGAGTTAAGTTTTTATTTTGTTTAACGCTCATAAACTTATTACCTTTTAAATGAAACTAACGCCCATTTTTTGGGAATTTTATTTGGAGGTATTTAACATTTTACCTAAAATCCAATGATATTTTAAGCAAATATTCTTTTAACTTAATAACTCTTTCGCCTTTTATAAAAAAAGTACAGTCATTTTAATAATTTCTGCACGAAATTTTCTTCTACAATATACAAATAAAATCATACGACATTAAGCAATCACATGTGAGCAAAGAATCATAAATCAAAGGTAAATTTGTATTCCAAATTTTCCCCGCTTTTTTCAAGAAATTTAAAATTTATTGGATTTAACTTAACGAGTATCAAAAGAAATTTCAAATTTATACGATTTCATATCACAATATAAAATGAAATTAATTTTTAACTTGGGGCGCTTTTGTAATAGTAATGATTACTACGCTTGTTGAAATAACGCCCCTGCGGGTTAGGGGTCTAAGAATATAGATGAACCGCCCTAACGGTGTATATATTCTTAGAAATAAGTAAGTTTGCATATACGTATGTTCATATGTATGCATATTTGAACGGACCAAAGCAAAAGCGAAACCACTGAAATCAATGATATTGAGTCAATTAATCAGAAGCAACACGGGTTGGTGCTAATGTCGTGACGGTTGCAGTACACAAAAAAAAAAACTTCAATAATTAACATGATGAGAATTTTGTAACGAGATGCTTATTTATTTACACATTTTCTTATTACACTCTCCTCCTTCTTCCTATCATCTGGCCGTAAGTTAGTAGTATAACTATTTCCATAGCTTTTGCGGTCAGTGTCGCAGGTACACCGGAAATTGGTCCCAACTTCCCAGCCGAGACAGCAGCTTTGACAGCGAACGTTATAACGTGTGATATTTCAACCCAGGAAAACTCCAAGTATGAAAATAAGACGTTTGGTCGACCATCACAAATGGAATGAATGGGAAGAGCACCTAAGCACTTGTAAACCCTGAGAAAAACAACAGAAAATCAATTGTATCTCACGATAACGCCTTTGGTGCCCTACACACATCGTCGGATAGGCTACAAGAAGGACGAGATTCCGTAAGATTATCGATTCAGTTGGCGTCCGCCGTGGTGTGGCGTTAGGTACAAAGCTCGAGTCCTGGGACAGCAACATCAAAAGTGGTTTGAAAAACTTTTTTAAACGGGGCCGCCATATTTCTGCCATGAAAGGCTTTTCAACAAAAATTCATCTACTTTGCAGATGCCGTTGGGAGTCGGCAAAACCTGTAGGCCCCACGAATTTGTATGAAAAATTATCGCGCCAAATTTTAATTTTTTTATCGATCCAGTTCGGACCCGCATTATATCGCTTGGCAGAATACCTACGTACCAGATATAGTCCGAAAGTAGTCTTTTCTCGCGGTACTTCCAATCTCTTACAGGTCTTACTATTAGCTGAGTTTTATATTTTACTTAAACCCAATTTTACTCATTGAGTTCAGACATCAGGGTATATCAGCAAATCTTACGAAGCACTTGGCAGCCGTTGGTGTGATGCTATCACCAATTCCGTCTAGAGAACGTAATTCTATCGACTGATAGGAATATCATTTTCACGATAGGTAGTCTCCAAGTGTCCATTAAGTTTTCTGTGCGTCAAGTTTTCCAAAAAGGGTAATGACGTGCAACTTGATGGTTGATCTACGGATATGATGCCTCTCACCTCTGATTACCAACCTTCTTCTTCCTTACGGAAGGAGGGCGTTAGATGACCTAGAAGGTCATCCCACGACAGTCGTGCATGTACCGGAAGGTAGACCGGGTTCATATCCGGCAAAGGACTGTCACTTCCGACAACACACCCCAAAACCTTCGGGGCGTGTTTTTGTCGTTAAAAACAACAACAAAAAACAAATAAATTTAGTGGAGCTGGTCAACGTATTTTACATGTCCTGCGTTGACGATGAATGGGGCCTACGATGGGGTTGAATAGATTACACTGAAGTGCGTGGAATGTAATCGTCACCACTACAAACTACATAAACAACTAATTAAAAAGAAAAGCCAAGGGATTGTGTTAAAAAGCTTAGTCAGTGGACGGATTGGTATAGGCGCATTGGTTGTAGTTTGATGGTGCACGTGGTACAATCGGCATATATTGCTTTTTGTATCTCGTGTCGCTAATTAGCTTTAACGCCCCTTCTTGCTTACACCGAAGCTTAATTCTTTTAATAATAATTTATGTATTGATTTATTTAATTTTGTTGTATTTAATTATAAATATTTTTTTAACAATATGTCGACAGCTAATTTACAACTTTAATTTAATGCAAACAAAACACAATACCAATAATTATCTAAATGGTATTCATTCCGTGGGTATTAATTACGTGCGAATTGCATTCATCCATAAATCTAATATGCAAATAACCATCAAAAAGGAAAAATAATAGAATAGCTTGTCTATTCTGGAGCTATGCTTTTATTTACCTACAAATTTTGATCAATGTACATTAGGGTGGTTTCAGTCTCATCCATTCAACTGGTAATACTGACTGCGGTTAAAGTGATCACATTTGGATATCGAACCCGATTGGAAATGGAAAAGATAAGACAGATTTTCGTATTTTTCAGAAAATCTCCGGTTCTACATATCGGACCAAAAAACCCTATTCACCCTATTAAAGATCCTATATCGCCCTAACTACCTTCCATATACAGTTTTCCAATTGGGTTATGAGTCAACAACATTAAATAATACTTAAAAACAATGGGACATAGTTGCAGTCAAATTTAAGTATGACTTAAACTTAGTTGTAGCTATTCGCAAAATTTTATAAGAGCTATCTGTAAAAAAAGCTTCATCTCAATTTAAGCCATACTTAGCTTTCACTATGACTATGCGCCAATGTTTTGCAAATAATATATGCCCAAACCATTTGCAAATCGGTGCATAAATATAAAAGTAATAGCAAATGGTTTTTTTCCATATGGTTCTTATATTGATACTGTATTTTCGGATCCAATGGAAAAATTTATTTGAATGTTGCTAGTTCTAAACTTAACCAATGAGAGTGAAATTTTGCACATCTTATTTTTAGATCATAATGTATCATATTCCGCCCGTCAAACTTTGTATTTGCAAAAAAAAATTGTTATAACGAACATCTTAATTCGCATGCATCTCCACATGGCAGTGCTCGACCGATGCCGATTTCTTAGCAACAACCACCGTTATACAAATAAATCCCACCGTTTTCTGTCAGTGCTCGATGGGTCTTCTAAACTGCATTATTACCGGAACAAACTATTTGTTGGCCATTATTTTTGAACGGTTAAAAAAGTTAGTTTCCGCCTGCCTATTCTTTTAGCTTCAAAGAAAATACAAGGTAATTGTTTCCTTTAGGAGACAACTGCTAAAACACGTCCAAAATTGTCGGGAAAGGTATCAAAAGACGCGTTTTGACCTCGGTAACAATAATCCGGAAGCGGATTTTCGAGTTTTTGTTTCAGTAAAGAGATATTTGCAATCAAAGTAGAAAATTTTCTGTTATTTTCACGTGGTTGTTGTAATCACAGATTAGGGTGTACCGAAAAGTGTGTTTCGCCCAGAAATACTGTGGACCGCGTAGCCGGTGTTGGACCGGCTAAGGGTTATTTTTTTGAAGCGCGGCCGAAGGCCACCTACGCAGAAAGGTGTTCTGCACATAAATACCGTGGATCAAGCCCCCTATTTGGGATCGGACCTGGGTTTTTTTCGGGTTTTTTGCGAATAACTTTTCACCGAAGTCAAAACGCGTTGTTTGATACCTCTGTGTTTAAGCAGTTGTCTCCTAAAAGAAGCAATTACCAAATACAATAATTGAAATAGCTTGGAATGTCATGCATAAACGCAGAAAGGTTGACTAAGAATCGGCCAAAGTGTACGATGCCTCCCACTATGAAACAAATTAAAACTGCTTCATAACCGTAGACGAAAGGGATTACTCGGCGGCAACTCTATTTACGTGTCAACTCTGTGCGTAACCGGTAATTTTGTACCTGGAAGATTATCTAACCGATAATCGTAACCGTTGGCAATGCAGTTCATGTGACCGCGATTCTAGTGTACATGGCAACGATGTCAAAAACAAACAATGCGCAATAGAGAATAAAATAATAGAATAAACGTGAACGAAACTTCGTGTAAAAAAGTGCTTATATTGTTTATAAATTCTTAGTGGTTACGAAATTGAACCGCAACTTAAGCCGACATAATACTAAAAGGGTGTGAAAGTTTCCAAACTATTTAGTTGCCGGTAAAACGAATGTTGTTACTACACTAGAATTAGGGCGTTAGAGTTTAGTAGTGTCTAAAGTACACAAAAGCTTCAGTTAACATTTCAGTCTCGGCATACACTTTTGATCGACTGATAGCAGTTTCGTTCGCAAACGACAAGAATATATCCCAGCATATGTATGCCTTTCCCCCAATTCTTCTCAAACTTCTGTAAAGTATACAATATATTGATATAAGTCCGTAGCAGCAGGAAACAGCGTTGTGCATTGTCTGGTATGTAACGAATCGTCGAAACATTATTGGGTTCAGACTTGCTGTCAAAGCAATGTACCTAAAGAATAAATATAAATGATGGATATGACTTCAGCTAGTATACCTCAAAAGCTCAATGCATTAGGTTCCTATTTTTTCAGCAACTTTATTATAATAAATTCAAACATGTTTCATCTACTGCAATAACAATTTGTTAATCCATTTGCGCAAATAACACAATTCAGCAACATTTATATATTTTTTTATAATTTATTTTCTTTTTCTCATTTGAAATGAAATTCAGAAGAAAAAATTAATTTCATTAGGGTTCATGCAAATTACATTGGATGATACCCTGCAAAAACGATACAGGTAAAACGATCAGCCAATTAACCCAGAGCCATACTGAAAGTTTCCGTATTTTTCCAATCACGTTTTTAGGAGCAGCGGCAGACGCACCGTCTTCGGCTGTGCCGAAGGCCTTATACCTTTCAGGAGTACGCATCACAGGTGTCCGATCCTTACTTACAATATGTACAAACTCTGCAAAATTTAATGGTCTTACCCTGCTAATTTAAAGATACATAGCCTAAACCCTGTTTATCGAAAAAATGTGTTGTATGGGGGCTTTACGATGTATTGGTCTAATTTTGATGATTTTCGCTACACACATTACATATGTAATAAGCAATGTACTACTAGTTGCGAAATTTGGTGTTCCTCGCTAATAAATTGCAATAGTTATATCCCACTTATCGGAACAATCGATTGTATAGGAGCTATATGTTATGTAGGTCCGATCTGGCTAATTTTCATTAGTCACATTACGTATATAATATGTACCAAACCTGCAAAATTTTACGTTCATTGGACCAAAGTTCCTGAAAAGTATAAAAAGAAGGTAGTTCCATCGTAATTTTTGATTAAAAGAAATTTTTATACCGTTCATGAACATGAAATGGTATTATAACTTTGGTCCGATGTTTGTAAGTATGAGAAGAAGAAGAGATCCACCAATAAGTATACCGAAATGATCAGAGCGATGAGCTGAGTCGATTTAGCCATGTCTGTCTGGCTGTCTGCCAACTAGTCCCTCAGGTTTTGAGATATCCCCATGAAATTTGGTATAGGGCCGCCATTTTGTAATATATTAATCATTTGTCGGAACCAAAAAGATCGGACCAACACAACACATAGCTCCCATACAATAGATTGTTCCAATAAACGGGTTTCGACCTATAAATCTTGCAATTCAAGAGTTATGAACTTTAAATTTTGTAGGTTTCATACATTTTACATACGTTATAGTGAAAATGTGAAATGAGCCAGATCGGACCAATACAAGATATAGCTCCCATATAATCTATATGTGGGGTTTGGGCTATAAATTATGCAATTAAAAAGCTGAGAACCCAAAATTTTTGCAGATTTGGTACATATTATAAACGTAATGTGGCTAATTAAAATTAGGCAGATCCGACCTCCATAACATATAGCTGCTATACAATCGATTGTTCCGATAAGTGGACTATAACTATTGCAATTTAATAGCGAGGAACACCAAATTTCGCAGCTACAGTACTTATTACATATATAATGGGTGTAGTTAAAATCATCAAGATTGGATCAATAAATCGTATAGCCTGCATTGGCTATTTGAATTAACAGGATAAGACCCTCAAATTTTGCAGAGTTTGTACTTATTGTAAGTAAGGATCGGATGCTTATTCATAAAAGGTATAAAACCTTCGGCGCAACCGAATACAGCGCTTTCCTTACTTGTTTTAATTAATTTAAAATTACTTTTTATAATCACTGGGTGCAAGGCAATAATATTTACTCAACATGTTGAATGTCCCTGTATTTATTATAACAATACTTCGACCTGCTTAGTCTCATAGCACCACGGGGTGAAACGGATCAAACAGGGTTATACTGCAAAGCTTTGTTGTGTTCGTCGGTATTAATATGTTTTAAACGGCGATGGTTAGTTCGAATGTAATTTCTTCAGGCGTGGTGACAAAGAATGTGCCAGAGGATTAGCTTGGCGAAAGTGAACGGTTTCCATCACTGAAGCAATGGGAATTAATGGAAAGATAGCGCATGACTCAATTTAAGACACCTCTTATTTTGATAGCTCAAATAGTTTCGGAGATATCGAGCAATATGTGGACCAAGGTGACCCAGAATGTGTTAGTATAACATGGGTATCAAACGAAAGGTGCTAATGTGTGCTGCGACAAGCGATTTGATTAAGTTTCATATCTCAACTGGTTTTGGAGATATAATGATTAAAATCACACTCAGTCATTTATACTCAGTATTTTATACATTCTTTATGTTTTCATTTTAAAATTTAAATTTTTTTTAGCTATAGTTATTATTTTAGGACTTTTATAATTTTAGTTACAGAATTAAAGCTATTATTTTCTTTTGAAGGTCTAACATTAATAATTAATATGCTTAAACATTTTGAATTACTCATAATTATTAAGAAATAAATTGTAATAACTTTCTATGACTATATGAATCTATTGAAACCAAATACTTACCTGGGACTTTTATCAATATTTGTTATAATAGTTATGTCTGCAATAAACTTCAAAAACTTTTTTAAGAACCACGGTCGTCTCTTGTTAGATTTTGGCAAAACCGTCAAAGTGTATGGAAAAATTTATATATATTTATAATATATGTATGCATACAGTTCTTCATTAAATTCAGCTCGATACCCAAAGTTGGAATTATAAAGTAAGAACTGTGTTTGCCATACTATTCTCAATTGCCTAGCTAGTCCAAGGGAGCAATTGTTGGATTTCTATTGTGACATTATTCTCTGTGCCAAAGCGATTTCCCCAAATAGACGAAGTTCGTCCAAGTTTCGAGTTTGTATCTGGCAAAAGTCTAGTGGCTACCAAGCCCCAAGTACGCCTCTTCTCTCTTAGATGAGATCAAGTACTTAGCATTTTTCCCGTTCACCGCTCATTTTCAATGACCGATATTAAGGTCATAACCATAAAGCTCGTGTAATACATTGTCAACGAGCACGTTATTTATGCTAGTCGGATAATTTTCTTCTTCATCAGGTAAAAGAAATCACATTATAGAGAGTCACCTAATCTTAGTTATTTGACGTACCCAGCTAAGCTTTTTAAGGGATTCCTATCAATCCCTTTCCTCAAATAAACATAGTTGGGCTTCATACGCCAGGCATTAATTTCATGTAGTATCTAACCACATATTAATTCACTCTCAGAAAAAATTGTTGCTTAAAATGCATTTTAATAATAGTTAATTGTTAATGTTCTTTTCTTTTTTGTCTTTAAAAAAGTTCTCCTTTTTTGCCAAGTTGATTAATAGCTGACAAATTAAATTCAAAATATTTTCAAGATGAAGTCAACAATTCTAATTCTAATTATACTTCAATCTGGTAGTTTACATACCCTGCAAAAAAATCATGTGACTAATGTCTAACAGTGACGATAGAACTTTTTTCATCGACTGGCTAAATTTGAAAAGAAATCCGGCTAAAATCGTCTAACTGAAATCTTTCAGTAAAGTTCATATTAGGTTGGGTGAGTTTAGTTTTTGTATTTTACTTACTTCAATAAAGAAGACAATTTTTTCTAATAAAGAAAAATAATGCGAACTTTTTTTTAAACTTCTGAACTTCCCTATAGATCCTAGGACACCTTTAAAATACAGGGTGGCGCAAAAGTAATCCTCCTATCAGAAAATGCTATAAATTTTGCGATTGGCCCCTAAAGTCAGTTCTGTTTTGACATTTGTGTAGTAAACACATGCGAAATACACGTTAATAAACAATGTTACGCTACACTGCTCCAGAACGCGGAATACTGCTGACTATTTATTTGACCAATAATCGGTCGGGGCCAAACGGTTACTGTGAATGGTGAGCGCTACAGAGCAATGATCAACGAGTTCTTTTTGCCGCAACTTGATGAATTGGGATTGGAAAACATGTGGTTCCAACAAGACGGTGCAACAGCACACACTACACGTGCCACAACCGATATGCTGAACATCGGAATCTTACTTTTGCGCCACCTTGTATATTTTATTTAGTTGGAATCATTTAATCAATGATTTGTTAAAAATCGAGTGAATAACCTAAAAATGTTGAGTAAAAGTTTTTTTTTTAACTCTAGAAAGCTAACCTTCGGTCACTCCCTATAAAACGTAAGCGTTCGTCGATTCGACGAACATTCCTTAAAATACTTATTTCTAATATATGCAGGTATTTAATTTTTGGTTTGATTTATTGTAGGCATATGTGTACCAGTTTTTAATCCTCTATGTAAATAAAACATTTTTTTGATTTTTGTTGGAACGATTTTCCGTCATCCCTTGTCAAGTTTGGTTTTGTGACAAACCGGTTTCGGCGTTCTGCCGTTTTCAATGCCTAGCTTCGTTCTGGTCTGTGTCTATCCGCTGCGTTGTTTTTATAGTCCGTGGGTGCTGTGGCAGGTAATGTCAGTCTATGTTTTCGTGGTAGGTAACGTTAATATGCGTGTGTGTGTGCGCGGTATTGATACGTCCGAATTGTTATCTGTCCCAAGGGTTGTTTTTGTAGGTATGTAGATATACCGCTTGTTAGCTAAGCGGTAGGTTGATGTAGGTAGAAATCGGTGATTTTTGCAGTTTGGTTCATATTTCGTTTTTGCTTGTTCATTGTTACGTGTTTGGTTGCTGTACCTGCTGGCTTGTGCTGTTTTACACTACTGGACAAAACTGAAGATAAGGTAAAAACTGTGCAAATTACCAACGCGCTAAGAACAACGCTGCGGCAAAACTATTTCCGATTCAACAACAAAATATATAGACAGACAAACGGACTAGGAATGGGTAACTCAACATCGGCCATTCTCATGGAAACATTCATGCAAAACTTGGAAGGAAAATATATACAGGAGTTAAAAACCAAGTTAGGCGTGGCATTCTACGCTAGATACGTGGATGACATCATCTGCATCCTAAATGACGATAACGAAGAGCAAATACTAGAGTTCCTCAACAGGCAACATAGCAACATAGAGTTCACAATGGAAGTAGAAAAAGATGGAATAATGAACTACCTGGACCTAACTATAGGGATTGACAAAATAACAAATAGGTTCAACTACGGCATTTATAGAAAACCGACTGCCACGGACACCATTATACACTCTACATCAAACCATCCGCCGCTCACACAGGAAGCATACTGGAGAGAGCTTAATACAATATATAACATAGCAGCAAATAATGGATACAAGAAAGCACTTGTGGATAAACTCAGAAGTAGCCATGGAACACAAAAAAGAGTAAACGTAGAGGAAAATCCAATGGTTTGGACGGCAATGACATACACTGGAAAAGCGACGTACAAATTAGCAAAGTTCTTTAAAAGATATAACATTAACACAGCATTCAGAACATCCAACAACGTCGGACAAAAACTAAGAACCGACACTAATTCTGATGACCCATTCAACAGACACGGAGTGTATAGGCTTACTTGTGAATGTCAATACAGCTACATAGGACAAACAGGAAGGAAAATAAGCACAAGATTCCGAGAGCATATCAGGGACTACAACAAAAAAACACGAAAACCCACCATAATACCAGAATCTAATTTCGCGAACCACATGTTTGAAAACAACTGCACCCCAGCTAACATAAAAACAACGGCTCGAATACTTCACGTACAAGGAAAAGGCCGGCGGCTCAATGTACTTGAGAACATGGAGATATACAAGTTAAAAACATTTGACGGCAGGATCATAAACGAACAAACCAACACTATCTCTGACGAAATATTTGAACCCTTAAAACTAGTTTACAAAAAACAGCACAAGCCAGCAGGTACAGCAACCAAACACGTAACAATGAACAAGCAAAAACGAAATATGAACCAAACTGCAAAAATCACCGATTTCTACCTACATCAACCTACCGCTTAGCTAACAAGCGGTATGTCTACATACCTACAAAAACAACCCTTGGGACAGATAACAATTCGGACGTATCAATACCGCGCACACACACACGCATATTAACGTTACCTACCACGAAAACATAGACTGACATTACCTGCCACAGCACCCACGGACTATAAAAACAACGCAGCGGATAGACACAGACCAGAACGAAGCTAGGCATTGAAAATGGCAGAACGCCGAAACCGGTTTGTCACAAAACCAAACTTGACAAGGGATGACGGAAAATCGTTCCAACAAAAATCAGCTTACTACCCTGTCGGAAGATCAACACAACAAAATAAATCACATTTTTTTATTATTTTGAAACAATTCAGATATATTTTTTTCAGTCCTTTTCAATAGCATAGTTATCGAATCGACGAAGGTTACGTGTCTAGGGTTAAATGAAATAAAAGTGTTTTTTGTAAAGTACAACTTTTACCCCCATACTAAAACCAAGTACATCCCACCCTGAGCCACCTACAATTTTTTCGAAGGTTATGTATTTTAATAAAACTGGCTCAGAACGATTAAACAAAAATACGTATTTCAATATTTTTCGGAACCCGAATTATTTTCGAAGTTGTAACTATAAATTAATGTTCAAAATTCCAAAGTTTTTGTTTAATTTCTTGTTTTGCTCATTTTTGAAATATATATACCAGATGGTATCCTCTTCCCAAGTGCATTTCTTATTATATTTATTTAATTTTTTACAAAAATTATTCGCAAATGTTTAAATATTTGCGACTTCTTCATCGCAGTCAGATCGCGTTTTAGGATAATGTTGCTGGGCTTTCCATTACAAACTAGCAGCAGAAATAAAAAATTGGGGCCCTGCAATGGAATGGGAGTTAATTACTTTGTTAAAGGCGAGGGTATCTGTAATAGTATAACACTGTTATAAAGAAAATAATATAGGAAAAATAAAGGATGTAATAATGACCACTCTTGGTATACATTTCATTTTATTACCAAACGTGATCAAAAGGCATTCGAAGTACTATTAACGGGTCAATTCTGTGCGTAACCGGTAATTTTGTACCTGGAAGATTATCTAATCGAAAATCGTAACCGTTGGCAATGCAGTTCATGTAACCGCGATTCTAGCGTACACGGCAACGCTGTCAACAACAAACAATGCGCAATAGAGAATTAAATGTAAACGCGAACCATTGTCATTGTTTACCTCTACTAGTTTGGCATCTTCTTTTGCGAATCGGAGTGGAAGGCAGTGGATGAATGTACTCCGAGAGAGTGTAATGAAGGAAATCGCGTTCAGAGTTGTTTTAAACTAAAAACTACAACTAAAAACTTTAATTTGAACTGAAATTTACATTCTGCGGGAACTGATAAGGTGTTAAAACTGCTTTATATTCAATAATTTGGGTGTTTTAAGTCTTCACGTTCAATATTGCAGTATTTAAATTTGATTGTTTTATTATTGCATACAACGCACCCTGTGTGGTTTGTGTGTGTGTGCAGATTCGGAGTAAGTTGCGCTACTAGTAGACATATACTATGCCATTGTTTACCCCTACTAGTTTGGCATCTTCTTTTGCGAATCGGAGTGGAAGGTAGTGGATTAATGTACTCCGAGAGAGTGTAATGAAGAAAATCGCGTTCAGAGTTGCTTTAAAATAAAAACTACAACTACAAACTTCAATTTAAACTGAAATCTACATTCTGCAGGAACTTATAAGGTGTTATAACTGCTTTATATTCAATAATTCCTGTGTTTTAAGTATTCACGTTCAATATTGCAGTATTTAAATTTGATTGTTTTATTATTGCATATAACGCACACTGTGTAGTTTGTGTGTGTGTGCAGATTCGGGGTAAGTTTCGCTACCCTGCAAAAAACGAAAATATTCCGTTCATACTCTAAAGAATACTCCTAAAGGAGTATCAGGGTACTCCAACACTTATCCTCATTCTTATAAAAAAGGTGGTCCAATTTACATGGCAATGTCCGGTGGTAGGATCACCTAATCCATCTCGAAGTATTTCGTTTCTTTGCTTTTGAATAGTCCATAGAGTACCTACGTGAGAGTACTCTCAAAATGCTCCCATAGGGTTACTCTATGGAGTATTCAACACCAAAGCGAGAGAGGGAGTAGGTGGTCCTCAAAAGTACACCTACTCCTCTCTCGCTTTGGTGTAGAATACTCTATAGAGTAATCCTTTGGCAGACTTTTGAATGTACTCTCGCGTAGGTGCTCCATAGAGTATTCAGAAGCAGAGTAAAGGGTTGCAAATTTGCAAATAATTTTTGCAAAAAAAATAAATATGCAAAAAAAAAAATGCAGATTCGTAGAAGATACCATCTTGTATATATACCTTGCAGTCAATTGCCAAACTGGTAAGTTTTTCACAGCGAAAATGATGAATAATGAAAATGATGTATTAATGAGTCCATTTTCTTATTTTAATCCCTGGTAGAGGTTTTGGTCCACATTTGGACTAGTATTCTTTTATCTTTTTCGAACTAATATGATACCGGTATGATTAGACTGCAATTTTACTAGAACGAGTATGATACTAGTATATTTCCACTATATACAAACTAGTATTTCATGAGTAGTAGATGACTGGTATGTTCTGGTCGAAATCTGATAATTGCAATCTCGTAGGACATCGCCATGTTAAAAATAAAAGTTGCTTATATAGAAATATGACAGTTGGCTGACTAGTTGGGCTTGGTGCATATACTAGTTGTAAAGTAGTTTGCAACTACTTTGTTTGACTGCAGGGTTGCGCTACTAGTTGACATATACTATGGTTCACATCGCCGTTCTAGATTTTAATTTTCCGTTTAACTAATATTCTTAGTTTTCAAATATTAAATATTAAACTTTCTTGTAAATAATAGTTTTCATAGTAATATCATAATCCTTCTGAGAATTTCGTGTTCAAAAAGTACATTTGGGTTGCAGATAATGTACGTATTTTTTTGCGATGTCGCAGGGACACATTATAACAAGGTGGCTAAACTAGCACTTTTTAAAAAATTTAGTTACTAAGAATTTGCACATTATGTACTAGAATAAGCGAGTTACCTGCATGGTTATTTGTAAAGAACTCCGAAACTTATAATTTTCACCATAAAAAGCTAATGCTTCCTTGAAAGATATTTCTATAAGCATGAATTAGATTCTATCTGAAATAAATATAAGTATTCATGAAACGAGCTCAAGGCCAAGAATAATAATTTTTCACTTTTTGAATTTTTTTTATGAAAATTATTATTGTTTTTATTTATTAATAATCATTTTAATTAATTATTAAAAGTTTTTGATTGAATAGAGTAGGAAAAATGTTTAGAGACAACTGCCATAGCTTTTCTTATAGATCCATTTAGGAAGCTGCTAGACTTCACTCATCAGAGAAATTTTGGCACGCATTGCTAACCATTAAGCTAACAATTCGCTGGTTTTGATGTCATCTAAACTCCTAGTTCTATTCTTCTTTTTACCATATGCATGAACCACTTCCGCCATTTGACAGTTAGTAGTGTGATCATGATGGATTTTTGACAGATCTGTTTTATCATCAGAACTGCCTTACCGTGTGCTCTCGGTTTTGTTATTGATTTTTTATACCAACAATTTTGTTGATTTACCGCCTGTACATTTTCAAGTATTCATGAAACGAGCTCAAGGCCAAGAATAATAATTTTTCACTTTTTGAATTTTTTTTATGAAAATTATTATTGTTTTTATTTATTAATAATCATTTTAATTAATTATTAAAAGTTTTTGATTGAATAGAGTAGGAAAAATGTTTAGAGAAAACTGCCATAGCTTTTCTTATAGATCCATTTCGGAAGCTGCTAGACTTCACTCATCAGAGAAATTTTGGCACGCATTGCTAACCATTAAGCTAACAATTCGCTGGTTTTGATGTCATCTAAACTCCTAGTTCTATTCTTCTTTTTACCATATGCATGAACCACTTCCGCCATTTGACAGTTAGTAGTGTGATCATGATGGATTTTTGACAGATCTGTTGTATCATCAGAACTGCCTTACCGTGTGGTCTCGGTTTTGTTATTGATTTTTTATACCAACAATTTTCAAGTATTTCATGAAACGAGCTCAAGGCCAAGAATAATAATTTTTCACTTTTTGAATTTTTTTTACGAAAATTATTATTGTTTTTATTTATTAATAATCATTTTAATTAATTATTAAAAGTTTTTGATTGAATAGAGTAGGAAAAATGTTTAGAGACAACTGCCATAGCTTTTCTTATAGATCCATTTCGGAAGCTGCTAGACTTCACTCATCAGAGAAATTTTGGCACGCATTGCTAACCATTAAGATAACAATTCGCTGGTTTTGATGTCATCTAAACTCCAAGTTCTATTCTTCTTTTTACCATATGCGTGAACCACTTCCGCCATTTGACAGTTAGTAGTGTGATCATGATGGATTTTTGACAGATCTGTTTTATTATCAGAACTGCCTTACCGTGTGCTCTCGGTTTTGTTATTGATTTTTTATACCAACAATTTTGTTGATTTGCGGCCTGTACATTTTCAAGTATTCATGAAACGAGCTCAAGGCCAAGAATAATAATTTTTCACTTTTTGAATCTTTTTTATGAAAATTATTATTGTTTTTATGTATTAATAATCATTTTAATTAATTATTAAAAGTTTTTGATTTAATAGAGTAGGAAAAATGTTTAGAGACAACTGCCATAGCTTTTCTTATAGATCCATTTCGGAAGCTGCTAGACTTCACTCATCAGAGAAATTTTGGCACGCATTGCTAACCATTAAGCTAACAATTTGCTTGTTTTGATGTCATCTAAACTCCTAGTTCTATTCTTCTTTTTACCATATGCATGAACCACTTCCGCCATTGGACAGTTAGTAGTGTGATCATGATGGATTTTTGACAGATCTGTTTTATCATCAGAACTGCCTTACCGTGTGCTCTCGGTTTTGTTATTGATTTTTTATACCAACAATTTTGTTGATTTACCGCCTGTACATTTTCAAGTATTCATGAAACGAGCTCAAGGCCAAGAATAATAATTTTTCACTTTTTGAATTTTTTTTATGCAAATTATTATTGTTTTTATTTATTAATAATCATTTTAATTAATTATTAAAAGTTTTTGATTGAATAGAGTAGGAAAAATGTTTAGAGACAACTGCCATAGCTTTTCTTATAGATCCATTTCGGAAGCTGCTAGACTCTTCACTCATCAGAGAAATTTTGGCACGCATTGCTAACCATTAAGCTAACAATTCGCTGGTTTTGATGTCACCTAAACTCCTAGTTCTATTCTTCTTTTTACCATATGCATGAATCACTTCCGCCATTTGACAGTTAGTAGTGTGATCATGATGGATTTTTTTCAGATCTGTTTTATCATCAGAACTGCCTTACCGTGTGCTCTCGGTTTTGTTATTGATTTTTTATACCAACAATTTTCAAGTATTTCATGAAACGAGCTCAAGGCCAAGAATAATAATTTTTCACTTTTTGAATTTTTTTTATGAAAATTATTATTGTTTTTATTTATTAATAATCATTTTAATTAATTAGTAAAAGTTTTTGATTGAATAGAGTAGGAAAAATGTTTAGAGACAACTGCCATAGCTTTTCTTATAGATCCATTTCGGAAGCTGCTAGACTTCACTCATCAGAGAAATTTTGGCACGCATTGCTAACCATTAAGCTAACAATTCGCTGGTTTTGATGTCATCTAAACTCCTAGTTCTATTCTTCTTTTTACCATATGCATGAACCACCTCCGCCATTTGACAGTTAGTAGTGATCATGATGGATTTTTTACAGATCTGTTTTATCATCAGAACTGCCTTACCGTGTGCTCTCGGTTTTGTTATTGATTTTTTATACCAACAATTTTCAAGTATTTCATGAAACGAGCTCAAGGCCAAGAATAATAATTTTTCACTTTTTGAATTTTTTTTATGAAAATTATTATTGTTTTTATTTATTAATAATCATTTTAATTAATTATTAAAAGGTTATGATTGAATAGAGTAGGAAAAATGTTTAGAGACAACTGCCATAGCTTTTCTTATAGATCCATTTCGGAAGCTGCTAGACTTCACTCATCAGAGAAATTTTGGCACGCATTGCTAACCATTAAGCTAACAATTCGCTGGTTTTGATGTCATCTAAACTCCTAGTTCTATTCTTCTTTTTACCATATGCATGAACCACTTCCACCATTTGACAGTTAGTAGTGATCCTGATGGATTTTTTACAGATCTGTTTTATCATCAGAACTGCCTTACCGTGTGCTCTCGGTTTTGTTATTGATTTTTTATACCAACAATTTTCAAGTATTTCATGAAACGAGCTCAAGGCCAAGAATAATAATTTTTCACTTTTTGAATTTTTTTTATGAAAATTATTATTGTTTTTATTTATTAATAATCATTTTAATTAATTATTAAAAGTTTTTGATTGAATAGAGTGGGAAAAATGTTTAGAGACAACTGCCATAGCTTTTCTCATAGATCCATTTCGGAAGCTGCTAGACTTCACTCATCAGAGAAATTTTGGCACGCATTGCTAACCATTAAGCTAACAATTCGCTGGTTTTGATGTCATCTAAACTCCTAGTTCTATTCTTCTTTTTACCATATGCATGAACCACTTCCGCCATTGGACAGTTAGTAGTGTGATCATGATGGATTTTTGACAGATCTGTTTTATCATCAGAACTGCCTTACCGTGTGCTCTCGGTTTTGTTATTGATTGTTTATACCAATAATTTTGTTGATTTACGGCCTGTACATTTTCAAGTATTCATGAAACGAGCTCAAGGCCAAGAATAATAATTTTTCACTTTTTGAATTTTTTTTATGAAAATTGCTATTGTTTTTATTTATTAATAATCATTTTAATTCATTATTAAAAGTTTTTGATTGAATAGAGTAGGAAAAATGTTTAGAGACAACTGCCATAGCTTTTCTTATAGATCCATTTCGGAAGCTGCTAGACTTCACTCATCAGAGAAATTTTGGCACGCATTGCTAACCATTAAGCTAACAATTCGCTGGTTTTGATGTCATCTAAACTCCTAGTTCTATTCTTCTTTTTACCATATGCATGAACCACTTCCGCCATTGGACAGTTAGTAGTGTGATCATGACGGATTTTTGACAGATCTGTTTTATCATCAGAACTGCCTTACCGCGTGCTCTCGGTTTTGTTATTGATTTTTTATACCAACAATTTTCAAGTATTTCATGAAACGAGCTCAAGGCCAAGAATAATAATTTTTCACTTTTTGAATTTTTTTTATGAAAATTATTATTGTTTTTATTTATTAATAATCATTTTAATTAATTAGTAAAAGTTTTTGATTGAATAGAGTAGGAAAAATGTTTAGAGACAACTGCCATAGCTTTTCTTATAGATCCATTTCGGAAGCTGCTAGACTTCACTCATCAGAGAAATTTTGGCACGCATTGCTAACCATTAAGCTAACAATTCGCTGGTTTTGATGTCATCTAAACTCCTAGTTCTATTCTTCTTTTTACCATATGCATGAACCACCTCCGCCATTTGACAGTTAGTAGTGATCATGATGGATTTTTTACAGATCTGTTTTATCATCAGAACTGCCTTACCGTGTGCTCTCGGTTTTGTTATTGATTTTTTATACCAACAATTTTCAAGTATTTCATGAAACGAGCTCAAGGCCAAGAATAATAATTTTTCACTTTTTGAATTTTTTTTATGAAAATTATTATTGTTTTTATTTATTAATAATCATTTTAATTAATTATTAAAAGGTTATGATTGAATAGAGTAGGAAAAATGTTTAGAGACAACTGCCATAGCTTTTCTTATAGATCCATTTCGGAAGCTGCTAGACTTCACTCATCAGAGAAATTTTGGCACGCATTGCTAACCATTAAGCTAACAATTCGCTGGTTTTGATGTCATCTAAACTCCTAGTTCTATTCTTCTTTTTACCATATGCATGAACCACTTCCGCCATTTGACAGTTAGTAGTGATCCTGATGGATTTTTTACAGATCTGTTTTATCATCAGAACTGCCTTACCGTGTGCTCTCGGTTTTGTTATTGATTTTTTATACCAACAATTTTCAAGTATTTCATGAAACGAGCTCAAGGCCAAGAATAATAATTTTTCACTTTTTGAATTTTTTTTATGAAAATTATTATTGTTTTTATTTATTAATAATCATTTTAATTAATTATTAAAAGTTTTTGATTGAATAGAGTGGGAAAAATGTTTAGAGACAACTGCCATAGCTTTTCTCATAGATCCATTTCGGAAGCTGCTAGACTTCACTCATCAGAGAAATTTTGGCACGCATTGCTAACCATTAAGCTAACAATTCGCTGGTTTTGATGTCATCTAAACTCCTAGTTCTATTCTTCTTTTTACCATATGCATGAACCACTTCCGCCATTGGACAGTTAGTAGTGTGATCATGATGGATTTTTGACAGATCTGTTTTATCATCAGAACTGCCTTACCGTGTGCTCTCGGTTTTGTTATTGATTGTTTATACCAATAATTTTGTTGATTTACGGCCTGTACATTTTCAAGTATTCATGAAACGAGCTCAAGGCCAAGAATAATAATTTTTCACTTTTTGAATTTTTTTTATGAAAATTGCTATTGTTTTTATTTATTAATAATCATTTTAATTCATTATTAAAAGTTTTTGATTGAATAGAGTAGGAAAAATGTTTAGAGACAACTGCCATAGCTTTTCTTATAGATCCATTTCGGAAGCTGCTAGACTTCACTCATCAGAGAAATTTTGGCACGCATTGCTAACCATTAAGCTAACAATTCGCTGGTTTTGATGTCATCTAAACTCCTAGTTCTATTCTTCTTTTTACCATATGCATGAACCACTTCCGCCATTGGACAGTTAGTAGTGTGATCATGATGGATTTTTGACAGATCTGTTTTATCATCAGAACTGCCTTACCGCGTGCTCTCGGTTTTGTTATTGATTTTTTATACCAACAATTTTGTTGATTTACGGCCTGTACATTTTCAAGTATTCATGAAACGAGCTCAAGGCCAAGAATAATAATTTTTCACTTTTTGAATTTTTTTTATGAAAATTACTATTGTTTTTATTTATTAATAATCATTTTAATTCATTATTAAAAGTTTTTGATTGAATAGAGTAGGAAAAATGTTTAGAGACAACTGCCATAGATTTTCTTATAGATCCATTTCGGAAGCTGCTAGACTTCACTCATCAGAGAAATTTTGGCACGCATTGCTAACCATTAAGCTAACAATTCGCTGGTTTTGATGTCATCTAAACTCCTAGTTCTATTCTTCTTTTTACCATATGCATGAACCACTTCCGCCATTGGACAGTTAGTAGTGTGATCATGATGGATTTTTGACAGATCTGTTTTATCATCAGAACTGCCTTACCGTGTGCTCTCGGTTTTGTTATTGATTTTTTATACCAACAATTTTGTTAATTTACGGCCTGTACATTTTCAAGTATTCATGAAACGAGCTCAAGGCCAAGAATAATAATTTTTCACTTTTTGAATTTTTTTTATGCAAATTATTATTGTTTTTATTTATTAATAATCATTTTAATTAATTATTAAAAGTTTTTGATTGAATAGAGTAGGAAAAATGTTTAGAGACAACTGCCATAGCTTTTCTTATAGATCCATTTCGGAAGCTGCTAGACTTCACTCATCAGAGAAATTTTGGCACGCATTGCTAACCATTAAGCTAACAATTCTCTGGTTTTGATGTCATCTAAACTCCTAGTTCTATTCTTCTTTTTACCATATGCATGAACCACTTCCGCCATTTGACAGTTAGTAGTGTGATCATGATGGATTTTTGACAGATCTGTTGTATCATCAGAACTGCCTTACCGTGTGGTCTCGGTTTTGTTATTGATTTTTTATACCAACAATTTTCAAGTATTTCATGAAACGAGCTCAAGGCCAAGAATAATAATTTTTCACTTTTTGAATTTTTTTTACGAAAATTATTATTGTTTTTATTTATTAATAATCATTTTAATTAATTATTAAAAGTTTTTGATTGAATAGAGTAGGAAAAATGTTTAGAGACAACTGCCATAGCTTTTCTTATAGATCCATTTCGGAAGCTGCTAGACTTCACTCATCAGAGAAATTTTGGCACGCATTGCTAACCATTAAGCTAACAATTCGCTGGTTTTGATGTCATCTAAACTCCAAGTTCTATTCTTCTTTTTACCATATGCATGAACCACTTCCGCCATTTGACAGTTGGTAGTGTGATCATGATGGATTTTTGACAGATCTGTTTTATTATCAGAACTGCCTTACCGTGTGCTCTCGGTTTTGTTATTGATTTTTTATACCAACAATTTTGTTGATTTGCGGCCTGTACATTTTCAAGTATTCATGAAACGAGCTCAAGGCCAAGAATAATAATTTTTCACTTTTTGAATCTTTTTTATGAAAATTATTATTGTTTTTATTTATTAATAATCATTTTAATTAATTATTAAAAGTTTTTGATTGAATAGAGTAGGAAAAATGTTTAGAGACAACTGCCATAGCTTTTCTTATAGATCCATTTCGGAAGCTGCTAGACTTCACTCATCAGAGAAATTTTGGCACGCATTGCTAACCATTAAGCTAACAATTCGCTGGTTTTGTTGTCATCTAAACTCCTAGTTCTATTCTTCTTTTTACCATATGCATGAATTACTTCCGCCATTTGACAGTTAGTAGTGTGATCATGATGGATTTTTGACAGATCTGTTTTATCATCAGAACTGCCTTACCGTGTGCTCTCGGTTTTGTTATTGATTTTTTATACCAACAATTTTGTTGATTTACGGCCTGTACATTTTCAAGTATTCATGAAACGAGCTCAAGGCCAAGAATAATAATTTTTCACTTTTTGAATTTTTTTTATGCAAATTATTATTGTTGTTATTTATTAATAATCATTTTAATTAATTATTAAAAGTTTTTGATTGAATAGAGTAGGAAAAATGTTTAGAGACAACTGCCATAGCTTTTCTTATAGATCCATTTCGGAAGCTGCTAGACTTCAGTCATCAGAGAAATTTTGGCACGCATTGCTAACCATTAAGCTAACAATTCGCTGGTTTTGATGTCACCTAAACTCCTAGTTCTATTCTTCTTTTTACCATATGCATGAATCACTTCCGCCATTTGACAGTTAGTAGTGTGATCATGATGGATTTTTTTCAGATCTGTTTTATCATCAGAACTGCCTTACCGTGTGCTCTCGGTTTTGTTATTGATTTTTTATACCAACAATTTTCAAGTATTTCATGAAACGAGCTCAAGGCCAAGAATAATAATTTTTCACTTTTTGAATTTTTTTTATGAAAATTATTATTGTTTTTATTTATTAATAATCATTTTAATTAATTAGTAAAAGTTTTTGATTGAATAGAGTAGGAAAAATGTTTAGAGACAACTGCCATAGCTTTTCTTATAGATCCATTTTGGAAGCTGCTAGATTTCACTCATCAGAGAAATTTTGCCACGCATTGCTAACCATTAAGCTAACAATTCGCTGGTTTTGATGTCATCTAAACTCCTAGTTCTATTCTTCTTTTTACCATATGCATGAACCACCTCCGCCATTTGACAGTTAGTAGTGATCATGATGGATTTTTTACAGATCTGTTTTATCATCAGAACTGCCTTACCGTGTGCTCTCGGTTTTGTTATTGATTTTTTATACCAACAATTTTCAAGTATTTCATGAAACGAGCTCAAGGCCAAGAATAATAATTTTTCACTTTTTGAATTTTTTTTATGAAAATTATTATTGTTTTTATTTATTAATAATCATTTTAATTAATTATTAAAAGGTTATGATTGAATAGAGTAGGAAAAATGTTTAGAGACAACTGCCATAGCTTTTCTTATAGATCCATTTCGGAAGCTGCTAGACTTCACTCATCAGAGAAATTTTGGCACGCATTGCTAACCATTAAGCTAACAATTCGCTGGTTTTGATGTCATCTAAACTCCTAGTTCTATTCTTCTTTTTACCATATGCATGAACCACTTCCGCCATTTGACAGTTAGTAGTGATCCTGATGGATTTTTTACAGATCTGTTTTATCATCAGAACTGCCTTACCGTGTGCTCTCGGTTTTGTTATTGATTTTTTATACCAACAATTTTCAAGTATTTCATGAAACGAGCTCAAGGCCAAGAATAATAATTTTTCACTTTTTGAATTTTTTTTATGAAAATTATTATTGTTTTTATTTATTAATAATCATTTTAATTAATTATTAAAAGTTTTTGATTGAATAGAGTGGGAAAAATGTTTAGAGACAACTGCCATAGCTTTTCTCATAGATCCATTTCGGAAGCTGCTAGACTTCACTCATCAGAGAAATTTTGGCACGCATTGCTAACCATTAAGCTAACAATTCGCTGGTTTTGATGTCATCTAAACTCCTAGTTCTATTCTTCTTTTTACCATATGCATGAATAACTTCCGCCATTTGACAGTTAGTAGTGTGATCATGATGGATTTTTGACAGATCTGTTTTATCATCAGAACTGCCTTACCGCGTGCTCTCGGTTTTGTTATTGATTTTTTATACCAACAATTTTGTTGATTTACGGCCTGTACATTTTCAAGTATTCATGAAACGAGCTCAAGGCCAAGAATAATAATTTTTCACTTTTTGAATTTTTTTTATGGAAATTATTATTGTTTTTATTTATTAATAATCATTTTAATTAATTATTAAAAAATTTTGATTGAATAGAGTAGGAAAAATGTTTAGAGACAACTGCCATAGCTTTTCTTATAGATCCATTTCGGAAGCTGCTAGACTTCACTCATCAGAGAAATTTTGGCACGCATTGCTAACCATTAAGCTAACAATTCACTGGTTTTGATGTCATCTAAACTCCTAGTTCTATTCTTCTTTTTACCATATGCATGAACCACTTCCGCCATTGGACAGTTAGTAGTGTGATCATGATGGATTTTTGACAGATCTGTTTTATCATCAGAACTGCCTTACCGTGTGCTCTCGGTTTTGTTATTGATTTTTTATACCAATAATTTTGTTGATTTACGGCCTGTACATTTTCAAGTATTCATGAAACGAGCTCAAGGCCAAGAATAATAATTTTTCACTTTTTGAATTTTTTTTATGAAATATGCTATTGTTTTTATTTATTAATAATCATTTTAATTCATTATTAAAAGTTTTTGATTGAATAGAGTAGGAAAAATGTTTAGAGACAACTGCCATAGCTTTTCTTATAGATCCATTTCGGAAGCTGCTAGACTTGACTCATCAGAGAAATTTTGGCACGCATTGCTAACCATTAAGCTAACAATTCGCTGGTTTTGATGTCATCTAAACTCCTAGTTCTATTCTTCTTTTTACCATATGCATGAACCACTTCCGCCATTTGACAGTTAGTAGTGTGATCATGATGGATTTTTGACAGATCTGTTTTATTATCAGAACTGCCTTACCGTGTGCTCTCGGTTTTGTTATTGATTTTTTATACCAACAATTTTGTTGATTTGCGGCCTGTACATTTTCAAGTATTCATGAAACGAGCTCAAGGCCAAGAATAATAATTTTTCACTTTTTGAATCTTTTTTATGAAAATTATTATTGTTTTTATTTATTAATAATCATTTTAATTAATTATTAAAAGTTTTTGATTGAATAGAGTAGGAAAAATGTTTAGAGACAACTGCCATAGCTTTTCTTATAGATCCATTTCGGAAGCTGCTAGACTTCACTCATCAGAGAAATTTTGGCACGCATTGCTAACCATTAAGCTAACAATTCGCTGGTTTTGTTGTCATCTAAACTCCTAGTTCTATTCTTCTTTTTACCATATGCATGAATTACTTCCGCCATTTGACAGTTAGTAGTGTGATCATGATGGATTTTTGACAGATCTGTTTTATCATCAGAACTGCCTTACCGTGTGCTCTCGGTTTTGTTATTGATTTTTTATACCAACAATTTTGTTGATTTACGGCCTGTACATTTTCAAGTATTCATGAAACGAGCTCAAGGCCAAGAATAATAATTTTTCACTTTTTGAATTTTTTTTATGCAAATTATTATTGTTTTTATTTATTAATAATCATTTTAATTAATTATTAAAAGTTTTTGATTGAATAGAGTAGGAAAAATGTTTAGAGACAACTGCCATATCTTTTCTTATAGATCCATTTCGGAATCTGCTAGACTTCACTCATCAGAGAAATTTTGGCACGCATTGCTAACCATTAAGCTAACAATTCGCTGGTTTTGATGTCACCTAAACTCCTAGTTCTATTCTTCTTTTTACCATATGCATGAATCACTTCCGCCATTTGACAGTTAGTAGTGTGATCATGATGGATTTTTTTCAGATCTGTTTTATCATCAGAACTGCCTTACCGTGTGCTCTCGGTTTTGTTATTGATTTTTTATACCAACAATTTTCAAGTATTTCATGAAACGAGCTCAAGGCCAAGAATAATAATTTTTCACTTTTTGAATTTTTTTTATGAAAATTATTATTGTTTTTATTTATTAATAATCATTTTAATTAATTAGTAAAAGTTTTTGATTGAATAGAGTAGGAAAAATGTTTAGAGACAACTGCCATAGCTTTTCTTATAGATCCATTTCGGAAGCTGCTAGACTTCACTCATCAGAGAAATTTTGGCACGCATTGCTAACCATTAAGCTAACAATTCGCTGGTTTTGATGTCATCTAAACTCCTAGTTCTATTCTTCTTTTTACCATATGCATGAACCACTTCCGCCATTTGACAGTTAGTAGTGATCATGATGGATTTTTTACAGATCTGTTTTATCATCAGAACTGCCTTACCGTGTGCTCTCGGTTTTGTTATTGATTTTTTATACCAACAATTTTCAAGTATTTCATGAAACGAGCTCAAGGCCAAGAATAATAATTTTTCACTTTTTGAATTTTTTTTATGAAAATTATTATTGTTTTTATTTATTAATAATCATTTTAATTAATTATTAAAAGTTTTTGATTGAATAGAGTGGGAAAAATGTTTAGAGACAACTGCCATAGCTTTTCTCATAGATCCATTTCGGAAGCTGCTAGACTTCACTCATCAGAGAAATTTTGGCACGCATTGCTAACCATTAAGCTAACAATTCGCTGGTTTTGATGTCATCTAAACTCCTAGTTCTATTCTTCTTTTTACCATATGCATGAATAACTTCCGCCATTTGACAGTTAGTAGTGTGATCATGATGGATTTTTGACAGATCTGTTTTATCATCAGAACTGCCTTACCGTGTGCTCTCGGTTTTGTTATTGATTTTTTATACCAACAATTTTGTTGATTTACGGCCTGTACATTTTCAAGTATTCATGAAACGAGCTCAAGGCCAAGAATAATAATTTTTCAATTTTTGAATTTTTTTTATGGAAATTATTATTGTTTTTATTTATTAATAATCATTTTAATTAATTATTACAAAATTTTGATTGAATAGAGTAGGAAAAATGTTTAGAGACAACTGCCATAGCTTTTCTTATAGATCCATTTCGGAAGCTGCTAGATTCACTCATCAGAGAAATTTTGGCACGCATTGCTAACCATTAAGCTAACAATTCGCTGGTTTTGATGTCATCTAAACTCCTAGTTCTATTCTTCTTTTTACCATATGCATGAATAACTTCCGCCATTTGACAGTTAGTAGTGTGATCATGATGGATTTTTGACAGATCTGTTTTATCATCAGAACTGCCTTACCGCGTGCTCTCGGTTTTGTTATTGATTTTTTATACCAACAATTTTGTTGATTTACGGCCTGTACATTTTCAAGTATTCATGAAACGAGCTCAAGGCCAAGAATAATAATTTTTCACTTTTTGAATTTTTTTTATGGAAATTATTATTGTTTTTATTTATTAATAATCATTTTAATTAATTATTAAAAAATTTTGATTGAATAGAGTAGGAAAAATGTTTAGAGACAACTGCCATAGCTTTTCATATAGATCCATTTCGGAAGCTGCTAGACTTCACTCATCAGAGAAATTTTGGCACGCATTGCTAACCATTAAGCTAACAATTCACTGGTTTTGATGTCATCTAAACTCCTAGTTCTATTCTTCTTTTTACCATATGCATGAACCACTTCCGCCATTGGACAGTTAGTAGTGTGATCATGATGGATTTTTGACAGATCTGTTTTATCATCAGAACTGCCTTACCGTGTGCTCTCGGTTTTGTTATTGATTTTTTATACCAATAATTTTGTTGATTTACGGCCTGTACATTTTCAAGTATTCATGAAACGAGCTCAAGGCCAAGAATAATAATTTTTCACTTTTTGAATTTTTTTTATGAAAATTGCTATTGTTTTTATTTATTAATAATCATTTTAATTCATTATTAAAAGTTTTTGATTGAATAGAGTAGGAAAAATGTTTAGAGACAACTGCCATAGCTTTTCTTATAGATCCATTTCAGAAGCTGCTAGACTTCACTCATCAGAGAAATTTTGGCACGCATTGCTAACCATTAAGCTAACAATTCACTGGTTTTGATGTCATCTAAACTCCTAGTTCTATCCTTCTTTTTACCATATGCATGAACCACTTCCGCCATTTGACAGTAGTGTGATCATGATGGATTTTTGACAGATCTGTTTTATCATCAGAACTGCCTTACCGTGTGCTCTCGGGTTTGTTATTGATTTTTTATACCAACAATTTTGTTGATTTACGGCCTGTACATTTTCAAGTATTCATGAAACGAGTTCAAGGCCAAGAATAATAATTTTTCACTTTTTGAATTTTTTTTATGAAAATTACTATTGTTTTTATTTATTAATAATCATTTTAATTCATTATTAAAAGTTTTTGATTGAATAGAGTAGGAAAAATGTTTAGAGACAACTGCCATAGCTTTTCTTATAGATCCATTTCGGAAGCTGCTAGACTTCACTCATCAGAGAAATTTTGAAACGCATTGCTAACCATTAAGCTAACAATTCGCTGGTTTTGATGTCATCTAAACTCCTAGTTCTATTCTTCTTTTTACCATATGCATGAACCACTTCCGCCATTTGACAGTTAGTAGTGTGATCATGATGGATTTTTGACAGATCTGTTTTATCATCAGAACTGCCTTACCGTGTGCTCTCGGTTTTGTTATTGATTTTTTTATACCAACAATTTTGTTGATTTACGGCCTGTACATCTTCAAGTATTCATGAAACGAGCTCAAGGCCAAGAATAATAATTTTTCACTTTTTGAATTTTTTTAATGAAAATTATTATTGTTTTTATTTATTAATAATCATTTTAATTAATTATTAAAAGTTTTTGATTGAATAGAGTAGGAAAAATGTTTAGAGACAACTGCCATAGCTTTTCTTATAGATCCATTTCGGAAGCTGCTAGACTTCACTCATCAGAGAAATTTTGGCACGCATTGCTAACCATTAAGCTAACAATTCGCTGGCTTTGATGTCATCTAAACTCCTAGTTCTATTCTTCTTTTTACCATATGCATGAACCACTTCCGCCATTTGACAGTTAGTAGTGATCATGATGGATTTTTTACAGATCTGTTTTATCATCAGAACTGCCTTACCGTGTGCTCTCGGTTTTGTTATTGATTTTTTATACCAACAATTTTCAAGTATTTCATGAAACGAGCTCAAGGCCAAGAATAATAATTTTTCACTTTTTGAATTTTTTTTATGAAAATTATTATTGTTTTTATTTATTAATAATCATTTTAATTAATTATTAAAAGTTTTTGATTGAATAGAGTAGGAAAAATGTTTAGAGACAACTGCCATAGCTTTTCTTATATATCCATTTCGGAAGCTGCTAGACTTCACTCATCAGAGAAATTTTGGCACGCATTGCTAACCATTAAGCTAACAATTCGCTGGTTTTGATGTCATCTAAACTCCTAGTTCTATTCTTCTTTTTACCATATGCATGAACCACTTCCGCCATTTGACAGTTAGTAGTGTGATCATGATGGATTTTTGACAGATCTGTTTTATCATCAGAACTGCCTTACCGTGTGCTCTCGGTTTTGTTATTGATTTTTTATACCAACAATTTTGTTGATTTACGGCCTGTACATTTTCAAGTATTCATGAAACGAGCTCAAGGCCAAGAATAATAATTTTTCACTTTTTGAATTTTTTTTATGCAAATTATTATTGTTTTTATTTATTAATAATCATTTTAATTAGTTATTAAAAGTTTTTGATTGAATAGAGTAGGAAAAATGTTTAGAGACAACTGCCATAGCTTTTCTTATAGATCCATTTCGGAAGCTGCTAGACTTCACTCATCAGAGAAATTTTGGCACGCATTGCTAACCATTAAGCTAACAATTCGCTGGTTTTGATGTCACCTAAACTCCTAGTTCTATTCTTCTTTTTACCATATGCATGAATCACTTCCGCCATTTGACAGTTAGTAGTGTGATCATGATGGATTTTTTTCAGATCTGTTTTATCATCAGAACTGCCTTACCGTGTGCTCTCGGTTTTGTTATTGATTTTTTATACCAACAATTTTCAAGTATTTCATGAAACGAGCTCAAGGCCAAGAATAATAATTTTTCACTTTTTGAATTTTTTTTATGAAAATTATTATTGTTTTTATTTATTAATAATCATTTTAATTAATTATTAAAAGTTTTTGATTGAATAGAGAAGGAAAAATGTTTAGAGACAACTGCCATAGCTTTTCTATAGATCCATTTCGGAAGCTGCTAGACTTCACTCATCAGAGAAATTTTGGCACGCATTGCTAACCATTAAGCTAACAATTCACTGGTTTTGATGTCATCTAAACTCCTAGTTCTATTCTTCTTTTTACCATATGCATGAACCACTTCCGCCATTTGACAGTTAGTAGTGATCATGATGGATTTTTTACAGATCTGTTTTATCATCAGAACTGCCTTACCGTGTGCTCTCGGTTTTGTTATTGATTTTTTATACCAACAATTTTCAAGTATTTCATGAAACGAGCTCAAGGCCAAGAATAATAATTTTTCACTTTTTGAATTTTTTTTATGAAAATTATTATTGTTTTTATTTATTAATAATCATTTTAATTAATTATTAAAAGTTTTTGATTGAATAGAGTAGGAAAAATGTTTAGAGACAACTGCCATAGCTTTTCTTATAGATCCATTTCGGAAGCTGCTAGACTTCACTCATCAGAGAAATTTTGGCACGCATTGCTAACCATTAAGCTAACAATTCGCTGGTTTTGATGTCATCTAAACTCCTAGTTCTATTCTTCTTTTTACCATATGCATGAACCACTTCCGCCATTTGACAGTTAGTAGTGTGATCATGATGGATTTTTGACAGATCTGTTTTATCATCAGAACTGCCTTACCGTGTGCTCTCGGTTTTGTTATTGATTTTTTATACCAACAATTTTGTTGATTTACGGCCTGTACATTTTCAAGTATTCATGAAACGAGCTCAAGGCCAAGAATAATAATTTTTCACTTTTTGAATTTTTTTTATGCAAATTATTATTGTTTTTATTTATTAATAATCATTTTAATTAGTTATTAAAAGTTTTTGATTGAATAGAGTAGGAAAAATGTTTAGAGACAACTGCCATAGCTTTTCTTATAGATCCATTTCGGAAGCTGCTAGACTTCACTCATCAGAGAAATTTTGGCACGCATTGCTAACCATTAAGCTAACAATTCGCTGGTTTTGATGTCACCTAAACTCCTAGTTCTATTCTTCTTTTTACCATATGCATGAATCACTTCCGCCATTTGACAGTTAGTAGTGTGATCATGATGGATTTTTTTCAGATCTGTTTTATCATCAGAACTGCCTTACCGTGAGCTCTCGGTTTTGTTATTGATTTTTTATACCAACAATTTTCAAGTATTTCATGAAACGAGCTCAAGGCCAAGAATAATAATTTTTCACTTTTTGAATTTTTTTTATGAAAATTATTATTGTTTTTATTTATTAATAATCATTTTAATTAATTATTAAAAGTTTTTGATTGAATAGAGTAGGAAAAATGTTTAGAGACAACTGCCATAGCTTTTCTATAGATCCATTTCGGAAGCTGCTAGACTTCACTCATCAGAGAAATTTTGGCACGCATTGCTAACCATTAAGCTAACAATTCGCTGGTTTTGATGTCATCTAAACTCCTAGTTCTATTCTTCTTTTTACCATATGCATGAACCACTTCCGCCATTTGACAGTTAGTAGTGATCATGATGGATTTTTTACAGATCTGTTTTATCATCAGAACTGCCTTACCGTGTGCTCTCGGTTTTGTTATTGATTTTTTATACCAACAATTTTCAAGTATTTCATGAAACGAGCTCAAGGCCAAGAATAATAATTTTTCACTTTTTGAATTTTTTTATGAAAATTATTATTGTTTTTATTTATTAATAATCATTTTAATTAATTATTGAAAGTTTTTGATTGAATAGAGTGGGAAAAATGTTTAGAGACAACTGCCATAGCTTTTCTCATAGATCCATTTCGGAAGCTGCTAGACTTCACTCATCAGAGAAATTTTGGCACGCATTGCTAACCATTAAGCTAACAATTCGCTGGTTTTGATGTCATCTAAACTCCTAGTTCTATTCTTCTTTTTACCATATGCATGAACCACTTCCGCCATTGGACAGTTAGTAGCGTGATCATGATGGATTTTTGACAGATCTGTTTTATCATCAGAACTGCCTTACCGTGTGCTCTCGGTTTTGTTATTGATTTTTTATACCAATAATTTTGTTGATTTACGGCCTGTACATTTTCAAGTATTCATGAAACGAGCTCAATGCCAAGAATAATAATTTTTCACTTTTTGAATTTTTTTTATGAAAATTGCTATTGTTTTTATTTGTTAATAATCATTTTAATTCATTATTAAAAGTTTTTGATTGAATAGAGTAGGAAAAATGTTTAGAGACAACTGCCATAGCTTTTCTTATAGATCAATTTCGGAAGCTGCTAGACTTCACTCATCAGAGAAATTTTGGCACGCATTGCTAACCATTAAGCTAACAATTCGCTGGTTTTGATGTCATCTAAACTCCTAGTTCTATTCTTCTTTTTACCATATGCATGAATAACTTCCGCCATTGGACAGTTAGTAGTGTGATCATGATGGATTTTTGACAGATCTGTTTTATCATCAGAACTGCCTTACCGTGTGCTCTCGGTTTTGTTATTGATTTTTTATACCAATAATTTTGTTGATTTACGGCCTGTACATTTTCAAGTATTCATGAAACGAGCTCAATGCCAAGAATAATAATTTTTCACTTTTTGAATTTTTTTTATGAAAATTACTATTGTTTTTATTTATTAATAATCATTTTAATTCATTATTAAAAGTTTTTGATTGAATAGAGTAGGAAAAATGTTTAGAGACATCTGCCATAGCTTTTCTTATAGATCCATTTCGGAAGCTGCTAGACTTCACTCATCAGAGAAATTTTGGCACGCATTGCTAACCATTAAGCTAACAATTCGCTGGTTTTGATGTCATCTAAACTCCTAGTTCTATTCTTCTTTTTACCATATGCATGAACCACTTCCGCCATTGGACAGTTAGTAGTGTGATCATGATGGATTTTTGACAGATCTGTTTTATCATCAGAACTGCCTTACCGTGTGCTCTCGGTTTTGTTATTGATTTTTTATACCAACAATTTTGTTGATTTACGGCCTGTACATTTTCAAGTATTCATGAAACGAGCTCAAGGCCAAGAATAATAATTTTTCACTTTTTGAATTTTTTTATGGAAATTATTATTGTTTTTATTTATTAATAATCATTTTAATTAATTATTAAAAAATTTTGATTGAATAGAGTAGGAAAAATGTTTAGAGACAACTGCCATAGCTTTTCTTATAGATCCATTTCGGAAGCTGCTAGACTTCACTTATCAGAGAAATTTTGGCACGCATTGCTAACCATTAAGCTAACAATTCGCTGGTTTTGATGTCATCTAAACTCCTAGTTCTATTCTTCTTTTTACCATATGCATGAACCACTTCCGCCATTGGACAGTTAGTAGTGTGATCATGATGGATTTTTGACAGATCTGTTTTATCATCAGAACTGCCTTACCGTGTGCTCTCGGGTTTGTTATTGATTTTTTATACCAACAATTTTGTTGATTTACGGCCTGTACATTTTCAAGTATTCATGAAACGAGTTCAAGGCCAAGAATAATAATTTTTCACTTTTTGAATTTTTTTTAATGAAAATTATTATTGTTTTTATTTATTAATAATCATTTTAATTAATTATTAAAAGTTTTTGATTGAATAGAGTAGAAAAAATGTTTAGAGACAGCTGCCATATCTTTTCTTATAGATCCATTTCGGAAGCTGCTAGACTTCACTCATCAGAGAAATTTTGGCACGCATTGCTTACCATTAAGCTAACAATTCGCTGGTTTTGATGTCATCTAAACTCCTAGTTCTATTCTTCTTTTTACCATATGCATGAATAACTTCCGCCATTTGACAGTTAGTAGTGTGATCATGATGGATTTTTGACAGATCTGTTTTATCATCAGAACTGCCTTACCGCGTGCTCTCGGTTTTGTTATTGATTTTTTATACCAACAATTTTGTTGATTTACGGCCTGTACATTTTCAAGTATTCATGAAACGAGCTCAAGGCCAAGAATAATAATTTTTCACTTTTTGAATTTTTTTTATGGAAATTATTATTGTTTTTATTTATTAATAATCATTTTAATTAATTATTAAAAAATTTTGATTGAATAGAGTAGGAAAAATGTTTAGAGACAACTGCCATAGCTTTTCTTATAGATCCATTTCGGAAGCTGCTAGACTTCACTCATCAGAGAAATTTTGGCACGCATTGCTAACCATTAAGCTAACAATTCGCTGGTTTTGATGTCATCTAAACTCCTAGTTCTATTCTTCTTTTTACCATATGCATGAACCACTTCCGCCATTGGACAGTTAGTAGTGTGATCATGATGGATTTTTGACAGATCTGTTTTATCATCAGAACTGCCTTACCGTGTGCTCTCGGTTTTGTTATTGATTTTTTATACCAACAATTTTGTTGATTTACGGCCTGTACATTTTCAAGTATTCATGAAACGAGCTCAAGGCCAAGAATAATAATTTTTCACTTTTTGAATTTTTTTTATGAAAATTGCTATTGTTTTTATTTATTAATAATCATTTTAATTCATTATTAAAAGTTTTTGATTGAATAGAGTAGGAAAAATGTTTAGAGACAACTGCCATAGCTTTTCTTATAGATCCATTTCGGAAGCTGCTAGACTTCACTCATCAGAGAAATTTTGGCACGCATTGCTAACCATTAAGCTAACAATTCGCTGGTTTTGATGTCATCTAAACTCCTAGTCCTATTCTTCTTTTTACCATATGCATGAACCACTTCCGCCATTGGACAGTTAGTAGTGTGATCATGATGGATTTTTGACAGATCTGTTTTATCATCAGAACTGCCTTACCGTGTGCTCTCGGGTTTGTTATTGATTTTTTATACCAACAATTTTGTTGATTTACGGCCTGTACATTTTCAAGTATTCATGAAACGAGTTCAAGGCCAAGAATAATAATTTTTCACTTTTTGAATTTTTTTTATGAAAATTACTATTGTTTTTATTTATTAATAATCATTTTAATTCATTATTAAAAGTTTTTGATTGAATAGAGTAGGAAAAATGTTTAGAGACAACTGCCATAGCTTTTCTTATAGATCCATTTCGGAAGCTGCTAGACTTCACTCATCAGAGAAATTTTGGCACGCATTGCTAACCATTAAGCTTACAATTCGCTGGTTTTGATGTCATCTAAACTCCTAGTTCTATTCTTCTTTTTACCATATGCATGAACCACTTCCGCCATTTGACAGTTAGTAGTGTGATCATGATGGATTTTTGACAGATCTGTTTTATCATCAGAACTGCCTTACCGTGTGCTCTCGGTTTTGTTATTGATTTTTTATACCAACAATTTTGTTGATTTACGGCCTGTACATTTTCAAGTATTCATGAAACGAGCTCAAGGCCAAGAATAATAATTTTTCACTTTTTGTATTTTTTTTATGAAAATTATTATTGTTTTTATTTATTAATAATCATTTTAATTAATTATTAAAAGTTTTTGATTGAATAGAGTAGGAAAAATGTTTAGAGACAACTGCCATAGTTTTTCTGATAGATCCATTTCGGAAGCTGCTAGACTTCACTCATCAGAGAAATTTTGGCACGCATTGCTAACCATTAAGCTAACAATTCGCTGGTTTTGATGTCATCTAAACTCCTAGTTCTATTCTTCTTTTTACCATATGCATGAACCACTTCCGCCATTGGACAGTTAGTAGTGTGATCATGATGGATTTTTGACAGATCTGTTTTATCATCAGAACTGCCTTACCGTGTGCTCTCGGGTTTGTTATTGATTTTTTATACCAACAATTTTGTTGATTTACGGCCTGTACATTTTCAAGTATTCATGAAACGAGTTCAAGGCCAAGAATAATAATTTTTCACTTTTTGAATTTTTTTTAATGAAAATTATTATTGTTTTTATTTATTAATAATCATTTTAATTAATTATTAAAAGTTTTTGATTGAATCGAGTAGAAAAAATGTTTAGAGACAGCTGCCATATCTTTTCTTATAGATCCATTTCGGAAGCTGCTAGACTTCACTCATCAGAGAAATTTTGGCACGCATTGCTTACCATTAAGCTAACAATTCGCTGGTTTTGATGTCATCTAAACTCCTAGTTCTATTCTTCTTTTTACCATATGCATGAATAACTTCCGCCATTTGACAGTTAGTAGTGTGATCATGATGGATTTTTGACAGATCTGTTTTATCATCAGAACTGCCTTACCGCGTGCTCTCGGTTTTGTTATTGATTTTTTATACCAACAATTTTGTTGATTTACGGCCTGTACATTTTCAAGTATTCATGAAACGAGCTCAAGGCCAAGAATAATAATTTTTCACTTTTTGAATTTTTTTTATGGAAATTATTATTGTTTTTATTTATTAATAATCATTTTAATTAATTATTAAAAAATTTTGATTGAATAGAGTAGGAAAAATGTTTAGAGACAACTGCCATAGCTTTTCTTATAGATCCATTTCGGAAGCTGCTAGACTTCACTCATCAGAGAAATTTTGGCACGCATTGCTAACCATTAAGCTAACAATTCGCTGGTTTTGATGTCATCTAAACTCCTAGTTCTATTCTTCTTTTTACCATATGCATGAACCACTTCCGCCATTGGACAGTTAGTAGTGTGATCATGATGGATTTTTGACAGATCTGTTTTATCATCAGAACTGCCTTACCGTGTGCTCTCGGTTTTGTTATTGATTTTTTATACCAACAATTTTGTTGATTTACGGCCTGTACATTTTCAAGTATTCATGAAACGAGCTCAAGGCCAAGAATAATAATTTTTCACTTTTTGAATTTTTTTTATGAAAATTGCTATTGTTTTTATTTATTAATAATCATTTTAATTCATTATTAAAAGTTTTTGATTGAATAGAGTAGGAAAAATGTTTAGAGACAACTGCCATAGCTTTTCTTATAGATCCATTTCGGAAGCTGCTAGACTTCACTCATCAGAGAAATTTTGGCACGCATTGCTAACCATTAAGCTAACAATTCGCTGGTTTTGATGTCATCTAAACTCCTAGTCCTATTCTTCTTTTTACCATATGCATGAACCACTTCCGCCATTGGACAGTTAGTAGTGTGATCATGATGGATTTTTGACAGATCTGTTTTATCATCAGAACTGCCTTACCGTGTGCTCTCGGTTTTGTTATTGATTTTTTATACCAACAATTTTGTTGATTTACGGCCTGTACATTTTCAAGTATTCATGAAACGAGTTCAAGGCCAAGAATAATAATTTTTCACTTTTTGAATTTTTTTTATGAAAATTACTATTGTTTTTATTTATTAATAATCATTTTAATTCATTATTAAAAGTTTTTGATTGAATAGAGTAGGAAAAATGTTTAGAGACAACTGCCATAGCTTTTCTTATAGATCCATTTCGGAAGCTGCTAGACTTCACTCATCAGAGAAATTTTGGCACGCATTGCTAACCATTAAGCTTACAATTCGCTGGTTTTGATGTCATCTAAACTCCTAGTTCTATTCTTCTTTTTACCATATGCATGAACCACTTCCGCCATTTGACAGTTAGTAGTGTGATCATGATGGATTTTTGACAGATCTGTTTTATCATCAGAACTGCCTTACCGTGTGCTCTCGGTTTTGTTATTGATTTTTTATACCAACAATTTTGTTGATTTACGGCCTGTACATTTTCAAGTATTCATGAAACGAGCTCAAGGCCAAGAATAATAATTTTTCACTTTTTGTATTTTTTTTATGAAAATTATTATTGTTTTTATTTATTAATAATCATTTTAATTAATTATTAAAAGTTTTTGATTGAATAGAGTAGGAAAAATGTTTAGAGACAACTGCCATAGTTTTTCTGATAGATCCATTTCGGAAGCTGCTAGACTTCACTCATCAGAGAAATTTTGGCACGCATTGCTAACCATTAAGCTAACAATTCGCTGGTTTTGATGTCATCTAAACTCCTAGTTCTATTCTTCTTTTTACCATATGCATGAACCACTTCCGCCATTTGACAGTTAGTAGTGTGATCATGATGGATTTTTGACAGATCTGTTTTATCATCAGAACTGCCTTACCGTGTGCTCTCGGTTTTGTTATTGATTTTTTTATACCAACAATTTTGTTGATTTACGGCCTGAACATTTTCAAGTATTCATGAAACGAGCTCAAGGCCAAGAATAATAATTTTTCACTTTTTGAATTTTTTTTATGAAAATTATTATTGTTTTTATTTATTAATAATCATTTTAATTAATTATTAAAAGTTTTTGATTGAATAGAGTAGGAAAAATATTTAGAGACAACTGCCATAGCTTTTCTTATAGATCCATTTCGGAAGCTGCTAGACTTCACTCATCAGAGAAGTTTTGGCACGCATTGCTAACCATTAAGCTAACAATTCGTTGGTTTTGATGTCATCTAAACTCCTAGTTCTATTCTTGTTTTTACCATATGCATGAACCACTTCCGCCATTTGACAGTTAGTAGTGTGATCATGATGGATTTTTGACAGATCTGTTTTATCATCAGAACTGCCTTACCGTGTGCTCTCGGTTTTGTTATTGATTTTTTATACCAACAATTTTGTTGATTTACGGCCTGTACATCTTCAAGTATTCATGAAACGAGCTCAAGGCCAAGAATAAAAATTTTTCACTTTTTGAATTTTTTTTATGAAAATTATTATTGTTTTTATTTATTAATAATCATTTTAATTAATTATTAAAAGTTTTTGATTGAATAGAGTAGGAAAAATGTTTAGAGACAACTGCCATAGCTTTTCTTATAGATCCATTTCGGAAGCTGCTAGACTTCACTCATCAGAGAAATTTTGGCACGCATTGCTAACCATTAAGCTAACAATTCGCTGGATTTGATGTCATCTAAACTCCTAGTTCTATTCTTCTTTTTACCATATGCATGAACCACTTCCGCCATTTGACAGTTAGTAGTGTGATCATGATGGATTTTTGACTGATCTGTTTTATCATCAGAACTGCCTTACCGTGTGCTCTCGGTTTTGTTATTGATTTTTTTATACCAACAATTTTGTTGATTTACGGCCTGTACATTTTCAAGTATTCATGAAACGAGTTCAAGGCCAAGAATAATAATTTTTCACTTTTTGAATTTTTTTTAAGAAAATTATTATTGTTTATATTTATTAATAATCATTTTAATTAATTATTAAAAGTGTTTGATTGAATAGAATAGGAAAAATGTTTAGAGACAACTGCCATAGCTTTTCTTATAGATCCATTTCGGAAGCTGCTAGACTTCACTCATTAGAGAAATTTTGGCACGCGCTGCTAACCATTAAGCTAACAATTCGCTGGTTTTGATGTTATCTAAACTCCTAGTTCTATTCTTCTTTTTACCATATGCATGAACCACTTCCGCCATTTGACAGTTAGTAGTGTGATCATGAAGGATTTGTGACAGATCTGTTTTATCATCAGAACTGCCTTACCGTGTGCTCTCGGTTTTGTTATTGATTTTTTTATACCAACAATTTTGTTGATTTACGGCCTGAACATTTTCAAGTATTCATGAAACGAGCTCAAGGCCAAGAATAATAATTTTTCACTTTTTGAATTTTTTTTTATGAAAATTATTATTGTTTTTATTTATTAATAATCATTTTAATTAATTATTAAAAGTTTTTGATTGAATAGAGTAGGAAAAATGTTTAGAGACAACTGCCATAGCTTTTCTTATAGATCCATTTCGGAAGCTGCTAGACTTCACTCATCAGAGAAATTTTGGCACGCATTGCTAACCATTAAGCTAACAATTCGCTGGTTTTGATGTCATCTAACTCCTAGTTCTATTCTTCTTTTTACCATATGCATGAACCACTTCCGCCATTTGACAGTTAGTAGTGTGATCATGATGGATTTTTGACAGATCTGTTTTATCATCAGAACTGCCTTACCGTGTGCTCTCGGTTTTGTTATTGATTTTTTTATACCAACAATTTTGTTGATTTACGGCCTGTACATCTTCAAGTATTCATGAAACGAGCTCAAGGCCAAGAATAATAATTTTTCACTTTTTGAATTTTTTTTATGAAAATTATTATAGTTTTTATTTATTAATAATCATTTTAATTAATTATTAAAAGTTTTTGATTGAATAGAGTAGGAAAAATGTTTATAGACAACTGCCATAGCTTTTCTTATAGATCCATTTCGGAAGCTGCTAGACTTCACTCATCAGAGAAATTTTGGCACGCATTGCTAACCATTAAGCTAACAATTCGCTGGTTTTGATGTCATCTAACTCCTAGTTCTATTCTTCTTTTTACCATATGCATGAACCACTTCCGCCATTTGAAAGTTAGTAGTGTGATCATGCATGATGGATTTTTTACAGATCTGTTTTATCATCAGAACTGCCTTACCGTGTGCTCTCGGTTTTGTTATTGATTTTTTATACCAACAATTTTGTTGATTTACGGCCTGTACATTTTCAAGTATTCATGAAACGAGCTCAAGGCCAAGAATAATAATTTTTCACTTTTTGAATTTTTTTTATGAAAATTATTATTGTTTTTATTTATTAATAATCATTTTAATTAATTATTAAAACTTTTTGATTGAATAGAGTAGGAAAAATGTTTATAGACAACTGCCATAGCTTTTCTTATAGATCCATTTCGGAAGCTGCTAGACTTCACTCATCAGAGAAATTTTGGCACGCATTGCTAACCATTAAGCTAACAATTCGCTGGTTTTGATGTCATCTAAACTTCTAGTTCTATTCTTCTTTTTACCATATGCATGAACCACTTCCGCCATTTGAAAGTTAGTAGTGTGATCATGCATGATGGATTTTTTACAGATCTGTTTTATCATCAGAACTGCCTTACCGTGTGGTCTCGGTTTTGTTATTGATTTTTTATACCAACAATTTTCAAGTATTTCATGAAACGAGCTCAAGGCCAAGAATAATAATTTTTCACTTTTTGAATTTTTTTTATGAAAATTATTATTGTTTTTATTTATTAATAATCATTTTAATTAATTATTAAAAGTTTTTGATTGAATAGAGTAGGAAAAATGTTTAGAGACAACTGCCATAGCTTTTCTTATAGATCCATTTCGGAAGCTGCTAGACTTCACTCATCAGAGAAATTTTGGCACGCATTGCTAACCATTAAGCTAACAATTCGCTGGTTTTGATGTCATCTAAACTCCTAGTTCTATTCTTCTTTTTACCATATGCATGAACCACTTCCGCCATTTGACAGTTAGTAGTGGTCATGATGGATTTTTTACAGATCTGTTTTATCATCAGAACTGCCTTACCGTGTGCTCTCGGTTTTGTTATTGATTTTTTATACCAACAATTTTGTTGATTTACGGCCTGTACATTTTCAAGTATTCATGAAACGAGCTCAAGGCCAAGAATAATAATTTTTCACTTTTTGTATTTTTTTTATGAAAAGTATTATTGTTTTTATTTATTAATAATCATTTTAATTAATTATTAAAAGTTTTTGATTGAATAAAGTAGGAAAAATGTTTAGAGACAACTGCCATAGCTTTTCTTATAGATCCATTTCGGAAGCTGCTAGACTTCACTCATCAGAGAAATTTTGGCACGCATTGCTAACCATTAAGCTAACAATTCGCTGGTTTTGATGTCATCTAAACTTCTAGTTCTATTCTTCTTTTTACCATATGCATGAATAACTCCCGCCATTTGACAGTTAGTAGTGTGATCATGTTGGATTTTTGACAGATCTGTTTTATCATCAGAACTGCCTTACCGCGTGCTCTCGGTTTTGTTATTGATTTTTTATACCAACAATTTTGTTGATTTACGGCCTGTACATCTTCAAGTATTCATGAAACGAGCTCAAGGCCAAGAATAATAATTTTTTACTTTTTGAATTTTTTTTATGGAAATTATTATTGTTTTTATTTATTAATAATCATTTTAATTAATTTTTAAAAAATTTTGATTGAATAGAGTAGGAAAAATGTTTAGAGACAACTGCCATAGCTTTTCTTATAGATCCATTTCGGAAGCTGCTAGACTTCACTCATCAGAGAAATTTTGGAACGCATTGCTAACCATTAAGCTAACAATTCGCTGGTTTTGATGTCATCTAAACTCCTAGTTCTATTCTTCTTTTTACCATATGCATGAACCACTTCCGCCATTTGACAGTTAGTAGTGTGATCATGATGGATTTTTGACAGATCTGTTTTATCATCAGAACTGCCTTACCGTGTGCTCTCGGTTTTGTTATTGATTTTTTTATACCAACAATTTTGTTGATTTACGGCCTGAACATTTTCAAGTATTCATGAAACGAGCTCAAGGGCAAGAATAATAATTTTTCACTTTTTGAATTTTTTTTATGAAAATTATTATTGTTTTTATTTATTAATTATCATTTTAATTAATTATTAAAAGTTTTTGATTGAATAGAGTAGGAAAAATGTTTAGAGACAACTGCCATAGCTTTTCTTATAGATCCATTTCGGAAGCTGCTAGACTTCACTCATCAGAGAAATTTTGGAACGCATTGCTAACCATTAAGCTAACAATTCGCTGGTTTTGATGTCATCTAAACTCCTAGTTCTATTCTTCTTTTTACCATATGCATGAACCACTTCCGCCATTTGACAGTTAGTAGTGTGATCTTGATGGATTTTTGACAGATCTGTTTTATCATCAGAACTGCCTTACCGTGTGCTCTCGGTTTTGTTATTGATTTTTTATACCAACAATTTTGTTGATTTACGGCCTGTACATCTTCAAGTATTCATGAAACGAGCTCAAGGCCAAGAATAATAATTTTTTACTTTTTGAATTTTTTTTATGGAAATTATTATTGTTTTTATTTATTAATAATCATTTTAATTAATTATTAAAAAATTTTGATTGAATAGAGTAGGAAAAATGTTTAGAGACAACTGCCATAGCTTTTCTTATAGATCCATTTCGGAAGCTGCTAGACTTCACTCATCAGAGAAATTTTGGCACGCATTGCTAACCATTAAGCTAACAATTCGCTGGTTTTGATGTCATCTAAACTCCTAGTTCTATTCTTCTTTTTACCATATGCATGAACCACTTCCGCCATTGGACAGTTAGTAGTGTGATCATGATGGATTTTTGACAGATCTGTTTTATCATCAGAACTGCCTTACCGTGTGCTCTCGGTTTTGTTATTGATTTTTTATACCAACAATTTTGTTGATTTACGGCCTGTACATTTTCAAGTATTCATGAAACGAGCTCAAGGCCAAGAATAATAATTTTTCACTTTTTGAATTTTTTTTATGAAAATTGCTATTGTTTTTATTTATTTATAATCATTTTAATTCATTATTAAAAGTTTTTGATTGAATAGAGTAGGAAAAATGTTTAGAGACACCTGCCATAGCTTTTCTTATAGATCCATTTCGGAAGCTGCTAGACTTCACTCATCAGAGAAATTTTGGCACGCATTGCTAACCATTAAGCTAACAATTCGCTGGTTTTGATGTCATCTAAACTCCTAGTTCTATTCTTCTTTTTACCATATGCATGAACCACTTCCGCCATTGGACAGTTAGTAGTGTGATCATGATGGATTTTTGACAGATCTGTTTTATCATCAGAACTGCCTTACCGTGTGCTCTCGGTTTTGTTATTGATTTTTTATACCAACAATTTTGTTGATTTACGGCCTGTACATTTTCAAGTATTCATGAAACGAGTTCAAGGCCAAGAATAATAATTTTTCACTTTTTGAATTTTTTCTATGAAAATTATTATTGTTTTTATTTATTAATAATCATTTTAATTAATTATTAAAAGTTTTTGATTGAATAGAGTAGGAAAAATGTTTAAAGACAACTGCCATAGCTTTTCTTATAGATCCATTTCGGAAGCTGCTAGACTTCACTCATCAGAGAAATTTTGGCACGCATTGCTCACCATTAAGCTAACAATTCGTTGGTTTTGATGTCATCTAAACTCCTAGTTCTATTCTTCTTTTTACCATATGCATGAACCACTTCCGCCATTTGACAGTTAGTAGTGTGATCATGATGGATTTTTGACAGATCTGTTTTATCATCAGAACTGCCTTACCGTGTGCTCTCGGTTTTGTTATTGATTTTTTATACCAACAATTTTGTTGATTTACGGCCTGTACATTTTCAAGTATTCATGAAACGAGCTCAAGGCCAAGAATAATAATTTTTCACTTTTTGAATTTTTTTTATGGAAATTATTATTGTTTTTATTTATTAATAATTATTTTACATAATTATTAAAAAATTTTGATTGAATAGAGTAGGAAAAATGTTTAGAGACAACTGCCATAGCTTTTCTTATAGATCCATTTCGGAAGCTGCTAGACTTCACTCATCAGAGAAATTTTGGCAGGCATTGCTAACCATTAAGCTCACAATTCGCTGGTTTTGATGTCATCTAAACTCCTAGCTCTATTCTTCTTTTTACCATATGCATGAACCACTTCCGCCATTTGACAGTAGTGTGATCATGATGGATTTTTGACAGATCTGTTTTATCATCAGAACTGCCTTACTGTGTGCTCTCGGGTTTGTTATTGATTTTTTATACCAACAATTTTGTTGATTTACGGCCTGTACATTTTCAAGTATTCATGAAACGAGTTCAAGGCCAAGAATAATAATTTTTCACTTTTTGAATTTTTTTTATGAAAATTATTATTGTTTTTATTTATTAATAATCATTTTAATTAATTATTAAAAGTTTTTGATTGAATAGAGTAGAAAAAATGTTTAGAGACAGCTGCCATATCTTTTCTTATAGATCCAATCGGAAGCTGCTAGACTTCACTCATCAGAGAAATTTTGGCACGCATTGCTAACCATTAAGCTCACAATTCGCTGGTTTTGATGTCATCTAAACTCCTAGTTCTATTCTTCTTTTTACCATATGCATGAACCACTTCCGCCATTTGACAGTTAGTAGTGTGATCATGATGGATTTTTGACAGATCTGTTTTATCATCAGAACTGCCTTACCGTGTGCTCTCGGTTTTGTTATTGATTTTTTATACCAACAATTTTGTTGATTTACGGCCTGTACATTTTCAAGTATTCATGAAACGAGCTCAAGGCCAAGAATAATAATTTTTCACTTTTTGAATTTTTTTTATGAAAATTATTATTGTTTTTATTTATTAATAATCATTTTAATTAATTATTAAAAGTTTTTGATTGAATAGAGTAGAAAAAATGTTTAGAGACAGCTGCCATATCTTTTCTTATAGATCCAATCGGAAGCTGCTAGACTTCACTCATCAGAGAAATTTTGGCAGGCATTGCTAACCATTAAGCTCACAATTCGCTGGTTTTGATGTCATCTAAACTCCTAGTTCTATTCTTCTTTTTACCATATGCATGAACCACTTCCGCCATTTGACAGTTAGTAGTGTGATCATGATGGATTTTTGACAGATCTGTTTTATCATCAGAACTGCCTTACCGTGTGCTCTCGGTTTTGTTATTGATTTTTTATACCAACAATTTTGTTGATTTACGGCCTGTACATTTTCAAGTATTCATGAAACGAGCTCAAGGCCAAGAATAATAATTTTTCACTTTTTGTATTTTTTTTATGAAAATTATTATTGTCTTTATTTATTAATAATCATTTTAATTAATTATTAAAAGTTTTTGATTGAATAGAGTAGGAAAAATGTTTAGAGACAACTGCTATAGCTTTTCTTATAGATCCATTTCGGAAGCTGCTAGACTTGACTCATCAGAGAAATTTTGGCACGCATTGCTAACCATTAAGCTAACAATTCGCTGGTTTTGATGTCATCTAAACTCCTAGTTCTATTCTTCTTTTTACCATATGCATGAACCACTTCCGCCATTTGACAGTTAGTAGTGTGATCATGATGGATTTTTTACAGATCTGTTTTATCATCAGAACTGCCTTACCGTGTGCTCTCGGTTTTGTTATTGATTTTTTTATACCAACAATTTTGTTGATTTACGGCCTGAACATTTTCAAGTATTCATGAAACGAGCTCAAGGCCAAGAATAATAATTTTTCACTTTTTGAATTTTTTTTATGAAAATTATTATTGTTTTTATTTATTAATAATCATTTTAATTAATTATTAAAAGTTTTTGATTGAATAGAGTAGGAAAAATGTTTAGAGACAACTGCCATAGCTTTTCGTATAGATCCATTTCGGAAGCTGCTAGACTTCACTCATCAGAGAAATTTTGGCACGCATTGCTAACCATTAAGCTAACAATTCGTTGGTTTTGATGTCATCTAAACTCCTAGTTCTATTCTTCTTTTTACCATATGCATGAACCACTTCCGCCATTTGACAGTTAGTAGTGTGATCATGATGGATTTTTGACAGATCTGTTTTATCATCAGAACTGCCTTACCGTGTGCTCTCGGTTTTGTTATTGATTTTTTATACCAACAATTTTGTTGATTTACGGCCTGTACATTTTCAAGTATTCATGAAACGAGCTCAAGGCCAAGAATAATAATTTTTTACTTTTTGAATTTTTTTTATGAAAATTATTATTGTTTTTATTTATTAATAATCATTTTAATTAATTATTAAAAGTTTTTGATTGAATAGAGTAGGAAAAATGTTTAGAGACAACTGCCATAGCTTTTCGTATAGATCCATTTCGGAAGCTGCTAGACTTCACTCATCAGAGAAATTTTTGCACGCATTGCTAACCATTAAGCTAACAATTCGTTGGTTTTGATGTCATCTAAACTCCTAGTTCTATTCTTCTTTTTACCATATGCATGAACCACTTCCGCCATTTGACAGTTAGTAGTGTGATCATGATGGATTTTTGACAGATCTGTTTTATCATCAGAACTGCCTTACCGTGTGCTCTCGGTTTTGTTATTGATTTTTTTATACCAACAATTTTGTTGATTTACGGCCTGAACATTTTCAAGTATTCATGAAACGAGCTCAAGGCCAAGAATAATAATTTTTCACTTTTTGAATTTTTTTTATGAAAATTATTATTGTTTTTATTTATTAATAATCATTTTAATTAATTATTAAAAGTTTTTGATTGAATAGAGTAGGAAAAATGTTTAGAGACAACTGCCATAGCTTTTCTTATAGATCCATTTCGGAAGCTGCTAGACTTCACTCATCAGAGAAATTTTGGCACGCATTGCTAACCATTAAGCTAACAATTCGCTGGTTTTGATGTCATCTAAACTCCTAGCTCTATTCTTCTTTTTACCATATGCATGAACCACTTCCGCCATTTTACAGTAGTGTGATCATGATGGATTTTTGACAGATCTGTTTTATCATCAGAACTGCCTTACCGTGTGCTCTCGGTTTTGTTATTGATTTTTTTATACCAACAATTTTGTTGATTTACGGCCTGTACATTTTCAAGTATTCATGAAACGAGCTCAAGGCCAAGAATAATAATTTTTCACTTTTTGAATTTTTTTTATGGAAATTATTATTGTTTTTATTTATTAATAATTATTTTACATAATTATTAAAAAATTTTGATTGAATAGAGTAGGAAAAATGTTTAGAGACAACTGCCATAGCTTTTCTTATAGATCCATTTCGGAAGCTGCTAGACTTCACTCATCAGAGAAATTTTGGCACGCATTGCTAACCATTAAGCTAACAATTCGCTGGTTTTGATGTCATCTAAACTCCTAGCTCTATTCTTCTTTTTACCATATGCATGAACCACTTCCGCCATTTTACAGTAGTGTGATCATGATGGATTTTTGACAGATCTGTTTTATCATCAGAACTGCCTTACCGTGTGCTCTCGGTTTTGTTATTGATTTTTTATACCAACAATTTTGTTGATTTACGGCCTGTACATTTTCAAGTATTCATGAAACGAGCTCAAGGCCAAGAATAATAATTTTTCACTTTTTGAATTTTTTTTATGAAAATTGCTATTGTTTTTATTTATTAATAATCATTTTAATTAATTATTAAAAGTTTTTGATTGAATAGAGTAGAAAAAATGTTTAGAGACAGCTGCCATATCTTTTCTTATAGATCCATTTCGGAAGCTGCTAGACTTCACTCATCAGAGAAATTTTGGCACGCATTGCTAACCATTAAGCTAACAATTCGCTGGTTTTGATGTCATCTAAACTCCTAGCTCTATTCTTCTTTTTACCATATGCATGAACCACTTCCGCCATTTGACAGTAGTGTGATCATGATGGATTTTTGACAGATCTGTTTTATCATCAGAACTGCCTTACTGTGTGCTCTCTGGTTTGTTATTGATTTTTTATACCAACAATTTTGTTGATTTACGGCCTGTACATTTTCAAGTATTCATGAAACGAGCTCAAGGCCAAGAATAATAATTTTTCACTTTTTGAATTTTTTTTATGGAAATTATTATTGTTTTTATTTATTAATAATTATTTTACATAATTATTAAAAAATTTTGATTGAATAGAGTAGGAAAAATGTTTAGAGACAACTGCCATAGCTTTTCTTATAGATCCATTTCGGAAGCTGCTAGACTTCACTCATCAGAGAAATTTTGGCACGCATTGCTAACCATTAAGCTAACAATTCGCTGGTTTTGATGTCATCTAAACTCCTAGCTCTATTCTTCTTTTTACCATATGCATGAACCACTTCCGCCATTTTACAGTAGTGTGATCATGATGGATTTTTGACAGATCTGTTTTATCATCAGAACTGCCTTACCGTGTGCTCTCGGTTTTGTTATTGATTTTTTATACCAACAATTTTGTTGATTTACGGCCTGTACATTTTCAAGTATTCATGAAACGAGCTCAAGGCCAAGAATAATAATTTTTCACTTTTTGAATTTTTTTTATGAAAATTGCTATTGTTTTTATTTATTAATAATCATTTTAATTCATTATTAAATGTTTTTGATTGAATAGAGTAGGAAAAATGTTTAGAGACAACTGCCATAGCTTTTCTTATAGATCCATTTCGGAAGCTGCTAGACTTCACTCATCAGAGAAATTTTGGCAGGCATTGCTAACCATTAAGCTCACAATTCGCTGGTTTTGATGTCATCTAAACTCCTAGCTCTATTCTTCTTTTTACCATATGCATGAACCACTTCCGCCATTTGACAGTAGTGTGATCATGATGGATTTTTGAAAGATCTGTTTTATCATCAGAACTGCCTTACCGTGTGCTCTCGGGTTTGTTATTGATTTTTTATACCAACAATTCTGTTGATTTACGGCCTGCACATTTTCAAGTATTCATGAAACGAGCTCAAGGCCAAGAATAATAATTTTTCACTTTTTGAATTTTTTTTATGAAAATTGCTATTGCTTTTATTTATTAATAATCATTTTAATTAATTATTAAAAGTTTTTGATTGAATAGAGTAGAAAAAATGTTTAGAGACAGCTGCCATATCTTTTCTTATAGATCCATTTCGGAAGCTGCTAGACTTCACTCATCAGAGAAATTTTGGCACGCATTGCTAACCATTAAGCTAACAATTCGCTGGTTTTGATGTCATCTAAACTCCTAGCTCTATTCTTCTTTTTACCATATGCATGAACCACTTCCGCCATTTGACAGTAGTGTGATCATGATGGATTTTTGACAGATCTGTTTTATCATCAGAACTGCCTTACTGTGTGCTCTCTGGTTTGTTATTGATTTTTTATACCAACAATTTTGTTGATTTACGGCCTGTACATTTTCAAGTATTCATGAAACGAGTTCAAGGCCAAGAATAATAATTTTTCACTTTTTGAATTTTTTTTATGAAAATTGCTATTGTTTTTATTTATTAATAATCATTTTAATTAATTATTAAAAGTTTTTGATTGAATAGAGTAGAAAAAATGTTTAGAGACAGCTGCCATATCTTTTCTTATAGATCCATTTCGGAAGCTGCTAGACTTCACTCATCAGAGAAATTTTGGCACGCATTGCTAACCATTAAGCTAACAATTCGTTGGTTTTGATGTCATCTAAACTCCTAGTTCTATTCTTCTTTTTACCATATGCATGAACCACTTCCGCCATTTGACAGTTAGTAGTGTGATCATGATGGATTTTTTACAGATCTGTTTTATCATCAGAACTGCCTTACCGTGTGCTCTCGGTTTTGTTATTGATTTTTTTATACCAACAATTTTGTTGATTTACGGCCTGAACATTTTCAAGTATTCATGAAACGAGCTCAAGGCCAAGAATAATAATTTTTCACTTTTTGAATTTTTTTTATGAAAATTATTATTGTTTTTATTTATTAATAATCATTTTAATTAATTATTAAAAGTTTTTGATTGAATAGAGTAGAAAAAATGTTTAGAGACAGCTGCCATATCTTTTCTTATAGATCCATTTCGGAAGCTGCTAGACTTCACTCATCAGAGAAATTTTGGCACGCATTGCTAACCATTAAGCTAACAATTCGCTGGTTTTGATGTCATCTAAACTCCTAGTTCTATTCTTCTTTTTACCATATGCATGAACCACTTCCGCCATTTGACAGTTAGTAGTGTGATCATGATGGATTTTTGACAGATCTGTTTTATCATCAGAACTGCCTTACCGTGTGCTCTCGGTTTTGTTATTGATATTTTATACCAACAATTTTGTTGATTTACGGCCTGTACATTTTCAAGTATTCATGAAACGAGCTCAAGGCCAAGAATAATAATTTTTCACTTTTTGTATTTTTTTTATGAAAATTATTATTGTTTTTATTTATTAATAATCATTTTATTTAATTATTAAAAGTTTTTGATTGAATAGAGTAGGAAAAATGTTTAGAGACAACTGCTATAGCTTTTCTTATAGATCCATTTCGGAAGCTGCTAGACTTGACTCATCAGAGAAATTTTGGCACGCATTGCTAACCATTAAGCTAACAATTCGCTGGTTTTGATGTCATCTAAACTCCTAGTTCTATTCTTCTTTTTACCATATGCATGAACCACTTCCGCCATTTGACAGTTAGTAGTGTGATCATGATGGATTTTTTACAGATCTGTTTTATCATCAGAACTGCCTTACCGTGTGCTCTCGGTTTTGTTATTGATTTTTTTATACCAACAATTTTGTTGATTTACGGCCTGAACATTTTCAAGTATTCATGAAACGAGCTCAAGGCCAAGAATAATAATTTTTCACTTTTTGAATTTTTTTTATGAAAATTATTATTGTTTTTATTTATTAATAATCATTTTAATTAATTATTAAAAGTTTTTGATTGAATAGAGTAGGAAAAATGTTTAGAGACAACTGCCATAGCTTTTCGTATAGATCCATTTCGGAAGCTGCTAGACTTCACTCATCAGAGAAATTTTGGCACGCATTGCTAACCATTAAGCTAACAATTCGTTGGTTTTGATGTCATCTAAACTCCTAGTTCTATTCTTCTTTTTACCATATGCATGAACCACTTCCGCCATTTGACAGTTAGTAGTGTGATCATGATGGATTTTTGACAGATCGGTTTTATCATCAGAACTGCCTTACCGTGTGCTCTCGGTTTTGTTATTGATTTTTTATACCAACAATTTTGTTGATTTACGGCCTGTACATTTTCAAGTATTCATGAAACGAGCTCAAGGCCAAGAATAATAATTTTTCACTTTTTGAATTTTTTTTATGAAAATTATTATTGTTTTTATTTATTAATAATCATTTTAATTAATTATTAAAAGTTTTTGATTGAATAGAGTAGGAAAAATGTTTAGAGACAACTGCCATAGCTTTTCGTATAGATCCATTTCGGAAGCTGCTAGACTTCACTCATCAGAGAAATTTTGGCACGCATTGCTAACCATTAAGCTAACAATTCGCTGGTTTTGATGTCATCTAAACTCCTAGTTCTATTCTTCTTTTTACCATATGCATGAACCACTTCCGCCATTTGACAGTTAGTAGTGTGATCATGATGGATTTTTGACAGATCTGTTTTATCATCAGAACTGCCTTACCGTGTGCTCTCGGTTTTGTTATTGATTTTTTATACCAACAATTTTGTTGATTTACGGCCTGTACATTTTCAAGTATTCATGAAACGAGCTCAAGGCCAAGAATAATAATTTTTCACTTTTTGAATTTTTTTTATGAAAATTATTATTGTTTTTATTTATTAATAATCATTTTAATTAATTATTAAAAGTTTTTGATTGAATAGAGTAGGAAAAATGTTTAGAGACAACTGCCATAGCTTTTCGTATAGATCCATTTCGGAAGCTGCTAGACTTCACTCATCAGAGAAATTTTTGCACGCATTGCTAACCATTAAGCTAACAATTCGTTGGTTTTGATGTCATCTAAACTCCTAGTTCTATTCTTCTTTTTACCATATGCATGAACCACTTCCGCCATTTGACAGTTAGTAGTGTGATCATGATGGATTTTTGACAGATCTGTTTTATCATCAGAACTGCCTTACCGTGTGCTCTCGGTTTTGTTATTGATTTTTTTATACCAACAATTTTCTTGATTTACGGCCTGAACATTTTCAAGTATTCATGAAACGAGCTCAAGGCCAAGAATAATAATTTTTCACTTTTTGAATTTTTTTTATGAAAATTATTATTGTTTTTATTTATTAATAATCATTTTAATTAATTATTAAAAGTTTTTGATTGCATAGAGTAGGAAAAATGTTTAGAGACAACTGCCATAGCTTTTCGTATAGATCCATTTCGGAAGCTGCTAGACTTCACTCATCAGAGAAATTTTGGCACGCATTGCTAACCATTAAGCTAACAATTCGTTGGTTTTGATGTCATCTAAACTCCTAGTTCTATTCTTCTTTTTACCATATGCATGAACCACTTCCGCCATTTGACAGTTAGTAGTGTGATCATGATGGATTTTTGACAGATCTGTTTTATCATCAGAACTGCCTTACCGTGTGCTCTCGGTTTTGTTATTGATTTTTTATACCAACAATTTTGTTGATTTACGGCCTGTACATCTTCAAGTATTCATGAAACGAGCTCAAGGCCAAGAATAATAATTTTTCACTTTTTGAATTTTTTTTATGAAAATTATTATTGTTTTTATTTATTAATAATCATTTTAATTAATTATTAAAAGTTTTTGTTTGAATAGAGTAGGAAAAATGTTTAGAGACAACTGCCATAGCTTTTCTTATAGATCCATTTCGGAAGCTGCTAGACTTCACTCATCAGAGAAATTTTGGCACGCATTGCTAACCATTAAGCTAACAATTCGCTGGTTTTGATGTCATCTAAACTCCTAGTTCTATTCTTCTTTTTACCATATGCATGAACCACTTCCGCCATTTGAAAGTTAGTAGTGTGATCATGATGGATTTTTGACAGATCTGTTTTATCATCAGAACTGCCTTACCGTGTGCTCTCGGTTTTGTTATTGATTTTTTATACCAACAATTTTGTTGATTTACGGCCTGTACATTTTCAAGTATTCATGAAACGAGCTCAAGGCCAAGAATAATAATTTTTCACTTTTTGTATTTTTTTTATGAAAATTATTATTGTTTTTATTTATTAATAATCATTTTAATTAATTATTAAAAGTTTTTGATTGAATAGAGTAGGAAAAATGTTTAGAAACAACTGCCATAGCTTTTCGTATAGATCCATTTCGGAAGCTACTAGACTTCACTCATCAGAGAAATTTTGGCACGCATTGCTAACCATTAAGCTAACAATTCGTTGGTTTTGATGTCATCTAAACTCCTAGTTCTATTCTTCTTTTCACCATATGCATGAACCACTTCCGCCATTTGACAGTTAGTAGTGTGATCATGATGGATTTTTGACAGATCTGTTTTATCATCAGAACTGCCTTACCGTGTGCTCTCGGTTTTGTTATTGATTTTTTATACCAACAATTTTGTTGATTTACGGCCTGTACATCTTCAAGTATTCATGAAACGAGCTCAAGGCCAAGAATAATAATTTTTCACTTTTTGAATTTTTTTTATGAAAATTATTATTGTTTTTATTTATTAATAATCATTTTAATTAATTATTAAAAGTTTTTGATTGAATAGAGTAGGAAAAATGTTTAGTGACAACTGCCATAGCTTCTCTTATAGATCCATTTCGGAAGCTGCTAGACTTCACTCATCAGAGAAATTTTGGCACGCATTGCTAACCATTAAGCTAACCATTCGCTGGTTTTGATGTCATCTAAACTCCTAGTTCTATTCTTCTTTTTACCATATGCATGAACCACTTCCGCCATTTGACAGTTAGTAGTGATCATGATGGATTTTTTACAGATCTGTTTTATCATCAGAACTGCCTTACCGTGTGCTCTCGGTTTTGTTATTGATTTTTTATACCAACAATTTTGTTGATTTACGGCCTGTACATTTTCAAGTATTCATGAAACGAGCTCAAGGCCAAGAATAATAATTTTTCACTTTTTGTATTTTTTTTATGAAAATTATTATTGTTTTTATTTATTAATAATCATTTTAATTAATTATTAAAAGTTTTTGATTGAATAGAGTAGGAAAAATGTTTAGAGACAACTGCCATAGCTTTTCTTATAGATCCATTTCGGAAGCTGCTAGACTTCACTCATCAGAGAAATTTTGGCACGCATTGCTAACCATTAAGCTAACAATTCGCTGGTTTTGATGTCATCTAAACTCCTAGTTCTATTCTTCTTTTTACCATATGCATGAACCACTTCCGCCAATTTGACAGTTAGTAGTGATCATGATGGATTTTTGACAGATCTGTTTTATCATCAGAACTGCCTTACCGTGTGCTCTCGGTTTTGTTATTGATTTTTTTATACCAACAATTTTGTTGATTTACGGCCTGAACATTTTCAAGTATTCATGAAACGAGCTCAAGGCCAAGAATAATAATTTTTCACTTTTTGAATTTTTTTTATGAAAATTATTATTGTTTTTATTTAGTAATACTCATTTTAATTAATTATTAAAAGTTTTTGATTGAATAGAGTAGGAAAAATGTTTAGATCCATTTCGGAAGCTGCTAGACTTCACTCATCAGAGAAATTTTGGCACGCATTGCTAACCATTAAGCTAACAATTCGTTGGTTTTGATGTCATCTAAACTCCTAGTTCTATTCTTCTTTTTACCATATGCATGAACCACTTCCGCCATTTGACAGTTAGTAGTGTGATCATGATGGATTTTTGACAGATCTGTTTTATCATCAGAACTGCCTTACCGTGTGCTCTCGGTTTTGTTATTGATTTTTTATACCAACAATTTTGTTGATTTACGGCCTGTACATTTTCAAGTATTCATGAAACGAGCTCAAGGCCAAGAATAATAATTTTTCACTTTTTGATTTTTTTTTATGAAAATTACTATTGTTTTTATTTATTAATAATCATTTTAATTCATTATTAAAAGTTTTTGATTGAATAGAGTAGGAAAAATGTTTAGAGACAACTGCCATAGCTTTTCTTATAGATCCATTTCGGAAGCTGCTAGACTTCACTCATCAGAGAAATTTTGGCACGCATTGCTAACCATTAAGCTAACAATTCGCTGGTTTTGATGTCATCTAAACTCCTAGTTCTATTCTTCTTTTTACCATATGCATGAACCACTTCCGCCATTGGACAGTTAGTAGTGTGATCATGATGGATTTTTGACAGATCTATTTTATCATCAGAACTGCCTTACCGTGTGCTCTCGGTTTTGTTATTGATTTTTTATACCAACAATTTTGTTGATTTACGGCCTGTACATTTTCAAGTATTCATGAAACGAGCTCAAGGCCAAGAATAATAATTTTTCACTTTTTGAATTTTTTTTATGAAAATTACTATTGTTTTTATTTATTAATAATCATTTTAATTCATTATTAAAAGTTTTTGATTGAATAGAGTAGGAAAAATGTTTAGAGACAACTGCCATAGCTTTTCTTATAGATCCATTTCGGAAGCTGCTAGACTTCACTCATCAGAGAAATTTTGGCACGCATTGCTAACCATTAAGCTAACAATTCACTGGTTTTGATGTCATCTAAACTCCTAGTTCTATTCTTCTTTTTACCATATGCATGAACCACTTCTGCCATTTGACAGTAGTGTGATCATGATGGATTTTTGACAGATCTGTTTTATCATCAGAACTGCCTTACCGTGTGCTCTCGGTTTTGTTATTGATTTTTTATACCAACAATTTTGTTGATTTACGGCCTGTACATTTTCAAGTATTCATGAAACGAGCTCAAGGCCAAGAATAATAATTTTTCACTTTTTGAATTTTTTTTATGAAAATTACTATTGTTTTTATTTATTAATAATCATTTTAATTCATTATTAAAAGTTTTTGATTGAATAGAGTAGGAAAAATGTTTAGAGACAACTGCCATAGCTTTTCTTATAGATCCATTTCGGAAGCTGCTAGACTTCACTCATCAGAGAAATTTTGGCACGCATTGCTAACCATTAAGCTAACAATTCACTGGTTTTGATGTCATCTAAACTCCTAGTTCTATTCTTCTTTTTACCATATGCATGAACCACTTCTGCCATTTGACAGTAGTGTGATCATGATGGATTTTTGACAGATCTGTTTTATCATCAGAACTGCCTTACCGTGTGCTCTCGGTTTTGTTATTGATTTTTTATACCAACAATTTTGTTGATTTACGGCCTGTACATTTTCAAGTATTCATGAAACGAGCTCAAGGCCAAGAATAATAATTTTTCACTTTTTGTATTTTTTTTATGAAAATTATTATTGTTTTTATTTATTAATAATCATTTTAATTAATTATTAAAAGTTTTTGATTGAATAAAGTAGGAAAAATGTTTAGAGACAATTGCCATAGCTTTTCTTATAGATCCATTTCGGAAGCTGCTAGACTTCACTCATCAGAGAAATTTTGGCACGCATTGCTAACCATTAAGCTAACAATTCGCTGGTTTTGATGTCATCTAAACTCCTAGTTCTATTCTTCTTTTTACCATATGCATGAACCACTTCCGCCATTGGACAGTTAGTAGTGTGATCATGATGGATTTTTGACAGATCTGTTTTATCATCAGAACTGCCTTACCGTGTGCTCTCGGTTTTGTTATTGATTTTTTATACCAACAATTTTGTTGATTTACGGCCTGTACATTTTCAAGTATTCATGAAACGAGCTCAAGGCCAAGAATAATAATTTTTCACTTTTTGTATTTTTTTTATGAAAATTATTATTGTTTTTATTTATTAATAATCATTTTAATTAATTATTAAAAGTTTTTGATTGAATAAAGTAGGAAAAATGTTTAGAGACAATTGCCATAGCTTTTCTTATAGATCCATTTCGGAAGCTGCTAGACTTCACTCATCAGAGAAATTTTGGCACGCATTGCTAACCATTAAGCTAACAATTCGCTGGTTTTGATGTCATCTAAACTCCTAGTTCTATTCTTCTTTTTACCATATGCATGAACCACTTCCGCCAATTTGACAGTTAGTAGTGATCATGATGGATTTTTTACAGATCTGTTTTATCATCAGAACTGCCTTACCGTGTGCTCTCGGTTTTGTTATTGATTTTTTATACCAACAATTTTGTTGATTTACGGCCTGTACATTTTCAAGTATTCATGAAACGAGCTCAAGGCCAAGAATAATAATTTTTCACTTTTTGTATTTTTTTTATGAAAATTATTATTGTTTTTATTTATTAATAATCATTTTAATTAATTATTAAAAGTTTTTGATTGAATAAAGTAGGAAAAATGTTTAGAGACAATTGCCATAGCTTTTCTTATAGATCCATTTCGGAAGCTGCTAGACTTCACTCATCAGAGAAATTTTGGCACGCATTGCTAACCATTAAGCTAACAATTCGCTGGTTTTGATGTCATCTAAACTCCTAGTTCTATTCTTCTTTTTACCATATGCATGAACCACTTCCGCCATTTGACAGTTAGTAGTGTGATCATGATGGATTTTTGACAGATCTGTTTTATCATCAGAACTGCCTTACCGTGTGCTCTCGGTTTTGTTATTGATTTTTTTATACCAACAATTTTGTTGATTTACGGCCTGAACATTTTCAAGTATTCATGAAACGAGCTCAAGGCCAAGAATAATAATTTTTCACTTTTTGAATTTTTTTTATGAAAATTATTATTGTTTTTATTTATTAATACTCATTTTAATTAATTATTAAAAGTTTTTGATTGAATAGAGTAGGAAAAATGTTTAGATCCATTTCGGAAGCTGCTAGACTTCACTCATCAGAGAAATTTTGGCACGCATTGCTAACCATTAAGCTAACAATTCGTTGGTTTTGATGTCATCTAAACTCCTAGTTCTATTCTTCTTTTTACCATATGCATGAACCACTTCCGCCATTTGACAGTTAGTAGTGTGATCATGATGGATTTTTGACAGATCTGTTTTATCATCAGAACTGCCTTACCGTGTGCTCTCGGTTTTGTTATTAATTTTTTTATACCAACAATTTTGTTGATTTACGGCCTGAACATTTTCAAGTATTCATGAAACGAGCTCAAGGCCAAGAATAATAATTTTTCACTTTTTGAATTTTTTTTATGAAAATTATTATTGTTTTTATTTATTAATACTCATTTTAATTAATTATTAAAAGTTTTTGATTGAATAGAGTAGGAAAAATGTTTAGATCCATTTCGGAAGCTGCTAGACTTCACTCATCAGAGAAATTTTGGCACGCATTGCTAACCATTAAGCTAACAATTCGCTGGTTTTGATGTCATCTAAACTCCTAGTTCTATTCTTCTTTTTACCATATGCATGAACCACTTCCGCCATTTGACAGTTAGTAGTGTGATCATGATGGATTTTTGACAGATCTGTTTTATCATCAGAACTGCCTTACCGTGTGCTCTCGGTTTTGTTATTGATTTTTTTATACCAACAATTTTGTTGATTTACGGCCTGAACATTTTCAAGTATTCATGAAACGAGCTCAAGGCCAAGAATAATAATTTTTCACTTTTTGAATTTTTTTTATGAAAATTATTATTGTTTTTATTTATTAATACTCATTTTAATTAATTATTAAAAGTTTTTGATTGAATAGAGTAGGAAAAATGTTTAGATCCATTTCGGAAGCTGCTAGACTTCACTCATCAGAGAAATTTTGGCACGCATTGCTAACCATTAAGCTAACAATTCGTTGGTTTTGATGTCATCTAAACTCCTAGTTCTATTCTTCTTTTTACCATATGCATGAACCACTTCCGCCATTTGACAGTTAGTAGTGTGATCATGATGGATTTTTGACAGATCTGTTTTATCATCAGAACTGCCTTACCGTGTGCTCTCGGTTTTGTTATTGATTTTTTTATACCAACAATTTTGTTGATTTACGGCCTGAACATCTTCAAGTATTCATGAAACGAGCTCAAGGCCAAGAATAATAATTTTTCACTTTTTGATTTTTTTTAATGAAAATTGCTATTGTTTTTATTTATTAATAATCATTTTAATTCATTATTAAAAGTTTTTGATTGAATAGAGTAGGAAAAATGTTTAGAGACAACTGCCATAGCTTTTCTTATAGATCCATTTCGGAAGCTGCTAGACTTCACTCATCAGAGAAATTTTGGCACGCATTGCTAACCATTAAGCTAACAATTCGCTGGTTTTGATGTCATCTAAACTCCTAGTTCTATTCTTCTTTTTACCATATGCATGAACCACTTCCGCCATTGGACAGTTAGTAGTGTGATAATGATGGATTTTTGACAGATCTGTTTTATCATCAGAACTGCCTTACCGTGTGCTCTCGGTTTTGTTATTGATTTTTTATACCAACAATTTTGTTGATTTACGGCCTGTACATTTTCAAGTATTCATGAAACGAGCTCAAGGCCAAGAATAATAATTTTTCACTTTTTGTATTTTTTTTATGAAAATTATTATTGCTTTTATTTATTAATAATCATTTTAATTAATTATTAAAAGTTTTTGATTGAATAAAGTAGGAAAAATGTTTAGAGACAATTGCCATAGCTTTTCTTATAGATCCATTTCGGAAGCTGCTAGACTTCACTCATCAGAGAAATTTTGGCACGCATTGCTAACCATTAAGCTAACAATTCGCTGGTTTTGATGTCATCTAAACTCCTAGTTCTATTCTTCTTTTTACCATATGCATGAACCACTTCCGCCATTTGACAGTTAGTAGTGTGATCATGATGGATTTTTGACAGATCTGTTTTATCATCAGAACTGCCTTACCGTGTGCTCTCGGTTTTGTTATTGATTTTTTTATACCAACAATTTTGTTGATTTACGGCCTGAACATTTTCAAGTATTCATGAAACGAGCTCAAGGCCAAGAATAATAATTTTTCACTTTTTGAATTTTTTTTATGAAAATTATTATTGTTTTTATTTATTAATACTCATTTTAATTAATTATTAAAAGTTTTTGATTGAATAGAGTAGGAAAAATGTTTAGATCCATTTCGGAAGCTGCTAGACTTCACTCATCAGAGAAATTTTGGCACGCATTGCTAACCATTAAGCTAACAATTCGTTGGTTTTGATGTCATCTAAACTCCTAGTTCTATTCTTCTTTTTACCATATGCATGAACCACTTCCGCCATTTGACAGTTAGTAGTGTGATCATGATGGATTTTTGACAGATCTGTTTTATCATCAGAACTGCCTTACCGTGTGCTCTCGGTTTTGTTATTGATTTTTTTATACCAACAATTTTGTTGATTTACGGCCTGAACATTTTCAAGTATTCATGAAACGAGCTCAAGGCCAAGAATAATAATTTTTCACTTTTTGAATTTTTTTTATGAAAATTATTATTGTTTTTATTTATTAATACTCATTTTAATTAATTATTAAAAGTTTTTGATTGAATAGAGTAGGAAAAATGTTTAGATCCATTTCGGAAGCTGCTAGACTTCACTCATCAGAGAAATTTTGGCACGCATTGCTAACCATTAAGCTAACAATTCGCTGGTTTTGATGTCATCTAAACTCCTAGTTCTATTCTTCTTTTTACCATATGCATGAACCACTTCCGCCATTTGACAGTTAGTAGTGTGATCATGATGGATTTTTGACAGATCTGTTTTATCATCAGAACTGCCTTACCGTGTGCTCTCGGTTTTGTTATTGATTTTTTTATACCAACAATTTTGTTGATTTACGGCCTGAACATTTTCAAGTATTCATGAAACGAGCTCAAGGCCAAGAATAATAATTTTTCACTTTTTGAATTTTTTTTATGAAAATTATTATTGTTTTTATTTATTAATACTCATTTTAATTAATTATTAAAAGTTTTTGATTGAATAGAGTAGGAAAAATGTTTAGATCCATTTCGGAAGCTGCTAGACTTCACTCATCAGAGAAATTTTGGCACGCATTGCTAACCATTAAGCTAACAATTCGCTGGTTTTGATGTCATCTAAACTCCTAGTTCTATTCTTCTTTTTACCATATGCATGAACCACTTCCGCCATTTGACAGTTAGTAGTGTGATCATGATGGATTTTTGACAGATCTGTTTTATCATCAGAACTGCCTTACCGTGTGCTCTCGGTTTTGTTATTGATTTTTTTATACCAACAATTTTGTTGATTTACGGCCTGAACATTTTCAAGTATTCATGAAACGAGCTCAAGGCCAAGAATAATAATTTTTCACTTTTTGAATTTTTTTTATGAAAATTATTATTGTTTTTATTTATTAATACTCATTTTAATTAATTATTAAAAGTTTTTGATTGAATAGAGTAGGAAAAATGTTTAGATCCATTTCGGAAGCTGCTAGACTTCACTCATCAGAGAAATTTTGGCACGCATTGCTAACCATTAAGCTAACAATTCGTTGGTTTTGATGTCATCTAAACTCCTAGTTCTATTCTTCTTTTTACCATATGCATGAACCACTTCCGCCATTTGACAGTTAGTAGTGTGATCATGAAGGATTTTTGACAGATCTGTTTTATCATCAGAACTGCCTTACCGTGTGCTCTCGGTTTTGTTATTGATTTTTTATACCAACAATTTTGTTGATTTACGGCCTGTACATCTTCAAGTATTCATGAAACGAGCTCAAGGCCAAGAATAATAATTTTTCACTTTTTGATTTTTTTTTATGAAAATTGCTATTGTTTTTATTTATTAATAATCATTTTAATTCATTATTAAAAGTTTTTGATTGAATAGAGTAGGAAAAATGTTTAGAGACAACTGCCATAGCTTTTCTTATAGATCCATTTCGGAAGCTGCTAGACTTCACTCATCAGAGAAATTTTGGCACGCATTGCTAACCATTAAGCTAACAATTCGCTGGTTTTGATGTCATCTAAACTCCTAGTTCTATTCTTCTTTTTACCATATGCATGAACCACTTCCGCCATTGGACAGTTAGTAGTGTGATAATGATGGATTTTTGACAGATCTGTTTTATCATCAGAACTGCCTTACCGTGTGCTCTCGGTTTTTTTATTGATTTTTTATACCAACAATTTTGTTGATTTACGGCCTGTACATTTTCAAGTATTCATGAAACGAGCTCAAGGCCAAGAATAATAATTTTTCACTTTTTGTATTTTTTTTATGAAAATTATTATTGCTTTTATTTATTAATAATCATTTTAATTAATTATTAAAAGTTTTTGATTGAATAAAGTAGGAAAAATGTTTAGAGACAATTGCCATAGCTTTTCTTATAGATCCATTTCGGAAGCTGCTAGACTTCACTCATCAGAGAAATTTTGGCACGCATTGCTAACCATTAAGCTAACAATTCGCTGGTTTTGATGTCATCTAAACTCCTAGTTCTATTCTTCTTTTTACCATATGCATGAACCACTTCCGCCATTTGACAGTTAGTAGTGTGATCATGATGGATTTTTGACAGATCTGTTTTATCATCAGAACTGCCTTACCGTGTGCTCTCGGTTTTGTTATTGATTTTTTTATACCAACAATTTTGTTGATTTACGGCCTGAACATTTTCAAGTATTCATGAAACGAGCTCAAGGCCAAGAATAATAATTTTTCACTTTTTGAATTTTTTTTATGAAAATTATTATTGTTTTTATTTATTAATACTCATTTTAATTAATTATTAAAAGTTTTTGATTGAATAGAGTAGGAAAAATGTTTAGATCCATTTCGGAAGCTGCTAGACTTCACTCATCAGAGAAATTTTGGCACGTATTGCTAACCATTAAGCTAACAATTCGTTGGTTTTGATGTCATCTAAACTCCTAGTTCTATTCTTCTTTTTACCATATGCATGAACCACTTCCGCCATTTGACAGTTAGTAGTGTGATCATGATGGATTTTTGACAGATCTGTTTTATCATCAGAACTGCCTTACCGTGTGCTCTCGGTTTTGTTATTGATTTTTTTATACCAACAATTTTGTTGATTTACGGCCTGAACATTTTCAAGTATTCATGAAACGAGCTCAAGGCCAAGAATAATAATTTTTCACTTTTTGAATTTTTTTTATGAAAATTATTATTGTTTTTATTTATTAATACTCATTTTAATTAATTATTAAAAGTTTTTGTTTGAATAGAGTAGGAAAAATGTTTAGATCCATTTCGGAAGCTGCTAGACTTCACTCATCAGAGAAATTTTGGCACGCATTGCTAACCATTAAGCTAACAATTCGCTGGTTTTGATGTCATCTAAACTCCTAGTTCTATTCTTCTTTTTACCATATGCATGAACCACTTCCGCCATTTGACAGTTAGTAGTGTGATCATGATGGATTTTTGACAGATCTGTTTTATCATCAGAACTGCCTTACCGTGTGCTCTCGGTTTTGTTATTGATTTTTTTATACCAACAATTTTGTTGATTTACGGCCTGAACATTTTCAAGTATTCATGAAACGAGCTCAAGGCCAAGAATAATAATTTTTCACTTTTTGAATTTTTTTTATGAAAATTATTATTGTTTTTATTAATTAATACTCATTTTAATTAATTATTAAAAGTTTTTGATTGAATAGAGTAGGAAAAATGTTTAGATCCATTTCGGAAGCTGCTAGACTTCACTCATCAGAGAAATTTTGGCACGCATTGCTAACCATTAAGCTAACAATTCGCTGGTTTTGATGTCATCTAAACTCCTAGTTCTATTCTTCTTTTTACCATATGCATGAACCACTTCCGCCATTTGACAGTTAGTAGTGTGATCATGATGGATTTTTGACAGATCTGTTTTATCATCAGAACTGCCTTACCGTGTGCTCTCGGTTTTGTTATTGATTTTTTTATACCAACAATTTTGTTGATTTACGGCCTGAACATTTTCAAGTATTCATGAAACGAGCTCAAGGCCAAGAATAATAATTTTTCACTTTTTGAATTTTTTTTATGAAAATTATTATTGTTTTTATTTATTAATACTCATTTTAATTAATTATTAAAAGTTTTTGATTGAATAGAGTAGGAAAAATGTTTAGATCCATTTCGGAAGCTGCTAGACTTCACTCATCAGAGAAATTTTGGCACGCATTGCTAACCATTAAGCTAACAATTCGCTGGTTTTGATGTCATCTAAACTCCTAGTTCTATTCTTCTTTTTACCATATGCATGAACCACTTCCGCCATTTGACAGTTAGTAGTGTGATCATGATGGATTTTTGACAGATCTGTTTTATCATCAGAACTGCCTTACCGTGTGCTCTCGGTTTTGTTATTGATTTTTTTATACCAACAATTTTGTTGATTTACGGCCTGAACATTTTCAAGTATTCATGAAACGAGCTCAAGGCCAAGAATAATAATTTTTCACTTTTTGAATTTTTTTTATGAAAATTATTATTGTTTTTATTTATTAATACTCATTTTAATTAATTATTAAAAGTTTTTGATTGAATAGAGTAGGAAAAATGTTTAGATCCATTTCGGAAGCTGCTAGACTTCACTCATCAGAGAAATTTTGGCACGCATTGCTAACCATTAAGCTAACAATTCGTTGGTTTTGATGTCATCTAAACTCCTAGTTCTATTCTTCTTTTTACCATATGCATGAACCACTTCCGCCATTTGACAGTTAGTAGTGTGATCATGATGGATTTTTGACAGATCTGTTTTATCATCAGAACTGCCTTACCGTGTGCTCTCGGTTTTGTTATTGATTTTTTATACCAACAATTTTGTTGATTTACGGCCTGTACATCTTCAAGTATTCATGAAACGAGCTCAAGGCCAAGAATAATAATTTTTCACTTTTTGATTTTTTTTTATGAAAATTGCTATTGTTTTTATTTATTAATAATCATTTTAATTCATTATTAAAAGTTTTTGATTGAATAGAGTAGGAAAAATGTTTAGAGACAACTGCCATAGCTTTTCTTATAGATCCATTTCGGAAGCTGCTAGACTTCACTCATCAGAGAAATTTTGGCACGCATTGCTAACCATTAAGCTAACAATTCGCTGGTTTTGATGTCATCTAAACTCCTAGTTCTATTCTTCTTTTTACCATATGCATGAACCACTTCCGCCATTTGACAGTTAGTAGTGATCATGATGGATTTTTTACAGATCTGTTTTATCATCAGAACTGCCTTACCGTGTGCTCTCGGTTTTGTTATTGATTTTTTATACCAACAATTTTGTTGATTTACGGCCTGTACATTTTCAAGTATTCATGAAACGAGCTCAAGGCCAAGAATAATAATTTTTCACTTTTTGAATTTTTTTTATGAAAATTACTATTGTTTTTATTTATTAATAATCATTTTAATTCATTATTAAAAGTTTTTGATTGAATAGAGTAGGAAAAATGTTTAGAGACAACTGCCATAGCTTTTCTTATAGATCCATTTCGGAAGCTGCTAGACTTCACTCATCAGAGAAATTTTGGCACGCATTGCTAACCATTAAGCTAACAATTCACTGGTTTTGATGTCATCTAAACTCCTAGTTCTATTCTTCTTTTTACCATATGCATGAACCACTTCTGCCATTTGACAGTAGTGTGATCATGATGGATTTTTGACAGATCTGTTTTATCATCAGAACTGCCTTACCGTGTGCTCTCGGGGTTGTTATTGATTTTTTATACCAACAATTTTGTTGATTTACGGCCTGAACATTTTCAAGTATTCATGAAACGAGCTCAAGGCCAAGAATAATAATTTTTCACTTTTTGAATTTTTTTTATGAAAATTATTATTGTTTTTATTTATTAATAATCATTTTAATTAATTATTCAAAGTTTTTGATTGAATAGAGTAGGAAAAATGTTTAGAGACAACTGCCATAGCTTTTCTTATAGATCCATTTCGGAAGCTGCTAGACTTCACTCATCAGAGAAATTTTGGCACGCATTGCTAACCATTAAGCTAACAATTCGCTGGTTTTGATGTCATCTAAACTCCTAGTTCTATTCTTCTTTTTACCATATGCATGAACAACTTCCGCCATTTGACAGTTAGTAGTGTGATCATGATGGATTTTTGACAGATCTGTTTTATCATCAGAACTGCCTTACCGTGTGCTCTCGGTTTTGTTATTGATTTTTTTATACCAACAATTTTGTTGATTTACGGCCTGAACATTTTCAAGTATTCATGAAACGAGCTCAAGGCCAAGAATAATAATTTTTCACTTTTTGAATTTTTTTTATGAAAATTATTATTGTTTTTATTTATTAATAATCATTTTAATTAATTATTCAAAGTTTTTGATTGAATAGAGTAGGAAAAATGTTTAGAGACAACTGCCATAGCTTTTCTTATAGATCCATTTCGGAAGCTGCTAGACTTCACTCATCAGAGAAATTTTGGCACGCATTGCTAACCATTAAGCTAACAATTCGTTGGTTTTGATGTCATCTAAACTCCTAGTTCTATTCTTCTTTTTACCATATGCATGAACCACTTCCGCCATTTGACAGTTAGTAGTGTGATCATGATGGATTTTTGACAGATCTGTTTTATCATCAGAACTGCCTTACCGTGTGCTCTCGGTTTTGTTATTGATTTTTTATACCAACAATTTTGTTGATTTACGGCCTGTACATCTTCAAGTATTCATGAAACGAGCTCAAGGCCAAGAATAATAATTTTTCACTTTTTGAATTTTTTTTATGGAAATTATTATTGTTTTTATTTATTAATAATCATTTTAATTAATTATTAAAAAATTTTGATTGAATAGAGTAGGAAAAATGTTTAGAGACAACTGCCATAGCTTTTCTTATAGATCCATTTCGGAAGCTGTTAGACTTCACTCATCAGAGAAATTTTGGCACGCATTGCTAACCATTAAGCTAACAATTCGCTGGTTTTGATGTCATCTAAACTCCTAGTTCTATTCTTCTTTTTTCCATATGCATGAACCACTTCCGCCATTGGACAGTTAGTAGTGTGATCATGATGGATTTTTGACAGATCTGTTTTATCATCAGAACTGCCTTACCGTGTGCTCTCGGTTTTGTTATTGATTTTTTATACCAACAATTTTGTTGATTTACGGCCTGTACATTTTCAAGTATTCATGAAACGAGCTCAAGGCCAAGAATAATAATTTTTCACTTTTTGAATTTTTTTTATGGAAATTATTATTGTTTTTATTTATTAATAATCATTTTAATTAATTATTAAAAAATTTTGATTGAATAGAGTAGGAAAAATGTTTAGAGACAACTGCCATAGCTTTTCTTATAGATCCATTTCGGAAGCTGCTAGACTTCACTCATCAGAGAAATTTTGGCACGCATTGCTAACCATTAAGCTAACAATTCGCTGGTTTTGATGTCATCTAAACTCCTAGTTCTATTCTTCTTTTTACCATATGCATGAACCACTTCCGCCATTGGACAGTTAGTAGTGTGATCATGATGGATTTTTGACAGATCTGTTTTATCATCAGAACTGCCTTACCGTGTGCTCTCGGTTTTGTTATTGATTCTTTATACCAACAATTTTGTTGATTTACGGCCTGTACATTTTCAAGTATTCATGAAATGAGCTCAAGGCCAAGAATAATAATTTTTCACTTTTTCAATTTTTTTTATGAAAATTGCTATTGTTTTTATTTATTAATAATCATTTTAATTCATTATTAAAAGTTTTTGATTGAATAGAGTAGGAAAAATGTTTAGAGACAACTGCCATAGCTTTTCTTATAGATCCATTTCGGACGCTGCTAGACTTCACTCAGAGAAATTTTGGCACGCATTGCTAACCATTAAGCTAACAATTCGTTGGTTTTGATGTCATCTAAACTCCTAGTTCTATTCTTCGTTTTACCATATGCATGAACCACTTCCGCCATTTGACAGTTAGTAGTGTGATCATGCATGATGGATTTTTGACAGATCTGTTTTATCATCAGAACTGCCTTACCGTGTGCTCTCGGTTTTGTTATTGATTTTTTATACCAACAATTTTGTTGATTTACGGCCTGTACCTTTTCTAGTATTCATGAAACGAGCTCAAGGCCAAGAATAATAATTTTTCACTTTTTGAATTTTTTTTATGAAAATTATTATAGTTTTTATTTATTAATAATCATTTTAATTAATTATTAAAAGTTTTTGATTGAATAGAGTAGGAAAAATGTTTAGTGACAACTGCCATAGCTTCTCTTATAGATCCATTTCGGAAGCTGCTAGGCTTCACTCATCAGAGAAATTTTGGCACGCATTGCTAACCATTAAGCTAACCATTCGCTGGTTTTGATGTCATCTAAACTCCTAGTTCTATTCTTCTTTTTGACAGATCTGTTTTATCATCAGAACTGCCTTACCGTGTGCTCTCGGTTTTGTTATTGATTTTTTATACCAACAATTTTGTTGATTTACGGCCTGTACATTTTCAAGTATTCATGAAACGAGCTCAAGGCCAAGAATAATAATTTTTCACTTTTTGAATTTTTTTTATGAAAATTATTATTGTTTTTATTTATTAATAATCATTTTAATTAATTATTAAAACTTTTTGATTGAATAGAGTAGGAAAAATGTTTATAGACAACTGCCATAGCTTTTCTTATAGATCCATTTCGGAAGCTGCTAGACTTCACTCATCAGAGAAATTTTGGCACGCATTGCTAACCATTAAGCTAACAATTCGCTGGTTTTGATGTCATCTAACTCCTAGTTCTATTCTTCTTTTTACCATATGCATGAACCACTTCCGCCATTTGACAGTTAGTAGTGTGATCATGCATGATGGATTTTTGACAGATCTGTTTTATCATCAGAACTGCCTTACCGTGTGCTCTCGGTTTTGTTATTGATTTTTTATACCAACAATTTTGTTGATTTACGGCCTGAACATTTTCAAGTATTCATGAAACGAGCTCAAGGCCAAGATTAATAATTTTTCACTTTTTGAATTTTTTTTATGCAAATTATTATTGTTTTTATTTATTAATAATCATTTTAATTAATTATTAAAAGTTTTTGATTGAATAGAGTAGGAAAAATGTTTAGAGACAACTGCCATAGCTTTTCTTATAGATCCATTTCGGAAGCTGCTAGACTTCACTCATCAGAGAAATTTTGGCACGCATTGCTAACCATTAAGCTAACAATTCGCTGGTTTTGATGTCATCTAAACTCCTAGTTCTATTCTTCTTTTTACCATATGCATGAACCACTTCCGCCATTTGACAGTTAGTAGTGATCATGATGGATTTTTTACAGATCTGTTTTATCATCAGAACTGCCTTACCGTGTGGTCTCGGTTTTGTTATTGATTTTTTATACCAACAATTTTCAAGTATTTCATGAAACGAGCTCAAGGCCAAGAATAATAATTTTTCACTTTTTGAATTTTTTTATGAAAATTATTATTGTTTTTATTTATTAATAATCATTTTAATTAATTATTAAAAGTTTTTGATTGAATAGAGTAGGAAAAATGTTTAGAGACAACTGCCATAGCTTTTCTTATAGATCCATTTCGGAAGCTGCTAGACTTCACTCATCAGAGAAATTTTGGCACGCATTGCTAACCATTAAGCTAACAATTCGCTGGTTTTGATGTCATCTAAACTCCTAGTTCTATTCTTCTTTTTACCATATGCATGAACCACTTCCGCCATTGGACAGTTAGTAGTGTGATCATGATATATTTTTGACAGATCTGTTTTATCATCAGAACTGCCTTACCGTGTGCTCTCGGTTTTGTTATTGATTTTTTATACCAACAATTTTGTTGATTTACGGCCTGTACATTTTCAAGTATTCATGAAACGAGCTCAAGGCCAAGAATAATAATTTTTCACTTTTTGAATTTTTTTTATGAAAATTGCTATTGTTTTTATTTATTTATAATCATTTTAATTCATTATGAAAAGTTTTTGATTGAATAGAGTAGGAAAAATGTTTAGAGACAACTGCCATAGCTTTTCTTATAGATCCATTTCGGAAGCTGCTAGACTTCACTCATCAGAGAAATTTTGGCACGCATTGCTAACCATTAAGCTAACAATTCGCTGGTTTTGATGTCATCTAAACTCCTAGTTCTATTCTTCTTTTTACCATATGCATGAACCACTTCCGCCATTGGACAGTTAGTAGTGTGATCATGATGGATTTTTGACAGATCTGTTTTATCATCAGAACTGCCTTACCGTGTGCTCTCGGTTTTGTTATTGATTTTTTATACCAACAATTTTGTTGATTTACGGCCTGTACATTTTCAAGTATTCATGAAACGAGCTCAAGGCCAAGAATAATAATTTTTCACTTTTTGAATTTTTTTTATGAAAATTACTATTGTTTTTATTTATTAATAATCATTTTAATTCATTATTAAAAGTTTTTGATTGAATAGAGTAGGAAAAATGTTTAGAGACAACTGCCATAGCTTTTCTTATAGATCCATTTCGGAAGCTGCTAGACTTCACTCATCAGAGAAATTTTGGCACGCATTGCTAACCATTAAGCTAACAATTCGTTGGTTTTGATGTCATCTAAACTCCTAGTTCTATTCTTCTTTTTACCATATGCATGAACCACTTCCGCCATTTGACAGTTAGTAGTGTGATCATGATGGATTTTTGACAGATCTGTTTTATCATCAGAACTGCCTTACCGTGTGCTCTCGGTTTTGTTATTGATTTTTTATACCAACAATTTTGTTGATTTACGGCCTGTACATCTTCAAGTATTCATGAAACGAGCTCAAGGCCAAGAATAATAATTTTTCACTTTTTGAATTTTTTTTATGGAAATTATTATTGTTTTTATTTATTAATAATCATTTTAATTAATTATTAAAAAATTTTGATTGAATAGAGTAGGAAAAATGTTTAGAGACAACTGCCATAGCTTTTCTTATAGATCCATTTCGGAAGCTGCTAGACTTCACTCATCAGAGAAATTTTGGCACGCATTGCTAACCATTAATCTAACAATTCACTGGTTTTGATGTCATCTAAACTCCTAGTTCTATTCTTCTTTTTACCATATGCATGAACCACTTCCGCCATTTGACAGTAGTGTGATCATGATGGATTTTTGACAGATCTGTTTTATCATCAGAACTGCCTTACCGTGTGGTCTCGGGTTTGTTATTGATTTTTTATACCAACAATTTTGTTGATTTACGGCCTGTACATTTTCATGTATTCATGAAACGAGTTCAAGGCCAAGAATAATAATTTTTCACTTTTTGAATTTTTTTTATGAAAATTATTATTGTTTTTATTTATTAATAATCATTTTAATTCATTATTAAAAGTTTTTGATTGAATAGAGTAGGAAAAATGTTTAGAGACAACTGCCATAGCTTTTCTTATAGATCCATTTCGGAAGCTGCTAGACTTCACTCATCAGAGAAATTTTGGCACGCATTGCTAACCATTAAGCTAACAATTCGCTGGTTTTGATGTCATCTAAACTCCTAGTTCTATTCTTCTTTTTACCATATGCATGAACCACTTCCGCCATTTGACAGTTAGTAGTGATCATGATGGATTTTTTACAGATCTGTTTTATCATCAGAACTGCCTTACCGTGTGCTCTCGGTTTTGTTATTGATTTTTTATACCAACAATTTTGTTGATTTACGGCCTGTACATTTTCAAGTATTCATGAAACGAGCTCAAGGCCAAGAATAATAATTTTTCACTTTTTGAATTTTTTTTATGAAAATTACTATTGTTTTTATTTATTAATAATCATTTTAATTCATTATTAAAAGTTTTTGATTGAATAGAGTAGGAAAAATGTTTAGATCCATTTCGGAAGCTGCTAGACTTCACTCATCAGAGAAATTTTGGCACGCATTGCTAACCATTAAGCTAACAATTCGTTGGTTTTGATGTCATCTAAACTCCTAGTTCTATTCTTCTTTTTACCATATGCATGAACCACTTCCGCCATTTGACAGTTAGTAGTGTGATCATGATGGATTTTTGACAGATCTGTTTTATCATCAGAACTGCCTTACCGTGTGCTCTCGGTTTTGTTATTGATTTTTTATACCAACAATTTTGTTGATTTACGGCCTGTACATCTTCAAGTATTCATGAAACGAGCTCAAGGCCAAGAATAATAATTTTTCACTTTTTGATTTTTTTTTATGAAAATTGCTATTGTTTTTATTTATTAATAATCATTTTAATTCATTATTAAAAGTTTTTGATTGAATAGAGTAGGAAAAATGTTTAGAGACAACTGCCATAGCTTTTCTTATAGATCCATTTCGGAAGCTGCTAGACTTCACTCATCAGAGAAATTTTGGCACGCATTGCTAACCATTAAGCTAACAATTCGCTGGTTTTGATGTCATCTAAACTCCTAGTTCTATTCTTCTTTTTACCATATGCATGAACCACTTCCGCCATTTGACAGTTAGTAGTGATCATGATGGATTTTTTACAGATCTGTTTTATCATCAGAACTGCCTTACCGTGTGCTCTCGGTTTTGTTATTGATTTTTTATACCAACAATTTTGTTGATTTACGGCCTGTACATTTTCAAGTATTCATGAAACGAGCTCAAGGCCAAGAATAATAATTTTTCACTTTTTGAATTTTTTTTATGAAAATTACTATTGTTTTTATTTATTAATAATCATTTTAATTCATTATTAAAAGTTTTTGATTGAATAGAGTAGGAAAAATGTTTAGAGACAACTGCCATAGCTTTTCTTATAGATCCATTTCGGAAGCTGCTAGACTTCACTCATCAGAGAAATTTTGGCACGCATTGCTAACCATTAAGCTAACAATTCACTGGTTTTGATGTCATCTAAACTCCTAGTTCTATTCTTCTTTTTACCATATGCATGAACCACTTCCGCCATTTGACAGTAGTGTGATCATGATGGATTTTTGACAGATCTGTTTTATCATCAGAACTGCCTTACCGTGTGCTCTCGGGGTTGTTATTGATTTTTTATACCAACAATTTTGTTGATTTACGGCCTGAACATTTTCAAGTATTCATGAAACGAGCTCAAGGCCAAGAATAATAATTTTTCACTTTTTGAATTTTTTTTATGAAAATTATTATTGTTTTTATTTATTAATAATCATTTTAATTAATTATTCAAAGTTTTTGATTGAATAGAGTAGGAAAAATGTTTAGAGACAACTGCCATAGCTTTTCTTATAGATCCATTTCGGAAGCTGCTAGACTTCACTCATCAGAGAAATTTTGGCACGCATTGCTAACCATTAAGCTAACAATTCGCTGGTTTTGATGTCATCTAAACTCCTAGTTCTATTCTTCTTTTTACCATATGCATGAACCACTTCCGCCATTTGACAGTTAGTAGTGTGATCATGATGGATTTTTGACAGATCTGTTTTATCATCAGAACTGCCTTACCGTGTGCTCTCGGTTTTGTTATTGATTTTTTTATACCAACAATTTTGTTGATTTACGGCCTGAACATTTTCAAGTATTCATGAAACGAGCTCAAGGCCAAGAATAATAATTTTTCACTTTTTGAATTTTTTTTATGAAAATTATTATTGTTTTTATTTATTAATAATCATTTTAATTAATTATTCAAAGTTTTTGATTGAATAGAGTAGGAAAAATGTTTAGAGACAACTGCCATAGCTTTTCTTATAGATCCATTTCGGAAGCTGCTAGACTTCACTCATCAGAGAAATTTTGGCACGCATTGCTAACCATTAAGCTAACAATTCGTTGGTTTTGATGTCATCTAAACTCCTAGTTCTATTCTTCTTTTTACCATATGCATGAACCACTTCCGCCATTTGACAGTTAGTAGTGTGATCATGATGGATTTTTGACAGATCTGTTTTATCATCAGAACTGCCTTACCGTGTGCTCTCGGTTTTGTTATTGATTTTTTATACCAACAATTTTGTTGATTTACGGCCTGTACATCTTCAAGTATTCATGAAACGAGCTCAAGGCCAAGAATAATAATTTTTCACTTTTTGAATTTTTTTTATGGAAATTATTATTGTTTTTATTTATTAATAATCATTTTAATTAATTATTAAAAAATTTTGATTGAATAGAGTAGGAAAAATGTTTAGAGACAACTGCCATAGCTTTTCTTATAGATCCATTTCGGAAGCTGTTAGACTTCACTCATCAGAGAAATTTTGGCACGCATTGCTAACCATTAAGCTAACAATTCGCTGGTTTTGATGTCATCTAAACTCCTAGTTCTATTCTTCTTTTTTCCATATGCATGAACCACTTCCGCCATTGGACAGTTAGTAGTGTGATCATGATGGATTTTTGACAGATCTGTTTTATCATCAGAACTGCCTTACCGTGTGCTCTCGGTTTTGTTATTGATTTTTTATACCAACAATTTTGTTGATTTACGGCCTGTACATTTTCAAGTATTCATGAAACGAGCTCAAGGCCAAGAATAATAATTTTTCACTTTTTGAATTTTTTTTATGGAAATTATTATTGTTTTTATTTATTAATAATCATTTTAATTAATTATTAAAAAATTTTGATTGAATAGAGTAGGAAAAATGTTTAGAGACAACTGCCATAGCTTTTCTTATAGATCCATTTCGGAAGCTGCTAGACTTCACTCATCAGAGAAATTTTGGCACGCATTGCTAACCATTAAGCTAACAATTCGCTGGTTTTGATGTCATCTAAACTCCTAGTTCTATTCTTCTTTTTACCATATGCATGAACCACTTCCGCCATTGGACAGTTAGTAGTGTGATCATGATGGATTTTTGACAGATCTGTTTTATCATCAGAACTGCCTTACCGTGTGCTCTCGGTTTTGTTATTGATTCTTTATACCAACAATTTTGTTGATTTACGGCCTGTACATTTTCAAGTATTCATGAAATGAGCTCAAGGCCAAGAATAATAATTTTTCACTTTTTCAATTTTTTTTATGAAAATTGCTATTGTTTTTATTTATTAATAATCATTTTAATTCATTATTAAAAGTTTTTGATTGAATAGAGTAGGAAAAATGTTTAGAGACAACTGCCATAGCTTTTCTTATAGATCCATTTCGGACGCTGCTAGACTTCACTCAGAGAAATTTTGGCACGCATTGCTAACCATTAAGCTAACAATTCGTTGGTTTTGATGTCATCTAAACTCCTAGTTCTATTCTTCGTTTTACCATATGCATGAACCACTTCCGCCATTTGACAGTTAGTAGTGTGATCATGCATGATGGATTTTTGACAGATCTGTTTTATCATCAGAACTGCCTTACCGTGTGCTCTCGGTTTTGTTATTGATTTTTTATACCAACAATTTTGTTGATTTACGGCCTGTACCTTTTCTAGTATTCATGAAACGAGCTCAAGGCCAAGAATAATAATTTTTCACTTTTTGAATTTTTTTTATGAAAATTATTATAGTTTTTATTTATTAATAATCATTTTAATTAATTATTAAAAGTTTTTGATTGAATAGAGTAGGAAAAATGTTTAGTGACAACTGCCATAGCTTCTCTTATAGATCCATTTCGGAAGCTGCTAGGCTTCACTCATCAGAGAAATTTTGGCACGCATTGCTAACCATTAAGCTAACCATTCGCTGGTTTTGATGTCATCTAAACTCCTAGTTCTATTCTTCTTTTTGACAGATCTGTTTTATCATCAGAACTGCCTTACCGTGTGCTCTCGGTTTTGTTATTGATTTTTTATACCAACAATTTTGTTGATTTACGGCCTGTACATTTTCAAGTATTCATGAAACGAGCTCAAGGCCAAGAATAATAATTTTTCACTTTTTGAATTTTTTTTATGAAAATTATTATTGTTTTTATTTATTAATAATCATTTTAATTAATTATTAAAACTTTTTGATTGAATAGAGTAGGAAAAATGTTTATAGACAACTGCCATAGCTTTTCTTATAGATCCATTTCGGAAGCTGCTAGACTTCACTCATCAGAGAAATTTTGGCACGCATTGCTAACCATTAAGCTAACAATTCGCTGGTTTTGATGTCATCTAACTCCTAGTTCTATTCTTCTTTTTACCATATGCATGAACCACTTCCGCCATTTGACAGTTAGTAGTGTGATCATGCATGATGGATTTTTGACAGATCTGTTTTATCATCAGAACTGCCTTACCGTGTGCTCTCGGTTTTGTTATTGATTTTTTATACCAACAATTTTGTTGATTTACGGCCTGAACATTTTCAAGTATTCATGAAACGAGCTCAAGGCCAAGATTAATAATTTTTCACTTTTTGAATTTTTTTTATGCAAATTATTATTGTTTTTATTTATTAATAATCATTTTAATTAATTATTAAAAGTTTTTGATTGAATAGAGTAGGAAAAATGTTTAGAGACAACTGCCATAGCTTTTCTTATAGATCCATTTCGGAAGCTGCTAGACTTCACTCATCAGAGAAATTTTGGCACGCATTGCTAACCATTAAGCTAACAATTCGCTGGTTTTGATGTCATCTAAACTCCTAGTTCTATTCTTCTTTTTACCATATGCATGAACCACTTCCGCCATTTGACAGTTAGTAGTGATCATGATGGATTTTTTACAGATCTGTTTTATCATCAGAACTGCCTTACCGTGTGGTCTCGGTTTTGTTATTGATTTTTTATACCAACAATTTTCAAGTATTTCATGAAACGAGCTCAAGGCCAAGAATAATAATTTTTCACTTTTTGAATTTTTTTATGAAAATTATTATTGTTTTTATTTATTAATAATCATTTTAATTAATTATTAAAAGTTTTTGATTGAATAGAGTAGGAAAAATGTTTAGAGACAACTGCCATAGCTTTTCTTATAGATCCATTTCGGAAGCTGCTAGACTTCACTCATCAGAGAAATTTTGGCACGCATTGCTAACCATTAAGCTAACAATTCGCTGGTTTTGATGTCATCTAAACTCCTAGTTCTATTCTTCTTTTTACCATATGCATGAACCACTTCCGCCATTGGACAGTTAGTAGTGTGATCATGATATATTTTTGACAGATCTGTTTTATCATCAGAACTGCCTTACCGTGTGCTCTCGGTTTTGTTATTGATTTTTTATACCAACAATTTTGTTGATTTACGGCCTGTACATTTTCAAGTATTCATGAAACGAGCTCAAGGCCAAGAATAGTAATTTTTCACTTTTTGAATTTTTTTTATGAAAATTGCTATTGTTTTTATTTATTTATAATCATTTTAATTCATTATGAAAAGTTTTTGATTGAATAGAGTAGGAAAAATGTTTAGAGACAACTGCCATAGCTTTTCTTATAGATCCATTTCGGAAGCTGCTAGACTTCACTCATCAGAGAAATTTTGGCACGCATTGCTAACCATTAAGCTAACAATTCGCTGGTTTTGATGTCATCTAAACTCCTAGTTCTATTCTTCTTTTTACCATATGCATGAACCACTTCCGCCATTGGACAGTTAGTAGTGTGATCATGATGGATTTTTGACAGATCTGTTTTATCATCAGAACTGCCTTACCGTGTGCTCTCGGTTTTGTTATTGATTTTTTATACCAACAATTTTGTTGATTTACGGCCTGTACATTTTCAAGTATTCATGAAACGAGCTCAAGGCCAAGAATAATAATTTTTCACTTTTTGAATTTTTTTTATGAAAATTACTATTGTTTTTATTTATTAATAATCATTTTAATTCATTATTAAAAGTTTTTGATTGAATAGAGTAGGAAAAATGTTTAGAGACAACTGCCATAGCTTTTCTTATAGATCCATTTCGGAAGCTGCTAGACTTCACTCATCAGAGAAATTTTGGCACGCATTGCTAACCATTAAGCTAACAATTCGTTGGTTTTGATGTCATCTAAACTCCTAGTTCTATTCTTCTTTTTACCATATGCATGAACCACTTCCGCCATTTGACAGTTAGTAGTGTGATCATGATGGATTTTTGACAGATCTGTTTTATCATCAGAACTGCCTTACCGTGTGCTCTCGGTTTTGTTATTGATTTTTTATACCAACAATTTTGTTGATTTACGGCCTGTACATCTTCAAGTATTCATGAAACGAGCTCAAGGCCAAGAATAATAATTTTTCACTTTTTGAATTTTTTTTATGGAAATTATTATTGTTTTTATTTATTAATAATCATTTTAATTAATTATTAAAAAATTTTGATTGAATAGAGTAGGAAAAATGTTTAGAGACAACTGCCATAGCTTTTCTTATAGATCCATTTCGGAAGCTGCTAGACTTCACTCATCAGAGAAATTTTGGCACGCATTGCTAACCATTAATCTAACAATTCACTGGTTTTGATGTCATCTAAACTCCTAGTTCTATTCTTCTTTTTACCATATGCATGAACCACTTCCGCCATTTGACAGTAGTGTGATCATGATGGATTTTTGACAGATCTGTTTTATCATCAGAACTGCCTTACCGTGTGGTCTCGGGTTTGTTATTGATTTTTTATACCAACAATTTTGTTGATTTACGGCCTGTACATTTTCATGTATTCATGAAACGAGTTCAAGGCCAAGAATAATAATTTTTCACTTTTTGAATTTTTTTTATGAAAATTATTATTGTTTTTATTTATTAATAATCATTTTAATTAATTATTAAAAGTTTTTGATTGAATAGAGTAGAAAAAATGTTTAGAGACAGCTGCCATATCTTTTCTTATAGATCCATTTCGGAAGCTGCTAGACTTTACTCATCAGAGAAATTTTGGCACGCATTGCTAACCATTAATCTAACAATTCGCTGGTTTTGATGTCATCTAAACTCCTAGTTCTATTCTTCTTTTTACCATATGCATGAACCACTTCCGCCATTTGACAGTTAGTAGTGTGATCATGATGGATTTTCGACAGATCTGTTTTATCATCAGAACTGCCTTACCGTGTGCTCTCGGTTTTGTTATTGATTTTTTTATACCAACAATTTTGTTGATTTACGGCCTGAACATTTTCAAGTATTCATGAAACGAGCTCAAGGCCAAGAATAATAATTTTTCATTTTTTGAATTTTTTTTATGAAAATTATTATTGTTTTTATTTATTAATAATCATTTTAATTAATTATTAAAAGTTTTTGATTGAATAGAGTAGGAAAAATGTTTAGAGACAACTGCCATAGCTTTTCTTATAGATACGTTTCGGAAGCTGCTAGACTTCACTCATCAGAGAAATTTTGGCACGCATTGCTAACCATTAAGCTAACAATTCGTTGGTTTTGATGTCATCTAAACTCCTAGTTCTATTCTTCTTTTTACCATATGCATGAACCACTTCCGCCATTTGACAGTTAGTAGTGTGATCATGATGGATTTTTGACAGATCTGTTTTATCATCAGAACTGCCTTACCGTGTGCTCTCGGTTTGTTATTGATTTTTTATACCAACAATTTTGTTGATTTACGGCCTGTACATCTTCAAGTATTCATGAAACGAGCTCAAGGCCAAGAATAATAATTTTTCACTTTTTGAATTTTTTTATGGAAATTATTATTGTTTTTATTTATTAATAATCATTTTAATTAATTATTAAAAAATTTTGATTGAATAGAGTAGGAAAAATGTTTAGAGACAACTGCCATAGCTTTTCTTATAGATCCATTTCGGAAGCTGCTAGACTTCACTCATCAGAGAAATTTTGGCACGCATTGCTAACCATTAAGCTAACAATTCGCTGGTTTTGATGTCATCTAAACTCCTAGTTCTATTCTTCTTTTTACCATATGCATGAACCACTTCCGCCATTTGACAGTTAGTAGTGTGATCATGATGGATTTTTGACAGATCTGTTTTATCATCAGAACTGCCTTACCGTGTGCTCTCGGTTTTGTTATTGATTTTTTTATACCAACAATTTTGTTGATTTACGGCCTGAACATTTTCAAGTATTCATGAAACGAGCTCAAGGCCAAGAATAATAATTTTTCACTTTTTGTATTTTTTTTATGAAAATTATTATTGTTTTTATTTATTAATAATCATTTTAATTAATTATTAAAAGTTTTTGATTGAATAGAGTAGGAAAAATGTTTAGAGACAACTGCTATAGCTTTTCTTATAGATCCATTTCGGAAGCTGCTAGACTTCACTCATCAGAGAAATTTTGGCACGCATTGCTAACCATTAAGCTAACAATTCGCTGGTTTTGATGTCATCTAAACTCCTAGTTCTATTCTTCTTTTTACCATATGCATGAACCACTTCCGCCATTTGACAGTTAGTAGTGTGATCATGATGGATTTTTGACAGATCTGTTTTATCATCAGAACTGCCTTACCGTGTGCTCTCGGTTTTGTTATTGATTTTTTTATACCAACAATTTTGTTGATTTACGGCCTGAACATTTTCAAGTATTCATGAAACGAGCTCAAGGCCAAGAATAATAATTTTTCACTTTTTGTATTTTTTTTATGAAAATTATTATTGGTTTTATTTATTAATAATCATTTTAATTAATTATTAAAAGGTTTTGATTGAATAGAGTAGGAAAAATGTTTAGAGACAACTGCTATAGCTTTTCTTATAGATCCATTTCGGAAGCTGCTAGACTTCACTCATCAGAGAAATTTTGGCACGCATTGCTAACCATTAAGCTAACAATTCGCTGGTTTTGATGTCATCTAAACTCCTAGTTCTATTCTTCTTTTTACCATATGCATGAACCACTTCCGCCATTTGACAGTTAGTAGTGTGATCATGATGGATTTTTGACAGATCTGTTTTATCATCAGAACTGCCTTACCGTGTGCTCTCGGTTTAGTTATTGATTTTTTTATACCAACAATTTTGTTGATTTACGGCCTGAACATTTTCAAGTATTCATGAAACGAGCTCAAGGCCAAGAATAATAATTTTTCACTTTTTGAATTTTTTTTATGAAAATTATTATTGTTTTTATTTATTAATAATCATTTTAATTAATTATTAAAAGTTTTTGATTGAATAGAGTAGGAAAAATGTTTAGAGACAACTGCCATAGCTTTTCTTATAGATCCATTTCGGAAGCTGCTAGACTTCACTCATCAGAGAAATTTTGGCACGCATTGCTAACCATTAAGCTAACAATTCGTTGGTTTTGATGTCATCTAAACTCCTAGTTCTATTCTTCTTTTTACCATATGCATGAACCACTTCCGCCATTTGACAGTTAGTAGTGTGATCATGATGGATTTTTGACAGATCTGTTTTATCATCAGAACTGCCTTACCGTGTGCTCTCGGTTTTGTTATTGATTTTTTATACCAACAATTTTGTTGATTTACGGCCTGTACATCTTCAAGTATTCATGAAACGAGCTCAAGGCCAAGAATAATAATTTTTCACTTTTTGAATTTTTTTTATGAAAATTATTATTGTTTTTATTTATTAATAATCATTTTAATTAATTATTAAAAGTTTTTGATTGAATAGAGTAGGAAAAATGTTTAGAGACAACTGCCATAGCTTTTCTTATAGATCCATTTCGGAAGCTGCTAGACTTCACTCATCAGAGAAATTTTGGCACGCATTGCTAACCATTAAGCTAACAATTCGCTGGTTGTGATGTCATCTAAACTCCTAGTTCTATTCTTCTTTTTACCATATGCATGAACCACTTCCGCTATTTGACAGTTAGTAGTGTGATCATGATGGATTTTTGACAGATCTGTTTTAACATCAGAACTGCCTTACCGTGTGCTCTCGGTTTTGTTATTGATTTTTTATAATAACAATTTTGTTGATTTACGGCCTGTACATTTTCAAGTATTCATGAAACGAGCTCAAGGCCAAGAATAATAATTTTTCACTTTTTGAATTTTTTTTATGAAAATTATTATAGTTTTTATTTATTAATAATCATTTTAATTAATTATTAAAAGTTTTTGATTGAATAGAGTAGGAAAAATGTTTAGTGACAACTGCCATAACTTCTCTTATAGATCCATTTCGGAAGCTGCTAGATTTCACTCATCAGAGAAATTTTGGCACGCATTGCTAACCATTAAGCTAACCATTCGCTGGTTTTGATGTCATCTAAACTCCTAGTTCTATTCTTCTTTTTACCATATGCATGAACCACTTCCGCCATTTGACAGTTAGTAGTGATCATGATGGATTTTTTACAGATCTGTTTTATCATCAGAACTGCCTTACCGTGTGGTCTCGGTTTTGTTATTGATTTTTTATACCAACAATTTTCAAGTATTTCATGAAACGAGCTCAAGGCCAAGAATAATAATTTTTCACTTTTTGAATTTTTTTATGAAAATTATTATTGTTTTTATTTATTAATAATCATTTTAATTAATTATTAAAAGTTTTTGATTGAATAGAGTAGGAAAAATGTTTAGAGACAACTGCCATAGCTTTTCTTATAGATCCATTTCGGAAGCTGCTAGACTTCACTCATCAGAGAAATTTTGGCACGCATTGCTAACTATTAAGCTAACAATTCGCTGGTTTTGATGTCATCTAAACTCATAGTTCTATTCTTCTTTTTACCATATGCATGAACCACTTCCGCCATTGGACAGTTAGTAGTGTGATCATGATGGATTTTTGACAGATCTGTTTTATCATCAGAACTGCCTTACCGTGTGCTCTCGGTTTTGTTATTGATTCTTTATACCAAAAATTTTCAAGTATTTCATGAAACGAGCTCAAGGCCAAGAATAATAATTTTTCACTTTTTGAATTTTTTTTATGAAAATTATTATTGTTTTTATTTATTAATAATCATTTTAATTAATTATTAAAAGTTTTTGATTGAATCGGAAGCTGCTAGACTTCACTCATCAGAGAAATTTTGGCACGCATTGCTAACCATTAAGCTAACAATTCGCTGGTTTTGATGTCATCTAAACTCCTAGTTCTATTCTTCTTTTTACCATATGCATGAACCACTTCCGCCATTTGACAGTTAGTAGTGTGATCATGATGGATTTTTGACAGATCTGTTTTATCATCAGAACTGCCTTACCGTGTGCTCTCGGTTTTGTTATTGATTTTTTATACCAACAATTTTGTTGATTTACGGCCTGTACATTTTCAAGTATTCATGAAACGAGCTCAAGGCCAAGAATAATAATTTTTCACTTTTTGTATTTTTTTTATGAAAATTATTATTGTTTTTATTTATTAATAATCATTTTAATTAATTATTAAAAGTTTTTGATTGAATAAAGTAGGAAAAATGTTTAGAGACAACTGCCATAGCTTTTCTTATAGATCCATTTCGGAAGCTGCTAGACTTCACTCATCAGAGAAATTTTGGCACGCATTGCTAACCATTAAGCTAACAATTCGCTGGTTTTGATGTCATCTAAACTCCTAGTTCTATTCTTCTTTTTACCATATGCATGAACCACGTCCGCCATTGGACAGTTAGTAGTGTGATCATGATGGATTTTTGACAGATCTGTTTTATCAACAGAACTGCCTTACCGTGTGCTCTCGGTTTTGTTATTGATTCTTTATACCAACAATTTTCAAGTATTTCATGAAACGAGCTCAAGGCCAAGAATAATAATTTTTTACTTTTTGAATTTTTTTTATGAAAATTATTATTGTTTTTATTTATTAATAATCATTTTAATTATTTATTAAAAGTTTTTGATTGAATCGGAAGCTGCTAGACTTCACTCATCAGAGAAATTTTGGCACGCATTGCTAACCATTAAGCTAACAATTCGCTGGTTTTGATGTCATCTAAACTCCTAGTTCTATTCTTCTTTTTACCATATGCATGAATAACTTCCGCCATTTGACAGTTAGTAGTGTGATCATGATGGATTTTTGACAGATCTGTTTTATCATCAGAACTGCCTTACCGCGTGCTCTCGGTTTTGTTATTGATTTTTTATACCAACAATTTTGTTGATTTACGGCCTGTACATTTTCAAGTATTCATGAAACGAGCTCAAGGCCAAGAATAATAATTTTTCACTTTTTGAATTTTTTTTATGAAAATTATTATTGTTTTTATTTATTAATAATCATTTTAATTAATTTTTAAAAGTTTTTGATTGAATCGGAATCTGCTAGACTTCACTCATCAGAGAAATTTTGGCACGCATTGCTAACCATTAAGCTAACAATTCGCTGGTTTTGATGTCATCTAAACTCCTAGTTCTATTCTTCTTTTTACCATATGCATGAACCACTTCCGCCATTGGACAGTTAGTAGTGTGATCATGATGGATTTTTGACAGATCTGTTTTAACATCAGAACTGCCTTACCGTGTGCTCTCGGTTTTGTTATTGATTTTTTATAATAACAATTTTGTTGATTTACGGCCTGTACATTTTCAAGTATTCATGAAACGAGCTCAAGGCCAAGAATAATAATTTTTCACTTTTTGAATTTTTTTTATGAAAATTATTATAGTTTTTATTTATTAATAATCATTTTAATTAATTATTAAAAGTTTTTGATTGAATAGAGTAGGAAAAATGTTTAGTGACAACTGCCATAGCTTCTCTTATAGATCCATTTCGGAAGCTGCTAGATTTCACTCATCAGAGGAATTTTGGCACGCATTGCTAACCATTAAGCTAACCATTCGCTGGTTTTGATGTCATCTAAACTCCTAGTTCTATTCTTCGTTTTACCATATGCATGAACCACTTCCGCCATTTGACAGTTAGTAGTGATCATGATGGATTTTTTACAGATCTGTTTTATCATCAGAACTGCCTTACCGTGTGGTCTCGGTTTTGTTATTGATTTTTTATACCAACAATTTTCAAGTATTTCATGAAACGAGCTCAAGGCCAAGAATAATAATTTTTCACTTTTTGAATTTTTTTATGAAAATTATTATTGTTTTTATTTATTAATAATCATTTTAATTAATTATTAAGAGTTTTTGATTGAATAGAGTAGGAAAAATCTTTAGAGACAACTGCCATAGCTTTTCTTATAGATCCATTTCGGAAGCTGCTAGACTTCACTCATCAGAGAAATTTTGGCACGCATTGCTAACCATTAAGCTAACAATTCGCTGGTTTTGATGTCATCTAAACTCATAGTTCTATTCTTCTTTTTACCATATGCATGAACCACTTCCGCCATTGGACAGTTAGTAGTGTGATCATGATGGATTTTTGACAGATCTGTTTTATCATCAGAACTGCCTTACCGTGTGCTCTCGGTTTTGTTATTGATTCTTTATACCAACAATTTTCAAGTATTTCATGAAACGAGCTCAAGGCCAAGAATAATAATTTTTCACTTTTTGAATTTTTTTTATGAAAATTATTATTGTTTTTATTTATTAATAATCATTTTAATTAATTATTAAACGTTTTTGATTGAATCGGAAGCTGATAGACTTCACTCATCAGAGAAATTTTGGCACGCATTGCTAACCATTAAGCTAACAATTCGCTGGTTTTGATGTCATCTAAACTCCTAGTTCTATTCTTCTTTTTACCATATGCATGAATAACTTCCGCCATTTGACAGTTAGTAGTGTGATCATGATGGATTTTTGACAGATCTGTTTTATCATCAGAACTGCCTTACCGCGTGCTCTCGGTTTTGTTATTGATTTTTTATACCAACAATTTTGTTGATTTACGGCCTGTACATTTTCAAGTATTCATGAAACGAGCTCAAGGCCAAGAATAATAATTTTTCACTTTTTGTATTTTTTTTATGAAAATTATTATTGTTTTTATTTATTAATAATCATTTTAATTAATTATTAAAAGTTTTTGATTGAATAAAGTAGGAAAAATGTTTAGAGACAACTGCCATAGCTTTTCTTATAGATCCATTTCGGAAGCTGCTAGACTTCACTCATCAGAGAAATTTTGGCACGCATTGCTAACCATTAAGCTAACAATTCGCTGGTTTTGATGTCATCTAAACTCCTAGTTCTATTCTTCTTTTTACCATATGCATGAACCACTTCCGCCATTGGACAGTTAGTAGTGTGATCATGATGGATTTTTGACAGATCTGTTTTATCAACAGAACTGCCTTACCGTGTGCTCTCGGTTTTTTTATTGATTCTTTATACCAACAATTTTCAAGTATTTCATGAAACGAGCTCAAGGCCAAGAATAATAATTTTTCACTTTTTGAATTTTTTTTATGAAAATTATTATTGTTTTTATTTATTAATAATCATTTTAATTAATTATTAAAAGTTTTTGATTGAATCGGAAGCTGCTAGACTTCACTCATCAGAGAAATTTTGGCACGCATTGCTAACCATTAAGCTAACAATTCGCTGGTTTTGATGTCATCTAAACTCCTAGTTCTATTCTTCTTTTTACCATATGCATGAATAACTTCCGCCATTTGACAGTTAGTAGTGTGATCATGATGGATTTTTGACAGATCTGTTTTATCATCAGAACTGCCTTACCGCGTGCTCTCGGTTTTGTTATTGATTTTTTATACCAACAATTTTGTTGATTTACGGCCTGTACATTTTCAAGTATTCATGAAACGAGCTCAAGGCCAAGAATAATAATTTTTCACCTTTTGAATTTTTTTTATGGAAATTATTATTGTTTTTATTTATTAATAATCATTTTAATTAATTATTAAAAAATTTTGATTGAATAGAGTAGGAAAAATGTTTAGAGACAACTGCCATAGCTTTTCTTATAGATCCATTTCGGAAGCTGCTAGACTTCACTCATCAGAGAAATTTTGGCACGCATTGCTAACCATTAAGCTAACAATTCGCTGGTTTTGATGTCATCTAAACTCCTAGTTCTATTCTTCTTTTTACCATATGCATGAACCACTTCCGCCATTGGACAGTTAGTAGTGTGATCATGATATATTTTTGACAGATCTGTTTTATCATCAGAACTGCCTTACCGTGTGCTCTCGGTTTTGTTATTGATTTTTTATACCAACAATTTTGTTGCTTTACGGCCTGTACATTTTCAAGTATTCATGAAACGAGTTCAAGGCCAAGAATAATAATTTTTCACTTTTTTAATTTTTTTTATGAAAATTATTATTGTTTTTATTTATTAATAATCATTTTAATTAATTATTAAAAGTTTTTGATTGAATAGAGTAGAAAAAATGTTTAGAGACAGCTGCCATATCTTTTCTTATAGATCCATTTCGGAAGCTGCTAGACTTCACTCATCAGAGAAATTTTGGCACGCATTGCTAACCATTAAGCTAACAATTCGCTGGTTTTGATGTCATCTAAACTCCTAGTTCCATTCTTCTTTTTACCATATGCATGAACCACTTCCGCCATTTGACAGTTAGTAGTGTGATCATGATGGATTTTTTTCAGATCTGTTTTATCATCAGAACTGCCTTACCGTGTGCTCTCGGTTTTGTTATTGATTTTTTATACCAACAATTTTGTTGATTTACGGCCTGTACATCTTCAAGTATTCATGAAACGAGCTCAAGGCCAAGAATAATAATTTTTCACTTTTTGAATTTTTTTTTATGAAAATTATTATTGTTTTTATTTATTAATAATCATTTTAATTAATTATTAAAAGTTTTTGATTGAATAGAGTAGGAAAAATGTTTAGAGACAACTGCCATAGCTTTTCTTATAGATCCATTTCGGAAGCTGCTAGACTTCACTCATCAGAGAAATTTTGGCACGCATTGCTAACCATTAAGCTAACAATTCGCTGGTTTTGATGTCATCTAAACTCCTAGTTCTATTCTTCTTTTTACCATATGCATGAACCACTTCCGCCATTTGATAGTTAGTAGTGTGATCATGATGGATTTTTGACTGATCTGTTTTATCATCAGAACTGCTTTACCGTGTGCTCTCGGTTTTGTTATTGATTTTTTTATACCAACAATTTTGTTGATTTACGGCCTGAACATTTTCAAGTATTCATGAAACGAGCTCAAGGCCAAGAATAATAATTTTTCACTTTTTGAATTTTTTTTATGAAAATTATTATTGTTTTTATTTATTAATAATCATTTTAATTAATTATTAAAAGTTTTTGATTGAATATAGTAGTAAAAATGTTTAGAGACAACTGCCATAGCTTTTCTTATAGATCCATTTCGGAAGCTGCTAGACTTCACTCATCAGAGAAATTTTGGCACGCATTGCTAACCATTAAGCTAACAATTCGCTGGTTTTGATGTCATCTAAACTCCTAGTTCCATTCTTCTTTTTACCATATGCATGAACCACTTCCGCCATTTGACAGTTAGTAGTGTGATCATGATGGATTTTTGAAAGATCTGTTTTATCATCAGAACTGCCTTACCGTGTGCTCTCGGTTTTGTTATTGATTTTTTATACCAACAATTTTGTTGATTTACGGCCTGTACATCTTCAAGTATTCATGAAACGAGCTCAAGGCCAAGAAAATAATTTTTCACTTTTTGAATTTTTTTTATGAAAATTATTATTGTTTTTATTTATTAATAATCATTTTAATTAATTATTAAAACTTTTTGATTGAATAGAGTAGGAAAAATGTTTATAGACAACTGCCATAGCTTTTCTTATAGATCCATTTCGGAAGCTGCTAGACTTCACTCATCAGAGAAATTTTGGCACGCATTGCTAACCATTAAGCTAACAATTCGCTGGTTTTGATGTCATCTAAACTCCTAGTTCTATTCTTCTTTTTACCATATGCATGAACCACTTCCGCCATTTGACAGTTAGTAGTGTGATCATGATGGATTTTTGACTGATCTGTTTTATCATCAGAACTGCCTTACCGTGTGCTCTCGGTTTTGTTATTGATTTTTTTATACCAACAATTTTGTTGATTTACGGCCTGAACATTTTCAAGTATTCATGAAACGAGCTCAAGGCCAAGAATAATAATTTTTCACTTTTTGAATTTTTTTTATGAAAATTATTATTGTTTTTATTTATTAATAATCATTTTAATTAATTATTAAAAGTTTTTGATTGAATAGAGTAGGAAAAATGTTTAGAGACAACTGCCATAGCTTTTCTTATAGATCCATTTCGGAAGCTGCTAGACTTCACTCATCAGAGAAATTTTGGCACGCATTGCTAACCATTAAGCTAACAATTCGTTGGTTTTGATGTCATCTAAACTCCTAGTTCTATTCTTCTTTTTACCATATGCATGAACCACTTCCGCCATTTGACAGTTAGTAGGGTGTTCATGATGGATTTTTGACAGATCTGTTTTATCATCAGAACTGCCTTACCGTGTGCTCTCGGTTTTGTTATTGATTTTTTATACCAACAATTTTGTTGATTTACGGCCTGTACATTTTCAAGTATTCATGAAACGAGCTCAAGGCCAAGAATAATAATTTTTCACTTTTTGAATTTTTTTTATGCAAATTATTATTGTTTTTATTTATTAATAATCATTTTAATTAATTATTAAAAATTTTTGATTGAATAGAGTAGGAAAAATGTTTAGAGACAACTGCCATAGCTTTTCTTATAGATCCATTTCGGAAGCTGCTAGACTTCACTCATCAGATAAATTTTGGCACGCATTGCTAACCATTAAGCTAACAATTCGCTGGTTTTGATGTCATCTAAACTCCTAGTTCTATTCTTCTTTTTACCATATGCATGAACCACTTCCGCCATTTGACAGTTAGTAGTGTGATCATGATGGATTTTTGACAGATCTGTTTTATCATCAGAACTGCCTTACCGTGTGCTCTCGGTTTTGTTATTGATTTTTTATGCCAACAACTTTGTTGATTTACGGCCTGTACATCTTCAAGTATTCATGAAACGAGCTCAAGGACAAGAATAATAATTTTTCACTTTTTGAATTTTTTTTATGAAAATTATTATTGTTTTTATTTATTAATAACCATTTTAATTAATTATTAAAAGTTTTTGATTGAATAGAGTAGGGAAAATGTTTAGAGACAACTGCCATAGCTTTTCTTATAGATCCATTTCGGAAGCTGCTAGACTTCACTCATCAGAGAAATTTTGGCACGCATTGCTAACCATTAAGCTAACAATTCGTTGGTTTTGATGTCATCTAAACTCCTAGTTCTATTCTTCTTTTTACCATATGCATGAACCACTTCCGCCATTTGACAGTTAGTAGTGTGATCATGATGGATTTTTGACTGATCTGTTTAATCATCAGAACTGCCTTACCGTGTGCTCTCGGCTTTGTTATTGATTTTTTTATACCAACAATTTTGTTGATTTACGGCCTGTACATTTTCAAGTATTCATGAAACGAGCTCAAGGCCAAGAAAATAATTTTTCACTTTTTGAATTTTTTTTATGAAAATTATTATTGTTTTTATTTATTAATAATCATTTTAATTAATTATTAAAACTTTTTGATTGAATAGAGTAGGAAAAATGTTTATAGACAACTGCCATAGCTTTTCTTATAGATCCATTTCGGAAGCTGCTAGACTTCACTCATCAGAGAAATTTTGGCACGCATTGCTAACCATTAAGCTAACAATTCGCTGGTTTTGATGTCATCTAAACTCCTAGTTCTATTCTTCTTTTTACCATATGCATGAACCACTTCCGCCATTTGACAGTTAGTAGTGTGATCATGATGGATTTTTGACTGATCTGTTTTATCATCAGAACTGCCTTACCGTGTGCTCTCGGTTTTGTTATTGATTTTTTTATACCAACAATTTTGTTGATTTACGGCCTGAACATTTTCAAGTATTCATGAAACGAGCTCAAGGCCAAGAATAATAATTTTTCACTTTTTGAATTTTTTTTATGAAAATTATTATTGTTTTTATTTATTAATAATCATTTTAATTAATTATTAAAAGTTTTTGATTGAATAGAGTAGGAAAAATGTTTAGAGACAACTGCCATAGCTTTTCTTATAGATCCATTTCGGAAGCTGCTAGACTTCACTCATCAGAGAAATTTTGGCACGCATTGCTAACCATTAAGCTAACAATTCGTTGGTTTTGATGTCATCTAAACTCCTAGTTCTATTCTTCTTTTTACCATATGCATGAACCACTTCCGCCATTTGACAGTTAGTAGTGTGATCATGATGGATTTTTGACAGATCTGTTTTATCATCAGAACTGCCTTACCGTGTGCTCTCGGTTTTGTTATTGATTTTTTATACCAACAATTTTGTTGATTTACGGCCTGTACATTTTCAAGTATTCATGAAACGAGCTCAAGGCCAAGAATAATAATTTTTCACTTTTTGAATTTTTTTTATGCAAATTATTATTGTTTTTATTTATTAATAATCATTTTAATTAATTATTAAAAATTTTTGATTGAATAGAGTAGGAAAAATGTTTAGAGACAACTGCCATAGCTTTTCTTATAGATCCATTTCGGAAGCTGCTAGACTTCACTCATCAGATAAATTTTGGCACGCATTGCTAACCATTAAGCTAACAATTCGCTGGTTTTGATGTCATCTAAACTCCTAGTTCTATTCTTCTTTTTACCATATGCATGAACCACTTCCGCCATTTGACAGTTAGTAGTGTGATCATGATGGATTTTTGACAGATCTGTTTTATCATCAGAACTGCCTTACCGTGTGCTCTCGGTTTTGTTATTGATTTTTTATGCCAACAACTTTGTTGATTTACGGCCTGTACATCTTCAAGTATTCATGAAACGAGCTCAAGGACAAGAATAATAATTTTTCACTTTTTGAATTTTTTTTATGAAAATTATTATTGTTTTTATTTATTAATAACCATTTTAATTAATTATTAAAAGTTTTTGATTGAATAGAGTAGGGAAAATGTTTAGAGACAACTGCCATAGCTTTTCTTATAGATCCATTTCGGAAGCTGCTAGACTTCACTCATCAGAGAAATTTTGGCACGCATTGCTAACCATTAAGCTAACAATTCGTTGGTTTTGATGTCATCTAAACTCCTAGTTCTATTCTTCTTTTTACCATATGCATGAACCACTTCCGCCATTTGACAGTTAGTAGTGTGATCATGATGGATTTTTGACTGATCTGTTTAATCATCAGAACTGCCTTACCGTGTGCTCTCGGCTTTGTTATTGATTTTTTTATACCAACAATTTTGTTGATTTACGGCCTGTACATTTTCAAGTATTCATGAAACGAGCTCAAGGACAAGAATAATAATTTTTCACTTTTTGAATTTTTTTTATGAAAATTATTATTGTTTTTATTTATTAATAATCATTTTAATTAATTATTAAAAGTTTTTGATTGAATAGAGTAGGGAAAATGTTTAGAGACAACTGCCATAGCTTTTCTTATAGATCCATTTCGGAAGCTGCTAGACTTCACTCATTAGAGAAATTTTGGCACGCATTGCTAACCATTAAGCTAACAATTCGCTGGTTTTGATGTCATGTAAACTCCTAGTTCTATTCTTCTTTTTACCATATGCATGAACCACTTCCGCCATTTGACAGTTAGTAGTGTGATCATGATGGATTTTTGACAGATCTGTTTTAACATCAGAACTGCCTTACCGCGTGCTCTCGGTTTTGTTATTGATTTTTTATACCAACAATTTTGTTGATTTACGGCCTGTACATTTTCAAGTATTCATGAAACGAGCTCAAGGCCAAGAATAATAATTTTTCACTTTTTGAATTTTTTTTATGAAAATTATTATTGTTTTTATTTATTAATAATCATTTTAATTAATTATTAAAAGTTTTTGATTGAATAGAGTAGGAAAAATGTTTAGTGACAACTGCCATAGCTTCTCTTATAGATCCATTTCGGAAGCTGCTAGACTTCACTCATCAGAGAAATTTTGGCACGCATTGCTAACCATTAAGCTAACAATTCGCTAGTTTTGATGTCATCTAAACTCCTAGTTCTATTCTTCTTTTTACCATATGCATGAACCACTTCCGCCATTTGACAGTTAGTAGGGTGTTCATGATGGATTTTTAACAGATCTGTTTTATCATCAGAACTGCCTTACCGTGTGCTCTCGGTTTTGTTATTGATTTTTGATACCAACAATTTTGTTGATTTACGGCCTGTACATTTTCAAGTATTCAGGAAACGAGCTCAAGGCCAAGAATAATAATTTTTCACTTTTTGAATTTTTTTTATGAAAATTATTATTGTTTTTATTTATTAATAATCATTTTAATTAATTATTAAAAGTTTTTGATTGAATAGAGTAGGAAAAATGTTTAGTGACAACTGCCATAGCTTCTCTTATAGATCCATTTCGGAAGCTGCTAGACTTCACTCATCAGAGAAATTTTGGCACGCATTGCTAACCATTAAGCTAACAATTCGCTGGTTTTGATGTCATCTAAACTCCTAGTTCTATTCTTCTTTTTACCATATGCATGAACCACTTCCGCCATTTGACAGTTAGTAGGGTGTTCATGATGGATTTTTAACAGATCTGTTTTATCATCAGAACTGCCTTACCGTGTGCTCTCGGTTTTGTTATTGATTTTTTATACCAACAATTTTGTTGATTTACGGCCTGTACATTTTCAAGTATTTCATGAAACGAGCTCAAGGCCAAGAATAATAATTTTTCACTTTTTGATTTTTTTTAATGAAAATTATTATTGTTTTTATTTATTAATAATCATTTTAATTAATTATTAAAAGTTTTTGATTGAATAGAGTAGGAAAAATGTTTAGAGACAACTGCCATAGCTTTTCTTATAGATCCATTTCGGAAGCTGCTAGACTTCACTTATCAGAGAAATTTTGGCACGCATTGCTAACCATTAAGCTCGCAATTCGCTGGTTTTGATGTCACCTAAACTCCTAGTTCTATTCTTCTTTTTACCATATGCATGAACCACTTCCGCCATTTGACAGTTAGTAGTGTGATCATGATGGATTTTTGACAGATCTGTTTTATCATCAGAACTGCCTTACCGTGTGCTCTCTGTTTTGTTATTGATTTGTTATACCAACAATTTTGTTGATTTACGGCCTGTACATTTTCAAGTATTCAGGAAACGAGCTCAAGGCCAAGAATAATAATTTTTCACTTTTTGAATTTTTTTTATGAAAATTATTATTGTTTTTATTTATTAATAATCATTTTAGTTAATTATTAAAAGTTTTTGATTGAATAGAGTAGGAAAAATGTTTAGTGACAACTGCCATAGCTTCTCTTATAGATCCATTTCGGAAGCTGCTAGACTTCACTCATCAGAGAAATTTTGGCACGCATTGCTAACCATTAAGCTAACAATTCGCTGGTTTTGATGTCATCTAAACTCCTAGTTCTATTCTTCTTTTTACCATATGCATGAACCACTTCCGCCATTTGACAGTTAGTAGGGTGTTCATGATGGATTTTTGACAGATCTGTCTTATCATCAGAACTGCCTTACCGTGTGCTCTCGGTTTTGTTATTGATTTTTTATACCAACAATTTTGTTGATTTACGGCCTGTACATTTTCAAGTATTCGTGAAACGAGCTCAAGGCCAAGAATAATAATTTTTCACTTTTTGAATTTTTTTTATGAAAATTATTATTGTTTTTATTTATTAATAATCATTTTAATTAATTATTAAAAGTTTTTGATTGAATAGAGTAGGAAAAATGTTTAGTGACAACTGCCATAGCTTCTCTTATAGATCCATTTCGGAAGCTGCTAGACTTCACTCATCAGAGAAATTTTGGCACGCATTGCTAACCATTAAGCTAACAATTCGCTGGTTTTGATGTCATCTAAACTCTTAGTTCTATTCTTCTTTTTACCATATGCATGAATCACTTCCGTCATTTGACAGTTAGTAGGGTGTTCATGATGGATTTTTGACAGATCTGTCTTATCATCAGAACTGCCTTACCGTGTGCTCTCGGTTTTGTTATTGATTTGTTATACCAACAATTTTGTTGATTTACGGCCTGTACATTTTCAAGTATTCATGAAACGAGCTCAAGGCCAAGAATAATAATTTTTCACTTTTTGAATTTTTTTTATGAAAATTATTATTGTTTTTATTTATTAATAATCATTTTAATTAATTATTAAAAGTTTTTGATTGAATAGAGTAGGAAAAATGTTTAGTGACAACTGCCATAGCTTCTCTTATAGATCCATTTCGGAAGCTGCTAGACTTCACTCTTCAGAGAAATTTTGGCACGCATTGCTAACCATTAAGCTAACAATTCGCTGGTTTTGATGTCATCTAAACTCCTAGTTCTATTCTTCTTTTTACCATATGCATGAACCACTTCCGCCATTTGACAGTTAGTAGGGTGTTCATGATAGATTTTTGACAGATCTGTCTTATCATCAGAACTGCCTTACCGTGTGCTCTCGGTTTTGTTATTGATTTTTTATACCAACAATTTTGTTGATTTACGGCCTGTACATTTTCAAGTATTCATGAAACGAGCTCAAGGCCAAGAATAATAATTTTTCACTTTTTGAATTTTTTTTATGAAAATTATTATTGTTTTTATTTATTAATAATCATTTTAATTAATTATTAAAACTTTTTGATTGAATAGAGTAGGAAAAATGTTTATAGACAACTGCCATAGCTTTTCTTATAGATCCATTTCGGAAGCTGCTAGACTTCACTCATCAGAGAAATTTTGGCACGTATTGCTAACCATTAAGCTAACAATTCGCTGGTTTTGATGTCATCTAAACTCCTAGTTCTATTCTTCTTTTTACCATATGCATGAACCACTTCCGCCATTTGACAGTTAGTAGTGTGATCATGCATGATGGATTTTTGACAGATCTGTTTTATCATCAGAACTGCCTTACCGTGTGCTCTCGGTTTTGTTATTGATTTTTTATACCAACAATTTTGTTGATTTACGGCCTGTACATTTTCAAGTATTTCATGAAACGAGCTCAAGGCCAAGAATAATAATTTTTCACTTTTTGAATTTTTTTTATGAAAATTATTATTTTTTTTATTTATTAATAATCATTTTAATTAATTATTAAAAGTTTTTGATTGAATAGAGTAGGAAAAATGTTTAGAGACAACTGCCATAGCTTTTCTTATAGATCCATTTCGGAAGCTGCTAGACTTCACTCATCAGAGAAATTTTGGCACGCATTGCTAACCATTAAGCTAACAATTCGCTGGTTTTGATGTCATCTAAACTCCTAGTTCTATTCTTCTTTTTACCATATGCATGAACCACTTCCGCCATTGGACAGTTAGTAGTGATCATGATGGATTTTTTACAGATCTGTTTTATCATCAGAACTGCCTTACCGTGTGCTCTCGGTTTTGTTATTGATTTTTTATACCAACAATTTTCAAGTATTTCATGAAACGATCTCAAGGCCAAGAATAATAATTTTTCACTTTTTGAATTTTTTTATGGAAATTATTATTGTTTTTATTTATTAATAATCATTTTAATTAATTATTAAAAGTTTTTGATTGAATAGAGTAGGAAAAGTGTTTAGAGACAACTGCCATAGCTTTTCTTATAGATCCATTTCGGAAGCTGCTAGACTTCACTCATCACAGAAATTTTGGCACGCATTGCTAACCATTAAGCTAACAATTCACTGGTTTTGATGTCATCTAAACTCCTAGTTCTATTCTTCTTTTTACCATATGCATGAACCACTTCCGCCATTTGACAGTTAGTAGTGTGATCATGCATGATGGATTTTTGACAGATCTGTTTTATCATCAGAACTGCCTTACCGTGTGCTCTCGGTTTTGTTATTGATTTTTTATACCAACAATTTTGTTGATTTACGGCCTGTACATTTTCAAGTATTCATGAAACGAGCTCAAGGCCAAGAATAATAATTTTTCACTTTTTGAATTTTTTTTATGAAAATTATTATTGTTTTTATTTATTAATAATCATTTTAATTAATTATTAAAAGTTTTTGATTGAATAGAGTAGGAAAAATGTTTAGAGACAACTGCCATAGCTTTTCTTATAGATCCATTTCGGAAGCTGCTAGACTTCACTCATCAGAGAAATTTTGGCACGCATTGCTAACCATTAAGCTAACAATTCGCCGGTTTTGATGTCACCTAAACTCCTAGTTCTATTCTTCTTTTTACCATATGCATGAACCACATCCGCCATTTGACAGTTAGTAGTGTGATCATGATGGATTTTTGACAGATCTGTTTTATCATCAGAACTGCCTTACCGTGTGCTCTCGGTTTTGTTATTGATTTTTTATACCAACAATTTTGTTGATTTACGGCCTGTACATTTTCAAGTATTCATGAAACGAGCTCAAGGCCAAGAATAATAATTTTTCACTTTTTGAATTTTTTTTATGCAAATTATTATTGTTTTTATTTATTAATAATCATTTTAATTAATTATTAAAAGTTTATTATTGAATAGAGTAGGAAAAATGTTTAGAGACAACTGCCATAGCTTTTCTTATAGATCCATTTCGGAAGCTGCTAGACTTCACTCATCAGAGAAATTTTGGCACGCATTGCTAACCATTAAGCTAACAATTCACTGGTTTTGATGTAACCTAAACTCCTATTTCTATTCTTCTTTTTACCATATGCATGAATCACTTCCGCCATTTGACAGTTAGTAGTGTGATCATGATGGATTTTTGACAGATCTGTTTTATCATCAGAACTGCCTTACCGTGTGCTCTCGGTTTTGTTATTGATTTTTTATACCAACAATTTTGTTGATTTACGGCCTGTACATTTTCAAGTATTCATGAAACGAGGTCAAGGCCAAGAATAATAATTTTTCACTTTTTGAATTTTTTTTATGCAAATTATTATTGTTTTTATTTATTAATAATCATTTTAATTAATTATTAAAAGTTTTTGATTGAATAGAGTAGGAAAAATGTTTAGAGACAACTGCCATAGCTTTTCTTATAGATCCATTTCGGAAGCTGCTAGACTTCACTCATCAGAGAAATTTTGGCACGCATTGCTAACCATTAAGCTAACAATTCACTGGTTTTGATGTCACCTAAACTCCTATTTCTATTCTTCTTTTTACCATATGCATGAATCACTTCCGCCATTTGACAGTTAGTAGTGTGATCATGATGGATTTTTGACAGATCTGTTTTATCATCAGAACTGCCTTACCGTGTGCTCTCGGTTTTGTTATTGATTTTTTATACCAACAATTTTGTTGATTTACGGCCTGTACATTTTCAAGTATTCAGGAAACGAGCTCAAGGCCAAGAATAATAATTTTTCACTTTTTGAATTTTTTTTATGAAAATTATTATTGTTTTTATTTATTAATAATCATTTTAATTAATTATTAAAAGTTTTTGATTGAATAGAGTAGGAAAAATGTTTAGTGACAACTGCCATAGCTTCTCTTATAGATCCATTTCGGAAGCTGCTAGACTTCACTCATCAGAGAAATTTTGGCACGCATTGCTAACCATTAAGCTAACAATTCGCTGGTTTTGATGTCATCTAAACTCTTAGTTCTATTCTTCTTTTTACCATATGCATGAACCACTTCCGTCATTTGACAGTTAGTAGGGTGTTCATGATGGATTTTTGACAGATCTGTCTTATCATCAGAACTGCCTTACCGTGTGCTCTCGGTTTTGTTATTGATTTGTTATACCAACAATTTTGTTGATTTACGGCCTGTACATTTTCAAGTATTCATGAAACGAGCTCAAGGCCAAGAATAATAATTTTTCACTTTTTGAATTTTTTTTATGAAAATTATTATTGTTTTTATTTATTAATAATCATTTTAATTAATTATTAAAAGTTTTTGATTGAATAGAGTAGGAAAAATGTTTAGTGACAACTGCCATAGCTTCTCTTATAGATCCATTTCGGAAGCTGCTAGACTTCACTCATCAGAGAAATTTTGGCACGCATTGCTAACCATTAAGCTAACAATTCGCTGGTTTTGATGTCATCTAAACTCCTAGTTCTATTCTTCTTTTTACCATATGCATGAACCACTTCCGCCATTTGACAGTTAGTAGGGTGTTCATGATAGATTTTTGACAGATCTGTCTTATCATCAGAACTGCCTTACCGTGTGCTCTCGGTTTTGTTATTGATTTTTTATACCAACAATTTTGTTGATTTACGGCCTGTACATTTTCAAGTATTTCATGAAACGAGCTCAAGGCCAAGAATAATAATTTTTCACTTTTTGAATTTTTTTTATGAAAATTATTATTGTTTTTATTTATTAATAATCATTTTAATTAATTATTAAAACTTTTTGATTGAATAGAGTAGGAAAAATGTTTATAGACAACTGCCATAGCTTTTCTTATAGATCCATTTCGGAAGCTGCTAGACTTCACTCATCAGAGAAATTTTGGCACGTATTGCTAACCATTAAGCTAACAATTCGCTGGTTTTGATGTCATCTAAACTCCTAGTTCTATTCTTCTTTTTACCATATGCATGAACCACTTCCGCCATTTGACAGTTAGTAGTGTGATCATGCATGATGGATTTTTGACAGATCTGTTTTATCATCAGAACTGCCTTACCGTGTGCTCTCGGTTTTGTTATTGATTTTTTATACCAACAATTTTGTTGATTTACGGCCTGTACATTTTCAAGTATTTCATGAAACGAGCTCAAGGCCAAGAATAATAATTTTTCACTTTTTGAATTTTTTTTATGAAAATTATTATTGTTTTTATTTATTAATAATCATTTTAATTAATTATTAAAAGTTTTTGATTGAATAGAGTAGGAAAAATGTTTAGAGACAACTGCCATAGCTTTTCTTATAGATCCATTTCGGAAGCTGCTAGACTTCACTCATCAGAGAAATTTTGGCACGCATTGCTAACCATTAAGCTAACAATTCGCTGGTTTTGATGTCATCTAAACTCCTAGTTCTATTCTTCTTTTTACCATATGCATGAACCACTTCCGCCATTTGACAGTTAGTAGTGATCATGATGGATTTTTTACAGATCTGTTTTATCATCAGAACTGCCTTACCGTGTGCTCTCGGTTTTGTTATTGATTTTTTATACCAACAATTTTCAAGTATTTCATGAAACGAGCTCAAGGCCAAGAATAACAATTTTTCACTTTTTGAATTTTTTTTATGAAAATTATTATTGTTTTTATTTATTAATAATCATTTTAATTAATTATTAAAAGTTTTTGATTGAATAGAGTTGGAAAAATGTTTAGAGACAACTGCCATAGCTTTTCTTATAAATAGATCCATTTCGGAAGCTGCTAGACTTCACTCATCAGAGAAATTTTGGCACGCATTGCTAACCATTAAGCTAACAATTCGCTGGTTTTGATGTCATCTAAACTCCTAGTTCTATTCTTCTTTTTACCATATGCATGAACCACTTCCGCCATTGGACAGTTAGTAGTGATCATGATGGATTTTTTACAGATCTGTTTTATCATCAGAACTGCCTTACCGTGTGCTCTCGGTTTTGTTATTGATTTTTTATACCAACAATTTTCAAGTATTTCATGAAACGATCTCAAGGCCAAGAATAATAATTTTTCACTTTTTGAATTTTTTTTATGGAAATTATTATTGTTTTTATTTATTAATAATCATTTTAATTAATTATTAAAAGTTTTTGATTGAATAGAGTAGGAAAAGTGTTTAGAGACAACTGCCATAGCTTTTCTTATAGATCCATTTCGGAAGCTGCTAGACTTCACTCATCACAGAAATTTTGGCACGCATTGCTAACCATTAAGCTAACAATTCACTGGTTTTGATGTCATCTAAACTCCTAGTTCTATTCTTCTTTTTACCATATGCATGAACCACTTCCGCCATTTGACAGTTAGTAGTGTGATCATGCATGATGGATTTTTGACAGATCTGTTTTATCATCAGAACTGCCTTACCGTGTGCTCTCGGTTTTGTTATTGATTTTTTATACCAACAATTTTGTTGATTTACGGCCTGTACATTTTCAAGTATTCATGAAACGAGCTCAAAGCCGAGAATAATAATTTTTCACTTTTTGAATTTTATTTATGAAAATTATTATTGTTTTTATTTATTAATAATCATTTTAATTAATTATTAAAAGTTTTTGAGTGAATAGAGTAGGAAAAATGTTTAGAGACAACTGCCATAGCTTTTCTTATAGATCCATTTCGGAAGCTGCTAGACTTCACTCATCAGAGAAATTTTGGCACGCATTGCTAACCATTAAGCTATCAATTCGCCGGTTTTGATGTCACCTAAACTCCTAGTTCTATTCTTCTTTTTACCATATGCATGAACCACATCCGCCATTTGACAGTTAGTAGTGTGATCATGATGGATTTTTGACAGATCTGTTTTATCATCAGAACTGCCTTACCGTGTGCTCTCGGTTTTGTTATTGATTTTTTATACCAACAATTTTGTTGATTTACGGCCTGTACATTTTCAAGTATTCATGAAACGAGCTCAAGGCCAAGAATAATAATTTTTCACTTTTTGAATTTTTTTTATGCAAATTATTATTGTTTTTATTTATTAATAATCATTTTAATTAATTATTAAAAGTTTATGATTGAATAGAGTAGGAAAAATGTTTAGAGACAACTGCCATAGCTTTTCTTATAGATCCATTTCGGAAGCTGCTAGACTTCACTCATCAGAGAAATTTTGGCACGCATTGCTAACCATTAAGCTAACAATTCACTGGTTTTGATGTCACCTAAACTCCTATTTCTATTCTTCTTTTTACCATATGCATGAATCACTTCCGCCATTTGACAGTTAGTAGTGTGATCATGATGGATTTTTGACAGATCTGTTTTATCATCAGAACTGCCTTACCGTGTGCTCTAGGTTTTGTTATTGATTTTTTATACCAACAATTTTGTTGATTTACGGCCTGTACATTTTCAAGTATTCATGAAACGAGGTCAAGGCCAAGAATAATAATTTTTCACTTTTTGAATTTTTTTTATGCAAATTATTATTGTTTTTATTTATTAATAATCATTTTAATTAATTATTAAAAGTTTTTGATTGAATAGAGTAGGAAAAATGTTTAGAGACAACTGCCATAGCTTTTCTTATAGATCCATTTCGGAAGCTGCTAGACTTCACTCATCAGAGAAATTTTGGCACGCATTGCTAACCATTAAGCTAACAATTCGCTGGTTTTGATGTCATCTAACTCCTAGTTCTATTCTTCTTTTTACCATATGCATGAACCACTTCCGCCATTTGACAGTTAGTAGTGTGATCATGATGGATTTTTGACAGATCTGTTTTATCATCAGAACTGCCTTACCGTGTGCTCTCGGTTTTGTTATTGATTTGTTATACCAACAATTTTGTTGATTTACGGCCTGTACATTTTCAAGTATTCATGAAACGAGCTCAAGGCCAAGAATAATAATTTTTCACTTTTTGAATTTTTTTATGCAAATTATTATTGTTTTTATTTATTAATAATCATTTTAATTAATTATTAAAAGTTTTTGATTGAATAGAGTAGGAAAAATGTTTAGTGACAACTGCCATAGCTTCTCTTATAGATCCATTTCGGAAGCTGCTAGACTTCACTCATCAGAGAAATTTTGGCACGCATTGCTAACCATTAAGCTAACAATTCGCTGGTTTTGATGTCATCTAAACTCCTAGTTCTATTCTTCTTTTTACCATATGCATGAATAACTTCCGCCATTTGACAGTTAGTAGTGTGATCATGATGGATTTTTGACAGATCTGTTTTATCATCAGAACTGCCTTACCGTGTGGTCTCGGTTTTGTTATTGATTTTTTATACCAACAATTTTGTTGATTTACGGCCTGTACATTTTCAAGTATTCATGAAACGTGCTCAAGGCCAAGAATAATAATATTTCACTTTTTGAATTTTTTTTATGCAAATTATTATTGTTTTTATTTATTAATAATCATTTTAATTAATTATTAAAAGTTTTTGATTGAATAGAGTAGGAAAAATGTTTAGAGACAACTGCCATAGCTTTTCTTATAGATCCATTTCGGAAGCTGCTAGACTTCACTCATCAGAGAAATTTTGGCACGCATTGCTAACCATTAAGCTAACAATTCACTGGTTTTGATGTCATCTAAACTCCTAGTTCTATTCTTCTTTTTACCATATGCATGAACCACTTCCGCCATTTGACAGTTAGTAGTGTGATCATGCATGATGGATTTTTGACAGATCTGTTTTATCATCAGAACTGCCTTACCGTGTGCTCTCGGTTTTGTTATTGATTTTTTATACCAACAATTTTGTTGATTTACGGCCTGTACATTTTCAAGTATTCATGAAACGAGCTCAAGGCCAAGAATAATAATTTTTCACTTTTTGAATTTTTTTTATGAAAATTATTATTGTTTTTATTTATTAATAATCATTTTAATTAATTATTAAAAGTTTTTGATTGAATAGAGTAGGAAAAATGTTTAGAGACAACTGCCATAGCTTTTCTTATAGATCCATTTCGGAAGCTGCTAGACTTCACTCATCAGAGAAATTTTGGCACGCATTGCTAACCATTAAGCTAACAATTCGCTGGTTTTGATGTCATCTAAACTCCTAGTTCTATTCTTCTTTTTACCATATGCATGAACCACTTCCGCCATTGGACAGTTTGTAGTGATCATGATGGATTTTTTACAGATCTGTTTTATCATCAGAACTGCCTTACCGTGTGCTCTCGGTTTTGTTATTGATTTTTTATACCAACAATTTTCAAGTATTTCATGAAACGATCTCAAGGCCAAGAATAATAATTTTTCACTTTTTGAATTTTTTTTATGAAAATTATTATTGTTTTTATTTATTAATAATCATTTTAATTAATTATTAAAAGTTTTTGATTGAATAGAGTAGGAAAAGTGTTTAGAGACAACTGCCATAGCTTTTCTTATAGATCCATTTCGGAAGCTGCTAGACTTCACTCATCACAGAAATTTTGGCACGCATTGCTAACCATTAAGCTACCAATTCACTGGTTTTGATGTCATCTAAACTCCTAGTTCTATTCTTCTTTTTACCATATGCATGAACCACTTCCGCCATTTGACAGTTAGTAGTGTGATCATGATGGATTTTTGACAGATCTGTTTTATTATCAGAACTGCCTTACCGTGTGCTCTCGGTTTTGTTATTGATTTTTTATACCAACAATTTTGTTGATTTACGGCCTGTACATTTTCAAGTATTCATGAAACGTGCTCAAGGCCAAGAATAATAATATTTCACTTTTTGAATTTTTGTTATGAAAATTATTATTGTTTTTATTTATTAATAATCATTTTAATTAATTATTAAAACTTTTTGATTGAATAGAGTAGGAAAAATGTTTATAGACAACTGCCATAGCTTTTCTTATAGATCCATTTCGGCAGCTGCTACACTTCACTCATCAGAGAAATTTTTGCACGCATTGCTAACCATTAAGCTAATAATTCGCTGGTTTTGATGTCATCTAAACTCCTAGTTCTATTCTTCTTTTTACCATATGCATGAACCACTTCCGCCATTTGACAGTTAGTAGTGTGATCATGATGGATTTTTGACAGATCTGTTTTATCATCAGAACTGCCTTACCGTGTGCTCTAGGTTTTGTTATTGATTTTTTATACCAACAATTTTGTTGACTTACGGCCTGTACATTTTCAAGTATTCATGAAACGAGCTCAAGGCCAAGAATAATAATTTTTCACTTTTTGAATTTTTTTTATGCAAATTATTATTGTTTTTATTTATTAATAATCATTTTAAATAATTATTAAAAGTTTTTGATTGAATAGAGTAGGAAAAATGTTTAGAGACAACTGCCATAGCTTTTCTTATAGATCCATTTCGGAAGCTGCTAGACTTCACTCATCAGAGAAATTTTGGCACGCATTGCTAACCATTAAGCTACCAATTCGCTGGTTTTGATGTCACCTAAACTTCTAGTTCTATTCTTCTTTTTACCATATGCATGAACCACTTCCGCCATTTGACAGTTAGTAGTGTGATCATGATGGATTTTTGACAGATCTGTTTTATCATCAGAACTGCCTTACCGTGTGCTCTCGGTTTTGTTATTGATTTTTTATACCAACAATTTTGTTGATTTACGGCCTGTACATTTTGAAGTATTCATGAAACGTGCTCAAGGCCAAGAATAATAATATTTCACTTTTTGAATTTTTGTTATGAAAATTATTATTGTTTTTATTTATTAATAATCATTTTAATTAATTATTAAAACTTTTTGATTGAATAGAGTAGGAAAAATGTTTATAGACAACTGCCATAGCTTTTCTTATAGATCCATTTCGGCAGCTGCTACACTTCACTCATCAGAGAAATTTTTGCACGCATTGCTAACCATTAAGCTAATAATTCGCTGGTTTTGATGTCATCTAAACTCCTAGTTCTATTCTTCTTTTTACCATATGCATGAACCACTTCCGCCATTTGACAGTTAGTAGTGATCATGATGGATTTTTTACAGATCTGTTTTATCATCAGAACTGCCTTACCGTGTGGTCTCGGTTTTGTTATTGATTTTTTATACCAACAATTTTCAAGTATTTCATGAAACGAGCTCAAGGCCAAGAATAATAATTTTTCACTTTTTGAATTTTTTTTATGCAAATTATTATTGTTTTTATTTATTAATAATCATTTTAAATAATTATTAAAAGTTTTTGATTGAATAGAGTAGGAAAAATGTTTAGAGACAACTGCCATAGCTTTTCTTATAGATCCATTTCGGAAGCTGCTAGACTTCACTCATCAGAGAAATTTTGGCACGCATTGCTAACCATTAAGCTACCAATTCGCTGGTTTTGATGTCACCTAAACTTCTAGTTCTATTCTTCTTTTTACCATATGCATGAACCACTTCCGCCATTTGACAGTTAGTAGTGTGATCATGATGGATTTTTGACAGATCTGTTTTATCATCAGAACTGCCTTACCGTGTGCTCTCGGTTTTGTTATTGATTTTTTATACCAACAATTTTGTTGATTTACGGCCTGTACATTTTGAAGTATTCATGAAACGTGCTCAAGGCCAAGAATAATAATATTTCACTTTTTGAATTTTTGTTATGAAAATTATTATTGTTTTTATTTATTAATAATCATTTTAATTAATTATTAAAACTTTTTGATTGAATAGAGTAGGAAAAATGTTTATAGACAACTGCCATAGCTTTTCTTATAGATCCATTTCGGCAGCTGCTACACTTCACTCATCAGAGAAATTTTTGCACGCATTGCTAACCATTAAGCTAATAATTCGCTGGTTTTGATGTCATCTAAACTCCTAGTTCTATTCTTCTTTTTACCATATGCATGAACCACTTCCGCCATTTGACAGTTAGTAGTGATCATGATGGATTTTTGACAGATCTGTTTTATTATCAGAACTGCCTTACCGTGTGCTCTCGGTTTTGTTATTGATTTTTTATACCAACAATTTTGTTGATTTACGGCCTGTACATTTTCAAGTATTCATGAAACGTGCTCAAGGCCAAGAATAATAATATTTCACTTTTTGAATTTTTTTTATGCAAATTATTATTGTTTTTATTTATTAATAATCATTTTAATTAATTATTAAAAGTTTTTGATTGAATAGAGTAGGAAAAATGTTTAGAGACAACTGCCATAGCTTTTCTTATAGATCCATTTCGGAAGCTGCTAGACTTCACTCATCAGAGAAATTTTGGCACGCATTGCTAACCATTAAGCTAACAATTCACTGGTTTTGATGTCATCTAAACTCCTAGTTCTATTCTTCTTTTTACCATATGCATGAACCACTTCCGCCATTTGACAGTTAGTAGTGTGATCATGCATGATGGATTTTTGACAGATCTGTTTTATCATCAGAACTGCCTTACCGTGTGCTCTCGGTTTTGTTATTGATTTTTTATACCAACAATTTTGTTGATTTACGGCCTGTACATTTTCAAGTATTCATGAAACGAGCTCAAGGCCAAGAATAATAATTTTTCACTTTTTGAATTTTTTTTATGAAAATTATTATTGTTTTTATTTATTAATAATCATTTTAATTAATTATTAAAAGTTTTTGATTGAATAGAGTAGGAAAAATGTTTAGAGACAACTGCCATAGCTTTTCTTATAGATCCATTTCGGAAGCTGCTAGACTTCACTCATCAGAGAAATTTTGGCACGCATTGCTAACCATTAAGCTAACAATTCGCTGGTTTTGATGTCATCTAAACTCCTAGTTCTATTCTTCTTTTTACCATATGCATGAACCACTTCCGCCATTGGACAGTTTGTAGTGATCATGATGGATTTTTTACAGATCTGTTTTATCATCAGAACTGCCTTACCGTGTGCTCTCGGTTTTGTTATTGATTTTTTATACCAACAATTTTCAAGTATTTCATGAAACGATCTCAAGGCCAAGAATAATAATTTTTCACTTTTTGAATTTTTTTTATGAAAATTATTATTGTTTTTATTTATTAATAATCATTTTAATTAATTATTAAAAGTTTTTGATTGAATAGAGTAGGAAAAGTGTTTAGAGACAACTGCCATAGCTTTTCTTATAGATCCATTTCGGAAGCTGCTAGACTTCACTCATCACAGAAATTTTGGCACGCATTGCTAACCATTAAGCTACCAATTCACTGGTTTTGATGTCATCTAAACTCCTAGTTCTATTCTTCTTTTTACCATATGCATGAACCACTTCCGCCATTTGACAGTTAGTAGTGTGATCATGATGGATTTTTGACAGATCTGTTTTATTATCAGAACTGCCTTACCGTGTGCTCTCGGTTTTGTTATTGATTTTTTATACCAACAATTTTGTTGATTTACGGCCTGTACATTTTCAAGTATTCATGAAACGTGCTCAAGGCCAAGAATAATAATATTTCACTTTTTGAATTTTTGTTATGAAAATTATTATTGTTTTTATTTATTAATAATCATTTTAATTAATTATTAAAACTTTTTGATTGAATAGAGTAGGAAAAATGTTTATAGACAACTGCCATAGCTTTTCTTATAGATCCATTTCGGCAGCTGCTACACTTCACTCATCAGAGAAATTTTTGCACGCATTGCTAACCATTAAGCTAATAATTCGCTGGTTTTGCTGTCATCTAAACTCCTAGTTCTATTCTTCTTTTTACCATATGCATGAACCACTTCCGCCATTTGACAGTTAGTAGTGTGATCATGATGGATTTTTGACAGATCTGTTTTATCATCAGAACTGCCTTACCGTGTGCTCTAGGTTTTGTTATTGATTTTTTATACCAACAATTTTGTTGACTTACGGCCTGTACATTTTCAAGTATTCATGAAACGAGCTCAAGGCCAAGAATAATAATTTTTCACTTTTTGAATTTTTTTTATGCAAATTATTATTGTTTTTATTTATTAATAATCATTTTAAATAATTATTAAAAGTTTTTGATTGAATAGAGTAGGAAAAATGTTTAGAGACAACTGCCATAGCTTTTCTTATAGATCCATTTCGGAAGCTGCTAGACTTCACTCATCAGAGAAATTTTGGCACGCATTGCTAACCATTAAGCTACCAATTCGCTGGTTTTGATGTCACCTAAACTTCTAGTTCTATTCTTCTTTTTACCATATGCATGAACCACTTCCGCCATTTGACAGTTAGTAGTGTGATCATGATGGATTTTTGACAGATCTGTTTTATCATCAGAACTGCCTTACCGTGTGCTCTCGGTTTTGTTATTGATTTTTTATACCAACAATTTTGTTGATTTACGGCCTGTACATTTTGAAGTATTCATGAAACGTGCTCAAGGCCAAGAATAATAATATTTCACTTTTTGAATTTTTGTTATGAAAATTATTATTGTTTTTATTTATTAATAATCATTTTAATTAATTATTAAAACTTTTTGATTGAATAGAGTAGGAAAAATGTTTATAGACAACTGCCATAGCTTTTCTTATAGATCCATTTCGGCAGCTGCTACACTTCACTCATCAGAAAAATTTTTGCACGCATTGCTAACCATTAAGCTAATAATTCGCTGGTTTTGATGTCATCTAAACTCCTAGTTCTATTCTTCTTTTTACCATATGCATGAACCACTTCCGCCATTTGACAGTTAGTAGTGATCATGATGGATTTTTTACAGATCTGTTTTATCATCAGAACTGCCTTACCGTGTGGTCTCGGTTTTGTTATTGATTTTTTATACCAACAATTTTCAAGTATTTCATGAAACGAGCTCAAGGCCAAGAATAATAATTTTTCACTTTTTGAATTTTTTTTATGAAAATTATTATTGTTTTTATTTATTAATAATCATTTTAATTAATTATTAAAAGTTTTTGATTGAATAGAGTAGGAAAAATGTTTAGAGACAACTGCCATAGCTTTTCTTATAGATCCATTTCGGAAGCTGCTAGACTTCACTCATCAGAGAAATTTTGGCACGCATTGCTAACCATTAAGCTAACAATTCGCTGGTTTTGATGTCATCTAAACTCCTAGTTCTATTCTTCTTTTTACCATATGCATGAACCACTTCCGCCATTTGACAGTTAGTAGTGATCATGATGGATTTTTTACAGATCTGTTTTATCATCAGAACTGCCTTACCGTGTGCTCTCGGTTTTGTTATTGATTTTTTATACCAACAATTTTCAAGTATTTCATGAAACGAGCTCAAGGCCAAGAATAATAATTTTTCACTTTTTGAATTTTTTTTATGAAAATTATTATTGTTTTTATTTATTAATAATCATTTTAATTAATTATTAAAAGTTTTTGATTGAATAGAGTAGGAAAAATGTTTAGAGACAACTGCCATAGCTTTTCTTATAGATCCATTTCGGAAGCTGCTAGACTTCACTCATCAGAGAAATTTTGGCACGCATTGCTAACCATTAAGCTAACAATTCGCTGGTTTTGATGTCATCTAAACTCCTAGTTCTATTCTTCTTTTTACCATATGCATGAACCACTTCCGCCATTGGACAGTTTGTAGTGATCATGATGGATTTTTTACAGATCTGTTTTATCATCAGAACTGCCTTACCGTGTGCTCTCGGTTTTGTTATTGATTTTTTATACCAACAATTTTCAAGTATTTCATGAAACGATCTCAAGGCCAAGAATAATAATTTTTCACTTTTTGAATTTTTTTTATGAAAATTATTATTGTTTTTATTTATTAATAATCATTTTAATTAATTATTAAAAGTTTTTGATTGAATAGAGTAGGAAAAGTGTTTAGAGACAACTGCCATAGCTTTTCTTATAGATCCATTTCGGAAGCTGCTAGACTTCACTCATCACAGAAATTTTGGCACGCATTGCTAACCATTAAGCTAACAATTCACTGGTTTTGATGTCATCTAAACTCCTAGTTCTATTCTTCTCTTTACCATATGCATGAACCACTTCCCCCATTTGACAGTTAGTAGTGTGATCATGCATGATGGATTTTTGACAGATCTGTTTTATCATCAGAACTGCCTTACCGTGTGCTCTCGGTTTTGTTATTGATTTTTTATACCAACAATTTTGTTGATTTACGGCCTGTACATTGTCAAGTATTCATGAAACGAGCTCAAGGCCAAGAATAATAATTTTTCACTTTTTGAATTTTTTTTATGCAAATTATTATTGTTTTTATTTATTAATAATCATTTTAATTAATTATTAAAAGTTTATGATTGAATAGAGTAGGAAAAATGTTTAGAGACAACTGCCATAGCTTTTCTTATAGATCCATTTCGGAAGCTGCTAGACTTCACTCATCAGAGAAATTTTGGCACGCATTGCTAACCATTAAGCTAACAATTCGCTGGTTTTGATGTCACCTAAACTCCTAGTTCTATTCTTCTTTTTACCATATGCATGAATCACTTCCGCCATTTGACAGTTAGTAGTGTGATCATGATGGATTTTTGACAGATCTGTTTTATCATCAGAACTGCCTTACCGTGTGCTCTCGGTTTTGTTATTGATTTGTTATACCAACAATTTTGTTGATTTACGGCCTGTACATTTTCAAGTATTCATGAAACGAGCTCAAGGCCAAGAATAATAATTTTTCACTTTTTGAATTTTTTTTATGCAAATTATTATTGTTTTTATTTATTAATAATCATTTTAATTAATTATTAAAAGTTTATGATTGAATAGAGTAGGAAAAGTGTTTAGAGACAACTGCCATAGCTTTTCTTATAGATCCATTTCGGAAGCTGCTAGACTTCAGTCATCAGAGAAATTTTGGCACGCATTGCTAACCATTAAGCTAACAATTCGCTGGTTTTGATGTCACCTAAACTCCTAGTTCTATTCTTCTTTTTACCATATGCATGAATCACTTCCGCCATTTGACAGTTAGTAGTGTGATCATGATGGATTTTTGACAGATCTGTTTTATCATCAGAACTGCCTTACCGTGTGCTCTCGGTTTTGTTATTGATTTGTTATACCAACAATTTTGTTGATTTACGGCCTGTACATTTTCAAGTATTCATGAAACGAGCTCAAGGCCAAGAATAATAATTTTTCACTTTTTGAATTTTTTTTATGCAAATTATTATTGTTTTTATTTATTAATAATCATTTTAATTAATTATTAAAAGTTTTTGATTGAATAGAGTAGGAAAAATGTTTAGTGACAACTGCCATAGCTTCTCTTATAGATCCATTTCGGAAGCTGCTAGACTTCACTCATCAGAGAAATTTTGGCACGCATTGCTAACCATTAAGCTAACAATTCGCTGGTTTTGATGTCATCTAAACTCCTAGTTCTATTCTTCTTTTTACCATATGCATGAACCACTTCCGCCATTTGACAGTTAGTAGTGTGATCATGATGGATTTTTGACAGATCTGTTTTATCATCGGAGCTGCCTTACCGTGTGCTCTCGGTTTTGTTATTGATTTTTTTATACCAACAATTTTGTTGATTTACGGCCTGAACATTTTCAAGTATTCATGAAACGAGCTCAAGGCCAAGAATAATAATTTTTCACTTTTTGAATTTTTTTTATGAAAATTACTATTGTTTTTATTTATTAATAATCATTTTAATTAATTATTAAAAGTTTATGATTGAATAGAGTAGGAAAAATGTTTAGAGACAACTGCCATAGCTTTTCTTATAGATCCATTTCGGAAGCTGCTAGACTTCACTCATCAGAGAAATTTTGGCACGCATTGCTAACCATTAAGCTAACAATTCGCTGGTTTTGATGTCACCTAAACTCCTAGTTCTATTCTTCTTTTTACCATATGCATGAATCACTTCCGCCATTTGACAGTTAGTAGTGTGATCATGATGGATTTTTGACAGATCTGTTTTATCATCAGAACTGCCTTACCGTGTGCTCTCGGTTTTGTTATTGATTTGTTATACCAACAATTTTGTTGATTTACGGCCTGAACATTTTCAAGTATTCATGAAACGAGCTCAAGGCCAAGAATAATAGTTTTTCACTTTTTGAATTTTTTTTATGAAAATTATTATTGTTTTTATTTATTAATAATCATTTTAATTAATTATTAAAAGTTTATGATTGAATAGAGTAGGAAAAGTGTTTAGAGACAACTGCCATAGCTTTTCTTATAGATCCATTTCGGAAGCTGCTAGACTTCACTCATCAGAGAAATTTTGGCACGCATTGCTAACCATTAAGCTAACAATTCGCTGGTTTTGATGTCACCTAAACTCCTAGTTCTATTCTTCTTTTTACCATATGCATGAATCACTTCCGCCATTTGACAGTTAGTAGTGTGATCATGATGGATTTTTGACAGATCTGTTTTATCATCAGAACTGCCTTACCGTGTGCTCTCGGTTTTGTTATTGATTTGTTATACCAACAATTTTGTTGATTTACGGCCTGTACATTTTCAAGTATTCATGAAACGAGCTCAAGGCCAAGAATAATAATTTTTCACTTTTTGAATTTTTTTTATGCAAATTATTATTGTTTTTATTTATTAATAATCATTTTAATTAATTATTAAAAGTTTTTGATTGAATAGAGTAGGAAAAATGTTTAGTGACAACTGCCATAGCTTCTCTTATAGATCCATTTCGGAAGCTGCTAGACTTCACTCATCAGAGAAATTTTGGCACGCATTGCTAACCATTAAGCTAACAATTCGCTGGTTTTGATGTCATCTAAACTCCTAGTTCTATTCTTCTTTTTACCATATGCATGAACCACTTCCGCCATTTGACAGTTAGTAGTGTGATCATGATGGATTTTTGACAGATCTGTTTTATCATCAGATCTGCCTTACCGTGTGCTCTCGGTTTTGTTATTGATTTTTTTATACCAACAATTTTGTTGATTTACGGCCTGAACATTTTCAAGTATTCATGAAACGAGCTCAAGGCCAAGAATAATAATTTTTCACTTTTTGAATTTTTTTTATGAAAATTACTATTGTTTTTATTTATTAATAATCATTTTAATTCATTATTAAAAGTTTTTGATTGAATAGAGTAGGAAAAATGTTTAGAGACAACTGCCATAGCTTTTCTTATAGATCCATTTCGGAAGCTGCTAGACTTCACTCATCAGAGAAATTTTGGCACGCATTGCTAACCATTAAGCTAACAATTCGCTGGTTTTGATGTCATCTAAAGTCCTAGTTCTATTCTTCTTTTTACCATATGCATGAATAACTTCCGCCATTTGATAGTTAGTAGTTTGATCATGATGGATTTTTGACAGATCTGTTTTATCATCAGAACTGCCTTACCGTGTGCTCTCGGTTTTGTTATTGATTTTTTATACCAACAATTTTGTTGATTTACGGCCTGTACATTTTCAAGTATTCATGAAACGAGCTCAAGGCCAAGAATAATAATTTTTCACTTTTTGAATTTTTTTTATGGAAATTATTATTGTTTTTATTTATTAATAATCATTTTAATTAATTATTAAAAAATTTTGATTGAATAGAGTAGGAAAAATGTTTAGAGACAACTGCCATAGCTTTTCTTATAGATCCATTTCGGAAGCTGCTAGACTTCACTCATCAGAGAAATTTTGGCACGCATTGCTAACCATTAAGCTAACAATTCGCTAGTTTTGATGTCACCTAAACTCCTAGTTCTATTCTTCTTTTTACCATATGCATGAATCGCTTCCGCCATTTGACAGTTAGTAGTGTGATCATGATGGATTTTTTACAGATCTGTTTTATCATCAGAACTGCCTTACCGTGTGCTCTCGGTTTTGTTATTGATTTTTTATACCAACAATTTTGTTTGTTTACGGCCTGTACATCTTCAAGTATTCATGAAACGAGCTCAAGGCCAAGAATAATAATTTTTCACTTTTTGAATTTTTTTTATGAAAATTATTATTGTTTTTATTTATTAATAATCATAATAAAAAAAATTCAAAAAGTAAAAAATTATTATTCTTGGCCTTGAGCTCGTTTCATGAATACTTGAAAATGTACAGGCCGTAAATCAACAAAATTGCTGGTATAAAAAATCAATAATGAAATAAATATATAAATTTAAAAATTTTCCACAAAATGTTCCCAAAAAATTTAAAGAAGTATGCGATGTGTGCGACTATATTTTTATAGAAATTTGTTCCCATTGTTCAATGTAGAGAAGTAATATTTATTTTGATACATATTTTATATCTGATGACAGAATTTTCAATAAAGTGGTTTGTAATGTAATTTTGCAATTTTGTTGTATGTTTCGAACCAAAAAGAACTAAGCTACAATGGCTGACTAGTATGTCAACTGGTATGGTGGTGATGCAGAAGCGGACAATTGCCATCTCGTAGGACATCGCCATGTTAAAAATATCAGTTGCTAATATGGAAAAATTACAGAACTCCAACTAGTAGAATTGACTGCAGAGTATTTAAGAAATGAGTAAAATCGGTCCATCATGAGAAAATTGGCAAACATTAGGGAGCTTCGAAAATAGGTTTATAGATATAACTTTGAAAATAACTCGAATTTCGAAAAACGGGCTCCAACGTATTTTTGTTTTGTTGTTGTGAACTATATAAACAAGTTTTAGAAAGAAAGGCGAACTTCGAAACAAGTGGACCACTTCGCAAATTTCTACCCAATTTTAAACTCATTTCTGATTTTATACATTACTTAAAGGTAAGATACGAAATACAGAATCGGTAAGAGATCCTAAGAGCTGCTACTAGTGTTTCCAGGATTAGGTTAATGGAAACATTTTTTATTGCATCGTCAATACACAGAAATAAACTTTACTATAGATTGAGTGGCAATAAAATTTGGATTACTCATAAAAAACTGTTTTAAAATATGTATAAATAAAAAATTAGGATATAATTTCTTTTAAAAACTTCATTAATATTTTCTGATCTCTTTGCAGTTCCAAATAATTCAAAAATAGTATAAGAAACTGCATAAAAATTATCCCGAAAGACATATTTAAAAGCAAAAGATATTAAATATTATATGTATAAATTTTCAGATAAAAAACCTTTAAGTTAGATACACTTGCAAGAAAAATATAAAACAGTTCCTGAATTACAAAAAATTATAATTAGGTATCGAATTGCAGGCCCCAGCAATTTACATTGCAAAGAAGACATTTCCAAGTATCCAGATTATTTTTGCTTTACTTTGTATAACACTTGAGCTATGCCTCGTAAATTCTATGTTTAGATTTTAGTCTGTAAGTACTAAGCATTTGTTTTCCTACGCCAATAATATATGAAATATTTGGTATTCTTTCAAATGGTTATAATAATTATGACGTACTAGCTGACCCGGCAGACGTTGCCCTACCAGGGAATTTTCGTATGAACATTTAGAAATTGCTCACCCTCCACATCCTTCTCCTCATTCTAATGTGATTTTTATAAATAAGCGATGCCAATACACAAAAAATCGCAGAAGTCGTTTTTGATAAAACCGCGAAATATCTTTGTCTTATGTAAATGAGCTCAACATAATGCTTTTGAGTATAGAAATTTGTATACCGACATCTAGGAAAACGGGTTTGCGTCTTGACCTTGGCGAACGCAATGCCAGCTTTACTTATAACCACTTTTATGGCAATATCTTGTGAAGGAATACAAATTTTGAAGTAAAAACAAGCCTATATTATGTCAATATCTTTTATTTGAAACTCATGACTTAAGAACACATTCTAGGGTCAAACCCTGGGTCACATTTTGGTGTATATCTCTAAAACGGTTTGATAAATCGTGAAGTAGGTTACCTCATATAAAAACTTTGATTGATACCAGTCATCCGTACAATACCAACGTATGGCGCTCCAGCCAAGTGAAAGTTCAAAGACTAGCGTGATTAAGATACACGGAATACAGAAGGAAACGCACTTCAAGAAGCCCTAAACGCAATTTTCTCCCGGTGCAGCTGCATGTAAGCTTTGGGCTCAAAAGAAGTTTTCAGATTGAAGGAATTCATTATGGCATCAATATTTCGACGATGACGTATGTGTCCCAATAAGTTCCCTAAGCACAATAAGGAAGATGAGTTGATCCACCACTCTCTTTGTCGATGTCCAGGATCACAGATTTATGACAGCTCGCTTTATCTGGCAGAGGTGAGGGGAATGGATATTTAGCTTCTTCTCATATGGGAAAGTAAGTGGTATAAAGTAGTGAGAAATACTTGGTTGGTGCGCCAACTGACACACACGCTGAGTGCATGCCCTGTAAAAAACAATGGAGTATCAGAGTACTCCAAAATTTATACTCATTCATATAAAAAAGGGGACCCAATTTACATGGCATTTTCTCTGATTAGGGCACCTAATAATTTTTGGAGTACCTTTTACTTTGCTTCTGATTAGTCTATAGAGTAATCCTTTGGTAGCATTTAGAGAGTACCCTCACGTAGGTGATCCATGGAGTATTCAAAAGCAAAGAAATGGAGTACTCCGAGATGGATTAAGTGATCCAATCAGTGAACATCGCCACGAAAATTGTAACACCTTTCTGATATGAATGAAGTGTTGGAGTACTCTGATACTCCTTAAGGAGTATTCTTTGGATGACGGAACGGAGTATTTCCGTTTATTGTAGGGTAGAAATAATTGTCTGAAAGTGCTAGTATTCCATGCGCGCTCTCTTATCATAACAAAACCTACGCTTTCAAAATCGTAATTTTATCAAATAAACTAGTAAAAGAAAATTATTTTTAACAATACTTTTTTATATATGAGTCCCACAGCCTCACTTTAGGATTTATGTACCATCCGTTAACAACATTCAGGATGAAAGCCAAACTTGGGTTCTTCTATGTTTCCTGTGATTTAGTTCCCTAACCCTATATTTATGAGTCATCTGCAGCATAATAGGTAGAATACCAAGACCGATGGCCTGTACGGTGAGACTATTTATTCACAAGGTAAACTTCTCTCTCGCAATACGCCAGCTGCTTCCTTCCGTTCCGTTTCTCTTATTTTCTCCCTGGTTAAATCAAAAAGTGTGAAGAAGACAGATTATTTTCGACACATCCCAGTTTCTAACTGATATATCTGCCAAAGTTGTTGTTACAGCAGTACTGCATCATGTTTAGTCGTGGTATGTTCAGCATACCATCCATGTTAGGTCTGTTCGCGATGGAAATAATTATTACTAATTATACAAGGTGGCGCAAAAGTAAGCTTCCGATGTTCAGCATATCGGTTGTGGCACGTGCAGTGTGTGCTGTTGCACCGTCTTGTTGGAACCACATGTTTTCCAATCCCAATTCATCAAGTTGCGGCAAAAAGAACTCGTTGATCATTGCTCCGTAGCGCTCACCATTCACAGTAACCGTTTGGCCCCGACCGATTATTGGTCAAATAAATAGTCAGCAATATTCCGCGTTCTGGAGCAGTGTAGCGTAACATTGTTTATTAGCGTGTATTTCGCATGTGTTTACTACACAAATGTCAAAACAGAACTGACTTTAGGGGCCAATCGCAAAATTTATAGCATTTTCTGATAGAAGGATTACTTTTGCGCCACCTTGTACTTACTTTTTAAAGTCGTGTTCACGAAGTCAAAAAAACTTGCAAGAGCTTGATATTATATTTGATTTCAAGAGAAATTGTAAATGCTAACTGCATAAATTTTTGATAGTGACTTAAATAATAAAAACTGGTGGCTGGAAAAATTAAACACCGTGTTAGAATTTTATTTCTTTACTTTTAAAATATTTTTTTTTTTTTTAATTTTTAAATAAAAATTATAATATAAATATTTTTGTTTTAATTTTTAAATAAAAATTATAATATAAATATTTTTTTTTTAATTTTAATACAATTTAGTCTTAAATAAGAAAATAATTCATAAAAATGGTGAAATAAAACAATAAATTTTTGCTTTCGCACCGACATATTTGACGTTTACGATTTGTTCGTTACTTCACTGACCTCATAACACCAAATTATGATGCTGCTTTACTTTTAGGTATCACGTAATCTCTACATACTACAATACATTTTATACATTCAAGAAAAATTTATAGGAGGGATCATTGTTGAGTCAGAGACAATAGTAGTTAGAATTTTTGTCTGCCTGTCTGTATGTTTGGGGGCTCATCACAGGAAAATTGCTACATTGGAATAGAAAGGAACTTCACCGTTGCATTACTAAACGCCTAACTTAAAATTTAACCCTAGAAAGCTAATCGTCGGTCACTCCATATAAAACCTAACCATTCGTCGATTCTTTAAATTACTTATTTCTAATATAGTTATTTAATTTTTGGTTTGATTTATTGTACGTATAGTGTACCAGATATTAATCTTCAAAATAAAACATTTTTTTATTATTTTGGAACAATTGAGATATATTTTTTCTAGGTCTTTTAGAAAGGCGGTTTTAAAAAGAGACAGAAAACTTTCAATAGCGTATTCGACGAAGCTTACGTGTCTAGGGTTAAAATATCCCTTATTTTGATAGCTCTACCGGTTTCGGAGATATCGATCAATATGTGGACCAGAGGTAACCAAAAATGTTTTAGTCGCTTATGGGTATCTAACGAAAGGTGATAATGAGTGCAGCAATAAGCGATGTGATTAATTGGAATATCTCAACTGGTTTCGGAGATATCTCCTAAAATGTGAACCTGCTTAGTCTCAAAGTGGGTTACTAAATTGTGGCTGCCAAACGAAAGGCACTACAAAGGAGTTTGATAAATGATGGTACTCATTTGATATTTTTATCGGTTTCGGTGATGTAGCCAAAATTGTGCAACTGGGTAGTCACAAAAAAAATAGTTTATTGTTATATCTAAAGTTTACATACAATGGCTTCTCACAGTTTAGCTATAAATAACTAACTGGGTTTGACCATACTCTCACTACGTTCATCACCAAAAACTGCTGCATGGAATTGAGTACAGTTTATTTCTAAACATTTAAAAACTTAGAACCCACTTTACGCAATTGAAACAATTTACCAATCTTGGCGCAACAATATAGGTGGCGGCATGGCGATCATCAGAACTGCCTTACCGTGTGCTCTCGGTTTTGTTATTGATTTTTTATACCAACAATTTTGTTGATTTACGGCCTGTACATTTTCAAGTATTCATGAAACGAGCTCAAGGCCAAGAATAATAATTTTTCACTTTTTGAATTTTTTTTATGGAAATTATTATTGTTTTTATTTATTAATAATCATTTTAATTAATTATTAAAAAATTTTGATTGAATAGAGTAGGAAAAATGTTTAGAGACAACTGCCATAGCTTTTCTTATAGATCCATTTCGGAAGCTGCTAGACTTCACTCATCAGAGAAATTTTGGCACGCATTGCTAACCATTAAGCTAACAATTCGCTAGTTTTGATGTCACCTAAACTCCTAGTTCTATTCTTCTTTTTACCATATGCATGAATCGCTTCCGCCATTTGACAGTTAGTAGTGTGATCATGATGGATTTTTTACAGATCTGTTTTATCATCAGAACTGCCTTACCGTGTGCTCTCGGTTTTGTTATTGATTTTTTATACCAACAATTTTGTTTGTTTACGGCCTGTACATCTTCAAGTATTCATGAAACGAGCTCAAGGCCAAGAATAATAATTTTTCACTTTTTGAATTTTTTTTATGAAAATTATTATTGTTTTTATTTATTAATAATCATAATAAAAAAAATTCAAAAAGTAAAAAATTATTATTCTTGGCCTTGAGCTCGTTTCATGAATACTTGAAAATGTACAGGCCGTAAATCAACAAAATTGCTGGTATAAAAAATCAATAATGAAATAAATATATAAATTTAAAAATTTTCCACAAAATGTTCCCAAAAAATTTAAAGAAGTATGCGATGTGTGCGACTATATTTTTATAGAAATTTGTTCCTATTGTTCAATGTAGAGAAGTAATATTTATTTTGATACATATTTTATATCTGATGACAGAATTTTCAATAAAGTGGTTTGTAATGTAATTTTGCAATTTTGTTGTATGTTTCGAACCAAAAAGAACTAAGCTACAATGGCTGACTAGTATGTCAACTGGTATGGTGGTGATGCAGAAGCGGACAATTGCCATCTCGTAGGACATCGCCATGTTAAAAATATCAGTTGCTAATATGGAAAAATTACAGAACTCCAACTAGTAGAATTGACTGCAGAGTATTTAAGAAATGAGTAAAATCGGTCCATCATGAGAAAATTGGCAAACATTAGGGAGCTTCGAAAATAGGTTTATAGATATAACTTTGAAAATAACTCGAATTTCGAAAAACGGGCTCCAACGTATTTTTGTTTTGTTGTTGTGAACTATATAAACAAGTTTTAGAAAGAAAGGCGAACTTCGAAACAAGTGGACCACTTCGCAAATTTCTACCCAATTTTAAACTCATTTCTGATTTTATACATTACTTAAAGGTAAGATACGAAATACAGAATCGGTAAGAGATCCTAAGAGCTGCTACTAGTGTTTCCAGGATTAGGTTAATGGAAACATTTTTTATTGCATCGTCAATACACAGAAATAAACTTTACTATAGATTGAGTGGCAATAAAATTTGGATTACTCATAAAAAACTGTTTTAAAATATGTATAAATAAAAAATTAGGATATAATTTCTTTTAAAAACTTCATTAATATTTTCTGATCTCTTTGCAGTTCCAAATAATTCAAAAATAGTATAAGAAACTGCATAAAAATTATCCCGAAAGACATATTTAAAAGCAAAAGATATTAAATATTATATGTATAAATTTTCAGATAAAAAACCTTTAAGTTAGATACACTTGCAAGAAAAATATAAAACTGTTCCTGAATTACAAAAAATTATAATTAGGTATCGAATTGCAGGCCCCAGCAATTTACATTGCTAAGAAGACATTTCCAAGTATCCAGATTATTTTTGCTTTACTTTGTATAACACTTGAGCTATGCCTCGTAAATTCTATGTTTAGATTTTAGTCTGTAAGTACTAAGCATTTGTTTTCCTACGCCAATAATATATGAAATATTTGGTATTCTTTCAAATGGTTATAATAATTATGACGTACTAGCTGACCCGGCAGACGTTGCCCTACCAGGGAATTTTCGTATGAACATTTAGAAATTGCTCACCCTCCACATCCTTCTCCTCATTCTAATGTGATTTTTATAAATAAGCGATGCCAATACACAAAAAATCGCAGAAGTCGTTTTTGATAAAACCGCGAAATATCTTTGTCTTATGTAAATGAGCTCAACATAATGCTTTTGAGTATAGAAATTTGTATACCGACATCTAGGAAAACGGGTTTGCGTCTTGACCTTGGCGAACGCAATGCCAGCTTTACTTATAACCACTTTTATGGCAATATCTTGTGAAGGAATACAAATTTTGAAGTGAAAACAAGCCTATATTATGTCAATATCTTTTATTTGAAACTCATGACTTAAGAACACATTCTAGGGTCAAACCCTGGGTCACATTTTGGTGTATATCTCTAAAACGGTTTGATAAATCGTGAAGTAGGTTACCTCATATAAAAACTTTGATTGATACCAGTCATCCGTACAATACCAACGTATGGCGCTCCAGCCAAGTGAAAGTTCAAAGACTAGCGTGATTAAGATACACGGAATACAGAAGGAAACGCACTTCAAGAAGCCCTAAACGCAATTTTCTCCCGGTGCAGCTGCATGTAAGCTTTGGGCTCAAAAGAAGTTTTCAGATTGAAGGAATTCATTATGGCATCAATATTTCGACGATGACGTATGTGTCCCAATAAGTTCCCTAAGCACAATAAGGAAGATGAGTTGATCCACCACTCTCTTTGTCGATGTCCAGGATCACAGATTTATGACAGCTCGCTTTATCTGGCAGAGGTGAGGGGAATGGATATTTAGCTTCTTCTCATATGGGAAAGTAAGTGGTATAAAGTAGTGAGAAATACTTGGTTGGTGCGCCAACTGACACACACGCTGAGTGCATGCCCTGTAAAAAACAATGGAGTATCAGAGTACTCCAAAATTTATACTCATTCATATAAAAAAGGGGACCCAATTTACATGGCATTTTCTCTGATTAGGGCACCTAATAATTTTTGGAGTACCTTTTACTTTGCTTCTGATTAGTCTATAGAGTAATCCTTTGGTAGCATTTAGAGAGTACCCTCACGTAGGTGATCCATGGAGTATTCAAAAGCAAAGAAATGGAGTACTCCGAGATGGATTAAGTGATCCAATCAGTGAACATCGCCACGAAAATTGTAACACCTTTCTGATATGAATGAAGTGTTGGAGTACTCTGATACTCCTTAAGGAGTATTCTTTGGATGACGGAACGGAGTATTTCCGTTTATTGTAGGGTAGAAATAATTGTCTGAAAGTGCTAGTATTCCATGCGCGCTCTCTTATCATAACAAAACCTACGCTTTCAAAATCGTAATTTTATCAAATAAACTAGTAAAAGAAAATTATTTTTAACAATACTTTTTTATATATGAGTCCCACAGCCTCACTTTAGGATTTATGTACCATCCGTTAACAACATTCAGGATGAAAGCCAAACTTGGGTTCTTCTATGTTTCCTGTGATTTAGTTCCCTAACCCTATATTTATGAGTCATCTGCAGCATAATAGGTAGAATACCAAGACCGATGGCCTGTACGGTGAGACTATTTATTCACAAGGTAAACTTCTCTCTCGCAATACGCCAGCTGCTTCCTTCCGTTCCGTTTCTCTTATTTTCTCCCTGGTTAAATCAAAAAGTGTGAAGAAGACAGATTATTTTCGACACATCCCAGTTTCTAACTGATATATCTGCCAAAGTTGTTGTTACAGCAGTACTGCATCATGTTTAGTCGTGGTATGTTCAGCATACCATCCATGTTAGGTCTGTTCGCGATGGAAATAATTATTACTAATTATACAAGGTGGCGCAAAAGTAAGCTTCCGATGTTCAGCATATCGGTTGTGGCACGTGCAGTGTGTGCTGTTGCACCGTCTTGTTGGAACCACATGTTTTCCAATCCCAATTCATCAAGTTGCGGCAAAAAGAACTCGTTGATCATTGCTCCGTAGCGCTCACCATTCACAGTAACCGTTTGGCCCCGACCGATTATTGGTCAAATAAATAGTCAGCAATATTCCGCGTTCTGGAGCAGTGTAGCGTAACATTGTTTATTAGCGTGTATTTCGCATGTGTTTACTACACAAATGTCAAAACAGAACTGACTTTAGGGGCCAATCGCAAAATTTATAGCATTTTCTGATAGAAGGATTACTTTTGCGCCACCTTGTACTTACTTTTTAAAGTCGTGTTCACGAAGTCAAAAAAACTTGCAAGAGCTTGATATTATATTTGATTTCAAGAGAAATTGTAAATGCTAACTGCATAAATTTTTGATAGTGACTTAAATAATAAAAACTGGTGGCTGGAAAAATTAAACACCGTGTTAGAATTTTATTTCTTTACTTTTAAAATATTTTTTTTTTTTTTAATTTTTAAATAAAAATTATAATATAAATATTTTTGTTTTAATTTTTAAATAAAAATTATAATATAAATATTTTTTTTTTTAATTTTAATACAATTTAGTCTTAAATAAGAAAATAATTCATAAAAATGGTGAAATAAAACAATAAATTTTTGCTTTCGCACCGACATATTTGACGTTTACGATTTGTTCGTTACTTCACTGACCTCATAACACCAAATTATGATGCTGCTTTACTTTTAGGTATCACGTAATCTCTACATACTACAATACATTTTATACATTCAAGAAAAATTTATAGGAGGGATCATTGTTGAGTCAGAGACAATAGTAGTTAGAATTTTTGTCTGCCTGTCTGTATGTTTGGGGGCTCATCACAGGAAAATTGCTACATTGGAATAGAAAGGAACTTCACCGTTGCATTACTAAACGCCTAACTTAAAATTTAACCCTAGAAAGCTAATCGTCGGTCACTCCATATAAAACCTAACCATTCGTCGATTCTTTAAATTACTTATTTCTAATATAGTTATTTAATTTTTGGTTTGATTTATTGTACGTATAGTGTACCAGATATTAATCTTCAAAATAAAACATTTTTTTATTATTTTGGAACAATTGAGATATATTTTTTCTAGGTCTTTTAGAAAGGCGGTTTTAAAAAGAGACAGAAAACTTTCAATAGCGTATTCGACGAAGCTTACGTGTCTAGGGTTAAAATATCCCTTATTTTGATAGCTCTACCGGTTTCGGAGATATCGATCAATATGTGGACCAGAGGTAACCAAAAATGTTTTAGTCGCTTATGGGTATCTAACGAAAGGTGATAATGAGTGCAGCAATAAGCGATGTGATTAATTGGAATATCTCAACTGGTTTCGGAGATATCTCCTAAAATGTGAACCTGCTTAGTCTCAAAGTGGGTTACTAAATTGTGGCTGCCAAACGAAAGGCACTACAAAGGAGTTTGATAAATGATGGTACTCATTTGATATTTTTATCGGTTTCGGTGATGTAGCCAAAATTGTGCAACTGGGTAGTCACAAAAAAAATAGTTTATTGTTATATCTAAAGTTTACATACAATGGCTTCTCACAGTTTAGCTATAAATAACTAACTGGGTTTGACCATACTCTCACTACGTTCATCACCAAAAACTGCTGCATGGAATTGAGTACAGTTTATTTCTAAACATTTAAAAACTTAGAACCCACTTTACGCAATTGAAACAATTTACCAATCTTGGCGCAACAATATAGGTGGCGGCATGGCGACTTACATACATACATTCTGTTGCGACAGCCTTATCGGACAATGTGTATTTGTATACGCATTTGTATACGCGTATGTATGTGTGTGTGTTTGTGTACGGATGTGTGCTATCCTCAAACCAACCGCCTGAGAGGTATGCTGGCTGTAGATCGTTATAGGCGCAGGGTAAGTTCGATGCTAAACTATGGTTTGATCGAGCGACTTCGCGGCATCAGTGGTGCGATCGCCGATATCCACCAGCTTCCGAAAGCCGACAGAAGGGTGACAAGTTGAGTTGAAAATTACCAAGGAAATTGTGCGGACCGGTTGTGCTTAAAGCAAAAATTATAAAGTGCCATTTTACCTTTCTGACAGTGAAACAATAAAATCAGGAAAGAAAAAAATTTTATAATAATAAAAAACAAAATGCATTAAAAATACATTGTAGTCCTAGTTATTGTGCTAAAGGCTGAAATGAAACAAGAAATAAACAAAATCAAAATTATAAGTGCTGACAAGTGACAAAGAAAATTATACGAAATAAAAAAATATATATATTTATACAAAAAAAATAAAAATAAGACCCACAAAATTCAATTGAAGCAAGTATTCTAAGGGAGAAATCGAGTAGCGTTACCGGCGATCACAAGCCTTTAATAGCAAAACCGGCGAACTTACGGACCAGAAGCGGTCCGCTGCACCTATAAATCCCTTGCTGCCACAGCCCGCCAAATCCGAGGTTCTTGTCAGCGGGAGACAAAACCATCGCACCCCGGATTTTTTTGTAAAATTTGTCTTGCGAAGCAGTAACGGCAGTGTACCAGATCACTGACCCCAAACGCTCTACAACAAAGTAGCACCTTTCCTCTGAAATAAGCCAGTTGCCTATATCCATAGGCATACGAATAACATCATTAGCCATTTGAATAGTTGATTACGGTCGAGCAGTTGTTTCCGTGCTTTAACCGGAGAAGGGTCAGTGACCGTAAGAAATTGTCAAAAGTCTGCAAACGGCGCAGACAGGAACGAAGGAACACCGAAACAACACGGCAGATAGAGAGAGCAGCAGCAGTGCAGCGGAGATCAGTTTTTGCAACCTTTAGTTTATTTGTTTTTGTTTTAGGCTAAGTTCTTTTTCTTTCGTTTTTTTTTCTGTTGCTTCCATATGATTTTTGCAGGCCTGCTTTGAGCTGCACATTTACATTCCCTATTCCTATTACCTGAGATTATTTTTTTTTCTTTCTTTTGCATTCCTGCCTAATTGTTTTTTTTTGCCAAAGGCATAAGCACAAACATATGTGCATATGAAGTTCTTTTTTTAGTTATTTGTTTTTATCTGACCTTATTTTTTTTTTATTTTTTTCTTCTCATTAATTCTTCTAGTTAAATTCTATTTTTTTTGATTCTTTTGCTTCCACGGCAATTACTTAATTTGATTTGATGATTTTTTTTTCTTCAGTGGTAATTATTTATTTACTTTTGATTTTTTTGGTCTACCCAAACCACACATTAGTTTTTTTTCAATTCGCCATATGTTTTCATCGCACATTTCTTTATTTATTCCTTTGATTTGTTTTTTGGGTTTTTGTTCAGTCATTTAAATTACTTTTGGTTTATGCATGTACATTATTTTGATGTATTTTGAAGTGTTTTGGTTTCTTGGTTGGTATTGCCGTTGAGGTATGCGCCGTATGACCCGCTCGCTGCCCACAATTACGAGCGAGTGTTCTGGCTTTGCCAAAGAAACGCGGTCAGAACCTCAACTTGATACCGACGTGTGAGAGTAGCTTGACTTTGTTTTGTCTATTTCTCCTCCCACAGTTTAGCGACGTATGCTGGCGCCACTATAAACGCTGCAAACATCAGGTGAGTGATATTACAAGTCAAGATACGTATAGTTCCATGCACCTGCTGAAGTGCATTTAGTACTATTTTTACTACCTCTTTTCTATGCTTTTATACCTTAAGAAATCTTCAAGACTTTTTTGTTAATCCTTCTTTGATTTTGAATAATTGGTTTTGGGTTTTTTTTATTTACATAATTATACTCTTTTGATATAATTAAGACATAAATTGAATTATATTCTTTAGCTTTATCTGGTTGAAACCATTCCTTGTTTTTGTATTACACTTTTTACTCCTTATTAGTTAATTAAGGCCGAAATTTAATTATATCATTTATTGTTACCCGATTATTAGGGTTAAATTCATGCTCCTTTTTAATTAATTATGTACTTAGGCTAAGTCAGTTTTCTTAGTGACCTTAAATTATTTCGTAGAATAAAAAAAAAAAAAGGATTGTAATGAAACCCTGAAATCTTTTTGTCTAATTATGTCGGGCTAAATCCCTTTGGTTTCTGGAGTCGGGTGTTGTTCTCCCGGATAATGGTATGGTGCTAGGCGTTTGATCCATGAACTGACGGACGGACATGACTTGACATTAGGGCAGACGGACGACTGTCCGTACTAGGGAGTGCTACGTTATTGTTCGGAGCCCAGTAGCATTCAAGGTAGTTCGCAGGAGGCGAACAAAAGGGGTGGGTCGGCTCCACTGACAGGACTGTTTTCTACCGCTATGTCTTCTTTCCTCTCTACTGTGTATCATATATCATCACAGACATGAACTCTCTTTTTGTTAGTGTAGCTGTGAGTGAGAAGTTGTGGCAAGGAACACGACCACCGACGAGCTTAGCCTGGGCTTCCAGCATGCCTGGCCCGCCATGACTTCTCGCCCACTAACAGCGGTTTACACAACAATTCTCCATGAGTTTGGTAAAAACTAAACAACGAAATGAGCATACAAAATTTAGAAACAATTTTTCAATCAGTTGGCCATGCTACGACCTGATAGTTCTGCCCAGGCTTGCCAGTATTGGGGAGTTTTTACAAACTTTGGCGACCAAATTATGAAAATTGGCGATGACGACTTTTTTGGCGATTATCCAAATATTATGAAGCTTAAGTAAATTCTTTAGGTATAATTTTAACTCTGTTTTCATCTTTTATTTACACCTCGCCAAACATCTTACGAGAAAATGAAGTAGAAAGCAAACGAGAGTTTGGAGCAGATCAATACGCAGGATCCTTAGTCGTATCATATTGTGACTTATTCGATGATTCCTTGATGATTAATACTGTGTTCGATCACTATAAACTCAAAAAGGCACGCTCACAGATACTGTAACTAATAGCTAGTTTTATTTACTAGTAATAAACGCAATACAAATTTAAGAGTTTTGGTAACTTCACAGTAGTTCACTGAACAACAATTGAAAACAAACTGATCAACCTGGCTTGCTTGGTCACTGCCTTATATAGTCCAACAGGGTGCTACTAGAAGTTTCTTGGTTGTTCGCTCTTCGTGTTCTCGAAGGGTCGGTGTTATTTATTGACATCTCCTCTTTGCCTTGTATTCGCAAACACTCGCGCCATCTCTCTTCCTCTTCCTTGGTACACGCTTGTATGCATAAAGCTGAAGTTATTGGTGCGTTTGTCTTATCGATGTAGTCGTATCCTTAACGTAAGAGAAAAACCAACATGGAATTGGTCGGTAAGGTTACTTTACGGAGAGGGAATTACGATACAGCACCAATAACCGATTGCATTGTTTCTCATAAGGTTGGTCGAATTAGCTGTTTTATAAGGTTACCGATAACGCACCAATTACTTGAGCTTAAGCGTAGCCATCGTTATCTCGGTTGTGTTTAACTAGTGATGAGAGAGTGTTATTAAGTTAGGGATAGTACGTACTTGAGAATATTCGTCACAATACGAGGTGTGTTCAAAACGTATCGCGAATTTTGAATTTTCGCTGGTTACGTATATTCGAATTTCGAATTTTTTGTGGCGTTATGTTGGTACTCATGTCTCTCACTTATGCCGACAAGCTCGGCCATTTTGAATGTTCAGTTAATTGTTGACAGCTGCTTTGCTTGCACGTGTTTTGGATCGTCTTCGATTTTTACCTATTCAAAAAAATGGATCAAAGAACCTGTATCAAATTTTGTGTGAAAAACGAAATTAAGTGCGCGGATGCATTCCGAATGTTGACTGTGGCATACGCAGAAGCTACCTTGGACCGAAGCAACGTTTATCGGTGGTACAAAATGTTCTCAGAAGGCCGAGAAGATGTGCAAAGAAGAACACAAATTGGCTTTTGACGAGATAAAGACGGCATCGAAGGAGGAGCTGAACAAGATACAAAAAAATGATTTTTTGAAGTGCTTCGAAGATTGGAAAAACCGTTGGCACAAGTGTATAATATCTCATGGGGCTTACTTTGAAGGGGACAAAATAGATATTCATGAATAAATAAATAACTTTTGAAAAAACACAAAATTCGCGATACTTTTTGAACACACCTCGTATGTTAAGGAAAATTAACATGTGCATAGGCATACATACTAATGTTGTTATCTGGCGCCAAATTTCTGGCGACTATGTCAACGAGTGACGAAACCCATTTTTGTCAAGAAGAGGGATACAAATTCCTTGATGAAAAATGTTGACAATGACAGCGTACTGTCTTCCGTAGGAAGCAAATTTTGGCATACTTTATTATAAAGAGAAAAGTTAATCGTTAAAGATTTCCAAAGGTGATGTTACTGTCCTTGAAAAGAAAGCTTTTGAATATATTAATACCTTTTGCAAAGAAATTGATAAATGGTTGCCAATAATTTTGAAAAATTTAAGGAAAATTCAGATTTTCTCTCCAATCAATTGAATCAAAATCGACCTGAATCCAAAGATTCCCAGTAGAACCAGGGATCATCGTTTTATTAATCCCGGAGTACTCCCTTGAGAGTATTGGATTACTCCCTATTACTCCCTATACTTCTGTGTATTACCATATAATTTTGTGTACTCTCTTTTAACATTGCATGCCCTAGAAGGGCGAGTAATAGAAAAACTCCCTTTCACCTCCCAAAAAACAATAATGGAGTTTTAGCTATTACTTTTTTATGAATCTCAATAGCGTAATGGGGGAGTTTTGGAGAATTTTAGAAGACCACCCAGGAGAGTAATGAGGGAGACATTTCATATTCCTTCTAAAAGACCAACGAAAGTTCTTTGTAGAATCATGCCTCAATCCTTCTATGGAAGCAAATAAATGCCCCCAGCATACCAGCGAAAAGGGATAAATTATAGAAAATGGCATAAATAACATTCATATAAAAAAATTTAACAACCACAAATGGTATCGAATCTGAATTAAATATTATATTTTTTACAACTCAAACTTTTTCCTTTTGTTGAAATTTTTTTCTTTTGTTGACAGAGAAATTTGGTTTACTCAACAAGTAGTTAACCGGGAGTAGAAGTTGGAGAAATCTCTACTTTCGCCTCAAAAATATATAGAAGGGAGTAATGGTTTATTATGAACTTAAGGACGTCTCCCCCCTTTTGCTCCAAGATTAGTAAACTTAGGAGCACAAAGTGTAGAAATCTTTGTTATCGTTCCGAATGGATGTTAAGGGGAGTACTTTCTTGTTCATCGCTTGGGGATATGTCCCGTTTTCCTCCACAAAGACTAAGAGCAAAAAACGAAAAAATTATCTTCCATTGTTCCAAAAGGATGTCAAAGGGAGCTCTTTCTTATTCATAGCTTGGGGATATCTCGCTTCAAGTTTTACTGGGTTTATCATGCCTGGAATTAAATACAGTACTTCTATAAGACCCTTTATAAAACACCTCCAAAAACATCGGGAAAGGTATCAATAATCCGAAAGCGGAAAAGAAATAGTTTTTTTCAGTGAAAAGTTATTGCCAAAAAATCAAAAACTTGCCCAAGACTGATCCCAAAGGGGGGACCTGATCCATGTTATGTATGTTCAGAGCACCTTTTAAATACATATGAGCGTTGGAAGAACATTGTCGGTAAGTTTTATATCTTTTGTTTTGCTTGAAATTTTGTTGGCGACTTACTTAGCGACATGTAAGTAAAATTTGGCGATTTTGGCTACTTTTAAGGGAGAATCTGGCGACATGTTTTAAAATAAATTTCGTATACTCAGCGAATTCAATAAGTTCTATTAATTCGTTACGGCTAATAAACTTCGTATTGTTTTAATCAGAAACACAAATTTCTTATAAAAAGCATCAAAACAAAAGCAATCGAACAGGTAGTATGCCACCAAAGAATGCAGAATATAGAGAAACTCCAACAACAATTCTAAGTAATTTTAGTGGTGAATTACCTACCACCAAAAAATAGTGAAAGAACTATCCCTCTTATCTTGATAAAAAAACGTGAAAATAAAACAACTGAAATAAATATTAAAAGAAGTCAAATTGTGATTTATGTTCAAAAATAAAGGGATTTCTAACATTAAAACTAGAAAACTAATAGGCAAAGGCTTTCAGTGGTGAATTTCCTAATTCGTTGCGTTCTCGAATTTTGATGTTAGTTATATACAGTGTAACCAGGTGATAGAAAAAAAGGCTAGATTGGCAAAAAAAAGGTTAGAAAAAGCTAAAATTAAGAAAAGAAGAAGCTAAAAAAAGTCAGAAACTCTTTTACGAAATCCATATATAAAGGTGTAGACATAACTTAAAGGAACTATTCTTGTTTCAACACATATCAGGCACATTTTCCTTAACTAGGAATTTTTTCAAAGAAATACATACTATAGAAAAATCACTACAAACTAATTAATTATATAATATTTTCATATCAGAAGATCTTGAGTCTGCGTACAAAGTTTGTGTGTTTATCATAGAGATGAGATCATCGGTAATTTCAAAATTAGTGCGACATTTGTATAAGCGTTTTAATAAACATCTAATATTAAGCATCGAGTTAAGCATTTTAATTTTTAACCTGTTTCTTAACTTAGTTTTTAAAATGTGCATGGCACTACGAATTCTGTCACCCTCCGCATTACTGAAAGGTAATGCCAAAAAGCTAAATACGAGCTCCAACAGTTCTAAAAAAGGGGGTTCGTTTAATCAGTCTTTATGTACTTGACTTGGAGACTACCTAATCTTTTCTTCTTGAAAGTGAGAAAATACATCCGGCTTTGTAACTTTCAAAGGATTATCAACTGAAAAAAATTATCTTTCGTAAAGAGTTCATTTTATCAGGTAGACGATGTCGCAATTGGGTTATAAACTTCATTAAAAATAGTCATCAATACTACCTTCATTTAACTTTAATTTTATTTGAAAAATATGGTGTTGGGACCAGAAAAGGTTTGGAATAAAAAGAAGGCTAAAAAAAGCCACGAAGCTAAAACCAACATTATGAGGCTAAAGGACAAAGAAAAAGGCTAAATCTAGCCTCGAAAAGGCTAACCTGGTCACACTGGTTATATATTTCAATTGCTTTCGTGTTTGATCTTTTCTTGCAATAGTTATCATTCGTTTTGCCTTGAAAGAAACATTTTACCTAAAATATCTAAAATAATAAAAAGAAAAGGTAAGCATATTTATCTCATATATTATTGTATTCCCTCCACTCTCTATGCATATTTTACTTTCGTAGGAATAGAATTACATATTTCAGAATTGGAATTGGTTGTGAAACGCATATACCTTTGCATAAATATCAAAAGGAAGCATCAAAAAGAAAGGGGTTTTTATTGATGTTCTACTACCTGTCGTCAGCTTTTAGTATTTCAAAATTTTACAAATACGCTTACATTTTCTTCTTCTTTAAATGGTCATCTAACCGCCTGGGTGATTTTGACCGTCCAACATAGCTCGCCAGTCGTTTCTTCGTTGCGCCAACTGGCGCCAATTGGAAACACCGCGGGATCGCAAATCGGTCTCCACTTGGTCCTTCCATCGGAGTGGTGGTCTCCCTCTTCCTCTGCTTCCACCGGCGGGTGCCGATAAGAATACCTTCTGGGCTGGAGCATCTTCGCTCATTCGCACTACGTGGCCTAGCCAGCGAAGCCGCTGTGTTTTAATTCGCTGAACTATGTCGGCGTCTGCGTAAGGTTCATACAGCTCATCATTAAATCTTCTTCGGTACTCGCCGTCGCCAACGCGTAGAGGTCCACAAATCTTTCGAAGAACCTTTCTCTCGAATACTCCCAGAGCCGCCTCATCAGATGTTGTTAGTGTCCACGCTTCTGCACCATATAGCAGGACGGGTGCGATGAGTGACTTGTAGAGTGTTATTTTCGTTCGTCGAGAGAGGACTTTACTTTTCAATTGCCTACTCAGTCCGAAGTAGCATTTGTTTGCAAAAGTGATTCTTCGTCGGATTTCTAGGCTAACATTATTGTTGGTATTAATGCTGGTTCCCAGGTAAACGAAGTCCTTTACTATTTCGAAATTATTGCTGCCAACAGTGGCTTGGTTGCCAAGGCGCGAATGCGCTGACTCTTTGCATGATGACAGAAGGTACTTCGTTTTGCCCTCGTTCACCACCAATCCCATTTTCTCCGCTTCTTTTTCTAATTTGGAGTAAGCAGAAGTTACGGCGCGGTTGTTAAGGCCAATGATATCAATATCGTCAGCATATGCCAACAGTTGGACGCTTTTATAAAATATTGTTCCAGCGCGGTTAAGTTCTGCAGCTTGTATTATTTTCTCCAGCATTAAATTAAAGAAATCGCACGATAGGGGGTCACCCTGTCTGAAACCTCGTTTAGTTTCGAACGGCTCGGAGAGGTACTTCCCAATTCTGACCGAGCTGGCGGTGTTGCTCAAGGTCATTTTGCATAGCCGTATAAGTTTTGCGGGGAAACCAAATTCAGACATAGCGGCATATAGGCAGCTCCTTTTCGTGCTATCGAAAGCGGCTTTAAAATCAACAAAGAGATGATGCGTGTCGATTCTTTTCTCACGGGTTTTTTCCAAGATTTGGCGTATTGTAAAAATCTGGTCGATGGTAGATTTACCAGGTCTGAAGCCACACTGATAAGTTCCAATCAGTCTGTTCACATCAGGTTTCAGTCTTTCGCACAATACGCTTGATAGGACCTTATATGCGATATTCAAAAGGCTGATTCCGCGATAGTTGGCGCAGTTTGCAGGATCGCCCTTCTTGTGGATTGGGCAGAGAACACTTAGATTCCAATCTTCAGGCATGCATTCATCCGACCAAATTCTGCATAGAAGCTGATGCATGCGCCTTACCAGCTCCTCGCCTCCGTGTTTGAATAGCTTACATTTTAGACCTGGAATAGGTAGGCGAAAAGTATAACTTTTTGTGCAAATGAACGACCCACTATTTTGGAACTTTATCACAAATACTTGATGTTCTATTCATAGCCTCTATAAACAAAAAATCTTCAAAATATATCACTTTCTAAATAGTCACGTCACCGTACCAAATCTGGAAAAAGGTAGGTGAAATTATAAATTTTTGAAAATAGTGACGCTAGAAGCACCAGTCTGCAAGTCTACATACAACAATTCATCTTTTAACCACAGCATTAAAAATACACAATGCCTACCCGAAAACTATCTAACCTATTGTCGGCTTCAGTTCGAGCAAAACGAAGGCGGTTGCAAATGTTAAGAGAAAGTGAGTCTAGCATCGCAGCGTTCTACAAGTGCCGCATCTCTGTCTCAAGAGGCTTCCCATGAACGCGAATCGCGTCTCAATTATAATAGACGACGTATCGCCGTTTCAAGATCTTTGGAAAGTAACATTCAACGTGAAATTCGCACCACGCCGAAACTAGAGTGTCGGAAATTTCGGAAGAACGTGAGAATCGATTAAGTGCCAATCGTAGGCGCCGTAGGGCTCCGATCGAGAACAGCGTTTATGTAATGAGAGCGCCACGAAATATTATTAGCAACGAGCTTTGCGTTTGTCTGCCGATCACTCGCACTATTAAATCACACGCTCTCTGAAAACAGCGAAGCAAAGAGACTTACGTTTGTCAGTTGACCGTAACCGACAACAAATATCTCGTATGTTGGAGACAAATGACCAGCGTGTTTTGCGCTTATCGGCTGCTGGCAGTCGCTACAATGATAGCCAGGAAATGATTGGTTATCACCTCGACGAAGAGAGGAGTCGAGTGCGAGAATGACGTGAAATGCAATCCTGTGACATCCGAGCGATACAGTTACAACAAGATCGACTGCGTCACGGTGTTCTAAGGTTGCCTGTTAGTGGTGATGATCTTTCATAATATCTGAACACGAAGATTTTCCGTGTATGGATAAGGAGAAAAGTGGATTTCATTACGATCGGGTATTTAAGTACGGTGATCAAACTGATATAGGCTCAATGAGCAGAATATGTTCGCATTGTCATGCTCTCAAGTGGAATGGTGAACCAACGGGAATGTGTTGTTCGTTTGGAAAAGTTCACTTAGAGACAATACAAGAATCACCAGAGCCATGAAAGGATTACTAAAGGGAGAACATCCGAAGTCCAAACATCCTTTGGGGCAAATCAAATAATTGAGGGGCTTTTTATGCCTACTTTCAAGATACAAGGCTAAGTATACCATCTAATTGGCTCACTGTTACCCACAAATGTCCCAAAGTTCCTACAAATATATTTCGTAGATAATTACCATGACCAGGCACAAACTGTCCCTAATTTGGATTCGACTTTGGTATGCAGCCTGCAAGTATAGTGTGAATCCGTGCATCCAAAGTTTTAAAGCTGCTCTTGGGTCCGTTCCAACTGGCGATCGCAGTATTGACAAATTTCTAATTGCTGCTGTAAAAGGCCAACCGGGGTCGTTATAATGCACCAACCACAAACGAAGCCGCTGTCCTGTTAGTCGACCAGTAGTTTGATCGGAAGGACATTGTGCTATGTACTCTTGTTAATCGACTTCATAGAATTAGTGAACGCGCTTATGATTCGTTACAGTACTCTTTGATGTTTTGTCGATGTGAAGACTGATATAACATGCCGAAAATAACGTTGATCCCACTACTGGAATTCCGAATTATAGTAAGAAAACCTCAGCAATGCAGTTCTACAGTTTTCCAAGCCAACAGCGAGCGAGCACATCCACTCACATTACTTTCGGGGCCTTTTTAATTAGTTTTTGGTGGATATACACGCAAAGATTGAAAGTGAACGACTGATTTTTATCCGAGGCAGCTACGTGCAGAAAATTACATTTACCTAAGGGATACCTTACAACAAGATTATGATGCAGAAAATATAGGTAGGATGGTGATTCCCCTCTCGCAGTCACAGGTAGACCGAGATACATTACCGAGCGTAAGCAAGATGCGTTTTGTTATGTTAAGAAATATGGGGGCGCAGATTTCTTTATAACTATGACAACTAACCCTAAGTGGATTGAAGTAGAGAAGAACTTTCTGCCTGGCCAGGCCTCCTGCAAAAGACAGGAGTTGATTACTAGAGTGGTTAATTCAAAGCAGAAGCGTTTGATAGATCTTCATACAAAAGAAAAGATTTTTGTTTCATTTGCACAATCTGTTGTGGCTAGAAGAGAAGATTATTAGTGCGGAGCTCCCTAATCCAGATTCAGATCCTACCCTGCACAGATGGGTCAAAGCGAACATGATTCATGGCCCATGTGGATCATTAAATCCCAACTCACCTTGCATGAAAGAAGGTCGCTGCACAAAGAGATTTCCGAAACGCTTTGTAAACGAAACAGTTACTGTTAAAAATGGATATCTATAGTACCGGCGCCGAGCCCCTGAAAATGTTGGATTCACAGCCGATCAATAAAATATATCTGCAAGTATGTAAATAAGAAAAGCGATCAGGCGACATTTGGTTTGCAGAGTGGCGATAGTAATGCATTTCGATGTTCGAAAAACGGGCAGCGAGTGTATTTTACTTCTGAAAACGTAAGAGAACGTATAGAAAATCCACGCCAGACCACACTCTTGGCATATTTTCGTCTATGTAAAGAAGATACTTTCGCACGGACTCTCCTATACAATTGAGTTACCAGCATACTACACCTATAATAAACAAAGAGGACAATTTAAAAGACGAAAACGCGGTCAGCCTATAGAATGCTTTCCAGGCGTCTGTCGAGATAAGTCAATAGGACGAGTATACACTGTTGACCCAAGTAACATCGAGTGCTACTATTTGCGTCTTTTGCTGCACACAGTCAGGGGAGCCACTTCGTATCCACATTTAAAGACTGTTGGTGGTATTGAAAATTCTACATTTCATGGAGCTTGCTATGCGCTACGTTTTCTAGATGACGATCGAAACTGGATTGAAACTCTTTACGAGGCCATAGTCAGGGAAACTCCCAGTCGACTGAAGCATTTGTTTGTAGTGATGTTAGTGTTCCGCGGGCATTCCCATCCTGTTCAGCTATGAGAAAGATATCAGCAGCATTAAAGGAAATAGTGGGTTGGAATCTGATGAACATGTTATTAACCGCTGTCTTTTCTCGCTTCAAGATATTGTTACTTCACTAAGTGGCAATACGTTGAGTCCTTATGGAATGTCAGCTCGCTGAAAGAGTATGCTATAGAAACCAATTATAGTTCTTCTGATATGGCCGAAATCGTAAACAATAATTGTGGAACCCTTACAGCTGAGCAAAAGTCGGTATATGATAAGGAAGGAGACACATTTTTTTTGGGTGCACCTGAAGGTACAGGAAAAACTTTTTTATTCGCCTTCTACTATCTGAAGTCAGAAGATATGGTATGATAGCAATAGCTGTCGCTTCTTCGGATATTGCTATCACTCTACTTCTGGGAGGCACAACCGCCCACACTATGTTCGAGATACCATTGGACCTTGCTACATATGAAACCCCAGTTTGTGCCATATCGCGAAATGGTGAGAAGGCAAAGATTTTTGCAGAGTGAAACCTAATTGTTTAGGACGAGTGTACGATGGCACACAAGAAGGCCGTAGAGGCAGTCAATCGTACTCTTCAAGACATCCGGCGAAACGATCACATAATGGGAAAAGTAACAGTTTTACTTTGTGGGGATTTCTGTCAAACTCTTCCAGTCATAACTCGCGAAACTAGGGCTAATGAGGAACCGGCATGTCTTAAATGCTCTGTGCTCTGGCCACGGGTTCAGAAATTGAGTCTGACACGAAACATCAGAGCACACATCGGTGGCAACTCAAGTGCGAAGGAATTTTGGGTTGTTTTGTTAAAAATCGGTGCGGCTTCAATACTCTAATCAAATGGGTTAGTGACTTTACCAAAGAATCTTTGCAATATTGTTCTTTCCATAGAGGATCTTATTTCTTCTGTTTATGGCGACGTATCTGAATTAAAGTGTCAGGACAATTCTCGGCTTTGTGAGCGAGCAATACCTACACCAAAAAATTAACAAGCAGCCGTCATAAATAACAGTACTTTGGAACAAATTGATGGAGAAGAAGAATTTTACCGGTCAATCAATATAGTTTTGGACAGAACCAACAGTACCAGTTATCCAGTAGAGTTTCTTAACTTCCTTTCAGCACCCGGACTCCCAGCGCATTACATCGTTTTGAAAATTGGTATTCCGATTATGTTGCTCCGAAATTTAACAACTCCAAAGTTACGTAATGAAACCCGCCTTAGAGTTAAATTGCTTCGAAATAATATTATAGAAGCAGAAATTCTTACGAGTGGATCAGGTGAAATAGTTTTCATACCACGCATACCCATTGTAGGGTTTATTTTAATTGATAATTTTTACTTGTTTATTTTACACTTTGTGTATTTTAATATTTTTGAATCAACTTAATTTTTGTAATTGAAAATTTATGGTATCTATATATGTAGGGTTTAATTTACACCCTACACCCATAATACCAACAACAAGCGTTTGCTATGACAATTTGTAAGTCGCACGTTCAGACACTCCGAGCAGTTGGCATCGATCGACCTTAGGACGAACTGTTTATCACATGGGCGGCAAAATGTTGCATGCTCACGGGCAGTGTTGGGCAAATTATAATTGTTAAAACAATTAATTAATTGTTAATTGCAACTTCTACAATTACAAATTTTTAATTGTTAATTGCAACTCCTACAATTAACAATTTTTAATTGTAATCGCAAAAATGTACAATTAACAATAAATCAACTGCAATGCTCGCAATTAACAATTAATTAATTATTTATTGTGTTTCTCTATAATTAACAATTTGTTAATTAGAATTGTTTTATGAATTAACAATATACACGCTACCCGGACGCTATCTAGTATATTATTAGCCGGGTACCGTGGTGTTTTATTGTGACAAACTTCTACTGCAAGACCATGTAGGTTATATATATATGGCAAAATATTGCTTGATTCCTTTCAAATATCACTTTCGTGAAAATCAATCAAGGATTCCCCGGGTAATTGTAAAAAATAGTTAATTATTATTAATTGCTTCATAATACAATTAAGAAATTAATTTGAACTGTTTCAATTGTAATTAATTTTAATTCAATTTATTTAATTGCAATTATTTTAATTGCAACTATTTTAATTGCAATTACTTTCTTAATCAATTAGTAAATCAATTAAAAACTTTATTTAATGCTCAACACTGCTCACGGGTAACTTGCTTCGAAAATTTGTTTATAGTTTGTAATATGGGTAGAACTTCAAATCGTCTGCTGAATGGAGGATCAGCCTATTTCAAAATCTTTTTTAAAAACGCCCTATATCAATATTTGTTTCAATAACGCCCTATTTCAAATTTTGATTCAAAAACGCCCTATCTCAGAATTTTTTCAACAATGCCCTATCTGAGAATTCGATTCAAAAACGTCCTATCTCAGCTAAAAATGTATTGAATTTTCGTTCAGATAGGACGTTTTTGAAACTCATTCTTAGATAGGGCTATCTTAAACCAAATTTTGAAATAGGGTGTTATAGAAAAAAATTCTGAGGTGGGGCGTTCTTCAAAGAAATTCTGAGATAGGACGTTTTTGAAAAATATTTTGAAATAGGGTGATCTTCCAATCAGCAGTCGAATATATATAATAAAGAAATTCTTTAATTTGTGTTATTAAAATGAAAAAAAAAACAGCTTTAGGGCAGTTATCCCATCTAAACTTTAAGTTTTGTCTGTCCGATAGTAAATTTTTTTTGTGTAAATCGGGCATATCAATTTCAAAGCTTACATGAGGCCCTTAAGTAATCAAATCGTCTTTTTATTGGAATTTATTCTTATGCTAATAAAGCTGCAAAGTAGGTATACTGACACTTGATTAGAAATTATGCGCATCCGAAATCTAGGGCAAAAGCTAGTACCAAAGAAGCACTTTTAAGAGATGAGTGCCCATTTAACGGGATTCGTGACTTCGCGCTTGGTCATTTGTTTCGAGAACAACAATGATGAGAATGTTAAATAAAACAGCGTCAGGAAGCTACAGCGTAGTGAGAACTATTTTTCATCTAAAAGAATCAGAAGTTCTGACTTTTCGCTATCAGAGTCGAAGCTCCGCAACATTCGTAGTTTACAACATATGTACTATATGAATTTTTATTCATGCTTGTAATAATATGTTAAAAATTAATTCTATACTTTTTAGCCACCGTCTGCAAAAAGTTTTGGGTCTACAGCAAATGGAACTATACCAAAGGAGAAAAGCCAGTCAAAACTTTTGTATGCGATCAATGAAAGTCCACCATGGTACTTAAGTATATTTTTGGCCTTGCAGCACTATTTAACCATGATCGGAGCAATTGTTTCAATTCCATTTATTTTAACGCCCGCTCTTTGTATGTCCGATGAGGATCCTGATCGAGGAGTTATTATATCAACAATGATATTTGTAACCGGAATTGTTACACTAATACAAGCCACCTGGGGAGTTCGTTTGCCAATAGTACAGGGTGGCACAATATCGTTCTTGGTACCTACGTTGGCCATTCTCTCGTTGCCACAGTGGAAATGCCCAGCAGTGAATGAGATTGACGCAATGAGTGAGGATGAACGTACAGAATTGTGGCAAATACGTATGCGAGAATTATCTGGAGCTATCGCAGTGTCAGCATTAGTTCAGGTGGTTTTGGGCTACACTGGTTTGGTTGGGAAAATATTGCGATTCGTAACGCCACTTACTATTGTGCCGACAGTGTCTTTGGTAGGTCTAACACTTTTCGAACATGCCGCTGATACAGCTTCAAAACATTGGGGTATTGCTGTGGGGTAAGTAATTATAATTTTTTTTTAAGCCTGATGCCGAGATTATTCTCGCTTATTTTGATGAATTAATAATATGGTAATACTGCTTTTTAAATTCTGACCAACCTATTTCCTTCTCAACATTAATCATAATTCATAAATTTCGTAGTTCTGTCTATTTCTCGCAGTTGTATGAGTTGTTGTGCAAACTGCACTTCAAAGTTTTTCAAACAACACTTTGCTGTCATGATGAGTTATATACAGATGTTGCGGAGCTTCGATTCCATCAGGAGAGTGACAAATTTCTATTAATTTATACATCTAGTTAATTCCGTTTTAAGTTTCAACTGTTTGAAGCCGATCTGTAGAAAGGGCTTTTGTCATACGCTAGAAAAGCAAATATTTGGCAGAGGTGAATACAATTTGACGTAGGAAAAGGTATCTCAATACTTTTGTCTTAGTCTTTTAAATATATACATCAGTTGATTTCGGTCAAATGAAGCATCGATTGAGAAATCGACCATATCATCGTCTCCTGCAAAGGCACTTAAGGCGTATTCGATCTAAATGTCATAATACCAGCTTTAAGCTCTGATTAAAGAAACTTTTACCATTATCATTTTATTCAATATCCAAGTGAGTGATCCAGTAAGGAGTAGAACTGTTCGTTTCATAACCTTTTTAGGGATAACGGGACTTGCTCATGACCCCGGAGATTTTGCAACCCCACGCTAAATTCCATCCCGTTTTTGCTTTTCTGATCATTGTGCTTCTATAGCAAACGCATCATCCCAATCATTTCCAAATATGCCCATATGACCGCTGATCCAGTATAGATGTACGTTCCCCCAGTATAAATTCTCCCTAGCTCATTACGTTCACATTGCCAAGAAGAAAGCAGGAGTGAGGGGCCTCATGTACTTCACCATTATTATTTTGTATGGATAAAGAAATCCTCTATCTTCACTCTCTCCTATATATTTGGTTCCCACAACTACTATAATTCCCGATCTTTATTACTGGATCTTACGAAATTATTTGCTATTTCTCTTCAGCACAACCGCCATGTTAACATTATTCTCGCAAGTAATGGCCAATGTATCGGTGCCGTTTCCAGCATATCGAAAGAGCCATGGCATTGAAATCCGTTATTCTCAGTTATTCAGAATGTTTCCCGTAAGTACAATACATTATTTTAGAAAATACTTTATTTAACTTAACTGTTATATAAACTGCTGGGAGTAAAAAATTATACATGTTTTTGATTTAAGTAAAACGGAAATTTATAAGATGTTTAAAAAAAAGGGGCAAAAACAGATTTTTCAGTAAAAGGTAGACAAATAGTTTCCACTTCGGCTACACTCCTTGGGGGTTCCTTATTCCAAAAAATGGAATAAAGGCTGCAATCGAAAGTTGGGCTGACTTCCTATACGTCAGTTGCTCTGCAGTACAAAGTCAGATCTTCCTAAACTAAAAAGTCGATAATGCGCAATCGTAAAATCTGCTGCATAGATTTAGGCGCGTTCTAGGAGCGGCTCAACTGCGCAAGTTGCACATTACAAATTTTGTAAATGCTTTTTAAAATTACATATCTATTGCAATTGAGAAGCTGAAGCGTAAGCACGCATATTTCCATGTAAATTATTTATCTCCGCCCTAATTCTAGTGTGGTAACAACATTCGTTTTACCGGCAAATAATTAGTTTCGAAAGTTTTACACCCTTTTGGTATTCTGACGGCTTAAGTTGCAGTTCAATTTAGTATCCACCAAAATAGGTGGTTACGTCGCGTAACCGCGAAAAATTGCACGTGTTTTGTAAATATTTTTGTGGACAGAAAATACCGCAAAATTTTGTACACATACTAGTTTACAAGAATTAATAAACAATATAAGCACTTTGCTTTGGTGCAGACACTTGGGTTCATATCTCAGTGTCCGAGAAGGGGTCTGATGAGAAGTTGGGCACTTCGAAACATGTCATCCCATACCATCGCTGTGCATATCGTTGTAATTTTTCGTCTAATATCAATTAACAAACAAACATAAAAATTCGAGCTTTGCTCCAACAACAATCACCATAACTACAATTGATACAGGTACAGTGCGGGTGCATAACAAATAACACGGAAGTGTTAATATGCAAAAAGCCCTTCTGTATCTAAAACTGTTCTATGAACGCGCCTAAAAAAAAAAAAAAAATATTCCACTTTCCTTGAGTTGACATATAAAATATATGTACCAAAGAATGTATAAAAGGAATAAGCAAATGGCACATTAGAGGAAAAATGCATCGTGACGCTACAGGGCATCATAGCTTAGTTGTTAGAGTGCTCTAACAGCGGCTTTGGTGCAGACACTTGGGTTCATATCTCAGTGTCCGAGAAGGGGTCTGATGAGAAGTTGGGCACTTCGAAACATGTCATCCCATACCATCGCTGTGCATATCGTTGTAATTTTTCCTCTAATATCAATTAACAAACAAACATAAAAATTCGAGCTTTGCTCCAACAACAATCACCATAACTACAATTGATACAGGTACAGTGCGGGTGCATAACAAATAACACGGAAGTGTTAATATGCAAAAAGCCCTTCTGTATCTAAAACTGTTCTATGAACGCGCCTAAAAAAAAAAAAAAAAAAAAATATTCCACTTTCCTTGAGTTGACATATAAAATATATGTACCAAAGAATGTATAAAAGGAATAAGCAAATGGCACATTAGAGGAAGAATGCATCGTGACGCTACAGGGCATCATAGCTTAGTTGTTAGAGTACTCTAACAGCGGCTTTGGTGCAGACACTTGGGTTCATATCTCAGTGTCCGAGAAGGGGTCTGATGAGAAGTTGGGCACTTCGAAACATGTCATCCCATACCATCGCTGTGCATATCGTTGTAATTTTTCCTCTAATATCAATTAACATAAGCACTTTTTTACACGAAGTTTCATTCGCGTTTACATTTTATTCTTGTTTGTTCTCTGACAGCGTTGCCATGTACGCTAGAATCGCGGTTACATGAACTGCATTGCCAACGGTTACGATTTTCGGTTAGATAATCTTCCATGTACAAAATTACCGGTTACGCACAGAATTGACCCGTTAAAGTAATAAATTTATTCCTTTTTATATTGTACAAGGTGGCGCAAAAGTAAGCTTCCGATGTTCAGCATATCGGTTGTGGCAGGTGCAGTGTGTGCTGTTGCACCGCCTTGTTGGAACCACATGTTTTCCAATCCCAATTCATCAAGTTGCGGCAAAAAGAACTCGTTGATCATTGCTCTGTAGCGCTCACCATTCACAGTGACCGTTTGACCCCGACCGATTATTGGTCAAATAAATAGTCAGCAATATTCCGCGTTCTGGAGCAGTGTAGCGTAACATTGTTTATTAACGTGTATTTCGCATGTGTTTACCACACAAATGTCAAAACAGAACTGACTTTAGGGGCCAATCGCAAAATTTATAGCATTTTCTGATAGGAGGATTACTTTTGCGCCACCTTGTATTATGAAAACTAAATAAAAGTGACAATCATGATTTATGCAATGAACGGGAATGCATAGGTTGAATTCTTAGATGAATGTATTGCATAACACTTCTGATTGGTAATTATAATTTTATGATACAGCCAATCGTGCTCTTCGGCTCTATTCCCTTTGAATTGTAGGACCAAAACTTATCACACACGTTCTACTCCCATTATAATGTACTTTTAATTGAATTTAACATTTAAAATAATAATTTTACTACTTTCTTCTATTTACATATTCATATCCATGTCAGGTACTCCTTACCATCGCTATAATGTGGGGACTCTGTGGCATTTTGACACTAACAAATGTTTTTGAAGATGGACATCCATCTCGCACGGATGTGCGCCTGAAAGTTTTGACCAATGCCAAATGGTTCTATGTGCCATATCCATTTCAGTTTGGACTGCCCACTGTAACTCTATCGGGAGTTTTGGGAATGTTAGCGGGAGTTTTAGCTTGCACAGTGGAGTCGCTAAGTTATTACCCTACGGTATCTCAAATGGCTGGTGTGTACGATTTATTTCGGTGATATTTCGCTGAATATTTAATACAATAAATGTATATGTATGTATATATTTTTAGGCGCTCATTCCCCCCCATTGCATGCCATCAATCGCGGAATTGGTACCGAAGGTCTTGGAACCGTTCTTGCAGGTATTTGGGGTGCAGGTAATGGCACGAACACCTTTGGTGAGAATGTGGGTGCCATTGGTGTAACTAAGGTTTGTTTCAACTCCATTTTTATACTCCAACATTTGTTAATCAATACATACATACATATCAAAGGTTGGTTCACGACGGGTCATTCAATGGGCTGCCCTAATAATGATAATACAAGGTGTAATTGGTAAATTTGGTGCGATTTTTATAATGATACCTGATTCTGTGGTTGGTGGTATATTTTGTGTGATGTTTGGCATGATAATCGCTTTTGGGCTTTCAACATTGCAATATGTTGACTTGCGTTCGGCACGAAATCTCTATATAATCGGTTTATCAATTTTCTTTCCCATGGTTTTATGTAAATGGATGCAGCAACATCCTGGGTCAATAAATACTGGAAATGAAACAATCGATTCGACGCTTTCGGTTTTGTTGGGTACAACTATTTTGGTGGGTGGTTTGCTGGGTTGCTTCTTGGATAATGTTATTCCAGGTAACTACTTTTTGATTTACAACTTGAACAATATTTTATTCAACTTATTTTTTAGGGTCGAATGAGGAGCGCGGCCTTGTTGAGTGGGCGAATGAGATGCCACTTGGCGATGCAAATATCAATGATGGCACTGCCACAGACTATGATTTCCCATGGGGTATGGATGCTTTAAGAAGGTAAGCACCTATAGACGAAAAAAAAGTGGCATTTATTTGATTCTCAATAATTCTTTCCCTTTTAGATGGAAATGGACTTATTACATACCATTTTTGCCAACATACAAACTTCAGAAAACCAGTTAAATGTTATTTTTTAATTTTTAATCTACTCACTATAACTATGTTTTGTTGTGCTACTTAGTAATTATAAAAGAGCTTGTGATAATTTTGTCCTTACCTAGAAACATACAAGAAAAGTAAAGAATTATACCTTCATGTATTTTCTTAAATAGCAATGTCCGAATTAATCTAATCCGGCTTCATATTGCAGAAAAAATATTAAAAGGGGACGTATAGTTCTTCTACACAATTTTGACGCCCTAGCTTTCTGACGAAATGGTTCGAAACGAACCCTTTATGAGGCAGACGAAGAGCGAAAAATGTCGGCAAAATTCTTTATTGTTAGATTTTACTATAATCTATGTCCTGCGAGAGACAGAAAATACTGCGTCTGGTCCTCATCTAACACAAAACCCAGTTTTTTCTCCTTTTTATATAGGTCACGGCGTTGGCAATGTGCCAACCCAATTGCGCTAAGTGCTCTATGGGTGCCGCTCGGTGACGTTTTTGCAAAAAAAACTTCTGATGCCATTTTGGTAGCGGCGCAGTTTATGAGACACCGCCGCTAACTGATACAAACTCGTCGGATGGGGTATCTAAAGACCCGTTTTTGTCCAAAAATATAGAATCCGGAGTCGAAACCTAGCCTTTTTTACCCGTTCAAAAATAATGAGTAAAAAATAGTTTGCTCCGTAATGAAGAAGTTTAAGATACACCACTGAGAAATGTCAAAAAATGGTCGAATGCATCCGAAGATGGATCTTAACTATTTTAGTCGTTTAAAAGTAACAAATTATTAAAAAGTTTCTTATTACTTTCCTTTAAATGGTTGAAAATCTTAATTTTTCGCGCTCGTATAATGAATCCTGAAATACATTTTTGCATATCTCTCGATTTTCCTGGCATCGGAGCAGTTGTGTGAAAATCACGGTATAAGGGCCAGTAGCGCCACCATAGATATCAATGCATTCACGCAAAGCCGCGCAGCATGACCGCGCAGCACTACACAGCCTTAGAACCTACAATGTTTTGGTTGAGGCCAATAGTATCAATATCAGCAATTGCAGGCTCTTGTTACAGATCGAATCAGTGCGATTCTGCTCTGCTGCTCGAAGCTAGATAGAACCTTATATGTCGGTCTTGAAGTTTATTAAAAGTTAACTTAAAAAGTTTAAATAACGTGAAGACGCTTATGTATCGGTTGTTATGGTAAGTTTGCTTTAATCTATTTTTGAATACATTTACAGAAATGATTGTGGGGTATTAGACCATTCATTGAAATTTTCAAAATTTTCTCGTATGTATCCATTTAGAAAACATTTCTAATTGTATTTCTTTATTCAAATGGGCCAGTATGTCATATTTGCCTGTCATCTTATTACCACATCCGCATAGTTACTTTACCGTGAGTGGAAAATAGTACGCCTAAATGTATGCTGTAGAAACTTACTTAAGCAATTTCCCAAAAATAATGAAATACATACAATTCATGGCGTCAGAACAGTGGTGGCCACAGAAGTACGATGAAGCTTTTTAAATCCACTCGGCTTTCATCTTATATTAAAATGGAGGCTTACACTTTTCAATGCAATTAACTGACAGCCTATCCGTTAAGGTGTCAGGCGCATTGCAGTGATAGCAGCACAGTGTTCCTATCGACAAGCGATTTTGGCAAAAGATAAAGATCGAAAGAACAGATGGATGATGACTTTCTGGCGCCTGACGTCAGTTGCATCTACAGAACGATGATAGGCAGTTAAACAATGAACGATGGCAATTTGTATTGTTTTAGAATTTTAGCACCACCAAATCGCAGCTGGTTTCCACTTGGTCCTTCCATCGGAGTGGTGGTATAGATCTTCCTCTGCTACCACCGACATGTGCCGATAAGAAACCCTTCTGAGCCGGATCATCTCCATTCATTGGCACAACACAGCCTATCTAACAAAACCGTTGGATTTTAATTCGTTAAACTAAAAGGTAGCGGCATATAGGCATCTCCTTTTTGTGCTACCGAAATCGGCTTTAATGTCAACAAAGACAAGGCCCACTCAGCCTGTTCACGTCAGGCCTTAGTCTTCAAAACCCTCAGTCGTTCGGCGTAATTTTCGATGGAATTTTGGGACGCCATCCCTGTTAGCTAGCATCTCAAGCTCTTCGCACTCACGCTTTCTGACTCTTATTTGTGTCAACTCAATCTAAATATATATATTTTTCCTTGACAGGAGTCATAAAACATACCAAACAAATTCCAAATTTCAGGAGAGACACCCTAAAGTACATAGCACATACATTAGCACGTTTGTAAATAAATATTAATTTGTAGTGAGTAGTGTATTTCAAAGAGTTAAAAATCAATCACACCTAAGCATTTATACAATTTGACGAACTGTCAGTGGCGATTTGCTTAAGTAAATCTTTGCTGAAATAGCGTTAAAGGCATTTTGTTCGGTTGACAGCCGCAACATATACGATACCTACTTTATTGAATTATAGCCGAATTCATACTACTTAGTATATACATAAATACATAAGTAAATAAGTTCGCCTATGAAATGTAATCACATACAGTCATCAATTAAATTCCGACGTCAAGGCATTCCACCAATACAGACAGTGTGACCAGGTTAGCCTTTTCGAAGCTAGATTTAGCCTTTTTTGTCTTTTAGCCTCATAATTTTGGTTTTAGCTTGTGCCTTTTTTTAGCGTTTTTTACTCCAAACCTTTTCTGGTCCCAACACCATACATTTCACCCAACTTCGAGGAATATATAAAATTTAAGTTGAATGAAGGTGGTACTGATGACGAAATACAGAAAATTATTCGTAAAAATTGTCAACTATTTTTAATGGAATCGATAACCCAATTGTGACCTCGCCTTCCTGATAATATGAAATCTTTACAAAAGATACATTTTTTCAGTTGATAATTCTTTGAAAGTTACAAAACCGGATGTATTTTCTCACTTTCAAAAAGAAAAGTCTAGGTATTCTCCAAGTCAGGTAGCTTTGATTGAGCTGCAGTGGTGTGACCTCTACCATAGAATTTTTGGCGGAAGTCCTAGAACATAAAAATTCATTAAACGAGCCCCCTTTTTTAAACTGGTATTTAGCTTCTTGCTTCTTTCAGTAATGCGGAGGTTGAAAGAATTTTTAGTGCCATGAACATTTTAAAAACTAAGTTAACCCTTTCACTACCATGGGGATAATACATCCCAGAGCAAATTCAAAAAATCGACTAAAATCCAATATTCACTTAATTTAAGGAAGAATTCGTCCCATTGGTACTTTAAAGTGTTCTCTTTCTGTCGTCAGCTGATTTGGGTGTGTTTATTATGGGCGCTGTGTTTAATTACCATTACTATGCAACTTATTTTGTGAAGAGTGCACGTGATTTTATAAAATGCATATATTTCGTGGGGAAAACAAGTGAATACCATAAGTTAAAGTTGTTTAAAATACTTATAATAACGTTATAAATAACATTCAGGTAAGTAAGAAACAATGGGCATACAATATATGGTGAAATCTGTATTTTTGTACTTGTGGGATAATATAGCCCAACAGTAGTGTATAACAATAAAAATGGGATATATTATCCCATTGAGCTTAATTTATGTTATGAAAATATGGAAACAATTTTTGCGTTTAATGGTTTGTAGAATGAATCGAAAGAGCCAAGGTGGGAAGTTGACGGAAGACGCAGTGACCGCGATGCTAAACAACAGCGATTCAGATGTAACCGATTTCAGTGCGTCCGGATCGGAGTATGTGCCAGATTTCGATGAAGAAACTGATGGTATTTCGAGCAATTCCAGGCAAGATTCAGACAAAAATTCAGATATGGAATGTGAAAACGACGCACAGGATGTGGCTAATAACACGTCAAGTAACCTTGTAGTATGGGGAGAACCTTCGGATTTATTTCGTCCTCGATTTTCTATTAGTGAAGAGCTTGATCCCGTCATATTGGCTCCAATTTCAATAAGATCCACTGAGCTTGAAATATTTAAGTATGTATTTCCAGATACCTTATTTATATTTATTGCGCAATGCACAAATAAGAGATGAGACATATTGGATACAAACAAAAAACGTAGTACGGCACCGACTGATGCAGATTCGGCATCCAAACTATATTACATAGAGGAAGTTGTCAATTGTTTGAAACATGTATTTATAAAATCACGCACGAATAGCTCACGTCAGAGCATTGACGAATCAATGGCTAAGTTTAAGGGCAGATCCTCTCTAAAGCAGTATTTACCATTGAAGGCGATTAAACGTGGCATCAAAATATGGCAAAGATGTGACTCCAGAACCTCATTTAATTTGATAAAAACTTTACCTTTTGCTTGTGTCGGAACTTGTGTTCAAATTAGAAAGAATTTACCTCTCATGAACGAACCGCTAGAGGGAGGAGACTCTGTTTTTCGGGTAAGTGATCAAGGTATAATGGTAGCAAAATGGCACGACTCCCGCGAAGTTATTATCATGAGCAATTGTCACAGCCCTACATCGTCTACAGTTTTGCGAACTCAAAAAGATGGTTCTAGGATTAATATTGATTGTCTGGAAACCTTGGTCTTCTATAATCAGAACATGGGGGGAGTTGACATATCCGATCAAAAAGTTAAAACTTATGATGTTAATAGAAAATCGACGAAATGGTGGCGCAAAGTATTTTTCAAGCTTTTAATGACATCAGTGGTAAATGCTCATATTATTTACCAGGAAAACGTACATAGAAAATTGCAGTTAAAAGACTTCATTGTACCACTCGCAGAACAACTTATTTCTCAAGGCAGAGCTAAGACCAAGGTAAAAAAAATCTACATAAAAAGGCCCGAGATCAAAAAGAGCTAAAAAGTTGTTAAATGTTGGAAATCATATGCCGATGAAAGAAAACCAGCGGAGACGCTGTGTATTATGCAGCTCTATGAATAAAGAAAAACGCACGCACTATGTATGCTCAATGTGCAATGAACCACCTTGTTTTGAATGTTTTGGTAATTCCCATAAGTAAAATAAATAAAAAATATGTCTAAAAATGTACCAAAAGAAGAAATAAATTAAACTTAAGAGAATACTCTTGTTTGATGGTTTTGAAAAAATACTACCAATGGGATATTAAGTCCAAATTTATGTTTCGTTTATATACCAATGGGACATATAACCCCAGGCCATAACATCCTTCAGAAGGACATTAGATTTTTTTTGAAATTTTTTTTGGTTTATAGGATTTCATATCTATCCAAAAAGATAAGCAATATTTTTCTAAGAACTCTGCTTATAGTACGGTAGTGAAAGGCGTAAGTTAAAAAAAAAGGAAAGGTTTTTTGAATGCATTTCACTTTTAAAGTTAAACGAATCAGAAAAATTCGTTCTTGAAGATGTTTTCTTATTATTGTTGTTAAGGTTCATGTTTAAGGTCCCACGAGTATACCGGGAAAGGTTCGTCACTCGTCCGGAGAGCCGGCAGACTTTGAGGAGACACAACCGATCTTACGCGGACGTCGGAGAGGACCGTTTGAGATCGGGAACTTGATATCCTACCGCTGACCATTTATCCATGGGCACGTATACCTAGAGACCAGGGATTAGGGCGGTGTTGGTGCAGCTATCCTACCATTCGCCACATTCGCGGCTAGAAGATTACTACAACTGTACCATCACACTCGGACGTAGTTAATAAATGGCTTTCCTCTAAGTTCCTCACAGTCCGTGGTTCTCTCGTTGAAGAGATTTCACAGGCCCCCGTTTAAAGCCCTTCACCAAAGCAAGGCGACCAACATAGAAGGAGTATAGCAAGTTCACTTTAAGGTACGCATGTATAAAGTGCAAATTCTCTCTCTTTATGGCGCGATATACAACAGGTATATCATCATAAACCTCCTAAGAGATTTTTTCGCCAAGCTTCTCTTCCAATTTGTGGTGTGCCGATTTGAATTTTCCCTACAAATTGGTGGGACCTACAAAAAGAAAGATGAACTAATAAATATTTAAATTTTTAATAGGGTCGAAAATAATAAGAGCATCGTAAATTTAGGAAATGCAGTCTTTTGAATTTGCTTGAGTAGTCTGTGGAGCGGTACTTAGGGTGTAGTTTCTTCAGGATTATACAGCTCTTTAAGGTTGTTACATGTCCCATAAAATCTTCATTTTATTTCTAGCTAAAGCATAGCATTTATACTCCTTGAATATAATACATTTTTTATGCACGCATGTTGTTGTTGTTAACAGTGCTTCGCCCTGCCCAATGGGCTCGATCACTCTATATTGTCATCAGGCTCTTCTAACGGAAGTCCGAGGAAAAGCGCAGTTTCCACAGGGTTGGACCAGAGTGATGTAGGTGTTAGAAGAGTGGGTTCGACTGAACAGGAGAAGAGATGTTTGGTATCATGAGGGGACATACCACATGCAGGGCATGTGTTTGGTATGTTGGGGTTCAGTCTGGATAAGTAAGAGCTTAACCTATTACAATATCCAGAGCGAAGTTGTGCTAGTATGACCCTAGTCTCCCTCGGAAGTACACGCTCCTCTTCAGCCAATTCAGGTGGTTGAGTATTAATAACGGGATTCACAGGCCGAGAGATCTGTCTACCGACTCGATGTGGAGGTCATTTAGAGCCCGTCTATGGTTCCGCAGATCAAACGGCAAAGAGATATGGTGTCGGATCTCATCGTAGTGCTTACGAAGATGTCTCCTTATGTATGTGGGGGGCGGTGCTACATCCAAAAGATGTCGATTTGGATGACTAGGTTTATGACAGTTCAGAAGGAACTGTCTACTCAAGAGTTCCGCGTGCTCTTGAACATTGAGCAGTTTTGCCTCTTGATGGAGGTGAGACTCAGATGACATAAGCAGACATCCCGTAGCAGTTCTGATGGCGCTATTTTGGCAGACTTGCAATTTCCTCCAATTGGTGTCAGCAAGGTTGGGCGACCATATGGGTGCAGCGAGAAGTCTCGAAATATAGAAATTAAACAAAAGGGGAGAGAGAACACCACCTTGCGGCACCCCTTGTTTTATTCTTCGTGGCCTAGATTTCTTGTTCCTGAATTTGACTTATGCCTGTCGACCATTGAGGTAATTAGCGGTCCACCTTTTAAGGCCGGCAGGGTGCGGTGTCTCTTTTTAGATTTAGAAGGAGTGTGGCGTGATTGACCGTGTCGAATGCATTTGATAGGTCAAGTGCCACGAGAACCGTCCTATGGTTTGGCGAGTGTTGATTCAAACCATAATTTATCAGCGTTGTGATGGCATTCAAAGCGGATGTCGTGCTATGAGATTTGCGGAAACCATGGTGATCGGCCAATTTCAGATTTGTAATGAAGTAAAGGAGCAGAATGGTCTCTGGTAATTTCACAACCGGCGAAAGGAGGGATATCGGGCGATAAGACTCTCCTTGGTTCGCCGGCTTCCCTGGTTTTGGTAGGGGAACTACAATCGCCTGTTTCCATATCTCAGGTATGACGAAAGTAGTTAGAGGGAGATTAAAAAGAGCCGCTAAATAACTCTGTCCCTCGTGGCCTAGGTGTCTGACCATCTTCATGGCGATTCCTTCGGGTCCGATGGATTTTGAGGGTTTGGCCTTCATTTTGGCTTCCTTGACCTCTGCGACTGAGACGGCAATAGGCGCAGTGGAGTGTTTGTGCGCACGTCGGAAGACTCTTCTCTTAGTCCTATCCGCAGGTGGATGCATTATAAACAGCCGGCAAAAGAAGCTCGCGCATTTCCTGGCGTCCGATTTGTCACAGTCGCCGAATGCAATGGCGACCATGTCATTGTATTTGGTCGGATTGGATAGGGCCTTGACAGTCGACCATAATTTGCCGACTCCGCCGGAGAGGTTGCATGCCTCAAGGTGTTGTTTCCACTTGGTCAGTTTGTGTTCGTTGACTATCCTACGAATTTCCGCATTGAGATATTTGATTCTGGGCTCTGCGGGATTAATGAATCTCACTTGGTCACGTTCTCTTGCCATCGCCGCAGCTTCTGCAGGAAAATTCGGACGAATTTCTGGTATTCTACCTGCAGGAATAAAGCGGCCTGAGGCTGAATCAATGATCTTGCGAAACTATCTTTCGCCTTTGCGTACGTCTGTAGGAGTGGGTAAGGCAGCGAACGAGCGCTCTGTATAGTCAGTAAAACGGTCCCAGTCCGCTTTCGTGAAGTTGATGTATGTTAATTCATCAGTCGTTATGAAGTCGGTCGGTCGTTCAACAGAGAGTAAGATGGGTAGGTGGTCTGAGGCTAATGTAAGCATCGGTCGCCAGATGACAAAGTTAATTAGGCCCGCGCTCGTTATGGAGATGTCTTATGAACTGTGGCAGTTACCTGCCAGCCTGATGGGGGCATCTCCATTGACTGTACAGAATGCTGAATTGTCTATTTGGTCTGCAATAGCGTGTCCTCTGGTCTGCTGGCAATATATATGTTTATGATTTGCAGGTCGGCGTCTCCTGACCGGACTGCTATGCCTTGGCATTCTAAGGTAGAGTCCCTGGGGCGACGTCAGACTCCCTCTAATATCAATTAACAAACAAACATAAAAAAAAAAAATTCGAGCTTTGCTCCAACAACAATCACCATAACTATAATTGTTACAGGTACAGTGCGGGTGCATAACAAATAACACGGAAGTGTTGATATGCATAAAAGCCCTTCTGTATCTAAAACTGTTCTATGAACGCGCCTAAAAATATTTCCACTTTCCTTGAGTTGACATATAAAATATATGTACCAAAGAATGTATAAAAGGAATAAGCAAATGGCACATTAGAGGAAGAATGCATCGTGACGCTACAGGGCATCATAGCTTAGTTGTAAGAGTACTCTAACAGCGGCTTTGGTGCAGACACTTGGGTTCATATCTCAGTGTCCGAGAAGGGGTCTGATGAGAAGTTGGGCACTTCGAAACATGTCATCCCATACCATCGCTGTGCATAACGTTGTAATTTTTCCTCTAATATCAATTAACAAAGAAAATAGATTATATTGTACAGTGTGATGTGTAATGAACGCAAGGCCACCCCCAAGACCGCTGGGACGGTCTTTTCGATGTACATTATACCCATCACAAGTTCGTAAGTCCGATCTTGTGTTCAATTTTGTCTCTTGTATCGCGGCGATTTTGATGTTGTGCGACTTCATAAAGTTAGCTATCTCCGCGATCTTTCCAGCTAATCCGTTACAGTTCAGCTGCAAAATTTTGAAGTGTGTAGGAGGGGAGACAGGGAACATGCTATGCGTGAGGGACGGATGCGTTTGCCTAGGTGGAGGTAGGCTAATGCCTAAACTATGTCGCAGTCTAGAGTTGACACGGCCATGGCCGATGTTGTCTGGCGTGGAAGCCGGCTGTGTACTGCAACAAGGGGCTATGAACGAACCCGTCCAAACGTTACCGTTTGCGAGCCCAGAGCACATAAGGGTGTGACACAGGCCAAGGCAATTGTTGCACTTGACCGATGTCGCAGGCGTATATAGTATTTGCCGACAAACGGTGCACGTAGTGAAAGGTACGAGGAGGTGGTGGTCCTGGCCCACGTGCAGGCTGGAAGCAGGGCGGGGCATTAGGGGCAGAGAAAGAGGGGACTGACGCTCGGCGATGCTCAAATCGGGCCTATACCGGAGGGGATAGGAGTGTTGAGCGGCTCTTTGAGTTGGAGACGCTGGTGTGCGTGAGCGACAGTCGGGAGTAGGTGAGGCGGGCATGGCAGCAGTGCTGCCAGTCGTGTAGACTGAGCCACTATTGTGGCTATTGGAAGTAGGTAGAAGCGGTACGGGAGTGCCAGAGCGGAGACTACCGCGGTACGCCCTCGGGCGTGTACAGCATGGTGCCTCAAAAGTACTAAAGAAAGTACGGGGTCTGTGGATGGCAGGGTTAAGCCCTGAGCATCTAGATTTATGTAGCCATCTCTTACACTTGGCGCATTGTACCGAATGCGACCGTTTAATTTAAATTGTCTTCCAGCAAACACAGCATATGCAATCTCTTGGCCCAGGGTTGGGTTCGACCCCAGCCCGTAACAAGAGACAATGGAGCAACCCAGCTGCCAGGGTTTGCTCCGAGGATGACAATTCAAGGGTGGGACGATTAAACCTGTTACTATTATTTTTCGCATCACTGTATATTTTCCGTGTGTCCAATAACGAGCTATCTTTTCGATTTTTGATCGGCAAATCGCTAAATCACTATACTTTCATAAAGTCTTGAGGTTTTGTTGACAAATGTACATGCATTCTAGGGATGCCGAAAAATCCTGGTATTTTCGGGATCGGGAATATATTACTAAAAACTAAATAAGTGTGATTTATTTATGAATTTTAATTATGACTTGCGTCGATTTATGGTACATATTTCAACTCAATAAAATAATTTATTTTACGCTAGGTACGTGGATGATATCATATGCGTTTTAACTACCAACAACGAAGAACAAGTACTGGAGTACCTCAACAAGCAGCACGGGAACATAAAATTCACAATGGAAACCGAAAAGGACGGAGGAATCAATTATCTGGGCCTCACAATAAGTATTGATAAAGCTACCAATAAATTCAACTACGCCATATATAGGAAACCAACGGCCACCGACACAATAATACATAATACCTCGAACCACCCACAACAACATAAAAATGTAGCGCTAAGGCACTTAGTACAAAGATTGGAAAGAACACCTCTTACACAAGAAGCATATAGAAGAGAGCTTGGAATAATATATAACATCGCTACAAACAACGGATATAAAAAAGCACTAGTAGATAAACTCAGGAGAGACCTTAGAGAACAAAAAAGAAACAATGGAGAGGAAAGTACACAAACCTGGACGACAATGACATATACTGGAAGGGCAACATATAAATTAGCAAATTTCCTTAGAAAACATCAACACAGATTTCCTTAGAAAACATCAAAACATCGAACAATTTAGGACGGAAGCTAAGAACCAAAACTAACTCAGAAGATCCGTTTAGCAGCCATGGTGTATACAAGCTCACTTGTGAATGCCAGCACAGTTACATAGGAGAAACAGGACGACAAGTAAGAACGAGGTTCAGAGAACACATTAGAGATTACAACAAAAATATACGGAATCCAACCATCATACCAGAGTCCAACTTTGCGAATCACATGGTGGAGAATAAATACTCCCCCGGAAACATCAAAAAAACAGTCAAGGTCCTACATGTACAAGCAAAAGGCCGACGTATGAACTTACTCGAAAACATGGAAATCTACAAACAAAAAACATTCGACGGTAGAATAATAAACGAACAGACAAACACTGTTTCCGACACAATATTCGAACCTTTAAAATTGGTTTACAAAAACAAAGCAACTACTCAGGTACAACAAACTCACACGCACCGACACATAAACACAAAACAGCAAAAGATCAAAAACAACAAAGAAGCAAAAAAGGTCAAACAACAAAAATCACAAACTTTTACCTGCCTCAGTCAACCACACAAAAACCGATCGATGCAAACCACCCACGTTTCTGAATGTACACACACAACACATGCACACACGTACACAAACAGACACCCATGCTGCTACCTACTATAAATACAAGACAAAAGACGACAACAGATCAGAACGAAAATCGACACTGATGATGGCCGGTTTGTCTCAAAACCAAATTTGACAAGGGATGACGAAAAATCGTTCCAATATACATCAATTAATTTAAAATACTTTAATAATTTTTTTCCCCTTATCTAAAATAATAAACATTTGTTAAGTCTTACAATATATTCTTTAAGTATAGAACTTGGCCCTAAGAGTTGTAATAAATAAATAAATTTTTTTGTTTAGGAGCAACATTTTTGAACACTTTAATGTTTTTTGGTTGATTACGTTACTTAAAACCGCGTCAACTGTGTCAACGGATTTTCCCCTTATTTTTCGGATGGTAATAAAAACCATAGAAATTTGTAGCTAAGGACAAAACAAAAAACACTTTGAGCCTTTTTGAAAACCCGCAACAAAAACTTCTGTTTCCACCTCGACCACTATTAAAATTAGTCCATTCAGTTGATTTGGTTTTGTGTTTTTCCGACAGGGTGGATACTGGATTTATATTGGAACGAATTTAGTCCATTCACTTATTTCATATTCAACTATTTTTTATTTAAATGTAAAATTTTTTATAACAAAAACTGAATTAGCACGGATTTTAAACTTAACAAAAGCGCCATATGTTCATTTCATCTTTTTTTTTTTTAGATATTTTAAGGTCAGATAGTTTCTCACATAATTTCTTAATATTTTTCAATCCGAATTTTTGGAGATAAGCGGATACTCAAATTTCGGGATGGCCAAAATCGAAAAAGTGGTCATCCCTAATAGATACATACATAGTGTATAGATGTGTACATATGTACATACGAACATTTAAATCAACGCGGACACCCTCCCTTACTATCTGGTTTGTGTATATGATTTATTTTTTGCGATTTGCGAAAAGCAAGATTAAGGTTCTAGTTATTATTAACATTATTCTAGCATGTGCAATAAATACATGCATATTTATAAATATGTAATACCAATGACAGGAAATACTCCGATTTGGGGGAAGTACTGCTTGACAGTGATTCCCCTCTATGTATTTTTTCTGTATAGCGGCGATCAGTGTTGCCACTTTGGTAGATCATTCATTTAAATTTTTTCATCTTCTCTTCCTTGTGAATATGCTGATACATGAGAATTGTTTGTTTTGCAAAATACGTCAATTTAACCCCGGTTAGCGTTAACCGGCTCGATGATAGTGATGATGATTTTATACTTGTTTTACGGAAATGATCAGTATGATTTCGGTTTTCTGAAAACTGTCATGGTAAGTTTGTTGAAAGAACAGCTCTAATTTTTTTTGACTGCGTAATTGATTCATAAAGCGTAGAATATTCTAGAATTTCGACAAGCCAAAAAAAAAAAAAACGGAATTAAAAAAAAACAAATTTCAAATGTAGTTAGAAAAATATGCAAGAATATTGCCAAGAGTCTGTCATTATCCGGAATCTCTTGCACCAGTCAAGCATTGATGTGACTCAGAAGAGATACACCACTGTAGTCACAAAAATTTTATTTTCCCATTCGATCGATGGTGAAGTGGAATTGTGTGTGTGTGAAATAGTTACATCTATAGGGATAGGGATAGGAATGGGAATAGGAATAGGGATAGCGATAGAGATAATGATAGGGATAGGAAAAGCCAATATTTCTAGATCCATTCAGGTAAATATCTGGGCAGGACAAAGTCTGCCGGTCCCTCTAGTTTGATTCTAAACAAAAGTGCCCTGAAAAAAGCAAGTAGTTCAGTTTGGAGATATTGTGGGGCGTACCTGTAAGGTTCTTAACTGATTCGATAGTGATCAGTTACCAGAGTTGGCGGGTTTTCAAAGAAGCATCGAGAAAATGGTCAATCACTGAGGTTAACGTGCAATAAATACAAGGTTGAGTTGATTTGGTTTTGTGTTTTTCCGACAGGGTGGATACTGGATTTATATTGGAACGAATTTTCGTCATCCCTTGTCAGATGGCGGATCGCCGAAACCGGTTTGTTACAAAACCAAAATTGACAAGGGATGACGAAAATTCGTTCCAATATAAATCCAAATACAAGGTTCTTTATCTGTACCAGACAGAAATTAGAAATTAAAAAGTCAATTGGTACGCGAAATGCAATTCCGGAACCTGTTCCCCTCGCACAGGGTCAAAAAATACTATGTGGGGAAGTTTCGAGTTCTGTACGGGTGTATAGTACATTCCAAACCAGCACTAATTCGTACTCAATCTCATTTAAATGAAATAAATTGACGAATTTAACATGGTGATAGCCTAGACGGTATAAATTATCCCCGCTGCATTTCCTTTTCAATAGTATTCAGTATTTCGTTGGTTCCCAATGAGAAAAAAGTTCTTGATACGGATTCTAGCTCGATATCACCCTGTCTGCCGATGGTTTTGCATCATAGTTATACACATTGTACCTAGTGCGTTCCAACTCCCTTTTCCAATAGTTACAAACACATTTTACGAAGTATGCATTTTTGTGGAAGTTCGGAACAATTCCGGAACCGTATTTATGAAAATACTTGTCCTTCATGCGTGATCTACAGAGGAGACTACTCTGGTCAAGTATACAATGGATGAAACATACCCTGGTGAGATTGAATGACTCTTCTTGAGCTTTATGGCCGAGATTGACTCCTGCTGCAGCTAATGACTGTCTCAGAGCTTGTGTCAGGGTTAATTCTCATAAAGAATTTCCGTTTTGTATCATGAATACTTTTAGAAATGCCCACTATGAAAAATCCCATTTGTAAGGGAGGTGCCACGCACCTTTTGCCCCAATCCCCCTTAATATAACGAAATTATTTTTAGCCTATGACCATTACTGGAAGATTTCCAGTCGATGATCGATATTTGGTTATGATCGGCTATTCCTATACCAACATAAAGTTTCAAATCTGGTACATTGCTTACAACTGCTTTGGGTAAAATTTCAAAATCAAAATTCACCTACACCATGTATTAGTTTAATGACAAACTAACTGCTGCTGTTTGACATTGAAGTATTTATCTTTCTTGGATCATTGGCAAAACCACATTTTGTTTCATTGACAGTTTAAGTATTATTACTTTTTTGAATCGTTGGCAATTCGGGATACTAGCTATCGAATTCGAGCCGATATCATTACTGTTTTTATGTTTATTAGGTTGGTTCAGAACTAAACCTTGAACTATGTATTTAACCTAAACCGTTTCTCCTTAAAAGTCTTTACAAGTATTGTTACTAAGTTCCCTGCAGGGTGGTTGCGCCTACGTATTGTTATAAATGTACATTCATACATAATGTTAAAAGAATTAGTCAAACAAGCGGATAAGTAAGCATGTAAACATTTATACACTTACATATGTATATATACAGGCTTGTATGTATGTAAATATTTAAATCCATAAACCTTCCTTGATATCATTTAGTATACCATTAAAGCAATAAATTCGGAGGATGAATGTTGCTAGACATTGACTGTTGTCTATAAAATATATGTATGTGAGCTGAGATTTTTTCTATTTTATTGTTTATTTTCAGAAGAAAGCGCCCACACTGTACACTGTAACCAAAAAATAAATAAATATCTTATCGCCCACCCGGCCTATGTCCGATATTGACCGTCAGTGCGGCCATTTAGTTTTATAACAAGAAGATAAAAAGAACAACAAGACATTTCATTTTCTATCTATTGCCGTATATGCAAACATATATATATATGTACATACCTATATTCTTATAGATAGCATATACTCGTATATGATTGTCGCAAAGTTATGTATAAAAAAAAGCAAAACAAGTAGGAATGGCTATGTTCAGGTGGAATGCAACATTAAATACCGAGCTGTAGCTGAAGGTGCAAAAGGGAGCCGCCAAACGTTTTCGATCATTTTCACTTGGTATACTCTCGGCCGCCGTGGTGTGAAGGTAGTGTTGCCGGCCTACCACACCGAAGGTCCATGGTTCAAGCCCTGGTACAGGTAACATCAAAAGTGATTTGAAAAAAGTTTTTCAAAACGGGGTCGCCCCTCGGCAGTGGTTTGGCAAACTCTCCGAGTGTATTTCTGCCATGACAGGCTTCTCAGCAAAAATTCGTCTCCTTTGTAGATGCCGTTCGGAGTCGGCAAAAAACTGTAGGTCCCACCAATTTGTAGAGAAAATTCAAATCGGCACACCACAAATTGGAAGAGAAGCTTGGCGCAAAAATCTCTTAGGAGGTTTATGATGATATACCTGTTGTATATCGCGCCATAGAGATAGAGATACTCTCTCCAAACGTGATCGTTTATCGTATACGATTCTGAACAATAAAATTATTCATTGTAATGAGGAGGGGAGCGTTGTTTCCACACCCAATTTCCGGAAGCCGTTGATCATATTGCGATTCCATTTTATATCAGTCTGGAAATTCTCCATATCGCAATTAGGGGTTCGGTTATGATCCGATGTCGACCTTTTCAATAGCGACATTCCGTAGATTGAAAGTGTAACAAATTTCAATTAAATATCGAAAATTTTATTTTAGAGAGACCAGCTGTCAGAGATATTCAGACATCTCTTTATTTATCTCAAGAACTTTTATATATCTGTATACGTCTCCGTCACTATTTAAACCAAACCCACTTTATTAACTGATATTAGACAAAGTTTTAGTACCATATGTATTAGCAGAGCTGGATATAAGTACTGTACATTAGATAGTATCAAAAAATAAAACTTGCTTTACGCAATATAATGGACTCAAAGCAGTAGTCCTTGCAACTATTCTGTCAGTAACCTCACTCCCCGAGTTGGAAGTGGTCCCGGTGTCCCAAATAATGTATGTCATTACTCAAAAAAGTAAGCTGTTCAGATCCAGATACAAATTTTGAATATAAATGGAAAAGAAATATTGTGACTATTTACCAATTTTGGATCGGTGTATAGTTCCGTTCGTTTTGTTTCCTTGTGGTTGCTGGGTAGTACGGACAGAAAAATGTATACACACAAACAATACGGTTGTGGAGTGGCCCATAACATCCACCAAATTCGTGGACACAAATCCTTAGATTTTTGATGTGTAAACATCTTTGGGATCGGTAGGGGCTGTCCAGAAAAGTTACGAGTCGCTGCTTGTAAGCGTAAATGTAAGCGCCTTTGGGCTCGGTAGGGCAGCGAAATTACGCGTAAGATCTGCCTGCGTCTCTGTCTGTGCCTCGTTGTTGATGTTGTTTCTGTGCATATCTGAGTTGTAAGTAAAATTTGGCTTAGTATGCGTGTATACAATCTTGTTTGACTGCTTTGCTGATATGTATCCCTGCAAAAAATATGATTAGTCTAGGATTAATCCGGGATGAGTCGCAAAGGAGCATGTGACCAATGTCAGTTTTGATCTCTTTGCATGGGTTGAATTGATCTCTTTTGTTTGAGCATGTGTTATGAAGAGAATAATTGGTCCGTTTCATGCCCAAAAGGGTAGTGCCGGACAAATTCCCTTTGGTCCCCTGCGGGCACGGTCAGACAGGTTTACTTTCAACACCTAAAAGTAGGCTACAGAATTTAAAATCGACTTTTCCCCCCTATGCCTATAACGGAATAATTGGGATCAATTGTAGGGCATATGAAGCTCTGGTTATATCGTGCCTAAACTATATGAATGAACGCAAAAGACGAAGGCAACTGCGTTTATCATAAATATACAGTGTTTACAGAAACAAAATAAGTGATTATTCATGTTAAATTTATTTTAGCTCAGAATAGTCAAGACGGTATTTAATTTGTTTTGTGTAATCTTTTTTGTTATACTTATGAAATGAAATACAAAAGAATTAACTAATATAAAACAAAATCAATTAAAATAAAAAAAAAAAATTTTGCGAAATAAAATAATTTTTAAATAAATTAAATTCAATTAAATTAATTTAAAGGAGCTATGATAACTGGAAAGAAATTAAATAAAGGAAAAGGAAGGGAAGGAAAGGCAAGGAAAAGAAAGGAAAATAAAGGAAAATAAAGGAAAGGAAAGGAGACTGGTGAAAGGGAGGAGGGAAGGAAGGCCAAGAAGGGAGTACCTAATAACTAAAATAAATTCAAGTTTTGAGCTTGAAATTCTTCCACTGGGCGCTGTATAATTTAATAATATTTATGTAAGTTAAGCAGGTCCTTTTGGTCCTTGCTTATTTCAAAATTAAATACAACACTTTTACTTTTAAGCACTTTACACTTTATTTAAAACGCTTACTTGTGTCTTCGAATTGAAACTTGCTTGGCTTAATGCCACTGCCTCAAATACTGTTCGTAACTCTAAGAAGCCCATGGGAAAGGGGTTGCGGTGGTCGGTGCATATTATTCTTACCGCTAGCCTATGCCTGTGCCATATTGCTTAACAAGATAAACATATTTCATATTAGAACCCTGCTACGCTTTGTTCTAATGCTTTGGTGATGGCTATGAGCTTAACTCCTGTGACATTCCATCACTAAGCATCATCGGTTGTTGGTGTTACTATGCTGCTGTTGCAAAACATACAAGTGGTTGCTAAGTGGTGATCAACCCATGCTTAGACTGGTTTTGCAGCGACGCTGTTGCTAGGTCATAAGCAACACACTAGTTTGTGTTGCTTGGCCAAACATGTGCAAGCAAACAGGTTGTGCGCTGTCGCTATGTGGGTGGTGATAACAAAAGCGTGTGATATGATATCTTGCCTGTTGCTAGATAGCAATCAAGCAATCATTCCACGCGTGATAAGCGCAAACAGGTTTTTAGTTGGTGATAAGATGTAGTTATGATCACTAAGCGAAGCAAAGCAAATCATTTAGAAGATATTGATGTTGCTTGGTTGTGACCATGAGCTAAGTTGACTCCTGTTAGATTTAATTACACCGCGTTACACACATTCTGTCCTATGAACCAAATATACTTTTTCGGAAAGGAGAAAAAAAATAAAAATACACGTACGAGGTGTGTTCAAAAAGTATCGCGAATTTTGAATTTTCGCTGGTTACGTTTCGAATTTTTTGTGGCGTTATGTTGGTACTCATGTCTCTCACTTATGCCGACAAGCTCGGCCATTTTGAATATTCAGTTAATTGTTGACAGCTGCTTTGCTTGCACGTGTTTTGGATCGTCTTCGATTTTTACCTATTTTTTTACCAAAATTGCTCAATTGTGACCAAAAACAGCATCGCATGAACATTGCTAATGAGATGTTAAACTCTGTCTGCGACGACCCAAATTTGCTCCAGAGGGTCATAACTGGTGACGAATCGTGGGTTTATGGTTATGACGTGGAAACCAAAGCTCAATCATCTCAATGGAAGCTGCCGCACGAACCAAGACCGAAAAAAGCGCGCCAAGTTCGGTCGAATGTGAAAGTTTTGCTGACAGTTTTCTTCGATTGCAGGGGCGTGGTGCATCATGAGTTCTTGCCATAGGGAAGAACGGTCAATAAGGAATATTACCTGCAAGTTATGCGCAATTTGCGCGAAGCAATCCGCCACAAACGCCCGGATTTGTGGGAGAACAAAAATTGGCTTTTGCACCACGATAACGCCCCTGCTCACGCATCGTTGCTTGTGCGCGACTTTTTGGCCAAAAACAACACACTAATGATGCCGCAGCCACCTTATTCCCCAGATCTGGCCCCCTGTGACTTTTTCTTGTTCCCTAAACTGAAGAGGCCCATGAAAGGACGACGTTACGCTTCTCTTGACGAGATAAAGACGGCATCGAAGGAGAAGCTGCACAAGATACAAAAAAATGATTTTTTGAAGTGCTTCGAAGATTGGAAAAACCGTTGGCACAAGTGTATAATATCTTATGGGGATTACTTTGAAGGGGACAAAATAGATATTCATGAATAAATAAATAATTTTTGAAAAAACACAAAATTCGCGATACTTTTTGAACACACCTCGTATATCGGCGATTTTCATGTACACATCAGAATTTTGTTTTTTTTTTAGTCGTGTGCGACTATTGCTATAAAAATTTATGCAAGTTTACTGATGGAAGGTCAACAATAAAGTACGCTGTACCAACAATTTGGCTACCGTGTTCTGTACACTGCAAAAAAAAAAAAAAAAATTCTGACGTGTACATGAAAATCGCCGATATACGTGTATTTTTATTTTTTCTCCCCTTTCCGAAAAAGTATATTTGGTTCATAGGACAGAACTGAAGCTCGTTTTTGTAACGCAGTGTTATATTCACATTCAAATTGTTGGTAAATGATGGCAAGATTATGGCAAAGGTTTCTTGCGGCTATATTAAGGCACAGTGGGCCTAATGTGATAACTCCTCCCCCTCTTAAGTTCGGAACGTCCCTGATCCGACAGGCCTCTTTTAATTATATTAGTCGAATTTTAATTATATTAGTAAATTTTTTCTTAGTCTATTAATTTTAGATATAAATTTAGTTTTTAAATTTTAATGTAGGTTTTTCACAAAATCTAGAAGTTCGTAAAATGATATATTTTTTTAAGAAACATTTTTTGTTTGAAAATGATTTTTTTACTTATAAATATGTACGTTTACTATGAAGATTGTATCTTCTTTAAAAATAAGTATTTTAAACAAACTTTTAATTCATAAATTTTTTTTGTTGATAATATGCTTTTCAAAGAAATTTAACAATTTTTATCTTCCAAAATTATGTACTTTCTTTTTAAATTTATAAAAATATAGGGCATTTCTTTTCAGATCTATTATATTTACATAGTTTTTATACTGGTTTGAGTTCATCAAAAAGAGTGTATCGTATTTAAAAAAAAAATTTATATACATTTTTTAGTAAAATATTATTTAGATTTTGGGATTACAAATATTTATGATATAGGATATAACATTATTTTACTGAATAGGATATAACATTATTTCTTATATAAAAAAATTTTAATTCTTCTGAAAAAAAGTTTTTAGTACATTAAGCATTACATTTGAATTTAGACAAGACAAAATTAATTAATTTAATAATAATTTTCTTCTTCTTTGTAATTTTGTATTTTGTGTTTTACGTGGCATTGTATTTGCCATTTTGTTTAGTATTTATATTTATTTTAAAAATGTTAAAGTCGTTGGTAGGAGCAGTTCTAATGCTTTTAGAGAGAAAATAAAGGAATAGATTTTCCTTGAAGAAGTTTCTTATTCATTTATTGCTAACGATAAATTAACCAAGTCCTAAGAGTTGAGTATATTGTCTTTATGGACTTTTTTGCCATTTATTAGCACGGTCCCTAAGTCCTTTTCTACTACGTTTTCAACGTATACCTTATTTAATTTATTTCCTAAGCGATTATTTCGTCGAACATATACCTTTTCTCCTTTCTTAAATGTTCTTTGATTGGTTTCATATGTTTTTGGAATATTTTCTTGTGCAGAAATCAGTGTATTGTATTGGTTTTGCATTCACCGTCGAGTGTATTGAGTTATTATATTTATGTGTCGCAAGTAAGATTAAGTCTTTAATATTAGTTAAGTTTTGTTCTGCTTATATGCATTTCAGTCAACGTTGAATGCACTCTCTCTATTTGGCCATTACTGTTACTATGTAACGCTGGTATGAAAAAATGGTCTATTTGGAAATGATCCTTTGGTAAACTAGATATCGTATTCGATTGGAAAGATTTTTCACTATCGGAAATAATTGCCTTAGTTTTTCTGAATTTATTAAGTACTATTAGTAGGGTTCTTTTGCATATTCCCTTTTAAATAGCTCTCTCACATTGGTCAAGCACTAAATTTGCCTAAATTATACCCTCTTTAGCTCTTAAATTGAACCTAAAAACAATCAGTCAGCGGAAAAACGTTCCAAGTGTCACTCGGAAGTGATTTTCACTCCAAATCTTACTCATTCTGATGTCTTTTATCAGCGTCAATACTCAAACTATAATTTTGCAGTACACACTCTTCCACATAACCACGAAACCGTTGCAAAACGAGGAGCTGCTGAAATCGCTTCATGTGTTTTTAAACACATATCAAGCAATGACCATGTACTAAAGGAAGGGGAAATCAGAAAACTAATAATATGGTCTGATAGATGCATTGGACAAAACAACAACTGGACAATAATTTCGTTGTGTCACAGCCTTCTAACGAAATATTTCTCTGAAGTTAATCAAACATTTTTGACTTCTGGCCATAGCTTTCTTCCGTGTGATCGTCACTATTAATTTTTTTTTTTGAACCTCTATTACACTTCTTAAGAACTTGCGTACTCATTATTTCGAGTTTTTAGGTTCAATTTAAGAGCTAAATTATACCCTACATTTAGGCAAATTTAGTGCTTGACCAATATGAGAGAGCTATTTAAAAGGGAATATGCAAAAAAACCGGTTTTGAAAAAAGTGTTACTTAGAACGTTATTCCCGATGATGCTTCAAGTATTGAACTTAGAACGTTTTTCCACTAAAAAGAATGTTGAAACAGCAAGTTAAGACGTAAGTTCAAAGTGAAACTGCATAAATTTTTGTATACAACTATTTTCTACTATATTTTTTTATAAGCAATAAAAAAATTTTAAGAAAAGTACGGTTTTTTCGACAGTAAAGGTTTTTTTTGCCTTCCTGAACAATTTTGGTTTTGTGACTTAGAACGTTATTCCCGATGATGCTTCAATTGTTGATCTTGATTCGATCGGGATTGTCATTGTGAACTTAGAAAACTTATCTATGCAAGTGAAGAAATGAAATTTATCTACAGAAAATACGAGGTGTGTTCAAAAAGTATCGCGAATTTTGAATTTTCGCTGGTTACGTATATTCGAATTTCGAATTTTTTGTGGCGTTATGTTGGTACTCATGTCTCTCACTTATGCCGACAAGCTCGGCCATTTTGAATGTTCAGTTAATTGTTGACAGCTGCTTTGCTTGCACGTGTTTTGGATCGTCTTCGATTTTTACGCGAAATTCGTACCAAAATTGCTCAATTGCGACCAAAAACAGCATCGCATGAACATTGCTAATGAGATGTTAAACTCTGTCCGCGACGACCCAAATTTGCTCCAGAGGGTCATAACTGGTGACGAATCGTGGGTTTATGGTTAAGACGTGGAAACCAAAGCTCAATCATCTCAATGGAAGCTGCCGCACGAACCAAGACCGAAAAAAGCGCGCCAAGTTCGGTCGAATGTGGAAGTTTTGCTGACAGTTTTCTTCGATTGCAGGGGCGTGGTGCATCATGAGTTCTTGCCACAGGAAAGAACGGTCAATAAGGAATATGACCTGCAAGTTATGCGCAATTTGCGCGAAGCAATCCGCCAGAAACGCCCGGATTTGTGGAAGAACAAAAATTGGCTTTTGCACCACGATAACGCCCCTGCTCACGCATCGTTGCTTGTGCGCGACTTTTTGGCCAAAAACAACACACTAATGATGCCGCAGCCACCGTATTCCCCAGATCTGGCCCCCTGTGACTTTTTCTTGTTCCCTAAACTGAAGACGGCATCGAAGGAGGAGCTGAACAAGATACAAAAAAATGATTTTTTGAAGTGCTTCGAAGATTGGAAAAACCGTTGGCACAAATGTATAATATCTCATGGGGATTACTTTGAAGGGGACAAAATAGATATTCATGAATAAATAAATAATTTTTGAAAAAACACAGAATTCGCGATACTTTTTGAACACACCTCGTACATCTATGTGAAGGATTTGCTCTGAATATTCTGATATTGGTGTTTTGCCTGTTTCTGTTTTTAAAGGGTGCCTATTGTTTTTATTTTCTAAGCATGTTCTACAATTTTTGGCTATTGTTGTTAAAGTCTGCTTTATGACGGATTTGTGGAAGAACAAAAATTGGCTTTTGCACCACGATAACGCCCCTGCTCACGCATCGTTGCTTGTGCGCGACTTTTTGGCCAAAAACAACACACTAATGATGCCGCAGCCACCGTATTCCCCAGATCTGGCCCCCTGTGACTTTTTCTTGTTCCCTAAACTGAAGAGGCCCATGAAAGGACGACGTTACGCTTCTCTTGACGAGATAAAGACGGCATCGAAGGAGAAGCTGCACAAGATACAAAAAAATGATTTTTTGAAGTGCTTCGAAGATTGGAAAAACCGTTGGCACAAATGTATAATATCTCATTGGGATTACTTTGAAGGGGACAAAATAGATATTCATGAATAAATAAATAATTTTTGAAAAAACGCAGAATTCGCGATACTTTTTGAACACACCTCGTACATCTATGTGAAGGATTTGCTCTGAATATTCTGATATTGGTGTTTTGCCTGTTTCTGTTTTTAAAGGGTGCCTATTGCTTTTATTTTCTAAGCATGTTCTACAATTTTTGGCTATTGTTGTTAAAGTCTGCTTTATTTGCGGGAAAAAATATTCTGAAATCAGTTGTTTGTAATTTTCCTGAACTGATCGGTGTGCCCTATTATGTTCCATAATAGCAACCTCGATTTGATCTTCTTTCCTGATCAGATCTATTACTAGTTTTTCGGTGTGTACAAATTTCCCACCCGGAAAATTTGACAAAAGTAAACATTGTACCATGGCTAAAGTTTGAAGATCGCAACAGATTCCGTTAACTACATTTGGATCTATCTTCTCTCGGAGGGTTTGCAAGAGATATTCAGCACTTTTAGAATGTATAGTATGCCTTATTAGTTTCTGAAATAAAATTTTGGTAGATTTGCTATTTACCTCGGATGGTAAAAGGACTAGTTGCGCCTTAAATTGATTGACAGGATTCTTTATTGTTTTTATTACGCCTGAAAGAGAAATCTCGCTGTGAGCAGTTGACAATACGTCGTCGAGGTTGTGGGTGTATTGGCGCGAAAGTGCGTCGGCCACCTTATTTTCTTTTCCAGGTTTGTAAAAATATTTTGGTGCGAATGAGTTTATAAATGTTGTCCACCTTTTAGTTTTCGAATTCGGATTTCTATCCGATATTGCAAACGTCAATGGTTGATGGTCGGTGAAAATGTGGATATTTTTGATACCGTACAAATAACGTCTTAATTTTTGGAAGGCCCAAACTGTTCCCAGAAGTTCTCGTTCGTTTGTGGCATAGTTTTTTTCTGTTTTTGATAATGTACGTGATATCATTGTAATAGGTTTTACGTTTTGTGAAAGAACAGCACCTAAGGCGACGGACGAAGCATTCGTGGTTATCTCAAATGGCTTTGAGTAGTCTGGATGTTGAAGGAGAACATCTTCCAATGCTAAAATACTTTTAAGCTTATTAAAGGCTCTGATTGCTTTGTCGTCAAGTGATATATTTATTTTTTTTAGAATTCCTACTATTGCCATGTCCATTTTCTCCTCTCAAATATTTTGTAAGGGGCTTAGATAAATGGGCATAATCTTTTATGAATCTAGTAACCGGAAAGTCCTAAAAGCGAACGGGACCTCAGTGATTTCGGTTCCTCATAATTAAGGATTGCTTCAACTTTGTTGGGGCATGTTCTTATTCCCTTATATGAAACGGTGAAGCCTAAAAATTCGACTTCTTTTTTGAAAGGCTTAGACTTTTCCAGGGATACTCGCATTCCTGCACGCTAAATTTTTTTTCAAATGGAATCTACATGTTTGTAGTGGGAGTTTTCATCAGGTGAAAAAATTATGATATCGTCAACATATACATGACTTATTTTTCCAATATCCTCTCGTAGGATGTCGTCTATGGCTCTCTGGAATATGCTTGGTGCATTTTCCAGGCCAAATGGCAGACGGCAAAACTCATACTTGCCGCTATTTACACTAAATGAAGTCTTACATCTCTTTTTCTAGGAGACGGATTTGATGAAAACCCGACTTTAGATCTAGTGTTGTAAATAGTTTAGATTTTCCTAGGCTCGAAAAAATTACCGTAGTGTCCGGAATCGGGTATTTTTCGGACGTCGTTTGCGCATTGAGCTTTCGAAAATCAATAACCATTCTCATTTTCTGGTTACTTTCATCGTCCAAACCTTTTTTTGATACAACGTGTACCGGTGAATCATAAGGTGAATACGATTTTCTTATAATCCCATCTTTTAGTAAAGCTTCTATTTCTTTGTTAATAAACTTTGCTGCAGAAATTGGATACGGGTAACTTTTTGAATAAATGGGCTTTTCAGTTTTTATATCTATTGTGGCAACTACATTTGTATTGTGTGGAAGCGCTCTATTCGGGTTGGAAAATGCATTTTTGTTTCTTTCTATAAGCGAATCAATGCTACAAGGTGGCGCAAAAGTAAGCTTCCGATGTTCAGCATATCGGTTGTGGCACGTGCAGTGTGTGCTGTTGCATCGTCTTGTTGGAACCACATGTTTTCCAATCCCAATTCATCAAGTTGCGGCAAAAAGAACTCGTTGATCATTGCTCTGTAGCGCTCACCATTCACAGTAACCGTTTGGCGCCGACCGATTATTGGTCAAATAAATAGTCAGCAATATTCCGCGTTCTGGAGCAGTGTAGCGTAACATTGTTTATTAACGTGTATTTCGCATGTGTTTACTACACAAATGTCAAAACAGAACTGACTTTAGGGGCCAATCGCAAAATTTATAGCATTTTCTGATAGGAGGATTACTTTTGCGCCACCTTGTATATTTACTTGTTGGCAATGGAAAAAGTTGAATTTCTCTTTTCCAGTTTTATGGAAAATGAGAGCAACTTTTGTATCAACCTTTGCTTCGATACCTTTCAATAAATCATATCCTATGATTCCATCAAAGGTATCTACATAGTTTTGGTAGAATGTAAAATGTAGCAATTTCACCTAATATATTTATTCTACATTTTTCTGAAATTTTGTTTACTCCATTTATGGGTCTTAATTGGAAGGGGCTATCTATAGGGGTAATTCCCTTTAAAAACGAATGACTTTTTATATAATTTTTGGCTGTACCTGTATCTATAAGTAAGTTAAGGACTTGCCCACTCGGAAGAGCTCGCGTAATAAAGGGCACGTGGGACCTTAGCCTAAAAAATTAATTTCGTCAAGTGTATTATCCTCGCATTCATAGTCCTCAAGCTCGGAGTAATATGGTTCGTCATTCATAGCGTTGACCCGTTGTACCTTATTCACTAGTGCTTGCGTGGACGTGTTGGTACCTTGTCTTTTAGGGGCACTGTATTGTCGCTGCTGCTGAGTAGGACTATATTCTTGCTGCTGTACTTGCCGCTGAAAGGAAGGTGAAGGGTTGAAACTATTTGCCTGTTGAAGTCTTTGCTATTGAGGGCCACGACTTGATTGGCCAGAGGTATTTTTTTGGAAAGTAGAGGTTCGTCTAAAGCAAGAGCTTTTAAGATCCACATCCATTGGAGTGGGACTTTGTTTCCGAAAACTGTTCTGCCTAGAACTCGCATTTTTAAACTGCGAAAGGGGCTTCGATTGGTGTTTTTGTGGCAATCTTCCCGTGGTATGAGTCTGCGTAAACTTATACCTTTGTCGGTTATGTTGCAGCTCTTGTGCCACTGCGAGTGCGCTGGGAAAGTCTGGTGGACTAGCTGCAAAAAGTGTGTCACATAATGGGCGTCTTAAGCCAGAAATAAATACTCTCAATGCATGTTCTCTGGCCTTTTCTGTAAACGCACTAATGAGTTCCTCATTGTTACTATGGGTCATTATAATTTTGTTTACTATTAGGGTAAGCTGCCTATCAACCGCATCGTAATACTCGTTAATAGACATTTGACCCTGTCTCAAAGTATTGAGCTGGCTTTCTGAAATATGTAGAGGCCTTTTATCCGCGTATAGCTGATCTATTTGAAATTCAAAGGGGTATTAAGCGAACAGATTTTCATTTGCTGAAGACGTTACTTTATTTCTTAAAATCCCCATCGCGATATAATATGGCTTTGAGCCTTCACTATAATAACTCAATGGAAAATTTAGCTGCCTCTTTCCAAGCCGGATATTTCGACATTTTAGCTTTAAATGCTGGAAGTGCCTTGATTACACTAAGATCAGTATGAGTTCTTTGTACTCCTTCGACAATTGTTACGGGCCTATGGGTTTCTATTTTTTGAGGAAGAACGCTTTGAATTGCCGCAGTTAACACAGCAATTTGTTTCTCAAAAGTTTTTTTAAATACTCCTACCGCGGAATCTACTATATACTTTACAGTTCCCTCATCCATTTTTATACCTGGTAGTGCTACGCACACAAGGTATATTAACTTCAGTCGCGTAAGGGCAGTACGTAACGGCATAAACCGATCGAGATAGATATTGACTTATACATATCAAAATGTTCAGAACGAAAAGAGAAATTGATTAAGCCATGTCCGTGCGTCCGTCCTTCCGTCCGTCTGTGAACACGATAACTTGAGTAAATTTTGAGATATCTTAATGAAATTCGGCATGCGGGTTCCTTGGCACTCATCTCCGAGCGCTATTTAAAATGGGCGAAATCGGATGATAGCCACGCCCACTTTTTATATGTAGAATATTTTCTAAAACACAAAAAAAAAGTGATTACTCAGTACATAATACAACTATAAGGATAACATTTTTGTGACTACATTGAGATTGAGGCATAAAATAAAAATTTCAAGAAATTTTTGAAAATGGGAGTGGCACCGCCCACTTTTGATTAAGTCAAATTTAGAAATAATATTAATCATAAATCAAAAACCGTTCAAGATATCGAAACGAAATTCAGCACGCAGGTTTCCAGGTATGCAAGGAATGTTCAAGGAAAAAATGGGCGGGATCGGTTAAGGTCTACGCCCACTTTTGTATGAAAGATTTTGAAGAGGATCGTAGATATATTAAATAGGCAATAACTTTGATTAAAATAGCTTTACATCATTTATATTGCACTTTTAAAGTTTTCGTAAACAAAGAAATCCAAAAACTTCCACAAAACTTTTTATGCCATAACTCCGCCAAAAATTGATTTGTTGAAACGAAATTTGGTGATAATGTTCTATATACAGGGTGGCTGATGAAAGCCGCTACCAAAAAAAAATTAAATAACTTTTTTTCTATTTAATGAATCTGGTTAATTTTTTTTTTATTTTGCAGACTGACTTTTACATTTAACAAAAATGGATGACTGGGACACTGAAACAAGAATTTGGATTGTCCGCCGCTATCACGCACTGGAGTCCGTAGTTTCGGTTCAAAGAGAGTATAGGCGCACGTTTGGCGGCAATCCTCCGAGCAGATGGACCATAATAAGACTTGTAAACAATTTTGCCGAGCATGGGACAGTCAACAGAAGACCTTACCATCGAAACCCTTCAGTTCGAACGGAGGAAACAATCGCTGCTGTAGCTGCTGCCATACAAAACAATCCACGTGTTTCGACAAGAAGCTTATCTGCTCAAATGGGTGTAAGCAGACAGTCATTACAGTCAATTATGCACAAAGATTTGGACTTATTCCCATATAAAATTCAAATGGCCAACAAACTGAACGCTGCAGACTTGCCGATTCGCTTGGAATTTTGCCAGAAGATGCTTCAAATGGTGGAAGAGGATGGAAACATGTTGAACTGTCTTTTCATGTCTGACGAGGCCCATTTCGATTTAAACGGCAACATAAACAAACAAAATTGTCGAATATGGAGTGCTTCCAACCCACAGATACTCCATGAGACGGAATTGCATCCACTTCGTGTCACAGTGTGGTGTGCAGTTTCATCACGCTGCATTGTCGGGCCCTACTTCTACGAAGAAAACGGTCACACCGTTACGGTTACTGGAGACCGTTACTTGAGCATGTTGAGAGAGTTTTTCTATCCAGAATTACGCCGAATGAGAATTTCTTTCAACTCTGTGTGGTTTCAGCAAGATGGTGCAGCTCCTCATATAGCCCAACCTGTTATGACAGAATTGCGACGAAAATTTCCCAATAAGCTGATATCCAGAAACTCCACATTCCGTTGGCCACCCAGGTCGCCTGACCTTACTGCACCTGACTTTTTCTTGTGGGGTTATTGCAAACAGGAAGTCTTCAAAGCAAAACCAACAAATTTGAATGAACTAAGGCAATCCATTCGAGAAACAATTGCGGCTATTCCTGTCTCAACTCTCCAAGCAGTAATGAACAACTTTTTGGTAAGATGCCGCACATGCATCGACGAGCAGGGGGGGCATTTAAATTCCATTATTTTTAAAACTAATTAAGCTATATTTAATAAAATTTAATGAGCTTTAACATGAATAAAAGAAAAATGAATTCCATACACTGAAAAAAAAAAAATTATTTGAGTTTCTCAATGTAGCAAAATGTGGCGCAAAAGTAATCCTCCTATCAGAAAATGCTATAAATTTTGCGATTGGCCCCTGAAGTCAGTTCTGTTTTGACATTTGTGTAGTAAACACATGCGAAATACACGTTAATAAACAATGTTACGCTACACTTCTCCAGAACGCGGAATATTGCTGACTATTTATTTGACCAATAATCGGTCGGGGCCAAATGGTTACTGTGAATGGTGAGCGCTACAGAGCAATGATCAACGAGTTCTTTTTGCCGCAACTTGATGAATTGGGATTGGAAAACATGTGGTTCCAACAAGACGGTGCAACAGCACACACTGCACGTGCCACAACCGATATGCTGAACATCGGAAGCTTACTTTTGCGCCACCTTGTATAAAGGTAGCTGTTTGCTGTAAAAAAGGGCGAAATCGGTTAATGTCCACCGCCAGTTTTTTAACATAGTTCTGAAACATTTTTTTTGTAAAATTTAAAAAGCGATATTTCTACAACCAAGCAAGTTATATCAATCAGAATTTGCACACATAATAAGCTTTTTAAGAAAAAATCGGCCATGGCGCCGCCCAATTTTCAGCATAAAATTTCTGCTATTTTCAAAGGCAATCGCTTATAATTCAATACTGATATTTCAAGGAAAATTGGTCAGCTGCTTCTCAGTAGTATGTATTATACTCCTGCCAAAAATTAGTCAAATCGGGAAACACACAAGCAAAATATTCGGGCACGTAGTTAATAGCCCACTGCAATAGCGAAGTTACATATCTTTTTTGATTTTCATACCTTTCATAAACATTAAATGTATGTAGGTATGAGAACAAGAAGAGAAAAGTTCACTAAAATGATCAGCACGATGAGCGGAGTCGATTTAGCCATGCTCATCTCTCCGTCCGTCTGTCTATTTGAACGCAAACTAGTCTCTCAGTTTTACAAAAGAATGCTGAAATTCGTCGTTTTCTTTGGCCGTTTTATAATATACTAGCAACTCTTCGCATTCACAGTGAGAGCCGATCACACGAGTAATACAAAGTCGTGCATGACATATTTACTCACACAACAGCGGCTCTATAGTGTGAATAAGTGAATGTGTAGTGGTGTGACTTTTATGTAAAATTTTTTATATTAAAATGATTTTTAAAAATTTTTTTATTTACGGATAAAAGTACACCTTAAAATTTCCTATCTATACATATATAATTTGTATACCTTAGAATTATAGTTTAGCAGAAAACGGTTCCACATTACATTCATCTTGTCTATTTATATATAAGATACTAGCAAACCCGATAGACGTTGTTTTGACGTTTTGATATATAAAACACATCTATATATAAAATTTCATTCACTTGAACCAAATAAACTCCTAACTATACCGCACTGCAACTTTATATAACCTGGGGGCTTTTCCAAAAGCTATATACAGACTGTGTCGTGCCCAGCGAACTCCTGAACCTATCGTGAAAGTTCAAGAGCGAAACAAAACACAAAATATGTGGGCGCGGCACCGCCCACATTTGAAAAATTATGTAGATATTGACTAAGTGACACATATATCCAAATTTCATTAATTTAGACCAAAAAAGTTCGGAGTTATGACGAATTGAAACTTTATATAGCCTGGGGATGTGGCTCCGTCTACTTTTCCAAAACTATATATTGTCTATGCTGTACCCAGAGAACCCAAGTATATATTGTGAAAATTTCATAAAGATTGGTTGAGTTCTTTGACGCCTATGAAGGACACCCTTTTTTGTACCTAGTAGTGCTACGCACACAAGGTATATTAACTTTAGTCGCCTAACGGCAGTACGTAACGGCATAAACGGATCGAGATAGATATTTATTAATGTATATCAAAACGTTCAGGATGAAAAGTAAAATATCCGGGCAAATGGTTAATACCCCACTGCAAAAGCGAAGTTGTATATCTTTTTTGATTTTCATACCTTTCATGAACATGAAATGTTTGTACGTATACTGAAATGATCAGGAGGATGAGCTGAGTCGATATAGGCATGTCCGTCTCTCGATACGTCTATCTGTTTGTCCGTCTGTCTCTTTGAATGCAAATACGAACTGAAAGTATTAAAATAGACCTGCGTAAATTGGGATGACATAATAGATCACTACTAGGTATATAATGTTCGGTTCCACCCGAACTTAGACTTCCTTACTTGTTAATAAATTTATTTTTAGGTAATACGATTTTTCAAATTGAAACTATAGATGAAAAAAAAACATTTGATTAAATTTTAAGCTTAATAACTAAAGCCTAAATTCTTAAGTGATATTATAAATTTCGATAACTTACTCTAGCTTGTCTTGTGGGGTCTTTCTCCTGGATGACTGGATGTCAAAGCTGCTGCGCAAGATTCCACTTACGAATGATCCTTGGCGAATGATGATTTTAGAATTTTAGCAAAAACGTAATTCTTCTTTATTTTTTTTTAATACGCAATCTAGTATTATTTTTATTGCTAACATAATCATTTTAATCATGACTACAAATTATTTTACTTTTTTTTTTGTATGAAAAGTTACTTAGTTTTCACTACTTTGAAAAGCTTATAAATTTCAGTTACTTTAAGCCGGATGCTTTTATGTTCTTGAGTAATATTTTTATATATATTTTTCTGCGCTTTTGTCACAAAAGTTTTTTCTTTAATTTTCACGATTTTCAATGCATCGAAAATTTTTAACTTTATTTTCACAAATACATAATGATTCTTTTTTTAAGGTTTTTTTTTTTCTTCAATGTCACTTGATTTTTATCCTTTTTACAAGGATCTATTTAAAAAATTTTCAAAACGGGGTCGCCCCTCGGCAGTGGTTTGGCAAACACTCCGAGTGTATTTCTGCCATGACAGGTTTCTCAGCAAAAATTCGTCTCCTTTGTAGATGCCGTTCGGAGTCGGCAAAAAACTGTAGGTCCCACCAATTTGTAGGGAAAATTCAAATCGGCACACCACAAATTGGAAGAGAAGCTTGGCGCAAAAATCTCTTAGGAGGTTTATGATGATATACCTGTTGTATATCGCGCCATAAAAAAAAGAAAAAGATTTAAAAAATTTTAGTGTCACAATAATCCTTTTATAAGGATAAATATGTACCTAGAACTGTTCTATTCGTATCCTTATTACAAGGATATGTTAAAGCACTATACGATCCTTTTTACATGGATGTATCAAAAGTCGTTTTTTTTGTAAACGGTCACTTTAATCCTTTTTTTTTATTGCAAGAATATTTAAACCACTAAGCGATCTATATCCTTCTTTCCGGGATGTACCAAAGTTGTTTATTATTATTATAATATAATATATAAGGATTTTTCTTCACCGCACTATCATTTTCCAAGGATCTGTTTATTTTTATCCTTTTACAAGAATTTTTTTGTTTTTATCCTTTTAAAAGGATACACTAGTCCGTGACCATTAGTTGGGCGCCAGTTAAGCAGTTCCTTTTGGTCCTTACTTATTTCAAAATTAAACACGACACTTTTACTTTTAAACACTTTACACTTTATTTAAAACGCTTACTTGCGTCTTCGAATTGAAACTGAAAACTGCTTGGCTTAATGCCACTGCCTCAAATACTGTCCCTAACTCTATGAAGCCCATGGGAAAGGAGTTGCGGTGGTCGGTGCATATTATTCTTACCGCTAGCCTATGCCTGTGCCATATTGCTTAACAACATAAACATATTTCGTATTATAACCCTGATAACTTGTACAGGATACATATGTTTACACATCAAACTCCACGAGTACTTGGTACTCACTCTCCTTTTTTTTAAATTGTTGTTTATGTAAGTGGTTAAAAAAAAATGATTTAGATGTTAAAGAGTCACTAACGGTGGAGGAAATTCTTTTGGGCCTGCTAAAAGGAGTCATAAAAGAGGATCCACCGTCATTTCTAATCAGATAAAAAATTAATTTTGGATTCTGGTTTGAGTCTATTTGGACTCACATAAGGAATTTTTTCATGCTTTTTTGATATTAAATAGAGACTTTTTGAAGTCATCTGAGATTGTTTTCATGGTTTCTTTCAATATAGTTTTAGGGAGCACCATTTGAAAAGATATAAAAGTTCCTTTCATGGAGATTTAAGTTAAATCTCACCCATCGAGTTTTAGCCCTTTTTCGAAAATAAAAACATAAGGAATAAACATTCTTTTATTAAAATATTAAATAATGAGAGGATATCTCGCTGGAAGAGTTGTATGAAAAGGACATTATAGCGAAATGAAATAAGAATGAAGACATTTTACCGTGCGAACAATGTGAGAATGAAGGAATTTGAGGGTTGTATATAAAAGTGTGTATTTACAACATGCGCATTCTTTATTGTATGTTAAATTAGGATTATTTCAAAACTAAAACTTAACGAACTAAATTAAAATATTAATAACAAATTTGGAAATGTATAGATGACAAAAATATACCACTAGTAAACAATTATAAGTAAAAGTCGTTAACCGGACATCAAACATCCCAATGAGTTTAGTATTATAAAATTGTAAGTAACCTACTCTGCGAGTAGGAAATTAGTAATTAAAAATTCAAGATCTGTGTGTTAAGCACCATGTTTATAAATGAAGTCAAGGCCAAGAATAATAATTTTTTTTCTTTTTATTTATGAAAATTATTATTGTTTTTATTTTTTTAATAATTATTTTTAATTAATTATTAAAAGTTTTTATTCGCAAAAAATAGGATTAGAATATTAAAACAAATATCTAAAGCCAGTTTCGGATCTTTTGACTGACATCCCATTTACTTTTATAAATGCTGAATCTCTCCTCAAAGCCGAAAGTATAAAATAAGGGTAAAGCTCAGGATTTTATAACTTCTATAAGCGGACATCGGGTATCTTTAATGGGGGTGTTTTGCGCCTTGCACACACCAGCGCCACCCCAAACCGCCGACTCGTAGGTGCATACACCCTCCTCCTCCAAGCGGGGGAGCCTCCTCGTGGTGATACCTGGTAACGCTACGGCGGCTAATTCGAGCGGCGACCTTTCCACCAACCCCTACCAGCGCTCAAGATAAGGGTAAGCCTCGTACGTGTATTTTAGCTAAGTCAAATATTAACGCTTTTCTTCTACCCCAATTTAGTGACGGAGCGTCGAGGGGTTAGGTAGAAGTTGTAGGTTCGCCTCTTTCTATCTGGCCCATGATCACGAAGGTTCACTACCGCCACATAACTTCAGAGAGTTCGTGAGTTCCACTAGACCACGAAACAATCTAATCACGCTTGGAGGCGATGCAAATGCCCATCACACACAATGGAGCAGCACTGACACAAACGACTGACAGACGTTATACGAGTATAACTACTTATTATTATTATGCAACAGGGGAAGTGACCCCACATTCATAACAAGGAACGGCGAGGAAGTCCTTGATATTACATTGGTCAGCGACTCTTTCAGCGACCTCATAGAATCATGGAGGGTCCTAATAAAACACTCCTTCTCAGACCATAGGTATATTAGTTTCTCAATAGCAGATACGCACACAAGTCCAAAATTCATACAAAATATAAAAAGAACAAACTGGGGCTACTACAAGAAGCTTATTGATAGAAATCTATCAAAACAAATGGTAACACCTAGAAATGATAAGGAACTAGACGAGCTAGTCAACACCTTTAATCAACAATGCAAGCTTGCTTTAGATAAGGTAAAAAGGTAACAGAAACCCATAAGCCACCTTGGTGGTCGTCTGATCTAGACAGACTCAGAAAGGCATGTAGGGTTGCCTTTAATAAAGCTAAACAGCATGGCTGTTTACAAAACTAAGCTAAGCACATATAAAAAAGAAATCCGCAAGGCCAAACGAGCCTCCTTCTGGGCTTCTGCAGTGAAATTGAATCTACATCTGCTGCCTCGCGCTTAAGGAGTGAACTCTCAAAAGCGCCAGCGACTTTGAGCTACGTCCAAATGCCAGATGGGCAGTGGACTGATTCGACTACGGAAACCATGAATCTGCCCCTGGATACACACTTCGCGACATGCACAGACGTGTCTACTACTACGATCGGCGGAGGGCTGCCTTCCGATCAAATGATAAGGGAAATCACCGATGAGAAAAAGTTACATTTGGCTTTATCTACCTTCAAGCCCCATAAGTCGCCAGGACCGGACGGAATATTCCCGGCCCAACTACAGCATACCTCCGAGCTTATCAAGCCTTGGTTGAAAAGTATGTTTATAGGTTGTCTAAGGCTCAACTACGTACCCACTTCATGGAGGGAGGTTAGGGTAGTCTTTATCCCCAAAGCCGGGAAACCATCTCATACTAAACCTAACGATTTTAGGCCTATAAGCCTATCCTCATTTCTTCTTAAGACTCTAGAAAGACTTCTGGAGGACTATGTCAGAAGATCGATAGACCCACCTCAGCTTTCGCGGGCTCAACATGCCTACAGTAAGGGTAGGTCATCCGATACTGCTTTGCACTCCCTTGTATCTGTGATAGACATGTCACTTAACCTAAAGGAATACACATTGGTGGCTTTCCTCGACATAGCAGGCGCTTTCAATAGCTATCACTTCGGCGTTGACGGGTCTGCGGGTCGATACCTGCCTTGTAGAGTTCGTTCGTAAACTGCTTACTAGCAGACGGATCACAACCGAGCTAGGGGGGAACTCGATTCACAGACTCGTTAACAGAGGTACCCCGCAGGGAGGTGTTCTCTCACCGCTACTTTGGCTGGTTACTGTAAGCCAGCTTCTACACCTCATGGAAGCGGAAGGCCACCAAGTGATCGCGTACGCCGATGACATCTGCGTTATTATGCGGGGAAAATTCCCTCAAACTCTTTGCAATTTAATGGAAACAGCCTTATCTAAAATATGTGACTGGGCAAAGTCAACAGGTTTGGGGGTTAACCCCGAGAAAACCGAGCTAGTCCTCTTCACCAGAAGGTACAAAATACCGAACCTTATACCACCAAAAATTGGAAACACGACTTTGGCATTCAGTGACAAAGTCAAATATTTAGGAGTTACTCTAGACAAGAAACTACTCTGGGGTGACAATATAACAGAACGAGTGAAAAAAGCAATGTGCGCGTTGTTTACTTGCAAGAGAGCAATTGTTGTCTCGTGGGGGTTTTCTCCCAGGGTGGTACACTGGATCTACACAGCCATTGTTCGCCCGATTCTACTCTACGGAGTGCTGGTCTGGTGGCCTGCACTAGCTAAGAATACGTACCTCAAGCAGCTACAAAGAGTCCAAAGGAGTTCAGAACTCTGCATAACCGGGGCCCTTGGGTCCACCCCGACAGAAGCACTCAACACTATGCTGCATCTACCACCGCTTGATCTGGTGGCGAAGGAAGTAGCCACGATCACAGCTTTGCGAATAAGGGAGACTGGCGTCTGGATAAATGAACAAAGTGGGCACGCCACAATCTTGGGTAACCACGCGCCTGTTAACATACACACTGGCTACTGCGCGTCAAATAACGTGTTCGTCAGGATCTACGAGGTAATAATACCGACAACACAAGAATAAGACAACAGACCACATACGGTTCGGGGAGCCATTAACATCTTCACTGATGGCTCCAAGCTTGAGGGGAAGGCGGGGGGAGGGATCTTTTCACCGGACCTGGGACTAGAGATCTCCTTCCGTCTTCCCGACCACTGCAGCGTGTACCAAGCGGAAATGCTGGCAATACACGGCGAGGTGAAAAGCTTGGTATCCAGCCCCAAAATGGTAAACAGATCTATATCTTCTCAGACAGTTAGGCCGCACTTAAAGCCTTGAACACATACGTCGACAATGCAAAGTCGTTAACTGACTGGGATATTGAAGGTAACTGCAGAGAGAGATAACGAGGTACCACCACCCATCTCCTTCCGGGAAATAGTTCGGTAGGCATACCCATGGCCTTCTTTAAATTTAGTGTCAGCACAAACACAATGAAAATAGCAAATATGCTCTGGTCGGGGCTCTCGACATGCGAGATATCCAGGCTAACCTGGCCTTCTTACAACAAAAGACGTACAAATTCCCTGTTGTCCCTTAATAAATCGGGCATTTCATCCCTGGTAAGGGTTCTAACAGGGCACTGTTTAATAGGCACTCACGGCGCCAGAATGGGCGCAATGTCTAATGATTACTGTCGCAGCTACAGATGTATTGAGGAGGAGGAAAGTGTTCAGCATCTGATGTGTCAATGCCCTGCACTTAGCAGGCGACGGTTGGCTATACTGGGCCAACCGTTTCTCGATGACCTCGCTGAGGTATCAAAAGTAGAAATAAAAGCATTATCCAAATTTATTGACGTGGATAACGCTTCGTGGAGTGGTTCGATCCCCTGCCCTGGGTGTGAGTTGGTTTCCCCTGGCGTCGACGGTAGCGCGACCGTGTGAGTCGGCTGGTCTTTTTCAGCCTTCTGGAGATCTTTGAACACGATTACTCTAGGGTTGTTGGATCGGTTGACTGTAAAGCGGCTGAGCTGCTGTCGGTCTCAGGGATGACTTGCTCGCATCTCTGGGGCATAGAGGTGGGTAGAGACCGTATAGTGTATCACAATGGGCCTATTTAGAGGCCTAAGTGTCAGGCAGAGTCCAGGTACTCTGTCCTGCCCTTGCAACCTAACCTAACCTAACCATAAGCAGACCTTACTAGTAAAGACCGATATTTTTGTAGTTCACTATATTTACTTACGAATTAATTTTACGCACGAATTAAATAGATTTTCGATTAACAAACGCAGCACGTAACCTTCGTCGATTTGACGAATACGCTATTCAAAATCTCTGTCTCTTTTTAAGACTGCCTTTCTAAAAGACTTAAAAAAATATCTGAATTGTTCCAAAACAATACAAAAATGTTTTATTTCGAGGATTAAAAACTGGCACATATATGCGTATAATCAATGAATGCAAAAATTAAATAACTGTATTAGAAATAAGTATTTTAAAAAATGTTCGTCGAATCGACGAATGGTTAAGTTTTATAGGGAGTGAGCGAAGGTTAGCTTTCTAGGGTTAAAAGCTACAAATAAGCTTATATTCTAATTAAAAGGGTAAAGCAAAATAGGACTAGTCCCATGCCTATTTTTGACGGGTTATCCATGTTTATCGAAAAAGCCCTGAAAAAACATTCACATGGACCCAACGTTCCACAAAAACCACAAAAAAAAAATTACTAAAAAAATTATCCCGTTGGCATATTTTTGGTTAGTATGCACAGAGAAAAACATCTCGAGCTCGAGAGCTATCGCTTTTACAAAAATTTTCGATGAGAAATTCCGTAACAATCAAACTGTGGAAGCAAACTGTTTTATAGGTGAGTAAATTTACGCAAAACTGATTTTATTGACCTTTATCACTATGGATTTTTCACATTTTCATTACAACGCCGTAATAAAGTTGTATGTACGAGGTGTGTTCAAAAAGTATCGCGAATTTTGTGTTTTTTCAAAAATTATTTATTTATTCATGAATATCTATTTTGTCCCCTTCAAAGTAATCCCCATGAGATATTATACACTTGTGCCAACGGTTTTTCCAATCTTCGAAGCACTTCAAAAAATCATTTTTTTGTATCTTGTTCAGCTCCTCCTTTGATGCCGTCTTTATCTCGTCAAGAGAAGCGTAACGTCGTCCTTTCATGGGCCTCTTCAGTTTAGGGAACAAGAAAAAGTCACAGGGGGCCAGATCTGGGGAATACGGTGGCTGCGGCATCATTAGTGTGTTGTTTTTGGCCAAAAAATCGCGCACAAGCAACGATGCGTGAGCAGGGGCGTTATCATGGTGCAAAAGCCAATTTTTGTTCTTCTTTGCACATCTTCTCGGCCTTCTGAGAACATTTTGTACCACCGATAAACGTTGCTTCGGTCCAAGGTAGCTTCTCCGTATGCCACAGTCAACATTCGGAATGCATCCGCGCACTTAATTTCGTTTTTCACACAAAATTTGATACAGGTTCTTTGATCCATTTTTTTGAATAGGTAAAAATCGAAGAGGATCCAAAACACGTGCAAGCAAAGCAGCTGTCAACAATTAACTGAACATTCAAAATGGCCGAGCTTGTCGGCATAAGTGAGAGACATGAGTACCAACATAACGGCACAAAAAATTCGAAATTCGAATATACGTAACCAGCGAAAATTCAAAATTCGCGATACGTTTTGAACACACCTCGTATATAAGAACTCACCTCACTAGAAATTTTTCGCAGATTGGGTTTAAAAAATGCCTAAAATTACTGCATTCACTCTTAACCACTGTAGTTGCTGCCTTATTAAATATTTAGTACCTGGCCGACCGAGGTTGTTTATTGTAGATACTCATCAGTAACGTTACTTGCCAAATGTGTATAAATTGATACGTAAAGGTTTTCGAGATAGTTTCCGACATCGAAGATATAAACGTATATACATAACCCGATAATTCGTCGTAAAATATCGTTCGTTTGATATTTTTGTTTCTTATTTAATTCTTTTTAATTTAAAAGAAATTAATTTCAGAGAAATGTGTTAAGCGGATATGGAAAAAATAAATATAATTTAAATAGGCAGAAATATTTTGTTTTTTAAATTCGTAGTGAACCTTCTCACCTCCACTCTGTCTTGATTTGCTTACAGAAAGTTAAAAAAAAAACATTTTTATACCTGGTAGTGCTACGCACACAAGGTAAATTAACTTTAGTCGCCTAACGGTGACTTATATATATCAAAATGCTCAGGAGGAAAAAAGAAGTTGATTGAGCCATGTCCGTCCGTCCGTACGTATGTTAACACGATAAATAAATTTTGAGATATATTAGTGAAATTTGGTACGCAGGTTCCTTGGCACTCATCTCCGAGCGCTATTTAAAATGGACGAAATCGCATTATAGCCACGCCCACTTTTTATATATAGAATATTTTCGAAAATACAAAAAAAGTGATTATTAGTACATAATACACTTATAAGGATAAAATTTGGTGTGTACATTAACGTTGAAATAGAGAATAAAATTTTCAAGAAATTTTTAAAAATGGGCGTGGAACCACCCACTTTTGATTAAGTCAAATTTAGTAATATTATTAATCATAAATCAAAAACCGTTCAATATATCAACGAAATTCAGCACACATATTTATATCAATAAAAGGAATGTTCTGAAAAAAAAATGGGCGAAATCATACGAAAGATTTTGAAAAGGAGCATAGATATATTTGTTAGTCAATAATTTTGCGTACAAAAGCTTTATATAATTTCTATTTCACTTTCAAAGTGTCCGTGAACGAAGAAAGTTGAAAAATATAAATTTTAGAAAATGGGTTTAGCCCTGCCCCTGTTATAGTGGATTATTCCACAAAACTGTTTATGCCATAACTCCGGTAAAAATTGATTTATCGAAACGATGTTAGGCGAAAATGTTGAATATATAAATATAAATGTTTGTTGTAAAAATGGGCGAAATCGGTCAACGGCCACTCCCAGTTTTGTAACATAGTTCTGAAAATTTTGTTTGTTAAATGTAAAACGCGATATTTCTATATCCTTGCAAGCTATATTAATAAGATCTTGCACGCATAATAAGCTTTATAAGAAAAACCCGGCCGCAAAACAATTTCTTGGATTTTGGCCAAGTAGACGTGGCGCCGCCCACTTTTCAGCATAAAAATTCTGATACTTTCAAAGGCGATTGCTTGTAGCTTCAACTAGATATTTCAATGAAAATTGGTCAGCTACTTCTCAATAGTATGTAGGAGTATACATGCATTATTACCAATTATTCAAATCGGATAACACACAAGCAAAATATCGGCCAAGTAGTTAATACCCCATTGCAATAGATAAGTTATATATCTTTACTGATTTTCATACCTTTCATGAGCATGAGAAGTATGAGAAGAAGAGATGGGCCCACCAATAAGTAAACTGAAATAATAATCGATTTAGCCATTAGACAGTTGTTGGTAGGGAATCTATTTATATACAAATGAATTAATGGCGACCGCCGTAGTGTGTTGGTAGTGTTGCAGGCCTACCAAAATTCAGCTTCTTTGTAGGTGCCGTTCGAAGTCGGCAAAAATCTGTAGGTCACGTCAATTTGTAGGAAACAATTTAAAGCGGCACACCACAAATGGGAAGGGAAGCTCGGCGCAAAAATCTCTTAGGAGGTTTATGATGATATACCTGTTGTATATCGCGCCATATATTTATATTTTTATACCTTTCATGAACATGAAATGGTTTTCTAACTTTGGCCCGATGTTTGTACGTATAAGAAGAAGAATAGATACAATCACCAATAAGCATACCGAAATGATCATTAATCATTTGTCGGAACCAGCATGATCGGACCAATACAACGCATAGCTCCCATACAATCGATTTTTCCGATAAATAGGGTTTGGGCTATATATCTTTAAATGAACAGTTTTTTAAAACCGTGATGCGTATTATGAAAGGTATAAAGTCTTCGGCACAGTCGAAGACATCCCTTCCTTTACTTGTTTTTAAATTAAATCATAACAGAAGTGTTTTTATTGAAAACAATCAGCTGACTTGATAATAAGAACTGAAAAGTATTAGAATAGACCTGCGTAAATTGGTATGCCATAATAGCTCACTACTAGGTATAGAATGTTCGGTTCCACCTGAACTTAGACTTCCTTACTTGTTTTCTTTTTCTTTCATTACAACAATTCCACACGCACGTTGTCTTCTTCTATTTCATACTGAAGAAACAATAGAAACTACACATTTCTGGAGTTTTTGAACTGCTAGAGCCCTTTAGGAGATCAAGAAGGCCAAAAATTACATAAAAATTGGTTCTCCCTCCCCTGAAATTTTATTTTTTAATACGGTTTATTGTCCATATGTATGTATGTGCATACATTCATAATATCATCTGATTAAAATATTAATTTATAACTCAAGTGTCTATCTATTCAAATATGCATTGTTTTGTTAACGATCTTCTTCTCAAAAAATTGTTTTTAATATTGGCAAAGTTTTTAAAGAATCCGAAGCACCGAGCCGTAGGAAGGCCGGATTTATGATTATTTCAAATTTATAGCTGTAGTTGGTTAATAAGAGTTTTGAGTGCCTAAATTAAACTTATATAAACTCTACTTGATTTTTTGTTAACAGGCTTTACGATATTAAGAAGGACGTCGTTTTCCTATTAAAATTAATTAGACAGCGGGTCTATGCTATGTTTAGTCATGGCAATCCGTTTTAAATGATTTTTAGCTAGTGCTTAAAAAGATGTTTACCTTAAAACAATGTAAGGGGATGTATATAAAACTTTCTCCGAAGTAGGGGCGGGCCCGCCGATCTTACCGATTTAATTGTTTACACTCTCCGAAGGTTTTTGGGAAGTTCTGCATGGGTTGACAGTCTTTTGCCGCCTATAAATCTGATTCTATCGGGTATTAGGACCTCCAGTTCCTAAACGTTGCACCACAATCGGATGTAATAGGGTCGGTTTAGCCCTATTCAGAAAATGTATATTCCAAACAAACCATGGTTCTACATCTGTAACCTTTAAGTATGCCCTAATATAAATCAGGCCCTGATCATAAAGGTTCTTATCTGAAATTTCACTTTGAACTTTAGCATTTAAACATTAAACTAACCAAGCTATTTCTGGCGTCTTTATCCATTTCCCGATTTCTAACAGAAAAACTCTTACTATGGCGAATTAGGCTGCTTGCTAAACTCAGATACATATGTATGGATTAGTACATAAAAGTGGCTTGATAAAGTTTTTATTTCAAAATGGAGTCTCCCCTCGGCAGTGGTCGGCATCTGCCTTTTTCGGAGTCAGCATAAAAAATCTTGCGGGTCCCATTTTATGGGGAAAATTATAAGCAGCACGTCATAATTTAGAAGAGAAGATCGGGCTTGGTTATCAGTATTATGAATTATAATTATACCAGCTTTTACCCGCGGCTCCGCCCTCACGAAGAAAATAACAAAATAACGAAAGCTGTTCTGAAGACATTTTTATCTATCAGCCAATCGCGTCATTAATAAGATTTCTTTAAATAGGTCGGTCCCTGGTCCACTTCCTGGAAAAAAATATTCTGAATTTTAACAAAGGCAAAGGTCTACCAAAGTATCGAATTTCAAGCAAATCGAATCATAAATAATTTTTTTTAGTAAGTCGGTCCCTGGCCCACTTTTCCAGCATCGCATGAATCTGTTACCTATTCTATGCTCCTGAGAATAAGTGTACAAAATTTCGTAGAAATCGGTTAAGTTGTTTAGACGATAAAGACCCACAAATAAACTCACAAAGTTACGCCTTTATCATATTAGTAAGACAATTCAAAAATGTTCTAAAGTACTAGAAGCCGTGAGGTATTAACCCAATAACTCCAGATCTATATTAGTTACAATTACATTTCTGTGATGTAGAAGACAACTAAAGTCTAACTTATATTATAAAAGAAAAACATTAATTTCAGGGCTAAACATTTTTTAAAGTGCTACAACAACCGTGCCGCGACGCTGGATTAAATGCTAGGATTTTAATATGGCAAATATGGCGGTAACGAAGTGCAAAGAGTTAAATTTGCTCTGCTGAGATGTAGTTTGACCTTAAGGCTAATTAGAGTAAGTAAAAAATATTATCACGTAAGGAAGTAAAAAGAATAAATATAAACAACAATTTTGTAAAAAGTTGTAAAATTTTAAGATTTTTAGTCACAAAGATATCGCTGTTAAAATTTCATAAACAAATATTTTCAGTCCTAAGATTAAAAACCTGAATGTAGATCTTAAAAGTGATATGACATAATCCCAAGTGGCACAATCCAAAGTAAATATCAGACATAATCTCAAGCCAAGAGACATATTTATAACCCTTGATAACTTGCCCCAACACCGGCTTCGCTATTAACAGTTTTTTTGGGTAGGGTAGATACCTGTTAAATTTTAACCGAATTTTAAGCGCAAAGGTGTCATAACTCCAAATCGAACTATGCCACTTATGATAATGTCATGGCCCAGCTCTAAACCGATTACAGACATTCCCACAGCTAACACTTATCGTTACAAGGGGAATATCTGCCGTTCAGGGTAAGCACTATGATGAGATTCGACATCACATTACTCAACGGTTGATCTGCGGAGCCAAAGGCGGGCTTTAAATGCCCTCCCCACTGAGTCGCTAGATGTCTGTGTCAGGTCTCAGCCTGTGAACCGCGTTATAAACTCCCAATCACCTGAAATAGTTGAAGAAGGGAGCGGTTGATCAGCGGAGATTTGAGTTACTCTGGCGAAACTTCGTTGTGGATATTGTAACATATTTAACTCTTACCTATCCAGACTTAATCCCACCATACCAAATACATTCCCTGCATGTGTGCTTCAACTTTTCGCTTTAGTTTAACCCTGTTGAAACTGCCAGTTCCTCGGACTTTGATGAATATTTTCAAAAAGATCCTGTTCATTAGGTAGGACGAAAATAATAACAACAACAGTGTAAGAAAAAGTTTTGCATCAAGCTCTTAATTTTTGTTAGAGCTATGGTTTTAAAGTATTGTGGGAAGAATAACTGAAAAGAGGCGTGGTATATCAAAGGTCAATAAAATAGCGATACATAAAACCAAGATATTGCGAATTGCATAACGCTATATCCTACAAAACGAAATTTGTGGGCGCGATCGTAAACCGATTTCGTCTATTTTCACTCAGTACAAATAGAACAAAGAAAGTATATCTGCTGCTAAATTTGGACAATATAACTTGTAAAATCTTCAAAATTGTTTCGCTTCGCTAAGCAAACAAAATTATAATAGCTAATAATAATTTGTTTTCAGATAGGGATAGTTCCGTTTTGAAACCTTGTTTCTGTTGTTGAGCCTAGGACCTTTGTAACCATATATGTTTAAATCAGACCTGTTAAGTAATGATTAATAATCACAATGATTACCGGTTTGATTGATTACTTTTTGGAAATCATATTAATGATTAATTACCCATTCAAATACAATCAAAAAACAATCATTTATGATTTAAGAAAAAAATCAAGAAAAATCAAAAACAATCAAAAAATATTTTTTTGATTACTTTTGATTATTTGATTACTTTTCATTATTTTTGATTATTTTTGGTATTGTTTCAGCACATACATACATGGAAATATGTATGAGCGATGTATAAAGTTCGTGTTTATACAAGATTTGATCAAATTAAGAATATACTTACATACAATAAAGTACATAAATACTCGTATGTAATAGTAGAACGTGAACGCTGAACCGGATCCGGCAAAAAATCGTGTAGTCGATTGTAGGAAGTAAAGGAATCGGCGGCAACGTTGCTTGTCGCATTGGTTTAAGTACAGAAAAATGACGCTATATTCAGTTAAATGTTCAATGATAAAGTCGTTTTTAAAAAGGCATAGCCATCTTTTTATAAGGTTGTCTCTTATGGCTAATATAACCTCACGTGCGATAAAATCATTACAGCAAAATAACATTTCTCACGTGTTTTATTATAAAGCATGCACATTAGGCTGAGCCGAAAAATCCATTTTGCTGGGATCCGAATGGGTAATAGAAATACGGACCATATATAACTTACATAGCGATGTGTTATGCCGGCACCCCCTACTCCTGTTGTGTCTAAGTTCTCCAAAGCTGCTACTCCATGGGGTATCTACAGGAAAGTACTATCCAGACTACTATCTATTCTACATAGAACCAATTGCGCGATTTCATTATTTTTATGATTAGTTTTATATTTCTTCACAACTCATCCCAATAGCATTCGCAAGGATTGGGTTGTAATAACCTGAGATTGCGCGATAATGCATTTCAAAGGAGTACTATGCGAGATACACAGAATCCAACGGTTTTTGCATCGTCGCGATTCAGTATTAATAATAATAATAATTTGGCGCAACATACTCCGAGGAGATTAAGACCGAGCTTCTTTTCCCTGTTTTAAAACTAATTTTTTCAAACATTTTAATGTTCCCAGTTTCGTTATTTAAACCTCAGATCTTCGGTGTGGTAGGCTTGCACACAACCACCACGTCACGGAGGCTGCCACGGTTCACGACTACATCTTAAAAATACTCTCAAACCTACTGGTATATCCATATTAGCATACGCGTGCAATAAAATGTGATGTTTCTTCTAACGATACAGCAAAATAACAAACAAAAATAATAAACCAAAATCAAAAAAAAAAATCAAAAAAAATTAAAAAAATAAATCTAAAAAAAAAAACAAACGTTATCAACAACAACCAAAACTTTTTTTTTTGATTAATTTAGATTTTTTTGATTTTTTCCAATTCTAATTAATTAGTAGTTGAAAATTTCTGAAAACATTTAAAATAATCATTACTAATTGAAAAAGCTATTTAATTAATTGATTACTCAAATATAATGGGAATTTTTTTTTTAATTTTTTCCAATTCTAATCAATTAGTGATTAAAAATTTCTGATAACAATTAAAATAATCATTAATGTTTAAAAAAGCTATTTAATCAATTGATCACTCAATTCGAATGGGAATTCAACAGCTCTTGTTTAAATATACCATATACCCTCTAATGAAGTAACAAGCTTTGTGTGAATATCTCTACTTACTGAACAAATCTTTGTAGATCCAAGAGGCTTATTTTCTTTTGGGTGCCAGACACTTTCGTTTATTCACACTTCTTTGTCACGTCATCAATTTGCAAGAAAAAAAGCCAATACCAAACGATCACAATTGTTGCAGATATTTTCATACATAATTATATGTAAAGTTGAATATAGTTTGCCAAGAATGAGAGAGAGAAAATTTTTAAGAGACTTGCGTTCTATTTACAACAAATCAGTGTATCGTACAATCAAGGCAGTATTAGAAAAACTGAAAATCTGTCGATGTCCGATGCTCGATCGCGAAAAACGGAATACGCATGAAATTCGCTAATTCATTAATTCGCATTTCAAAAATGACCGTTGCTAAAGAATAAGTCACGCGCCCGTAAAAAAAAGTGTTTTAAAAGAAGTGTCTCTAAATATATTTAAATATTTTTTGATGCATTGGAATTAAAAAAAAAAATTCTAGTCTTTGAAGGATAATCATAATAATTGTTTGTTTTATCCTTATAAATCTATAAGAAAAGTGTTTTAATGTCAACACAAAATAGAAGTGAAATCAATATTTAAACACAAGCATATCACATTTCCTTATACGTACATAACTTAAGAAGTGTAGTGAGCAAAGTGTGAAAAAAACGAAATTGTTCGATTAAGTTTATACATATTTGATGATAAATATGTATGTTAAGTTATTTATAAATATACTTTTTTTTAAGTGAATGAATTCTTGGCGAGGCGTTGAAATATCTGAAGGCGAGCAGTTCAAGTTCAAATCAAAACAGCCAAATATACAACGACCATAAAACAACAACAAATATTTCTGCTGTAAAATATATATACATTTTTTTGTTTAGTCTCATGCAGATAAGTGACTACTCCAAATTCATATACGATTAAAAATACTTGTTGTTGGAAATCAGTGTTTTAGCGTGAAATTTTAACCTGCTACGACTTTTTTCAGTGCAAGCCTTTTATTGCCGCATTAAAAAAAAAAAATAACGTAATTTAAAACTAAAAAATGTATTATTTTGGGATAGTTCTGATAAAGGGTGTTTTTTTTAGGGGTATAGAACTTCGAATTGAAATAAAACACAAGAAAATTGTTTTAAGGTCCATCAATTTGGCTTTATTGGAAGGATAATTTTATGCCATTAATGTTTAAATATGATTTCGGGCATGTGGCCGCCGCGGCTGGCTCGAATAAAGCCAATTCTACAGGTCCAATTTTCAACCACTTTTTCGAGCATATGGGGCCGTATGTCGGCAATAACGCCACGAATGTTGGCTTCCAATTCCCCTAACGTTTCTGGTTTGTTGGTGTAGACGAGCGACTTCACATATCCCCAAAGAAAATAATCCAATGGTGTCAAATCACACGACCTTGGTGGCCAATTGACAGGTCCATTCCGCGAAATTATGCGCTCATCGAATGTTTCCTTCAATAAATCGATTGTGACGTGCGCTGTGTGGCATGTAGCGCCGTCCACAACTCATCCACATTCATGCCATCCAATTCGGGAACAAAATAGTCGGTTATCATGGCTCTATACCGGTCTCCATTAACGGTAGCTGCCTCTCCAGCATTATTGCGGAAGAAGTATGGCCCAATGACTCCACCAGCCCATAGAGCACACCAAACAGTCAGTTTTTGTGGATGTAATGGCGTTTCAAGGGTCTCATGTGGATTCTCTTCACTCCAAATGCGGCAATTTTGCTTGTTGACGTAGCCATTCAACCAAAAATGAGCCTCATCACTGAACAAAATTTTGCGATGAAAATCAGCATCGAAATCAATCTCATTTTCGGCCCATACACCAAAATCACGACGCATTGCATGGTCTCGCGGCTTTAATTCTTGCACAAGCTGGATCTTGTAAGGTCGCAAGCCAAGATCTTTGCCCAAAATCTTCCATAAAGTTGATGGACAAAGCTCCAATTGCTGTGCACGGTGGCGAATCGATTCATTCGGGTCCTCTTCAACACTTTGCTCTACAGCGGCAATTGTTTCTTCGGTGCGCACTGTTCGACATCTCTGCGGATGCGTATTAAAACATAGAGTAAACGTAGTGCGAAAACGATCCATGGTTAACCGAATTAATTGCTCTGATGGACGATTATGTCGACCATAAAATGGACGGAGCTCACGGTAAACTTCGCGAACTGAACCATTATTTTCGAAATAAATTTGCACGATTTGCAAGCGTTGTTCTTTTGTCAACCTGTTCATGATGAAATGGCAAACCAAACTGAATATAAATGACATTAGATTTGCCAGATTTGACCACAAAATGCCAGTTTTATCTCTATTCGAAAAACAAACCTGTAAAAAAAACACCCTGTATAAGTGCATGATAAAGAATTCACATATTTGCACACACATATATTTACAAATGATGCAGGTCACAGTAGAGTGCGATATATATATCCCTGTAAAAAATGATGGAGTATCAGAGCACCCCAACCCTTATCCTCATTCATACAAAAAAGGTGGTCCATTTACATGACGATGTCCGGCGATTGGATTACCTAATCCATCTCGGAGTACCCTTTACTTTGCTTCCAAATACTCTATGCTGTCAAAAGATTACTCCATGGGGTATTTTACACCAAAGCGAGAGAGGAGTAGGTGTACTTTTGAGGACCAAAGCGAGAGAGGAGTAGGTGTACTTTTGAGGACCACCTACTCCCTCTCTCGCTTTTGTTTTGAATACTCCATGGAGTAATCCTTTGGGAACATATTGAGAGTACTCTCACGTAAGTACTCCATGGTGTATTCAAAAGCAAAGGAATGGAGTACTCCGAGATGGATTAGGTGATTCAATCGCGGATATCGCCATGTAAATTGGACCACATGAGGATAAGTGTCGAAATAGTCTGATACTCCTTAAGTGGTGTATATAGATGTAGAAGCACGTATATCTGGACCATATACATAAATTTATATATCAAATTTAAATTCACATTTTCGTAAGTGCAAAACAGCCAATTTACCGGTCCAATTTCTTTATTTAAAGTAACATATTCGTGCTACACAAGGATGTAGGGTACGTTTAACGTTAAAGGTTGCTGAAAAGTATGTGTAATAAAAATATTAAGCCTACCAATATTTCTCCGCATTGCTAGACCGTTTGTCATTCAAGCGTTTTTGCCCGGTCTGCTAGTATCACATAAAATTAGAAACTCTAAAAGAAAATTACACCGCTTTAGGGATGTTTAAAATGGCCATACTCTTTTTGGAAAACCACAATAAAACCACAATAAAAGTAACTTGTTAGCTTGATATCGACAATTCACAAAACGTTTGTAAATTCCACACATATCTGTCACAAAGTTTTTAAAAACTAACTTTTGTTTCTATTTTGCAACAATAATTTGTTTATTTTTCTAACTGCGCTCTCTAACGAGACAAACTTATGAAGATAATAGGGAAGAAACCCGGGGCTGTACAATACTATGCATGTTAGTTAAGAAAATTCTTGATATTTATTAGTATTTGGGAATTGGTTTTTAATAATATTTTATATAGAACTTATCTGTCAAAAGTAGCTATTTATCTGCAAAGTAGATGAATTTTTGCTAAGAAGTCTTCCATGGCAGGAATACATTCCGAGAGTTTACCAAACCACTTCCGAGGGGCGACCCGGTTTTGAAAAAGCTTTTTCAAACTACTTTTGATGTTGCCTGTCCAAGGACTCAAACCATGGACTTTCGGTGTGGTGGGCCAGCAACACTACCGCTACACCACGCCTGTATATACAAGGTGGCGCAAAAGTAATCCTCCTATCAGAAAATGCTATAAATTTTGCGATTGGCCCCTAAAGTCAGTTCTGTTTTGACATTTGTGTAGTAAACACATGCGAAATACACGTTAATAAACAATGTTACGCTACACTGCTCCAGAACGCGGAATATTGCTGACTATTTATTTGACCAATAATCGGTCGGTGAAAAACGGTTACTGCGCAAAAGTAATCCTCCTATCAGAAAATGCTATAAATTTTGCGATTGGCCCTAAAGTCAGTTCTGTTTTGACAGTTGTGTAGTAAACATATGCGAAATACACGCTAATAAACAATGTTACGCTACACTGCTCCAGAACGCGGAATATTGCTGACTATTTATTTGACCAATAATCGGTCGGTGAAAAACGGTTACTGCGCAAAAGTAATCCTCCTATCAGAAAATGCTATAAATTTTGCGATTGGCCCCTAAAGTCAGTTCTGTTTTGACAGTTGTGTAGTAAACATATGCGAAATACACGCTAATAAACAATGTTACGCTACACTGCTCCAGAACGCGGAATATTGCTGACTATTTATTTGACCAATAATCGGTCGGGGCCAAACGGTTACTGTGAATGGTGAGCGCTACAGAGCAATGATCAACGAGTTCTTTTTGCCGCAACTTGATGAATTGGGATTGGAAAACATGTGGTTCCAACAAGACGGTGCAACAGCACACACTGCACGTGCCACAACCGATATGCTGAACATCGGAAGCTTACTTTTGCGCCACCTTGTAGTATATGGTATATCTATATCTGTAATACAAATGCGCGAGTTGAGGGAAATTTTCCCTATTTTATGGTCAAACTATACATCTAAGGTATTAACAATTATATATGAAAGGCTGGAAGTAAAAAGGAGATATATTTTTTGTGTTAGTAAAAGGGAAGTATATAAAAGTGTTTTGTAAAAAGGTGTAAAAAAAAAAATTCAGTAAAAGGTGGATAAATCGTTTTTTCTATTAAAAGGTAGAAATATCATTTTTTTCAATAAAAAGGAGAAAAATCATTTTGTTTAGTAAAAAGGAGACATATCAGATTCTTCAACTCAAGGGGGACATATCACGTTGCTTGGAAGAGTTTGAATGTGCATGTTAAAGCTAACTAAGTGCAAAAGGATGACTTTCGCAGATTGCGCTCTTAATTATTATTATAATTATTATTACTACTAATTACTCTGTATTAAAAATTAAATTATTTAGGTTTAAATTAAAGCAAATATGCATGCGTTGAGGTTTAATATGACAGCTGTATCACAGATCGTGTGAGTGCCTATTTCCACTGAAAATGGCTCTGACTCCTATACTCTTTCCCTCAGGAAGACCTATACCTATTGCAAAATTTCGCGATCTAATGGAATTGATACAATTTATTGGACCCCAACATCGTCAGTTCTACAAGAACCTGCAACAGGATGCAGAACTTATAGATTGGGGATTGGTAAGCGAAAAGAGTGATGACGAATGAAATTTATTTAAATTATATACATACTTGTACATATGAGAGCATAAGAACTTTTCTTGTAATTTTTACCAATGTATTCAATGCTGTCATATTAAACCTCAACGCATGAATATTTTGCTTTAATTTAAACCTATATAATTTAATTTTTAATACAGAGTAATTAGTAGTAATAATAATTATAATAATAATTAAAAGCGCAATCTGCGAAAGTCATCCTTTTGCACTTAGTTAGCTTTAACATGCACATCCAAACTCTTCCAAGCAACGTGATATGTCCCCCTTGAGTTGAAGAATCTGATATGTCTCCTTTTTACTAAACAAAATGCCTTTTCTCCTTTCTATTGAAAAAAATGATATTTCTACCTTTTAATATAAAAAACGATGTATCCACCTTTTACTGAATTTTTTTTTATAACCTTTTTACAAAACACTTTTATATGCTTCCCTGTTACTAACACAAAATATAATTCTCCTTTTTACTCCCAGCCTTTCATATTTATGGATAGGTATTGCCAAACTGCAGTGCCGTCAATCAAAAAAACTTAAAAAAAAATACTAACTCTCGGTTTTTTATTTTTTTTTTTTTTTTATTTTTTTATTATTGCTTTTTTATACCAACTTAAAAAATACTAACTATAACATGGTAAAGTTATGGTAATTGTTGTTGGAGCAGTGCTCGAATTTTTATGTTTGTTTGTTAATTGATATACTTTTTAGTCGTAATTTTTACTTTGGAGCAACTCTTGGGACATGATATCGAATGGAAAGTATCGATGCTGTACTCATTCGAAGTATCGCTTTACAAGTATCGGGTATCCGATAGTATCGCAACAAAACTACTCGATACCCAAAGTATCGATTTTAAATATACTCATAACAAGCAGTTCAATAACGAAATGCAAAATTTGTACCTTAAAATAGGTATTGGTAAATGGGTAATTGGAAGATGTGGCTTACTCTATACATACTAACAATAAAAAATAATAGTTTATATGAACATAAATCTTAATACACTAGACAGAATAGGTCATTGAAATAATTTAAAATGATAAGTTTCTCCAAATATATACATACACGAAAAATGTAAATTATAGTTTAGAGCGAATTTCCATTAAAATTTTCAAGGGTTTTCTCGGAATTTTTAGATTTTTTGGAGTAGCAGCTAATTTAACTTCAGTATAGAAAAATTGTTCCGTTTTATTTTCCTTTTCTTTTTTCGCTGAATTCAAAAATATAACGCGATTTCTTGCAACTCACTCACTTCGATTACTTCAACTACGCCTTCCACTCACATTTGTGAGGTGGCATATGAAGGTTTACAAAAAACAAAAACAGAAACTGTTCTGGGTAGCATTCAAAAAGTTCTAGAGTTTCCGGGCAGCTTTAGTGTCCTTACACTATGTGAATTTTTCGAGATTAATAGGAAAAATATTTTCGAATTCAGCTCGTAGTTTAAAAGTTACGCTTCCTTTTAGTGTCAGAAGAAAAAAGTGGGAGCGTTGTAGAAAAGTAAGTCCATAAACAAGTATTTATTAATATATTATAATAAAAGTTAATTATCTGTTTTTAAAGTATAATAAACTTTCATTTTATAAATAAGAAAAATAAATTTAATTTTGGCCTAAATTATTACTTTCCGGATACTAGAACCAAAATTTCAGATGATTTTCAGTTTCCGGATTGCCTGAATACTTAATATAAGGCGAAAATTACGAATTACCCTTTTTATGGTCCTAAATTAGAGTTTATTATATCATTTATGTTTTAAAAAGAGAAAATCATCTGAACGAAGTAAATGCCGACATCTTAGCTTCGTCCTTCGAGGTTATAAGGTCAAACCAAACGACCATCGAACAAGCGCTGGGCTAGGAAAGCTGTGAAACTCATAATAGTCGGAGCCTTAATCTGACGAGCGGCAGGATCACAAAATATGCTCAACCATTTCTCGTACAACCTATAAAAACATGATCTTGAAGTCCTCTCGTTTTATGATTGCGAGCAATGTTGAGACTTTGCAATCCCACGCTTAGTATCGTTTGCAACTCTTGACTGCTTTTGAATACTCCCAATCTGATTGGAAGTTCTATGGGGAATTCCAGTTCTAGGTCAACATGGCATCCCTTTAGCTTCCATCTATGCCCATATAACCGGTGACCCAGTATATATGTACGCCCCTCGCTTGTATATTCTTCCTAGCGCCTGTTTGCACTTTAATAAGACAGTTTTAGTTGCTGGGATGTGCTAAATTATGCTCTCAAGGCCGCCAGGTAGCTCGCAGGTCCTGTTTTACGTCGGATAAGCACAGTACATAGCAGATTTGAAACAATCTCTGTAAGTGTGTATGTTAAAAACCGTACCTTTGCCCCAACTCTTCCCATCTATTGTACCGTCAACACCCATTGCGTAGGGCAGGAGCGGACCCCTGCGGGTTAGGGGTTTAGAATATACCCGAGGTAGGCATACCGGTCGTAAGAGGCGAATAATATGCACAAATGTAATGACGTGCAATTCGATGGTTGATCTACGGATACGATGCCTCTCACCTCTCATTACCCATCTTATCCTTCCTTACGGAAGGAGGGGTGACATGGCCTAGAAGGTTTCACTGGTCATAAATCGCTACAACGACAGTCGGGCAGTACCGCTAGGGAGTACCGGGTTCAAATCCGGCCAAGGAATGTTAATTCGACAACACTCCCCAAAACCTTCGGGGAGTGTTTTTGTCGTTACCACAACAACAACAACATAGAGCAGGTGCGGGACCATACTGTCTGTCGGCCCTGTTTTTGATGGCGCGGCCACCGTGGTGTGGCGGTAGTGTTGCTGGCTTTCCACACTGAGGCTCCAATGTTCGAGTACCGGGACAGGTAACATCAAAAGTGGTTTTAAAAAGTTTTTTAGAACGGGCCCCCTAGGCAGTGGTTTGGCAAACTTTCCGAGTGTATTTCTGCAATGAAAGGCTTCTCAGCAAAAATCCTCGCCAATTTGTTGGAAAAAATTTAAAGCCACACAATACAAATTGGAAAAGAAGCTCGGCGAAAAAATCTTTTCGGAAGTTAATGGTGAAATACTCGTTGTATATCGCGCGATACATTTATTTATTTTTTGTTTATTTGTTACAGGCTAAGTCCAACCGGTCCCGAGTCATTGAGCCCAGTTTCAGTTGTTAACACTATGCTCTTGCCCCCTTAGTCTACGGGTGCGATGTACAGAAAAACATTTAATAATTCTGTCGGGGTCGCTTTCAAACCAAACCCCCCTTTATACTAATTATTGCTTATGTGCATATTCTCTCCAGTTTGTTAGCCAACGTTCTTTTTGTGTGGCTGTCCGCCAAACGAGGACTCCAGAGTGACTATTAGCTCTACAATCGCCGTGAATACCTAATTAGAAAGAGGTTTAGAAGCCTCACGTGCACCCCACCACTCTTTTGCATGGATCAAGTGTCTTGGAGGCTGTCTTCACTCCCTCTTATATATTTGGTTCCCACGACTACTTATTGTCCAAAACTGTTCCCGGATTTTTGTTCTTTGTGGGCCTGGTTCAATTCAAAATCTTATTAACTAAGACTATGCAGATCCGCATTTAGCGATCAACCCAACGTCGAATGACCTCCCAAAGTTCCTTGACCTTCAGATAGCTAACCCTTGGCAAACATCTACCACTTAAGACGAATCACCCATCATCTGCTTACGTCATAGGTTTGGCTGGTAACTCGAACCAGCGATCGAACAGTTGGTTTATGACCAGCGTTCAAATCAGAGAGATGTCATTACAGAGAGATGTGAATAAGATTAAGATGTATTTATTATATTGAAAGTAGAGTTGAGCGATTTCGTTCAATTGAATAATCGAACGAAGTGCTTTCACTGACATTGACTATGCTCTAATGGGTTGCTATGGTCTGTTTATTTTATAATATGTTCTATATATTAAAAATAATCCAAAACAATTTATCAAGTGTAATTCGTATATTTTTGTGTAAATACACAATACATATGTATATGTTCATAGACGTACATATATACTAGATGTGGTCAAACAATTTTTGTTTAAAAGTTTATTACTTTACAAAATGGCGGAAACACGAACACTAAGGTTTTAAGTATTAACTTTAAGATGCATATCATTGCTGTTTTAGGTTGTTTTCGACTGGTATACTGGTCGCATTTTTGCTTCAAGCCCGTCTAACCATTGAAGTGAAAAAATTAAACTGTGATAATTATTTTCGTCAGGTGGGTCGTTCCAGAGTGATAAAGCTGTAAACATTGGTATAGTTTTCTGATTTCAGTTTTTTATTTGAAAATTTGTCAAAAACGCAATATTGAATGTAGAAAAGCGATGAAAACAAATTCTAAAAGAAAAACAATTAAAAAAAATTTGATTTTTTCGGTCTTGACCTAGTTTTTCACTCAATGTAGTTTTATTGAAGTAACAAGCCCACCAAAAAGTCAGCGGATTTGCTACTTCATTTTATGTTAAAGGGGTGAGTCAAAAGCTGTCATCAGAATTTGCCTTACGGGTCATAGTTCACTTAAAACCAAAACAAAGAACTGACATTTGTTTTTGGAGCATCCACTTCCCTTTAAGAATCTATATTTATCTTTTTCCTATATTGATTTTTTTCGTTTTACCAAATTTAAAAAAGTGAAACGTGAAATCAGACAACCATACCAATGTTTAAAGCTTGATTACCTACACTTTACGAAAATTGTCCCGCAGAACTTTAGTTTGTAATTTTAAAGCCAAAATGAGATCAGTGTTAAAAAATCAAATTAGCAAAGATCTCTAAAAGCATCTGAAACTTTGACAGTTCGCTATTCTGAAAAAAAAAAAAAAATTTGAATATAATTTCCATAAAAAAATATTTTTTTTGGCACAGTCTAGTATATATGTATATGAATTTATATATCAATATATGTAAGAATGTGTATATCTTTTCATAATAACACATTATTAAATTAACAAAAAAACCACAAAATATGACCATTTACATACCTTCATACATAATATATACAATTAATAATATAGAAAAAGTGATACTATATACATATTAAAAATAAAACGCCCGTGTCTTTGAAATCATGAAATTTGCAAATAAAAACCAATAAATGTGAAAAATAACAACAAAATTAAACAAACCACACATTTAAGAAAATCCTACATAAGTAAATAAAATAGCCTTAAGAAGAACCTCAATAAAATACTTAAAAATGTCGTCGCCCAGAAATTCAATTAAGAAAAAGAGCTCTTCAACGTCGACAACAAAAACAGCAAAACGAGAAACACTAAAACAACAAGAAAAACAATCGCCACCTACACCAGAGAGCAAATATACAAAGACTAAGGAGCGCATAGTCGATGGTAAGTTCATAATAAATGAAAATGAATGAATATTTATAGCACAGGAATTAAAACTCTTTAGTGATTTTATAAGAAAGTCTCACCACAGTTTGGCACAATAATTTCGGCTCTGGATGACAAACCTCAAACTCAGACATTTTGAGAAACATTATATCCCTTATATTTTTCACGAAAAAGTCTTTTTGATATCTAAGTACTTTCAGTCCGAATTAAATGGTATTTAACACATCGTTATAGGGATAAAATGTTCAAATATTCAACAGAAAATTTCACTATGCATGCTTTTAAACGAAATCTTTGTTCAGAAAATCCGTAAGACTGCAACGCAACGGAAAGGCGATATGTTTCAAAGTAAATAATAAAATATATGCTTGATTTTAAATGGAATCTAGTGGACTTTAAGTTGGACATCTAGCAAGTGATTTGAGTGATGCAAAAAAAACTTAAAAGCAGTTGTTTAACTTCTATTACCCTGATAACTGTTATATATTCAACTGTATTATATTCAATTATATTTTCAACTGTACAATTTTTTCCAAAAACTATTTGGGAATTTGATTCAAAGACATCTCAGCTATGTCTCTATTTTGCTAGCATTATGTTATAGTACCTGGGTGACCGAACCTTGCCCGGTATTTTTCGAATTTGTCGCATAATCTTACTTACCAAGAGCACTCAGATAGATAGAGCACCGAGATAGTGGGCGATATAAGAAGGAATAATTAAAATGCAGTCAGGTGGCAACCCCAGGTGGCAATTCTACTTAAAAATATTCTGTATATACCAAATACGGCCTCAAATACCTTCCGTTTGATACCCATATTGCCATATAATGCTTAATATTTAAAAAAAAAAACGGAAAGGTGGCACCCCTCTAAGCTTCCTTTAGTGGCAACATCCAAGTAGAAAATCTTAAAACAAAGGATACTACCCATATACCAAATTTCATCCAAATCGGTTAAGGCGTTCCTGAGATAGTAGTGGATATACAAATATACAAGAATAACTCGTTTAAAGTTATAAGATAGTTAGATCTTTCGAGTTATTTTATTGATAATCTATTCAAGGCTGAATTTTTTATCAAGCCTAATTTTCCTCAAATTATTTTTTAAAATGAATTTATATTTGTATTCCTTGAAAAACCTGGGGGTCAATTCTGGTTTTGCGTTATCGCGAAGTCAAAAGTAAATGCGTCAATTCACCACGTTTTTCGATTCCCGTTTTACTTTACATTTTCGATTTGAAGTGAAGTGAAAAAAGTTAACGCCAATATAAATTTGGTGTTAACGTCAAAATTTAAAAAAATCGGATTTTTTACAATTTTAAACGTTTGAGGTGATAAAAATTACTTTTATTTTTACAATTCTATAATAAGCAAGAACAACTTTTGTCAACGCAATTCAAAATGTTATTCTGCAAACAATTTTTATCGCACATATCAGAATCGCAATTTAGAGATCATTGAAGTGAAGAATGGAAAATGTTAAGTGATAACTAACTTTTTGAAAAGTTTTCATCGTATAACTTTTTGGTTCTATCGATTTCGCTTTTCGAAATTGACCTGGGGCCGAATTACGATATACGTTCTGTGATCGGAAACCGTTTTTCAAGTCACAATAACTTTGAAACTGTCCAACTTCTTAAAAGAGTAATAAGCCAGCCAATTACCCACGTATGCCTTCCCATCTGTGTAGTGTAAAAAACAATTGTGAATATTTAGTTACATTATTGTATTAACTGGCTCTATATTGCACTTCTTTCATACTGAGTTGCTATACATCTACCACCCAAAATGCTGATGCAGCGTGTAAGAACTATTAAATGATGATTCATTGGAAAATGATTTGACTTTAGCGCGAATGAAATGAAAAACAATTAAATAAAAATATTCGATTAGCCAAATGAATGAATGGTGAGTCTACGTAAGGCGAGAATATCGTAAGGCGATTCACTTCAGTCGACTACAGTCATTTTCGAGTAACTCGGTTAATACATCAACAAATTAGATCGAGTTCTAATATTTATGTTTGTATACATAAATCCCATAAAACATTTTACAACGATCGATTTGTTGTCGAATTTTTGCCGTCTCCAAAAATAGATTCGGTTAAATGGCAGCTCGTCCGATTGCAGTAGACAAGACCCAACCTAAAATACGTGCGCTAATTGTTTACATTTTTCTTAGTCTGTTTGGTCTGGCTGTCTTCTGATCTAGAAATTCATATTGGTTTTGTGTTTAGCAGACATGGATACCGGCAAGTTTTAGCTAGTGGAATAATTGAAAATATGTGTCATAATTGTAAACAAAAACAAACAGAATGCGATGTACAAATATTTCAAAATTTCGAATGGAATCTCAGTACTTAGGCGGCTGAGCCTTTTTACCATGAGAATTATTTAATCTTAGCTATCGGAAAAACCGCCATTGTTTTACTGAAAATTAAATAATAAAATGCGATATATAAAATTTAAATTTTATGCTTTTTTAGACTATAGTTCACCCAGTGTTTGAAATGCTGTCACCTTATAAATTGTATTGAATATTTGAATGAAATCAATCAAGAATTACGAGGGTAATTGTAAGAAAAAATTGTTAATTATTATTACTAGATGCTTCATAATGTGATTTAAAAAGTATTTAAGGTAATTTCAATTGTAATAATAAAAATAAATAAATAATTGGCACGACATAAACCTAAGGCCGAGCTTCTCTATCAATTTTTGGTGTGCTGCTTCTAATTTTTCCTACAAATTGGCGGGACCTAGAGTTTTTTGCCGATTCCGAACGGCACCTGCAAAGCAGATGCATTTTTGCTAAGAAGCTTTCCATGGCAGAAATAAGCTCGGAGAGTTTGCAAAACCACTGCCGAGGGACGACCCCGTTTTGGAAAAACTTTTCCAAACAGCTTTGGATGTTACCTGTACCAGGGCTCGAACCTTGTAGCTTCGATGTGGTAGGCTAGCAACACTTCCCCCATACCACGGCGGTATTGTAATTAATTAAATTTTAAATAATTTAATTGCAACCAGCAATTTTTTAAATTGCAATTCATTTAATAGCAGTTAATTTCTTAATCAATTAATAAATCGACTAAAAAATTAATTGATTATTGCCCAACACTGTTGAAATTCAAGGAGAGAACTATATTTAATTTTCTTTTTTTATTCTAAATTAAATTTTGTTATTTTATTTATTTCTTACCTGCTTTGCGTTCCTCTCTGTGCTGTTCCTTTAGTTTATTTTCCTTTCCTCTTGTATTCTTTTCTAGTTTCCCATATTTTCTTGTTTTATTTTAATTTAATTTTATTTTAATTTAATTTAATTTTACTTTACTTTATTTTATTTTATTTTCTAATTCTCGTAGCCTTAGTCAAAACAAGCTTGATTATGTGAGGTTTATTTTTGAAGGGTCTGCGGTAGATATTATTTGGTTTACTGCGACATAGTTTCATAGTGACTTTACTGACTTCAGTCTTTCTATAAAAGGGAATAACTTGTTGAGAAATAATCGCAATGATAAGAAAGGGGAGGTGTTGCAATGTATTATAAAGTAAACCTGACAAGCAGTTTGCTAGCTATATCTGACAAGAGTACAGAGGTAGTACTGAAATATCTGCTTGAGCAAAATCTTAAATTTGTGTGATTACAATCCTACTAAAAATATTGTTATTTACCAATTTTTTGCTTCTTTGTCAGAACTAATGATGGATTATGAGCGAATTTTAATTTGTGGAGACCCTTATGTCAATCTGTTAACAAGTTCTTACTGTAATAGATTGCATTGTTAATGATATTGCCCCAACGAGGTATGCTTATAATTCCAGTCCAAGTCTTCTTGATTATTTTATTACCTTTGATCACCAGCATGTCCTTATGTTTGACCAAGTGGATTTTTATTCTGACCACGACCTTATTTCTTGTATTTTGGATGTTGTAATAAATCGACCAGATTTAGGTAAGACCTTATATTATCGTGATTTTAAATCATTGGATGCTCCTTCTATGCACTGCGATATGAGTAAAATTAGTTGGAATTGTTGTATTAATTGGAGTGTTGGTATCTTGACACGGTAGATAAAAGGCTTGACTATCCTAACTAAAACCTCACCGTGTTATATAATGCTCACAGCCGTTAAATAAAGGAAAAATATGATCTTGCTTTCTTAAAAATAAAATAACAGAAATTGTGCGTAACTCTCTGAAAATATATGTAAGTGAAGAAAAAAATTGATTTAACTTGGTTATTTTCATTATATAAATTATTGGAACCTAAGCTTTTCTACTTGCATAAATTTTAGCCAAAATCTTTCTTCGTCATTTACTAAATGTCTGTCAAAGCCAAAATATTAAATATAGTTTTTACTCTAAATGGAGGAAAAATGTGACTGATTTTTCTTGGTGCCGATATAAGGAAGTTCGTAATGACACAAACAAACTAATTAGAGAAGCAAAAGTGTTGTACAGTAACTCTAAACTGAATCCCTTACTCCCTTCTAAAGAACTATTACGCAACTTAAGAATTTCAAAATACATGTCAAAGGAAAGACCCGAATTTGAGATTGACCTCCATGAGCTCAATGACTTCTTTGTTAGTACCAACAATAACGCTCGATGCGATATCCTAAATAACAATCTAGCCCCGCTTGTTAGTCTTAATGATGACTTTGAGTTTACTTCTGTTACTGAGGATAAGGTTCTGAATTCTCTTCTGAACGTAAAGTCAAACGCCATAGGAGAAGATGAGATCTCGTTGAAATTTTGTAAGATTATCATCCAGTATTTATTGAGCCCTCTAACGTATGTTGAAAAGCATGGAAAAGAGCCATAACTTTCCCAGTAGTGTCTTACCTGCCTTTTCCAAAGCGTGTGAGAGTTTGATGGCAGGGAAAATCTTAACCTTTGTGCAACAAAATAAGTTAATATCTTCTTTTCAATCCGGATTAAAAAAAAAAACACAGTTGATTAACTGCAATGCTAAAAATGCTGGATAACATAAGAATGGATTTTGGCAAGGGTTACTTAACACTTATCTGTCTGCTTGACTTCTCCAAGGAATTATACAGCAGATTCTGTGTCTTCCCACAAACTAAATGTCGCCTTCAATAATGCTACCCGCAATGTATTTGATATCGGTAGGCATGCATATGTTTCTGCCTTGCGAACCAAAATTCTTGGATGCACTCTTGAGAATTACCTGCTCTCAAGAAATTGTGTATTTCTGTACAAAGTTAGTGTGTGGAAGATGACAGCCTAACTGTATGAGAAGCTGAAAGCATTGATGGTAACGAAGATACCATAGCCTTTTAGTACCCAAGTATAAGTATTTGACATTCCTAGATTGTTCTTTATTAATGCGGTAAGAGTTTGGAATTCAATCCCTCTGTAAAGGTCGAACTGAGCAGATCCAACTATGAGACAAGAATTTTAAATTTTTTTGCTTCATTTTAGGTGTACAACATCTTGACATTTCACTTCTCTCTCTCTCGCTAAATCTCCTCTATCATATTTTAAACTCTATATGTCATTTTATTATAAGTCTATTATATTGTTATTAGCGTTCAATCCTAAGATAATCTGAAATAGCTTGGCTTTTAAGTACTTAATCTTATTAAATTATGAATTACTGGTAATACCCGGCGTGCGTTGCTACGCCAAAGAAAAACACAACCTCAAAATTTTAAATTTTCAAACCCTTTGTTTATGTGAACTCAGTTAAAAAATTGCTTTCTGTGTAGGTATTCTCTTCATAAATGTTGTAAAATGATATACTCGTACGTATAGGAATATAAGGGAAAAAAATTATGCATACTGAAGTTTGCACTACAGACATCGGTATATATGCGAAACACATTAGTTTGTATACATTTTTTAAGGATCGCATTACGAAAATGATATTTTAGAATAGACCGCTTTCTGGTTCACTTTCCAGGGAAAAAATTATTCTATGTATTAACCTAAGCAAAATTCTACCTCCATATGAATAGATATATTATTATTATCAAGATGAATATCAAGCACATCGAGTCATAAATATTATTGTTTAGAATAGATCATCCCATATTTTAACCTAAGCATAACGCTACCTACATACCAAATTTCAAGTAAATCGAGCCATTTATGCGATAGCTTAGAATAGGTCGGTCCTGGAACCACTTCCCTAAAAAAACCTTACAGAAACACTCTCCGGGCCCCTACTAATCTATCCTGAAAATTTGAAGAAAAGGTTTTGGAGTCCATAAACCACATACATACATACAAGGTGGCGCAAAAGTAGTAAGCTTCCGATGTTCAGCATATCGGTTGTGGCACGTGCAGTGTGTGCTGTTGCACCGTCTTGTTGGAACCACATGTTTTCCAATCCCAATTCATCAAGTTGCGGCAAAAAGAACTCGTTGATCATTGCTCTGGAGCGCTCACCATTCACAGTAACCGTTTGGCCCCGACCGATTATTGGTCAAATAAATAGTCAGCAATATTCCGCGTTCTGGAGCAGTGTAGCGTAACATTGTTTATTAACGTGTATTTCGCATGTGTTTACTACACAAATGTCAAAACAGAACTGACTTTAGCGGCCAATCGCAAAATTTATAGCATTTTCTGATAGGAGGATTACTTTTGCGCCACCTTGTATATATAGATGAATTCAGTACTTTAAAATGTAAATTTTTTTAAGAACACTGAAGGTTAAAATTTGAATACAAAATCTGGCAATTTTTATAAATATGAAATTCCGTCTGCGGTACTTATTCAAACTATTTTGAAATTTACTCTATTTCTCATAGTGATGCCAAATGTAAACTGATAGATTCGTGGGCATTATTTCTAAAGTCAGTGAACTGGAGAAGTCCGATAGAAAAACATTTATTTTCAGTTTCCAGTAAGACCCAGTTTACATCACGTAACAAAAGATATTAAAATGTCGAGCCCTAATCGCAATTTTGGCGTAACCAACAAAATTTTAAAAATCCGTTTTTTTTTACCGATATCGATAACTCTATTTATTTCAAACAATCTTCCAGAATATCACAACTGTTATAAGTAACATTATAAAAAAAAGCAATAAAATTTTTTATATTCTTCAACTAAAAAACCTTCTGTAAAATTTTATTTTTGTTAGTTACATTAAAATGGCTATTAGCTATCAATATATGTAATTCAGCGCAAATCACACATTTTGTAAAAACTAAAATCCAAAACTAAAAACTCCAAATCCGAGTAAAATAATCCAGTTATTATCGGAATTTGGTAGCCATCCATGCACTTTCCTCAGCTGAGCCCATTTCTTTAGTTGCTAGCTTTATATTGTGTAGCGATGGTGTTTGTAGTTAGTAGTCGAACGCTTATCTGAATACAACAAACAGAATGGGGATGATGACCAGCGTTGGCGAATTTGTGAATGAATCTTAGCGCTCGCGCTTCACTGATCACGCTGTTACCACCCACTGCTAGAACAACAGAAAATATAAATTAACAAACAATTAGTGACAGCATACAAGTATAAACAACGAGTACAAGCTGTGTAGTACTTTTACTTACATACGTAGAAACGTATATAAAAAACAAGTAAGAAAGAACCGAACATTATATATCTAGTAGTGATCTATTATGGCATCCCAATTTACGCAGGCCTATTTTAATACTTTCAGTTCGTATTTGCGTTCAAATAGACCGACGAACAGACCGACGAACAGACCGACAGACGTATCGAAAGACGGACGGCTACATCGACTCAGCTCATCCTCCTGATCATTTCAGTATACTTTTTGGTGGGACTTATACTTTTTCTTCTCATACGTACAAACATTTCATGTTCATAAAAGGTATGAAAATCAAAAAAGATATACAACTTCGCTTTTGCAGTGGGGTATTAATTACTTGCAGGGATATTTTACTTTTCATCCTGAAGGTTTTGATATACATTAATAAATATATATCTCGATTCGTTTATGCCGAATGAAGTAATATACCTTGTGTGCGTAACAAAAATAGATATAAAAAAAGGTGTCTTTTATAGGCGCCAAAGGACTCAAATTATCTTTATTAAATTTTCACAATATATACTTGGGTTCCCTGGGTACAGCATAGACAATATATAGTATTGAAAAAGTAGGCGGAGCCATGCCCCCAGGCTATATAAAGTTTCAATTCGTCATAATTCCGAAGTTTTTTGGTCTAATTTAATGAAATTTGGATATATGTGTCACTTAGTCAATATCTACATCATTTTTCAAAAGTTGGCGGTGCCACGCCCACATATTTTGTGTTTTGTTTTGCTCTTGAACTTTCACGATAAGCTCAGGAGTTCGCTGGGCACGACACAGTCTGTATATAGCTTTTCGAAAATCCCCCAGGTCATATAAAGCTGCAGTTCGGTATAGTTAGGAGTTTATTTGGTTCAAGTGAATGAAATTTTATATATAGATGTGTTCTATATATCAAAACGTCAAAACAACGTCTATCGGGTTTGCTAGTATATATTCTAAAACGGCCAAAGCAAACCACGAATTTCAGCATTCTTTTGTAAAACTGAGAGACTAGTTTGCGTTCAAATAGACAGACGGACGGAGAGATGAGCATGGCTAAATCGACTCCGCTCATCGTGCTGATCATTTTAGTGAACTTTTCTCTTCTTGTTCTCATACTTACATACATTTAATGTTTATGAAAGGTATGAAAATCAAAAAAGATATGTAACTTCCCTATTGCAGTGGGCTATTAACTACGTGCCCGAATATTTCGCTTGTGTGGTTCCCGATTTGGCTAATTGTTGGCAGGAATATAATATATACTACTGAGAAGCAGCTGACCAATTTTCATTGAAATATCAAAATCGAATTATAATAAAGAAATTGTATGCTGAAAAGTGGGCGGCGCCACGCTACTTCTTCGAAATTGAAAAAATTTTTTTTGCGGCCGAGTTTTTCTTAAAAAGCTTATCATGTGTGCAAAATCTAATTGATATAACTTGCTTAGTTGTAGAAATATCGCTCTTTAAATTTTCCAAAAAAAATTTTCAGAACTATTTTAAAAAACTGGACGTGGACATTCACCGATTTCGCCCAATTTTACAGCAAACAGTAACCTTTTTATGGCATAAAAAGTTTTTTGGAATAGTCCACTATAAAAAGGGCGGAACCACGCCCATTTTCGAAAATTTTAAGTTTTTGGATTTCTTTGTTTACGGAAACTTTAAAATTGAAATATAAATGATGTAAAGCTATTTTACGCAAAGTTATTGCCCATTTAATATATCTACGATCCTCTTCAAAATCTTTCATACAAAAGTGGGCGTAGACCTTAACCGATCCCGCCCATTTTTTCCTTTGCATACCTGGAAACCTGCGTGCTGAATTTCGTTTCGATATCTTGAACGGTTTCTGATTTATGATTAATATTATCTCTAAATTTGACTTAATCAAAAGTGGGCGGTGCCACGCCCATTTTCAAAAATTTCTTCAAAAATTTAGTTTACGCCTCAATCTCAATGTATTCACCAAATTTTATCCTTATAGTTGTATTATGTACTGAGTAATCACTTTTTTTGTGTTTTCGAAAATATTACATATATAAAAAGTGGGCGTGGCTATCATCCGATTTCGCCCATTTTAAATAGCGCTCGGAGATGAGTGCCAAGGAACCCTCATATAAAATTTTATTAAGATATCTCCAAATTTACTCAAGTTATCGTGTTCACAGACGGACGGACGGACGGGCGGACGGACGGACGGACATGGCTTAATCAATTTCTCTTTTCGTCCTGAACATTTTGATATACATAAGTCAATATCTATCTCGATCCGTTAATGCCGTTACGTACTGCCGTTAGGCGACTAAAGTTAATATACCTTGTGTGCGAAGCACTACTAGGTATAATAAAACTAATAACAAGTGCTGAACATAATCTTTTCAAATTGACTTGTGTAGCTATTAAATAATTTTTTGAATGTTTATTTGGCACACTTTTGTTGTTGAATGCTTATGTGGCATTTTCAATTTAAGACAGAAAAATAAGATAACGAAAAAATTTTCAGAATTACTAGGCTTATGTACATATGTATGTGGAAGATGATACACATATCCAGCCACAAATTATGACAGCAGTTATAAGAAATAAGAAGTACGGCGACGACTCTGCTTGCCAAGGCGAAATTCGCTGCATTTATTTCTCAGCGTTTCGCTATTGTGCTTGAAGCCTAATTTTGAAAATTTGCTTTAAAATTTAAACTATTCAAGTTTTTCAGAAAATGAGTATGATAATAAGGGTTTCAATTTTAAACCTCATTAGTTATTGCAAAAAAATAAAAAATGCTGTCAGTATCAGAATCAAAGGGGCTACCCCCGAGCTACGATACACAAAAAAATTTTGAGAAAAATTCAATGACTTGAAAAAAAAACTTTCAGGAAAAGACATTTTGGATGAGTTTTAAGGCCAATTGATGGATTTAAAAGTTTTATTCAATTTGGTGTTAAAGCTGAATAAAACAAATTAAAAATCAGAGTAGGTTTGGAATTTAGAACAAAAAAAGATTTAGAATCGCTTAAACCAATGAATTTGTTAATATTAAGACCACATTTTTGACCGTGTACAATATTTGCAATGATCATTCGATTATTGTATGTCTATTTGTAGCTTGTTTAGATCACTTTCATTTTATTTAATTTAAATAATAGAATATCTCGGTTGCAACTGCCTCCGCGTTGGCCCCTACCTGTGCTTGGGTTTCAATACTTACGGTATGTGTAGATGGGAGCTACTTTCATTGATTTTCCATAGGTGTCTTCCATAGCTGATAAGTGCAATTCACATTTTTACATCCGTGATCCGAAGATGCTTTGTTGAATAATTATTATATATAATTGATGAGTTCACCTAAAATGTTTGCGGGATTATAACCAGTGTTACCGAGTAAATTGGCAAGGGTTTTTATTATTACTCTATAAAAAGTTAGTTTTTATTTTATTTTAAATACATATGTTTAACTTAAAATTTTAGGTAGCCCACTTAACTTTTTCTCGGAATTTTAATTGATTGCCATACAATTTAGTTTACTTTAGATACTCATCAGTAAAGATCTTCTGGTGGTTTGTATAAATAATTTTACTTACCAGCGTTGGAGCTTTTCAAAAAGAGATTTTAAAAACATATCTAGATAATAGAAAGATGTTTATTATTTTTATTTATTTATTTATTAAACCAATTAGTATAAAATCTTATAGGCAAAGTAAACATATAAAGGGTAGCAATCAAGCTAATAACAAATTACTTAACTGCTCTACTTATAAAAAGTATTTAAAGTGCTCAAAAAACGATCTTTCGAACCAAAAAAATCTATCTCCAAAAATTTCGAAATTCTGTTGAACTCAATTAAGTCTCTCGTGATTGGAGTATTTCGCGCATACAGAGCCTTAAAAAGACCAATATGGAAGAACTCAGAACTGCGGAGAGCTCTAGCCGGAATATTAATGAAAATCCTCATCTGTAACAAAGTTTGGTGGCTGCTCAAAAAAGTTGTGCCCATATTTTCTAAAAGTCTTTAAAAGATTAGATATATTTGATATTCTTTGATTTCTTCTTTATTTTGCAAGATAGAATTATCCATAACTTTTTATACTTAATACATATGAAATCTAAGCCAAACCTTCCTTCTATACCATGTTCCGACAACGTCTCTGACTTGATTTCGGAAGCATTTCTTTTAACGTATTTGGTCGCTTTACTCTTGAAAATGACACATATAACCGTTGATGCCGTTGCATGGTACACCCAAGTAGCCCCTTTGGATGACTGTGATTCTCGGTATATGTACTTCTTTGCCAGGTTTTGGTCTTTTTAATACGCATATTTGAAAAAAAAAAAACAGATAGGTGGCAACTCCGTAAAAACATCCTATGTGGTAACATCTAGATAAAAATTCTTGAAATGTGGTAGCCTATGTACATACCAAATTTCATCTAAATCGGTTTAGCCATTTTCGAGATATTTTGAATATACAAATAAAGAAGAATAGCTCGTTAAAAGCTATAAGATATAATAAGCTTATCTACCCATATTGGCAAAATTTTTAAGCCAAGAAGTTTTGATATTTAGTTCGCGGAAAAGTTGCAATAAAATAAAGCACATTGTTTGTCTTTTAAATATATTTCCAAATTAAATATGATTTTATCTACAACTGCTGTCACTTTTTTTGAAGAAAGAAATAGAATATCTGATATTTTTTCCGAAGCCTGAGTTGTCTTGTTCTCGTTTTCACGAAAACTGTATAATTTAGCAGTAGAAATTACTTTAGAACTGCATACTGCGTAGGAAATTTTGACAAACGAAGCTTGTCTTGAGCATGTCTTATCTGTCATCTTTTACGAAAAATCTGGTTTTCTTGTGAACTGAATATAGCGCTTGAAACAAATTTTTTATTAAAAATAATGCGAAAAATTCTTTAAAGTTCTGAATTTCCATTGGCTTTCAAGGGGTCATCCCACAGATCCTTGTTTATTTTGTGTTGGAATAGAACGCTGCGAAATGATCGCGAAAGCAATTCTGTAAAGTCATGAGATATTAAAATACACATTTTCAAACAAAATACTTTTAAATTTCACGTGAAAGAAAAGTATAAAGGTTTTACTGATTTACTACAAAAAAGAATTTTCTATATGGCACAGGATTAAAAATCCACCAAAGCATTGAAGTATTCTCTCGTTGTTGTTACTTAGGCTTGAAACTAAACATTACGAGTATGTTTACTTCTGCATTACTTATAGCCAACCCTAACAAATTTAATACTGAGTTGCAAAAATATTTTAAACTTTAGTCGAACTCATTCAAACTAAACCATTACCATTACAGCTCTCTGGAAGATTTTTGTTAGACATTATTTGTATGTGTTCTTCCTGGTCAAATTTAACAAACATGACAATTATGAAATCAGCTAAAAGCGGATAAATTTTTATTGCAAATCGGTTTCTTTTTAAAATTGGTTTAACTAAAATCGGAAATCGGATACATATCATCAGCTATTAGCATTATACATATATATATAAGATAATAAATAATATTGATGCAAGATGACATCAGTACAGCGAAATCAGATATATAATAATAAATTTTGTATACGAATCTAAGTTCATGGTAGTTAAACGAAATAATGCTTAAATAAGGTGCACATTTTTTGGTGGGTATTACTATGCAAGTACATACATAAATAGTTAAGAAGTACTCGACACAAATCTATAGATATACAAAGTATATTTTAAAAATCTATGTACCTACAGTAGTGTCCAATATAATATTTGTGAAATTAAATTGGATATCTTTCGAGGAAATACAAAGAAGAAGCTGTGTTTTTAATCATTTTTATTTAAAATACAGTAAGTTCCATAACAGAAACCACATAAAAAGAATTTTCAAAGTTTAAACAAAGTTCAGGAAAGTTAATTTAAGTTTTAAAAATTTACATCAAAGTAACAATATTTTTGGGCAGGATTTTTAGATAATTTATGAGTATGCAGTTGTATAGCCCATTCAATTTTAGCACAAAATTTGCCCTGCATTTTTTGAATTTTTTTGTCAGGGATGTAAGGTATTTTTTTTCATACAAAATTGATTTTTGGTCATCCGTTATATGGAAGAAGTCACTCAACACCCTTGACGAAGAAAATTCTGAAAATTCAGGGAAATTTTCGAGCGAGTTTTTACTTGCGCATTGTTATACTAAAATTTATTGGTCTATAAAACAGCGTACTGAAAAATTTTCTAGAAACTCTGCCAAAAAATTTAAAGATTTTGATGGCCATTTTTTAAGGCTTCATTAACTTTACTGAACTTTGTGTAAACTTCGCAATTTCTTTTTATGTGATTTCTGTTATTGAATTCGATATATTTTAAATAAAAATTATTAAAATCACAGCTTCTTATTTCGTCGAACGATATCCATTTTAGTTTCACTACTATTATATTGAACAAAGCTGTACGTATGCTGATTTTTACCATTTAGATAAATCTGTCTTTTAAATTGTTTGCAAGGAGGCATTAAATATTCTTGGCTCTTACAATATCTTTTTAATGGTCAAATGAATGCTAATATTAATATAATAAGACGGGGATGTATGCGGGTTCGAAACCCCACACTTCTGTGCTTGTTAACTTTGTAGGCAGATTAAAGTGCTAGGGATTAAAAGGAGAACCGGTTGAACCATACTCGGAAAAGTGAAAATGGTAATTTTTACAAAGTTGTGTTGGTAGTACATGACATGCTTAAGTGTGTTAAAATGTTCGTATTCCAGTGTCCAATGAGGACTCTTATAGGAATTTGGTGACCTCTAAACATGTCATCTCAACCAACACTGTAATTTGCTCTCATTTAAAACGGGCACTGTTCTTTATTTCACTTTCATTGGGATTCGCTTGCTTTTACCGGGAAATTCACATAAGCACAGCACACAATTTTCCTCGAAAGTGAATGGTCTTGGAGTTGATCACTTTCTGGTGTAGGGTTGAGCAGTCGGACCACTCCTATCGTAAGGTGTGCATGACCGAAAAATGAGCAAACCCGTTTAAATACATCTAAGCGGACAAAATATTTCCATCCAGAGTTTGACACTTGAAAAATAATTTCAAATACCCAAACCCCCCGCCACACATAAAAATATACGCTCATTAACGTAACTAATTAGCAGTGTTTTGAACCGGCTGATAAGCCTTTGCTTTATGATATAACGGTTCACTTATGATGTGAATTTATAGTGCTAACCGGATGCATTCTCTTTCTGCTCAAATGACAAACTGTCAGTCTGAAGTGACAAGTGGTTGACGATTTTTAGGCAAATTATGCATTTGAATTTTCTCTTTGCCATGGATCTATTAATAATATGTATTCAACTAGACCAACTCATACAAACACAATTTTCAACAAGGTGTGCCAAGTACTACTACCACTAGTACCAATGCAGATTCAGCAAACGACTGTCAGTATCCATAACACACCCCTAAACCTTCGGGGAGTATTTCTACGTTAAATTAACAAGTTCTATTATAATACTTTTCTGTTCGTATTATAAACCCAGCTGATTGTTTTCAATAAAAACACTTCTGTTATGAGTTTTGAGTGGTAAGTTAATTTATTTGTATATAAATAGCTTCCCTACCAACCACTTCTAACCAAATTTTTTCAAAATGCCAATACATGAACATGTTATGTTTGAAAAATTTTGCGTGAAAATAGACAGAAGGAGAGACGGCCAAGGCTAAATCGACTCAGCTCATCGTCCTAATCATTTTAGTATACTTATTGATGGGCCCATCTCTTCTTCGTGAAAAAAATGAATATCGAAAAAGATATATAACTTCCCTATTGCAGTGGGTATTAATTACTTGCCCGGATATTTTGCTTGTGTGTTATCTGATAAGCCTAATTTTTGGCAGGAGTATACTACATACTATTGAGAGGCAGATAATGAATGTTTATTGAAATACCTAGTTAAAATTACAAGCAATCGCCTTTGAAAATAGCAGAGTTTTTATGCTGAAAAGTGGGCGGCGCCACGCGTACTTCCAGAAATCCACAAATATTTTTGGCGGTACAGTTTTTCTTAAAAAGCTTTTTATGTGTGCAAGATCTTATTTATATAGCTTTCATAGTTATCGAAATATCGCGTTTTACATTTTACAAACAAATTTTTCAGAACTATGTTAAAAAACTGGCCGTGGCCGTTCGACTTGCTTCGTTCACAGACACTTTGAAAGTGAAATAAAAATTATATAAAGCTTTTGTACACAAAGTTATTGCCTATTAAATATATCTATGATCCTTTATAAAATTTTCCGTATAAAAGTGGGCGATTTCACCCATTTTTTCCGGAACAGTCCAAATTTTGTCCTTATAAGTGTATTATGTACTGAATAATCCCTTTTTTTGTATTTTCTAAAATATTCTATATATAAAAAGTGGGCGTGGCTATCATCCGATTCGCCTATTTTAAATAGCGCTCGGAGATGAGTGCCAAGGAAGCCGCATACCAAATTTCATTAAGATATCTCAAAATTTACTTAAGTTATTGTGTTAACAGACGGACGGACGGACGGACATGGCTTAATCAATTTCTTTTTTCCTCCGGAACATTTTGATATATATAAGTCAATATCTGTTGCGCTCCTTTTATGCCGTTACATACTACCGTTAGGAGAATGAAGTTAATATACCTTGTATGCGTAGCTCGGGCCTGCGAGTTGTTATTCTCATCGTTTTTGCCGCGGCGTTTCGGTATTGTGTTTGAAGCTTTAAACGAACTGCGAATGATGGGAAACGATTCCAAAAATACATTTTCTATTTCAAACATTGGGAATGTGATTTCAAAAGGCTTCTAGACAACTTGTAACATTTTCCAATCGTGAAGACAATACCAGGCTTAGACTAGTAGTAGACTTCGATAAAGATACATAAAACCAGGGACATAACTATTATAAGAAATATTTATAAAAGTCCCAAAATAATCACTTTACTTTAATTGATATATTTTTGAGTCTTGAAAAATTATTACTTTGCAATAGAAAAAATAAAAGTTGTTCATAATAGTTATTGAAAGACTTAAAATATTGAAAGTGAAATTTTTTCTTTAAAGTCTTCTTGTATTCTGTAATTTATATTATAAAAGTGTCACAGTAATAATTATTTGTAAGTTATATTTATTTAACACGTTGACTGCCAGTGTATCACCGGTATCGCAACAGAAAACTACCCCCAGGTGCCAAGTCCAAAAGTACACCTTGCGCTCTTACTTACAGCGGGATTATTTTAACAGGAACAAAAGCAGTCCTCGGTACACGTTTGGGTATATTTTTATGCTGTGATCATTGGTGAGTATTAACTGTTATTTTGAAAGAGTTATGCTATTTTCAAGGGTCTAAGTGTGATCACTGGTGATACATTAGGTAGTTTTTTTTTGCCGTGATCACCGGTGATACACTGGCAGTCAACATGTTAAGTCTTCAAAGTTGTTGGAAATCTTTTTATATAACTAGTATTCAAATGACGTTCTTTAGTAAAATTGATTATATGACGTTGTTTACCACGTAATTTCTCCTTATAAAGGACTTTCATTGGGCATCTCAGGGTCTTATGTAGAGTTAAGGTATTCAAAGGACGAGAGAGAAAACGATTCAAATGGCAGAAATTTGTGAATAGTGCGAATGGCCAGTCAGTGCACCGGTCAAAGGATTGCACAGCCGTATTTCTCGGCGTATCTCATCGCGATGCTAATGAAATTGCATACTCGCGCACCATAAGAAGACATCCCGTAGCTGTCCTGAGTGCGGTGTTCTGGCAGGCCTGCAACTTCTTCTAATATTAGAGAATAGTAACTCACGGCCGGCTGGTCGATTGCTTTGTATGTTACCAGCAAATTGGCTTTCTATCGTTTCCCAGGTACTAATAAGTCGGGATTGCATAAGCGAATAAGGTGAGAATTTCATGTAACTTCACATCCTAGATTTTAGGTTTGTTGATAGTTGGTAGGGTGGCGTCATCAACCTGGATGTACAATTCCTTGTTCACATGCTTGTTCCACCTCAGGATGCCTCAAACAAATATTTCTTAGTTACAATTATTACGTAAAGATTTTTTATATTTGTTAGAATTTCTGTGATTTTCACGAAACTCAAATTACAAACAATTATTAATTCGGATGTCTGCAAAAAAAACGGATGATCCGAAAAACTCAAAAAAAAAAATGCATATCGACTGGACTAGGTAAAAACCAACATAGACGAGAAAGTAGTGAGGAACACTTGGATATACCAACATTCACCTGTCTCTATCTACCTCATGCTTTTTAGTTTATGTTAGATGCATCGACATGGTATAGGTTAGTCCGATACTCGCCGAGGAAGGACCATATGTAGTCAAGATAACTTTTCTCACGACTGCCCCAAAGGCAATTCCAACTTTTTAGACACTATCCATAACTCCTAGCCATACAGCAGGAATGGTATGTTGATAGACTTATAAAGCGTGATCGTTGAGACAGAACTTTACATCCCAATTGCCGACTCAGAATAAAATAGTTCCCAACCGAGTATAACTAAACGTCATTTCGCTATAAATTTTTCTAAAAAGTCAAGTTCAGATGCAGCAGTATACAGGCAGATCGTTTTCGGGCTATTGAATGTTGCTTTGAAATCGGCAAACTGGTGAAATTGCTTAAATTGTAGCGTCGTTTCTTCCTACTGCCACCAATTGAAAACATTAGGGGATCGCCAAGCGCTCTTTATCAGCTCCTTCCATGGTCTCTGCTGCCACCGGCGGGTGCCGATAAGCATATCTTCTAGGGCAGTAAGAAAAGGTTCACTTTCTCCGTATCGTTCAGTATTTTATGATTTTCACAATGTTGGGTCTCGTTATGTAAGAGAGATATGGTAAATAGTTTGTCACCGATATATTTAGAAACTTCAATTGAAAGCACATTCGTAAGCCATGGAAGTAAAACAAAAAAGAGATGTGAATAGTAATAGTCGGTTTTAAGGATTTTATAATGCACCAATATATCAGAGTAACGATAAAAAAAGTATCAACCAATATTTTATCAAACAAGGAAATTTTCTTGATGAATTATCAACAATCAAATTCACTACCAATTTATGTAATGGTAGTTTTATGAAATTTCCGTACCTCTTTTCATTTGATTAAATGTCCGATATATACTTAAGCACATAAAAATGAGGGAAATGCTAACTTTTTATTTTTATTTCCCGAAGATGTGCCCCTTCCCCCCGCCCACAAATTGACGATGGATGAAGTGTTCGACGCCAAAACGGGGAAGCCAAATTATGATGCGATGAGAGAACATTTTCTATTAGAAGGACGTATGGAGGAGGCTCCCGCGCTACGCATTATTACCGATGGAGCCGCATTACTGCGCGCAGAGAAGAATATGATTGATGTAGAAGCGCCGGTCACTGTGTGCGGGGATATACACGGACAGTTCTTTGATCTCGTCAAACTATTCGAAGTTGGTGGACCACCAGGTTCTACGCGATACCTGTTTTTGGGTGATTATGTGGACAGAGGTTATTTTAGCATTGAGGTGTGTACGTATGCGTACTAACATAAATACATATGTAGCTATAATTATATTAAAATAAATATTTATTATATATTCGAAAAACAATGTTTACCAATTGACTTAACTCTTCTTTTCTTCTTGACAGTGTGTGCTTTATTTATGGGCTTTGAAAATTTGGTATCCAACGACGTTGTCACTACTACGTGGCAACCATGAATGCCGCCATCTAACCGAATATTTTACATTTAAGCTGGAATGTATGTATGTCCAACAAAAAGAATAAACAATTGTTGTTATTCACTAAATTTGTTTCTTATGAAATGAAGGCAAAATCAAATATTCTGAAGCGGTGTATGATGCCTGCATGGAAGCGTTTGATTGTCTGCCATTGGCGGCGCTACTTAATCAACAGTTCCTCTGCATTCACGGTGGACTTTCGCCCGAGATATTCACTTTGGACGATATAAAAAAGGTATTTAATTATAATGATAAGGATGTGTAATTAATCGATTGAACAACTCGTTACTTAATAAGTTTTCTGATTAATCAACAGTTTTCCACTATGAAATAAATAGTTTTGATTAATCAGAGTCCGAGTTATTATTGTTAGCTGCACAAAAAAAAAAAAACTAATTGAAATCTGAACAACTTTGTTTACTTCTTTCGAATACTTTTCTGAGAAAATCAAATAATTTATATGGAACAAGTAAGCGTTTGCTGAACTATTTAAATTCGGAGAATGACTTAATAATTTTTATATAATTTAATCATATGAATTAATACAGGTACATAAATAAAAAATCTATCATGAGCAACTACTGTTTGCCAGATGGCGGGAGGTTGCTCATAAATATGGTAAAGTGAATAGAAATAGGAGTTTAGCTGGCAGAAAAACTAGCGCTCTGTTAACTTAAGGGTTGGCAGAGTGTGCCAAAATTTCTCTGATGAAGAAGTCTACCAGCTCTTGGAATATATCGGTTGAAATAAGCGGTTGTCTTTAAAAAAATTTCCTTTTCTATTCAATAAAAGACCTTTAATAATAATTAAAATAATAAAAAAAAAATTTATAAAATAAAAATCACTATTCTTGGCCTTAACTCATTTATAGTCATGGATACTTTAATTAATCAAGTTTAAGTTGATTGGCACGTTCACGTTATTACATATCCCTAATTATTATAGCTTTTATAAATTTATTTTATAAACAAATTAACTCAAGAAACTTATTAATATCATAAGTAGTAAAAATATAAATTTTTGTATTTATTGAAAACATGTTCCTTTTGTTGTTTGTAACGACAATAACACTCCCCGAAGGTTTTGGGGAGTGTTGTCGAAAGTGACAGTCCTTTTCCGGATATGAACCCGATACGCTCGGGTACTTCTTTGAGCTACTGCCTGACTGTCGTGGTAGCGATTTGGTATGACCAGTGTAACCTTCAAGGTCATGTCACCTCCCCTTCCGTAAGGAGGAGGCATCATAACCGTTTGAAACATTGAAAATATTCGCATTTCTTTGCTTTATCCAGATCACCATAATGTAGCTTAAGTATAATGCTTAAGTTGATCGCTTCAATTATTTTCGCATTATTGATGCAGACCTTTTTCTTCTCCTTTTCGCAAGACTTCAAATCAAGGAAAATGTTGCTGCCTTGCTTCTTTAATGCCAGAGATAGCAATAAAAACTCTCGGTCTTTCAGCAATGAGAGCCGAGCCAATCAATTTTAGTTACTAAGTCCTCCTTTCCTAGATGTTGGTTTTTAGTCGAAAGAAATAAACTAGCATTATTACTTTGGTAGCTGATTTTTATTGCTTAACATTTACTGGTGGGTTTATCCTTTCCATGTACAGTTATTTCGTTGCCGGATCGTACTTTTAGACTTCATTTAGACTTGCAATTTTGAAAAATGTATGCTGACCTCTCTTCGGACTTCACTTAAAATTCCTGGATCGCATCGAGCTTACTTCTTCTTAAATCCCAGAAGATCAAATTCAACTCATCAGAAATTGTTGGCTTCATTAATTAGTAACTAAGCTTTCGGGACTACTATAGAGGACAATACTGCATGGGATAAATGTTGGCGATGGCAACAATATTTATGATCCGCTAGAAATCCCGGCAGACGTTGTTCTGACGGAAAAGCTAAACTATTTTCTTCTTCCTTCCCCATTTCTTCGTTTACCCCTTAAACTTCCCTTTAAAAAGTAATACATGGTTTGTTGGCGATCTCTATGCACAAACACTTGAATGGCAAACTGCGTGGAATTATGCAGAAATATCACACTTCAATTAAATATTTTTTTATTAACCTCTGACCTAAAAACCTCTTTATTTGCTTGCGTAGCGCGACGATATCATTTTAAAAATTGAATGAGAGAAATTGGTTAAGTGGAATGGATGTTTTTCTCTAACGAAAATATATAAATATAATTACTATCTTTACATACAGCTGTGTTCAATATAATATGTAGTAGCGAATTTAAAATGGATATCGGATGGATTAAAATATAGCGAATTCCATAATAGAAACCACATACAAAGAAATTTCAAAGTTTACACAAATTTCAGGAAAGTAAATTAAATTTAAAAAAATGGCCATCACAATCTGCAAATTTTTTGGCAGAATTTTTAGAAAATGTTTGAGTATTCAGTTTTGTAGACTAATCTATTTTAGTGCAAGTTATAACTCGCTCAAAAATTTCCCTGAATTTTCAGGATTTTGTTTTGCCAAATTAATTGTGTATGAAAAAAAAAATATCCAACATCCTTGACAAAAAAATTCTAAAAGTTTAGGGGATTTCACTTTCACTTCTATTATATTGAACATAACTGTACATATGTATTATTTTAGTTAAACAGATTTAGAGAACCGCCTGCCTATGGCCCCATGTGCGATCTGCTCTGGGCTGATCCTTTGGAGGATTTCGGTAATGAAAAGAACAGCGATTACTTTTCACACAATTCAGTGCGGGGTTGTTCCTATTTTTTCAGGTGAGTGTTTTGAGGCAAAGTTATTGCTTAACACCTACATTTTAATGCCTATAGATCATTGAGATGTAGTAATACTGTCCAATATTTTTTGGGCTGGTATAACACAAACTTTTTTGTCTATAATTCCACTTACAGTTACGATGCTTGCTGTGAATTCCTGCAAAAAAATAGCTTACTATCGATAGTTCGTGCGCACGAAGCCCAAGATGCAGGGTTGGTTGTGAATTTTAAAACAGGGTTTGAATTCCTGGCTTAAAAATAGCAAAAGTTTGAAATTTTTACCTTAACTAGAAATCAGTTTTTTGTCAGATTCGAAAATTTGCTTGTAGCCTACATTTATAGTTCAAAAATATTTCAGCAACTAAAAATAAGCAAAGTAAAAAAATTTTTTTTTTCATTTTACTTCAGCAGTAAGTTGAATGGAACGACAAGCTGGTTAATCTCTCTTGAAGCATTGTACTTACGAAATTTGACCTTTTCCAGGATTCCCAAATTTTTTTAAGTGAACTGCTATAAATGGATCGAATTCACTCAATAATTCTACACATCCCAAATAATTTCCTTTATCAAGAGATCTTAGGTTTTCATTGTCACCGCGAAATGAAAGCCCTCTCGATGTCAAAAATTTTACAATAGGTACAACCGTTTAAGTTTATTTCTATAATAATCCATTACTCTTCAATTTGCGAATAATCAATGCTTTGTTGAAATACCTACAAAGTTACTGATTTATTACCATCTTTGTAGGTTCTGGATGTATCGGAAAAGTCAATTTATTTATATTTAAAATATGCTGGTCCCTTACAAATCAATATTTCGCATTTTTTTAAGTAAAATTTTCGGCAAGATCGTGTGATACTTATTCCGAGTTGGAAAACTGTTGTTGTTTTACTGACACAGTTGTCGCAACTTGTGAAATCCCCGAATTTGTTGCTCTTCCGTTATAGGGACGGTCGCCTTCTAATTCAATGTACTTTCCAAAGTTTACGGAAATTGTTGAAGAACATGAGGATTCAGAAATTCCCGGAATTTGTGAAAGACACGGCTAATCATTTGGAAGATTTTTGGTTTGGTTGCTACTTACAGAAGTTTCTCCAGTAGTAGTAGTAAAATATGATGTTAATTTTTGTAACTTCTCAATTACTTCCTTCTGATGTACAGCTTTTATCCTTTTTTCAGATCCATTACGATATAACCGTTTCGCAAACACAAAAAGAAACAAGCAAACGATGATTTAATTAAAGAATACCTTAGAACACAATCAATAGTTGTGATCCCGTACGAGTCAGAAACGGTGGAGTGCAATAACACCCAAGGAAATAGCGCCCATGGGTGTTATTTCCTCAAAAAAGGATATAAAGCCTACCGGCGTCGCAAAAGAGCATGCGACCAATGCCAGTTTTGATCCCTTGGTATGGGTTGAACTGATCCTCTTTTTTGAGCATGTCCGATGAAGAGTACAATTGTACTCTTTATGGCCAAACGGGTAGTGTCGGACACATCCCCTTTGTTCCTTTATGGGTACAGTTGGACAAGTTTGCTTTCAACTCCTATAAGTATGCTACACAAACTAAAACTGAATTATCCCAACTATGCCCATATGGGCCGAGTTGAGATCAATTATAGCCCACTGTAGACGAAAGGGATGAATCGCGGACAACTCTCTTTAGAGATTAGCGCACGATTTTTTGCAGGGGTAGGCCAACACACTACCTATGAAATTTTGAAATAGCTGCTGAAAAAAGCAAAAAAATTTTAGTTTCACTATCTTTCAGTCAGCAGTTCGAAACATAAATTCGGCTGTGAAAAAACTGAAACATATGAAAAATGAAAAAACTTAAATATAAAAAACTAATAGCTTAAAGCCTCAGCAAAATTCTCAAGTTTTTTTTTCTGCTGATTGCAGAACGGAAACGTCAACTTACTGCTAAAGTAAAATGGAAAAAAAAAATTGTTTGCTTTGCTTATTTTTAGTTGCTGAGTCATTTTCAAAACTCGAGTAAAAGCAATTTTGAAATACTTGAAAATAGTTAAGCATTTTCAAACCCTGTTTTAAAGCGGAAAGTGCTTAAAAAATTTAATTTTGTATATTTTTTCTTTATATTATACCACTGCAGCTACCGTATGTACCGTAAAAATCAAGCCACAGGCTTTCCTTCGCTGATCACAATTTTTTCGGCGCCCAATTATTTGGATGTCTATAACAACAAGGTATTTTTTGTCTTAAATTTTGCGCATATTTTCATATTTTCCTATTCATATTTTAAATAGCAATGACACAATTTTATTTATTACATTTTATTTACATGCTTTTCTTGTTTCACCATTTACGGTCTTGGTGACAATTATTGCATCTAATATTTTTAATGGTTTTCTTTTTGTTTATGTTTTATTTTTATCACCGATGCAACACAACGTACAACATAAATGTCATTTGACAAAAGGCAGCTGTGCTCAAATATGAGAATAACGTTATGAATATAAGGCAATTTAATTGTTCGCCACATCCATATTGGTTGCCAAATTTCATGGATGTGTTCACGTGGTCATTGCCGTTTGTGGGTGAGAAGGTAATTTGGTGCACATAATTATATGGGCTTTTTAGTGGTCACATTCAAATGAACATATTGGGATGCCAGTTTTTAAAACTTTTCGATGCCGGGATTTTCGGGATCTCGTGTTTGTTTATTTATTTCCTCTACAGGTTGAACAAATGTAACAAATAGATGAGCAATTATTTTTATAGTAGCCGTGTTTTTTTGTACTATTTCACAGTTGGAGATAAAGTTGTGCGCTTAGCAGTCCATACAAATATTAAGGGCAGATGCGGATGAAAAAAAAAACACGGCTGTACTTGATTGAACAAAATTTCCAACTATTAGGAGTATTTATTGATACAAAAAAAATTAAAAATTATTTTGGTGATGATTTCGGAATGTTTCACAGTGCAGTGTTTCTACTGTATGGAGTTGGGTAAATCAGTACAGATATTTTTTTAAGATAAATAACATAACTTACACGTAGCGAGATTTGACTTCAAATAAATTCTGTGGATTTTATTAAAGTGGGCGTGGCGCAGCCCACTTTTCACTTTTAATTTTTTTGCTATATTTTACACGGAAATACTTATATCAACAATATTCTATATACTGTCATCCCTATTGTAATAACTGTATTTACTTTTAGGACTACATACTCGTACATACACTAGGCAGCATAAATCTGCGTACAGGCAGTTTTTGTAATTTAACTGAGCCCAGTCTTATGCTGCCTAGTGTGTGTATATAAAATATAAATTTTTTAGTGTGTGTGTATAGTTTTCTTTGCTTTTAAATTGCTTTAAAATAATAATTATCTGTAAATACTTGTTTCTTATACAGGTAACCGAGATGTTGATGAATATCCTTAACATATGCCCTGACGACGAGCTGGTGTCGGGCCCAGACGATGAGTTGGAAGAAGGTAAACAAAAAATTAAAATATTTGATACTTTAAATCGATTGGAAAGCTTGAGAGGCCGTTATTTGAAACTTGAGAGGTTAAAAGATATGAACGTAAAAAGTTAACTTGAAAAGTCCTTTAGCATTATATACAATCGAGCCTATACAGAGTCATAAAAAATCAAAACTACAGATTTGTCGCATTTCTTTTAGTAAAAGAAAAACGATATGTAACAAAAAATGCCTGCGAAATATTTTTACCCGGACATGTTTTACCCACAGAGCATGAAATATTATTTTGTGGTTTTAAGGTAATCATCAAATAAAAATTGACAATCTCAGGCAGCCGTCATAAAAGTCCACTTTGAAATTTTCTTATCATAAATAGATCCCAAAATGCAAAAAAATTGGGCGATCGGTTATTATTTCACAACTGAATTTGATTTTTACCATAGAAAAATAACATAGTATAGAGATTTAAATAAAAAAAACAACAGTAGGAAGGTAGGTAGAAGTGAAAACTTCTACAACTCCTCAAACAATCCTAGCCTCAAATATATTTAAAGTTCAGATTGTTCTCAGGGTCTGTGTGACTGTTAGTAAATTTTTTCCTTTACTTTTTATCAGGCAAGTTGGCTTATTGGATTATGGAAATATTAACCTAAATTGTCCTAAACTATGCTTTTTATGACTAGCCACGTGAAGTTAGTTAAAATTTTCTTTGTGGATGTGTTTATTGTTAGACCTGTGTTGATGCTATACTAGCGGCAAAAACATTCTCCGCCGGTTTAACCCTAGTAAGATAACGCACGTCGAAATGACGTGCTCATTTTTTTTTTATGTTCTGAAACTCATTTATTTCCGGAGCAACTTCGCACGCTCAGTTTTTTCAGTCGGTTGCTGCAGCTTATTGGGGTGGTGGATGATTTTTGCGGTGAGTTTTTTTTATCAGAGTTGTGCTCACAATGTACGTCGTGCCTACGTTATTATCTTTCCAGGGGTATAAAATAGCGTTATCTTTCTAGGGTTAAAAGAGTGCTATCATTGTTGATGGTGCTTTTCCAGCTACAGGAACGATTTGTTTACTATATGGAACTTTCGGGTTATCCACTATGTTTATTTTTTCTCCGAAACATGCTCTGAGTTAATAGGACCACCTAACGTGAGGAAAATCAGGAGGTTGATAGTGAGAGGTGATAGTCATCATATCCGTCCCTACTTGTTGCGGATATTAGATGTACTTGCCGTCTTTGCTCTTTCTCCAAATCAAATTTAAATAGTTCTGTGTAATGTTTATCGATTTTGGACATTTGTGGCTTTATGAAATTTCATTATATTTTAAATTTATATACCTTTGCATGCCCCTTAAACCCAGTGCACATCATTGCTAGGATCATATACAATATTTGTCATACAATACCCACATGATGTTACCTAGTCCGAAATACTTTTTCCCTGCCTTCTGTAGGATCAACTATGGTGATTTTGGGTCTGAAGATGCAGAAGAGTGAATTTTATTGTATAAGAATTTTCTTTAAATATATTTTTATACTACTATTCTTCTTCGTCAATTTTAAATCAATTATACCATAGTTCCAAATTCGTAGAGAAAACTCGAAAGTACTGTCAGTTTCTTAGGAATTACGCCATAAGAAATTGATGACAGTTTAAAATAATAACAAATTTTAATTGTGGTGTGAATTCAATGATTTGGTATAAAATCAAAATATTTTGAGCAAAAGCCATGTGTTTTAATAGAAAAGATGCTGACAATAGCTCACTTTCGACCTATCTTGAGTATGGCTCTTGCTTGTGTCCATAAATACATTGTTATTGTAATGATCCGCTTCACATGCGTTAGAAGTATTTTTAAATGGAACTATCTTTTATTATCACTCAAATGAAATTACATTTCCAAGCGCACACATATTTCCATTCAAACCCATTTTAATGGATTTTAGATATCGATGGAGATGAATCCATAGTGAATGTCAATGGAAGCATAGTTTCACTACGATAACATTTTGAGTGATAATGAAAAAAATGTCACTTAGTAAATTTGTATTTAATTAATGGTAATGGAATATGCCAGTCTGTAGTATATACAAATATTTCTGAGGGATCTCAAGCTTTTCAATGCAAAATATTGTTTTTTTTTTTTACCTTGATGTGCTGAATAAATGTGTTTTTACATATAAACAGTAAGAAAAGCTAGAATTTTGTATATGTAATCTCTGTATGTAGCTGCGTTAGTAGTAACTAACTATCTATAAAATGCGCACACACATATAATATTTAATTAGTCCAAACATCATTAAAAAATTAAACAAATTATAAATTTATTACAACAACTTTAACTCTATGTACGTCTGTGTTTCGGTGTGCATGCACAACTTCATACATGTATACGTATTATATATTTTATATGACAATGCATTCAAAGAGCTGCGCAAGAAAATCGTTCTTGTACCAATGAACACGAATAACAATACACCAACAACACCAACAACACCGACAACACCAGCCACAAAACCAGGTAAGCGTTACAATTCAAACCCTGTGGAATTTATAAGAAATGGCTGCAGTTGGCTTCAAATTATTTCATATATAGAATGCGTATTATCTAATTGTCCTTAGCTGCGCGCTTAATTGGCCTTAAGTCGAATTTAGTAAAGTTTTTAAGGGATATACGAACGCAAGGAATCAGCTAAAAAATTGATTGTATTGCGTTAGTAGCAGCAAATATATAATGTCCATAGTGAACATTTTTCGAAACTAACCATAACCATAGTGGAGCATTCCTTGATTAAAATGGTACATTAACTGTTTTATAGTAGTCCGCTTTTAGGTAGCAAAAGCTCTGAATTTGCGAAAGATAAAACTCAATGTGCGTTACATATGTAACACATTCCTAATTGGTTATCCTAAATTGGTTATGTGATACACGGGTAAACATTTGAGCCCTGATTGTAAACCATTCGTAGGTTTTGGCAATTTTTTAAGGCTTTTTGGTAATAAATTCCAAACCTTTCAGTTACCTACAACACCTTATAATTTCTTCCGGCTTGGATTTAAAACTTAACTGAAAATACAATACAAATAGAATTTTTTATTTTGATTTCATTTACCTCTGAAAGATTTTTCAAGTCATTGAGTTGTTTTCATAACAGCATCGTGAGTACCGCAGTACTGTGGGATAATTTTCTCGAAAACTGGCATAGTTTATATTTTAAACAAGTAGGGAAGTCTAAGTTCGGGTGGAACCGAACATTATATACCTAGTAGTGATCTATTATGGCAACCCAATTTACGCAGGTCTATTTTAATGCTTTCAGTTCGTATTTGCGTTCAAATAGACAGACGGACAGACAGATAGACGTATCGAGAGACGAACATGGCTACATCGACTCAGCTCATCCTCCTGATCATTCCAGTATACGTACGAACATTTCTAGTTCATGAAAGGTATGAATATCAAAAAAGATATACAACTTCGCTTTTGCAGTGGGGTATTAACTACTTGCCCGGATATTTTACTTTTCATCCTGAACGTTTTGATATACATTAATAAATATATATCTCGATTCGTTTATGCCGAATGAAGTAATATACCTTGTGTGCGTAACAAAAATAGATATAAAAAAGGGTGTCTTTTATAGGCGCCAAAGAACTCAACCGATCTTTATTAAATTTTCACAATATATACTTGGGCTCACTGGGTACAGCATAGACAGTATATAGTTTTGGAAAAGTAGGCGGAGCCACGTCCCCAGGCTATATAAAGTTTCAATTCGTCATAACTCCGAACTTGTTTGGTCTAAATTAATGAAATTCGGATATATGTATCACTAAGTCAATATCTACATAATTTTTCAAAAGTGGGGCCACATATTTTGTGATTTGTTTTGCTCCTGAACTTTCACGATAGGTTCAGGAGTTCGCTGGTCACGACACAGTCTGTATATAGCTTTTGGATAGATGTGTTCTATGTATCAAAACGTCAAAACAACGCCTACCGGATTTGCTAGTATATTATAAAATGGCGAAAGCAAACAACGAATTTCAGCATTCTTTTGTAAAACTGAGAGACTAGTTTGCGTTCAAATAGACAGACGGACAGACAGACAGACGGACGGAGAGACGGGCATGGCTAAATATACTCCGCTCATCGTGCTGATCATTTTAGTGAACTTTTCTTTTCTTGTTCTCATACTTACATACATTTAATGTTTATGAAAGGTATGAAAATCAAAAAAGATATATAACTTCGCTATTGCAGTGGGCTATTAACTACGTGCCCGAATATTTTGCTTGTGTGTTTCCCGATTTGGCTAATTTTTGGCAGGAGTATAATATATACTACTGAGAAGCAGCTAACCAATTTTCATTGAAATATCAAGATTGAATTATAAGCGATTGCCTTTGAAAGTAGCAGAAAGTGTATGCTGCAAAGTGGGCGGCGCGAGGCCTACTTCTTCAAAATTGACAAAATTTTTCTGCGGCCGAGTTTTTATTAAAAAGCTTATTATGTGTGCAAAATCTGTTTGATATAACTTGCTTAGTTGTAGAAATATCCCTGTTATCCGATGTTAAAAAACTAGGCGTGGACATTACCCGATTTCGCCCATTTTTACAGCAAACAGTTAACTTTATATATAGAACATTATCACCAAATTTCGTTTCAACAAATCAATTTTTGGCGGAGTTATGGCATAAAAAGTTTTGTGGAATAGTCCACTATAAAAGGGGCGGGGCCACTCCCATTTTCGGAAATTTTAAGTTTTTGGATTTCTTTGTTAACGGAAACTTCAAAAGTGAAATATAAATGATGTAAAGCTATTTTACGCAAAGTTATTGCCTGTTTAATATATCTACGATCCTCTTCAAAATCTTTCATATAAAAGTGGGCGTAGACCTTAACCGATCCCGCCCATTTTTTCCTGGAACATTCCTTGCATACTTCAACGGTTTTTGATTTATGATTAATATTATTTCTAAATTTGACTTAATCAAAAGTGGGCGGTGCCACGCCCATTTTCAAAAATTTCTTAAAGTATGTATTTTATGCCTCAATCTCAATGTAGTCACCAAATTTTATCCTTATAGGTGTATTATGTACTGAGTAATCACTTTTTTTGTGTTTTCGAAAATATTCTATACATAAAAAGTGGGCGTGGCTATCATCCGATTTCGCCCAGTTTAAATAGCGCTCGGAGATGAGTGCCAAGGAACCTGCATACCAAATTTCATTAAGATATCTCAAAATTTACTCAAGTTATCGTGTTCACAGAGGGACGGACGGACGGACGGGCATGGCTTAATCAATTTCTCTTTTCGTCCTGAACATTTTGATATGTATAAGTCTATATCTATCTCGATCCGTTTATGCCGTTACGTACTGCCGTTAGGCGACTAAAGTTAATATACCTTGTATGCGTAGCACTACTAGGTATAACAAAATTCGGCTGAACATACATATATGTACAAAAAACTTGGAATCTTGGCACAAATTTTCAGCCGTGTAGTGGTTCAGAGTGTTCTAGCAAAAAATATTTTGTTTCTATACTTTGCCAATTCTACTAAAAATTTACCCTGCACTAATATTGCAAAAAGGTCTTCAAAAGAGACAGTCTAGAGCTACATGCACTGACGACAATTGCTACCGCCAATGACATCGCCAGGTAAAAGTGGGCATAGAACTGGTGGTGCGATAGAACTGGTGGTGCCCTCAAAGGGTTCAGCTCAGTTATAGTTCTAAGCTAGTCCAATTTTCTGCAGGGTATACATGTATATAATACATCTAAAATAAATAATGTATTATTGTATCAGTAAAATTATTTCTTGGTACTTTCATACCCCATAATCTTAGCCATCAACAAACATTGTAAAGATGCAATCTCTTTTAACTCAAAACTGAACACCCTCAGTTATCAGTTTCTCCTTCATTTATCTGCAAGCGTTTTTTCTTGATAAATAGGAAACTATCACGTTATGAAACGTGATTTCAACCAATTTACCGCTGCATACCGTAATGCAAAGAAATTCTTTGTTTTTATTTCCCATTACAATTCATGCGATTTCGGATTTTATTTTATATATTGTAGTTATAGTGTCTACAGACGGACGAACAGACGCACATGTCTTAATGGATTCCTCTGTTCATTCTTAGAACTTTGATATATGGAACTACAGAGAAACCTCTCCTAACGGACACCTCTATTGGACGGACACCTCCTTTGGCCGGACAGTTTTTCATGCACCAAGTTGTGAGTACATTTTTTAGAACAAATTACCCTCCCTTAGGCGGACACTCTCTTAGCCGGACGCGGACAGTTATTTGCTTTAAAATTGGTCAAAAAACCTCTACTGAGCGGACACGAACCTCTTGTCAACGGACACTGAAATCAGTTTTCATAACAAATCAATCATAAACCTCTCTTGAGCGGACGCGAACCCCTCTTAAGCGGACAAAATATATACATATAAACATATTTCTGTACATATGTATTTACCAAATGAAAACTGGGGATTCCCCGAATAAAACCAAATGGACGTTAGATATACACTCAAATTTAAAAAGCGTCACATTGGAGGTTTAATTACATAACGCAGTGTTCGTTAGCTAAATTTTCAGGGTTGAACGTTTGCTAGTGACAGTGAGTTAATTGTGTTCAGTCATATCGTAAACATTTGCTGTGTTATGAGATGGCGAGGTCAATCCTGAGCTTAAGGGAAAAAATGGAAATAATTAACGCTAGTGAGGAAAATAATTTCTCTGTTCGTGCATTAGCCGAAAGGTAAGTTTTAATAATAAAATCGTACAAAACCTATTTTTATTTATGTTCTTTTCGTTATTTCAAATGTTACTGATTTTTTGATCAGATTCAAAATTTGACAAACGCAGGCTGCGTTGATAATAAAAAGAAAGAAGAAATTCGAGTAAAATGGCTGTCTGACAGCAATGTTAAATCCAAAAGGTCTTTTATGAAAACCGATGGGAAAAAAATAGATGAAATGTGTTTTGACTGGTTTAGTAGGGCAAGAAACCAGAACATTCCCATATCTGGGCCAATTATTCAAGAAAAGACAAAAGAAATTGCCCAAACACTGGGGGTCAAAGGCTTTGTGGCTTCTAACGGTTGGCTACAAAAATGGCGAGCCCGTCATAATATAAATTTTAGATACATTTGTGGTAAAAGTTAATATGCAAGACGTACAGCAATTTTTAGAAAAACTACCGTCATTGATGATTGCGTATAGCCCCAGAAATATTTTCAATGCTGACGAGACAGGTCTTTTTTTCAGAGCTTTGCCAAACAAAACATTGGCTCTAAAAAACGAAGTATGCCGTGGAGGTAAACTTTCGAAGGAAAGACTGGCTGTCCTATTTTGTGCAAATATGGCCGGGGAAAAAGAAAAACCTCTTGTTAATGGGAAGGCTGCTCGTCCGAGAGCATTTGCATCATTAGATACGAAAAATCTTCCAGTAAATTGGCAGTCCAATAAAAAGGCATGGATGGCGCGTGAAGTTATGACACAGTGGCTGAAAGATTTCGACAAGAGATTGGAGCGGCAAAACCGAAAAGTTCTATTATTTTTAGATAACGCAGCATCCCACCCTCGAGATATAAGTCTGAACAATGTAAAAATAATATTTCTGCCTAGCAACACTACTTCAGTTTGTCAGCGTCTTGATCAATGAATAATTCAAAATTTCAAAATTCATTACCGCAACTTGCAAGTGAAAAGCATATTGGTAAGCATAGAAACTGGTTCCAGAAACAAAAATATAAACGTCTTAGAGGCAATACATTTTGTAAAAGAAGCCTGGGCAAAAGTTCAAGCAGAAACAATAAAAAATTGCTTTCAAACGGCAGGGTTCGACAAAAATCATAATCCGGCACCTGAATTCGAGCCAGAAGATGACATACCCCTGGCAATGCTGGCTTCAATTTTTGATTCATCGAAAGCTTTTGGAGATTTTACTTCTTCAAATCCGGAGGACTTTGTGGCTATAGATAACAATGCATGGACTGAAAGTTCGGACTTCGAGTTAGATGTTGTTAATGACGACAACATAGAAACAATTTATGATAATAGCACCGATGCTGAGAGTGGTACCGATGAAGTTAATGAAATTTCCACAAGCGAAACCGCCTTGACTGCTGTTTCCAATTCAAAAAGATTTTGCAGCGACGACCTTATTGCGTTCGAATTGTTGCAAAAATTGGAAAGCCATTTGCAAAATAGTTTTCGTTTAAAAAAACAAAAAAACCTTAAACAATCGACAATTCAGCAATTTTTTAAATAATGAGTCTGACATTTATGGACTTATATTACTTATTATCTGAAGTATAATTTATATTTATTTTTATTTATGTTATTACTTTATCTGAAAGTATGTGAATGAGTTATGCGTGTTTTGATATGAATTTTTCAAGCAATATATATTTTTTTTCGCAATGTAATATCAATATTTTTTTATTTAATTTGAAATGTGGTGAGTATTTATTCCTTTAAAAATTGAAAAGTGTCTAAAATAGCCATCCACTCCTTTGAGCGGACACCTCTCTTGGGCGGACAAAAGTTGGCCGACGGTGAGTGTCCGCCCAAGGGAGGTTTCTCTGTATATATCTATCTCCATTTTGTACCGCTACAAACCACCGTTATTTGACCAAAACTATCATACCCTGTGCACTAGTACTCGCTGGGTAAAAAAATTAATGTGCGTCTGTTATAAAATTTCAATTTTTCATAACTCTAAACGTATTTGGTCTGAATCAATGATATTTGGATAAACATATGCATCCTCTAGTCAAGATTTACGTGATTTTTGAAAAGTAGGCGGTGCCACACCCAAATATTTTGTGCTTTGTTTGCGCTTCATTAATATCCGCAGTATATGTCGATGTACGAGGTGTATTCAAAAAATATCGCGAATTTTGTGTTTTTTCAAAAATTATTTATTTATTCATGAATATCTATTTTGTCCCCTTCAAAGTAATCCCCATGAGATATTATACACTTGTGCCAACGGTTTTTCCAATCTTCGAAGCACTTCAAAAAATCATTTTTTTGTATCTTGTTCAGCTCCTCCTTCGATGCCGTCTTTATCTCGTCAAGAGAACCGTAACGTCGTCCTTTCATGGGCCTCTTCAGTTTAGGGAACAAGAAAAAGTCACAGGGGGCCAGATCTGGGGAATACGGTGGCTGCGGCATCATTAGTGTGTTGTTTTTGGCCAAAAAGTCGCGCACAAGCAACGATGCGTGAGCAGGGGCGTTATCGTGGTGCAAAAGCCAATTTTTGTTCTTCCACAAATCCGGGCGTTTCTGGCGGATTGCTTCGCGCAAATTGCGCATAACTTGCAGGTAATATTCCTTATTGACCGTTCTTCCCTGTGGCAAGAACTCATGACGCACCACGCCCCTGCAATCGAAGAAAACTGTCAGCAAAACTTTCACATTCGACCGAACTTGGCGCGCTTTTTTCGGTTCGTGCGGCAGCTTCCATTGAGGTGATTGAGCTTTGGTTTCCACGTCATAACCATAAACCCACTATTCGTCACCATTTATGACCCTCTGGAGCAAATTTGGGTCGTCGCGGACAGAGTTTAACATCTCATTAGCAATGTTCATGCGATGTTGTTTTTGGTCACAATTGAGCAATTTTGGTACGAATTTCGCGGCGACCCGTCTCATGTCCAAATCATTGATAAAAATCGAATGGCACGAGCCAATCGATATATTAAGGTCCTCAGCAACTTCTCTAACGGTGATTCGACGATTGGCCAATACCATTTTCTCCACTTCATTAATTTTTTCGTCTGTTGTTGAAGTGCTCGGGCGTCCGGCACGCTCTTCGTCGTTCACATCTTCTCGGCCTTCTGAGAACATTTTGTACCACCGATAAACGTTGCTTCGGTCCAAGGTAGCTTCTCCGTATGCCACAGTCAACATTCGGAATGCATCCGCTCACTTAATTTCGTTTTTCACACAAAATTTGATACAGGTTCTTTGATCCATTTTTTTGAATGTAAATGTAGGTAAAAATCGAAGACGATCCAAAACACGTGCAAGCAAAGCAGCTGTCAACAATTAACTGAACATTCAAAATGGCCGAGCTTCTCGGCATAAGTGAGAGACATGAGTACCAACATAACGCCACAAAAAATTCGAAATTCGAATATACGTAACCAGCGAAAATTCAAAATTCGCGATACGTTTTGAACACACCTCGTATATGAAACTTTCACGATATGTTTAGGAGCTTGCTGGTTACGACACGGGCTAAATATAGTTTTGGCAGAGTGGGCAGCGTCACGCCCCAGATAATATAAAATTTCAATTCGTCACACCTCTAAATGTATTTAAGCTAAATTAATGATATTTGGATGTATGTATCCTTTAGTCAAGATTTATATGATTTCTGAAAAATGGGCGCTGCTACGCCCACACATTTTGTGTTTCTTTGTGCTTCATTAATGTCCACAGTTTATAGTGGATGTCTCTGAAACTCTCACGATAGGCGAAGTGCGGAGGGAAGAGAGTACAATTTGTGAAATGTATGCAACTCAAATTTTAGGTAGGACAACGTCTGCCGAGTCTGCTAGTATATATATAAGTTAACACGCATCATTCTCGCTCGCTGCGACTCCCACGGCTGGCCAACACACGTGCCGCTAAGTAAGCATTGGGTAGCAGCGACTAAAACTTAGTTACTGCATTACTCGAGACGCATCGTCAGCATAATTCTATTTCATTGTGAAATGGAGCCAACTCATAAGGCACTTGTGGGAACCAACGGTCAAGCTAATTCACAGGCAAGGGGCTGTCAACAATTACACAACTTATGCGCCGCTGCCGGAGATTTATTTTTATAAGGCAGTAGCGAACGCAGAGCAAAAAAAATGTTTTTTTGTGAATCAGGACTAGCAGTCCTTAAGTTATATATATATATAATAAATAAATAACTCACATATCAGCAATAAGGGATTAATTATGGAAAACAACAGAAATATAATTTTTAAGTTTTTTTTTTTAATTGTAGCATTTAAAAAGAAAAATTAAATAAACCACTAAAATGACCAAACATTGCAAACTATTGCAGCTTTTTCTTTTGAAGAAAATTTTTTTCTTTTTGTTGAAATTTTTATTTACTTTTTGAGCAGGGAACTTCGGCCTACTCAAAACGGTGTTAGCTAGGAGTAGAAGTTAGAGAAGTCTCTACTTTCTCACCAAAAATATATAGAAGGCACTTATCTTAACTTGAGTGTAGAAATATCTGTCATTGATCCGAAAGAATGTTAAGGGGAGTGCTCTCTTATTCATCGCTTGGAGATATCTCTCCTTTTCCTCCACAAAGAGTAGTATATGAGCAGAAAACGAAAAAAATATCTTCTATTGTTCCAAAAGGATGTCAAAAAATAGTACTTACTCTCTTGTTCATCGCTTGGGGAGATCTCGTTTCAAGTTCTACTGGGCTGAAATGAAATTAATAATTGCTTAATTGCCCAATTAGCCTAGGCTCAGACTTTACTTGACTTGACAAATGAGCAGCACGTGTACGTAGTTACCCAGAAAATAACTTAACTTAGAAACTGGAAAACTACAGATTTTTGATTTCCAAGTTAAGTTTCTGAGTTCAAATAAAATTCCTTCATACATATATTGTACAGCATACTACATTTTTGGATGAATGAAATTCATATGGCAATAGAAAGCAATACGTCAAATAAAAAAAAATTCAAAAAGATGATATGTTCAATAACTGACTCTTAGTTTTTTTGTAAACTAAGTAAGTCAAGTTAATTCTATGTCTAGGTAATTCGGTCATAAATCGAAATGTGGTTTACTGGAAAATTAATAGATAATGACTATTCTCTGATTAATTAACCAAGTTTAGGTTAATTGGCACGTTCGATTAATATAAAATAAAAATTTGGAAGTTAAAATGGCGCTAAATTAGAAGTAATAACATCCACACAGGGCACTAACTTTTGGAGTAAATGGTTTAAAATTAGATCGCATCAGTGACATATTTGGCAGGTTTACGAAGTTCGCGTTGTATAGCACTTTCCAGGTCAAGTATTCAGCTATTAGGGGTGACACAGGTGTCAGATCTCGAAAAAGCAATTAAGCTGGGCCCTAGAAAAAAATCTAGTATTAGTTAAAACATAAGTCCTTGTTCCCAATTAAAATTTCAAACTTTTTGGGCTACAACATACACTCGGTAGAAAAAGTCTGCGTACATGGAGTCCGCAAAAATAACTTGCTGAAAAAAAGGCTCTATTATAACTTTTACAAAAACAAATTTATTTTAAATCCATTTAAGGGTATTTGGTTTCAAGTTTTATGAAAAAAGAGATTAAGTTATTTATCAATAACATAAAAAAAAATAAAAGACATGAATGCACCTGAAAATCAATAAGAAAAAGTGATTGAAGTGATTGTGCGTTGTCGAATTTTTCGCTCCAGTAAATCCCACAGGTGCTCTATAGGGTTCAAATCTGGTGACTGTGGTGGTGTTCGAAGCTGATGGGGAGCATTATAGAGCAACCAAAGCTTAACTATGTCAGCAGTATGCTTCGGATCTTGATCCTGCTGAAAGTAGTAATCATTTTCTTGACCTAAATCCTCAGCGCTTTGCTTCAAATTCCTTTTCAATATATTAAGGTACGCATACTTGTCCATAGTGGATTCAATAAACTCCATCCGGCTTTGCTAGCCATGCATCCCCATACCATTACGCCGCCAAATACACAGAACTTGCTCTCATCGGAAAAAAATAACCTTCTCCCAAAACTCTCTTGTGTATGTGTTCTTTTGCGAAAGAAAGACGCTTTTGCCTATTAACTGCAGATATAAAGGGCTTTCTGCGCGCTGTATAGCCATGATACCCTACTTTCTTTAAAATTTTAGGGACGGCATCTTTGCAGATAGTCTTTTTGAAGTCCGTTTTTACATTTTGAGCGATTTTGGATTCTGACAGTCGGGGATTTTGCTGTACACTTTCAAAATGCTACGAGTTTCCCGTTCTGTTAGTACTTTTGGCCGTCCTGAACGCGGTCGAGAAACGAAAATACCGGTTTCTTTATAATTTTGAATCACTCTTTGAATGGAAGAATTTGTTCTTCCAACAGTTCGACCAATTTCACAATACGTTTTTCCTTCCTTTGAAAGTTTAATAATAATTTCCCTTTCAGAGGGGCTTATTTCTTTTCCTTTAGGCGGCATTTTACAATTGAAACGTTAATAAAAATGTAATGAAATAAAACTGCTTTAAAATTATTATTTTTTATCAAAATTAGTCAAAATATAACTCTGAAATACTTTTTCACTTACTTATGATACGGGGAAGAACCGTTTTATAAATTGTACGCAGACTTTTTCTGCGCTGACAATTGAGTCTTTGCTGTAAATTTATCGATAAAAAAGAGTTGCCAGATTTTCATTGCTTTAAATTCTGTGAAATTATACAAGAGACTATCAACGAAGCATATAATGTTATTTTAATTGGAAACTTTTGGAGTAAAAGTGAATTTTGGGCGAAAGGAAATAAGGCATAAGCAAGTACGCAGACTTTTTCTACTGAGTGTATGTACAGGGTGGCTGATGAATTTTGCTACATTAAGAAACTCAAATAATTTTTTTTTCAGTGTATGGAATTTATCTTTCTTTCATTCATGTTAAAGCTCATTAAATTTTATTAAATATAGCTTGATTAGTTTTAAAAATAATGGAATTTAAATGCCCCCCTGCTCGTCGATGCATGTGCGGCATCTTACCAAAAAGTTGTTCATTACTGCTTGGAGAGTTGAGACAGGAATAGCCGCAATTGTTTCTCGAATGGATTGCCTTAGTTCATTCAAATTTTTTGGTTTTGCTTTGAAGACTTCCTGTTTGCAATAACCCCACAAGAAAAAGTCAGGTGCAGTAAGGTGGGGCGACCTGGGTGGCCAACGGAATGTGGAGTTTCTGGATATCAGCTTATTGGGAAATTTTCGTCGCAATTCTGTCATAACAGGTTGGGCTATATGAGGAGCTGCACCATCTTGCTGAAACCACACAGAGTTGAAAGAAATTCTCATTCGGCGTAATTCTGGATAGAAAAACTCTCTCAACATGCTCAAGTAACGGTCTCCAGTAACCGTAACGGTGTGACCGTTTTCTTCGAAGAAGTAGGGCCCGACAATGCAGCGTCATGAAACTGCACACCACACTGTGACACGAAGTGGATGCAATTCCGTCTCATGGAGTATCTGTGGGTTGGAAGCACTCCATATTCGACAATTTTGTTTGTTTATGTTGCCGTTTAAATCGAAATGGGCCTCGTCAGACATGAAAAGACAGTTCAACATGTTTCCATCCTCTTCCACCATTTGAAGCATCTTCTGGCAAAATTCCAAGCGAATCGGCAAGTCTGCACCGTTCAGTTTGTTGGCCATTTGAATTTTATATGGGAATAAGTCCAAATCTTTGTGCATAATTGACTGTAATGACTGTCTGCTTACACCCATTTGAGCAGATAAGCTTCTTGTCGAAACACGTGGATTGTTTTGTATGGCAGCAGCTACAGCAGCGATTGTTTCCTCCGTTCGAACTGAAGGGTTTCGATGGTAAGGTCTTCTGTTGACTGTCCCATGCTCGGCAAACTTGTTTACAAGTCTTATTATGGTCCATCTGCTCGGAGGATTGCCGCCAAACGTGCGCCTATACTCTCTTTGAACCGAAACTACGGACTCCAGTGCGTGATAGCGGCGGACAATCCAAATTCTTGTTTCAGTGTCCCAGTTATCCATTTTTGTTAAATGTAAAAGTCAATCTGCAAAATAAAAAAAAAATTAACCAGATTCATTAAATAGAAAAAAAGTTATTTAATTTTTTTTTGGTAGCGGCTTTCATCAGCCACCCTGTATATGACCAAACCAAATTTGGCTTAAAATTTTAACTATTCCGGTTTTCGAGGAAATGAGTGGGTGGCAAACAGTTTTAATCGTAATTGAAAAATGTTTTAACAATTAAATTTAAAAAAATAATATGACAATTGGTACGATTCGAATCTAAAAGCCCCGCACCAGAGGCCAACGCTCTATACACTGTCCTAAGACACGCCTGCCAATGTCATAAGAAAAATTCAATGACAGAAAAAGCTTTCACTTAAACTTTTTGGTTTAGTTTAAAAACTGGAGGTAATTGAAAGATTTAGAATGGCCATAACACATTCGACCTGTAAGAGATCTTAACTCACTAGCTAGCTCAGCCTTACGTAACTGAATGCAATAACCTATGTCTGAACTGGTAACAATCTAGCTGCGATAGAAGAAGTTTGCTTTTGGCACTAGCCGTTGATTTTCCTGCAGGCTCTGCATTTAATGTATGCAATGCGAATTTGTTTATTTTGTATATAAAATTGCAAAGAGCTGCTAAAAACGCTTAAAAAATGTTTTGTCTGGCGCTGTCAAAATACTACGTTTACCGTGTTTTACCGTTTTTTTCTCGTTTTTCTTTATAGCATCTGGAGTCTCCGCACTACGTAAAGAAATAATACGTAATAAGATCAGAGCGATTGGCAAAATGGCACGTGTTTTCTCAGTGTTGAGGTGAGTGACTTAATATTAATTGGTTATTGAAACAGGTGAGTTCTATAATATATACCCATTTGTACAATTAATATTATGTTGAAAACAAGGGTGGTGATGTGCAAAGTATTTCCCTTCTTACTGGACTTTGATTGATCAGCCATAAACTCGTAGCAAAGGTTGGCTGGGAGAAATTTCATTAAAAGCACAATACCTCCGCATTGGAAGTTTATCGAAGCAAATACATTTCTTATTTCGGTTTCTCTTTCTGGGTATGATTGTCTACACTGTTAACAATCGTTGCGAAACAGGCAAAGTCCTTCACAGTTTTAAATTAGTAAAGTTTGGACAGAAACGGCTCGGCAAGGTCTTTCTAAATCGTGGTGAAGCCGTAGGTGTTGACCAACTATAGACAGCGCTTTACACATTCTTTACCATCGGGCTATTTTGATATCCAAAAATAATAGATCGAACGATATGTGATATTGGGGAGGCTGGATATTCGGGGACGCGTTTTTTATGAACTTATTGCAAGGTCAAATATAAATCCTAGTTTAATTTATTCTTTCGTGCTTAGTATATCTATCCCTATCTATGACGGGCACCATAGGAATCGAAGCGAAATACACGCTCTACGCTCATACAGGCCATGTCTGTATATAGTCTTGCGACTGGGTATACATATAAGTACTAATTTAAAATTTGCAAAGGTTAACCCCATGTGCAGGTCATGCTCTTCACATTTGTGTGTGCGTGCCAAATATATTTGTTCTTATAAATATATATATTTTTTTCAATGCAGAGAGGAGTCCGAATCGGTGCTGGCATTGAAGGGACTGACACCGACTGGAGCTTTACCTATGGGGGCACTTTCAGGTGGCAAAGATTCTCTACAAAATGGTAAGAAAACTGTTTATTATAACTCTCTTAATTTCGAAAAAATCAATACAACTTTTATATGAATTTTTCAATGCCCGCATGAAAACAAAAGTTATTGGGGTAAGAACCGTTTTTTATAATGTTGTCATATTTTTAATGTATGAAGTCCCCTTCTAGAAACAAATTTGATTTTAAACTTCATAAATAGCGTTGCTGCATAATATTTCAAAAAGACGCAGCATAAAGGGTCTCACTAATAAAGGGCTTGTTTAAACATTTTACGCTACGAATAGAGACAACTTCTAAACAAAGTTGCAATCTAGCAAATTGGCGATCGCCAGTAATTCAACATTAAAAACATTAATAACTAATATGGGCACTAGGGTAGTCCAATCCACCCTTCTAAAGTTAAGAAGGGGCAGAATAAAAATGGTTATTGTTGTCTTAGACTTGATTCCGATGGGTTTCGATTACTTTTTCATGCCCGAAAGCTGGTAAGAAGGGTAAAGACAGCTTAAGAACACAATAATTATTTAAGAAGTACGAGTAGAAAATGGACGAATTGCAAGAGTTTTCGACAAGGCTCATGGATTATTAAATATTTTTAAAAAATATCCGGACTAAGGTAGACCTCTCAGAAAATAGCCAAATTACGACCTCAGTCGTCCAAACGCCAACACCCAGCCTCTAGTCAGTCTTAACGCAACATTCTCATACAACAAATTGTTTGTCACGACTATGGCTTTGTGCTAATCGGAAACATTTTACTCAGAGGTAAAATGAGGTGAACAAATTTTTCATGGGGTAAAAGTATTTTCCATTTTGTTGTGCCAAATAAAATGGTAAATTTTGACAGTTGTAAATTTTGACATGTGAAAAAAGCACGTGCCAAAGCAAATAGTCTGTGAATAAATTTTGAATTTACGTATTTTTTCTGCAATTATCAATGGCCATTATGTTTCGTATTTTTACCGTTTAATAACGTGTTGGCATATAAATTCATTTAAAATAATATGATTGGGCTAGGTTAAATTCTGACGTTCATATTCACCGCGATAAATATCAGAATTTTCTTTCGCTCTGTCAAAATTTACAATTTTCAACCGATTGGCACAGGGCCTAGTAGACAAGTTTCATTACGGATGTTCATTGATTTTTTTCGGGAATGCCTACAAAAGAAAACACTTTATATGCCTAACTCTTATTTTGGATGCATTATATTATGTTTTTGTCTTATTACAGCTATTCAAACTTTGGGCGCTTCGCAACAAATTACTTCCTTTGCTGAAGCCAAGGATTTGGATGCTGTCAATGAACGTATGCCTCCGCGTCGTACTTTGATAATGTCAGTTGGTGGTACTACCAGCAGTAGCAGCACAAGCAACAATGTGAAAGTTTCCAAAAGTAATGGGACTACAACAACTACAAGCACCACCAGCAAAACCACCGAAAATAATGTCGGTAAAAAAATGGTGAAAAAGGTGACAGTACGCACTACCACAACAACCTCCACAAGCGCTTCACCTCCTGGCAAATTGTAATAGACTTTATGTAGTAATAAACTCATTAAAGAAACATTTATTTTTGTATATCCGTTCAATCACAACTATAATTTTTTTTGATAGACAAAACCGTGGTCCGTAGCGATAACCACATTAGTCGATTTATAAAAAGTATGCTTTGCGTGTAATTAATTATCGCTGATTTTTAATAACAAAATTGAGCCAAAGTAATAGGCTAACATGATTTTTCGATTAAATTGGCAAGGAAGTATTGTAATGGAGAGCTGCGTAATTCGCCAACAAACTAGTTCAATTGAACAATTCAGTTCACTGCAGGAATGAACTTGTTAGTTCAAAGGTGGAAGTTGTCCGTGTGTGTTCCAACACAGAAACTGATTGACAGCAACATGTTGCTGTTAAGCCGTTTTGACGGAAAGAGTGCGACGATATAGTTTGACGGGTATCGAGTTACTCCAACTGGGGCACCACGTTTTGTATTGGCTTTCTTCTCAATGATTTTATGTATTGTGATATTATTCAATTTTTTTTTTATTTTCTCTGTAGTATTAATCAATCACAAAAATCAATTATTCAGTGCTAAACCACTGCTTAGAGCTGACAACACTATTTTTATTAAAAAAAAAAAAAGTTGCCAAAAGATAGTTGTTTTCCGATTATATCAACTACTGTAGCTATAATTCTTCTGGCAGGTAAAGTGGCGAATTAGCTACCAACCATTTTACAGCGGCCTCTTACATGCGTTGTTGGAGCTCTTCATATTTGTAAGTTCTTTGACAATGCCCTTACTTACTCTATATGTTTCACATGTATACGCGAGGAAAGGTAATTCTTTGCGGCGTATTGCGGTTTATATAATACGGGACTAAACATCGGAATTTATGTAAGTTACAACTTTCCTAAATCGAATAGGTGGTTATTGCAACATACAACCAGGAAAATATCGAGACTTAGTCGCAATATAGTATGGATTTACTATATTAGTTTGGCCACCACTGATATCTGTACATGTAAATATTGCACATGAAACAGCCACAAGTAAAGCAAAGAGTTGAGAATTATTTTATTTTGACGGCTAAATGTAAGTCTTTTATTTGCTTAGAAAATTTTATAATTTTATTATTATTTATGGTAATGGTGATTTCGTTTCAAAGAGAATGCGCCCTTATACTCAACCTTGTAAAACAAAATAATATGTCAAATAAAATCAACATCAGCGAAGTTGCAGGGCAACCAAAAACTCTCGCAAAGCTTCAGACTGGAGAAAATGCAGCCTTGTTTAACGTTTGCCTTTATATTGCCGTAAATCGAATCAAGTTGAAGCGAAATCACCATAAAACAAAAAACTGTTCTCTTTTAGTACTAAAATATTTAATTTTACATACATTATTGGCCTTAATTAGCTTTTTTGTTATCATAATTTGTTACAAATAAAATTTGCATACTGTTTTTGAAGTTTATTTTGTGCTGAAGTTCGTCGGAGAGAAGTAAGTATTCCAAGATGAAATTTAAAACATTTTCAAAAATGAGATACCACACGAGCTGAATCCGCATCTTACCCTAAGGATGTTCACATTGCTCAGAAGGCACGAACAAGGAAAAACTGTGTGGTTATTAACCAATGGCGCTAATGTAGTTGTAAATATGTATGTAGTGGAAATGACCCTACCTGAACCTAAACTTAATTAAATCGAATGCACACAAAATGTACAAATTTTAGTTATTAGTTTATTATAAGCAGGGTTCGAAAACGATTAAAATAACGTTCCGGTTTAGGCTACGGTTTTGTAACATTTTTCGGTTTCGGTTTCGGAATCACTCTTAAATATTTAGTACCTGGGTGACCGAGCCTTGCTCGGTATTTTTCGAAATCGTCGGATAATCTTACTTACCAAGAGCACTCAGATAGATAGAACACCGAGATAGTGGTCGATATAAGAAGGAATAATTAAAATGCAGTCAGGTGCCAACCCTAGGTGGCAATCCTACTTAAAAATACTCTGGTTGGTATACGGCCTCAAATACCTTCCGTTTGATACCCATATTGCCATACGAGTATATTGCTTAATATTTAAAAAAATTCGGAAAGGTGGCAACCCTCTAAGATTCCTTTAGTGGCAACATCCAAGTAGAAAATCTTAGAAGGAAGCATACTATCCATCTACCAAATTTCATCGAAATCGGTTTAGCCGGTCCCGAGATAGTAGTGGATATACAAATATACAAACATACAAGAATAACTCGTTTAAAGTTATAAGATTATACAAGGTGGCGCAAAAGTAAGCTTCCGATGTTCAGCATATCGGTTGTGGCACGTGCAGTGTGTGCTGTTGCACCGTCTTGTTGGAACCACATGTTTTCCAATCCCAATTCATCAAGTTGCGGCAAAAAGAACTCGTTGAACATTGCTCTGTAGCGCTCACCATTCACAGTAACCGTTTGGCCCCGACCGATTATTGGTCAAATAAATAGTCAGCAATATTCCGCGTTCTGGAGCAGTGTAGCGTAACATTGTTTATTAACGTGTATTTCGCATGTGTTTACTACACAAATGTCAAAACAGAACTCACTTTAGGGGCCAATCGCAAAATGTATAGCATTTTCTGATAGGAGGATTACTTTTGCGCCATCCTGTATTATGTTATGTTATATTTATTCAAGTACCTCGAGATGCCACGAAATTATGTCCACATGCGCACTTCAAATTTCATCCAAATCGGTTAAACGGTTCCCGAAATAGTGGTCGAAATAAGAAGGAATGATTAAAATGCAGTCAGGTGGCAACCCTAGGTGGCAATCCTACTTAAAAATATTCTGGTTCGTATACGGCCTAAAATACCTTTCATTTGATACCCATATTGCCATATATTGCTTAATATTTAAAAAAAAAATGGAAAGGTGGCAACCCTATAAGCTTCCTTTAGTGGCAACATCCAAGTAGAAAATCTTAGAAGGAAGCATACTATCCATCTACCAAATTTCATCGAAATCGGTTTAGCCGTTCCCGAGATAGTGGTCGATATCTGAAGGAATAAATAAAATGCGGTCAGGTGGCAACCCTAGGTGGCAACCCTACTCGAAAATACTTCGGTTGGTATACGGCCTAAACTACCTTTTATTTGATACCCATATTCCCATATATTGGCAACCCTGTGCACCACCCCAAGTGGCAACACCAAAGTAGAAAATCTTAAAACAAAGGATACTAACCATATACCAAATTTCATCCAAATCGGTTAAGTCGTTCCGGAGATAGTAGTGGATATAGAAATATACAAGAATAACTCGTTTAAAGTTATAAGATTACTTCATTCGGCATAAACGAATCGAGATATATATTTATTAATGTATATCAAAACGTTCAGGATGAAAAGTAAAATATCCGGGCAAGTAGTTAATACCCCACTGCAAAAGCGAAGTTGTATATCTTTTTTGATATTCATACCTTTCATGAACTAGAAATGTTCGTACGTATACTGGAATGATCAGGAGGATGAGCTGAGTCGATGTAGCCATGTTCGTCTCTCGATACGTCTATCTGTCTGTCCGTCTGTCTATTTGAACGCAAATACGAACTGAAAGCATTAAAATAGACCTGCGTAAATTGGGTTGCCATAATAGATCACTACTAGGTATATAATGTTCGGTTCCACCCGAACTTAGACTTCCTTACTTGTTTTCATTAGAAAATTATTAGATTTTTTTCGATTCTATATATATGTATCTATCCATCATGAAAATTTCATCGCGATTGATCTTGTGCATTTGAAAAACTTTACATTAAATTCAATAGCTCAACAAAAATTATCAAGAGTCTGACTGACTAGTTTGATCTGGTCAATATATTTGTAAATATACTCAGAATGCTTTTAAAAAATTATTTGAAATTATGTAGTCCAATAAATGCTCGACAATCTTCGATGAAAATTACTCAGGATACCATCTTGTAAAAGCAAATATGTGTCCACGAAATGAAGTAAAAAATATAAAAAAAATGTCAAAACCGTTTAAAACCGGTTCCGCCTTTTGAAACGGTTTCGGTTTCTTTTTCAGATCAAAATAACTGTTACGGTTTCTGTTTCGAAAAACTATTACTCTATCCGCTACGCCTCGGTATGTTACGGATGTGTTTATAAGACTACACAAAATGTCACTATCTTGAATATGTGCACACTCTATACAATGCAATTTTTGGTTACAGGTAACAAGGTCAAGGAAAAAACCGTCAATTGATGCTATTTCTCTTTTCGAAATGGAAATAAAGTCAATTGTCTTTACTTCTCATTGGAATATTTAAATTGCACAGGTTAAAGGTGGTGGGATCTTTTACGCCACGTGATTGTTTATTTCCAAATACGCACTGTATATTTTGATATGAATTTTAAATATCGAATGTGATAACTTTCTAAATTAAAAAATCTATTTTGGAATAAAAAAACGCGAGATTTTTAATTCCACATTTTTAACTGCGGCGCTTATTCTAGTTTCGAAAATCACACTATTGAATAGTTTAAAACCATATCATATTTTAAAATGAAAATTTAGAATTAAAAATTTAGGAATTTTTTTTTTAATTTCGAAAATTATATGGCATATTTTTAATATCCTACAATATTTTAGATCGAAAATTTGGAGTTTAAAATCGAGTGATTTGTAGTCGACATGCTATAGGCAGTGTTGACGCTATTTCCCTTTCAATTAGGGAATAACGTCAATGACTATATATGCACATTTTTGTTGACTTTTTTTCTCCTTCCAAAATTTACGCTATTGACGTTATTTCCATTGACCGTGTTACCTGTCATCAATTTGTTTTTAAATTTTAATACATGTTTTTTTGTATGCTGTCATATTGATATGTAGAAGAGCTTAAAGATTCACACCATTATTCACACATTTCACAACACCAATGAATTTCAATGGGTTCTAGCATGTTAGTGTATTCAGACCGTTAAATAATGATTTTTAATCAAATTGAGGACTAGTTTGAATGATTATTTTCAATTAACATTGTTTTATATTATTAATAATTATTTTCCAATTGACTAAAAAAATATCAAAAGAGAATCATAATTTTTTTGAGAGGATTGAAAGAAAAAACTAAAAAACACATAAACAATTTTTTCAATTTTATTTTTTGATAATTTTTGTGGATCTTTTTCTGATAACAAGCGATTGAGAGCAATAAGGGATGCAGTAGCAAGGACATACTATGGTCGCCCTCTTACTAGTAGAACGAATGTGGAAATTTTTCGATTTTGAGTTACTAGGCTTACTGGGTTAACCGTAAGCCACAAATTTTGCGATCTGATTTCCCATCATAGCCATTTGGCACATTCGCGCTCCTGGCAACAGGTAAAAAATTGGGTTTCTATCGGATATGCAAAACTGAAAATTTTGTTATTAATACGAAAATGGCGTTTTCTCACCTTGCAAAAACGATAGCTTCGCGAAATCTCAAAACCTAAAGCGAACTTTTAATTTGTCTGCAGAATCAAAATCTGCGAGTTTTTTCACTCAACATCAAACCCAGTCAATTTCAGCCAGGATATGCTTAGCCACTCAGAATGCTAATTACGTTTTTGAGCCGAAAGAGAGTTGCGAAGTCCATGATATTATTCTATCTACTGGAAAGCCAATATCGTCGGGTAATTTATATTGGATTGAAATCAAAGGTTTTCCTCACCAATGCTGAGGGTTTAAGGTTACTCAATATCCAAATCGAAGTTGGTCCAGGTTCATTCGTGTCTATCTTGGCAGATTGCGTTCTTCATCTGATATACATACATAGGTGATGCATTGAGCATTTTTTCCTCGCAATAAAGGTGAAATTTAGTTCTTAGGAGAGTGTTTTGCATTGCCTCAAGTGGACAAGGAAATCAGGCTCGCCACCAGGGAAGCGCACAAACGGAAAAATAGTCAAGCAGCTATTGCCATCACCACTACAGAGGTTCAGGAGGCATACCCATGCGGATGTTAAAATATCTCGGTGACCACCTTTGTCGTTCCAGAGAAATGGAATCAGGCAAATCTAACTTGCGACTCGCCGAACATCAGCATGGTTTCCTCGAAATGCATAACACGACCACCGCCATAAACGCCATTACCACTCAGATAAATGAGACGGCTGATCACGGGCAACTTATTACTGACCTTTAAGATTCAACTCTGGTTCTCAAACTCATCCATATATAGTCGGTAAACTCCGTTGTCAGTTCTCGCCTAGTGAATGCCGTCATTCAGGCACAAGCTCCCCCTATTGCCGAAGAAGAACGCGAACTGCCTAGGGAGACAAGAGTCATGCTGGCCCAACTTCGTTCTAGATTTTGTAACATTTTAAACTCTTGCCTGTCGAGACTGAATCCTGATATGCCAAATGTCTGCCCGGCATTGCAGGTTGTCTCCCATGACACTACCCATATATTTATCTGCTCAACTGAGCCGACTCTTTTAACGCCAGTTAGCTAGTTCCAAAAGTTTTGAAGCCGCAAGGTTCCTGGTACTTCCCTTAGAAGATCTTGATGACAATGCTAGGCAAGGAAAGTGACGACTAGACAGAGCGAAGCATTCCTAACACAACAACAACAACAATAGAGTGTCTTGACAGGCCCACGCTGCTCGTGAGAGATCGGCAGTGTTGCTAGAATTTTTTCAGTAATCCAGCTAGATTCAACTGAGCCGACTCTTCTAACACCAGTTAGCTAGTTCCAAAATTTTTGAAGCCGCAAGGTTCCTGGGACTTCCCTTAGAAGATCTTGATGACAATGCTAGGTAAGGAAAGTGACGACTAGACAGAGCGAAGCATCCCTAACACAACAACAACAACAATATAGTGTTTTAACAGGCCCACGTTGCTCGTGACAGACCGGCAGTGTTGCCAGAATTTTTTCCGCAATCCAGCTAGATTCGAGAAAAAAAAGCTAAAAAAAATTTGTTAGGGCTAAAGAAAGTCATCTTTTCACAAGTTTTATTCGTTTTTTTATTCAAAAGTATATAAAAAAGTAATATTTTATACAAAAAAATAAAGTTGTTTGTACTCCAATTTCATAAAAATAAAAAAGTTGCTTGCACAGATGCTTTTCATAAGAATATGCACCTTCGAGCATTGGAATCTATATATTAATAGGCTAACATTTTTTTCATACAATCAATTGCCAGGTCAGGTCGTATGGGTATGGGAGCAGTGCATAGGCATATTATGTTTAACAAATAATACTTCATTTATTTGTGATAATTCAGTTTTCTGCATAAAGCCAAAGCTGTCAACTACAGTATCTGACTGCGTTATTGTACATACAGTAGTAGTGCAGGTGGTAAGCGTTCCAGCTACGACGCCTGCATTCCAAGGTTCGAGACCAGGTTCCGGTGTTCTTTTTTTTTTTTTTGTTAAATTTAATTTGTTTTTAAATATGTATATGAAAACTTCTTATCATGACTTTTTTTTTTAATTTACTATATTTTTAACCCAATATTTTTCTATGTATGTTCTCTACCTTGGAGTGAAAAAATCAAATTTTTGCAAAAAAAACGCCAGAAAATGTTTCCAGTTTATCAAAACAAAATACTTAAAAAAAAATACCTACATATATGTAGCCGATTTTTGTTGGAACGATTTTCCGTCATCCCTTGTCAAGTTTGGTTTTGTGACAAACCGGTTTCGGCGTTCTGCCATTTTCAATGCCTAGCTTCGTTCTGGTCTGTGTCTATCCGCTGCGTTGTTTTTATAGTCCGTGGGTGCTGTGGCAGGTAATGTCAGTCTATGTTTTCGTGGTAGGTAACGTTAATATGCGTGTGTGTGTGCGCGGTATTGATACGTCCGAATTGTTATCTGTCCCAAGGGTTGTTTTTGTAGGTATGTAGACATACCGCTTGTTAGCTAAGCGGTAGGTTGATGTAGGTAGAAATCGGTGATTTTTGCAGTTTGGTTCATATTTCGTTTTTGCTTGTTCATTGTTACGTGTTTGGTTGCTGTACGTGCTGGCTTGTGCTGTTTTTTGTAAACTAGTTTTAAGGGTTCAAATATTTCGTCAGAGATAGTGTTGGTTTGTTCGTTTATGATCCTGCCGTCAAATGTTTTTAACTTATATATCTCCATGTTCTCAAGTACATTGAGCCGCCGGCATTTTCCTTGTACGTGAAGTATTCGAGCCGTTGTTTTTATGTTAGCTGGGGTGCAGTTGTTTTCAAACATGTGGTTCGCGAAATTAGATTCTGGTATTATGGTGGGGTTTCGTGTTTTTTTGTTGTAGTCCCTGATATGCTCTCGGAATCTTGTGCTTATTTTCCTTCCTGTTTGTCCTATGTAGCTGTATTGACATTCACAAGTAAGCCTATACACTCCGGTGTCGGTTCTTAGTTTTTGTCCGACGTTGTTAGATGTTCTGAATGCTGTGTTGACGTTATATCTTTTAAAGAACTTTGCTAATTTGTACGTCGCTTTTCCAGTGTATGTCATTGCCGTCCACACCATTGGATTTTCCTCTACGTTTACTCTTTTTTGTGTTCCATGGCTACTTCTGAGTTTATCCACAAGTGCTTTCTTGTATCCATTATTTGCCGCTATGTTATATATTGTATTAAGCTCTCTCCAGTATGCTTCCTGTGTGAGCGGCGTTCTCTGAAGCCTATCCACTAAGTGCCTCAATGCTGCATTTTTGTGCTGTTGCGGATGGTTTGATGTAGAGTGTAATAATATTATAATAATTTTATATATCACAACCCAATTCCATCGGAACGAGAAACTCAGTAGAGAATTTTGATAATTTTCATTATTTCTATCGGGGTTTTCCGATGAGACAAAATGGCTGATAGACCCTATATTTAAAATACAAAAAGGCGAAAACACAGTTTGTAGCTTCTTCAATTTTCTATTTACGAAGTTGTTAGAAATCGTGTTAATTTTCCTGAAGACAAATATTTTAATTTGTCAAAGGGCAGACATATAACCCGAACCATTACATACATATGTGGACTAAATTCGACCAGCTAAGATGATAACCTTCCTTAAAAATCAACATGAAATGTGTTTTAAATATTTCTAAGTTGTGGTTAATGAAAAAATCCAGACAACCATCATTTCATTGTAATTTTTTCCCCCTAAATTGACTTTAAAAAATCCAGGTGTAAAGGAAAAATTGAGAAAACTGCCTGTATATAACAAAAAAATCCCAATATGAAAACCGGCGTCACGCTAATATTGAAACATTTATGGAACTTCCAAATGAACGTTTCATTCATTTTTAATGGTGGAATATTTTCTGAAGCAGACATAAGCGTCTTGGGTGAGACGCGTTCGTTCCATGGATCGAGCCCAGGTTCCGGATAACTTTTTTTTTTTATAAAATTGAATTTCTTACCTTGACGTGAATTTGTTAAGTTCTTAAAGCAATCTTTTCTTAAAATAAATTTTTTGCCAAAAAGCCGCATGAAAATTACTAAAAATTTACGATAACGAAATATGTAAGATAAATACTAACATAGTTAGATAGTTTAAGTTATATGTTGGTGAGCTCAAGGCCAAAATTGAAATAAAACACGGTGTTTTTATTTTTAAAATTTTTAATGGTCGGTCGATATTTCGACTTCAATCTGAAGTCATTATCAAGACTATTGTACACAAAACATGGAGAAAAAACATAGATAAAAATATATTAATTATATTGCAAAACATGAATTTACACTCTGGCATTACAACTTACTTGCATGAATATGCTTTGTCGACTGTTTAAATATTAGAAAACATGTAATTGAGAAGAAGGTGAAAAGCAAACAATTAAAGTACCGCAAATATAAACAAATTTTAAAGAACAGTATATGTAAACAAACATGTATATACACCAACTATCTTACATTAAATTATAAACAAGACAAAAAAATATATAAACAACATGTGCCATCCTACATGCTAGTTGTTGTCCTCAAACTTGTTTGTAGCGGGATGTTATCTGGATTGTGGCGCTCTCAGTGAACATTGTGTGTTGTGTTGTTGTTGTTTCATAACCAAGTTGCGATAAGCGTAGGCACATTGGTCTGTGTCTGATTTGAAATTCATCCTTTTATTATTAGGTGTGTTCATAATGTGAAGCATTTCCAAAATGTAGCGTTTATTGTAGTGCTTTTCTTTGGCGAGGATTTTAACATTTTCAAAGTCAGGATGATGTCCAGTATTGGTGCAATGGGATGACAAGGCAGTCTTGTTTTCAGACGAAGCGTTACGTAGCTTTAAATTCGATCTGTGGCCGGAAATCCTTGTCTTTAGTTTTTGTTTTGTTGTCCCTACATATACCTTCTCGCATACGTGGGACTCGTCACCATTGCAAGGTATTTGGTAAATTAAATTGGATTTCTCCGTGTTGGGAATCTTGTCCTTCATATTATTAAAAAGCTGTCTAAGTGTATTGTTGTACGTAAATGCTATTTGGTATTTTTCCTTATCAAATAGGTTCGAGTTTCTGATTCTTTCTGCTATTCCGGGAATGTAAGTTACAGATTTGTATATTTTGCTGTTGTTGTCGGTATACTTGTCTTTTTTCTTCTCTCTCCCGTAGAAATCACGTATGAGCTTATTTATTGTTTCTCGAGGAAATTCGTTCTTTTCTAACGTCTTCTTAATAATTTTAATATTCTTTTTGTGAAATATTTTCTCACTTATCGTGAGGACCCTATATATAAAATTCTTGGCGGTATTCTTAATGATTTTTGGTTCATGTTTTGAATTATAGCTTATGAGTCTTCCCGATGCTGTGGGTTTCTTATACCAATCTATAAGTAATCTATTATTCCTTTTTATTATTAGTGTATCCAGGTAGGGCAATTGTCCATCTTCCTCCATCTCTGCTGTAAATTTAATCGTATTATGATATCCATTTAATAAGGTTAGAGTATTATTAATCTTTGATGTTTTCACAACCGCAAAAATATCATCTACATATTTAGTTAATAGGCGGGGTTTGTTCATCGAATCCGTTTCAAATTTCTTTAATAATTCTTCCATGACGATGTCCGCTATTACTGGGGAAGCTGGTGATCCCATGGGCATTCCTGTACGTTGCTCAAAAATTTTGTCATTATATTTGAAGTACCTGTTCTCTTTAATGCAAAATTTGACTATATTAAGAAATAGTTCCTTTGGTAATGCCGTGTACTCTTTTATGTCATTCCATCTTAGGGATATAATTTCGATAGCTACATCAACGGGAATACTGGGGAATAAGGAGACCACGTCGAATGAAACTAGACTTTCATCATCATATACATATGTGCCTTTAATCTTGTCTTTAAATTCTGACGCATCCTTGACGTTATATTTAGACGATTTGTTTAAATTTTTGAGAATTCGGACTACGTACTTGCACAAATTGTAGGACGGAGAGTCAATGGACGAACATATTGGTCGGAGTGGTATTTCGTCTTTATGTATTTTCGGTAAACCGTAAATTCTAGGTGGGTTTGCGTTCTTGCACATCAGGAAATTCTTTTATTTCAAATCAATGGAACCTGTCTTAAACATCTTATGAACAATTTCGTTGTTTCTTTCCTGCAATTTGTTCGTAGGGTCGCGCTTCAGTACCCTGTACGTTGAAATATTGTTAACCAATATTTGCATCTTCTTGTCGTATTCTGTTTTATCCACCCACCTAGAATTTACGGTTTACCGAAAATACATAAAGACGAAATACCACTCCGACCAATATGTTCGTCCATTGACTCTCCGTCCTACAATTTGTGCAAGTACGTAGTCCGAATTCTCAAAAATTTAAACAAATCGTCTAAATATAACGTCAAGGATGCGTCAGAATTTAAAGACAAGATTAAAGGCACATATGTATATGATGATGAAAGTCTAGTTTCATTCGACGTGGTCTCCTTATTCCCCAGTATTCCCGTTGATGTAGCTATCGAAATTATATCCCTAAGATGGAATGACATAAAAGAGTACACGGCATTACCAAAGGAACTATTTCTTAATATAGTCAAATTTTGCATTAAAGAGAACAGGTACTTCAAATATAATGACAAAATTTTTGAGCAACGTACAGGAATGCCCATGGGATCACCAGCTTCCCCAGTAATAGCGGACATCGTCATGGAAGAATTATTAAAGAAATTTGAAACGGATTCGATGAACAAACCCCGCCTATTAACTAAATATGTAGATGATATTTTTGCGGTTGTGAAAACATCAGAGATTAATAATACTCTAACCTTATTAAATGGATATCATAATACGATTAAATTTACAGCAGAGATGGAGGAAGATGGACAATTGCCCTACCTGGATACACTAATAATAAAAAGGAATAATAGATTACTTATAGATTGGTATAAGAAACCCACAGCATCGGGAAGACTCATAAGCTATAATTCAAAACATGAACCAAAAATCATTAAGAATACCGCCAAGAATTTTATATATAGGGTCCTCACGATAAGTGAGAAAATATTTCACAAAAAGAATATTAAAATTATTAAGAAGACGTTAGAAAAGAACGAATTTCCTCGAGAAACAATAAATAAGCTCATACGTGATTTCTACGGGAGAGAGAAGAAAAAAGACAAGTATACCGACAACAACAGCAAAATATACAAATCTGTAACTTACATTCCCGGAATAGCAGAAAGAATCAGAAACTCGAACCTATTTGATAAGGAAAAATACCAAATAGCATTTACGTACAACAATACACTTAGACAGCTTTTTAATAATATGAAGGACAAGATTCCCAACACGGAGAAATCCAATTTAATTTACCAAATACCTTGCAATGGTGACGAGTCCCACGTATGCGAGAAGGTATATGTAGGGACAACAAAACAAAAACTAAAGACAAGGATTTCCGGCCACAGATCGAATTTAAGGCTACGTAACGCTTCGTCTGAAAACAAGACTGCCTTGTCATCCCATTGCACCAATACTGGACATCATCCTGACTTTGAAAATGTTAAAATCCTCGCCAAAGAAAAGCACTACAATAAACGCTACATTTTGGAAATGCTTCACATTATGAACACACCTAATAATAAAAGGATGAATTTCAAATCAGACACAGACCAATGTGCCTACGCTTATCGCAACTTGGTTATGAAACAACAACAACACAACACACAATGTTCACTGAGAGCGCCACAATCCAGATAACATCCCGCTACAAACAAGTTTGAGGACAACAACTAGCATGTAGGATGGCACATGTTGTTTATATATTTTTTTGTCTTGTTTATAATTTAATGTAAGATAGTTGGTGTATATACATGTTTGTTTACATATACTGTTCTTTAAAATTTGTTTATATTTGCGGTACTTTAATTGTTTGCTTTTCACCTTCTTCTCAATTACATGTTTTCTAATATTTAAACAGTCGACAAAGCATATTCATGCAAGTAAGTTGTAATGCCAGAGTGTAAATTCATGTTTTGCAATATAATTAATATATTTTTATCTATGTTTTTTCTCCATGTTTTGTGTACAATAGTCTTGATAATGACTTCAGATTGAAGTCGAAATATCGACCGACCATTAAAAATTTTAAAAATAAAAACACCGTGTTTTATTTCAATTTTGGCCTTGAGCTCACCAACATATAACTTAAATATAATTAAATAAGGCCAGCAAAACTAACAATAGTTAGATAGTTTTATAATTTTTTTTTAAAGAATTAACTATTTTCTGAATGATATAGGACTTAAGGTAAACTTATACGCACATCCATAGGAAATAATAAGTTCATAGCTATAAAAGTCAATATGAAATGTCTTTATACATGTCTAAATTGTGGTTAAGAAAAAAAAACCAGAAAACCATATACTGAAGTGGTAATTTTCCCCCGCTTAATGGGTTTCAAAAAAGCCAAATCTAAAGGAAAATTGCTAAATTGGCAGCACTGTCTGTATATCAAAAACAAAAAAACCAAAATGGAAACCGGCGTCATGCTCATATTGAGAATTTTAAGGAACTTCAAAATGAACGCTAAATTCATTTTCAATCAAAATATGTATTTGTGGACACACTCCAACGGTGAAATATTTTTATTCTCTCACTTATTGAGCATATTTAGTGAGAGTAATTTTGAGCGAGAGTTCCCTTCCCCTATACTGAACCTTACCAAAATCTTAAAAAAAATACCAACTTGTTTTCAACATGTCTCGCGCGTTTTATTGTAAGCAATAGTTCAAAATTAGAATTTTTAGGAAAAACACAATAAAAGCTGAATTTTTTTAATACAACTCTATTATAAAAATGAGATTCAAAAGCATCCAAAGTCCCTGCTGTTCACATTATTCAAAATTAAATTATTTTTTTTAAAACGCAATCAAACTTCTATTTTTTTTGTTGTAAAATTCTATAATGAAAATGAGATTCAAAGGTATTCATGGCCCCTATTTTCGGTCGGTTATTTAGATGCATCGTAAAATATTTGTTTTCAAAACATATCTCGCACGTTTTATTGCAAACAATAGTTCAAAATTAAAATTTTTACTCCATTATAAAAATAAGGTTCAAAAACACATAAAATCCTGAAAAACTTAAGTGTTTATAATAAAATGTAAATTTTTTACTGTTCATAAAATTTCAATATTAAAACGGGGTTCCAAACCAGCCATGGCCGCCTTATAATTAAAAATTTCATATCAAGGAGAAAGCGGAGTCAAAATAGGAAGGTGCGTCGTTGAGTAGGAATTGCTAAATTGAATTTGTAATTTTCTACTCGGTAAATGGATTACAAAAAGTACCGCCTGTATACTAATAACCAAAAAATTACAATATGGCAACCATGTCCAAACGGTGGACATATTTTCACACACTGATCACATTGAGTTAAAGTAACCATTATATATATTATAAGTCTAACTATGTTGTTGGTATATTTCCATCAAAATCCAAGTTTTTTTATTGAAATATTGACCGAATCTGAAAGAAATGGTGGCTCTGATGGTGGACTTTCAAACATTCCTAAGGACTGTTCTTGCCATCTCCTATTAATGATTACCGGTCTTTAATGGACTGATTTTTTTCGGTTGGTTGTCAAATTACACGCCGTTTAGTGTGCACCGACTTTTATGAAAGCGGCCCTAAATTACCCATTCGGCCTCTAGGCAGTGCTGGAATATGAACAGAGGATTTAATAACTTAAACTAATGTAAGGTGGTCGAATTTCGACCACGGGATTTACTAGTTATAATGAACAATTCAAATCTGTATTTTTTAAAATTACGTCAAACTAAGGCTAATATTTCTATTTACTATATAAATTAGTTGTTATTTATATAAAAGGTACAACGAGTAAAATTGAAACCACATAAAAAGTCCCATTAAGTTATCAAGTGCGGCACATATTTAAAAGGAAATATACTTTCATGGCATGCAAAATAACTATATACAGGGTGTTTTTTTTACAGGTTTGTTTTTCGAATAGAGATAAAACTGGCATTTTGTGGTCAAATCTGGCAACTCTAATGTCATTTATGTTCAGGTTGGTTTGCCATTTCATCATGAACAGGTTGACAAAAGAACAACGCTTGCAAATCGTGCAAATTTATTTCGAAAATAATGGTTCAGTTCGCGAAGTTTACCGTGAGCTCCGTCCATTTTATGGTCGACATAATCGTCCGTCAGAGCAATTAATTCGGTTAACCATGGATCGTTTTCGCACTACGTTTACTCTATGTGATAATACGCATCCGCAGAGACGTCGAACAGTGCGCAGCGAAGAAACAATTGCCGCTGTAGAGCAAAGTGTTGAAGAGGACCCGAATGAATCGATTCGCCACCGTGCACAGCAATTGGAGCTTTGTCCATCAACTTTATGGAAGATTTTGCGCAAAGATCTTGGCTTGCGACCTTACAAGATCCAGCTTGTGCAAGAATTAAAGCCGCGAGACCATGCAATGCGTCGTGATTTTGGTGTATGGGCCGAAAATGAGATTGATTTCGATGCTGATTTTCATCGCAAAATTTTGTTCAGTGATGAGGCTCATTTTTGGTTGAATGGCTACGTCAACAAGCAAAATTGCCGCATTTGGAGTGAAGAGAATCCACATGAGACCCTTGAAACGCCATTACATCCACAAAAACTGACTGTTTGGTGTGCTCTATGGGCTGGTGGAGTCATTGGGCCATACTTCTTCCGCAATAATGCTGGAGAGGCAGCTACCGTTAATGGAGACCGGTATAGAGCCATGATAACCGACTATTTTGTTCCCGAATTGGATGGCATGAATGTGGATGAGTTGTGGTTCCAACAAGACGGCGCTACATGCCACACAGTGCACGTCACAATCGATTTATTGAAGGAAACATTCGATGAGCGCATAATTTCGCGGAATGGACCTGTCAATTGGCCACCAAGGTCGTGTGATTTGACACCATTGGATTATTTTCTTTGGGGATATGTGAAGTCGCTCGTCTACACCAACAAACCAGAAACGTTAGGGGAATTGGAAGCCAACATTCGTGGCGTTATTGCCGACATACGGCCCCGTATGCTCGAAAAAGTGGTTGAAAATTGGACCTGTAGAATTGGCTTTATTCGAGCCAGCCGCGGCGGCCACATGCCCGAAATCATATTTAAACATTAATGGCATAGAATTATCCTTCCAATAAAGCCAAATTGATGGACCTTAAAACGATTTTCTTGTGTTTTATTTCAATTCAAAGTTCTATACCCCTAAAAAAAACACCCTTTATATAGTAATGTGAGATAATATATAATAAATACGTTTTAAAATATGTCAATATCACAATTTTCTTCATCATCCGCTGAATTAGCAAAAATATTAGAATTGCTCATGAGTTGAATGAGATCTTTTCCCACATCGGGGGAAAAAGCTAAAAACATTAAAAAAATTTTCGAAAAAGCTGAAAAAAAAACCTAGCGGATAAATTCCATTTTTCCAGCTAAAAGGCAGAAATAAAAAGCTAGATCTAGCTGGAAAACAGTTAAATGGCAACACTGCAGACCGTCCGACTGCATTGTAAGACTGTTTTTTTGTCTCTTTCCCAAGAAGAGCCAGCTAGTGACTTGAAGATTTTTCAAGGCTTTGAGCTGCATAGAGGTGAGAGTGCGATGGGTGCCCCAATATTCTAGGATGTAGGACACTATCGCCAACGACGTTGATGTATGTACACCTCTGCGGGTTAATGACATTAACATACGATACTTATTTGTACGCTGTGACAATACGTGTTCTCACCACATGAACCATGAAAATAAAGCTAAAAATAGTGTTGTAAAAACATGAAAAGCTTTGTCTCAGCGTTGAAAACCCCTGAAAATGTTTTATTTAAGTATTAACGAAATACAGATATATATGTTAACTTGAAAGCAAATATATATAATCTGTACCATTTACAAATTTTAAAGCAGTTGTATGGGTCCGATTTTGTAAGTATTTTTATTTTTTTATGTGCGAAACATCAATTCAAATATTACAAAAATTGCCAAAAAAATTATTATTTTTGAGGTGGCAACGATCTTTGCAAACCTGACAACCAACACTGTTTACGTCAATGTGGAAATACCTTGATTTTCTTGTACCATGGGCAGACCATTGTATGTAGTTCCAAGTGAAAAGATTTTAATTACGCAAGTATGCTAAAAATATTCAACAAATATGCCAAAGATATGAAAAAATATGCAAAAAAAGATAGTAAATTTATGGATGAAGTATGAAAACATGCAAAAAACGTGGAAATATATAAAACATATTAGCGATAAAATAAATCCTTTCTTTACATAGCCAGTATAAAACTTAGTCCCGGGTTTCTCTGACGTCAAATCAAGAAAAACAAGTAGGGAAGTCTAAGTTCGGGTGGAACCGAACATTATATACCTAGTAGTGATCTATTATGGCAACCCAATTTACGCAGGTCTATTTTAATGATTTCAGTTCGTATTTGCGTTCAAATAGACAGACGGACATACAGATAGACGTATCGAGAGACGGACATGGCTACATCGACTCAGCTCATCTTCCTGATCATTTCAGTATACTTTTTGATGGGATTTATATTTTTTCTTCTCATACGTACAAAAATTTCATTTTCATAAAAGGTATGAAAATCAAAAAAGATATGCAACTTCGCTTTTGCAATGGGGTATTAACTACTCGCCCTGATATTTTACTTTTCATCCTGAACGTTTTGATATGCATTAATAAATATATATCTCGATTGGTTTATGCCGAATGAAGTAATATACCTTGTGTGCGTAACAAAAATAGATATAAAAAAGGGTGTCTTTTATAGGCGCCAAAGAACTCAACCGATCTTTATGAAATTGGGTTCACTGGGTACAGCATAGACAATAGAAAAGTAGGTGGAGCCACGCCCCCAGGCTATATAAAGTTTCAATTCGTCATAACTCCGAACTTTTTTGCTCTAAATTAATGAAATTTGGATATATGTGTCACTTAGTCAATATCTACATAATTTTTCAAAAGTGGGCTGTGCCACGCCCACATATTTTGTGTTTTGTTTTGCTCTTGAACTTTCACGATAGGCTCAGGAGTTCGCTGGGCACGACACAGCTGCAGTTCGGTATAGTTAGGAGTTTATTTGGTTCAAGTTAATGACATTTTTTATATAGATGTGTCAAAACGGCAAAACAACGTCTACCGGGTCTACCGGCGAAAGCAAACAACGAATTTCAGCATTCTTTTGTAAAACCAAGAGACTAGTTTGCGTTGAAATAGACAGACTTACAGACAGACAGACAGACGGAGAGACGGGCATGGCTAAATCGACTCCGCTCATCGTGCTGATCATTTTAGTGAACTTTTCTCTTCTTGTTCTCATACTTACATACATTTAATGTTTTCATTTTCATATCAAAAAAGATATATAACTTCGCTATTGCAGTGGGCTATTAACTACGTGCCCGAAAATTTGGCTTGTGTGTTTCCCGATTTGGCTAATTTTTGGCAGGAGTATAATATATACTACTGAGAAGCAGCTAACCAATTTTCATTGAAATATCAAGATTGAATTATAAGCGATTGCCTGTGAAAGTAGCAGAAATTTTAAGCTGAAAAGTGGGCCTACTTCTTCAAAATTGACAAAATTTTTTTCCGGCCGATTTTTATTAAAAAGCTTATTATTTGTGCAAAATCTGTTCGATATAACTTGCTTAGTTGTAGAAATATCCCTGTTATCCGATGTTGAAAAACTAGGCGTGGACATTAACCGATTTCGCCCATTTTTACAGCAAACAGTTACCTTTATATATAGAACCTTATCACCTTATCGTTTGGACAAATCAATTTATGGCATAAAAAGTTTTGTGGAATAGTCCACTATAAAGGGGGGGATTTTCAGTTTTTGGATTTCTTTGTTTACGGAAACTTTAAAAGTGGAATATAAATGATGTAAAGCTATTTTACGAAAAGTTATTGCCTATTTAATTTATCTACGATCCTCTTCAAAATCTTTCATATAAAAGTGGGCGTAGACCTTCACCGATCCCGCGGTGCCCCGCCCATTTTCAAAAATTTTTTTGAAAAATGTATTTTATGCCTCAATCCCAATGTATTCCCCAAATGTTATCCTTATAGGTGTATTATGTACTGAGTAATCACTTTTTTTGTGTTTTCGAAAATATTCTATGTATAAGAAGTGGGCGTGGCCATCATCCGATTTCGCCCACTTTAAATTGCGATCGGAGATGAGTTCCAAAGAACCCGCATACCAAATTTCATTAAGATATCTCAAAATTTACTCAAGTTATCGTGTTCACACGGACGGACGGAAATGGCTTAATCAATTTCTCTTTTCGTCCTGAACATTTTGATATATATAAGTCAATATCTATCTCGATCCGTTTATATCGTTACGTACTGCCGTTAAGGTTAATATACCTTGTGTGCGTAGCACTACTAGTTATAATAACCGATTAATTTTTTCACGGAAAATAAGGCAGACGTGTTTAGTAAACAAAGTACATATTTGATATTTGAAGCAGAGTCAAATATAGTCTGTTAGATCTTCGAAAACACTTCAACAAACACAATATAACTGCATATCTCCTATCGCTGTAGTACTATAAAGTCATGAGAAATAACACCATAAACCAATGGAATCCAAACCGGAATAGAATTGAATCCAACTCACATTTGCATGACTAGAACTTAAAATTAAGCATATCCTTTATTTCAAAAACTGGACCAATATTGACCAATATTTGGACCAAGCTTATTGTTACCTGGTAACCAGCAATTAACACCAACAATAAAACTATTTGATCAAGCTACTTCATCAAGTGAGTGACTTTTAATGAAACAAAGTAGGTGAGGTCACAGGCATCTCAACTAAGCGAGTGCCACTAATCTTAGATGAATATTTGGACATTGAAAAGTAGTGATTTCTCACACTCGATCATAAGCGTGACCGTGTGACAACTTCAACTGCATACCGTAATAAAATGTTCTTTTGCCGAAACAATTAACTTTTATTCAAAAATTACTGAATTTTCAAACTACCCTCGTATACACACTAACGTCGTTATGAGCATACGAGTATAACTATACTAATTATTCAGGCGATATGTTTGTGTGTAGTTGGGACGTGTTTTTTAATTGACTAAAATACCGGGATTTGTATGATTTATTTATGAAGATTATCCCCCATTTTTTTCTTGATGTGCAATATTTTCGAATACTTTTTAGTGGATTCTCATTCTCTATGGCGCGATATACAACAGGTATATCATCATAAACCTCCTAAGAGATTTTTGCGCCAAGCTTCTCTTCCAATTTGTGGTGTGCCGATTTGAATTTTCCCTACAAATTGGTGGGACCTACAGTTTTTTGCCGACTCCGAACGGCATCTACAAAGGAGACGAATTTTTGCTGAGAAGCCTGTCATGGCAGGAATACACTCGGAGAGTTTGCCAAACCACTGCCGAGAGGCGACCCCGTGTTTGAAAAACTTTTTTCAAATCACTTTTGATGTTACCTGTACCAGGGCTCGAACCATGGACCTTTGGTGTGGTAGGCCGGCAACACTACCTTCACACCACGGCGGCCGCCATTTAGTGGATTGTGCTACTTAAAGACAGGAGCTCTTATGCCATCTAACAAAAAACTGTCGGTCTACCGCACCCACTTTCGAAGTCTGTAAAATAATTTGTTCATTATCTGATTGCGGCCGCCGTGGTGTGAAGGTAGTGTTGCCGGCCTACCACACCGAAGGTCCATGGTTCGAGCCCTGGTACAGGTAAAATCAAAAGTGATTTGAAAAAAGTTTTTCAAAACGGGGTCGCCCCTCGGCAGTGGTTTGGCAAACTCTCCGAGTGTATTTCTGCCATGACAGGCTTCTCAGCAAAAATTCGTCTCCTTTGTAGATGCCGTTCGGAGTCGGCAAAAAACTGTAGGTCCCACCAATTTGTAGGGAAAATTCAAATCGGCACACCACAAATTGGAAGAGAAGCTTGGCGCAAAAATCTCTTAGGAGGTTTATGATGATATACCTGTTGTATATCGCGCCATAGAGATAGAGATTATTTGATTCTTTTTATTTTGAATTTATCAGCATGACAATTACAAACTCTTTTCGCTGAGGCATATAACCACACATTTTTTTAACAAAAATTCTACATTTTAGAAATAGCATAAACAAATTTAAAAAATTTGCCCAACTATTTGATTTTGTTTTGCCGTTAGCGAAATAACTTTCATTTTAAATAAAAAAAAATTTTCAATATTTTAAGGTCATTTAGTTTGAAACAATTTGTTCTTTTTTTCAACCTAAATTGTTTTGAGATTGCGAATATCGAAATCCCGGGACTAGTCCTGTTGGCATCTTTAGTATGTATGTAGGTATACAGTTAGTGCAAGCAATTTTTCTTATCACTTGTGTCAATACCAGCAATTCACGAGACAGGTTTCTATGCTAACAATTATTTCCCCAATATCTCTTTGAAATTAGCTATAACACGTGTTTATCACGAACTACATTTAGTGTTCTGATAACAGCAACGATTTCAGTGCTATTATGAGCATGATATAAATAACAAAATAAATAATCTTTAATAAATTTAAAAGCAACCTTCAACGCAAATTGATGCATTAAATGCTGTTGTTTTTCGAGATGAATACCTACTTAGTAATAAATTTATATTGAGGGAATTAATTATCTTATCTTTTATTAGGATACACAATTTAGAAAAAGCTGCTTTAATGAATATAGCAGCAACAAACAAATTATATAAAGTAAAATCAAAGCGAGTGCTGTGCTCTCATCATACCGGGGTAAAGGAATTGTAAAGAGAAGTAGACCACTTTTACTTGAGAAGAGGTATTAAATGAAATTAATCAATCATTTTAAATGTGATCATTACTCATTGTAAACAACTAAAGGCATTTAACAGAAACTTGTACTATATACAGTCCAAGTTCTAACTTAAAATTGATGTCATATAATAATAATAAAAAGATCGATTTTACAATATATTGTTCCGATAAGTTTGGTTTGGATTATAATTTCTGGAATTAATGTTAGGAACATACAATTAAGCACCTTTGAGTCAATATAACATATAGCTGCCCATACAATCTTTTTATTTCATAAACGGGGTTTTAAACTTAGGCACAGACGAAGACTTGTTTTTTGTAGATATACAAGGTGGCGCAAAAGTAATCCTCCTATCAGAAAATGCTATAAATTTTGCGATTGGCCCCTTAAGTCAGTTCTGTTTTGACATTTGTGTAGTAAACACATGCGAAATACACGTTAATAAACAATGTTACGCTACACTGCTCCAGAACGCGGAATATTGCTGACTATTTATTTGACCAATAATCGGTCGGGGCCAAACGGTTACTGTGAATGGTGAGCGCTACAGAGCAATGATCAACGAGTTCTTTTTGCCGCAACTTGATAAATTGGGATTGGAAAACATGTGGTACCAACAAGACGGTGCAACAGCACACACTGCACGTGCCACAACCGATATGCTGAACATCGGAAGCTTACTTTTGCGCCACCTTGTAGTTGAGTACATGTGATTCTACCTGGTATTTAACATTTCTATTTGTCGCCCCTTGAGTATTTTTAAAAACAATTACGTTGAGAAAGCTGGGAATAAAAACTTAATGACTCATGTATTCTTAATTTCTTTCTTCTTCTTTAAATGGTCATCTAACCGCCTGGGCGATTTTGACCGTCCAACATAGCTCGCCAGTCGTTTCTTCGTTGCGCCAATTGGAAAAACCGCGGGATCGCAAAATCGGTCTCCACGTGGTCCTTTCATCGGAGTGGTGGTCTCCCTCTTCCTCTGCTTCCACCGGCGGGTGCCGATAAGAATACCTTCTGGGCTGGAGCATCTTCGCTCATTCGCATTACGTGGCCTAGCCAGCGAAGCCGCTGTGTTTTAATTCGATGAACTGTGTCGGCGTCTGCGTAAAGTTCATACAGGTCATCATTAAATCTTCTTCGGTACTCGCCGTCGCCAACGCGTAGAGGTCCACAAATCTTTCGAAGAACCTTTCTCTCGAGTACTCCTAGAACCGCCTCATCAGATGTTGTTAGTGTAAACGCACCATATAGTAGGACGGGTGCGATGAGTGACTTATAGAGTGTTATTTTCGTTCCTCGGGAGAGGACTTTACTTTTCAATTGCCTACTCAGTCTGAAGTAGCATTTGTTTGCAAGAGTAACTCTTCGTCGGATTTCTAGGCTAACATTATTGTTGGTGTTAATGCTGGTTCCCAGGTAAACGAAGTCCTTTACTACTTCGAAATTATTGCTGCCAACAGTGGCTTGGTTGCCAAGGCGCGAATGCGCTGACTCTTTGCATGATGACAGAAGGTTCTTTGTTTTGCCTTCGTTCACCACCAATCCCATTTTCTCCGCTTCTTTTTCTAATTTGGAGTAAACAGAAGTTACGGCGCGGTTGTTAAGGCCAATGATGTCAATATCGTCAGCATACGCCAACAGTTGCACGCTTTTATAAAATATTGTTCCAGCGCGGTTAAGTTCTGCAGCTTGTATTATTTTCTCCAGCATTAAATTAAAGACATCACACGATAGGGGGTCACCCTGTCTGAAACCTCGTTTAGTTTCGAACGGCTCGGAGAGGTGCTTCCCAATTCTGACCGACCCGGCGGTGTTGCTCAAGGTCATTTTGCATAGCCGTATAAGTTTTGCGGGAAAACCAAACTCAGATATAGCGGCATATAGGCAGCTCCTTTTCGTGCTTTCGAAAGCGGCTTTAAAATCAACAAAGAGATGATGTGTGTCGATTCTTTTCTCACGGGTTTTTTCCAAGATTTGGCGTATTGTAAAAATCTGGTCGATGGTAGATTTACCAGGTCTGAAGCCACACTGATAAGGTCCAATCAGTCTGTTCACATCAGGCTTCAGTCTTTCGCACAATACGCTTGATAGGACCTTATATGCGATATTCAAAAGGCTGATTCCGCGATAGTTGGCGCAGTTTGCAGGATCGCCCTTCTTAAGGATTGGGCGGAGAACACTTAGATTCCAATCTTCAGGCATGCATTCATCCAACCATATTCCGCATAGAAGCTGATGCATGCGCCTTACCAGCTCCTCGCCTCCGTGTTTGAATAGCTCAGCAGGCAAACCATCAGCGCCAGCTGCTTTATTGTTTTTCAATCGGGATATTGCTATTCGCACCTCATTATAGTCGGGTTGTGGAACGTCAATTCAGAGCAGAGAAGTGATCCCTCCATATTCTGAGTGCTCTCTGAACATCGCCACCAGGTCGCAGTGTTCATTCTTACAGTATTTTTAATTTAAATTAGTATATTTTACTACCTAGTAGCAAATGTGCAGACTTTAAAAACATTAACAAATTATGTTTTACTCAGAATGTTTTTTTTAAATGTTATTAATTATATTGTGCTGACGATTTCTAAACAATACTAATTCAAATATAATAAGCTTAGAGATCCCGAAAAAACAGGCATTGCTAAAATGTGAAAATTTGGCATCTCAAGCTAGTGTAAGTGTATGCAAATGTACTTATTAATAGATTTAATATGCCAGAAAACACATAACCAAGGCCTTATGCACTTACTGAGTTACTAATATTTTAATAACTCTACTAGTAATGTAAAAAGCTTTAAACAACTCAAATGGCATTTGATCGTGTAGTGACACTTCCAAAATCTCGGAGTTGGCTCAGTATTTCTGGAACTGATTACTTAAATTAGTAAAATTTTGTTCTTTTTATTAAAAATTGCTACTGATAATACAAATCCCTATCATTCATTTTTCCTAAAAATATCGCCACTTGAACTTTAATGTCGTTCTTGTTTCAAATTTCAATAATATCTGGATCCGTTGTGACAATTCAAACACCAATTTCCTAGGCTTCAAAACTCTTTAAGACTTTGTTTTTTATTTCTTTAAAACTAGCTTTTTATATTTATTTTATAAATTGTTGCACAAACGATGCAGAAAACTGTTTGGATCACATTTTCGCAAACAAGATATTTACGATATTATCTATACTATTCTATAGATTTTTAAACAAAATTTTATTTTTCATTTCTTTATTAAACAAATATTTGCTGAATGTTTTTTACATTTTTTTATTTTGTTGCGTAAAAGCAACTTAAGTAAATTTTAGTTTAGATAAGAGCTATTTTTGTCACTGCTATAAACCCATACCCAGAAAAAATCCGGAAAAAACCCTGCATTAACCCAACTAGTTACAAACTCTATACAACTAGTATATGCACCAAGCCCAACTAGTCAGCCCGCTGTCATATTTCCTTATAAGCAACTGGTATTTTTAACATGGCGATGCCCTACAAAATGTCAATTGTCAGATTTCGACCGGTCATCTACTACTCATGAAATACTAGTTTAGAACTAGTATATGCACCAGGCCCAACTAGTCAGCCCACTGTCATAGTTCCTTATAAGCAACTGGTAAGCTTATATCGTATGGATTGTACTTTTTCTGACTAGTATGATTTTAACCAGAAAATTATAGTTGGATACTAGTATGTTTACTGACTAGTTTGATATTTCACTGCAGGGAAGAGCGGAAGTTTACTAATATTGAAAAATTTTTAAATCAAATATCAACTGAGATAAGTATTCTAAAAATATTCCGGTGATTCATTTAAGCTTAAAACAGCCTCGAAAAGCTTTAAAAACCTCATAAAGACAGGATTATCATACAAGTTTGCGAGCTTTATATGGCTTATAAGCTTTAACAGCGCTTTTATAAATTTATATGAATCCCTCTATTGAAAGTGCTTTGAAATTTTGAAAATTCTAAATTCATCACGAATAATGTAACTGTTTGTCATTTAAAAATGCTCCCCTATTGCCCCAGGTTTATTTCGAAAGTATAAAGCTTTAAAAAATTAAAGCTCAGAGCTTCCATCCTTAAAAATTTCAAAAGCTTGTAGCTCTAAAATTTTTAGAGCTTTAAAAAGGCAAAATATATAAACATTTACATTCTTTAAAACAATGTACTAATTTAAAAAAACTTTTTATTTAACTATTTTCAAAATTCAAAGCTTCCCGGCAGCTGACCCTCACATGAGCCGTCATTTGAAGGGAAGCGCTGAAGGGTCATCAGGGCATAGAACTTATCTGCCGTCATATTTGTAGCAGCAATATGAAAAATCTGATGCATCTATCAGCAGCGTCTTGTAGGGTTGTGTAGTTAAAAACTGCGGGCATTACAAATTTGCGTGGGACATTGCTTATCAGCTATTTCAGGTGGTTAGATTTAAATAGCGGGGTTCACAGGCCGTGACCCGATAGAGGCATCTCGTAGCGGTCAAACGGCTGAGTAATGTTATACCCGAACTCATCATGCATGGCGGATCTTCCTTCAACATATTTCTAGTTAGATGTTTAGGTTTATGTCAGTTCAGTGGAAACTATCTTCTTAACAATTCCTGTCGATGCATTGCCGACCGTTGGGTAGTTAGTGATCCACCTTTTAAGACTTTAAGGACCGCAACGTTATTGATAAAATGTTTTTGGAAAGTCGAACGCCACAACTACCATCCTGTGGTTGGGAAAGTTTTGATTCAGACCACTTTTTATTTACGTATTTATGGTATTGGTGCTTTGCAATTTACGGAAGCCAATTTCAAGTTTTCAGTGTAGTAGGGAAGTAGAACCTCTGCGCATTAGAGGGTTAAAATATCCCCGATGTAGTCATGCGTGCTGGTTGACCGTCCTTCGGATTCTGGCATAGAAGTCTTTTATTCGGAGGTCTAATGAGTCGTACTTATTCACGGTCTCTCGCAAGGCCCGTTTGTCCTGCGGGGAAGTTGGATCGAATACCGATGTTATGAAGCTAGGCTAATTTAAGCGACGGTTGTCAGTCAATGCAGTTTATGAGAACGATTTTTCGTCATCCCTTGTCAAATTTGGTTTTGAGACAAACCGGTTTCGGCGTTGTGCCATCATCAGTGTCGATTTTCGTTCTGATCTGTTGTAGTAGTTTGTCTTGTATTTATAGTAGGTAGCAGGTAACGTCAGCATGGGTGTCTGTTTGTGTACTTGTGTGCATGTGTTGTGTGTGTACCTTCAGAAACGGGGGTGGTTTGCATCGATCGGTTTTTTTGTGGTTGACTGAGGCAGGTAAAAGTAAATACAAGACAAACTACCACAACAGATCAGAACGAAAATCGACACTGATGATGGCACAACGCCGAAACCGGTTTGTCTCAAAACCAAATTTGACAAGGGATGACGAAAAATCGTTCCAATATACATCAATCATTCACCCTGTCGGAAAAACAACAAAACAAAATAAAGCAGTTTATGAGCTCTGCTAGCGATGAAAATGTCTCTGGAGTGCCAGAGATCTTGATGTTCGATGAAGTCCCCGAATATCATATGGTTGTCACCTCAGATCAACGCACTAATATTGCTATAGTAGTACCTCGGGAAACCTGTGACGGGCAAGTAGATGTGGATGATTCGCAAGCAAATCAGCATCGCCTGACCGGACCACAATACATTCTAAAGTGTTGAATCTTGGGCGATGTCGGGAGGAAATAGATTATACTGTACAGTGTGATGAGTGATGAGCACAAGACCAGCGCGGTTGAGTCTTTCTGATCTTTTCTATGTACATTGTACCCAGCGCAGATACGGAGGTCAGATCTTGTGTTGAGTTGCGCCTCCTATATCCTAGCGGTTTGGATGTTATCTTGCCTAATAAGTTTTGTTAAACGTATTCGGTTATAATTCAACTGTTACATGTTGAAGGGAGGAGGGGTAGATGTAGATTTCGGTCCTAGTTTGTAGATGTAAGTTGCTGTTGTTGTTGTAGTCTAAGACCCTGATCCTGACTCAAGTGAAATAAAATTCAGCAAATCGAAGCTCTTGGGGTGGGTTCTCGACTTATCCGTAAACAGAGGTAGTGACAATTTCAGAATGGAACGTGATGACTTAACTGAGGTTACACTGAAATAACAGCCCTTTGCAGAGTAAAAAACAGGGTCATTACAGCACTGATAATCGGCTGTCGTGAGAATGTGTTCCAGTTCTCGATTGATGTTGCTTGGGATATATCTAGTTCAGTTTGTTTGTTCGTGTCGGGGAATATTTCAATAGGTTATTATTATTGTATTACTTGTTTATTACTAAGTTGTAATAACTAAAATGTGATGCCGCATCCGATGTGTTTGGACGTGACGGTGGATGAGCACGTGTGGGGGCGTTAACATTGCGCATTGCAACAATAATTCTGTTAAAGTTCTAACTTTTATTTTTGCGATTGCTGTTAGACTCTGTTTACTGCCGTATGACATCTATGTATGCTCGTTTGTATCGTTGAGCTTGAGCAATAGCCGACGTTTCGGGCGTCATAATACTCGTAATATAACATCGTCGGTGTTTCGAAAAGATCACAGTAGTTGCTTTGACTCCAACAGATACAAAACGCTGACAACATCATCAGCAAACATAATTCATACGATTAATTCTATTCTAAGTTTCAAGAAAAGAACATCGTATCGGCTAGCGACATTGTGTCGATTAGCCTTAACTAAAACGCATTTAAAAGCTTTCGTCTGCTTTAGAAAAAACACCGTTGAACTTAAATTAAAGTGAATTTGCTTTTTTGTAAGACTTTTAGATCATTGTGTATCATTCCATAATCAATCCGGGCTGTGATATAGTTAGTAGCTACTCTTTTATAACATAAATCAGAGTAAATACAATATCTGATATCAAAATGCTAAATTTGAAGTTATTTTACGCGTGTGCCATATTAATTCAATATGCCATGTCGGCTTCGGTACTGCCACAATCCGCCGTTCAAAGTACAAATAAAACAGATCTTGGTTTTGAATTTGTGCCATTGGAAGCATCTACAAATGAAAAATTCGGTAAAAATATCAGCGACGAGGACAATGCTAAAAAGCGTGTCGAAGGTAAGTGAAGGCATATTGGAAAATTGGAATAGCAAAGTAAACAAACCAAAGCACTGAAATGATTTTACCAGTGATCTGCTCTGTCCATTTAACTCGCTTGAGTAGTTTTCAACTATGCGAGAACTGAATATGACTATAAATATGACAAATATTTGTCTCCAAAACGTGTGGTTAGAAGCATAAATCGCTTGAACATTACAATTAATTTGCAATTCTCTAAAAATTTTATAAATTTTTGTTTCTTTCGAGTACCGCTGAACAGGTAACATCAAAAGTGGTTTGAAAAAGTTTCAAACACGGGGTGGCCCCTCGGTAATGGATTGGTAAACTCCGAATGTATTTCTGCTTCTTAGCAAAAATTTTGCCTCGGTGTCGGCAAAAAACTGTAGGTCTCGCCAATATGTGGGAAAAAATGCAAAGCAGCAACCCACAAGTTGGAAGAGAAGCTAGGCGTAAAATTGTCTTCTAAAGTTTATGATGATATACCCTACATTTATTTATTGTTTTATTCAAGTTCGATTATAAGCGAGGTCGTGGTAAAATATTTGCGGTTTTTTAATTAACATAAACTTGTATTGAGCTCGTGAAAGAGCGGCCAATTGATTTTTTAACTGATCCATGCAGGCTCCCAGTCTAGCAACAGCGCAAATCTTCGAAGTTCAAGTGACTTGGTCGATGTGACTTGGTTACCCGCGTAGGACAACTCCCATATTTGTCACTATATCAAACAGCAATCCTCGCAAAGCAATAATTTAACCGCATTCCAAATTACGGAGCATACGTGTGAGCCGTTATGCATGGGGTACATTGGCTTACGTTTAAAATTTGCCTACATTATTTGTTTGTTTGAGTAGTGAAAAAACCACTCCTCTTAGCCTTTGGGAAGTGTTCTCGAAATGTCAGCTTTTGCCAAATAACAATCTGGTACGCCCAGGTACTAGCACCTTTGAGTACTAGCCCGACTGTCGTATAAAAAATTTGAGCCTCCATGTAATAAGAAAATAAATGTGTTCATGTTGAGATAATCTGTATATAAAATTTAGTGAGCATTAAATTTTATTTTCCAATGGAAGGATAAGGAAATACGACAACCCGCGATTAAAGTTTCAGTATTTTATTAAAATAATACATTCATGACTGTAAGTTATCCATGACTGTAAGGCCACGTATAGTAATTTTTAAGAAAATTTTTGTATTTTTTTAATAATTTTTATTAAATTTTAAGTTTTTGTTTGAAAAGATTGAATACCTTAAAAATTTACAGACCAAAAACAGCGAAACAAATAAATTATTGGTAGCAGATGTTTAACACTTGCGTGATGAATAGAAATAAAAGTTAAGATGATAATCAAACCATCGTTCTGAAAGCCTAATTGTTAATAGAACGTGCCAAAATGTTTCTGATTAAGAAGTCTAACAGCTTCCGAAATAGATTTATGAGAAAACCTATGGCGGTTCTATCTAAAATTTATACTACTCAAAAAATTATAAATTATAGTCATGAATACTTAAAAAATATGCAGGTCAGAAAAGTAGCAATTAAATTGTTGGTACACATTGAAATAATATATTTCAAATAGCTTTCAATGTTCAAGAAAATGATACGCTAGGGTCAACAAGTATTTTTGTATTGTCCCTTTATAGTACAAAGCAACTAGTGTGACTTATTTTATTAAATGTAGTGTACTCAATAAACCAAATAGAGTAAAGTAATATTACATAAAAATTAACAATACTTCAGAGAAATTAGAACTAGGCAAAGGTGCCAACAGACGTATTGGAAATATTCAATATACAATGTTTATGGTATCTATTATACCTCTCTAAAATACATCGAATAATTTTTGATCACGTTTTGTAATAAAAATGACTAGACACTTCATTCAAGAGTTGTCATTATTACGTATTTTATTTTTCTTATATTCTCTTCTTTATAACAGTGCTGCAGACAGAAAACCGCGGCTTTAAAAAAGTAAATACCATTATTTTCAAAAATTAGCAAACTCCGACTGGTCAATTTAGAGAAATTAAATAAAAACTTTGGAACTTCGAAAACATGTTTAAAGCTATTACTTACAAGATAATTCGAGTTTCGAAAAATTGTGAGATATGTATTTTTGTTGAATCGCTGTGAGCCATACCACCCAATTACATTAAAATACATTACCTTCGAAAAAATTTGAGGTGGCTTACTTCACAAATTTTTACTTAAGTACATTTACTTTAAAAGAACAAAAAGGAGCCTTCACAATGTCGCTAGAAGTAGCAAACCCCTCTTAAAAGGTATGACAGCTTTAATTCGTGATTCACAACCAAAAGTCATGGGTTATGCTACTTGACACCAGTGGTCGTTACACTGTACCTACGAAAGAAATTGGAAACACCACGGGCTCGCAAATCGGTCTCAACTTGGCTCTTCCATCGGTGTGATGGTGCCCCTCTTCCTCTGCTTCGGTCTGCAGGTGCCGATAAGAACACATTTAATTCGTTATTCTATGTCGGTGTCTGCATACAGCTCATAAAATCTTCTTTGGTACTTGCAGTCGCCAATGCGTAGGCGTCCATAAATCTTTCGAAGAACTGAAATTAACTATACTTTAGAATAGCAGGTCGAACTAAAAATCAAAAAATTATTTTTAAATTTACTTATTATTTAACTGCTATAGAAAGCACTTTAACCAAAGTACGATTTATTCGAACTCGAACTCGTAACTAAGGAAACCTTGTAAATATCACAATTTTATGTATAAGTTTGCAAGGTTTACTCGGTTCACGAACTTTGCGAATTTTCATGAATTTCCCTATGGGTAAAAATTTGTGAAGTCAGACACCTAACATGTTTTCGAAGGTCATATATTTTAATGAAATTGGGTGGTATGGGTCACATTGATTAAACAAAAATACATTTTTCACAATTTTTTAAAACTCTAATTATTTTCTATTTCATATTTTCGAGGTTCCAAAGTTTTTATTTAATTTCTCTCAAATGACTAATCCGAGTTTGCTCATTTTTGAAATATATATACAATATGGTATCCTCTTAAAAACTGTATTTCTTATTCTGCCATAATTTTTTTTTACAAAAATTATTTGCAAATTTTTAAATATTTGAGATGTCTTCATCGCGGTCAGATCGCGTTTTGGGATAATGTTGTTGGGCATTCCATTACAAACTATGAGCAGAAACAAATGAGGACCCGACAATGGAACGAGAGTTGCTTACAAACGTATCCATGACTATAAACGAGCTCAAGGCCAAGAACAATATTATGTATTTATGAAAACTATTCCTATTTAAATTTTAAATAAATAAATAATTTAATTAATTATTAAAAGTTTTTAATTGAAGAGAAAAGACAATTTTAGAGACGACCCCTATAGTTTTACTTATAGATCCATTTCGAAAACTGCTAGACTTCTTCATCAAAGACATTTTGGCACGCTCTTCTAACCATTAAGCAAACAGCACTCTGGTTTTTCTGATAGCTAAACTCCTATTTCTATTCACTCTACCCTCTCTAAGAGCAATCCCCGCCATTCGGCAGTCATCAACTAATCTTGATGGATTTTTTGGTTATGTGTCTGTATTATCATCACATAAAGTGCCGACGTGCTCTCTTATATATTTCCTCTTTAAAGAATATAAGAAGAATAAAGGATGTAATGATGACAACTCTTAACATACACTTAATGTTATTTATTGATCAAAAATCATTCGAAGTACTATTAATGCTATAACTCAGCATTCATAGTACACAGTACATACCGAAAAAAATATTTTATAACGAGTTAGTTAAAATCCTCGAAAGAATTTAAATAACTCCCATCCCATTGCCGCGCCCCAATTTTTTAATTTAAAATCAGCAAAAACTGTGGAGCTTCGAAAAAAAATTAAGGTCTATAATTTAGAAAATAGTTTGAATTTCGAAAACCTGGCCCAAATATATTTTTATATTGTTGTTGTGAACTGTACAAAGAATTTTCAGAAAGAAAGTCGAACTTCGAAAAATAGTGCCTCACTTCACAAATTTTTACCCCCATAAATCTCAATAATTTACTAAAATTTTTATACTAATAACAAGCGATAAAAATAAAATCACGCTCGTTGTAAAAAACCGTGGTGTGCTCAATATCGATTGTTGTAAATATATAATTAGTAGTTATTTATGAACGTAGAGATAATACAAAAATGTTATAAAACGCACCCTATGATTTTCTACAATGAGTATAATTTTCTTTTTATCGCTTTTGATTAGTATAAAAAATCTTGAAAATAATTGAAATAAGTATATTCATGAAAACTCGCAAAGCTCGTAAGCAGTGTAAGCCCCATAAACTTAGATGGAAAAGTGTTGTATATACAAGGTTTTCATGTTTACGAGGTATTTGCTAGCTGGAATGAATCGATTTATTGAGTATTAGGAATTTAAAAATTATTTGCTTTTGATTTCAAACTACTGTAAAGTGTGTTTTTTAATTTTTTTGAAAACTATAATTTATTTATAATGTATTTTGGTACTAAAACATATTATTGTGGCAACTGTGTTGGTTTGTTGTTGACTGTAGAACAATTTAATGTGACAAATTATTTAACATATACCCAGCAAACATTTAGGTTAGAGACAATTAGAAAACGACTCGAACTATAATGTGTTTCTCTAAGGGTGAAGAATAGATAGGGGTTAGAGAAACTGTTGAGAATTATAGAATTATCTACAAAAAGGGAACTTAGTTCTTGATATCGAGAAAAATCGAATTCTAACATGAAATTCTAATTGGTTTCTAATGTAAACTTTTTTCTAGTGTTTTTCTAGCCGCTCTCTAATCGACTTTTAGCCTAGGCCCCTATTCTGATTTGCGATTAGAGCTGCGTTAGAGAACTACATTAGAATTCAAACGTTTGAGACTGTGATAGCTGGGTATGCTCAGTAAAGATAGTAAAGCTTTTACTTATTAACAGCTTAAGTGAATGCCTAAAGTTTTAAATTCTAGTTAATTTTCATAATTTAATTACATTTGCAAATAGAATGTGTGCGTAAGTGTGAATGTTTATACGTAGCCTCCAGCCACATCCAACTGGTTTGTTTAGCATTTACACCGCAATAAATATAATGACATTTTCCACTTAATGAAGGTAATAGAACTGCATGTAAGTACACATTTATAACTTTTACCAATTAGAGGCTAGCCTTCCGTGTAAATATTTAAAATTCATAAACTAAAAAATTTACATACCGATCAATTGCAATCACAATTTGAAACTTGAGATAAAACAAATCTTACTCAAAGCAGTTACGGCAGTAATTTTTCACTAGAAATTCACATTCTTGTGTTTAAATGTGTGATGTACATGCATATATAAGCAATTTCAGATCTGTTATTCTTCTTTAAAGTAGCAAGTTTGACACTATGGAGAACCATAGGGGCAGCGGTCTCACATAGCCGGCTTAAAAACCAAGTAACCGCTTGGAATGTGACAGTGATTGAAACATTGATATCTGGAAGGAGAATTCTCGGAACAGCTACAACTCGCGCTATCATCCGTCTTCCGAACTCATCTAGTATCTTCCAACCGGAGGTACTTGGTATCGAAAAGGCCTTGCTAGAAAACTAAGCGCATATGCCGCTTAACTCACCATTAACAACATTCACTGCCGTCAGTAAATATAAATGACGTCATATGCAGCAGACAATTCTGCAACCATCATACTCATACAGGCTATGGAATCTTTAAAGATTGCAATAAAAAAAATGTATATAACAGTAAGCCATACGAAATACCTGTAACATATGCAAATAACCTTGCAATATCAAAATAACATAGAATTTGCTAAGAAAATAAATATTTTGAATCACAACCTTCATGCGAGAAGGTTAGGAATTAATCGCGATCTTCACATTTTCGAACTCTTCACCTGCGTCTAAATAAAAATAAGGCTTTAAGGCAGTGGCAATATAATATAATTTCAATTAAGCTGTTCACGATAAATTGGCGCCAAAACGTGCTATACTGGTATTCAGATATGTGCTATCAGTACTAATTTCGCTTTAAAAAATTTGAATGCGAATGAGCTTAAAAGTGGATACACACACAATATACGAGTATATTAGTTACAACTGAACTTGCTTAAAATTTTAATTTGTATGCACAAATACATACGTGAACTAGGGTATCCGGTCGAAAATGTTACTATTTTAAGGCCGGAATTATAAAGCGGAAAAAATAGGTTTGGTGGTGAAAGAGGGCAAAACGAAGTCCTTCTGTGAGTGAACGCATTCGGGCCTTGGCAACCACGCCACTGTTGGCAGCAATAATTTCGAAATAGAAAAGGACTTCGTTTACCTGGGAACCCGCATTAACACCAACAATAATGTTAGCCTAGAAATCCGACGAAGAATTACTCTTTCAAACAAATGCTACTTCGGACTGAGTAGGCAATTGAAAAGTAAAGTCCTCTCTCGACAAACGAAAATAACACTCTATAAGTCACTCATCGCACCCGTCCTGCTATATGGTGCAGAAGCGTGGACACTAACAACATCTGATGAGGTGGCTCTGGGAGTATTCGAGGGAAAGGTTCTTCGAAAGATTTGTGGACCTCTTCGCGTTGGCAACGGCGAGTACCAAAGAAGGTTTAATGATGCGCTGTATGAGCTTTTCGCAGACGCTGACTAGTTCAGCGACCTAAAACACAGCGAAGATGCTCCAGCCCAGGAGGTATTCTTATCGGCACCCGCCGCTGGAAGCAGAGGAAGAGGGAGACCACCAATCCGGTGGAAGGACCAAGTGGAGACCGATTTGCGATCCCGCGGTGTTTCCAATTGGCGCCAGCCAACTCATATTGAATACAATGCATAGGCAACTAGAAATTCGATTTTCCTGTGGGAAAAAGGATTTTTTTTTGTCCCACCCTAATGTAGCCATCTACGTGTGTGTTACGTTTAGGGTAATACCTAAGCCATTGACTTTAATATCGATCATGCTACTCGTTACTAAAGGAACAATGGGGATACATATAAAAATAAGTACTGAAGTAAATAAATGCTTCTACTGCACATATGTACATATATGTACAAACTAATAAATGTTTGACTATTAAAAATATTGCATTTTCAATCAAATCATAGAGGCGGAGTATAGACAACGATTGAAACGTGTGATTTAACCGCCACTGTAATTTGTTCGTTTATTTTGGGTTTTTGTGCGATAAATGAGCGCAATTTAAAACTAATTGATTTGATCTGTTCGAACCTGAAGCCATTGCAAACTAAGGATTGTAAATTTGGCATTTAAAACAAAAAAAAAAATTTCTACGAAAGAAAACATCAATTTCTATAAGACCTTACTTCCAAGTCCTTACTAATCCTAGATAGTAAACTCTACTGGAACAAACATGTTGAGGACAGATCCAGGAAGGCTATTACTGCCCTATATGCATCCGAAGCAGCCGTGGGGAAGAGATGGGGATTGAACCCCCGTATCATGCACTGGCTGTACATCGCGGTAGTTAGACCCATCCTCTTCTATGGCGTTGCCGTGTGGTGGCCAGCACTCGAGCGTAGCAGCAACATAGGCAGGATGGGCAGAGTACAGCGATCGGCGGCGGTGCTTATCCCGGGGGCACTTCCATCAACGCCCACAAAAGCTTTGGAGATCATGCTCAACCTACTTCCGGTTGACTTGTACGGTAAACTCCAAGCAAGCTTTAGCGCAGTGCGACTGAATGCCGTTCAACACTGGAGCGACACCAGGTTCGGACACACAAGCATTCTGGAGACCATACCCAAAAATCTGAAGGCGGTGGACTACACTACGCCTACCGGCTATGAGCCAAACACAGGGTTCTCCACCAGAATCCCTAAGAGGCACGAATGGGAGGACGTGCACATTCTAAACCCACAATCAACCTCCATTTTCACAGACGGCTCAAAGCTCAAAGGCAAGGTGGGCAGCAGCGTCTACTCGGAGGAACTTTTTTCACTCTTATTAGGCGTCAGACTACCTAGCCACTGCAGCGTATTCCAGGCTGAACTTACAGCCATAGAGGAGGCTGAGAACTGGCTGCTCTCGAAAAACTGCATATCAGTGTCTATTTACAGCGACAGCCAAGCAGCGATCAAAGCCCTTCAGGGTAGCAACACTGCTTCGAAGGTAGCACTCGACTGCAGGCAATCGCTCAATGAACTGGCCTCGAAGTGACCCACAGCAGTGATATGGGTCCCTGGGCACAGGGACATACCTGGAAACTGCGCTGCTGCGGGTATATCAAATTTTTTCCATCACTAGGTACCTCTAGCCATTGCAAATCAAATATATATTATATCGAGCTTTATTAGTACATAGTGTGTTATAACTGCGTCCAAAAAACATAGGTTTCTAACGGCATAAAAAAATCGAGATTGATTTACAGCTCCATATATATATCAAAGTTCTTAACATGAAGAAATCAAGAAATAAAAATTTAGACATTTGAATGAAATTTGGTACACAGGTTACTTTACGGCAAAGAAGATTGATATCGAAAATGGGCGAAATCTGATCATACCAAGGTTGTGGAGAGTGAAAATGATTTTGGAGACAACACCCACTCTTCCATAAAAGTGATTTGAAAAGGAGGTAGAAAAACGTTGTAACAAGGGTTGTTTGTCCGTTACTGCACCCCACAAGTACTACCGGTGTGTAATATTCGGTTCCACCCGAAATAAGACTTTAATACCTGTTTTTAATTACCAATTTTTTTTTGCGATTTGACACAGACATAAACTTTTTATTGCTTTTCTAATTACCAAGTATATTATCAAAAAAATATACCAATTTCTCTAAAATACTCGAAAATGTATATTCACATACACATAAGTGAAAATTGGATGAGGATGGCACATGTAATGAGAAACTTACATATTTAAATGTAATGAAAACAGTCACAAACAACCTGAAAGAATCGCGTTATTGTTACCCGAACTTGCAGTTCCAGCTGGTTTTGTTTGAGATAATAATTAAGAGTACTTGTAAAACCTATAAAAACTGGAAACTTTACAAATTTTTTAAATTGTTTACTCTAGGGAAAACGAGCCACATCTACATTACTCGTACGTCCTAAGATTAAAAGTGAGTTAAAATTTTGTTTAAGCTTATCATCGTCTGAGTCTCTCGACTTTTTGTAAAAAAATGTTTAAATCACAGCCACTGCGACTACATTTTCGGTAACCCCATGGAAAAATATAAAAAAAACCTCTATCCAAATTGACACTTTTTAACTAAATTTCACTAAATCTCAGCCTTTCATCGCTCTTCACAAGTTAACTGAAAAAAAAAAAACCAAGTAAGGAAGTCTAAGTTCGGGTGGAACCGACCATTAAATACCCAGCTGTGTAAAAGTGGTCGTTGTGAATTGGTAAATTATTGTGGAGTTATGACCTATAGAGGCTTTAAACTTTTTCTACTACCATGTGGGCAATCTTATAAATAAAAATGAATGTGTGTCTGTGTGTCTGGCGTCCAAAGTACTTAACCGATCTTTATGAAATTTTCACAGTAGATTCTTGGGTTCACTGGTTACAGTATAGGATATATATAATATTGAAAAATTGGGCGGTGCCACGCCCCTATGCTATATAAAATTTTAATCTTCTACGAGTATAGGCGTCCAAGGTGCTCAACCGATCCTTATGAAATTTGCACAGTAGATTCTTGGATTCACTGGTTTCAGCATAGGCTATATATAATCTTGAAAAGCATAGATAGTATACCTTGTATCATGTTTCGCAATTTTATTTAACACGGTTCTAAAGTTAATAATAGACGAAATTTGACAATTTGTTCATTTATATGTGGGCGGTACCACGCCCATTTTCCAAAATTAAAAAAAAATCAAGAATAAAATCATCAAGTAACTACGAAATTCTATGATTCTACCGGCATCAGTGAAGGAGATATGGCATGTTCCGGTTTCTACCTCTCTTTTAGAAAACTTTTGTCCAAAAGTGGGCGGGGTCGTCCACCGATTTTGCTTATTTTCCGTGAGCGTACTCTACATGTCTATAGTATACCTCGTATTAAGTTTCGTAATTCTATCTCACACCATTCTGAAGTTATTAACAGTGAAATTTGCTTGACTCATAAGTGGGTGGTGTCACGCCCACTTTCCAAAATTTTGACAAAATCATATAAAGAATAAGAAAATTGATGTAAGTACCAAATTATATTATTATACCTGTATCAGCTAATTAGATGTGTGCAGTTCAATATTGCTACCTATTTTGCATATAACTATACTAGCGTAAACGGTTCTGAGGTTATTCATAGTCAAAGTTTGAAAATTTCTTCACTCATATGTGGGCGGTGCCAAGCTTCTTTTCCAAAAATTTACTAAAATCGTCAATGGGACAACCAAATTAATAAATCTAGCAAATTTCATTACTGTAGCTGCTTTTATTATTGAATTAACCCATTTTATACATTTTTCGAAATTTTCGATATCGAAAAAGGGGGCGTGGTTATAGTTCAATTTCGCCCATTTCAAACAGCAACATACCCTGGCCGGAAAGCAACCTGTGTGCCAAATTTCATTCAAGTATCCCAAATTTTACTCAAGTTATCGTGTCCACGGACGGACATGTCTTAATGAATTAATCTGTTCATTCTAAGAACTTTGATATATGGAGCTCCATATCTATCTCTATTATTTTGTACCGTTACAAACCACCGTTATATGACCAAAACTATAATACGCTGTGTACTAGTACATGCTGGGTATAAAAACGTATACATACCTATGCTACGAAAAAGCACACGAAGTATGTGGGATGCATATTAAAAAAATTCTTGTGTAGATAGAAGTACAAGGTGGCGCAAAAGTAAGCTTCCGATGTTCAGCATATCGGTGGTGGCACGTGCAGTGTGTGCTGTTGCACCGTCTTGTTGGAAGCACATGTTTTCCAATCCCAATTCATCAAGTTGCGGCAAACAGAACTCGTTGATTATTGCTCTGTAGCGCTCACCATTCACAATAACCGTTTGGCCCCGACCGATTATTGGTCAAATAAATAGTCAGCAATATTCCGCGTTCTCGAGCAGTGTAGCGTAACATTGTTTATTAACGTGTATTTCGCATGTGTTTACTACACAAATGTCAAAACAGAACTGACTTTAGGGGCCAATCGCAAAATTTATAGCATTTTCTGATAGGAGGATTACTTTTGCGCAGTAACCGTTTTTCACCGACCGATTATTGGTCAAATAAATAGTCAGCAAAATTCCGCGTTCTGGAGCAGTGTAGCGTAACATTGTTTATTAACGTGTATTTCGCATGTGTTTACTACACAAATGTCAAAACAGAACTGACTTTAGGGGCCAATCGCAAAATTTATAGCATTTTCTGATAGGAGGATTACTTTTGCGCCACCTTGTATATTTATTACTTATGGACCTTTAAAAATGCTAGTAAATCACCGCTTACGAATTTTAATTTTGCCGTTCAATAATTAATTTCCAAGTAATCCTGTACATACATATCTACATATGTACTACTATTATACGCTTATTTGCTTGAGTACTCGTTATAAAATTATTAGAACTAGAGAACGCCCAGTGGTTGAAATTCAACCACTAAACTTTATTTTATTTTCATTATTTGCTGCACTTTTCATCTGCCTTTTTCCCTTCCTTTCTCTGTCGTTCCTTTCCTCTAACATATTTTCGTTTTCCTTGATTTCTTCTTTTACTCTCTGCAGTCTCTATTTTGAATTTATTTTATTCTCCCCTTTCCGTACCCTCCCTTTCCTTTTCCTTCCCTTCCCTTCCATTCCCCTCATTTCCTTTCCTTTACTTTCCTTTCCATTCCCTTTCTTTCCTTTCCTTTCCTTTCCTTACCTTTACTGTCTTTCTCTTCACTTTATTTTAATAAACTTTGTTTTATTTTTTTTTAATCTTATTTAATTTATTTTATTTTATTTTACTTTATTTCAATTTACACAAACCCAACCACAAATACAAATCAATACTCTTTATGAGTAATCATTTATTTTGTTTTTGTAAACCCTGTTTGTAGGTAGCAGCAATGAAGTTTACATATTTGCTTATATTTGAAATTGCTTGTTTATGTCTCCAACAAAGCAACTTTTCGTGCTCTCAGGAGAGGCGCTGACACTGGGCAGCGTAGCCAGTGATCAATGCAATAAAAACAACTAAAGCAAAAATGCACGACACGTTTACTCACACAACAGCTGCGCTGTAGTGCGAATGCTTATTATTAATTGGTCCACTACCAACTCTTCGCATTCACAGTAAGAGCCGATCACACGAGTAATACAAAATCGTGCATGACATATTTACTCACACAACAGCGGCTCTATAGTGTGAATAAGTGCATGTGTAGTGGTGTGACTTTTATGTAAATTTTTTTATATTAAAATGATTTTTTAAATTTTTTTCATTTACGGATAAAAGTACACCTCGAAAGTTCCCATCTATACATATATAATTTGTATACCTTAGAATTATAGTTTAGCAGAAAACGGTTCCACATTTTTTCATCTTGTCTATTTATATATAAGATTTGTAACAATTTCAACACAACGTTTATATGTACATACATACATGGGCAAATCCACGAAGCCTATGATTTTTTTGATACTCTATCGGGTACACATTAAGAAAGATTTAAATGCGTATACAGGTACACAGAACGTAGGTGTGTAGGTTGATGCACCACTATCCGATCCTCCGCCATCTGATCTATCCCAAAAAAGGTTATATATTGTTTCCAAGGGATTCTCTGAAATTATTTTATTTTTATTCAAATACAAATCGGGTTTAAATGAAACTAGGAACTGATCTTTTTACTTTGCAAAAGGCTGGCACGCTAGGAAAGGAGAATTCGGTGCACCATAGATACTACTAAAATTTTTATATTGATGGTTTGGCAAATGAAAAAATATGAAAAGGGTTTTTCTAACCGATATAGGACGTTTGGGCCAGTTTCTCGAAATTCGAATTATTTTCAAAGTTATAAAACTGTTTTCAAAGCTCTACAGTTTTTGCCAATTTTCTCGCGATCGGTCAAGCCGATTTTACTCATTTTTGTAATACAACAAGATGATGTTTTTTACCAAACTGCATTTGTTCTTCTAGCCCTTTTAACGGTTTACAACTCAACTCTACTTTAGTTGAAATTTTGCAATTTGGTAATATCGATTACAATCCTGTGGCAGTTCGGTTGCCAGCAATGCCAAAAACAGACAACACGTTACTAGCAGTTGTCTTAGAATATTGTTTAAGTTGTTTTTTAAAATATATATAGAAAAATAGAAAACGGGTGAGTAAACCTTTTCAAATTATTTTAGACAAATTTTTTAATCAGCAGTTTTGTACAAATCTATAGAAAAAAAGGTTACAACAAAACTACAGTTTGAAAAACTTGTGGAATTAATGGAGAAGCATTCCGATACTGGACGAGGCAAGTCGCAATTTGCATGCACTAAATAAAGGGAAGGGACTGTGGGAAGAATTTGCAGTATAGCTCATAGCTTAGGACTGCTAACAAGAACTGCGCAGGAGTGGGGCCGAGCAAGTAGTAGCCATGAAACTAGACCAATGCAGTGAAAGTGTAATAACACTGGTCTACAGCCAAAACCCACCAGACACACGACTATGAAATTCGTATGTAAAATCACGCCCTGATTCCGAAAATCGAGGTTATTTTTGATTCTATGGTACCATTTTCGAGATACTTACGATTTACCGTTATTGAAAAAAAATGTATATCTCAAGAACAAATTGAGCAATTCCAAAACGGTTTGAAGCATACTGTAAGCAATGCATATTCGCTTGGCCCTGTAGGTTTGAAGATAATGAACCATCAATACGGATTTTTACCTTTTTTTTTTTGTAAAAATATTAAAACTTTTTATTTTTTCCCATTTTTTATGTAAGCTTTATATATGTAAGCTCTGTTTTATTACAAAAAAAAATTAGCTTTCATCCAATAAAATCGATGGACTAATACAAAAGTTATAAGCATTCAAATAAATATAGCCATATAATACTTAAGTACCCTACAAATATTAGCATATGTACATATGAGACGATAACAATGTATGTAAGTTTTGTCTTAACTCTATGATCTTATTTTATACTTGAAAAAGTTATTTGTTTTGTTTTGACGCTTATTTAGATTAGGATCGGTTTCTCTTATGAGAAACCAACAGTAGTCACCAGTGTTGGCAGAATTTTTTCAGCAATCCAGATAGATTCGAGAAAAAAAAGCTAAAAAAAATTATTTAGGCCTAAAACACAGCTAAAAAATGAAGTCATCTTTTCACATGTTTTATTCGTTTTTTTATTCAAAAGTATATAAAAAAAGTAATCTATATATACAAAAATGAATGCATATTTACCTTGGACATGACATCACGCCTGAACGGATGGACCGATTTCACAAATTTTTTTTTATTGTATTTGCTTTTGCAAGGAGAAGGTTCTTTTATAAAAGAAAAAATTAAATAACTGTGTGGAGCCCTAAGATATTGACCAAAATGTGGACCAGGGGTGACCCGGAATGTGTTTATACGATATTGGTATCAAATGAAAGGTGTTGATGAAAGTTTTCACAAGAAGCGATTTTCATTTTCATCTCTGAACCCCTTTCCAAGATATTGACCATTAGGTGGACCAAGGCTGAGGGTGGATTTTAGGTTCATCTGAACGCAAGTGAAAAATTATAAAACAAACGCTTTGTTCATAGAGGTGTTTGCCATATCATGGATCACGCCCCTAATTTGGAATCGGGTAATTTTTGCATATATCTCGCAAACGAACTAATTCTAAATCCAGCAAACAATACCCGTCTTTTGATACGTCTCCCGAAATTTTTGGACGTGATTTAGCAGTTGACAAAACATGACGTACGTATATTAAGACGTATAGCTCTACCCCAGCCAGCATTTTTTAAATTTTTGAACAAAAAATATTCAAATATCATTCTCCAGATGATTAAAAAAGATCAAATTTAAAAACATTTTCTACATGAACTCGGTTAACCTTCAACAATATGGGTGTCAAATGACGAGAGCTTCAACACGATGTCAATTTTATTGAGATATCTCAACCCGTTTACGAGATATAGCCAAAAAACGTGGTCAGAATCTATGACTAATCTATATATACTCGTATAATCAGACACATACAAAACAGAATGAATTATTATTTATTGCTCATACAGTTACATATATATATATATGTATTCCCGCTATAGTACTGAATTGTTATTAGATTGTAGCATCCTTAATTACTTAAGAAATAAATAAGCTAATTTTTAATTTGAGTACCTATAATAACGTAGCCAAATGTAAAGATTATTCCTAAAAAAGTTGAATTCCAATCATTTCTTTATCACACGAGAACACTTATTTGCAGAAGTTTAGACTTTGTTCTGTAATATGTATAGATTACATGAATAAATCTTTAAAAATATTTAATCTTTATTAACTTTCTTGCTTTGTAAGTTATTTGTTTTGATTTTTCACGAACACAGGCTACCAAATTTTAGCAAAAACACAAATTTTACGATTTTTTTTGTACTGCGGAATGATTTGCGAAGCAGTCACGGACAGGCTAGTCTGTATATAAAAATAAATAAATTCCTAGCTAAGCCGAGTTGCTACTTAAAGTACCCCGGGAGCTTTTCCGAAACTATTGTGAAAGTTTCATAGAGATCGACTATAAACTTTGGACATTAATGAAACACAAACAAAACACAAAAAATCTGGGCGTGGCACCGCCCACTTTTCCAAAACTGTATATAGCCTATGCTTTAACTCATCCCAAGAATATACTGTGAAAATTTCATAAAAATCGGTTGAGTACTTTGGACGCCTATAAAGGATACACAGACACACATTCATTTTTATTTATAAGATTATCTCACATTACTGCCTTTTATATTAAACATATATAGTTATTTTGCATTAAAATTAAAACACAGCGGCTTTGCTGGCTAGGCCACGTAGTGCGAATGAGATGCTCCAGCCCAGAAGGTATTCTTATCGGCACCCGCCGGTGGAAGCAGAGGAAGAGGGAGACCACCACTCCGATGGAAGGACCAAGTGGAGACCGATTTGCGATCCCGCGGTGTTTCCAATTGGCGCCAGTTGGCGCAACGAAGAAACGACTGGCGATCTATGTTGGACGGTCAAAATCGCCCAGGCGGTTAGATGACCATTTAAAGAAGAAAGAAGTTATTTTGCATTGTATGCCACGAAAGTATATTTCCTTTTAAATATGTGCCGCACTTGATAACTTAATGGGATTTTTCATCGAAGAATACAGTGATCTGTAATTTAAATTTTACTCGTTGTACCTTTTATATAAATAGCAACTAATTTATATAGTAAATAGAAATATTAGCCTTAGTTTGACGTAATTTTAAAAAATACAGATTTGAATTGTTCAATATATTGCAATGCTAGAAAGTGCATATTCTTATAAAAAGCATCTGTGCAAGAAACTTTTTTGTTTTTATGAAATTGGAGTACAAACAACCTTATTTTTTTGTATAAAATACTAGCCTGCCCTTGACTGCTTCGCAAGTCATTCCGCAGTACAAAAGAAATCGTAAAATTTGTGTTTTTGCTCAAATTTGGTAGCCTGTGTTCGTGAAAAATCAAAACAAATAACTTACAAAGCAAGAAAGTTAATTAAGATTAAATATTTTTAAAGATTTATTCATGTAATCTATACATATTACAGAACAAAGTCTAAACTTCTGCAAATAAGTGTTCTCGTGTGATAAAGAAATTATTGGAATTCAACTTTTTTAGGAATAATCTTTACATTTGGCTACGTTATTATAGGTACTCAATTTAAAAATTAGCTTATTTATTTCTTAAGTAATTAAGGATGCTACAATCTAATAACAATTCAGTAGTATAGCGGGAATACATATGTATATATATGTGACTGTATGAGCAATAAATAATAATTCAGTTTGTTTTGTATGTGTCTGAAAAAAGTAAAGTGATTATATATATAGATTAGTCATAGGATTTTGACCACGTTTTTTGGCTATATCTCGTAAACGGGTCGCAATAAAATTGACATCGTGTTGAAGCTCTCGTCAGCAGTTTTCATTTGACACCCATATTGTTGAAGGTTAACCGGGTTCATGTAGAAAATGTTTTTAAATTTGATCTTTTTTAATTATATGGAGAATGATATTTGAATATTTTTTGTTCAAAAATTTAAAAAAATTCTGGCTGGGATAGAGCTATACGTCATGTTTTGTCAACTGCTAAATCACGTCCAAAAATTTCGGGAGAGGTATCAAAAGACGCGTATTGTTTGCTGGATTTAGAATACGGTGGCGGTGAATAAATTTTTTTAAAAGTTCGTTTGCGAGATATATGCAAAAATTACCCGATTCCAAATTAGGGGCGTGATCCATGATATGGCAAACACCTCTATGAACAAAGCGTTTGTTTTATAATTTTTCACTTACGTTCAGATGAACCTAAAATCCACCCTTAGCGGACACACTCATAAAAGACCTACCTATTGTTGGGTCAGCCTTGGTCCACCTAATGGTCAATATCTTGGAAAGGGGTTCAGAGATGAACATGAAAATCGCTTCTTGTGAAAACTTTCATCAACACCTTTCATTTGATACCAAAATCGTATAAACAAATTCCGGGTCCCTGGTCCACATTTTGGTCAATATCTCAGGACTCCACACAGTTATTTAATTTTTTCTTTTATAAAAGAACCTTCTCCTTGCAAAAGCAAATACAATAAAAAAAAATTTGTGAAATCGGTCCATCCGTTCAGGCGTGATGTCATGTCATTTTTATATACTCGTATATACGAGTAGATATCTGTTCTATACATAAAAAAAAACAGAAAACGGTACCAGGAGCAAATAGAAGTTAATTCGATATATCTTCGAAGCTATGGACATAACAGTACCCACAGAGCAAATGGGAGAAGAAGAGAAGTAGGAATAGAAATTTGAAATATAGGTATTGTTAGGGAAAAATTAAGAGGATTAAGAAGAGTAACGGTATATGGGGTTGGGGGAAAAACAAAAGTAGAAAGATACACGGTAAATGTAGAGGAGACAAGTGGTGAGAGAAAAGAGTACAATTTATAAAATGTAGGCAAGTCAAACGTCTGCCGGGTCCGCTAGTATATAATAAATACGTTTTAAAATATGTCAATATCATAATTTTCTACATCATCCGCTGAATTAGCATAAATATTAGAATTATTCATGAGTTGAATGAGATCTTTTCCCACATCGGGTAAAAAAGCTAAAAACAGCTAAAAAATGTTTAGGAAAAAGCTAAAAAAAAAGCTAGCAGCAAAATTTTATTTTTTCCAGCTAAACACCAAAAAAAAAAGCTAGATCCAGCTGGAAAGCAGCTAAAATGGCAACACTGGTAGTCACCCATCATTGCGACATCCCAGAATCTTTGATACCGACTTTCAATTAACTTCATTTGTTGATGAAACCGTTCGCCATGCTCGTCACCAAGATTTTGCGGAAAAAAATTTAAATGGGAGTGCAGAAAATTAATTTTTAAAGACATATTTACTCTTGAAAAGAAAATAAATGAGTAAATTTGATAAATAAGTGACACATTTGTGTGTAATTTTCTTAGTCTGGATTCATCGTTCAGTTCCGAACAAATTTTTTGTTTACATTTTACTCGTTCTTTTTCCATTTCTCTGATACAGAATGAGAAGAGAACGAGCAAATGTAAACAAAAAATTTGTTCGGAACTGAACGTTGAATTCAGCTTTAGGGCCGTTTTTTCATGTAAACTTTAAAATTTTCATACAAATTTTTTGTTTCCTTTAGAAAACGGCCTTAAATATGTTTTTTTATTTACCCATTTTCGCATAGTTCTTGATTAAGTCGTTTACTACCATCTCGTAGTTAGGACTTTTGCGTTTGCCTAAAAAAGAAGCAACGAATTGGTTATTGTTAAACATCTATCTTATTTCGGTCCAACAAAAATACCTTCCTTTATCTTGGCTTCTCTGGAAGGCTTCGCCTTCTTTGTCCAAAGCCTTAACAAAGTTTTTGATAAGGCCGAGCTTGATGTGAAGCGGGGGTAAAATAATTGTTTCTTTCTTTATAAGAGGGGAGTATTTTATGTTATCCACACCAACTTCAAATTCGATTCAGTCTGGCCAATCCTTTATGACGTAGTGGTCTTGACGAGCTCGGCTATCCCATTTGCAGAGAAAGCAATATTATTTTGTGTACCCACTTTGTAGACCGCATAGCATTCCAACGACTTTAAGATCGGTACATTTTTCCAATCATGCTCTTAATATTTGATAAGTTGTTATGTTACTGCCTGGTACGGGAGAAGAGGAGTGGCGGGGTGGCATGGTAGTAACATAACAATGGCGCCCAACGATATAGCCCACTAATTAATTTCATTTTTAGCATATTTCTTTCGCGTTCTAACTATCATTTCTTCTCTCCTTAACTAACTTTCCTGTCAACTATATTCAACTTTTCTTACTATTTAAATGTTTTTTTTTTTTCAGTTTTCCGTCTAGCGGACAGATTTAGGGTCATGAAGGCAACATCGCTTATTTTCCGAAACAAGCGATAAGTGCCTAAGTGACAAACATTGGGGGGAGTTGCTGACGGTGAATACTAAGTTCCTTTTAAGAACTTTAGAGTTTTTAAAAAAGTGGTATCAGTAGTCATCGGCAGCACTGTTAAATGTTTTTTTGGATTTGTTGCATGCAACATCAGCTGCCATACACATGGTCCAGCACGGTAGGTATGTGAGGTTTTTGTAGCGTTGCTCGGGGGTAAATAAATTGACAGGGTAACGGGGAATTGTGGCAACCACGTCTTGAGCTAGTTCTTAAGACGCTGTAGTGCCACATTTCACAAAGTAAAAGAGGGGATTAGATGACATTGACCTTGGACAGAATACACCATTACTTTGCCCAACTTACCCACAGAGTCCATCGGGCGAGGACAACACCAGAATGCACCGACAGTAAACACAATATAAAAAGATAAACTTTTGAAAATTTCATTTTTGGTGAATGAGATAAAAATTTATAAAAAAAAAAAAAAATTGTCCAATAGACATAGTAGTTTTTGCCTATTTTTATCAGCCGAAAACTTTTCTTCAACAGTCAGTTTAGTCTGATATATATTTTTTTTTTAAAACACTGGAGTTTGAAGTTTTTTACCTTTTATATTAGCATTTTTTTTACTTTTTTATATTTATATTTTTTACTTTTTATAATTTTATTACAATTTAATATTATTACCTTTTAGTTGTTTTGAAACGCAAACGCATTCCAGGAAGTATTGTCTGAATTTTATATATTTTCCTAGTGTTATTGCAACTTGTTGAAGTTTTCTTTACAAGGATCTTTTTGTAAAGTTTCGCAATAGCTTTGGAAGTAATCATAAAAAAATGTATTAATTTTATATTTGTACATTTTTCTGCATATACTTTTAAGAGTTTCTTTGCTTGGATTCGTTTTTGAATTTTTGCTATCATTGGCACATTATATATACTTTTTAAACCCAAAACAAGTCGGAATAGTAAAATTCATAAAATTTTCTAATCTTTTTGTTCTTTTATTCGTAGTTTAAAATCTTATGTAGTTTTTTACATATCGATACACATCCTCAAGGAATTTTTTTTGTGGAGGCTATTTATTATGAAGTTTTTTCTGGCTATTTGAATTTTATACATTTAAATACCTTTACACACATATACGTAGAGGATTGCTAATTTTTTATTTTCACATATTTTATTCTATATACACATACGTATCTTTTTATACGGTTTTTTTTATATATGTACATATATACTGTTATGGTATCGCAACAAAAATGGAGCAGTAAGGAAGGCGGTCGGCACGATATGAGGTCGCACTGTGGCTAGTCATTGTCGGCTGGGGTGGGTTCTTGCCAACCTTACCGTCCTGCGCCATAAACAGAAAAAAGGTCAAATCGTGCCTTTAAATACGCGGGGAAATGCACAAAACCGCGCATTCAACTATAAAAACAACAACATCCGGCTAACCCGGATGCCACGGACAGACCGTTGACATCAAATTTCAAATTCAAAAAAAAGAAACCGAAAAGTCTAATAAATTCAAAAGAAACGGAAAATTTAATCTACAAACCAAAATTTAAAAATAACCGATACAAAAAAGAACAAACTAGTAACGGAAATCAAAAGAAAAAAAACCGAAAATCTTAAACAAAAAAAGAACCGAACCGGAACCGACCGGTTACCACATCTGGAAAAAAAGCTGAAAATAATACACGTAAAGGGCCGAACATATAAGGGGGCGCCGCGGGTGTTGTTGCGACGCCCTGGTGCTGACCCACCCTCATCCATGGCCATCGGTGCACCAAACCGAATCCCGATGGCCCCTTACCTAAAATCCTACTATATGCCTTCTAAATGAAAATGAACATCACCATTCCCATTATATTACAAAGAATTTATTTATAAATCATTCTCTTAAATTAGGTTACGGTAAACAATTGAAATTTAGCCTAGCCAAGTAGATATTAGCTGGAGTTTATTACAGAACTCTAAGCAACGCAAGCGCAAAAAAAAAAGATTTTGAAAATCCAAAGTTTTATTTAAATGAAAAGGTGCTTCGAGCTACATAACTAAAATTACAAAATCTACAGGGTATCAATAAGATAAGTTTGGTTTTAATACTATTTCATATTTTAGTTATTATTTATTTATTTATGTATTTTCCTCTTCGGTATTTATGTTATTTTATAAACATTATACAGTTAATTGTGGCCATTAGTTGTATTATTATGGATATATAATCCCATTTTATTATTTTGTTATTATTTATAAATAAAACCTAGATTCTTGTTATGTTAGCATTGTCTTAAATATTTTACTTATTTTAAATATGCATTTATTTCATTAGCATTATTTTAAATATATCATATTTATTATTAATTATTTTATTTCGTTTAATGGTTATTTAGTATGGGTTTTTTTTCTGTGATTTTTTTTTTTTTTTGATTTTATACCCTGCGCTGTTCATTTTTACTTTCGCGTAGCCAACTTTGTTTCGCTTAGCCTTAACCTAACTAATTTAGTTTCTTTTATATATTTAAGTTTTTCCCCCCTCCCAAGGTTTTCCCCTGCATTTAGTTTTGTACAAAAAAAAATATATACTCTATTTATCTATTTAAGTTTCAAAACAATGAGCTTTGGGAATTTTGTTATGTATAACGAAAAAAAGAAAACTAACTACTACAGCGGTTTGGTCTCACCCGGTGGTTGTAGTAGGCCGTTAGTAGGGCGCTACTATGGTTGTTGTCTCTGTTGGTGGTTGCTGGTCATTGTATAGGGCGGCGGGCCTATATTATGGCGGCCCCCGCTGTTGTCACTGCTGGTGTTGTTGTTGCTGCTGCTAGTGCGGCGGGCCTATATTACGGCGGCCCTCGCTGATGTTACTGCTGGTTACTGTTGTTGTTGCTGCTGCTAGTGCGCCGGGCCTATATTATGGCGGCCCTCGCTGATGTTACTGCTGGTTACTGTTGTTGTTGCTGCTGCTAGTGCGACGGGCCTACATTACGGCGGCCCTCGCTGATGTTACTGCTGGTTACTGTTGTTGTTGCTGCTGCTAGTGCGACGGGCCTATATTACGGCGGCCCTCGCTGATGTTACTGCTGGTTACTGTTGTTGTTGCTGCTGCTAGTGCGACGGGCCTATATTACGGCGGCCCTCGCTGATGTTACTGCTGGTTACTGTTGTTGTTGCTGCTACTGCTGCTAATGATGTGGTTGTTGTTGTGATTTCTTTGACTGTTGTATTGTGAACTTCTTCTGTTTGTTGGTTTGTTTGTTTTAGCTATTTATTATCGCCAAGTTGTTATTTTTGTGGTGGTTTTGTAGTTTAATTTTGTAGCTTTAGTTTGCTTTTATATTCTTTTTGCAGATTTTTTTTTTGTTTGTTAATTTTGTTTACGCACACACTTTAAATTTGCGTTTATATTTATTCTTCTGTTTTCTTTTTGCAATTATCTGTAAAAACCAAAAGTTTTTGGTTTGGTTTAATATTTAAAATACGTTTCCGCATGTCTGTGAAATCACAGTTCTATAGGTTTTAGGCCGAATGCTACCAATTTTCAGATTCAATGGCAATTCTATACGACAGCATTCAACCGCCAATATACGTTCAAAACTCTCGGGAAAGGCATCAATCGACGCGTTCCGACCTCCGTACCAACAATCCGAAGGCGGGAATCAAATAAATTGTCTCGGTGGAAAGCTATCAGCAAAAACTCAAAATGCGCTGGGTTCGATCCCAAATAGGCGGCTTCATCCAAGGTATTTATGTGCACAACACCTTTTCGCGTAGGCGACCTTTGGCCGCCTTTCAAAAGAATAACCCTTAGCCGGTCCAACCCCCGGCTACGCGGTCCACAATATTTTTGAGCAGGACACACTTTTTGCACTTTTTGGTACACCCTAATCTGTGATTACAACAACCACATGAAAATGACGAAAAATTTTCAACTTGGATTGCAAATATCTCTAAACAGACACAAAATATAGAACTTCCGCCCCCGGACCATTGACATGGAGGCCAAAACCCGTCGCCCGATACACCCCCCCGAGACTCTCGGACGCACATCAGCAGCACGTGCCGTCGTACAGAATTGCCGATTCAATAGCTGAATTTAACTTGATTCAGAATGCTTTCATAAAAGTGAGCTGCGTATTTATTAGTAATTTTTTTCCGGATTTTTTTCACTACACACTCGCACACACACTGATTTTGCTGTCCAGGTATATTAATATTTAGGTACTTCACAATAGTAAGCCTATATGTAAACGCTGTAGGTTAGCTGTACAGTATATTCACACGCGTAACACGATTTCTTTTACCGTGGAAATAATTAAATTTATACTTCTGTATGTACACACATATACATATACAGAAGAAAAACAACGCAATCACTTTTTTTAACAACTTTTTCGCGAAATGCTACTAACATTTTTTTTCTTTTTACACGCGCACGACCGCTCGGTTCAAATCATGTATACTTTTTGAATTGGTCGAATGCCGGTGACGCTGCTATGCCCAAAATTATTCACTTAACGCGACTGCGCAATGGAAAAGTTCCGTTGGCCCGTTGACGTGGCGTGATTATTGCCAGGTGTAACATTCTGATTGGTCGTTACCATCAGGTGATTGCTATGAACGGATTGCCATCAGGGTTCGAACTAGGACTTTTATTTTCAATACTTTTGTACTACTTAATTTGGTAGAAGTACAGTACAGTACAGGAATATAAAACATAAAAACTATTGAAACTAAAGGGAAGATATACTTTTACTTTTTTTTTCATAGTAGATTTAATAATCATTTGACTGTAGAAATTATTTAGAGCTGAAAGTACGGTAATTATACTTTTATTTTGGGCTTTAAAGGAAAGAAATTAAGTACTTTACTTTCGCTACTATTTTGCTCATTGGTTATTTGTATTAAGGAAAATTTCTTTGGATAAAACAAGATTGGATGCAAGAACATGGATGATAATTAACTTTACTTTCCTGGAGGGTTTATAGATAAAACAGATTGACTTGTAACTATTCAGAGAGAAACACAAAACGTAGTAAATTTGGCTAAAGTGTAGTGACTATGAAAGTTACTGCAAGTTTGGTCAAGTCCGAACCCTGAAGGCACGCTTTCGTTGGCGCGCGAAAAAAAAGAAGGTTCTAGAACATGCGGTTGGTGTGTTCCCTTAGTAACCCGCGGTACACCATGTTGCTGGGTTTGGGGATAGGAGGCACATGAAACTCCTCATCCGACCTAGCCTTTGACATTACGGCTTGCATAGCGTGTAATAAATGAATTCTGTCGCCAAAGGAAACCATTTAAGTTCATTTTTATTATGTTTTTACAAAATTAATTACATTAGTTGCCATTTTTGTCTTAAGGCAGGACAGGATTCCACGTGTCTCCCACCCTGGTCAATTTGGCTGTGACTTCATGTTTTAATGATTTTAACATTTTTTTGTGGGTTTTGTTTTCGCAATCTTGCATTAATTTCAATACACGTTTAGTCTGTACATGTTTTTGTACTCAACTTCTTTTACCCACTTCGTCACGTCAATTCATTGTAAGTCGCCCTTTTCGGGCCATTTGCCCATATCGCTCATTTGACACTTTCAGGCGCCTTGGGTTACCCGCAATTTAACTCTGGCCACACCGAGAACACACCAAACCTTTGTTTGTCTGGCAATTAAAAGTTCCGTTATTGGTGCCTTTTCCATTCTATGGAAATATTTGTGCTGCCACTTCAGCAAAAATCACGCACTTTCCCGTAGCTAAACGTCAAACCGGAAGGTGAATCAAAACTGTCATCCAACCAACCGCATTGCACCAAATAAAAATGACTATCAATTGAAAGTAAACCATAACAATACACACATACATATACATATTTCCTTTATATCTTCTTGCATTGGAACTGAATATTGTTAACACTATTTATTTAAATTTTTTAACTCTGTTTAGCAAATAAATACCTAGGTGAAATAACCATAAAATTTAAAATTTTTAGTTGTCATATATTTGGGGTACAAACGCTTTTAAGTTTTTTAAAGTCCAACTTTGAAGTTCGTTGATTTTTCTTGATACGATTTTTAGGTGGTCTGATTGTGGATTCCCTTTTTTTTTACCAGCCCCTTAGTTTATGGATACGTCCAAGAATCAGGGAGCTATACCAAAGAGGGGTTTAGGATTATTAGCACGCGACGAGCCTCAGCCGGGCTACTACCATGCCACCCCGCCACTGCTCTTCTCCCGTACCAGGCAGTAACATAACAAAGTTTAAGTAATTTTTGCATTATCTCGTAGGTTTCCTTCGTATTTACTGCATGCGCCATCGGGATAGACGGCTTTTGGTTGCCAATATGTAATAATCGCCACTCTTAGGAATCATATGGTTCACCAAACTGTTTGAATAAGCCAGTAATGTCTTTGCAGTAACAAACACTATCCTCCTTCGTATAGCGCTTGGAAAATGGTTCGTGACGAGTTCTATAGTATGTTACCTTAACATTGGATGAAAGGAATTTAAATTGTTGTTGGACAATTCCAAATCTCTTATTCAATCATTGAGTTGTGCTTGTGACAAAGCATTTCTTTCATTTTCCGTGTGAAGTTCAGTACAACTTGATGCAGCGTAAGCAGATGCTGCTGTTGACAATAAAACTGGACCCGGAACTAAAGTTGAATGTGGCAATGGCAATGGTAGTTAGATGAGTAACTTCCGTTGAATTTGGTACTGGCAATGACGCTGTAGATACGCTGGCATGCGTTAATTTTTTGACTTTCCAGCCCCAAATACTTCTGTAGTACAAATATAGCAGTCCGTCGAATGGCAAGGCGGTTCCCTCCACTTCATTGGTGTACTAAATTTCATATGTTGCCTAAGTAGATAGTTTCAGAAATTAGTCAGATATGCATTAAAAACTAGCAAATTCCTAAATTTTACTACGCACCTTTTTGTTCCGGATTCCGAACAGTATTCGGTGTCCATGATTTTCCAGTGTTTTAGGCTGAATGTCAAAATACTTATAGAATGTAACTTTCAAAGGATTTGAAACCGCATCCACACACGTCGCATCGTTTTAACAATATATTGACCGCAGATGAAAAAAAACATATCTGAATAATTCTTACATTCAAACTCGCGCCCTTTTATTCATATTATTTTTTTTTTAAGTAAATGACGGGTTATAAAATGCACTTATAGACTGAACAGTATCCGGGGATCCGTGCAGATATTATAAAGGAACAATTCGCATTTACCCCTACTTATACTCAGATCAAGTAAAAATCGAAGCCTACCTAGGCAAAAAGGTTCCTTAGTTATACTACAAAGAAAACACTACCTGCTTTAAAAAATTTGCTCTTGCTTCAAATGTACCTGGGTTTGAAATTTTAAAGTTTACCTACTTGAGAAAACGGAATTAACAGTTTTTTGTATCTAATAACCCTTCGAAAATCTACCTACGTACTAACTAATATATGAATACTGATGCATATGTACGTGTAGGGTACTTCAGTATTATATGGCTATATTTATTTGAATGCTTATAACTTTTGTATTGGTCCATCGATTTTATTGGCTGAAAGCTTATTTATTTTGTAATAAAACTGAGCTCACAGAGAAAAAATAATATCTGGAAAAAAATAAAATGTTTTCGATATCCTTCCTCGCAAAATACACTTTTTTTTATATTTTTACGAAAAAAAATGGTAAATATCCGTATTGATTGTTCATTATCTTCGACCTACAGCGCCTAGCGAAAAATTTTGTACGCATTGTTTATAGGAAATTTTATTAGCTTTTAGATGTTTGAAACCTTTTTGGAATTGCTCAATTTGTTCTTGAGACATACATGATTAAGTAGAGCCATATGAAATAACGGTAAATCGTAAATATCTCAAATACGGTACCATAGAATCTAAAATAACCTCGATTTTCAGAATAAGGGGGTGGTTTTACATACGTGTTTCATATTCGCGTCTCTGGTGGAGAAAAAAAGTTCGAGTTTGTAGACCAGTGTATCTTGCAGGTTTGTATACATTATAAGGCAAACTGAAAAGGCTAACAACCGCGCAAACCAGCTTGAAACTGGTTATGGTCCGTCGCAGGAGCAATCACTAAATCCTCTAGAGGAAAGTGTAGAGGAACTAATTGAAATGAGAAGTCAAGTTGCACCTAGTGGCGAAGCTTTCGGGACACATCTGTTTTGGCACCAACATTTTCGTCGTTCTAAAATAAATCAAAACTAATATCCATTCTACTATTTATTTAAAATATAATACACACTTTCCCAATTATTCACTAAAATGTGTTGATTTCATTTCTCGCTCAGCTGTTGAATTATTTGTCAAGTTGCCACTTTTTAGGTGTGCAACATTAATTCAACTTCAACTTCAATAAGTTGTAGTTCATAATGCAAAAAAATAGTTGAGTTGTTTTAATTACAATTCCACAAAGCGGTCGTGGTAAATTAGTAAATTGTTGTGGATTTATGACTTGTAGAGGCTATAACTTTTTCTACTACCACATGGGCAATCTATAAAACTGCCAAATTATATCATTCTACATGTTTCATTCAATGAGATATGGGCAGTTTAGTATTTCTACCTCCTTTTTTATGAAAAAGTTGGCGTGGTCGAAAAGCGACTACGCTTATTTTCTATTGGTGTTAATAGTATAGCTTCTACAATATGTGGGCGGTGCCACTCCCCATTTCCAAAAATTTGGTCAAATCGTCAATAATACGACCAACTAAAGAAATCTACCAAATGTAATTATTGTAGCTGCTTTTATTATTATTACATCATTTTAAACGTTTTTTGAAATTATCGATATCGAAAAAAGGGATATGTTTATGGTGCGATTTCGCTCATTTTAAATACCAACCTATCTTGGCCAGAAATAAAACTGCGTGCCAAATTTCTTTCAAATACACGCTGGGTAAAAAAAAGGGCAAAATCAGACTAGTCAATCCTGAGAAATTAAACAAAAACTTTGGAAAAAAGGTTTATAGCTATAACTTATAAATAATTCGAGTTTCGAAAAATTGTGAAATATGTATTTTTGTTTAATCGTTTTGAGTCACACCCAATTTCATTAAAATGCATGACCTTCGAAAAAATTTTAGGTGGCTCCCTTCACAAATTTTTGTCCATAAATATTTATTCTTTAGTTATATTAACGACTATTAATCAGCAAGAGTTCAATTATTAATTCTAATTAATCTAGACCTGGTTTGTTATTTTTCAAATTTTATTTTAACACTGTACTATAAATGAGTGCCCTCACAAAACGAAGCGTGAAACAAGGCCATGGGACCTTGCAAAGATTAGGGCCAGAACTCTATAGCGAACCTCTTGGGCGTTTCGGGCACTATAGAATTTTACCTCTGCGTCCAGCTATTTCATTTACATGTCTTAGAAATGAGGTGGCAATTTCTATCTCTATCTCTATGGCGCGATATACAACAGGTATATCATCATAAACCTCCTAAGAGATTTTTGCGCCAAGCTTCTCTTCCAATTTGTGGTGTGCCGATTTGAATTTTCCCTACAAATTGGTGGGACCTACAGTTTTTTGCCGACTCCGAACGTCATCTACAAAGGAGACGAATTTTTGCTGAGAAGCCTGTCATGGCAGAAATACACTCGGAGAGTTTGCCAAACCACTGCCGAGGGGCGACCCCGTTTTGAAAAACTTTTTTCAAATCACTTTTGATGTTACCTGTACCAGGGCTCGAACCATGGACCTTCGGTGTGGTAGGCCGGCAACACTACCTTCACACCACGGCGGCCTCCTTGGCAATTTCACCACTACTAAAATGACCAAGAAGCTGGGCATGAAGTTATCTCTTATGTTTTTTGGAATACCTTGCATTCCACATACAGAATGGATCAGGTTTGACAAGGTGAACAACTCTATAATCCATGCAGCAGCTACACAGATATATTACTAATTTCATTTGCAAAACCTATAGTGGTAGCAGCTTAGTATTTTAGCTAGTCGAAGGAACCCAAACCGGAATGCCCATTTCTGAACAAGTCAGCTATTTATATATATATAGGTTTGCAACTAATCAAGGGCTTTCATTCAAATAAATGTTATATTTTACACACATCAATCGATTTTTTTTTTTTCAGACGCCGCTTTTTGGCATGAGATCGGTATGAATCAACTTGAAAAGACCTTAAAGCTGACAAAAAAGACAAACGAAGTACCGCGCAAAGCGAAGAATATTATAATTTTTATTGGTGATGGTATGGGTCTCACAACGATAACTGCTGGCCGTATTTTCAAGGGACAATACCTGAAGCATAATTCCGGAGAAGAAGAAATGTTGGCATTTGATGAGTTTCCTTACACTGGATTGGCTAAAGTGAGTTTGAATTAAAATTGTTAAGAATACCCACCCATACAAAAAAATAACGAATATATATGTAGACTTACAACGTGGACCAGCAAGTGCCTGATTCCGCTGGTACCGCCACTGCCTTATTTTGTGGTAGCAAAACTGATTATGGAGCCATTGGTATGGATACAACACGTTCCAAAACAAATTCCACCCAAGGCCGTTTGAAATCTATAATGGATTGGGCACAAGCAGAGGGCAAGCGTACTGGCATTGTCACAACAACACGCATCACACACGCCACGCCGGCCTCAACCTATGCTCATATCTACCATCGCGATTGGGAATGCGACACCGAAGTTCCAGCCGACTCCGTTGGAAAACATATAGATATTGCTCGTCAATTAGTAGAAAATGCCCCCGGTAATAAACTTAATGTAATTTTGGGTGGGGGATTATCGCCTATGGGTGCATTGCGGATGAATGAACCCAACACGGTTCGCTTCGGGGGAAACAACGAAAATATTTGTACCAGAGGAGATGGCCGTAATCTGGTACAAGAGTGGCTTAAACTTGGAAATAATGATACTCGTGTATTTGTGCAGTCGCAAGCACAGCTGAAACAAGTTGACCTAGAAGAAACCGATCACTTGTTGGGACTTTTCCGCAATAATCATATCACATATGCCATTGGTCGGCAAGTAGGTGAACCATCGTTAAAAGAAATGACAGAAGCAGCTATTCGCGTGCTGGAACGTGGGGACGACTCAAAGGTATGCAGAATATGAGTAAATTTCCTAGAATGACTATCTTCAATAAATAATAATAAAAAATGCATCTATCTATAGGGTTACGTGCTAATGGTGGAAGGTGGACGTATTGATCAGGCACATCATCAGAATTACGCTCGCGCAGCAATGCGTGAAGTACTTGAATTTGATATGGCTGTGCAAGCGGCTTTAGATCTCACCGATAATGAGGAGACACTTATTATTGTAACTGCTGACCATTCACACGCAATGACTCTCAATGGTTACCCGACCAGAGGTGCTGATATTCTCGGTTTTGCTAATAATCCAACTGTACCCTTGAAGTATGAAACAATTTCATATGCTAACGGTCCTGGTTATTATGATCATTTAGCCAATGGCAGTGTCGGAGCTGTTGGTGCCGAAGTGTGGCTACCACTTGAGAAATTCACAGCTGAACAACGAATGTCACCAACATATCGTCACCGGGCCACACTGCCTTTAAATGATGAAACTCATGGTGGCGAAGACGTAATTGTATTCGCAAATGGGCCTGGGGCAAATCTAATTCGTGGCGTTTTCGAGCAAAACTATTTAGCGTATGTGATGAGTTACGCCGGTTGCATGGGTCCAGCTAAAACTGTTGATAACAGTTGTAAGGTGGAACTCAGAGAAAGTTCTAGTGGGTCAAAGCATATAAGTCAGAACAGTTACGTCTTCTTGGCTGCAACTTTTTTGTTAAGTTTTTTCTATTCATAAAGTCTGTTTCCCTTTAGTTCCTAGGCGGAATTCCTATGATTGTTGTAATTGTATCCTTAGATTGTTATTATAAATTAAATGTTAAACTAGTCCGAAGTGTTCCTGTAAAGAAGGAAACTGTGTAAAAGTATTTGTTAGCCATTTTATTTGACATTTGTTTATAACTAGCAACCCGCCCCTGCTTCGCACGGAAATAAAATACGTATCGAGTTCTTGCACCATACGATCTAATTCAACATGAATGAGGTGGGGTGAGATTCCCGCATAACTTCTAATGTTTCATTCGGTTGACAGCGAACAAACACACAAACAGCTTTTTTTGGAAAAAGTGCTGCTTTTGTTTAACCCTTTAACAGGCATAAGGATCCTGCAGAATAAAATAACTTTTTGTAGCGGACTATTTACTTTTATTTAAATTAAAAAAAAAAATTTCGGGATACCCCCGGAAAATTTGGTGGGAAATATATTCCCGGTGCTCTTTAAGGACAGTGAAATTGACGAAAACATGGTACCATGCACAGGGGAACATCGCATTTCTCACACTTTATTTTGCTCCTCTTGTCATTGGTTTTGGTGCTGCATAGTTTACAACGCCTGTAAGACTCCAATGCTACTGGCATATGTGCACCCACATTTTGGTAACGCAATTCAGTTGGGACAGTATTTATAGTTTTTTGGTAATTCTCTGATTCCAGTACTCTGACTTTCTTGGAAACATAATTTCCCAAAGATGATGTACGTTTTCTGCTGCTGTATCCTGCGATCAGACCTCTGGCAATGGCCACACGGAGTTCCAGATTGGTGAGGGTTTGTAGTCCTGAAGTGCACGAATATAATATAAAAGCATTGGTGATGGATGCATCAAAGAGAAAATAAAAAATTCTGAGCCACCAACGTTTGCTCCTCCGTCCCACAGAATAAGTTCCCTTTATTTGATCAAATCGATCCAGCTCCCCCCATTCTCCTTGTGCATTGTTGAATAGCCCTTGGGCATTTGATAGATCGACTGGAGCCATCTTTCTGTGTTCTTGAAACAAAGTTATTTCCTACTTTAGGATGAAAAGCAGTGGACAATATCAGTACCTCTTTTGTGTCTTGCCCCACTATGAATGCCACGTCCTTCTTTGTCCTCCACTTGAAGTTTCCTTTGGTAAATTTCAAGTTTTTGTCCTTTTTATAACAGGTAGTAAATCGGATCGATTTCTTCTAACCGTTTAAGTGGCATGTAAACCATTATCGAATGTGACATGTTTTTCAAATTCGTCTTCCAATAGTTTTCTTGTCAGATTCTTTACGACCTTCGCTCCCAAACCTGTCTCAGTTCCTTGACCAGTTTTTCCCGTATATAATTCAAATTCGTATAAATATCCTGCTTTGCTATCACACCGACACCAAACTTTATAGCCCCTTTTGATGGGCTTCAAGGGCATATATTGCTTTAGGCTTGATCTTCCCTTGAACAGGATCATACTTTCGTCTATACTTTGTGACGAAGAGTTTATGGCATTCGTTTGAAAATTGTCACTGAGCATATTTAGTAAAGCACCCAATTTATACAATTTATCAAAATCTGGATGTCCTGGCTGAGGTTGCTGAGTATTTTCATTTAGATGCAGTGTTCTCAATATTTTTTTGAAACGTTTTATAGGCATAACACTGGCTACTTCTTCTACCCTGAATCCTGGGTCGGTTGACCAGTATAAATCTATTTGTGGTAAAATGTGATATCCCATTATCACAACCATGCTTAAAAAAGCGCGAATTTCATTTTTGTCTATTGGATTCCAATTTCGAATCCTGCTCTGTTCTGCATACAAATAAGTTTGTGTAACTATCAAGTTGTATACATCATCGCTGAAAAATTTATCTATATGTGTCACTGGACGGCATCTATTATTCAGCAGATAAGTGGGTGATATTGATATTTCGTCGAAAACCTCTGGGTCTGGTCTACTGTTCCGTATTCTTGTTCCATGGCTCATCTTCTTCAATTTCAGGATCATTCGATTCTTCACATTCACTTGATTCTTTACATTCACTTGATTCTTTACATTCACTTGATTCTCCACATTCAGCTTCCTCTGGTAACTCTATTGAATTAGAGATAGGTTGGTACGTGGCACTTGCTTCTTGTCGAATCGGAATTTGCAATTGTTCAGAAATTGGTACATCTGGAGTAGGAGAACATTGTAATATATTTCGCAAATTATCAAAGTTATATTCTTCATCAAACTCCAATCCATCTTCCGAATCACAGTTGTCTGGAATTCCATAAATTTCCTCTAAAACCCTTTCAATGTCTTGGTCCTTTAGGTATCTTCGTGACATTTAACCTTCAAAAGCCTGTGAAATACACGAAAAATATTAAATGGAAAATGTACACCTCCAGAGTAGAGAGTGATCTAGCCGGGCAACGGGTTCTATATTCCCACCGAGACATTGCAACAGCCGGGCAACGGGAGCTATATTCCCACCAAAACTAACCGTTCAAAACATGAAAATTTTAATATTGATTAATTTCAACAAAATAAATGAATTACTTACCGCATCCAATACGAAAAATGTCAGATGTACGTTGATGAAATTTTCACTTCGAAAAAACATGCATTCGCAACAAAAAATAGCTGGTACCGCCATAACACCTCAAACGTCATTATTCATTTTTTTTATGTTTGGAATATTTTGGTGGTATTGCTAGTGTAGAGAAAAATACTACCAACAAATAAATTGTGTCAGAATCTACCAAAGGAGTTGGTGGTGAAAATATTCCCTATGCCCGATAAAGGGTTAAACAATTTTGGTTAAATAAGATATGATTCAACTATTTTTTTTGATGCAGAACGAAAGTAAATATTTCAAAGTTTAACTTCAAGCAAGTTTCATTTTAATCGGTGGATTCTTTTATGATTTATCGCTGTGTAAACAAAACATTTATGGTTTTTACCACATTTTGTCCGATTGCCACGCCCCCTTTATATATTTATTCACATTATAATGGCTTAAACCTTCCCTTCAACCAATCTATCTATTAAAAAAACCGCATCAAAATCCGTTGCTTAGTTTTCAAGATTTAAGGGGACATAGGGACAGAAAAAGTGACTTTGTTTTATAATATGTAGTGATCCCATCCGAACCCCACTGGATTGGTTATCTTTTTTGCTTGTTTTGGGGAGTGTTACCGAAACGCTCAGGGCCTCACTTTTCCGAGGCGAATACATAACTTATCCAAGAAGTTTTTGGGTATACAAATCATCATTAAATCTCCATTCCGAAGAACTCTTGTTTCGTCGTTTTTGAACTTGCAACTTTGGACTAAATAGGCAAAGGAGAATTAAACAAAGTACACGTTTTACCATCCTCTTGTAGCACCCGTTGTTGTTGCACTCCTTACCTAGCATTGTCATCAAAATTTTCTAACGGAAGTCCCAAGAACATCTCGGTTTTAATAGGCTTGGACCAGAGTGAGATTGGTCTTAGAATAGTCTGCTTTATGGAGCAGGTGAACAGATGGATAGTGTCATGGGTTGGCAGACCCCATGCCGGGAAAAAGTTCGGCATGTCAGGGTTCAGCTTGGATGGGTAATGGTTTAATAAATTACAGTATCCAGATCGAAACTGTGACAGTGTGACTCTTGTCTCCCTCGGAAGTTTGCGTTCCTCTTCGGTAATAGGTGGTGATTGTGCCTGGTCGACTCTTCAACAAAAATTGCCTGCTGAGCATTGCATTATGCTCTTTAACACCGAACATTTTGATGTTCCGATGTCATAGGGAGACATCCCGTGACAGTGTATATTCAATAACCCCGGCAACGAGAATCTGTTGACATAGCTCAGAACTGGATGACAGATTGCTTTGTGCGTTACCAGCAACGTTTTTTTATTTTTTCCTTAAGTACTGCCATCCAGTGATTTGAGGATTTTGTTGCGCCTTTGTACTTTAGTGGCGATCGCGGTTAAATGAAGTAATGAAAAGTGAGAATGATGTATATTGGAACGATTTTTCGTCATCCCTTGTCAAATTTGGTTTTGAGACAAACCGGTTTCGGCGTTGGGCCATCATCAGTGTCGATTTTCGTTCAGAAACCGAAACCGGTTTGTCTCAAAACCAAATTTGACAAGGGATGACGAAAAATCGTTCCAATATACATCAATCATTCACCCTGTCGGAAAAACAACAAAACAAAATTAAAAAGTGAGAATATTATCAAACGTCACCCACAAGACTTTGGATAGCCGGAAGTTTGATACCGTCGACGAAGACATATAATTCCTTGTTTACTTTTGACGTCCAGGTCGCGAATAAAGTCTCCGAGGACTGAGTAGGTGAAAGTGGAAATTTTCGAGAGACGAAAACCCCGTCCTTTGGCAGATAAAGTTTAACCAATACAGTCGTATCATCATGTATTTTTACTATTACTACATTGTTTGTCAGCTCATTTCCAAAAGATATTTCGGAATCTTGCAAAGTCTTTTTATGTATCTTCCCGTTGAGCTAGGCACTTGAAACTTGTAACATAGTTCCAAACTGCGTAACAATGCAATGTGTACAAAAACAAATGCTCTAGGTGGCGCACTAATCACGCCTTCGATTTTTGAGTAACTTCGCGGTGAGCTAGAGACTCGAAACTTGTCATATAGTTGAGAACGTCGTGACAAAGCAATATTTAATCAACAAAATTTCTCTAGGTGGCGCACGGATCCACCTATTTTAAAAATTGATTTTTAACTAACTTCCTGGTGACGTAGGGCCTTGAAACTTAGCACATAGTTCAGGATAATATGACAATATAATTTGTAGAAATAAAAATTCCACTCGGTGGCGCGCTCATCAAGATAGGTGAAAAACTGTTGGAAATCTTGCGATCGATTTTGAGTAACTTCCCGGTGGGGTAAAGACCTTAAACATGACAGATGGTCATCCATATTATAGAACATATGCACTAATAACTGTTATCAGAGTAGCATTGTGCCATTGTGCTGCTGTCTTCCCGTCTCTACTATTTTGTGTGAATTCGAATCTTTTGAATGCGAGATAGGCTTAAATAATCACAATTACAATTGATTTCGTTGACCCCGGATAGCGGGGTCGATGAGGATTTTAGTCGCCACTTTCCTCGGACATATTCTAACCCGCAGGGCATTTGGCGGTGTAATACGGTAGCATAACTGAAACTGAAGACAATAGTAAGGTATTTAACTCCCTCATCGCCCAGATGTTTTTACATCAGCATGAATATGTAGTCTGGGCGCATGGATCTGGAGCCTTTAGACTTACGGATGGCTTTCTCAACCTCGGTAATGATGATGACAATGGCCGCATGCCTGTTTTTCCGTTTATGTGTTTCCCTACGATGCTTTAGGCATTGTCGGCAGAAAGCGCTAGCACATTTCTTCGGTTTTGGCTGAGTATTGTCCCCGAAGGCGATCGAAATTTAAAATTTGTCGAATAAACAGTCCTTGACCGGACGTGGTAGCGATTTGGAATAACCAGTGCAACCTTCTATGTCATGTCACCCCTCTTTATTTAAGAAGGGAGAAGATGGGTAATGAGAGCTGAGAGGCATTATATCCGTAGATCAACCATCGAATTGTACGTCATTACCTTTGTGCATATTAGTAGCCTATTACGACCGGTATGCCTACCTCAAGCATATTCTAAACAGCTAACCCGCAGGGGCGCAGCCTAGTTGTTGTTATTAACAGTGCTTCGCCCTGCCTTATTGGCACAATAATTCTAAATTGTGATCAGGCTCTTCTAACGGAAGTCCGAGGAAAAGCGCAGTTTCCACAGGGTTGGACCAGAGTGATGTTGGTGTTAGAAGAGTAGGTTCGAATGAACAGGAGAAGAGATGTTTGGTATCATGAGGGGACATACCACATGCACGACATGTGTTTGGTATGGTGGGGTTCAGTCTGGATAAGTAAGAGTTTAACCTATTACAATATCCAGAACGAAGTTGTGCTAGCATGATTCTAGGAAGTACACGCTCCTCTTCCGCCAATTCAGGTGGTTGAATATTGATAACGGGATTCACAGGCCGAGATCTGAGGGATCTGTCTACCGACTCAGTGTGAAGGTCTTTAGAGCCCGTCTATGATTCCGCAGATCAAACGGCAAAGAAATGCGGTGCCGGATCTCATTGTAGTGCTTGCGAAGATGTCTCCTTATGTCTCTGGGGGGCGGTGCTTCATCCAATAGATGTCGATTTGGATGACTGGGTTTATGACAGTTCAGAAGGAACTGTCTACTCAAGAGTTCCGCGTGCTCTTGAACATTGAGCAATTTAGACTCTTGATGGAGGTGATACTCAGATGACTTGAGCGGACATACCATAGGAGTTTTGATGGCGTAGTTTCGGCAGACTTGGAATTTCCTCCAGTTCGTGTCAGCAAGGTTGGGCGACCATATGGGCGCAGCAAAGTCAATAACCGGTCGGGCAATAGCCTTATATGTAGCAAGCAATGTTTCTTTATCTTTCCCCCAAGTACTGCCGGCCAGTGACTTGAGGATCTTATTGCGGCTCTGTACCTTTGAAGTTATTGCGGTGCCATGACCAGCGAAGGTGAGGCCGTTGTCAAACGTCACACTCAAGATTTTAGGGTGGTTGACAGTGAGTAGAGGTACTCCGTCTACGTGTACATTTAACTCTTGCCCCATCTGCGCATTCCATGTCGTAAACAGGGTCGCCGTCGATTCAGTCGGAGATAGGGTCAGATTTCGAAGAAGCTGAAAAGTCTCGAAATATAGAAATTAAACAAAAGGGGGGAGAGAACGCCAACTTGCGGCACCCCTTGTTTTATTCTTCGTGGCCTAGATTTCTTGTTCCTGAGTTTGGCTAATGCCTGTCGACCATTAAGGTAATTAGCAGTCCACCTTTTAAGGCCGGCAGGGAGCGGTGTCTCTTCCAGATCTCAGGAGTGTGGCATGGTTGACCGTATCAAATGCTTTAGATAGGTCAAGTGCCACGAGAACCGTCCTATGGTTTGGTGGGTGTTGATTCAAACCATGATTTAGTTGGATGTAGTGCTGTGAGATTTGCGGAAACCATGCTGATGATCGGCCAATTGCAGATTTGCAGTAAAGTAAGGGAGTAGAATGGTATCTAGTACATTCGCGACCGGCGAAAGGAGGGATATCGGACAATAGGAATCTCCTTGGTTCGCCGGCTTCCCTGGTTTTGGTAGGGGAACTACAATCGCCTGTTTCCATATCTCAGGTATGACAAAAGTAGTCATATTCATGGCGATTCTGTCGGGTCCGATGGATTTTGAGGGTTTGGCCTTCATTATGGCTTCCTTGACCTCTGCGACTGAGACGGCAATGGGCGCAGTGGAGTGTTTGCGTTTGTGCGCACGTCGGACGGCTCTTCTCTTAGTCCTACCAGCAGGTGGATGCATTATAAACAGCCGGCAAAAGAAGCTCGCGCATTTCCTGGCGTCCGATTTGTCACAGTCGCCGAATGCAATGGCGACCATGTCATTGTATTTGGTAGGATTGGATAGGGCCTTGACAGTCGACCATAATTTGCCAACTCCGCCGGAGAGGTTGCATGCCTCAAGGTGTTGTTTCCACTTGGTCAGTTTGTGTTCGTTGACTGTCCTACAAATTTCCGCATTGAGATCTTTGATTCTGGGATCTGCGGAATTGATGAGTCTCACTTGCTCACTTTCTCTTGCCATTGCCGCAGCTTCTGCAGGGAAATTCGGACCAATCGATGACCTTGTAAAACTCTCTTTCACCTTTGCGTACGTCTGTCGGTGTGGGTAAGGCAGCGAGGGAGCGCTCTGTATAGTCCGTAAAGCGCTCCCAGTCCACTTTGGTGAAGTTAATGTATGCTAGTTTATCGGTCATCAACGGAGAGTAGAATGGCTAGTAGCTGGTCTGAGGCTAATGTAAGCATCGGTCGGCAGTTGACGAAGTTAATTAGGCCCGCGCTCGTAATGGAGATGTCTGGCGAACTATGGCAGTTACCTGCCACCCTGGTGGGGGCATCTCCACTGACTGTACAGAATGCTGAGTTGTCTACTTGATCTGCAATTGCGTGTCCTCTACTGTCTGTTGGCAAGTTGGAGTGCCAGAGACCGTGATGTGCGTTAAAGTCGCCTAGGGGGCAGAGAAAGAGGGAACTGACACTCGGCGACACTTGGCCTATTCCGGAGGGGATAGGAGTGTAGAGCGACCTTGTGAGATGGAGACACTGGTGAGCGTGAGCGACAGCCGGAAGTAGGTGAGGCGGAAATTGCAGCAATGCTGCTAGTCGTGTAGACAGAGCCACCATTGTGGCTGCTTGAAGTTGGTAGGGGCGGTGGGGGTGCACTAGACCGACGTGTACCGCGGGACGCCCTTAGGCGTGTACAGCATGGTGCCTCGGAAGTACGAGTCTGTGGATGGCAGGGTTAAGCCCTGAGCATCCAGATTTATGTAGCCATCTCTTACACTTGGCGCATTGAACAGAATGCGACCGTCTAATATAAATTTTCTTCCAGCAAACGCAGAAGATCCAATCTCTTGGTCCAGGGTTGGGTTCGACCCCAGCCCGTAAAAAGAGACAATGGAGCAACCCAGCTGCAAGGGTTTGCTCCGAGGATGACAATTTAAGGGTGGGACGAGACAGTTTAGACATGGTTACACTGAAATAACAGCACTTGGCCGGGTAAAAAAAAACCCGGGACATTCCGGTACGGTGGAACCGCCTGTTGTGGGAATGTAGTTGTTGTTTGATCAACTCCTGTCCCCTACCTGGGAGGCTTGAGTACTAGGGCGATAATTTCTCGGACAACTGGTAAAAGGAGGTATGCGGTTGTTCTGTTGCAGTCCACATGTTTCTGTATGTTGTTGTTGTTGTTGTTACGACAAAAACACTCCCGGTACGCTCCGGTACTCCCTAGCGTTACTGTCCGACTACCGCGGTAGCAATTTTGTTTGTCCAGTGTAACTTTCTAGGTCATGTCACCCCTACTTTCGTAAGGAAGGATATGATGAGTAATGAGAGGCGAGAGGTATCTTATCTGTAGATCAGCCATCGAGGTGCACGTCATTACCTTTGTGCATATTAGCCGTCTCTTACGTATGCCTACCTCGGGCATATTCTAATCCCTTAACCCGCAGGTTAAGGTTTCTTTTGCTGAGCTCAGATCATATGATACAAACACACATGTTATGGGGCAACTTGTTAGATACTAGAACGTACGATGGCCTTGATTTAAAAAAAAATGTTCTGCTTACATTTTCAGAAGGAAACTCAGTTTTAAATGCTTCGTATGCTTCTCCTAGCGTCATAAGCATAAAACGTTTTGCAAATACTTGCCCCTTCCTCAGCACTGTGTCCTTTTTACCAGCAGCTTGCACGCTAATTCCGTCTTTTATCAAGAATGCTTTTATAAGCTCTGCCTGTCTTTGATTGTGTGCTGACTTCTCCCTGTTTCCGTTGGAGTCCTCTTTTACAATATACTTATCGCATAAACTCTTTAGAACTGCTCTTTTCTTTCGAAGGTTTTTTGGCAACGCAGCCTCTACCTTTTTTACAGCTTTCCCCTTCGTTTGCTTACATGTGTATGCTTGGTTCTGCACATTCTCAATAAAATCAGCTCTCTTTTTTCGCCGCAATATTTGCTGTCGCAAGCGATCCTTCTTTCGCTTTTCGTCAAGCAGATTTCGGTTTGATTTTAGTTTTTCCTTTTGTTGTTTTCTAAGCGTCCGTTTCCTTTCTGCTTCTTTGCGCTTATATAATTGCCACTTACCGTCACTTTCCTTCATCTTCTCCCGCCACTTCTTCATTCTTTCGGAACTCTTTTCGTGTATTTTTGCTTTCATCTATAAATTATAATTTTAATATTCTACACTGAAATAATTTAAATGAATTTTCGTACTTACCGTCACGGACGCGACCAATTTAAAAACTCAATAAAATAGTTAATTCAACTGTTCAGGAAAAAATTATTTTACGTTTTGAAAGAAGTGCACATGCCTAATTAGCATCTGAGAACTTTCTTTTTTTGAAGTGCATATTTGCTTGTAGGAACAACTTTTGTGGTTTTTTTGTGACGGACGCGACACAAGGATAAGTATAAAGTCAAATAAGAAAAACTTCGATTTCTGAAATTTGTTCGATTTTATTTTATTGTTAAATGAAAGTACAGAAACAGCAAACTTACAGATATAATATGAATCTAGTTTGAACCAGCTAACTTTAAAATAAATGGAAGCAGTACATTTCTTAAAAAAAAGAGAGTAATGAAAATTCCGAAGATGCCTTTTTAAAAGTTATTTTTCTCTCTGTAGGATTACGGGAAATTATTTATCATAACTAATCCATATCACGTACATATTCAGCTTTCAGTGCAAAGCAACAAAAAGAAAATCCAACCAATTTAAATTTTCCGTTCTTGGTGGACCTTATTTGAGATTCGCCCATATACATTTGACCACCCATAAAACGAAAATTGTGAATATATTCGCTCCCCGCGTACTTTTGGATAGCCTGATAAAAAAATCAAAATAAGGTCTGCACTAAAAATAGGACGCCTGTAGAAGAAAATCCTGACCCCCAGAACTTAAAGGCTAAAATTGTTCTCATGGTTAAAGCTTCTCTGGTGAAAGTGCATGCAATTCTCCATTCAATGATATAAAGCTTATATAATTCACTTAATTGGAAATATATGAAATATGTCCTCAAAAAAATTTATGCATTAAAATTTTGAATCCAAATGCACAAAAGTTCAATGAAATTCATCTGTGACCGAAACTTTTACCCAAAAAATTGTTCACTGATTAGAATAAATAAAAATAAATGTATGGCGCGATATACAACAGGTATGCCATCATATACCTCCTAAGAGATTTTTGCGTCAGGCTTTTCTTTCAATTTGTGGTGTGCCGATTTGAATTTTTTTCTACAAATTGGCGGCACCTACAGTTTTTTGCCGATTCCGAACGGCATATACAAAGGAGATAAATTATTGCTTAAACCCTTTCATGGCAGAAATACACTCGGATAGTTTGTTAAATCACTGCCGAGAGGCGACCCCGTTTCGAAAAAAAATTTCAAACCACTTTTGGTGTTACCTGCCCCAGGACTGTTGTTGTTGTTTGTAACGACAAAAACACTCCCCGAAGGTTTTGGGGAGTGTCGTTGAATTGACAGTCCTTGGACGGATATGAACCCGGAACACTCCGGTACTCCCTTGCGGTACTGCCCGACTGTCGTGGTAACGATTTGGTATGACCAGTGCAACCTTCTAGGTCATGTCACCCCTCCTTTCTTAAAGAAGATGATTTATTTTGTTTATTCGACAAGTCGGAAAGAAGAAGATGGGTAATAAGAGGTGAGAGGCATTATATTCGAAATCAACCATCGAGTTGCACGTCATTACCTTAATGCATTTTAGTCGCCTCTTACGACCGGTACGCCTACCTCGGACATATTCTACTCCACGACGCCAGGGGTATCCTAGGACTACACCATCGGTGTAGTAAGCCGGCAACTTTAATTTCGAATATTACTTACATGATATTTTTACGTATTATTACTTAATATTACTTACTTCCCACAACAGCCGGTTCTATCGCACCGGAATGACCCGGGTTTTTTCACCCGGCCAAGGGCTGTTATTTCAGTGTAACCCTGTCCAATCTGGGGCAGGGCGAAGCACTGTTAACAACAACAACAACAAGGAGCTATTTATAATTAATTTTCTATTAGTATTCTTTTTTAGCCAATTTGTAGCCTTTATATCCTGGGATTTTCCCTCTAGAGGTGCCTTTTTTTAATGAATGCCTTATTTTTTATCCTCGAGCCATCCGAAAATGCGCCTCGAGCTCAGAAATAAATACGTTGATTTTTCCATATATTTCATGGGTGCTCTAATGTACATACATATCTATCATAGAAGAATTCAGAACGAAGGACTGCTTGTATGTTCTGCCATCTTTATGTATTTTAAATTTGTTACAAGTAATACTTAACTTAAATGCCCCAGCTGTTGAAATTTCAATAGTTTAAATATACATACATACATACTTGCTTCACGACAAATTTTAATGTTAAAAAAAAAACCCCAGCGGTTTCGTAACTTATTTGACTTTCGGACTATATTGGCTTTAATATTTAGGTATCTTTGTTCTTATTTTATTGAAACAAAATCTGATGGAAAAACTGGCTACCAACCACAATAATTTGTAAACTGCTTACTTTTCAATTAAACACTTAATACATTAAAAGGCGTATTCAAATCATGCTGCTTTAGCTGGTGGTTTCGACTCATCAGCATCAAGTTTTTTTATACGGTTCAAATTAACACATTCTCTAAAAGCAGCTACTTCGTTTGCGCACTTTAATGTTTGCCCGGGATTAACGCGGTAGCAAGCAATAATTTGAGCCTTAAGATCCTGGCATGGTGGCAGTTGGTGTACAGGAGACGCTGTAGCAAAACGTTGACGAACATCTTCCACCGCTGAAGAGTACTCTTTTTCCATGATTGTATTCGTCTTTTTAAGTGTTTGTTCAAGTTCGGTCAGACGTTGACGCCACATATCATCATTCTGCTTGAGTTCCAATTCTTTTTGGCGAGCCATATCAGCTCCAGTTATAGTTAATCCAGTTGGAGCTACGTAAACAGTTGGCGGTGACTGGTAAACAATCGTAGGCGTTGCAGCTATTGGTGGCGGAGTTGGTTTTACTGGTATTGGCCGAACATCTTTTTGCGGAGGTGTTGGGGCAGTAAAGGAGGAAGCATTTTCTTTAGCTGTAAGCAAATAAATTTTTTAATAAAAGATGTTTGCAACTACAACAATCATTTCTTCGATATATAAATATGTAACTAAAAATGTTTGCATTGGTTGCATAACCAATGATTTAATACAAGTTCATACAGCTAGCACAAGTTATGGATCTCTATCTGCAGTACTTTTCTTTTAATTTAAGCCCTATTTATTACATTCATGCACACCTTGCTGATTGATTCCTTTCTTTAGACGTTCCACAACCTCATCCGATATATCTAGTACTCCAGTGTTTGGGTTGTCCATTGATACGAAACGCGGTTCATTTGAGTGTGCTGCTCCCATATTACAGATTTTGGGAACAAAATACCAGTTAAATCAAAGATTTATTTAATCGTTTCCACAATTTAATCTATAAATTGTCCAGCAAATAAAAAGCAAAAATAATTTTCAAAACCTGTATACCAATGGAAACTTCATAAACTGCACACATGAACATATGTCATAATCAGCTGTCCTCCAAATGTCACTAACTTCACCTATGTTATTTTAGGACACATGGTGTTCAATGTGAAGCATAAATTAAAAAGAAATTCCCAAAAGTAAAAGCGGTAATTCTATACGACCACACCTCCCTACAAGACGGGCCGAACCACTCTACATTCCCACAACAGGCGGTTCTATCGCACCGGAATGAACCGGGTTTTTCACCCGCCCAAGGGCGGTTATTTCAGTGTAACCCTGTCCACTCTGGGGCAGGGCGAAGCACTGTTAACAACAACAACAACGGGCCTAACAAAGTGCGCAACTACTAGTGCAGTTTAAGGGACCCACCCAAAATTATGCCAATAAAGTCGAATGGGGTATCAAAAGACGCGTATTCACGTCTAAATTGAGAATCTGACGTCGGAGTAAAATTTTGTTTAACCGTTCAAAAGTTATTAACACATCTTGTGTTACTTTAAGCACAAAAAACTTTCATTTATATACTTACTAACACTATTTTACACGGTGAAACCGGACTGAAGCTAAACCGACGAGAAAACTTTTTTTTTTTTTTTTGGGTTTTGATGTTATGAAAAGGTTCCCAGTGGAACCTATAATTCAGGTTTTTCCTCCAAGTATGATGTGATCCAGGTTAGACTTAATTCTGTGCGTTGTTTGTCGCTTCGCTACTGCATACGTGGTAATACCATTGGCCAGAACCTTGTGCAACAGCTTAGCGTGATTGTGATACGTATATATGTTACGTATAAGTGATGTGACTGCAACACGGTTGCAAGTATGTATTAAACATTGTTTACCTATACTAGTTTGGCATCTAATTTTTCAGCCATTTTGCGAATTTGAGTGGGAGGCAGTGGATAATGGTACTCGGCTGCGTGGAATGAGAGATCAGTGTCCGGGACTCTAGACAAAATTCGCACAAAACCCTAAAATTCAAAAAAGGAGTTAAACTTAGTACGAAGTTTGCAAATAGTAACTATATGTTGCTCCAATTTTAACTGAGCATACAATTTTTATATATGTAAAATTTGCCAGCTAGTGTTTGATTTATTACTTATTTTGCTTAGGTTAAGTAAAAATTATCGTATATTTAATTGTTGTGGTATAAGTTCATACGAAAAACATGAATAACATAAAAATGTCATTTAATAATTCTTTCTATTTAACGTCAACTGCTAAAACACGTCCAAAAATGTCGGGAGGGCTATGAAAAAACATGCTTTGACATCGGTATCAATAATCCGAAAGCGGAAACTCGATTTTATATTTCTGTTAAGAGTAATTTGCAATTAAAGTTGACAATTTTCTGCCATTTTCATTTGGTTCTTGTAATCACACATATTAGGTGTTACAAAATAGGCAAAAGTGTGTTCCGCGCAGGAATACTGGAGATCGCGTAGCCAGTGTTGGATCTGCTAAGGGTTATTTTTTTGAAGCGTCGCCGCAGGAAGTTGTTCTGCACCAAAATGCCCTGGATCACCCCCCCTATTTGGGATCAGAACCGGGTCTTCTTTTGTTTTTTGGCAATAACTTTTCACTGAAACAAAAAATCGAATTCCCGCTTTCAGATTATTGATACCAAGTTCAAAACGCATCGTTTGACACCCCTCCCGACAATTTTGGACGTGTTTTACCAGTTGTCTTCTAAAGGAAACAATTACCGAATTTTCTACTCACCAAAGCAATTTTTCACATAATTTTCCTTGATGGCAGATGGTGCAATATCTGCTCTTAAAAGGTTGAGGATGAATTTGTTGTATTTTGTGCTGACTCGGGTTACTTTTGCATATATTTACACACAACATAATCCACTAAATAAACAAATTACAATTTTGCAATTAAAAAAATCTCTGCTTGCCACAACTTTGTTTACGTATTAGGAAACAATGGCATAGCAAATACGAATATCAACAAAACCCAATGCCAAAAGGCATATGCACATGGCTGTATTTTAATACACTAAAATGCTTAAAAAAAAAGGACTTAACCTTTAATTTAAAGTTAAAAAAACAACAAAAAACTTGATTAAAACATAAAAATTTCTTCTTTTAACAACAAATAGGATATTATAGAGGCTATATCTTCAAAAATATGCTAGGTTTATGGCTTTTTAATATTTTGCTTTAAAAATCTTAAAGTTTTCTTCAAATAATGTGTCGAGAACTGTGCGTGTGTTTATATGCGTTTTTAGCAATCAGCTGTTAGTTGCGCTACTAGTAGAGATATACTATGGCCAAATCTGACCATGTGTTTGCTGTCCGTGTGCACACGTACAGCACACGGCATCCCTTTCTTGCGTATGTAAAACCACATCTGTCTGCACTCTTCACTCTCATTATCCATAATGAAAAGTTGGGTTAGCGCTAACAGTCAGGTATAATGCAAACGCACGACACCGCTAATGGTTATGAGTACGGCAAACATGCGCCAGGACTAATGGTGTTGAATGGCAGAAACTTCATATTTAGCTAACAATGAAAAGACAATTGTTTGTGTTATTAGATTTGGTTTTTAATATAATTTAAAATTACACAATTTTCACGTTAACAATAGTCAAAAAGATCTATAAATACATACATATTCATATCACTAAATATTTACAAAATATAATTTCACTCCATTAGACGCAAATTGCAAATTCCTTTGCTCGTCCACCTGAAAATATAAAATTTTGGGTGCATAAATATATAAACCAGGACTTGACTTGTTTAATAACAATAATTAGCACTATATACATACTTGCCTTATCTAGGCGTATTAGTTGCAATTTCTCTGCAAAACTTCTTTTTTTTTTTTTTTGGTGGTTTGAGCGAATGGCCAAGGTTGGTGAACCTAAAGCCAGGTTGATTTTCGGATTGGTATAATTTCAGATTGTTGTAATTTTCAGCTTGTTGACTTCAGATTGTTGTACTCCATATGATTGTAGATCTTGTTTTTATCGAGCACATGTATTGACTTTCAGTGCTGGTTTTCTCCGTTGTGATATTTCGGAGGGTTGTATTTTTGTGTTTTTGAGTATACAACATTTAACATATGGTTTGGTTAACGAAAGCACATATAATGACGTGTGTTTAGACGGGACTGACAATGAGAATGGTGGATACATGTCAATACCCATTATGGTATGAACGAATGTTATTATTTAAAGTCATATTAAAATATACTTGAATACTGAAAAATATACAAATAAACATATAATTCTAACTTGCTTATTGATATTTTCCTTATTATAATAGTTTTAATTTTTTTTTTTTAATTAATTTGAGCTTTTTGTAAGAAAGAGGAAAGTTCAGTAATCTTGGTTGCGTTGTTTCCACGAAATATGTCTTCAAAGCTGAAGTGATTGTCAAAGATATTAAAGTTGGATCTGATATGGTCAAGGTTTCTGCATAGGAAGGTTTGGTGATAGTAACTATCCGTTTGACCACATGAACATCTGGTCGAATTGATAGCCCGAATTTTGTGAAGATACTGTTTGTCGTAGGTGTGTCCCGCGAGTATTCTGTTAATTGTCTTAATTTCGGTGGTTGGAATATTGAGGTTTTTAAACCATGTTTTGTTTTTTCTAACAGAATATGTAGTAGCAAATAAGTTTGGCTTGTCCGTGGAGAAGTTTAAAAAGTTGTCGTACCAACTGTTATGTATGCTAGTTTTTATTAGTTTGAGAGCTTCGACAATTGTAAGTTTTGCATCCTTGTTCGGACTGTTGGACGTTGCGTTTTTGGCAATTTCGTCAGCTCTCTCGTTGCCAGGGATACCTTTATGACTAGGTACCCATACGATGTGGATTTGATCAAAGTTATGACTAGTGATAGTTTTATGGATATTATAAGCAATGCTGTTGGTATTCTTGGGATTCCGCAGTACTTGGCATGAACCCAGGCTATCCGTGAAAATTACCAATTTTCTGCATTCCTCGTTAATGGCTAAATTAATGGCTTCTTGGACAGCCATTAGTTCGCCAAACACGGAAGATGATTTGAAGTAGTTAATGTTGAAACTGTGTTCAGAGTTTGATGAATAATTGTAAATACCACATCCAGTAATGTCTTGTGATAGCGACGTGTCCGTGAACATAATGTGGAAGAAATTTGCTTTATAGTCCTCAATTATACGAGAGAAGTGGGCCTGAACTGCTTCAGCTGTCATGTTTATTTTCTTCCCAGGGAAAAATTGTTCGTGGATGACAAGGTTGGAGATAGAACAAGGAGTGTGAGGATCGACGACCTCAAGGCTCTCGAGAATCTTTCGAAGGTTGTACACTTTTGAATAGCTGGAATTGGAAGTGACATTACTACAGATTGACATTTTAATAGGATTATCATAAGCAAAGATTTTAACCAATTCTTTAGCCGTAAGCCAAGTGGCTCGTTCGGGAGCGGGAAGTTCGTTAGCAATGGCATAAATTAAGGGAATGGGTGTGGAGGCGTTACCCCCAAACATCTTCTAAGAAATGTATTTTGGACGGTCACAATTTTTTTTGTGGAAGAGTTGGGACTGTTCGAGGTGGTGGTACTACAGTATTCCATTTTGGACCTGATTAGCGACTTATAGACATTCAAGGCTTTTTGTGTGTTCAACCCAGATTTTATATTAGTTAGATATTTTAAGAATTTCATGTTGCTGGAGGCCTTTCCAATTACAACGTTATAATGGTCCTTGATGGTTAGCGAACTATTTATAGTTCTACCTAATATTTTTTAAATTCTGAACTTGCAGAAGCGGTTGAACATTGAAACATTTTTGATGGGACCTCTGCTCAAGTGAATGATTTTGGTTTTATTTGCATTGAAACTCAGGTTTAAGTTGTTGCAGTTTTCTGCAAAAAGATTCAAGGTAGATTGTAGGTTTCTGTTGGCATCCTCGAGAGTGTCGCCAGACGATACAAAGAAGAAATCATCAGCGAATTGATATATATTGGTGCTATTGTTACCGTTGTTGTGAAGATTAGCTGTATAGATATTAAATAAAATGGGTGATATGCAAATGCCTTCAGGCAGTCCATTATATATATTGGTGGTTTCCTTGCCCAATTTGAGTTTCCTTAGAGACAGAAAATTTGAAATCCATTCAGTATACAGTTGATCAATTTCCAATTCAGATAGCATCTCTTTCAGAATACCTATGTCCACACAGTTGTAGGCATTCGAAATATCAGTGGAGCATAGAATAACTTGTTTCTTCTCGCATTTCAAGACATGAATGTTGTGTAGAATATGATTAAGGCACATAGAACACGATTTGTTTTTCCTGTAGGCAAAAGAATTTGTGGGAAGCATTCATTTGCAAAACTCCTTATTAAATATTCTATAAATTTTTTAACGACGCACTAACATTTCTCTCACAATACCAAAGAAGAAGATGCACAAAGAAAAAGAAAAACTTGGCAGAAGGCTTTGTGTGTGTTAGTAATTTACAATTTTCGCTTGCATGTATTAGTAAGTGTGGCTAGAAGGATATTTTTCTCAATTAGTTTCTGAAGAGCAGTGTGGCAAATCTAACCATGTGTTTGCTGTCCGTGTGCACACGTACATTATGCGGCATCCCTTTCTAGCGCATGTAACACCACATATATCTGCTCTCTTCACTCTACTATTGTGCCCTCGTAGTCTCACAGCACACCATCTAGGCCGATCCCGTTCAGAAAATCCAAGATGGAAGTCAGCTTTATTTCATGTATGTGCTTGCACTCTAGTGTCGGGAAACCTAGGTGCTTCTGTCTTTTCCTGCAGATGGCGCCGCATTTGCACAGTATATGCTCCGCTGTTTCATCCTCCATATCACAGAATCGGCAGAGGCTACTGGACGTGTTGCCCAGTTTGTGCAGGTGGGTATTGAGGCTGCAGTGGCCCGTGAGAACCCCGGTTATGATTCTGAGATTATTCTTGGATAGGGTTATTATTTCTTTATAGTGTTTGCTTTTGTATTCCCCCACCATAGCTTTCGCCTGGCTTGGTCCGACAGTCTGCTGCCAGTACAACCTCCTCATGTTGGTCTCTTCTTTCCTCAGCTCTTCTTTCATGGTGTGAGAGTCTATTGCTAGAATGGTTCTGGGCCAGTGGGTTTGGTTGCTGCCGCTTCTCTGGCTTGTTGGTCCGCCCGTTCGTTGCCATCCACCCCCGCGTGGCCTGGAACCCAGCCTATTCGGACATTGTTGCACGACGCAAGGCAGTTTATCCTCTCTACGCATTCAAGTACCAGTGAAGACTTTATCTCGTAAGAGGATATAGCTTTGAGAGAGCTTGACTGTCACTTAATATAGTGATATTCTCATTTGTGTAGCCGCGTTGCAAAATTTATCTCTGCACATAGACTTATAGCGACTACTTCCGGCTGGAGGATGCTGGGGTGTTCTCCTAGTGATACGGAGAGCTTTACTCGTGGGCCAAAGATGCCCGCACCAATTCCCTCAGGGGTTTTCGAGCCATCCGTGTACCACACTATGGCTAGGTCTTGGTGAAATTCATGAATTTTTGTAGAATTCCATGAAGTTTTGTCCCCTAGTTCCGACTTGAATCTCCACTCAAACATGATAACTTTAACAATATCGTCTCTTGGAAGTTCGCGGACGATATCCGTTGGAGCCTCTACCGAATCCCTCATTTGTTTGCTCAACAGGGTGCGTTTGTCCGCCTGTTCCACTACAATATGCAGCGGGCTCAGGTCAAGGAGCACTTCTAATACCGCTGTGGGGCATGTGCGCATTGCTCCCGTAATGCATACACAGGCCAGACGTTGGATTTTAGATAGTACCTTCTGCACTGTGCTTAGACCTGACCTGGAAGACCAGGCCACCGCCCCGTATACTATTATTGGCCTAACGATCATGGTGTACATCCATCTGATCATCGCCAGGCTACATCCCCATGATTTGCCCGCGAGTCTTCTGCACACCATTATTGCTTTCGTGGTCCTTGATGTTGTGTGCTCTCCAGAGGAGCTTGGAGGCGAAAGTGACTCCCAGGTATTTCACTTCGGCAGCAATCTCTAGTGATTCTCCTCCTTGTTAGATTTAATGCTCTTTGAGTGATATCGTAGAGTGTGTTCTCGAACTTCGCTCTGGCAATGATTACTACATCGTCCGCGTACCCCTGGCAGCAAATTCCGTTGTCTGTCAGTAGTTGTAGAAGTTCGTCCACTACTACGCTCCACAGGAGTGCCGACAGTACCCCTCCCTGTGGGCATCCTCGTATGGTTCTTATCTGAACCGTGTCTTCCCCAATGGTGGTTTCTACTGTCCTGGTACGAAGCAGTGCATCTACTCATCTTATGACGGGCTGCGGAGCTTCTTTCCTCTCGAGTGCTCGACATACACTCGTGTGCGAGGTGTTGTCGATAGCACCCTCGATGTCCAGGAAGGCACATATCACCGTTTCGTATTGCTCGAACGCCCTCTTAATTTCCGTGGTCAGCTGGTACAGGGCCGTGTCCGTTGATCTGCCTACCCTGCAAGCATGTTGGCCCACGTGCAAAGGTCTGTGCCTTAGAGTGTTCGATCGGATCTCTTGATCTATGATCTTTTCCACCGTCTTGAGAACGAAGGAGGTGAGACTAATTGGTCGAAAGGACTTTGCCAATGAGTATTCCTTTTTCCCCGCTTTTGGTATGAATAGCACCTTAGCTCGTCTCCATATGGTTGGTATGTAGGCCAGCGCCATGCTGTCTCTCATGATACCTGCCAGATATGGGACGAGTTGCTCTCCCTGCTGCAGGAAAGCTTGGTATATCCCATCCACCCCCGGTGACTTAAACCGCTCAAAGGATGCTATTGCCCATTTGACTGTACTCTTACTGAAGATAGATTTCGCTAGCTGGCAGTCCCGTGCCGACGGTCTCCCCTGTTGGGACCCGACCTCTTCAAGGTCTGTCGATGAATCCGGAAAGTGAGCGGCTAGTTGTACCCTGGCTCTTTCCTCCTCTTTGCTAGTGAAATCCCCATTAGGGAGTTTCAAAGCCATCCTTGTTTCCCCCCATTCCATGGCCAGAGCTTTATGGAGCCGCGTGCAGTTTACGGGACCCACCAAAATTTAGACCCAATCGAGTAGGGTATCAAAATACGCGTATTCAGGCCTAGATTGAGAATCTGATGTCGCAGCTAAATTTTTTTTAACCGTTAAAAAGTTATAAGCAAAGTACTGTTTGAACGACACACTTTGTTACTACACTTTTTACATTACTTTCAGAGCACAATAATCTTTTTTTATTATATCTTCTATTATTAATTTACATAATAAAGCCAATCTGAAAAGAAACCGGCCCGAAAACTCATTATTAAAGCGTATTTAATATTAGAAATACTACCCCTAACCGTGCGAATTACTTGTAGTAAAAACATTGAGATTTTGAGCGTTGCCAACATACCATTACGAATAAAGTTTAACAGTGGTGCCAGTATATATGAAAAACAAACCTTGACCACTTATGAAGAATTTCTTAAGTTACTGCTTACACAATCCATATAATCATAAACCTCAATTCTGTTTAAGACAAATATTGCAACAGTATCTAGAATTGTTAATACCAAAAAATACGGTAATTCTATACGACAGCACGTAACTGCTAATATACGTCCAAAAATGTCGGGAAAGGTATTAAACAACGCGTTTTGATCTCTGTATCAATAATCCGAAAGCGGAAATTAAATAATTTGTTTCAGTGAAAAGTTATTAGCAAAAAACCCAAAATGGCCTAGGTCCGATCCCAAATAGGGGGCTTGATTCAAGGTATTTATGTGCATAACACTTTTCGGTACACCCTAATCTGTGATTACAACAACCACATGAAAATGACAGAAAATTTTCTACTTTGATTGCAAATATCTTTGAACAGACATAAAATATCGAATTTCCGCTTTCGGATTATTGATATGGAGGTTAACACCAGCCGTTTGATACATTTCCCGAGATTTTTGGACGTATAGTAGCAGTTACGTGCTGTCATATAGAATTACCTAAAATATAAAACAATGATAATTTACCATTTATTTAAAAAGCGCTATAGACGAAAGTTCAGATTAAATTAAACGATGGAAAAATTGAGTTTAATTTCAAAGCGCCGAAATAATAACGTTTTATTTAAAAAGCGCCGGAGGCGAAAATTTGGAATAAAAAATCGCGCGGTGTTATGAAATGATAACGTTTTATTTAAAAGGCGCCGCAGGCAAGTTTTTTACTATTCTACGCAGGCTAAGCTAAACTTAAAAAGAAGTAACAGCCATTTATAGCGGTCTGGCATCGCTGGGACAGGAAGTAGTGCTGCCAACTTTTTGCATATCAGTTGCTCCTTTTAAGTTTAGTTAAGAAACTATTAGCATGACAGAGATAGATATACTTTCAAGCACTAGTTTGAATAACAGTAAATATTAATTGAAAATAACTGCTTATGAAAAAAACAGTTACAAATTATTAACAGTTTTTCCGCGAGCGGTTCGTATCGGATGTGATTTCAAGTGCTTTAAAAATGAATTCGTGTGAAAATTGCTGTAACATTTTTACAACATTTTTAAGAATGGACGAAGATCGTTTGCACGATTTTTTAATTAAACATGGTGTAGTTAGTGATTCTAAAATGTGTCCAACATGTAAAAAACAGTGAGTTGTGGCTGGGAGAAATTTTACTTGCCGTAAGTTGAACACGGTCTTGAAAAATAAAAAAACAAATAAAAAAAAAATGTTCATTCAAACAAAGTGTGTACAACAATACATTTTTTTCCGGCTCCCATTTGAGCGTCGACCAAATTTGCCGATTCGTCACATATTTCGTGGTAACACCGCACCCTAAAACCGCGTATTTGGAAGAAGCGGTGGGCATTGCGCACCATACGGTTATTGACTGGACCAGCTTCATAAGAGAAGTTCTTATGGAATTGTCCATCACTAATAGCGGCAGTGTGATCGGTGGAGAGGGTAAGGTGGTTGAAATAGACGAAGCCAAAATGGGACGCCGAAAATACAACCGCGGAAGGTATGTAGAGGGCCAGTGGGTTTTTGGTGGGCTTAAGATCATCAAGCAAAAGATCGCACCGGGTACGACGATATATACGGACTGTTGGAAGGCATATGACCGGTTGGAGGACCACGGTTATATGCACGCCAATGTAAACCACAGCGAAAATTTTGTGGACCCATCAACAGGTGCTCATACACAAAACATTGAGCGGCATTGGCGTGAGCTTCGGGCGAAGGTTCCCCGGTATGGAAGAGTGGAGGAGCATTTCGAGGGCTACATAGCCGAATTCCTCTTCCTCGGAAAGTTCACTACGCAAAGCGAGCGCATACACCACATATTTAAAGCCATTGGTTCATTATACAATCCAAACCCCGAATAGTACAATGTCATGTAAGTAGACATATAGACATTTATTTTTAAATTAAATAATTATCTAAGAAATTTTATTCTTTATTATAGCTTGACTATTTTTTAATTTTTGTAAGCATGCGGTATTCACATATGTAAGATTGCGGTATACTTTGGAATATCATGTCACCCTAGGTGACCATTGAAAGGTGAAAATAGGCCTACAGGGGAACCGAACACCTAAAAAAAATCGGTAACGCGCCTTCATTGCAACCTCCCGGGTGGTGTGGAAGGGCAGTATATATTAACGCAACCTAATTGATAAATACGCTAAAATTATTAAGTTTTCTCGAAGATCTCACTTTAACTATTGTAACTAAGTATTTTTATTATTGTTGTTTTTCTTTATTTTGACGACAAATACCCAATTTGTATATTTCTTTATAATGTTAAACACCCGTATATTTTTTATGTTCTTTTTGCGCTCCACCTAGCCCTAGTCGTTCAATCGTTAAAAACAAACCAAAAAAAAAAAAAAAAAACCACATCCGACTCATCAGCATTGTTTACCTATACTAGTTTGGCATCTAATTTTTCAGCCATTTTGCGAATTTGAGTGGAAGGCAGTGGATAATGGTACTCGGCTGCGTGGAATGAGAGATCAGTGTCGGGGACTCTAGACAAAATTCGCACAAAGCCCTAAAATTCAAAAAAGGAGTTAAACTTAGTACGAAGTTTGCAATTAGTAACTATATGTTGCTCCAATTTTAACTGAGCATACAGTTTTTATATATGTAAAATTTGCCAGCTAGTGTTTGACAGCTCATCAGTCAATCGGTTAATACCATAGTATATCCCTACTAGTAGCGCAACTAACAGCTGATTGCTAAAAACGCATATAAACACCCGCACAGTTCTCGACACATTATTTGAAGAAAACTTTAAGATTTTTAAAGCAAAATATTAAAAAGCCATAAACCTAGCATATTTTTGAAGATATAGCCTCTATAATATCCTATTTGTTGTTAAAAGAAGAAATTTTTATATTTTAATCAAGTTTTTTGTTGTTTTTTTAACTTTAAATTAAAGGTTAAGTCCTTTTTTTTAAGCATTTTAGTGTATTAAAATACAGCCATGTGCATATGCCTTTTGGCATTGGGTTTTGTTGATATTCGTATTTGCTATGTCATTGTTTCCTAATACGTAAACAAAGTTGTGGCAAGCAGAGATTTTTTTAATTGCAAAATTGTAATTTGTTTATTTAGTGGATTATGTTGTGTGTAAATATATGCAAAAGTAACTCGAGTCAGCACAAAATACAACAAATTCATCCTCAACCTTTTAAGAGCAGATATTGCACCATCTGCCATCAAGGAAAATTATGTGAAAAATTGCTTTGTTGAGTAGAAAATTCGGTAATTGTTTCCTTTAGGAGACAACTGGTAAAACACGTCCAAAATTGTCGGGAGGGGTATCAAACGATGCGTTTTGAACTTGGTATCAATAATCTGAAAGCGGGAATTCGATTTTTTGTTTCAGTGAAAAGTTATTGCCAAAAAACAAAAGAAGACCCGGTTCTGATCCCAAATAGGGGGGGGTGATCCAGGGCATTTTGGTGCAGAACAACTCGAGTTTCCGCTTTCGGATTATTGATACCGATATCAAAGCATGTTTTTTTGATAGCCCTCCCGACATTTTTGGACGTGTTTTAGCAGTTGACGTTAAATAGAAAGAATTACTAAATGACATTTTTATGTTATTCATGTATGTATTTTCGTATGAACTTATACCACAACAATTAAATATACGATAAAGTTTACTTAACCTAAGCAAAATTAGTAATAAATCAAACACTAGCTGGCAAATTTTACATATATAAAAATTTTATGCTCAGTTAAAATTGGAGCAACATATAGTTACTATTTGCAAACTTCGTACTAAGTTTAACTCCTTTTTTGAATTTTAGGGTTTTGTGCGAATTTTGTCTAGAGTCCCCGACACTGATCTCTCATTCCACGCAGCCGAGTACCATTATCCACTGCCTCCCACTCAAATTCGCAAAATGGCTGAAAAATTAGATGCCAAACTAGTATATTTAAACAATGGATTTGGCACACTGCCATTGTTTACCCCTACTAGTTTGGCATCTTCTTTTGCGAATCGGAGTGGAAGGCAGTGGATGAATGTACTCCGAGAGAGTGGAATGAAGGAAATCGCGTTCAGAGTTGTTTTAAAGTAAAAACTGCAACTAAAAACTTCAATTTAAACTGAAATATACATTCTGTAGGAACTGATAAGTTGTTATAACTGCTTTATATTCAATAATTTGGGAGTTTCAAGTCTTCATGTTCAATATTGCAGTATTTAAATTTAATTGTTTTATTACTGCATACAACACAGCCTGTGTGGTTTGTGTGTGTGTGCAGATTCGGAGTAAGTTGCGCTGCTAGTAGACATATAATATGACACTGCTCTTCAGAAACTAGTTGAGAAAAATAAGCAAAAATAACGCAAGCGCAAGTCAGGCTGAGAGGTTATCTGACCAACCATTTAACTGGTACCTGTCTAGTAGGGTAAGCAAAAATAACGCAAACGCAAGTCAGGCCGAGAGGTTATCTGCTAAAACACGTCCAATAAATTCAAAAATCCGAAAGCGGAAATACTGGGGATCGCTTGGGAAAGGCGATTTGTATGGGGAAATTTGACGCCTTTGGATTTTTTCGCCCAAAATTACTCATTTGGTGCAGTGTAAATGTAGAATAACTGTTATTTTTGTGAAGCGCGGCTGAAGGCCGCCTGCGCATAAAGGTGTGCTACCCATAAATACTATGGAACAGGCCCCCCCTTTGGGATCAAACCTGGGACATTTTTTGGTTTTTCGCCAATAACTTTTAAACTACTAAAAATAATGGGTTTCCCCCACCAAATTAGGGTTTATGGGACCGAAACGCATCTCTGGGTATCAATATTGACATTTTTAGTGCATTTTTTACAGTTGACGTTGGATGTGTTACTAAATTATTTCTTGTATAAATTTTGCTGAAAGGCAGCATGAAATGTAAACGGCTTCTTTCGATCGCCGCTAATGTCATAAAATGTCCTACCATTGGAACAGGGTGTACAAAATTCAAATGTTGTTGTTGTTGTTGTAGCGACTACTTAACCTGCCTGCCACCCCTCATCCAATACTGTCAGCAGGCTCTTCTATCGGAAGTCCAAGAAACCTCTCGGCTTCAACAGGGGTGGACCAGAGTGAAATTGGTGTTAGAAGGGTAGGCTCAGTTGAGCAGATGAACAGATGGCTAGTATCGTGGGGAGGCACGCCGCATGCCAAACAGACATTTGACATCTCAGGGTTCAGTCTGGATAGGTAAGAGTTTTATCTGTTACAATATCCAGAACGAAGTTGAGCCAGCATGACTCTTGTCTCCCTAGGCAGTTCCACAAAATTCAAATCATACTGTCCTGTTCATTTCCCTTTCGTTTCAATGTATTCTTCAAGATTTTTGCACGTTCTGATTGCCGCGATTTTTTGTATGGTTTGTTTTCAAATTAAAATATAAATAATTTTTGGGACAACTTATGTAGAATGTATCATTTCCAGTTACATTGCATCGCAGGGTAATTGAAATGGAAGGAACACCCAAAATCAAAAAGAGAGTATCTTTATCATTGGCAAGGCATCAAAAAAGAGACGGTAATGCAATACTGGTTTGATTTCTCTATAAGCATACTCAACAGGTTTTTGTCTTCTTTTCCTAACCATCCAGCCTCATCACGTCTTTCAAATGGGACTACTTATCACAAAGTCTGTGAAATTGTACTTACTAACTTAGATGACCATGAGGACTATACAAACAGAACAACAAAATCACCATCTTTATCATCAATAAGTTCCGACCGTGGTGTAGCATGCACACCGCCATACAAAAAATTTAATTTAGACGATAGTGTCGAATATTCACCAAGATTCTGTGAAAGCAGCTATTCGCCCTCATATTTACTCTCGCAAACACTTACCTCCAATAGCCCTGAAGTTGGCTGGAAATGGGGGCGCCGTTCAATAGATGACCAATCAGAATCATCTGCCTTGACGCCAGACTCCGCTTTTACAGCAGACAGCAGTTTCACATCAGCAGGTTCAAGTAGTAAAGATGTCCGAAGTTCTCTAGGACGAATAGCAGTTGAATCCCATACTCAGCGTTTTGCATATGAAAAGCAAAAAGAGGAACATCGCCGGAAATTAGAAATAGAAATGAGAAGAGCTGAAAAGCTGCGAGCAGATGAATTGCTAAAACAGCGTTGTGCTAAACTAGAAGAACAACTAAAAGAAGCTGAAAAACGCAGAAAGGAAAGTATTAGAAGCAGCAATCAAACTGTTACACAATGTGACAAAAGAGAGACCAATAACAACAGCAAGAACACAAATTCACTTATGCAACCAGTTGCTGACTTAGCAGCAATAGAGGATATATTTTCGAACGCGAATGATACCCTTGATGACTTCTTTAATGATTCCGTTGCAGATGATATACTCCTTGAAGCTACCCAACAAGTAGAATCAAAAATAATAGAGCTAACTCAGAGAGCATCAAATACCAAATGTGTTGAGAAAACAAACAATGAAGATACAACGTCTGAATGTGCGACTATGCCACAAGGAGTTCCTAACTCGGAACGACGAGAAAAACGATCGTCGCTCTATATGAAGTTTCTCGAGGATGACTCACCCGATGATTGGTTTCTTTCACTTGACGATGTTATTTTAGAGGCAACACAGCAATCAAAAAAACCTCGCAACTCATTTCAACGGCACCATTCTATGCCCACGAATACTATAACGACTTTAGCTACTGGCAGCGCCAGTGCCACTCGTAATATGACAGCAATGCCATCAAAAATTTCGGAGACAAGTTCACGAGGCATCACATCAAGTACAATTACTACTTCAACAGTTTCGTCGCCAAAAATTAAACGACATGCTAGTTCGCATGCGTTTAATGCATCAGGTGCCATGCCTAGCTGTAAGTAAAATGTTGATAGTAAAATAAAAATATTTTGATAAAATTATCCACCACATAAATCACATAAATTTATGTTTAGCTCAATCATATACCAATGTCCAATGTCAAACCCTGTTCACAACTACATAGGTCATTGAAAGCTGCCGACAGTTACTATTAAAGTTTTGTCTCATCGATACAATTTCTATTTTCTCTGAGGAGATATCTTCAGTTTGTACATGACCCACCCATCAACAACATATCAGGCGTGAACCATAGTAGCGTCTGATTATCTGTACAGTAAAAGACATTGAAGCGAGCATATTTTTTCTATAATATGAAAACCGAAGCCTGATAAATAATCTTCCAGCTAACTATTGACTCATCAAGCATTTAGGTTGGCTATGCATAAGACCACAATTTGCTATTCCCTAAATTCTGCAGGAATTATTATAAAAATTAATTCCTTAATCAAGTTCTTATGAATGCTCAAACTCCTCAAGTTGTTGCTTATGTAAATTAACGAGCGACCAAAAGCTACAAAGAGAATGTACGTGCCTATTCCCTCATCATGGGGGTTTTCTAGGATTTGTAGTATCGGGAAGATTTGGTCGATAGTAGAATAAATAATTAGAAATTATTTTAATCATAACACATATATTTTTACTTTTTTAATCACAGATCGCGATCGTCAGGCGTACAGTAGGAAGTAGGCTCTTCCAAGGCTTAGAACGTAGGACGATACCAAAAGCGGGTGCTGACTGTTAAACATTCCTAACTCAAATAAAATTTCATATGTATACTCATAGACATAAGCCTGCTGATAAGAAAAAACAAACAAATAAACATCTTTCCATTGTTCAATGTTACGCATTTTTCACCTTTAGTGAAATGTTTTATAATACCTTTTTGCCAATGTGATATTAAGAACATACAAAGTAAAAACGATAATTTTCGTTAAGATCAGTATACCAATATCATGATAAGTATTCTCTATTGCGTATAAAATCAATCAATTTTTGAGATACGTATTAAATTAAATTAAGCTTCAATTTATTAGTAGCCTTTTTGATTTAAATTAGAATTTAAAAGAGTAATAAGTATTACATTTTATTGTTCCAGCTTAGTCGTCGAGCATCTTGGGCAATTTAATAAAAGTAAATAAAACAAACATAAACATCATACATTTACAAAAAAATGAAAAATTAAAAAGGTTTTATGATTTTAAACTCTTTGCGACATTCCAAATTTATAACAGACTAAATCAATTTTTTTTTTGCAGGGAAGGAGCATGCGACTAATGCTGTTGTTGTTGTTGTGGTAGCGACTATTTAACCTGCCTAAAGTATCACCTCTTATCCAACATTGCCACCAGGCTCTTCTAAGGTAAGTCCCAGAAACCTCGCGGCTTCAACAGGGGTGGACCAGAGTGAAATTGCTGTTAGAAGAGTAGGCTCGGTTGAGCAGATGAACAGATGGTTAGTATCGTGGGGAGGCACGCCGCATGCCGGGCAGACATTTGGCATGTCAGGGTTCAGTCTTGATAGGTAAGAGTTTAGTCTGTTACAGTATCCAGAACGAAGTTGGGCCAGTATGCCCCCCGTCTACCCTCCTACACACTTCAAAATTTTGCAGCTGAACTGTAACGGATTAGCTGGAAAGATGTTGTTGTTGTTGTTGTAGCGACTACTTAATCTGCCTAGGATGTCATCCAACACTGTCATCAGGCTCTTCTAACGGAAGTCCAAGAAACCTCGCGGCTTCAACAGGGGTGGACCAGAGTGAAATTGCTGTTAGAAGAGTAGGCTCGGTTGAGCAGATGAACAGATGGTTAGTATCGTGGGGAGGCACGCCGCATGCCGGGCAGACATTTGGCATGTCAGGGTTCAGTCTGGATAGGTAAGAGTTTAGTCTGTTACAGTATCCAGAACGAAGTTGAGCCAGCGTGACTCTTGTCTCCCTGGGCAGTTCGCGTTCCTCGTCGGCAACAGGTGGGGCTTGTGCCTGTAGGACTGCATTCACTGGACGAGACCTGACAAAAGAGTTTACCGACTCCGTGTGGATGAGGTTGAGGGCCCGGCGGTGCACCTTTGGATCAAACGGCGAGAAAATGTGGTGCCGAATCTCGTCATAGTGCTTACGGAGGTGACTCCTTATTCTCCTGGGAGGCGGATTTTCGTTGAGCAGGTTCCTGTTCGGGTGCTGCGGTTTATGGCAGTTGAACAGGAATTGTCTGGTCAACATCTCACAGTGCTCTTTGACATCGATCATTTTTGCCTCATTATGAAGATGGTGCTCAGGAGACATAAGGAGGCACCCCGTGGCAGTTCTGAGTGCGGTGTTTTGGCAGGCCTGCAACCTCCTCCAATGTGTGTCTGCTAACCCCGGCGACCATATTGGCGTCGCGTAGCTCAGAACCGGCTGGCCGATTGCCTTGTACGTTGCCAGTAACGTTTCTTTGTCTTTCCCCCAAGTACTGCCAGCTAGTGACTTGAGGATTTTGTTACGGCTTTGTACTTTGGTGGCAATCGCGGCTACATGAGCACCGTATTTGAACATGTTATCAAACGTGACCCCTAAGATTTTGGGGTGTGTGACGGTCGGAAGCTTAATGCCGTCGGCGTAGACGTCTAATTCCATGTTCGCCTGCGCTGTCCACGTCGTAAATAAGGTGGCTGAGGATTTGGTCGGTGACAATGTCAGGTTCCGTGCAGCGAAGAAACTGGAAAGGGTTGGAAGGTACGAATTAATTCTCGAGCAGAGCTCATCAACGGAGGGTCCAGTCGCCAGTATCGTGCAGTCATCGGCGTAGGAGACGATCGAGACGCCTTCTGGTGGGGAAGGGTGCCTCGATATGTAATAATTAAACAGAAGCGGGGATAGGACACCACCCTGTGGCACCCCCTGTCTAATTATACGTGGCTTTGATCTTTCGCCTCTAAATTCCACCGATGACTGCCGGCCACTAAGATAGTTGGCGGTCCAACGCTTTAGATAGGGCGGAAGATTTGAATCTTCCAGGTCGTTAATGAGTTGTGCGTGATTAACAGTGTCAAAAGCTTTCGACAGATCAAGCGCAACTAGCACGGTCCTGTCATTTGGCGAGATTGGTTGAGACCGACACCTATCTGTGTGGTGGTGGCGTTTAGCGCGGTGGTAGTGCTATGCATTTTGAGGAATCCATGCTGATGTTCGGCTAATCGTAGGTTAGCGGCATAATAAGGGAGCAAGACCGTCTCCAGGGTCTTCACTACTGGCGAGAGGAGTGATATCGGTCGATATGACTCCCCCACGTTGGGCGGCTTGCCGGGCTTTAGTAGTGGCACCACCTTTGCCTGTTTCCATCTTTCTGGAATGACAAAGGTGGTCATGGACACATATTGAAGACGGTTGTTAGGTACCTTACTCCCTCATCACCGAGATGTTTTAGCATCAGCATGGATATACCGTCTGGGCCAATAGATTTGGAGTTTTTGGACCCCCGTATGGCCTCCCGAACCTCTGTGGTGGTGATGGCAATGGGCGCTTGGTTGTGTTTGCGTTTGTGCGCTTCCCTGATGGCGCGTGATTTCCTTGTCAACCGGAGGATGCAGTACAAATTGCCGGCAGAAAGCGCTCGCGCATCTCTTTGGTTTCGACTGTACCTTATCACCGAAGGTGATGGATATTTTGTCGTTTGGTTTGGTCGGATTAGACAAGGATTTAACAGTGGACCATAATTTGCCAACACCAGCAGAGAGGTTACAGGACCTTAGGTGCTCCTCCCATTTGGCGCGTTTGTGTTGATCAACTAGCCGTCTGATTTCCGCATTGAGATCTTGAATTTGGGGATCCGTAGGGTTCAAGCGTCGCACGTGGTCACGTTCATTAGCCAGGGCCGCTGCCTCTGCGGGGAAGTACGGACGTATCTCCTTAATTCTACCTGACGGAATATATTGATTGGAGGCTGAAGCTATGACCATGCGAAACGCTTTTTCCCCTTGCATTCGGCGACAGCGTCAAATCGGACGCCAGGAAATGCGAGAGCTCCTTTTGCCGGCTGTTTATAATGCATCCACCTGCGGATAGGACTAAGAGAAGAGTCTTCCGACGTGCGCACAAACACAAAAAATACACTGCGCCCATTGCCGTCTCAGTCGCAGAGGTTAAGGAAGCCATAATGAAGGCCAAACCCTCAAAATCCATCGGACCCGACGGAATCGCCATGAAGATGATCAAACACCTAGGCCACGAGGGACAGAGTTATTTAGCGGCTCTCTTTAATCTCTCTCTAACTACCTTCGTTATACCTGAGATATGGAAACAAGCGATTGTAGTTCCCCTACTAAAACCAGGGAAGCCGGCGAACCAAGGAGAGTCTTATCGCCCGATATCCCTCCTTTCGCTGGAAGCGAAATTACTAGAGACCATTCTGTTCCCTTACTTCATTGCAAATATGAATGTGGCCGATCACCAGCATGGTTTCCGCAAATTTCATACCACGACATGCTCTTTGAACGCCATTACAACGCAGATTAATAACGGTTTTAATCAACACCCACCAAACCATAGGACGGTTCTCGTGGCACTTGACCTATCAAATGCATTCGACACGGTCAATCACGCCACACTCCTGAGAGATCTGGAAGAGACACCGCTCCCTGCTGGCCTTAAAAGGTGGATCGCTAATTACCTCAATGGTCGACAGGCATCAGTCAAATTCAGGAACAAGAAATCTAGACCACGAAGAATAAAACAAGGGGTGCCGCAAGGTCGTGTTCTCTCTCCCCTCTGGTTTAATTTCTATATTTCGAGACTTAGTGTGATATTTGACAACGGCCTCACCTTCGCTGGTCATGCCACCGCAATAGCCTCAAAGGTACAGAGCCGCAATAAGATCCTCAAGTCACTGGCCGGCAGTACTTGGGGAAAAGACAAAGAAACATTGCTTGCTACATATAAGGCTATTGGCCGGCCGGTTATTGACTATGCTGCGCCCATATGGTCGCCCAATCTTTCTGACACCAACTGGAGGAAATTGCAAGTCTGCCAAAATACCGCCATCAGAACTGCTACGGGATGTCTGCTTATGTCATCTGAGTCTCACCTCCATCAAGAGGCAAAATTGCTCAATGTTCAAGAGCACGCGGAACTCTTGAGTAGACAGTTTCTTCTAAACTGTCATAAGCCTAGTCATCCAAATCGACATCTAGCACCGCCCCCCAGAGACATAAGGAGACATCTTCGTAAGCATTACGATGAGATCCGGCACCATATCTCTTTGCCGTTTGATCTGCGGAATCATAGACGGGCTCTAAATGACCTCCGCACCGAGTCGGTAGAAAGATCTCTCAGATCTCGGCCTGTGAATCCCGTTATTAATACTCAACCACCTGAATTGGCTGAAGAGGAGCGTGTACTTCCGAGGGAGACTAGAGTCATACTGGCACAACTTCGCTCTGGATATTGTAATAGGTTAAACTCTTACTTATCCAGACTGAACCCCAACATACCAAACACATGCCCTGCATGTGGTATCTCCCCTCATGACACCATACATCTCTTCTCCTTTTCAGTTGAACCCACTCTCCTAACACCTTCATCACCCTGGTCCAACCCTGTGGAAACTGCGCGTTTCCTCGGACTTCCGTTAGAAGAGCCTGATAACAATTTAGAGTGATCGAGCCCATTGGACAGGGCAAAGCACTGTTAACAACAACAACAAGTTGGGCCAGCATGACTCTTCTCCCCCTAGGCAGTTCGCGTTCCTCATCGGTAACAGGTGGAGCTTGTGCCTGTAGGACTGCATTCACTGGACGAGAACTGACAAAGGAGTTCACCGACTCCGTGTGGATCATTTTAGCCTCACTGTGAAGTTGATGCTCAGGAGACATAAGGAGACACCCCGTGGCAGTTCGGAGTTCGGTGTTTTGGCAGGCCTGCAACCTCCTCCAGTGTGTATCTGCTAGCCCCGGCTTTGATCTTTCGCCTCTTAATTCAATCGATGACTGCCGGCCACTCAGATAGTTGGCGGTTCAACGCTTTAGACAGAGGGGGAGAGTTGAAGGCTCTCGACAGGTCAAGCGCAACTAGCCCGGTCCTGTCATTTGGACGATGTTGGTTGAGACCGACACCTATCTGAGTGGTGATGGCATTTAGCGTGGTGGTAGTGCTATGCATTTTACGGAATCCATGCTGATGTTCGGCTAGTCGCAAGTTAGCGGTGTAGTAAAGGAACAAGAACTTCACTACTGGTCGATAAGATTCCCCCTCGTTGGCCGGCTTGCCGGGCTTTAGTAGTGGCACTACCTTTGCCTATTTCCATTTTTCTGGATTGAGGTGGTCATAGACAGATTGAAGACACTTGTTAGGTACCTTACTCAGCCTAGGTGGAGGTAGGCTAAGGCCTAAACTAGAGTTTACAGCGCCATGGCCGATGTTGTCTGGCGTGGAAGGCGGCTGTGTACTGCAACAAGGGGCTATGAACGAATCCGTCCAAAGGTTACCGTTTGCAAGCCCAGAGCAAATAAGGGTGTGACACAGGCCAAGGCAATTGTTGCAACTGACCGATGTCGCAGGCGTATATAATCTTTGCCGACAAACGGTGCACGTAGTGAAAGGTGCGAGGAAGTGGTGGTCCTGGCCCCCGTGCAGGCTGGAAGCAGGGGGGGGGCATTAGGGGCAGAGAAAGAGGTGACTGACGCTCGGCGATGCTCATATATGGCAGGGGATAGGAGTGTTGAGCGGCCGTTTGAGATTGGGACGCTGGTGTGCGTGAGCGACAGTCGGGAGTAGGTGAGGCGGGCATGGCAGAAGTGCTGCCAGTCGTGTAGACTGAGCCACTATTGTGGCTATTGGAAGTAGGTAGAAGCGGTAAGGGGTGCCAGAGCGGCGACTACCGCGGGACGCCCTTGGGCGTGTACAGCATGGTGCCTCAAAAGCACTAAAGAAAGTACGGCGTCTGTGGATGGCAGGGTTAAGCCCTGAGCATCCAGATTTATGTAGCCATCTCTTACACTTGGCGCATTGTACCGAATGCGACCGTTTAATATATGTTTTCTTCCAGCAAACGCAGCAGATCAAATCTCTTGGTCCAGAGTTGGGTTCGACCCCAGCCCGTAACAAGAGACAATGGAGCAACCCAGCTGCCAGAGTTTGCTCTGAGGATGGGACGGGGCAGATTGGACAGGGTTACACTGAAATAACAGCCCTTGGCCGGGTAAAAAGAAAACCCGGGTCATTCCGGTGCGATAGAACCGGCTGTTGTGGGAATGTAAGCACTACGATGAGATCCGATGTTACTTCGTTACAAATCTAAAATTGGCCCATCATCAACATGGTTTCCGCAAAAATCATAGCACGACATCCGCTTTGAACGCCATTGCAACGCACATTAACAACGGTTTGAATCAACATCCACCAAACCATAGAACGGTTCTCCTGGCACTTGACTTGTCAAATGCATTTGACACGGTCAATCACGACACACTCCTCCGAGATCTGGATGAGACACCGCTCCCTGCCGGCCTTAAGAGGTGGACCGCTAATTACCTCAATGGTCGACAGGCAACAGTCAAATTTAGGAACAAGAAATCTAGACCACGAAGAATAAAACAAGGGGTGCCGCAAGGTGTTGTTCTCTTTCCCCTTTTGTTTAATTTCTATATTTCGAGACTTACCCCAACCCCCCCCACCAGAGTCTCCATTGTTTCCTACGCTGACGACTGCACGATAATGGCCTCGGGCAAGGGTCCCTCCATTGATGAACTCTGTATTAGAATCAACAGTTACCTCCATGACCTTTCCAGCTTCTTCACCGAGCATGATCTGACCCTGTCTCCGACTAAATCTACGGCGACCCTGTTTACTACATGGAGTGCGCAGATGGGGCAAGAGTTAGACGGAGAACCTCTACCTACTGTCAACCACCCAAAAATCTTGGGTGTGACATTTGACAGCGGCCTCACCTTCGCTGGTCATGCCACCGCAATAGCCTCAAAGGTACAGAGCCGCAATAAGATCCTCAAGTCACTGGCCGGCAGTACTTGGGGAAAAGACAAAGAAACATTGCTTGCTACATATAAGGCTATTGGCCGGCCGGTTATTGACTATGCTGCGCCTATATGGTCGCCCAATCTTTCTGACACCAACTGGAGGAAATTGCAAGTCTGCCAAAACACCGCCATCAGAACTGCTACGGGATGCCTGCTTATGTCATCTGAGTCTCACCTCCATCAAGAGGCAAAATTGCTCAATGTTCAAGAGCACGCGGAACTCTTGAGCAGACAGTTCCTTCTGAACTGTCATAAACCTAGTCATCCAAACCGACATCTTTTGGATGTAGCACCGCCCCCCAGAGACATAAGGAGACATCTCCGTAAGCATTACGATGAGATCCGGCATCATATCTCTTTGCCGTTTGATCTGCGGAACCATAGACGGGCTCTAAATGACCTCCACACCGAGTCGGTAGACAGATCTCTCAGATCTCGGCCTGTGAATCCCGTTATTAATACTCAACCACCTGAATTGGCTGAAGAGGAGCGTGTTTTTCCGCGGGAGACTAGAGTCATACTGGCACAACTTCGCTCTGGATATTGTAATAGGTTAAACTCTTACTTATCCAGACTGATCCCCAACATACCAAATACATGCCCTGCATGTGGTATGACCCCTCATGATACCATGCATCTCTTCTCCTGTTCAGTTGAACCCACTCTTCTAACACCTACATCACTCTGGTCCAACCCTGTGGAAACTGCGCGTTTCCTCGGACTTCCGTTAGAAGAGCCTGATGACAATTTAGAGCGATCGAGCCCATTGGGCAGGGCGAAGCACTGTTAACAACAACAACAACAACAACAACATGAGATCCGGCACCATATCTCTTTGCGTTTGATATGCGGAACCATAGACGGGCTCTAAATGACCTCCACACCGAGTCGGTAGACAGATCTCTCAGATCTCGGCCTGTGAATCCGTTATTAATACTCAACCACCTGAATTGGCTGAAGAGGAGCGTGTACTTCCTAGGGAGACTAGGGTCATACTAGCACAACTTCTTTCTGGATATTGTAATAGGTTAATCTCTTACTTATTCAGACTGAACCCCAACATATAACACATGCCCTGCATGTGGTATGCCCCCTCATGATACCAAACATCTCTTCTCCTGTTCAGTCGAACCCTCTCTTCTAACACCTACATCACTCTGGTCCAACCCTGTGGAAACTGCGCGTTTCTTCGGACTTCCGTTAGAAGAGCCTGATGACAATTTAGAGTGATCGAGCCCATTGGGCAGGGCGAAGCACTGTTAACAACAACAACAACAACAGGTACCTTACTCCCTCTTCTCCGATATGTTTTAGCATCAGCATGGATATACCGTCTGGGCCGTTCGATTTGGAGCTTTTGGACCCCCGTGTGGCCTCTCGAACCTCCGTGGTGGTGATGGCAATGGGCGCTTGGGTATTTTTTCGTTTGTGCGCTTCCCTGATGGCTCGTCTAATATCCTTGTCGACCGGAGGATGTAGTACAAATTGCTGGCAGAAAGCGCTCGCGCATCTCTCCGGTTTCGACTGTACCTTATCACCAAAGGTGATGGATATTTTGTCGTTAGATTTGGCCGGATTTGACAAGGATTTAACAGTGGACCTAGTTTGTCAACACCAGCAGAGAGGTTGCAGGACCTTAGGTGCTCCTCCCATTTGGCGCGTTTGTGTTGATCAACCAGTCGTCTGATTTCCGCATTGAGATCTTGAATTTGGGGATCCGTAGGGTCCAAGCATTGCACATGGTCGCGTTAATTTGCCAGGGCCGCTGCCTCTGCAGGGAAATACGTATGTACCTCTTTAATTCTACCTGACGGAATGTATTGATTAGAGGCTGAAGCTATGACCATGCAAAACGATTTTTCCCCTTCTCGTACGTCAGACGGGATGGGAAGAGCAGCGAAGGGGCTCTCAGTGAAGTTAAGAAAACCAACCCAATCAGCTTTGCTGAAATTAGTGAAAGTGCGATTTTCAGAAGTAACAAAGTCATTGGGGCGATCGATTGAGAGGGCTATCGGTAAATGATCCGATGAAGGAGTTAGCATTGGTCGCCAGTCAACGCAGTTTATGAGACCAGCGCTGACGATAGTAAGGTCTGGTGAACTAGAACGATTTACCGCCACTCTCGTGGGGGCATCCCCGTTCACAGTGCAAAACGTCGAATCATCTATTTGTTCAGCCAGTTCCTGTCCCCTACCATCAACCTGTAGGCTTGAGTGCCACAGGTCGTGGTGTGTTTTTGTTGTTGTTGTTGTTGTTGTAGCGACTACTTAACCTGTCCAGGGTGTCACCCCCCACCAACATTGTCATCAGGCTCTTCTAACGGAAGTCCAAGAAACCTCGCGGCTTCAACAGGGGTGGACCAGAGTGAGATTGGAGTTAGAAGAGTGGGCTCGGTTGAGCAGAGGAACAGATGGTTAGTATCGTGGGGAGACACGCCGCATGCCGGGCAGACATTTGGCATGTCGGGGTTCAGTCTGGATAAGTAAGAGTTTAGTCTGTTACAATATCCAGAACGAAGTTGAGCCAGCGTGACTCTTGTCTCCCTGGGCAGTTCGCGTTCCTCGGCGGCAACAGGTGGAGCTTGTGCCTGTAGGACCACATTCACTGGACGAGACCTGACAAAGGAGTTTACCGACTCCGTGTGGATGAGGTTGAGGGCCCGCCGGTGCACCTCTGGATCAAACGGCGAGGAGATGTGATGCCGGATCTCATCATAGTGCTTACGGAGGTGACTCCTTATTCTCCTGGGAGGCGGATTTTCGTTGAGCAGGTTCCTGTTCGGATGCTGCTGATTATGGCAGTTGAACAGGAATTGTCTGGACAACATCTCGCAATGCTCTTTGACATTGAGCATTTTTGCCTCATTATGAAGGTGATGCTCAGGAGACATAAGGAGGCACCCCGTGGCGGTTCTGAGTGCGGTGTTTTGGCAGGCCTGCAACCTCCTCCAATGTGTGTCTGCTAACCCCGGCGACCATATTGGCGTCGCGTAGCTCAGAACCGGCTGGCCGATTGCCTTGTACGTTGCCAGTAACGTTTCTTTGTCTTTCCCCCAAGTACTGCCAGCTAGTGACTTGAGGATTTTGTTACGGCTTTGTACTTTGGTGGCAATCGCGGCTACATGAGCACCGTATTTGAACATGTTATCAAACGTGACCCCTAAGATTTTGGGGTGTGTGACAGTCGGAAGCTTGATGCCGTCGACGTAGACGTTTAATTCCATGTTCGCCTGCGCTGTCCACGTCGTAAATAGGGTGGCCGAGGATTTGGTCGGTGACAGTGTCAGGTTCAGTGCAGCGAAGAAACTGGAAAGGGTTGGAAGGTATGAATTTAGTCTCGAGCAGAGCTCATCAACGGAGGGTCCAGTCGCCAGGATCGTGCAGTCATCGGCGTAGGAGACGATCGAGACGCCTTCTGGTGGGGAAGGGAGCCTCGATATGTAGTAATTAAACAGAAGCGGGGATAGGACACCACCCTGTGGCACCCCCTGCTTAATTATACGTGGTTTTGATCTTTCGCCTCTAAATTCAACCGATGACTGCCGGCCACTCAGATAGTTGGCGGTCCAACGCTTTAGACAGGGGGGAAGGTTTGAATCTTCCAGGTCGTTAATGAGTTGTGCGTGATTAACAGTGTCGAAAGCTTTCGACAGATCAAGCGCAACTAGCACGGTCCTGTCATTTGGGCGAGATTGGTTGAGACCGTCACCTATCTGTGTGGTGATGGCGTTTAGCGCGGTGGTAGTGCTATGCATTTTGCGGAAACCATGCTGATGTTCGGCTAATCGCAGGTTTGCGGTATAATAAGGGAGCGAGACCGCCTCCAAGGTCTTCACTACTGGCGAGAGGAGTGATATCGGTCGATATGACTCCCCCACGTTAGCCGGCTTGCCGGGCTTTAGTAGTGGCACCACCTTTGCCTGTTTCCATCTTTCTGGAATGACAAAGGTGGTCATGGACAGATTGAAGACGGTTGTTAGGTACCTTACTCCCTCATCGCCGAGATGTTTTAGCATCAGCATGGATATACCGTCTGGCCCAATGGATTTAGAATTTTTGGACCTCCGTATGGCCTCCTGAACCTCTGTGGTGGTGATGACAATGGGCGCTTGGTTGTTTTTGCGTTTGTGCGCTTCCCTGATGGCGCGCCTGATTTCCTTGTCAACCGGAGGATGCAGTACGAATTGCCGACAGAAAGCGCTCGCGCATCTCTTTGGTTTCGACTGTACCTTATCACCAAAGGTGATGGATATTTTGTCGTTAGGTTTGGTCGGATTAGACAAGGATTTGACAGTGGACCATAATTTGCCAACACCAGCAGAGAGGTTGCAGGACCTTAGGTGCGTTTGTGTTGATCGACTAGCCGTCTGATCTCCGCATTGAGATCTTGAATTTGGGGATCCGTAGGGTTCAAGCGTCGCACGTGGTCACGTTCATTAGCCAGGGCCGCTGCCTCTGCGGGGAAGTACGGACGTATCTCCTTAATTCTACCTGACGGAATGTATTGATTGGAGGCTGAAGCTATGACCATGCGAAACGCTTTTTCCCCTTCTCGTACATCAGACGGGATGGGAAGAGCAGCGAAGGTGCTCTCAGTGAAACCAAGAAAACCAACCCAGTCAGCTTTGTTGAAGTTAGTGAAGGTGCGCTTCTCAGAAGTGACGAAGTCATTGGGGCGATCGATTGAGAGGACTATCGGCAGATGGTCAGATGCAAGAGTGAGCATTGGTCGCCATTCAACGCAGTTTATGAGACCTGCGCTGACAATTGTGAGGTCTGGCGAACTGGAACAATTTGCCGCAACTCTCGTGGGGGCGTCCCCGTTCACAGTGCAAAACGTCGAATCGTCTATTTGTTCAGCCAATTCCTGTCCCCTACCATCGGCTTGTAGGCTTGAGTGCCACAGATCGTGGTGTGCGTTGAAGTCTCCGATAATTACACGGTTATCGCCCCTGAGTAACGCACTGATGTCAGGGTGGTAATCTCTCGGACAGCAGGTGGCAGGAGGTATATAAATGTTTATAATTTCAAGGTCGACGTCTCCTGTCCGGACAACCATTCCTTGACGTTCCAGGAGGTTGTCCCTCGGGTCGACGTCAGGCTCAAATGTACGATATTGCACGGATTGGTGGGTGATGAAGGCGAGTCCGCCCCCAAGTCCCCTCTCTCGGTCGCGTCGGTGGATGTTATAGCCGTCACAAGTCCGAAGACTTGATCGGGCGTTTAACTTCGTCTCCTGAATGGCAGCGATCTTGATGTTCTGACGCTTCATGAAGTTCACTATTTCACTCACTTTCCCAGTTAGGCCGTTGCAGTTTAGTGTTAGGACGCGAAAGTGCGAAGGGGGAGAAATATTCACGCTGGGAGTCAGGGACTGGTGCGTATGCCTTGGTGGAAGCAGGCTGGGTCGCACACTACGTCGCACTCTAGAAGTCGAGGGATCCGAAGCACCAGAAGGTGGCGAATCAGTTGACGTTGTAGGTTGCGTAGCTCGACAGCATGGTGCAACGTACGTATCAGTCCATAGGTTCCTGTTTCCTAGTTGAGAACATATAAGCAGGTGACACAGGCCAAGGCAAGAGTTGCATTTGACTGATGTCGCAGGTGTATATAATCTCAACCGACAAACAGAGCACAAGGTGTAAGGGACCAGGAGCTGGTGGCTTTGACTTACATTTGTACTAGTGCTGGAAGAAGAAGGGGAAGTTGAAAGTGGGCGGGGGGTAGGCTGTCGCTCGGCATTGCTCACTTCTGAAACAGAGGTGCTACGTAGAAAGTAGCTGTGAGCGGCTGTGTGAGGTGTTGGCGCCTGTGGGCGTGAGCGGCAGCGGGTGTTACACACTACTTGCTGGGGGTTGTTTGTGCTATTAGTCGTGCAGACTGTTACAGAAGCTTGTGACGGTGCGATACTAGATCGTCGTTGGCCACGGGACGTCCGAGGGCGTGAACAGCAAGGGGCCACGAAAGTTTTGTAGAAACTAGGGGGCCTATGTGTGGAGGGATTTAGCCCGGAGCATCTGGTTTTGTGCAACCATCTTTTGCAAGAATTGCATTGGACGGAGTGTGAACGCTTAACATAGATTTTCTTCCAGCAGACGCAGCAGATCCATTCTCCTGGACCCGGGTTGGGTTCGACCCCAGCCCGGATAAGGAGGGTTTTGAGCAGCCCTGCTGCAAGGAGCTGCTCGGAGGATGACAATATTAGTGAAAAAGGTGACAGGTTAGACAGGGTAGAGTCGAAATAACAGCCCTTGGTCGGATGTAGAAATCCGAGTCATTCCGGTACGTAGAACCGGCTGTTGTGGGAATGTTGTGTGTTTTTGTTAATTTTAATTATTTCAGGATCGACATCGCCTGACCGGACAACCATACCTTGACGTTCTAAGGTGTTGTCCCTCGGGTCGACATCAGGCTCAAATAGACGATATTGCACAGATTGATGAGTGATGAAGGCAAGTCCGCCCTCAAGCCCTCTCTCACGGTCACGCCGGGTGATGTAGTAGCCATCGGTCCGAAGATCTGATCGGGCGCCTAGCTTTGTTTCTTGAATAGCAGCAATCTTGATATTTTGCCGCTTCATGAAACTCACTATCTCACTAACCTTGCCGGTTAAGCCGTTGCAGTTAAACTGTCACGAAAGGGCGAGAAGTAATTACACTGGGAGTCAAGGACTGCTCCGTATGCCTCGCTGGGAGCAGGCTGGGTCGCGCACTGCGAAGACGAGGGATCCGGACCACCGGAAAGAGGCGAATCGGTCGACGTTGTAGGTTCGTAGCTCGACCACATCCCCTGCGGGTTAGGGGTTTAGAATATGCCCGAGGGAGGCATACCGGTCGTAAGAGACGACTAATATGCACAAGGGTAATGACGTGCAACTCGATGGTTGATCTACGGATATGATGCCTCTCACCTCTTATTACTCATCTTATCCTTCCTTACGGAAGGGGGAGTGACATGACCTAGAAGGTTTCACTGGTCATAAATCGCTACCACGACAGTCGGGCAGTACCGCAAGGGAGTACCGGTGCGTACCGGGTTCAAATCCGGCCAAGGACTGTTAATTCGACAACGCTCCCCAAAACCTCCGGGGAGTGTTTTTGTCGTTACCACAACAACAACAACATGGCGCAACGAACGTGTCAGTCCATAAGTTCCTGTTACCAAGTTGAGAACATATAAGCAGGTGACATAGGCCAAGGCCAGAGTTGCATTTGACTGATGCCGCAGTTGTGTAAGGGACCAGGAGCTGGTGGCTTTGGCTTACATTTGTGCTAGTGCTGGAAGAAGAAGGGGAAGTTGTAAGTAGGAGGGGCGTGGGCTGTCGCTCAGCATTGCTCACATCTAAGAGAGAAGTGCTACGTAGAAAGCAGCTGTGTGAGGTGTTGGCGCCGGTGGGCGTGAGCGGCAGCGGGAGTTACACACTACTTGCTGGGAGTTTTGGGGAGTGTTGGCGAAAGTATCCGTACTTTGTCTCCCTGATTTTTCACGACATTGATATAAAGGTAGTTCTTAAAATTATTTTATCATCCTTTTATTTTTTATTTTTTAGTACTGCGTATAAAAAAGAAATTGCAATTGTTATTAGTAATTCAGGACTTAGTGATTTCTAAATGAAAATTCACACCTTTCTATTACTGGCGGATCTAGGATGTCGCCAAGGGAGGTTCTGAAAATTGTTAACTCTTGCGAAAAAACTTTTTCCAATTGAAATGCAGTTTATTGCAGAGACAAAAAATAAGTGTTACATGAAATTTCCTCATCGAAAACAGTTGCTCGAATTCAAAAATGTATTCAAAACGTTGTTTCATAATAAGAATTTGATAAAAAAAAAACTTATTTTCAAAATCTGGAGCAATAAGGACAAACTACCAAAGTTATTTTTGTAAGGTTTTCATTAATTTGCGAGCAAAAGTCGTGAAATTTTCTTTGATTATAGATCCTCACACGTCCAGAACACAATGGTGGTACTATCTCGTTTTCCACCAAACTTAAGTTTGGTAGTTTGTGCTTATTTCCAAAAAAATAATGTACTTCGTTTTGCCCTCGGATATCACCAAACCCAATTTTCCGCTTCTTTTTATACCTAGTAGTGCTACGCACACAAGGTATATTAACTTTAGGCGGTAGTATGTAACGGCATAAACGGATTGAGATAGATTTTGACTTATATATATATAAAAATGTTCAGGAGGAAAAAAGAAATTGATTAAGCCATGTCCGTCCGTCCGTCTGTTAACACGATAACTTGAGTAAATTTTGAGATATCTTACTGAAATTTGGTACGCAGGTTCCTTGGTACTCATCGCCGAGCGCTATTTAAAATGGAAATACAAAAAAAAGGGATTATTCAGTACATAATATACTTATAAGGATCAAATTTTGTGTGTACATTAACATTAAGGCAGAAAATATGTAAATGTCTCAAGAAATTTTCAAAAATGTGTGTGGCACCGCCCACTTTTGATTTAGTCAAATTTAGAAATATTATTAATCATAAATCAAAAACCGTTCAAGAAATCGAAACGAAATTCAGCACACATATTTATAATAATACAAGGAATGTGCCGGAAAAAATGGGGAACATCGGTTAAGGTCCACGCCCACTTTTATAACAAAGATTTTGAAAAGCATCATCGATATATTTAATAGGCAATAACTTTGCGTAAAATAGCTTTACGTCATTTATATTTCACTTTAAAAGTGGACGTGAACGAAGAAAGTCGAAAAATATAAATTTTTTGTAGTGGATTATTCCAAAAAACTTCATATGCCATAACTCTGGCAAAAATTGATTGATTCGAGCGAAATCGGTCAACGGCCACGCTAAGCTTTTTAACATAGTTCTGAAAAATTTTTTGTAAAATGTAAAACGCGATATTTCAATAACTATGCAAGTTATATCAATAAGATCTTGCACATATAATAAGATTTTTAAGCAAAACTAGACCGCAAAAAATTTTTTGTGCAATTTTTCAGCATAAAAATTCTGCTGTTTTCAAAGGCGATTGCTTGTAATTTTAACTAGGTATTTCAATGAAAATTCATTATCTGCTTCTCAATAGTATGTAGGAGTATACCTGCACACACAAGCAAAATATCCGGGCAAGTAGTTAATACCCGACTGGTATAGAGAAGTTATATATCTTTTTTGAATTTCATACCTTTCATGAACATGAAATGTTTGTAAGTATGAGAAGAAGAAGTGATAGGCCCATTAATAAGTATACCAAAATAATCACGACCATGAGCTGAGTCGATTTAGCCATGTCCGTCTCTCCGTCCGTCTGTCTATTTGAATGCAAATTTTTTAAACATAAAATGTGCATGTATTGGTATTTAAAAAAATGTGGTTAGCAGTGGTTGGTGGTAAGCTATTTATATACAAATAAATTAATGTACCCCTGAAAACTTATAACAGAAGTGTTTTTATTGAAAACAATCAGCTGGCTTTATAATACGAAATGAAAAGTATTAAAATAGACTAGCTTAATTTGGAATGCCATAATAGATCACTACTAGGTATATAATGTTAGGTTCCACACGAACTTAGACTTCCTTACTTGTTGTTTATAAGATTTGGTGGTTAATTCATACCGGAGGATGTACTCTTAATCTCTGAATTTGGTCTTCCGAAATTATTAGTTATTAGTGCTACTGAGTTTGAAATTTGTATGATTGTGGGTCTTTTCGTCAAGAAATTTTAGTCAGATGAAAATTAGGTGCTCAACTTTATCTTCTGTTTCTAAATATAACACAATTTGCAACTGTTTGCAGAGATATGTGTTTTCGGGCAATCAGGGTATAAGTTTGTGGAATGGCAGGCAACATGTGGGATTGGAACATGAGAAAAATAATATGTGTGCTTTATTTTGAAATACACTTCATAGTATAGTTCAGTTAAAAACTGTGCATTTTATTTTTTCGCGTGTGTCTGCTTTCTGTGCATATCCGAGCCCTGCTTTTCGGCCTCATAAAAAACATGATCTTAAAAGCCCCAAAAACCACGGTATGGCTTGGAATGCAAGTATAAAACATAAGTACCTCGGTGACCGAGCCTTGCTCGGTATTTTTCGAATTTGTCGCATAATCTGACTTACCAAGAGCATAAATTTCCGAAATAGATTTCCAAAATATCGAACACTAACCACAAAAAGTCACTTAAGCCTGTTTGGCGGTATTATATTATGTTATGTTATATTTATTCAAGTACCTCGAGATGCCACGAAATTATGTCCACATGCGCACTCCAAATTTCATCCAAATCGGTTACACCGTTCCCGAGATAGTGGTCGATATAAGAAGGAATAATTAAAATGCAGTCAGGTGGCAACCCTAGGTGGCAATCCTACTTAAAAATATTCTGGTTGGTACACGGCTTCAAATACCTTCCGTTTGATACCCATATTGCCATATATTGCTTAATATTTAAAGAAAAATCGGAAAGGTGGCAACCCTCTTAGATTCCTTTACTGGCAACATCCCAGTAGAAAATCTAAGAAGGAAGCATACTATCCATCTACCAAATTTCATCGAAATCGGTTTAGCCGTTCCCGAGATAGTGGCCGATATCTGAAGGAATAAATAAAATGCGGTCAGGTGGCAACCCTACTCGAAAATACTTTGGTTGGTATACGGCCTAAAATATCTTTCATTTGATACCCATATTCCCATATATTGCTTAATATTTAAAAGAAATTGATATCGGTGGCAACCCTGTGAACCACGCCAAGTGGCAACACCAAAGTAGAAAATCTTAAAACAAAGGATACTACCCATATACCAAATTTCATCCAAATCGTTTAAGTCGTTCCTGAGATAGTAGTGGATATACAAATATACAACTATACAAATATACAAGAATAACTCGTTTAAAGTTATTAAGATATATTAAATTTGATGATATTATATTGGATGAATGATACGAAATAACGTCTAAGGCATATATCTATCTAAATTTGGTCAAATAAAACTATCAGTTTCAAAGTTGTACCTTCTAATAACTCCCGATTAATTTCGGTATCACAAATGTTATGGTAAATGTGAATAGAACTAGGATTTTAGCTGACACAAAAACCGTTCTGTTAGCTTAATGGCTAACACAGCGTGCCAAAATTTCTCTGATTAAGAAGCTTAGCAGCTTCCGAAATGGATCTATAAGAAAAGCTGTGGCGGTTGTTTCTAAAAATGTTCCCATTCTATTCCAATAAAAACTTTTAATAATTAATTAAAAATAATTATTAAAAAATAAAATTAATAATTTTCATAAATAGAAAATAAAAATTATTATTATTGGCCTTGAGCTCGTTTATAGTCATGATACTTTACAAAAAAAAACGTTAAAATGTTCCCACTTGGTTCTAATGTTTACTTGTTGGAGTTTTCAAAAATAGAAACTTTGTTGCAATAGTGAAACTAATTTTTTCCTTAAAACTTTTCTACCTGAACTTTTATTTCAATGAGCGATATATTGTCGTAACCCATGTCAAATTTCGTCTATATACCATATCAACCTATCATACCAACTTAAGTTTTGAAACCCTAAGGAAACGATTTCAACTTTTTTATCTTCATACACCGTGACAACTTTTAGTATGTAAGTTAACACGCGCTTTGTTAATTTCTGACCAATAGATGCTGAATTGACATTTGGGCCGATTTTTGACCAATATCAAAAATCGCTACGTCAGTCAACTTTCACAATAAAAAGCACAACCAATGGCTGTGTCAACAGTAAATAGTAAAATAACTTGTAAACAGGAAATTGCACCTTCATAGCTTACTTTTGTAAAATCAGCGTCTGCTACATTTAATAAACTTGTAAACAGGAAATCGCGTTCCTATTATTTTTGCTAAATTTATTAATAATACTTATTAAGCAATTTATCATAGTTGTAAGTAGTATAAAATCAATCAATTTAAAATGTAAGTTTAAGTTCTATATTTGGCTTCAATAAAGGCGGACTCGCTGTCCGAAGAAAAAAATACTTTTTTTTGTCCCTATAATTTAAAAATATTTAGAAAAATTTTATCGCACGAACTTTGAGGAATGGTACTTGAGTAGCAGTGGCAAAAGAGGGATATTACGTATCAGCCACCTCAAGTTCAAAAACGAAAAAAAAAAAACGAAAGACTTGATATAAAATCATCAAACAACAAAAGCAGCGGTATACTGGTGATATTAAAAGAAGACAGGCAGCAGCCATAGGAATATCGTGATAGTTGCATCATCCTAGTGTACTGGTGGTACTAAAAGAAGACAGGCAGCAGCAAAGGGAATATCGTGATAGAACAAAAAAGCAGCAGAATATTGGTGATATTAAAGTACTGGTATTAAAGGAAGACAGGCAGCAGCCGAGGGAATATAGTGACGGAACATATTAAAGCAAACAACACTAAGGTACTGGAATACAGGAATACAGACTACTAGAATTAATATAAAATCTAATTGTGAGTAATATAATAATAAACACATAGCTTACCCAAGGGAAAAAATGGCAAATCCTAACAATTTAGTCCGACCTCTCGTCCTTAACCAAAACCCCCCAGCCCCTCAGGCATCAGATAATGTCCAACTAAGTGTGGACGACCTAAAAAACCTAATAACCAATATAGCAACGAACATTCTTCAACAACAGGGGCCAGGTGTAGTACAGGCCACACTCAACCCAAACTCTTCCTAGTACAACAATCGATCAAACCATAGAAGATAGGCATCGGGGTAATCTGGGAGAACTGGATAAAATTCCAGACGTAGTAAAATGCCTCAAAGATTTCTCCGGTCGCCCTGAAGAGTTTAATTCGTGGAAAAAAAGTGTAGACAGAATACTCAGCATTTACGAACCACTAAAGGGAACCCCAAAATATTACGGGATTCTTAGCGTTATCCGAAACAAGATAACGGGCAATGCCGATACGGCATTAGAATCTTACAATACACCGCTAGATTGGCTGGCAATTACTAAATGTCTTACAATGCACTATGCAGACAAACGCGATATTTCAACCTTGGAATATCAGCTCACGACCTTAGTACAAGGTAACAAGAGCATAGCGGAATTCTACCAACAGGTGTATAAATACCTTTCACTAATCCTAAATAAATTGGGATGCGTAGATATGGGGAGCGAGTCTCTGCACATGATGACCCAATCATATAGAAATAAGGCACTTGATACCTTCATTAGGGGTCTGAATGGGGACCTACCACGACTACTAGGAATCAGGGAACCCGCCGATCTTCCACAGGCCCTTCATCTATGCATGAAACTGGACAACCAGAACTACCGAACAAATCATGCACAAAATATAAAGAAAGGATATCCAAATTCGGGAAGATATCCCACCCAACAGCAGTCCTTTTACCCACAATTGGCTCATGAGCCATAAAACAATCAACCAGGCCAGACCACAGTCCTTCAACCAAATTCAACCTACAAATGCCCCTCCAAGGCCACCGAAGCCTCAACCTAAACCAGAACCAATGGAGGTAGATCAAGCATACATTCACTGAGAATCAACTATATGAACAAACCTCCTCAGAATCAGTTTCAGGGTAAAATACCACCACAATCGGTCAACAATCAACCACCTCTCAAAAATCAAAGATCGTTTCATATAGATACGTCAAGTGAAGAGACCCAATCCAAAAATGAGGACGAGGATGAATTTGAAGAATACAATGATGTCCATTTTTTAGCATAATTAGCTCTTCGCTTCCATACATCGAAGTGAAGACGGAGAGCGGTAACATTCTAAAATTTCTGGTGGACACAGGTTCCAGTAAAAATTACGTAAAACCAAGCTTAGCAAAAAAGCGATTACCAAACGAAAAACCTTTCCGTGCAAAATCAACTGTAGGAGATGTTGAGATAACGGAACACACTTATGTAAATCTCTTTAATATAAAAGAAAAAATTAAATTTTATCTTATGCCCTTATTGAAATCATTCGATGCCATTCTGGGAAACGACACGCTTAGGGCACTGGGAGCAATAATACATACTGCAGAAAATAAAATAGTTTTAAAAGATGGCCGTATGGTCAGACTTAAGCAGCAAGCTTCACATAGCGTCAACGCGATAAATATAAAAGAGGAAGGCTTATCACCCAACCAAAAAAATATTATGAAGGATATTGTGAATACATATCCCAATCTTTTCTCCGAGCCCGACGAAAGGCTTACGTATACTACGAAGGTTATGGGACAAATAAGAACAGAAACTGACTCCCCTGTATATTCTAAATTCTACCCCTACCCAGCAACGCTGAAAAGCGAGGTAGAATCACAAGTAAAGAAATTACTTAATGATGGTATTATAAGGCTATCCCGATCTCCGTATCACCCGTGTGGATTGTACCAAAAAAACCAGACTCAGAAGGTAATAAACAATATCGCATGGTAATAGATTATAGGAAATTGAATTCAATCACAATGGGCGATAGATACCCAATACCGGGAATATCGGAGGTAATCTCAAACCTTGGAGAAATAAAAGTTTTCTCTGTTTTAGATTCAAAAAGCGGTTTTCACCAGATCCCTTTAAAGGAATCTGACATCGAAAAAACAGCATTCTCAATAAAAGGCGGCAAATACGAATTTACCCGTTTGCCGTTGGGGCTTAAAAATGCTCCCTCTATTTTTCAACGAGCTTTAGACGATATACTGCGTAAGCATATAGCAAAGTACTGCTACGTCTATATCGATGACATAATAATCTTCAGTAAAACCGCAACCCGCAACTTTGAAAGAGCTCGAAGTTTCCTCGGTATGTCAGGATATTACCGTAGATTTATAAAAGTTAGCAAAACCCCTAACATCTCTTCTAAGAGGGGAAGAAGGTAGAATATCCAAAAATAAATCTTCGAAAGTTAATATAATTTTGAATGAGGATGCTATAAGAGCCTTTCACAATATAAAACTCATACTTACTTCTGAGGACATTGTACTTGCATATCCCAATTACAATAAAAGTTTTCAGCTGGTAACAGACGCCTCCAAATTTGCTCTTGTAGCCGTCCTATCCCAAGATTCTAAGCCATTGTCGTTCATTTCAAGAACGTTAAGTAAGGCCGAAGAACATTACGCGGCAAACGAAAAAGAGATGCTAGCCATAATCTGGGCCTTAAACTCATTTAGAAACTTTTTGTACGGACCAGCCAAGGTGGAAATTTTTACCGACCATCAACCACTCACATACGCGCTTAGCAATAAAAATAACAACTCGAAAATGAAAAGATGGAAGGCAGCTCTCGAGGAGTACTCTTATGAGCTATTTTACAAACCAGGCAAACAAAATGTTGTGGCCGACGCCCTATCAAGAATTCCTCATAAAGGAACACAGATTAACACTTTATCTATGGCAATGAATTCAGATGATGGCTCATTCCATAATCTAATATTTAGTGTTGAAGCAAACGCTTTCAAAAATCAAATATTTTTTAAAAACGACGAAATCTCCTCTTACCAATTCAGAATAATATTTCCAACATACCATCGGCATATAATTATGGAACCAGAGTTCTCCCAACAAACGCTTATCTCCATCCTCAAGAGATACCTCAACCCATCAGTAATAAATTGCATTAAAACGGAGGAATCCATAATGGGAAAAATACAGGAATTATACCCAGTACATTTTAGCAAGTATCGCATCAGGTTTACACAGGTAGAGGTTCAGGATATAACTGATGAAAAAGAGCAGGAGGAAATAATTATTAATACACACAATAGGGCCCACAGGAATAGCAAAGAGAATAAAACACAAATTTTGGAAAGATATTATTTGCCTGGGATGACAAATAAAATTAAGAAAACTATCAAAGCATGCATTACATGCAAAGAAAATAAATACGAGCGCAATCCACCAAAACCTCAAATAAAAGCTACTTCCATACCCCGGTTTCCAGGTCAAATAGTCCATCTGACAGCTGTAGATAAATTTTCTAAATATGCAGTAGCAAAAGTTATTCGCTCCAAAGCAACCGAAGATATAAGGTAACCCCTGAGGGATATTCTTTTCACTTTAGTACCAGAAACAATAGTAATGGACAATGAGATATCCTTCAACTCAGAATCAATAAACTTCATGATTAACAATGAATTCGGTACAGAAATATATCGAACACCTCCATACTCTAGTTGCTCTAACGGGCAAGTCGAGCGCTTTCATTCCACCCTGCAAGAAATAATGTCTGCAAGTGGAGAAGAGCCACAGATCCTTCAGCGAATTATTGGAAAAATCCGTTAAAGAGTACAATTACTCGGTGCATTCTACGACCGGGAAAAAACCAATTGAAATATTTTTTGGGAGGAGAATTAGTAGCGACCCTGACCTTCTAGAGAAAGATAGGCAGGAAATCAAGGAGAAATTACTTAGTAAACAACAACCGGAACTTTGTTATCATAACAAAGATAGACAAACCCCGAAAAACTTTTCAAAAGGCGATATCATATTTGCAAAGGCAAATAAAAGATTAGGAAATAAGTTATCAGCTAGGTATAGGAAGGAGATCGTAGCGGAGAACTTTAACACAACCATTAAAACAAAGTCAGGCAGGATAGTTCACAATAAAAATATTAGACAATACTAAACCAGTTACCCTCACTCCAACAGGGAAATGCTACTAACGACCATCTTCTTCTGGACATTCATTCTTGGTGTCAAAAACCAACAGATGAGTGTGCAAGACTTGACGAACAACAACGGATACATACCAATCAAGACAGGAGAACTGAAGACAATTAACCATTATGACATGGTACTACATTTTATTAACCTGACTTCATACGAGAACACGATGTTACGTATCACGGACAACATCAAAATTTTGAAAACAGCTTCTTTTGAAGACACGCAGGTTTTAGAATCCATTAACGAAAATTTTATTTTACTAAATGCAAAAATAGATAAGTTACGACCACACCCAGAAACCAAACGAGGACTAGTTAACGTACCAGGTAAGGGCTTGAAATTCATAGCAGGCTCTATGGACAGCGATGACGAACGAGAAATTAAAAACGCATTAAATCAGGTACATAGCAATGAACGAACAATCACTGACAATGCAATCAAATTAACACGCTTTAACAGCTTTTTTGACACAACAGATAGACAATATTACAACCCACATAAATAAGCAACAAGATCTTATAACCGACTACATAAGTACGTTTAAATATTATACACTGAACAGAATACAAACAATAGAAGACGAAATTCAATTCATCGAACACACATAAAGGGTTAACAATGACATAACACTCTTAAGAAATCACATAGACGACATAGAACAAATCATTTTTTCTAGTAAGTTAGGCATAGTTCCCACCGACATAATAACCCAAACAGAACTGGACCTAATTAAAGACTACGACAGTTATAGGAACATTAAGGTAGCCGTCATCTTTCAGGAAGATACCATTATACTCACCTTACTTATCTCACAATTTTCCACCAACATCCTATCCAAAATAAGATTCGAGCCCCTCCCCAATCACTTAAACAAGTCCATTGTTCTAAGCGAGTACGAAGTTCTTGTAGATGATCATAACCATATCTACAATTTAGATGTAAAAAATAATTTAGAAAAGAATTTGATAAAGAAAAACGATGAATGTCTCAGCAATATTTTAGAGTTCAAGGAAGCCCAATGTAAACTAAAATATTTAACGACAACCTCAGTTGTAGAAATTGAACCAGGAATACTAATATTGAAGCACTTTAATGGAAATGTATCTCATGATTGTAGTAAACTGAAATTTATGCAAAAGGGCACATTTATAATAAAATTTGAAAACTGTAAAATTTCAATATCCAACGTAACCAATAACAACCTAAATCTTAAAACTTATTTATTTATTTATAACATTAGCTTACAACATAATTCTTATAGGCTAATTATTTTAGAAGCTATAACAACAAGGCTTTAAGCTCGATATTTATATAAAATCTTTAGTAAACATTTGTTTTATTTATAACTTAGGTTTTGTGATATAGTTTGGTTCTTTTAAGAAAATTGGTAATTAGGGTTATTGAGTCTGGGCGAGGATCTTGGAGGTGTGATATAGGGTTAGTGTTTGCGAAGAGTTGTGTTCTACAATTCGCGTACAGTGGACAGCTTTCTAGAATGTGGGGTATAGTGATAGTGATGTCTGCGTTGTAGGTGCAACTATTAGGGCTAGTGCTATTCATAATATGTCCGTGGGTTATTTTCGTATGTCCAAGTCTGTGTCGTTCGTATTTAATAATATCCAAACGCGTGTGCTTTTTTTGTTTTATTAAGTGTGTCTACTATGTGTGTTTTTGAGTAGTTTATATCTTTGTACCAAGGGCTGGTTTGATTCCAGTTAAGCAGGTGTTTGCTATGGAAGTGAGTCTTTATATTTTTTCCAATGTCCTGCAGATTAAAATTGGATGTGCTAGTTACTGGACTCTGGTGTGCTTCTTTGGCGGTGAGATCGGCAAAAACATTGCCAGCTATATTACTGTGTCCAGGCACCCAGATTAATATGATTTTTGGATAGTGTTGTGTGATGGTATTCCTTATTAAGGTTGTGTAGAAGTTTCTGCAATTTATATCAGCTATGGAGAGAAGGGAGGAGAGTGAGTCCGAACATATGGCAAATTTTCCTCTTTTCTTTTTAACTAGGTCTATTGCTTCTACTATCGCGATGATTTCACCGGAGTAAATGGAGCTATAGTAAGGGATATTTGATATTTTAATAATTTCTTGTTCTGATGTTATACTATACGTGGCGCTTTTATGGATCTTGGAGGCGTCTGTGTAAATGAAAGTGTAATTAAGGTATTTGTTTCGGATCTCGTTGAACATTGCTTGATATTGAATCGCGTTCCTGCTATTTTTATTAAGGGTATGCAGAGTTGTATTTACGGATTTGGGGTTGAAGGACCATGGAGGGTTGTTGGGAACTATGCTTTTACTTTTTTTATGGTATATCTATTTTTCCACTTAGACTGATAATTCGGCCTATAGCTGGTTGAACTTTGGGGATACTCTTTCTTTTTTTAAGTTGCTAGACATCCCATAGAGTGGGTTATCTTGCCCAGGTATAAGGGTTTTAAAAAGTTTGGCTGTGGCTTGTTCTCTTTGATTTGCAAAATTATGAATGCCTGACTCAAAATATAAATTTCCGACGGGTGTAGAGCGTAACGCACCCATTGCAGCTCTTATTGCCGCGTTTAGAATTACTTTAACTTTATTTGTAACATAGTTAGGTGCGTAACCATAGATGAAAATTCCATAAGTAATCTTGGGTATAATGAGGGCTTTAACTACTGCTAATATAGGCTGCGTGGTGCAGTTGAACTTAGGTGTAGCAAGACATTTTACGATATTTAATCGGGAGACTAAGGACGTGTTTAGGTAATTGGTGTGAGAATTCCAATTGTATCTCTTGTTAAAGATTATTCCTAAGATTTGGATTTCGTCGCAGGGTGTAATGTTTATATTTTGGGACGATACTGTGCAATGGCAGTTTCGTTTACGACAGATGTGGATGTACTTACTTTTTGCTGGGGATAGTTTTGCGCCTGAGTACTCGCACCATAACGATACGTCTTGGAGAATATTGTTCAAGTCGATTGTTGGGCACTTTTCTTTTTTTGCGTTTATTATAATGTTGAAATCGTCAGCATAAGCACAGAATTCTATTTCTTTGTGTAAAGTAATTATCGAGCAAAGTTTTTCGAATGCGATAAGGAAAAGAAATCTGAAAGGTGGTTTCCTACTCGTGTTACGATCTTGCGGTTGGACATGAAGTGATTGATGTAATGGATAATCTTGGGGCCTATTTTCCATTTGACCAGTTGTTCAATTACGGTGTGTAAGCCTATTCTGTAGTACGCTTTCTCGAAATCCAGGGAGATGATAGTCAGGTGTCCTTTAGAAGAGAGCTTGCCTGCAGCTAGATAGTCTAACATTAATAGAGTATCTGCTGTAGATTTACCTCTCTTAAAACCCATTTGTCGACTGTTTAATAGCTTGTTTTTTTCAACAAACCACCAAAGTCGATCTGCAATTATTTTTTCTAGAACAAACATATGTTTAGTGATATTGGTCTGTATGATTTTGCTTGTGTTTTGTCTGACTTCGGTTTATGTATTGGTATTATAAGGCTATGTTTAAATACTTGTGGAATGATTTTATTTTGCAGAATAGAGTTGTATAATTGTAGTAGCCGATTTTTCAAGGTGACTGGTAAGTTTCGGATCATTGGATAAGATATCCTATCTAAGCCGGGCGTTTTCCCTTTCAGTTTTTTCAGTGCAGACATCAATTCTAAATGGGTTATGTCTTGTTCAAGAAACATAGCTTTTTTGCTGGGCTGTACATTTACTAGCGATTGCAGTACTGATTTTTTCTTATCTTGGAAAAGGTTCGGGAAATTATGGTCTGCTGCAATATCGCTCCAATATTTGGATAATTCGTTGGCAATCAATTTTTGATCAGTGTGGGTTACACTGGGATGTAATGATGATTGCAAGGCGTGTATGCCATAGGATACTTTGTATCCACAGAAACATCTGATATTCATCCAAATTTGTTTGGTGGGTGTGTTGGGGTTAATATCGGCTGTGAAATTCTGGATTGAGCGTTGCTTCGAAATTCTAATCTCGCGTTTTAGGGCTGTGTTTGCCTTTTTGTATTCCATTAGGTTTGATTCTGTCATATTTCTCTTAAATTTGTTAAATTTTCGGATTTTATCGGCTTTTAATTTACCAAGATCTTGATTCCACCATAGCACTGACTTTTTCTTTTTACTGTTAGTTTGGTTAGGCATGGATTCGTTAGCAGATTTGATTATGATTTTCTAAAGATTATTTGCTTCTGCGTTAACATTATAACTAAAAGGTCGGGTTGATTCATAAAGCACACACTTTTTTTCAAAGAGTTCCCAGTTAGCACGATCATGTTTGAATAATGGTTAAGTTGACGCTATTGGCATATTTTCAGAGTGAAATAGGGAAATAACGATTGGAAAATGGTCGCTTCCGTTTAAGTCGCTATGGGTTCTCCACTCAGCATGCTTTGCAAGTTCTGGGGAACAAAAGCTTAAGTCTAAGAACGTAAAAGTATTACGGGTGGAAAAGTGAGTTGGCGATTTGTCATTTAAGAGTATAAACTGAGATTGGTTTATGAAATTAGAAAGAACGTTTCCTTTGCGGTTATTTGTGTGGGAGCCCCAGGTTTGGTGCCAAGAATTAAAGTCGCCAGTGATAATGCTTGGATACATATTTTCAGTAAAAACATTTTCTAAGCTATGATTAGAGAAGTTGGCGGATGGAGGGATGTAAGCTGATGTAGTTCTGAATTTTTTTGTTGAATGTACCTCTAAAGCGATATTGTCAAAGTCCTTTTCAGTCGAAAGTAATTTATGTTGAATAGAATTATGTACAAGAATTATGTATAAGGATTGCTACTCCGCCGTAGGGGGGGTTTGTATTGTAGGAGTAGAGGGAGAAATTGATGGGTATTGGGATATTATGGAATTGAGTTGGGAGGTGGCTTTCCTGGAGGGAGATTATTTTGGGTTTGTATATATTTATGAGAATTTGAAGTTCACTATAGTTGTTAAGATATCCATTTATGTTCCATTGTATTATTTATGTTCCATTGTATTATTGTTAGTGTCATAGTTATCTATTGTGATAATTGTTTGCAGTGTATTGATATATATGTAATTTGTTTATATGTAATAACAAAAAAAAAATAAATAAAACGTATGATATGCTTTGCGACCGCTTATTAGTCGGTAAGCATTGACTCCGATGAGTCGGAGTCAGAGATTTCTCTTATAAGAGAAGGCTGAACGCTCTTAGCGGTTTTCTTTGAGCTTGTTGATTTGATTTAAGATTTTCCTTTTCCTCTTTGAGGTTTTTCTGGGTAAAAATTTTGGTTTGCTATCTTTTGACAGTTTGTGTAAATTGTTCTTGGGCAATGACAAAGAGAGTAGATATATAAGAGGCGTCAGTTCGTTTTTGCGGGCAGAATTCTCATTTCACGTAAACTCGCTGAAAATATCACTCGCTAACATGCCGGCAGCTCCCAGACCCCTTAGCAATCTTCTTTGCTTCATTTTCGCATTCTAGTTGCCGCATATTTCATTCCCACTCAATTTTGACATCTGCAAAGTCTGCCAAGAAAACAAATATGAGGAGAAAATCGAATGGGTTGCATTTTCTGTTGAGTATTTTCATTTTGCTGTATTTGCAGACTTGTTTTCAGTTTTTGCGCTTTTTGTAAAGTTGAAATGATGACATATTTTGTACAAAAGGAATTTGGATGCATTTGTACAAAATCGATGCAACTTTATGAAAATTCCAAACATAATCAAATAAAAGTATGCAAATGTGTGGGAAATATTAAATCAATTTTACTATTGATTTGGTAACAATTTAGGTATTTTTTTTGGGTTTTGGCTAATAACTTTCAAATTACTCCAAGAGAGTGTTTTGCCGACGGTAAATACACAAAATATCTATTTTGTATGGATATCAATTAAAAGTTGTACCTTCATTACAATTACTGCAATTACCTAATAATTGTTAGTGAAATTGAAATGCTTATTAGTTTTCATAACAAAAATGCCCTTGACCACCTCATATTTTCCCAATTGGAAAACTACCCTCAGTTTGCATGAAACGTTTTGCCGACGGTAATTAGATCAACAAATTTTATTATATTTAGTAGAAATCACATTCATGCCTATGTAGATAAAAATATAAATGTCAATTTTTAATTTTGATTTAAATTAAATAACCTATTTTTTATTAAATTAAATAATCTATTTTTTTCGTACCAAATATTTTCTCGAAAAAATGTATACCTACCTACTTCTATATTTTTCCCCAATTTCATTTAAAAATACCCAGCCATAATCTATTATTATTTTTAATTACAGTAATAATCAAAAACTACATAAATTAACAATGTCCTGTAATTCTATCAAAAAAAAAAAATTCATTCCTAATCAGATTTGATAAGAAAGTGTGGATAATCACATAATTTTTATAAGTACAAACTCTTTGTACAAACATCCATATGCATGACGCGATCTAATATATGTATGTTCATATTTTGTCTGCAAAGAAACGTTGAATGGTTGAAGGATATATGTGCAAACGTTTAAGTTTCGCGAAAACGCAGTTGAATGTTCTGCGTTTCCAAAGACATAGCGAAAATGCAAAAATTCCACATAACACCTTCATCCACGCAATAATAACATTCACACATAAATACATATATTTTGTCATTTCAATATATGTATGAAGCCATCGGTGGTCAAAAGTGTTGCCCCACTAAGCTGCAAACAAAAATTATGTAGTAGGGGGAAAAAATTATGTAGTATGAAAAATTATGATTTTTCAAATTTTTTCTTGTATAAAGGTCTCTGCATCGGCCATATCGGTCGGGATAGTAAGTGGGTACCTTAGGATTATGTTGTGACCATAAGAATAACGAAAAGTCGCCCATAATCTTCATATAGACTGAAAAATACTATTTTTCAAGTAGATGTGGCAAAGCATATATGTGCCTAAAAAGGGTAAAGCTGTGGCAGTACGGCTACACTTGATGGTTGACCGAATTTGAGACTGAATTTGAGGAATCGCGTAGGGTTACTCGCATAAACGCGCAAAAGTGACTCAATTGCACAAATAAGCTAAACTGCTTAGTGAAATATGAAAGCTGAGCAGTTTATAAGGAAAACTTTCAATAAATAATTAAAAATATGCAGAGACATTTTTATTAAATTATTTTTTTACAAAAGTTAAGGTCTGCTTCTGGACAACAGCTTTGTATTTTTTATTTATTTTTTTTTTAATATACCTAGGTCTCTAAGGTAAATTAAAGTTTTCTTTTTAACTTTTGTTCGCAAAAATGCAAAATTGTGCAACTGGACAAAGTGCGTGGAAATGAATACCCTTCATATGGATTGAAGTTGGATTTTATAAAATCGACAAAAATTGAATTTTATGATTTTTGTTCAAATGCCTTGTTGCGACAAATTTTTATGAATGGAGTCTTGAATGAATTCTTGTTCTTGCACTTTTAGGTTTGCGCGTAGAAATGGGTTTTTGTTGTTGGATTTTGTGCGTAAGAATAGATTTTGTTGTTGCATTGTAGTTAGGAAGTTTTGGACAGCCATGCATACATACATAGTTGTTGGTATAGTTTTGTTTTTGCAGCACAAGCAAGTGGAAGGGTTAGCGCGGGGATGTGAGGACAGATGTTTGTAGTTATGTGTGGTTGTGCACATACTTTTGTCTGTTTGTTTCGATGGACATAAATATGTGCGTGTGCCGCTGACTTACGCATCCATACATTTTAGTGATTACAAGGGGATATGAAGCATGACATGCGTATGACTTTATGAGGACGGTGTTACGGAGGACGTTTGATACGGAGAACGTTGGTTCGAATCCTGACAACTGACAATAATTTTTTATTAATTAGTAAGATATTTTATGAATCATAGCTTGAATGAATTTTTTGTTGTTGGATATGATTTTTGATCATACAGCATATGCATGGAAAGGGGTTAGCGCAGGGATGTGAGGAAATGGGTTTTGTGTTTTGTTGAGGATTTTTGTGTTTTGTTGAGGTAGGTCATTGATTATGATTTTGTAATTTTGTTGTGGTAGGAAAGCATACATACATATATGCCAGTATGTTAGGATATATTTGCGGGCATATTTATGTACACCCTAATCTGTGATTACAACAACCACATGAAAATAACACAAAATTTTTTAACTTTAATTGCAAATATCTCTGAGCACACATAAATTCCGCTTTCGGATTATTGATACAGAGATCAAAACGCGTCGTTTGATACCTTTGCCAATATTTTTGGACGTGATTACAACAACCACATGAAAATAACACAAAATTTTTTAACTTTAATTGCAAATATCTCTGAGCACACATAAATTCCGCTTTCGGATTATTGATACAGAGATCAAAACGCGTCGTTTGATACCTTTGCCAATATTTTTGGACGTGATTTAGCAGTTGCCTCCTAAAGGAAACAATTACCGATTTTAATCACATGCACCTGTTGTAATCAAAACATATATACATACATATATAATTGCAGAGGTTTTTAGCATCACAGCTGCAATGTATACATGTGATGTATATTGGTTTTTTAATAAATCACTTCACTTCACTTTTATAATATAATTAACACTTCACAATAACCACAATTAAACACTTGGCACAATATATTTGCACTTGGACAACTTTGACAATTTGCAAACGCACACACAAAACTCACTTGCATACACAACACAGTTCTTTTACACAGTTTTCACTAATAAATCTTCACAACACTTCACTTTCTTTGTTTTAAAGGTTTTAATTTACTTTTATAACACTTTTCTTTAAATTTTTCACTAAATTAACATATTTTTTCACTTATCACTTTAAATCACAACACATTTTCATATTTTGGCACATAAACTTTCCTCATTTTGACACATTTTGCTAAACACTCATTCTATTTGATGAAACTCAATTTTGCTTTTGCAGCTTCTGTCAAATCGCAAAATAACTCAATTTGGCAGTTGCCCATATGCGGACAAGAACAAAGCAAATTGATGGAACGCCTGGGACGTGCCAGCGAGTAAATGTCATTTCGAGCGGACAAAAGCTCTAAATTTCGCGTGAGAGGACTGACGCCTCTTATATATCTACTCTCTTTGGCAATGAGCATGTATGAATAAGAGGCGTCAGTTCGCTCATTTGAAAATCGGCAGAATTTTCACTCGTATGTTCGATGCTACTCGATGTTTTCTATTAGGGTTTCAGCGAGTCCTCTTTGTGCTTTGTCCTTAATATTTCCAAATTATTTGAGTTAAAGTTTGTACTTTATGAGTGGGAATTGCGTAAACCCAAAAGGTAAACAAACGGTATGAGTTGAATAAACGACTTATTTTAATGCGATGGCCGTGGATTTTGACGTTCGTTTGCCAAAAAATGCAAGTATTTTACTTGAAAATAATTTTGATGCGAACATTTAATTAAATGCTGAAAAATACTTTGTGCTATTATTTCGAGATTTCCGATCTCAAATCTATGGATGTAAAGGGTGTTTTTTAGGGGTATAGTACTTCGAATTGAAATAAAACACAAGAAAATCGTTTTAAGGTCCATCAATTTGGCTTTATTGGAAGGATAATTTTATGCCATTAATGTTTGAATATGATTTCGGGCATGTGGCCGCCGCGGCTGGCTCGAATAAAGCCAATTCTACAGGTCCAATTTTCAACCACTTTTTCGAGCATATGGGGCCGTATGTCGGCAATAACGCCACGAATGTTGGCTTCCAATTCCCCTAACGTTTCTGGTTTGTTGGTGTAGACGAGCGACTTCACATATCCCCAAAGAAAATAATCCAATGGTGTCAAATCACACGACCTTGGTGGCCAATTGACAGGTCCATTCCGCGAAATTATGCGCTCATCGAATGTTTCCTTCAATAAATCGATTGTGACGTGCGCTGTGTGGCATGTAGCGCCGTCTTGTTGGAACCACAACTCATCCACATTCATGCCATCCAATTCGGGAACAAAATAGTCGGTTATCATGGCTCTATACCGGTCTCCATTAACGGTAGCTGCCTCTCCAGCATTATTGCGGAAGAAGTATGGCCCAATGACTCCACCAGCCCATAGAGCACACCAAACAGTCAGTTTTTGTGGATGTAATGGCGTTTCAAGGGTCTCATGTGGATTCTCTTCACTCCAAATGCGGCAATTTTGCTTGTTGACGTAGCCATTCAACCAAAAATGAGCCTCATCACTGAACAAAATTTTGCGATGAAAATCAGCATCGAAATCAATCTCATTTTCGGCCCATACACCAAAATCACGACGCATTGCATAGTCTCGCGGCTTTAATTCTTGCACAAGCTGGATCTTGTAAGGTCGCAAGCCAAGATCTTTGCGCAAAATCTTCCATAAAGTTGATGGACAAAGCTCCAATTGCTGTGCACGGTGGCGAATCGATTCATTCGGGTCCTCTTCAACACTTTGCTCTACAGCGGCAATTGTTTCTTCGGTGCGCACTGTTCGACGTCTCTGCGGATGCGTATTATCACATAGAGTAAACGTAGTGCGAAAACGATCCATGATTAACCGAATTAATTGCTCTGATGGACGATTATGTCGACCATAAAATGGACGGAGCTCACGGTAAACTTCGCGAACTGAACCATTATTTTCGAAATAAATTTGCACGATTTGCAAGCGTTGTTCTTTTGTCAACCTGTTCACGATGAAATGGCAAACCAAACTGAACATAAATGACATTAGAGTTGCCAGATTTGACCACAAAATGCCAGTTTTATCTCTATTCGAAAAACAAACCTGTAAAAAAAACACCCTGTACATACATATATTAGATGGCATAATACGTATTGACGTTTGTACGTACAAAATTATGTGATAATAAACATTTTCTTATCAAATCTGATTATGAATGAATATTTTTTTGGATAAAATTATTATATTAGTGTTATTATAAAAAATAATAGGTTATGGCTAGATATTTTTAAATAAAATTCGGAAAAAATATATAAATTTTTTCAAAAAAATAGGTATGATAAAATAGATTACTTAATTTAAATAAAAGTCAGCAATTGCCAATAGAAGTAGATATGGCTTTTTTGAAAACTATAGAATTGTGAATTTTTTTTTTGAAATTTAACTGAAACTTGGTTAATAATATAAAAGTATAAGGTATGATTTTTTTCGAAAATATCGGTAAGGAAAAATAGATTACTTAATTTAAATAAAAATCAACAATTGCCATTAGAAGTAGGTATGGCTTTTTTAAAAACTATGGACTAGTGAATTTTTTTTTTTAATTTAATTGAAACTTGTTGATAATATAAAATTATAAGGTATGAATTTTTTCAAAAAAATAGGTGAAAAAATAGATTACCTAATTTAAATAAAATTCGAAAATTACCATTAGAAGTAGGTATGGCTTTTTTGAAAACTATGGACTAATGAATTTTTTTTTTGAAAATTTAATTCAAATTCGGTAAAAAAATGTAAAAATTTTAAATTAAA